>OX387425.1:5911416-7286965 GCA_947563755.1 Lochmaea crataegi
CTCAAGAAAAATTGTATAGAGTCTATGGAGGAATACCTGCTGTTTTGGAAAATTCTACGGGAGGAGCAAATTCTATTTAAGTACTCTTAGGTTTGGAAGGAGAAAAGAAAATAAGGCATGTCTTTAATAGAACCTTTGAAGAAACCATTGGAAAGAGCATTTCCAGGGGATCAATTTATCAGGAAAAAAATCAACAACACTATAACCGTTATACGAGTCAAGTTAGGAGTTGCCAGAATCTTTTTGAACGTTCAGTATCTCAAGAAAAATTGTATAGAGTCTATGGAGGAATACCTGCTGTTCTGGAAAATCCTGCGGGAGGAGCAAATTCTATATAAGTACTCTTAGGTTTGGGAGGAGGAAGGAAAATAAGGCATGTCTTTAATAGAACCTTTGAAAAAACCATTGGAAAGAGCATTTCCAGGGGATCAATTTATCAGGAAAAAAATCAACAACACTATAACCGTTATACGAGTCAAGTTAGGAGTTGCCAGAATCTTTTTGAACGTTCAGTATCTCAAGAAAAATTGTATAGAGTCTATGGAGGAATACCTGCTGTTTTGGAAAATTCTACGGGAGGAGCAAATTCTATTTAAGTACTCTTAGGTTTGGAAGGAGAAAAGAAAATAAGGCATGTCTTTAATAGAACCTTTGAAGAAACCATTGGAAAGAGCATTTCCAGGGGATCAATTTATCAGGAAAAAAATCAACAACACTATAACCGTTATACGAGTCAAGTTAGGAGTTGCCAAAATCTTTTTGAACGTTCCATATCTCAAGAAAAATTGTATAGAGTCTTAGGTTTGGAAGGAGGAAGGAGAATAAAGCATTTCTTTAATAGGACCTTTGAAGAAGCCATTGCAAAGAGCATTTTCAGAGGATCAATTTATCAGGAAAAAAATCAACAACACTATAACCGTTATACGAGTCAAGTTAGGAGTTGCCAGAATCTTTTTGAACGTTCAGTATCTCAAGAAAAGTTATATAGAGTCTATGGGGGAATACCTGCTCTTCTGGAAGATCCTATGGGAGAAGCAAATTCTTAGGTTTGGAAGAAGGAAGGAAAATAAGGCATGTTTTTAATGAAACCTTTGAAGAAACCATTGGAAAGCCATCATATTATTTGAGTAATTCGCTATTTGTTGTTGTAGACTGATTGATTTGATCTTGTTCCGCCACCCATGGCAAAAGGGGTATGAAAAAGTAAATAATGATCTCCTCGCAGCATGTTGTGACAGCAATGGATTTTATATAGAAGTTAACATCGATAGATTTTCTATTGATGATGCGTATGATGATATATATGTTTTATTATTGCGAAATGGAATGAGCAAAACTGGCAAAACGATGGCTATTAAATTGGAATCAATTTGCGTTCATGATATTTTACTCATAAAAGTTGACGTTTCGATGCTTTAAAATATATTCTGAAATGTACAGAATTGAAAATTCTACAAATGCTAAACGGAACATATTTCCTATAAATTGAGATGATTATGGTGGGATTGTTGTTGAAATTAAAAAAATGTAGATTCTTCTTCACCCTAATAAAAAATCTTCTCAGTACAGTTTCAAGAGTCTCTGTATATGTTCGAATTTTTTCGCTCTTATTCATTTTGACAAGATGAGAACCGATATATGTCTAATTATTACTATATTTTTAATTACATCACATATTGATAGAAGGTGGCGGTACCTTTTTGATAATTTTTTATAATAAATTAATGATCGATGATATAAAATAATATTAATCTTACAAAAGTGCAAGTCATCGAATCTATTGGATTTAAAAAAAATAACAATGTGAGGTAGAACGTACGTCTACGCATAGACTTGATCATCAAATTGAAATTCAGTTCGGTTACACTTTGAGAAAATGTCACTTCAATTGCCAAACTAACTAAGAAGCTTTTGCCCATTTTTCGACTCAATTTTATTTAAAATCTTTCACTAGTGAAATAATTTTTGAGCGTACCTTGTATAGTAGAGTTAATTTGGGATAGTTGGACGTCTCGCCATCAACGGCATTACCAGGCACGAACCTTTGTGTCCCACTTAATGGCTAAACTAATACTAATAGCCTATAAACAAAAGATCTATTTAATTATATTTATGGTCAACAATTAATTAAAAGGCTCAGTTAATGCCGAGATTGGATCCGGGTCAATTTACAGAAAAGAAATTACTCGGTACATAATGGAATCGTTTGTCTCGTTCATCGTGATTTTCAGATGAGAATTACTGTTAGATGAGCTTTACTGTCTATTTATAGTTTGATAATTTGATTATATTGCTACAAAGTATCTTAGGTAATACAGGGAATGATAAAAAAGTTTTAAAAACCATAAAGAAAAGTATTTAGAGATTTTAAAATTTAGCGCTCTGAATCCGCTACTACATATTCTGAAAACTCCTCATAAAGCCAATTTTCAACTTAACCTTTCTATTCCTAACAAATACAGCCACCGCCCATCATATTCTGCTGGACTACTTCCAAATCCAGTGCTGCCTGGTATGATAGAATAAAGGATTTTATAAGCTGAAGTGGAGTGAACTAGAACAATATAGTCACCTTACTGTGGATTCCAGGATACACTGGAATAGAAGGAAATGAAATAGCACATTCGAATTTTCTAAATTTCAAAATCGGAAACAAGGTCATTCTGACATTTTAAAATATGGAAATCGTCTGATTCGAACCCGTAGATTGCGTAAATAATCTTTAACAAACATTTTTTTCAAAAATTTTCACTCTTTCCTTTCAGATACCCCTGTATACAAAATATAATAGATACGTCTTTGCTGATTTTTTCCCATATTTGTCCATTATCTGAGTGTATGAATTTCAAATTTCAGCTCAAAATTCCTATTATTATTGAGTTTACGATTTTTTGACTATGCGCGTGTACTATTGGCTATCGCGTATAGGTACCCACATTCGAATTTTCTAAATTTCAAAATCGGAAACATAGTCTTTTTGACACGTTTATATGACGAAATCCTCTAACTCGTATCCGTAGATTTCATAAATAGCTATCAAAATTTTCTAGAGTCTCTTAACACATTTTTTTTCCGGAAATTTTCACTCTTTCCTTTCGGATACTTCTGTATACAAAATATAATAGATACATTTTTGCTGATTTTTTCCCATATTAGTCCATTATCTGAGTATATGAATTTCAAATTTCAGCTCAAAATTCCCATTATTATTGAGTTTACGATTTTTTGACCATGCGCGTGTACTATTGGCTATCGCGTATAGGTACCCACATTCGAATTTTCTAAATTTCAAAATCGGAAACATAGTCTTTTTGACACGTTTATATGAGGAAATCCTCTAACTCGAATCCGTAGATTTCATAAATAGCTATCAAAATTTTGTAGAGTCTCTAACACATTTTTTTTCCGGAAATTTTTACTCTTTCCTTTCGGATACTCCTGTATACAAAATATAATAGATACGTTTTTGCTGATTTTTTCCCATATTTGTTTATTATCTGAGTATATGAATTTCAAAATTCAGCTCAAAATTCCCATTATTATTGAGTTTACGATTTTTTGACTATGCGCGTGTACTATTGGCTATCGCGTATAGGTACCCACATTCGAATTTTCTAAATTTCAAAATCGGAAACATAGTCTTTTTGACACGTTTATATGAGGAAATCCTCTAACTCGAATCCGTAGATTTCATAAATAGCTATCAAAATTTTCTAGAGTCTCTAACACATTTTTTTTCCGGAAATTTTTACTCTTTCCTTTCGGATACTCCTGTATACAAAATATAATAGATACGTTTTTGCTGATTTTTTCCCATATTTGTTTATTATCTGAGTATATGAATTTCAAAATTCAGCTCAAAATTCCCATTATTATTGAGTTTACGATTTTTTGACTATGCGCGTGTACTATTGGCTATCGCGTATAGGTACCCACATTCGAATTTTCTAAATTTCAAAATCGGAAACATAGCCTTTTTGACACGTTTATATGAGGAAATCCTCTAACTCGAATCCGTAGATTTCATAAATAGCTATCAAAATTTTCTAGAGTCTCTAACACATTTTTTTTCCGGAAATTTTTACTCTTTCCTTTCGGATACTCCTGTATACAAAATATAATAGATACGTTTTTGCTGATTTTTTCCCATATTTGTTTATTATCTGAGTATATGAATTTCAAAATTCAGCTCAAAATTCCCATTATTATTGAGTTTACGATTTTTTGACTATGCGCGTGTACTATTGGCTATCGCGTATAGGTACCCACATTCGAATTTTCTAAATTTCAAAATCGGAAACATAGCCTTTTTGACACGTTTATATGAGGAAATCCTCTAACTCGAATCCGTAGATTTCATAAATAGCTATCAAAATTTTGTAGAGTCTCTAACACATTTTTTTTCCGGAAATTTTTACTCTTTCCTTTCGGATACTCCTGTATACAAAATATAATAGATACATTTTTGCTGATTTTTTCCCGTATTAGTCCATTATCTGAGTATATGAATTTCAAATTTCAGCTCAAAATTCCCATTATTATTGAGTTTACGATTTTTTGACTATGCGCGTGTACTATTGGCTATCGCGTATAGGTACCCACATTCGAATTTTCTAAATTTCAAAATCGGAAACATAGCCTTTTTGACACGTTTATATGAGGAAATCCTCTAACTCGAATCCGTAGATTTCATAAATAGCTATCAAAATTTTGTAGAGTCTCTAACACATTTTTTTTCCGGAAATTTTTACTCTTTCCTTTCGGATACTCCTGTATACAAAATATAATAGATACGTTTTTGCTGATTTTTTCCCATATTTGTTTATTATCTGAGTATATGAATTTCAAAATTCAGCTCAAAATTCCCATTATTATTGAGTTTACGATTTTTTGACTATGCGCGTGTACTATTGGCTATCGCGTATAGGTACCCACATTCGAATTTTCTAAATTTCAAAATCGGAAACATAGCCTTTTTGACACGTTTATATGAGGAAATCCTCTAACTCGAATCCGTAGATTTCATAAATAGCTATCAAAATTTTCTAGAGTCTCTAACACATTTTTTTTCCGGAAATTTTTACTCTTTCCTTTCGGATACTCCTGTATACAAAATATAATAGATACGTTTTTGCTGATTTTTTCCCATATTTGTTTATTATCCGAGTATATGAATTTCAAAATTCAGCTCAAAATTCCCATTATTATTGAGTTTACGATTTTTTGACTATGCGCGTGTACTATTGGCTATCGCGTATAGGTACCCACATTCGAATTTTCTAAATTTCAAAATCGGAAACATAGCCTTTTTGACACGTTTATATGAGGAAATCCTCTAACTCGAATCCGTAGATTTCATAAATAGCTATCAAAATTTTGTAGAGTCTCTAACACATTTTTTTTCCGGAAATTTTTACTCTTTCCTTTCGGATACTCCTGTATACAAAATATAATAGATACATTTTTGCTGATTTTTTCCCGTATTAGTCCATTATCTGAGTATATGAATTTCAAATTTCAGCTCAAAATTCCCATTATTATTGAGTTTACGATTTTTTGACTATGCGCGTGTACTATTGGCTATCGCGTATAGGTACCCACATTCGAATTTTCTAAATTTCAAAATCGGAAACATAGTCTTTTTGACACGTTTATATGAGGAAATCCTCTAACTCGAATCCGTAGATTTCATAAATAGCTATCAAAATTTTCTAGAGTCTCTAACACATTTTTTTTCCGGAAATTTTTACTCTTTCCTTTCGGATACTCCTGTATACAAAATATAATAGATACGTTTTTGCTGATTTTTTCCCATATTTGTTTATTATCTGAGTATATGAATTTCAAAATTCAGCTCAAAATTCCCATTATTATTGAGTTTACGATTTTTTGACTATGCGCGTGTACTATTGGCTATCGCGTATAGGTACCCACATTCGAATTTTCTAAATTTCAAAATCGGAAACATAGTCTTTTTGACACGTTTATATGAGGAAATCCTCTAACTCGAATCCGTAGATTTCATAAATAGCTATCAAAATTTTCTAGAGTCTCTAACACATTTTTTTTCCGGAAATTTTTACTCTTTCCTTTCGGATACTCCTGTATACAAAATATAATAGATACGTTTTTGCTGATTTTTTCCCATATTTGTTTATTATCTGAGTATATGAATTTCAAAATTCAGCTCAAAATTCCCATTATTATTGAGTTTACGATTTTTTGACTATGCGCGTGTACTATTGGCTATCGCGTATAGGTACCCACATTCGAATTTTCTAAATTTCAAAATCGGAAACATAGCCTTTTTGACACGTTTATATGAGGAAATCCTCTAACTCGAATCCGTAGATTTCATAAATAGCTATCAAAATTTTCTAGAGTCTCTAACACATTTTTTTTCCGGAAATTTTTACTCTTTCCTTTCGGATACTCCTGTATACAAAATATAATAGATACGTTTTTGCTGATTTTTTCCCATATTTGTTTATTATCTGAGTATATGAATTTCAAAATTCAGCTCAAAATTCCCATTATTATTGAGTTTACGATTTTTTGACTATGCGCGTGTACTATTGGCTATCGCGTATAGGTACCCACATTCGAATTTTCTAAATTTCAAAATCGGAAACATAGCCTTTTTGACACGTTTATATGAGGAAATCCTCTAACTCGAATCCGTAGATTTCATAAATAGCTATCAAAATTTTGTAGAGTCTCTAACACATTTTTTTTCCGGAAATTTTTACTCTTTCCTTTCGGATACTCCTGTATACAAAATATAATAGATACATTTTTGCTGATTTTTTCCCGTATTAGTCCATTATCTGAGTATATGAATTTCAAATTTCAGCTCAAAATTCCCATTATTATTGAGTTTACGATTTTTTGACTATGCGCGTGTACTATTGGCTATCGCGTATAGGTACCCACATTCGAATTTTCTAAATTTCAAAATCGGAAACATAGCCTTTTTGACACGTTTATATGAGGAAATCCTCTAACTCGAATCCGTAGATTTCATAAATAGCTATCAAAATTTTGTAGAGTCTCTAACACATTTTTTTTCCGGAAATTTTTACTCTTTCCTTTCGGATACTCCTGTATACAAAATATAATAGATACGTTTTTGCTGATTTTTTCCCATATTTGTTTATTATCTGAGTATATGAATTTCAAAATTCAGCTCAAAATTCCCATTATTATTGAGTTTACGATTTTTTGACTATGCGCGTGTACTATTGGCTATCGCGTATAGGTACCCACATTCGAATTTTCTAAATTTCAAAATCGGAAACATAGCCTTTTTGACACGTTTATATGAGGAAATCCTCTAACTCGAATCCGTAGATTTCATAAATAGCTATCAAAATTTTGTAGAGTCTCTAACACATTTTTTTTCCGGAAATTTTTACTCTTTCCTTTCGGATACTCCTGTATACAAAATATAATAGATACGTTTTTGCTGATTTTTTCCCATATTTGTTTATTATCTGAGTATATGAATTTCAAAATTCAGCTCAAAATTCCCATTATTATTGAGTTTACGATTTTTTGACTATGCGCGTGTACTATTGGCTATCGCGTATAGGTACCCACATTCGAATTTTCTAAATTTCAAAATCGGAAACATAGCCTTTTTGACACGTTTATATGAGGAAATCCTCTAACTCGAATCCGTAGATTTCATAAATAGCTATCAAAATTTTGTAGAGTCTCTAACACATTTTTTTTCCGGAAATTTTTACTCTTTCCTTTCGGATACTCCTGTATACAAAATATAATAGATACATTTTTGCTGATTTTTTCCCGTATTAGTCCATTATCTGAGTATATGAATTTCAAATTTCAGCTCAAAATTCCCATTATTATTGAGTTTACGATTTTTTGACTATGCGCGTGTACTATTGGCTATCGCGTATAGGTACCCACATTCGAATTTTCTAAATTTCAAAATCGGAAACATAGCCTTTTTGACACGTTTATATGAGGAAATCCTCTAACTCGAATCCGTAGATTTCATAAATAGCTATCAAAATTTTGTAGAGTCTCTAACACATTTTTTTTCCGGAAATTTTTACTCTTTCCTTTCGGATACTCCTGTATACAAAATATAATAGATACGTTTTTGCTGATTTTTTCCCATATTTGTTTATTATCTGAGTATATGAATTTCAAAATTCAGCTCAAAATTCCCGTTATTATTGAGTTTACGATTTTTTGACTATGCGCGTGTACTATTGGCTATCGCGTATAGGTACCCACATTCGAATTTTCTAAATTTCAAAATCGGAAACATAGCCTTTTTGACACGTTTATATGAGGAAATCCTCTAACTCGAATCCGTAGATTTCATAAATAGCTATCAAAATTTTCTAGAGTCTCTAACACATTTTTTTTCCGGAAATTTTTACTCTTTCCTTTCGGATACTCCTGTATACAAAATATAATAGATACGTTTTTGCTGATTTTTTCCCATATTTGTTTATTATCCGAGTATATGAATTTCAAAATTCAGCTCAAAATTCCCATTATTATTGAGTTTACGATTTTTTGACTATGCGCGTGTACTATTGGCTATCGCGTATAGGTACCCACATTCGAATTTTCTAAATTTCAAAATCGGAAACATAGCCTTTTTGACACGTTTATATGAGGAAATCCTCTAACTCGAATCCGTAGATTTCATAAATAGCTATCAAAATTTTGTAGAGTCTCTAACACATTTTTTTTCCGGAAATTTTTACTCTTTCCTTTCGGATACTCCTGTATACAAAATATAATAGATACATTTTTGCTGATTTTTTCCCGTATTAGTCCATTATCTGAGTATATGAATTTCAAATTTCAGCTCAAAATTCCCATTATTATTGAGTTTACGATTTTTTGACTATGCGCGTGTACTATTGGCTATCGCGTATAGGTACCCACATTCGAATTTTCTAAATTTCAAAATCGGAAACATAGTCTTTTTGACACGTTTATATGAGGAAATCCTCTAACTCGAATCCGTAGATTTCATAAATAGCTATCAAAATTTTCTAGAGTCTCTAACACATTTTTTTTCCGGAAATTTTTACTCTTTCCTTTCGGATACTCCTGTATAAAAATATAATAGATACGTTTTTGCTGATTTTTTCCCATATTTGTTTATTATCTGAGTATATGAATTTCAAAATTCAGCTCAAAATTCCCATTATTATTGAGTTTACGATTTTTTGACTATGCGCGTGTACTATTGGCTATCGCGTATAGGTACCCACATTCGAATTTTCTAAATTTCAAAATCGGAAACATAGTCTTTTTGACACGTTTATATGAGGAAATCCTCTAACTCGAATCCGTAGATTTCATAAATAGCTATCAAAATTTTCTAGAGTCTCTAACACATTTTTTTTCCGGAAATTTTTACTCTTTCCTTTCGGATACTCCTGTATACAAAATATAATAGATACGTTTTTGCTGATTTTTTCCCATATTTGTTTATTATCTGAGTATATGAATTTCAAAATTCAGCTCAAAATTCCCATTATTATTGAGTTTACGATTTTTTGACTATGCGCGTGTACTATTGGCTATCGCGTATAGGTACCCACATTCGAATTTTCTAAATTTCAAAATCGGAAACATAGCCTTTTTGACACGTTTATATGAGGAAATCCTCTAACTCGAATCCGTAGATTTCATAAATAGCTATCAAAATTTTCTAGAGTCTCTAACACATTTTTTTTCCGGAAATTTTTACTCTTTCCTTTCGGATACTCCTGTATACAAAATATAATAGATACGTTTTTGCTGATTTTTTCCCATATTTGTTTATTATCTGAGTATATGAATTTCAAAATTCAGCTCAAAATTCCCATTATTATTGAGTTTACGATTTTTTGACTATGCGCGTGTACTATTGGCTATCGCGTATAGGTACCCACATTCGAATTTTCTAAATTTCAAAATCGGAAACATAGCCTTTTTGACACGTTTATATGAGGAAATCCTCTAACTCGAATCCGTAGATTTCATAAATAGCTATCAAAATTTTGTAGAGTCTCTAACACATTTTTTTTCCGGAAATTTTTACTCTTTCCTTTCGGATACTCCTGTATACAAAATATAATAGATACATTTTTGCTGATTTTTTCCCGTATTAGTCCATTATCTGAGTATATGAATTTCAAATTTCAGCTCAAAATTCCCATTATTATTGAGTTTACGATTTTTTGACTATGCGCGTGTACTATTGGCTATCGCGTATAGGTACCCACATTCGAATTTTCTAAATTTCAAAATCGGAAACATAGCCTTTTTGACACGTTTATATGAGGAAATCCTCTAACTCGAATCCGTAGATTTCATAAATAGCTATCAAAATTTTGTAGAGTCTCTAACACATTTTTTTTCCGGAAATTTTTACTCTTTCCTTTCGGATACTCCTGTATACAAAATATAATAGATACGTTTTTGCTGATTTTTTCCCATATTTGTTTATTATCCGAGTATATGAATTTCAAAATTCAGCTCAAAATTCCCATTATTATTGAGTTTACGATTTTTTGACTATGCGCGTGTACTATTGGCTATCGCGTATAGGTACCCACATTCGAATTTTCTAAATTTCAAAATCGGAAACATAGTCTTTTTGACACGTTTATATGACGAAATCCTCTAACTCGTATCCGTAGATTTCATAAATAGCTATCAAAATTTTGTAGAGTCTCTTAACACATTTTTTTTCCGGAAATTTTTACTCTTTCCTTTCGGATACTTCTGTATACAAAATATAATAGATACATTTTTGCTGATTTTTTCCCATATTAGTCCATTATCTGAGTATATGAATTTCAAATTTCAGCTCAAAATTCCCATTATTATTGAGTTTACGATTTTTTGACCATGCGCGTGTACTATTGGCTATCGCGTATAGGTACCCACATTCGAATTTTCTAAATTTCAAAATCGGAAACATAGTCTTTTTGACACGTTTATATGAGGAAATCCTCTAACTCGTATCCGTAGATTTCATAAATAGCTATCAAAATTTTCTAGAGTCTCTAACACATTTTTTTTCCGGAAATTTTTACTCTTTCCTTTCGGATACTCCTGTATACAAAATATAATAATTACGTTTTTGCTGATTTTTTCCCATATTTGTCCATTATCTGAGTATATGAATTTCAAATTTCAGCTCAAAATTCCCATTATTATTGAGTTTACGATTTTTTGACTATGCGCGTGTACTATTGGCTATCGCGTATAGGTACCCACATTCGAATTTTCTAAATTTCAAAATCGGAAACATAGCCTTTTTGACACGTTTATATGAGGAAATCCTCTAACTCGAATCCGTAGATTTCATAAATAGCTATCAAAATTTTGTAGAGTCTCTAACACATTTTTTTTCCGGAAATTTTTACTCTTTCCTTTCGGATACTCCTGTATACAAAATATAATAGATACGTTTTTGCTGATTTTTTCCCATATTTGTTTATTATCTGAGTATATGAATTTCAAAATTCAGCTCAAAATTCCCATTATTATTGAGTTTACGATTTTTTGACTATGCGCGTGTACTATTGGCTATCGCGTATAGGTACCCACATTCGAATTTTCTAAATTTCAAAATCGGAAACATAGTCTTTTTGACACGTTTATATGAGGAAATCCTCTAACTCGAATCCGTAGATTTCATAAATAGCTATCAAAATTTTCTAGAGTCTCTAACACATTTTTTTTCCGGAAATTTTTACTCTTTCCTTTCGGATACTCCTGTATACAAAATATAATAGATCCGTTTTTGCTGATTTTTTCCCATATTTGTCCATTATCTGAGTATATGAATTTCAAATTTCAGCTCAAAATTCCCATTATTATTGAGTTTACGATTTTTTGACTATGCGCGTGTACTATTGGCTATCGCGTATAGGTACCCACATTCGAATTTTCTAAATTTCAAAATCGGAAACATAGTCTTTTTGACACGTTTATATGAGGAAATCCTCTAACTCGAATCCGTAGATTTCATAAATAGCTATCAAAATTTTCTAGAGTCTCTAACACATTTTTTTTCCGGAAATTTTTACTCTTTCCTTTCGGATACTCCTGTATACAAAATATAATAGATACGTTTTTGCTGATTTTTTCCCATATTTGTTTATTATCTGAGTATATGAATTTCAAAATTCAGCTCAAAATTCCCATTATTATTGAGTTTACGATTTTTTGACTATGCGCGTGTACTATTGGCTATCGCGTATAGGTACCCACATTCGAATTTTCTAAATTTCAAAATCGGAAACATAGCCTTTTTGACACGTTTATATGAGGAAATCCTCTAACTCGAATCCGTAGATTTCATAAATAGCTATCAAAATTTTGTAGAGTCTCTAACACATTTTTTTTCCGGAAATTTTTACTCTTTCCTTTCGGATACTCCTGTATACAAAATATAATAGATACATTTTTGCTGATTTTTTCCCGTATTAGTCCATTATCTGAGTATATGAATTTCAAATTTCAGCTCAAAATTCCCATTATTATTGAGTTTACGATTTTTTGACTATGCGCGTGTACTATTGGCTATCGCGTATAGGTACCCACATTCGAATTTTCTAAATTTCAAAATCGGAAACATAGCCTTTTTGACACGTTTATATGAGGAAATCCTCTAACTCGAATCCGTAGATTTCATAAATAGCTATCAAAATTTTGTAGAGTCTCTAACACATTTTTTTTCCGGAAATTTTTACTCTTTCCTTTCGGATACTCCTGTATACAAAATATAATAGATACGTTTTTGCTGATTTTTTCCCATATTTGTTTATTATCTGAGTATATGAATTTCAAAATTCAGCTCAAAATTCCCATTATTATTGAGTTTACGATTTTTTGACTATGCGCGTGTACTATTGGCTATCGCGTATAGGTACCCACATTCGAATTTTCTAAATTTCAAAATCGGAAACATAGCCTTTTTGACACGTTTATATGAGGAAATCCTCTAACTCGAATCCGTAGATTTCATAAATAGCTATCAAAATTTTCTAGAGTCTCTAACACATTTTTTTTCCGGAAATTTTTACTCTTTCCTTTCGGATACTCCTGTATACAAAATATAATAGATACGTTTTTGCTGATTTTTTCCCATATTTGTTTATTATCCGAGTATATGAATTTCAAAATTCAGCTCAAAATTCCCATTATTATTGAGTTTACGATTTTTTGACTATGCGCGTGTACTATTGGCTATCGCGTATAGGTACCCACATTCGAATTTTCTAAATTTCAAAATCGGAAACATAGTCTTTTTGACACGTTTATATGACGAAATCCTCTAACTCGTATCCGTAGATTTCATAAATAGCTATCAAAATTTTGTAGAGTCTCTTAACACATTTTTTTTCCGGAAATTTTTACTCTTTCCTTTCGGATACTTCTGTATACAAAATATAATAGATACATTTTTGCTGATTTTTTCCCATATTTGTCCATTATCTGAGTATATGAATTTCAAATTTCAGCTCAAAATTCCCATTATTATTGAGTTTACGATTTTTTGACTATGCGCGTGTACTATTGGCTATCGCGTATAGGTACCCACATTCGAATTTTCTAAATTTCAAAATCGGAAACATAGTCTTTTTGACACGTTTATATGAGGAAATCCTCTAACTCGAATCCGTAGATTTCATAAATAGCTATCAAAATTTTCTAGAGTCTCTAACACATTTTTTTTCCGGAAATTTTTACTCTTTCCTTTCGGATACTCCTGTATACAAAATATAATAGATACGTTTTTGCTGATTTTTTCCCATATTTGTTTATTATCTGAGTATATGAATTTCAAAATTCAGCTCAAAATTCCCATTATTATTGAGTTTACGATTTTTTGACTATGCGCGTGTACTATTGGCTATCGCGTATAGGTACCCACATTCGAATTTTCTAAATTTCAAAATCGGAAACATAGCCTTTTTGACACGTTTATATGAGGAAATCCTCTAACTCGAATCCGTAGATTTCATAAATAGCTATCAAAATTTTGTAGAGTCTCTAACACATTTTTTTTCCGGAAATTTTTACTCTTTCCTTTCGGATACTCCTGTATACAAAATATAATAGATACATTTTTGCTGATTTTTTCCCGTATTAGTCCATTATCTGAGTATATGAATTTCAAATTTCAGCTCAAAATTCCCATTATTATTGAGTTTACGATTTTTTGACTATGCGCGTGTACTATTGGCTATCGCGTATAGGTACCCACATTCGAATTTTCTAAATTTCAAAATCGGAAACATAGCCTTTTTGACACGTTTATATGAGGAAATCCTCTAACTCGAATCCGTAGATTTCATAAATAGCTATCAAAATTTTGTAGAGTCTCTAACACATTTTTTTTCCGGAAATTTTTACTCTTTCCTTTCGGATACTCCTGTATACAAAATATAATAGATACGTTTTTGCTGATTTTTTCCCATATTTGTTTATTATCTGAGTATATGAATTTCAAAATTCAGCTCAAAATTCCCATTATTATTGAGTTTACGATTTTTTGACTATGCGCGTGTACTATTGGCTATCGCGTATAGGTACCCACATTCGAATTTTCTAAATTTCAAAATCGGAAACATAGCCTTTTTGACACGTTTATATGAGGAAATCCTCTAACTCGAATCCGTAGATTTCATAAATAGCTATCAAAATTTTCTAGAGTCTCTAACACATTTTTTTTCCGGAAATTTTTACTCTTTCCTTTCGGATACTCCTGTATACAAAATATAATAGATACGTTTTTGCTGATTTTTTCCCATATTTGTTTATTATCCGAGTATATGAATTTCAAAATTCAGCTCAAAATTCCCATTATTATTGAGTTTACGATTTTTTGACTATGCGCGTGTACTATTGGCTATCGCGTATAGGTACCCACATTCGAATTTTCTAAATTTCAAAATCGGAAACATAGTCTTTTTGACACGTTTATATGACGAAATCCTCTAACTCGTATCCGTAGATTTCATAAATAGCTATCAAAATTTTGTAGAGTCTCTTAACACATTTTTTTTCCGGAAATTTTTACTCTTTCCTTTCGGATACTTCTGTATACAAAATATAATAGATACATTTTTGCTGATTTTTTCCCATATTAGTCCATTATCTGAGTATATGAATTTCAAATTTCAGCTCAAAATTCCCATTATTATTGAGTTTACGATTTTTTGACCATGCGCGTGTACTATTGGCTATCGCGTATAGGTACCCACATTCGAATTTTCTAAATTTCAAAATCGGAAACATAGTCTTTTTGACACGTTTATATGAGGAAATCCTCTAACTCGTATCCGTAGATTTCATAAATAGCTATCAAAATTTTCTAGAGTCTCTAACACATTTTTTTTCCGGAAATTTTTACTCTTTCCTTTCGGATACTCCTGTATACAAAATATAATAATTACGTTTTTGCTGATTTTTTCCCATATTTGTCCATTATCTGAGTATATGAATTTCAAATTTCAGCTCAAAATTCCCATTATTATTGAGTTTACGATTTTTTGACTATGCGCGTGTACTATTGGCTATCGCGTATAGGTACCCACATTCGAATTTTCTAAATTTCAAAATCGGAAACATAGCCTTTTTGACACGTTTATATGAGGAAATCCTCTAACTCGAATCCGTAGATTTCATAAATAGCTATCAAAATTTTGTAGAGTCTCTAACACATTTTTTTTCCGGAAATTTTTACTCTTTCCTTTCGGATACTCCTGTATACAAAATATAATAGATACGTTTTTGCTGATTTTTTCCCATATTTGTTTATTATCTGAGTATATGAATTTCAAAATTCAGCTCAAAATTCCCATTATTATTGAGTTTACGATTTTTTGACTATGCGCGTGTACTATTGGCTATCGCGTATAGGTACCCACATTCGAATTTTCTAAATTTCAAAATCGGAAACATAGTCTTTTTGACACGTTTATATGAGGAAATCCTCTAACTCGAATCCGTAGATTTCATAAATAGCTATCAAAATTTTCTAGAGTCTCTAACACATTTTTTTTCCGGAAATTTTTACTCTTTCCTTTCGGATACTCCTGTATACAAAATATAATAGATCCGTTTTTGCTGATTTTTTCCCATATTTGTCCATTATCTGAGTATATGAATTTCAAATTTCAGCTCAAAATTCCCATTATTATTGAGTTTACGATTTTTTGACTATGCGCGTGTACTATTGGCTATCGCGTATAGGTACCCACATTCGAATTTTCTAAATTTCAAAATCGGAAACATAGCCTTTTTGACACGTTTATATGAGGAAATCCTCTAACTCGAATCCGTAGATTTCATAAATAGCTATCAAAATTTTGTAGAGTCTCTAACACATTTTTTTTCCGGAAATTTTTACTCTTTCCTTTCGGATACTCCTGTATACAAAATATAATAGATACGTTTTTGCTGATTTTTTCCCATATTTGTTTATTATCTGAGTATATGAATTTCAAAATTCAGCTCAAAATTCCCATTATTATTGAGTTTACGATTTTTTGACTATGCGCGTGTACTATTGGCTATCGCGTATAGGTACCCACATTCGAATTTTCTAAATTTCAAAATCGGAAACATAGTCTTTTTGACACGTTTATATGACGAAATCCTCTAACTCGTATCCGTAGATTTCATAAATAGCTATCAAAATTTTCTAGAGTCTCTTAACACATTTTTTTTCCGGAAATTTTTACTCTTTCCTTTCGGATACTCCTGTATACAAAATATAATAGATACATTTTTGCTGATTTTTTCCTATATTAGTCCATTATCTGAGTATATGAATTTCAAATTTCAGCTCAAAATTCCCATTATTATTGAGTTTAGGATTTTTTGACCATGCGCGTGTACTATTGGCTATCGCGTATAGGTACCCACATTCGAATTTTCTAAATTTCAAAATCGGAAACATAGTCTTTTTGACACGTTTATATGTCGAAATCCTCTAACTCGTATCCGTAGATTTCATAAATAGCTATCAAAATTTTCTAGAGTCTCTTAACACATTTTTTTTCCGGAAATTTTTACTCTTTCCTTTCGGATACTCCTGTATACAAAATATAATAGATACGTTTTTGCTGATTTTTTCCCATATTTGTTTATTATCTGAGTATATGAATTTCAAATTTCAGCTCAAAATTCCCATTATTATTGAGTTTACGATTTTTTGACTATGCGCGTGTACTATTGGCTATCGCGTATAGGTACCCACATTCGAATTTTCTAAATTTCAAAATCGGAAACATAGTCTTTTTGACACGTTTATATGTCGAAATCCTCTAACTCGTATCCGTAGATTTCATAAATAGCTATCAAAATTTTCTAGAGTCTCTTAACACATTTTTTTTCCGGAAATTTTTACTCTTTCCTTTCGGATACTCCTGTATACAAAATATAATAGATACATTTTTGCTGATTTTTTCCCATATTAGTCCATTATCTGAGTATATGAATTTCAAATTTCAGCTCAAAATTCCCATTATTATTGAGTTTACGATTTTTTGACCATGCGCGTGTACTATTGGCTATCGCGTATAGGTACCCACATTCGAATTTTCTAAATTTCAAAATCGGAAACATAGTCTTTTTGACACGTTTATATGAGGAAATCCTCTAACTCGTATCCGTAGATTTCATAAATAGCTATCAAAATTTTCTAGAGTCTCTAACACATTTTTTTTCCGGAAATTTTTACTCTTTCCTTTCGGATACTCCTGTATACAAAATATAATAGATACGTTTTTGCTGATTTTTTCCCATATTTGTCCATTATCTGAGTATATGAATTTCAAAATTCAGCTCAAAATTCCCATTATTATTGAGTTTACGATTTTTTGACTATGCGCGTGTACTATTGGCTATCGCCTATAGGTACCCACATTCGAATTTTCTAAATTTCAAAATCGGAAACAAAGTATTTTTGACACTTTTATCTATGGAAATCCTCTAACTCGAACCCGTAAAATGCATAAATAGCTATCAAATTTTTTAGTCTCTAACACATTTTTTTCCGGAAATTTTTACTCCTTCCTTTCGGATATCCCTGTATACAAAATATAATAGATACGTTTTTGCTGATTTTTGTTCATATTTTTCCATTATCTGAGAGTAGGGATTTAAAGTTTCAGCTCAAAATTCCCATTATTATTGACTTTACGATTTTTTGACTATGCGCGTGTACTATTGGCTATCGCGTATAGGTACCCACATTCGAATTTTCTAAATTTCAAAATCGGGAAGAAAGTATTTTTGACACTTTTATCTATGGAAATCCTCTAACTCGAACCCGTAGATTGCATAAATAGCTATCAAAATTTTCTAGAGTCTCTAACACATTTTTTTCCGGAAATTTTTACTCTTTCCTTTCGGATACCCCTGTATACAAAATATAATAGATACGTCTTCGCTGATTTAATTTCATATTTTTCCGTTATCTGAGTGTATGGATTTCAAATTTCAGCTCAAAATTCCTATTATTATGGACTATACCATTAATACACGTTACTGTATGGAGCCACTGTATTTTTTTATAATTCTCACTAATTATGATATAGTTTATTTCCATCTTTTAATTATCTCCATCGCTTTATTACTTCTTAAACTCATCAAAATATTTTATTTTTATCACTTCCCATCGTTTCACAACTCACCCGAATGACTCTAATTACTTGTTAATCGAAAAATAACTAACGATTTTTATTTATCGACCATTTTAAAACTCATCGTTCATTCGTTGCAAATGTGCAAAAAAACAACGGCAATACAAATAAATGTTATTAAGAAGAACAAACAAAAAGCTGTCCGTATCGACAAAACGTTTTCGTCGACGTAATGATCGTATTAACTGTAAAATTAACAATCCTAATTAGTTGTTACAGCAAACCGATTAGCATTAGCATATCTCGTATTACTCATTACTACAAGATAGCAATAACTATTTATTAATATTTTTAGTAATTATTATTTAAATTATCGTATGTATAAAAAAGTGTAGTTTTTCTCGCTGCTTTTCATGTACCAATATTTCTTCTCATTTTCTCCCAGGATCTCCCTATATTAAACCCTTCTGGACCCGTATTCTCGACTATCTGGGAAGGGAGCGTTCCCGGGAATTGTCAGATTGAAAACAGTGTTGCCGAGTGCTTAAGTTTCTATAAACTTACCAAAACGTATAACGCAGAATAAAATAATTTCACATCCATTTAAAATAAAAAATGGTTATGAGAGGAAGAGAGAAAAAAAATGTGCGCGTGCACTGCTGTCTCTTGCACCTACAGTAATATACGAAATGTAACTCTCTCTCTCTCTCTCTCTTTCTATCTTCACTAACTCATATCTCCCTCTCAACTTTCGTTTGCCTCGCCCGATCACACTTAACGTAACGCTCTCGTCACGCTTACTCCCCAAGAGTTTGTGTTGTGCGTAAAGAAGTTTTACTTCAAAAAAACACACAAAACATCAAATTTTTACTTTTGCGATTAAAAACCCATGTGGAAGTTCGTTTTTCCGGGAACGTTCATGTCACAGTGACATTTTCAAGAATATAACAATCACCGCATTAAGGTGAACCACGCCCAATTCCCGGAGAAGCTTCCTTAAACTCCCTGGCATATTCACAACAATGAGAAATAAATTCCCTTGAAACTATTTTCAATAAATCATTGAACGTTAAAGAATGCATAAATAAAACACACGAGGCCGACAGGTATCGAGAAGAGTCAAGTTCATCACGTAAATGAACATATAACATTAAATAGTAAATATCAGCCTGAACTTGAACCACCATATAAATATCATAGAAGCAGACGATAACATATTCATATCTTAATTCAGTTATATTTACCTAGAAGACCACCAATTAAAGAGGCCTTTCTATAACATTATTTTGATTATCTTAATTATTATCGTTAAATAAATACACACTGTGCACTATCATAATCGTTAAACAACTCCATTTTCCTAAACCGTTGCTCTTTTTCTCTTCAACATTTCCCATAAGAGAGAATTAATTATTTTCTTCAAAGTTATTCTGGATATTGATGGAATACTAATGAAGAAACCTAATTTTTCCCTGGAATTACAGGTCTATCGACCTTTCTTTTCTTCATAAATGTATTGGGGTGACATTCACTGAGACCTGGAAGATCTATTGTGCCCCCTTGGTTTACTGAGAAAACTGGTAGCTCCTTAATCATTTTTCCTGGTGGAATTTTAGGATATCGGCAGGATTAAGTTTAGGTGAGTGTCTCTCTTCTATCCAGCAGTGTTCCAAGTGTGCTTCTTGCTCCACTAGCTTGAGCTTCTTGAGGTGCCTTTTCAGGACACCTGTCAAAACTCTTACTCTCGTTGCCAATTTCTTCCAATATTACATATATTGGTGCTGTTATGGCAAAAAGTTTCCGGTCTCCAAAAGGGTGATTCAGTTCCTCTCCTTGCTAGTTCAACTGCTATTCCATTTCCTTCTATTCTAGTTTGTTCTGGAACCACAGTAATGATGATGATGTTGTTCTTGCCTAGCTCATTGAGTTTTTCCAATCATTATCATATCATTTCTATGGTCAAAAATAATCAAAAACTGTCAAAATTTTGGAAAAATGCTAATAATTGCCAAATTTTTTAAAATTTTTGAAAAATTGTCAAAAATTTGGAAAAATGATCAATAATTGTCAACAATTGTCAAAAACTGTCAAAAATGGTCAATATTTGTAAAAATTTTGAAAAAATGTTCAATAATTGTCAAAATTTTTGAAAAATGGTCAAAAATGGTCAATTATTGTCAAAACCAATCAAAAATTGTCAAAAATTGTTAAAATTTTGAAAAATTGTTAAATATTTTAAAAAATGGTCAATGATTGTCAAAGTTTTTGAAAAATTGTCAAAAATGGTCAATATTTGTTAACATTTCGAAAAATGGTCAAAAATTGTCAAAATTTTGAAAAAATGGTCAATAATTGTTAAAAATTGACAAAATTTTTGAAAAATTGTCAATAATGGTTAATAATTGTCAGAACCGGTCAAAAATGCTCAAAAATTGTCAGAAACTGTCAAAAATTGTTAAATATTTTTTAAAATGTACAATAAAATTTTTGAAAAATTGTCAACATTGGTCAGAAACTGTCAAAAATGGTCAATAATTGTTAAAATTTTGAAAAATGGTCAAAAAATGTCAAAATTTTGAATAAATGGTCAATAATTATAAAAAACTGTCAAAAATGGTCAATAATTGTCAAAAACTGTGAAAAATGTCAACATTTTGAAAAAACGGTAGATAATTATGAAAAACTGTCAAAAATGGTCAATAATTGTTAAAATTTGTCAAAATTTTTGGAAAATTGATAAAACTGGTCAAAAATAGTCATAAATGGTCAATAATTGTTAAAATTTGGAAAAATCGTCTAAAATGGTCAAAATTTTGGAAAAATTGTCAAAAATGTTCAATAATTGTCAGAACCTGTCAAAATTCTCAAAAATTGTTAAATATTTTGAAAAATGGTCAAAAATTGTTAAATATTTTTAAAACTGTACAATAAAATTTTTGAAAAATTGTCAATATTTGTCAGAAACTGTCAAAAATGGTCAATAATTGTTAAAATTTTGAAAAATGGTCAAAAATTGTCAAAATTTTCAAAAAATGGTAGATAATTATAAGAAACTGTCAAAAATGGTCAATAATTGTCAGAAACTGTCAAAAATGGTCAATAATTTTAAAAATTTTGAAAAATGGTCGATAATTATGAAAAACTGTCAAAAATGGTCAATAATTGTTAAAAATTGTCAAATTTTTGAAAAATTGACAAAACTGGTCAATGATTGTCAGAACCTTTCAAAAATGGTCAAAAATAGTCATAAATGGTCAATAACTGTTAAAATTTGGAAAAATGGTCTAAAATGGTCAACATTTTTGAAAAATTGTCAAGAATGGTCAATAATTTTCAGAACCTGTCAAAAATGCTCTAAAATTGTTAAATATTTGTTAAATATTTTGAAAAATGGTCAAAAATTGTTAAATATTTTGAAAAATGTACAATAAAATTTTTGAAAAATTGTCAATATATGTCAGAAACAGTCAAAAATGGTCAATAATCGTTAAAATTTTGAAAAATGGTCAAAAATTGTCAAAATTTTGAAAAAATGGTCAATAATTATAAAAAACTGTCAAACATGGTCAATAATTGTTGAAAATTGTCAAAAATGGTCAATAATTGTCAGAAACTGGGAAAAAATTGGTCAATGTTTGTTAAAATTTTAAAAATGGTCAAAACTTGTCAAAAATTTTGAAAAAATGTTCAATAATTATAAAAAACTGTCAAAAATGTTCAATACTTGTTGAACATGGTCAAAAATGGTCAATAATTGTTGAAAATTGTCAAAAATGGTCAATAATTGTTGAAAATTGTCAAAAATGGTCAATAATTATAAAAAACTGTCAAAAATGTTCAATACTTGTTGAATATGGTCAAAAATGGTCAATAATTGTTGAAAATTGTCAAAAATGGTCAATAATTGTTGAAAATTGTCAAAAATGGTCAATAATTGTCAGAAACTGAGAAAAAATGGTCCAAAATTGTCAAAATTTTGAGAAAATGGTCAATAATTATAAAAAACTGTCAATCAAAAATGGTCAATAATTGTTGAAAATTGTCAAAAATGGTCAATAATTGTCAGAAACTGGAAAAAATAATGGTCAATAATTGTTAAAATTTTGAAAAATGGTCAATAACTATAAAAAACTGTCAAAAATGGCCAATAATTGTTAAAAATTGTCAAAACTGGTCAATAATTATCAGAACCGGTCAAAAATGGTCAAAAAAAGTCAAAAATGGTCAATAATTGTTAAAATTGGGAAAAATGCTCTAAAATGGTCAAAATTTTTGAAAAATTGTCAAAAATGATCAATAATTGTCAAAATTGGTCAATAATTGTTAAAATTTGAAAAAATGGTCAAAAATTGTCAAAATTTTGAAGAAATGTTCAAAAATTGTCAAGATTCTGAAAAACTGGCCAATAATTGTAAACATTTTGAAAAATGGTCAAAAATTGTGAAAATTTTGAAAAATTGTCAAAAATGGTCAATAATTGTCAGAACCTGTCAAAAGTGGTCTCTCCATAATCGTAATCTGTTCTTTCATGCATATAACTTATACAAAACAATTTCGATGTCTCACATCTGCCAGGCGTCCCGTGACAGCTCACATATTTTTTTCTACGCGAAACCCAACTTTCCAACTTTTAAATCCTGTTTCTTAAAAACTAGTAAAGTCTCAATGTTCAGGTGATCCAATTAAACAACATATCCAGAATTCGGAAGAACTAACCGAGATCCATTTTCCGAAAGAGAAGCGGAGGGTCTTTTTCCAAACATTTTTAAAAGAAAACCCTAATTTTTGTAAAGTAAACCTGCCAATTTACAAAAAATATTGTAGCTCGTTCGAACTCAACAATTCGACGGTAATATATTTAAAAAAAATTTTGTTCATCACCTGGTAGATTGAAAGATTGAAGAGTAAAACTTGACCACTTTCGGTAATATTGATAAAAGGTGTGAATACCAGCCAGGTGTGGTATGAAGTCTCTAATGAATAGTCCTATTGTCCATTGCCGTGAAATGATCCTCTAATTGTTCAACAATCGTTGTGCTGTTCAAATTGGAAACATTTCCTGAATGCCTTTCTGATTGCTTTGTATTCGGACGAGTTGTATCTATACGGGTTCTCTCAATGTTTGTTGACTTTTTTTTTATTGTTGTTGTTATTATAAACGTCATTCGATAGCTGGCCGGAGATATGTATAATAATACGAGAGATTCATTTATTATAAATTTATAGTGGGTGATTTGTATGAATAAATTCCTAAATTAAAAATATTGCTCATCAATTATGTTTATATGTCAGTTCAAAATATTTTATCGAGCAAGCAATAAAAATTATAATGAGTCTAAGAAAATTCAATATGATGTACCGGGTGTCTGATTAAGAGAGGTAACCCAATGTATATCAGGAGTGAGCGTACGGCCAATTACTGGTTGAATGAGGAAATTGGGGAGTGTAAGAAAGAACGAAGACGGATGCTGAGGGGAAGAGGAAAAGAAGAAGGAACTGGAGCGAAGAGTTATTGGGGCAATTGGAAAACAATCCATGGGGAAAGGCGTTTGAGATAGCGGTAAAGAGGATGGGTGGAAATAGGAACGAGGTGCTAGAGGAAGATTGGGAGAAGGAGATTATAGGGAAATTGTTCACAGGGGAAGAAGGAGGAGTGGGAGACAGAATTCGAGAAATTCGGGATACTAGGGGATAGGGAAAATGACGGGGATAAGGCCGGTTAGAGAAGTGGGAAGTAGAGGAGGGGGGAGAAACATTAAAGTAAGGAAAGTCCCAGGGATAGATAGCCTGAGGGGTGATATGATGAAGAGGCTATTGGATGACAATGGGAAGTACTTCTGGAAACTATTCAACAGGGTGCTGAGGGAGGAAGAGTTCCCGGAAGGATGGAAGGTGGCCTGGGTGATAATGATGGAGAAGGCGGATAGAAAGGGGAAGCGGGCCCATCAGCCTGCTGTGTGGTATGGGTGAATTGATGGAGGGGATTATAAAGGTTAGGATTGAAGAGGAAGTTGGTAGGAATGGGGGTTTTGGGGTAAACCAGCACGGATTTGTGAAGGGGAAATTATGCATCTTGTCGTCGGGCAGGGTGATGAACTTGGTGGAAAGGGATAAGGAGTGTCAACAAACGGACGGTGTTGAGCGCGTTGATGAGGCTTGGAATGGGGGAGGGGTTGGTTAACCTGGTAGAAGACTACCTGACGGAGCGTGTGTTAGTACACTCTAGAGGGAGGAGGTATGAGACGGAGGCTGGAGAGCCCCTGGGATACAGATTTTTGTTGTAAAATTTTGGAAAAGGGGTAGATTTGGAAATATTTCCCGATTTAAATATATGTCCGTTAAATCTTTTAATACTTGAAAATGTCGATTCAAAATTCACTCATATGTGTAAAATCTTCCCATGAATCGATTGGTGATCATTAGAAAGTTGTAACTTTCCAATTAGTCGAGTTATTTTTGGCATTTTTCATGTCACAAAATTTCAAGAACTCTCAATCGCGGTGTCGCATGATGTACCTACCTATAAGTAAATGTCAAATAAGGTGACTTGCGCTTGCACGTGGCTGTACCGAACGAAAGTATAGTCGCATACCAATATCATTTTCTAATACAAAAATATCTTCCTGTGATCGTATTACATGTAAACGTACGTCCTGTCAAGATCCTGTCGACATCGATAAAATTCTAAGAACGTCAACCTTCTTCCGCACTCAAAAATCTGAAACGAAGCGAAATACTAAACACCCAGCAATTAAAGCTCGCTTTAATTACGAATATATCTATTCGAATTCAAGAAACATGATTAATTTTAAAAGAAACACATGTCTCTTTAACACCGCATACCTCCTAATGAGGCAACTACTGACTCGAACATTCCTCCTGCCCAAAAAGATTAAATTTGATGCCCGTATCCGGACCATCGGGAATCTTATTCTCTTAAAAAGGGCGATGGCCAATTCCACTTAGCTTTGATTAGACAAAATAATGATATTAATGACAAATTAAGACAACAGATACTCTCCTAGCGGTAGATAATTGACTAAGTGTAACTGAGACATTTTTAGCCCGAAAAGGAGCAAATAACAACCATTTAAATACATTGAAATGTCACTGTAGTTCTATATTTCACCACCGTAGCGTTGCATAGTTAAAGCTTTCGATGTAAATTGGGGTACCTATACATTATTCAATTCAAAGGATAAGTATTTTGGTGAGGTTTGAGTTTAAATTAAAGTGAATTTTCTTCGAATAAAAATCCTCTTGACGACTCAATTCCTACTTGAAACCGTAGATAATTAAAAACAATTTGTATTCGCGAACTAAGTGTCTACCTGTTTTATTTAAAACCAGTCGAATTGCTAGTAGTACAATGGCTCTTCCCAAGCACATACCGTCTTTTTATTCTCTGGGCAATTATCACCATTCTCCCAGAATTGACCAATGCGGATTGTCTTTTAATTACCCATCAGCCATCGTCGATGTCATTATACACTAATTTGACGTTCGTAACAATATAACGTGTGTGTAGAGATGCGAAGTAACGATTTTGTAACAGTTACTTACGAGGCGTTAAAGGCCGCTTGACATGGTGACACCCTGATGTGCCTGCAATGCATCAATGCAATGCAAGACGCAAGATTTATTGATCGAAAGCATGCGCAGTTTTTTGTTAAAATAATTATTATTACGTACCAATAATAACTATTAAATTAACAAAGACAATTATTAGGTATGAATTGAATATACTAAACAGCGACACAACAGTGAAGAGCAGCTGACTGTATCTTTCTCGCTTTTCACCTCAGAGCGTGACGAATCAGCCTAACTTACTACCTACGGAAAAATCTGTGGGCGGTGCGAATAAAGAAAAAGTATTAGTGAAAGCTGCCAAAAGGACTCAAAGTGTGGAAATGCCATAAAAACAGCTGCATATCATAAACTATTCATCTTATAACTTTGGGAAAAAAATTACTTGGTGAAAGTGGCCAGGAGAAATCTCTGGAGATACCTTCAAGCTTGACCGCTAGAGAGTGTATTCCATGCAGAAAAACTTAAAACGATCAAATATCCCCAATTATACTATATACCTATAACTTTGGTTTCAAAAACAAAATTAGACTCATTCCAAACAATTATAATATAGGGTGAGCCAATACTGGCAACAGTTTACGCCATTTGGTTACGAATCCAATCAGTTATCGTTGAACGTTACTAAACTGAGGTGGTTATTTGAAAATTTCAATTTTGTTCATTGGAACTAAATGCAATTGTTTTATATAGTAGAAATTGGTTTATTTACGCTCTTTCAAATGCAACTAATTTCGTTAAAATCGATTTATCCAAACCAGAGTTATAGGTATTTAACCATAAAAACATTCTCACTCTCCCCCGCCCTTTATTTGGAAAAATAGAAAAAAAATTATCGAAACAAAATTGTGCGAAATTTACGCCTCTTTGTTGTTTACTTTAATTCAGTATAAAAAAAACTGGGTTTTAAATTTTTCTCTAGTAGTCAAACTAGGAACTTAAAAGCTTTTCCATAGATTTTTCCTGGTCACTTTTACTAAGAATTTTTCCTAAAGTTATAAGAGGGATACTTTTTGATAGCTCAGTTTATAAATCCACCCGGTACATGAATTTTACTGAAACCAATTATATATGAAAAAAAAGTACTGATAAGAATTTTAAAACAGTTAAATTGAAAATGTTACTTATTATTTATTGGAAATAACGATCCCACTTCTGAATTCGATTGACCAACGACCGGTTGTTAGCCGGTCGGTCAGAAGAATGCAAGACGAAAGGAAACACATGTTTGGTTGCCTATCCACGACAAAATATTTTCTTAATTAGGCCTAATAGAGTTGAAGTGCTCAAGATTATTTTTTAATTTGCATAGATAAATAGAAGGGGCTCGTTCAAGGGATTTTTTATGAGTTCATTTCGGTGTGTATGTGAGTGTGTCGTTAGGGGCTCGGAATGATAATATGTTGTTTTTTTTGTTGGTTAGTTTTTGGGTCGATTAGGTTGGTATTATTTTAATTTAATTAAGCCCTAATGTTTGGTTAACTTAGATAATCGAATTATTATACAGTTTAATGTAGATAATAAATGTACGAGGTGTACTCGAAATATTTTCTAGTTTCAAAACATTTTTCATTGCTCAAAATTTGAAAACTAGTTTCTACCTAGTATTTTGAAAAACTATTTGACTTAAGGTCGAAACACACCTATCAGCACCTCATAGAAACAGCGACTGACCATCACCGTCGAGTGGTCAACTCGACGGTTGTGTATGGGCTCACTTAACGCAACGACACGGGATCAGCACCGCCGCGATAACAGACTATAGGCTTCATTTTATATTGTCAGAGATATTGTATTGGCACGCCGTCCGCAAAATATTCTTTCGGAGAAATGTGTTGTGGTTGAGGCGTTGACGTGCCTTGTCGGTGCTGTGCTGATGCTGTTAGGTATGCGCGCTTACATTTAAAAACACATAACAAATAAAATTTGCTGGTGATGATTAGTCGCTGTTCCTATGAGATGCTGATAGGTGTATTTCGACCTTTACCATTTTCTTACAAGTGTAGGTACTGTACTACTTCAATATGTTAAATAAACATTTCTGGGTACTGGGAGAAATGTGTTGTGGTTGAGGCGTTGACGTGCCTTGTCGGTGCTGTGCTGATGCTGTTAGGTATGCGCGCTTACATTTAAAAACACATAACAAATAAAATTTGCTGGTGATGATTAGTCGCTGTTCCTATGAGATGCTGATAGGTGTATTTCGACCTTTACCATTTTCTTACAAGTGTAGGTACTGTACTACTTCAATATGTTAAATAAACATTTCTGGGTACTACAAGTGGAATATGACAGTGACAAGTTGTAAATAATTGTGATTATTTAAAAATTGCCTGAAAAACTGCTACTAAATATTCTGATTTACAGGAAATTTAAGAAGTACCTCAAGAAAGGGTCCTAGGTCCTTGAATACCCGAATGGACAATTGAAAAGAATGACATAAAGAGATAGATCCTTGGAAAAAGCTCCAATTTGTCTCTACGGATTGATTGATTGGTTCGGCACCACCAGTTAGAGGCTTCGAGACCTCTTCACTTTAGCGTTTAGGCTGTTTGTGCTTTTGGTTGTAGTACCGTTTATGTGAAAAGACTAGTAGCCCTTATCAGGCCCACAAGGCTTTTCACCAGGTTCTTCTTGGAGAAATCCCACCTTGGATAATTTAGTCCTTGAAGTCTATATTTCCAATGAGATAGTGGTTTACATTCGAAGATAATGTGTGAGGCTTTTCCCTCCTCTTCCATGCACAACCTACAGATAGGTTCCTCCCTATATATACCAATTGTAGCATGTGCTTCCTTAGGGAACAGTGATTGGTTACTTTCCCTATCTGGACTCTGCTAAGGTTTAATATTTCGTTACTCAGCGACTCCGAGGGTTTTTTGACCAGGTGTTTGCTGTGTTCCTGCTTGGCTCCAAAGCAGGAGTCTCTACGGAACAAAATCACAAAACTGCTACTCACACTATTGCTATAAACATTGGTATAGATAGGGAACAAGTTATGGCGAATTTATACCGGAAGTGAACGACAACTTTGTTATTTTAAATGTAACACTATACAGGGTGGTTATTACCCTTCATTTATTGAAAATTCTGTTCTCCTCTTCGACTACAGTATTCGCCAGCTAACTTGATGTCCCAGAAATTACCAACTAAGAGAGACAGAGTAATAGTGCCCTGCCTACTCGGCTGCTATTGGTGGTAAAATTTTGACAAACGCCAATTGCATCGAACCTTATCAGGTGTTAAGATTTTCAGTGGCGTAGCGTCACACAGTTATTGTTTCTGCTTTGTCATAACAATAGAAGACTCATGTTTTGATAGAGAACTTCAAACATATATGTTTTATGACGCCAACCCTCTTGTGATTACTCTAGATGAAAGTGATTCCAGTAGTGAGTCAGATTCTTCGTAAAGATAAAAACTGTTTATACCTATTCTTAGAAATATACCTAGCTTAAATAATTTCCCATTATCTTGTGTGTCTTTTATTCTCATTACTACATGGAATAAATTATTTAGTTTCTAACAAATTTTAATTATAGTCCGTCCGGAAATATAAGATCCTAACTTTATAATCTTCAATTAGATAAATAACATGTTATTGTAATGGGTACCTTATTGTTAAAATATTATTTATGTACTCAGAATTCAGGTATAAAGCATATCCGTTTCCATTAAAATCAATATACCAATAATTATAACAAAAAATTAAATATTATTTATTAAGTTTCGGACGGACTTTACTTTATTAATTGTACAAGTTGTGGTAATTTCTAACAGAAAGCGTATCCTCAGAACTTGCACGGCACTGTGTACAGCTATCGGATGTGCGGCGTCAATAGCTCCCTAGAAAGCATTTAGGACATCAAGTTAGCTGGCGAATACTGTATGCTCTGGTATAGTCAAATAAAAATAAACGCAGACAGGAAATTCTAAATAGTATCTAATTTATAAAGCCATCAAACGAAATTTCCAACATCCCACACCTACAAACAAACTGCGCCATAACGGTCTATACAACATCAAATATAAACCCCGTTGAAGAGTCGATTACGATTATGTACAGTCCGTAGAAAAGTAATTAACACAGAGTGAAATGGCTCGTGCGTAATTGGTTTTGCAAATAGCTAATAATTGTCTGGAGTTAATGACGCGCGCATTGATAAATTCTATCAGCATATTTGGAGTATCTCGATGTCTATGGGAATAGGGATAGGGTAGGGTAGGAGATTGCATCTTTCTCTCAAACATCCAGAATCGGATCTGCATCTTATGTAGATTTCATTTTTCTTAAATTTCACAAGTAAAAGAATTTTGAAATATGGAAATAAAAACTAGCTACAATACCACTTTTATTATAAGATTTTAGAATACTTAGAAACAATTTTAATAAAGAGGCACAAGTTAGCTCCGACTGGCCCGAAATTCGTCCCCGAGCAGGTAGCAACCCTTTAAATCCACCCCATGCTAAGTTTATTAATTACATAACTAAATTCGTCCACGGGCAAAGGATTATATATTCTTAGAAATTACCTTGTTTGCCCTTCTGGATAAAATTAAAATATTTTTTGGGGACGAGTTTAGTTGTTTATTTTTGTCGACCTGCACTACTCAAGGACCAGTTTAGGCACAATTAGCTCCATCGTGAAAACGTTGTAGTACTTTTTGGCATGTTTTTAATCTACTATCCCATCTTTTTTTTTAATGACATCCTTCGAGGTTTTTTGATCCCAGTGTATAGAAGGGTCAGCTTAGATATGGAATTTTTGGCTATAGTAGTCTAGGACAGATTAACTTCATCTTGGCAATGAAAGTTCTTCTCCCAAAAACCCTTTATTACGAATTTTTAGCATTTTTCACGCCGAAAAAATTTTTTTTGTTGGAAATATTCAACAAAGGGGCAGGTATGGAAATATTTCGTGATATAAATTGCTTTTTTCTAACTCCCTTAATGCCTGAAAATATCGCTACTATGTGTAAAATTTTCCCCTGAACCGAATGGCGCAGACTAGAACGTTCTATCTCATCAATTAGTTGAGTTATGAGCATTTTTTGTTTTGAATAGTGGAATCTATTTGAAGGCGAAAGAATTTTAACCAAAAACTGATCGTGCCAGTCAACTAGACAAAAAAATTTTCATCTAGGAGCACGTAGCGTTGAGCTAAATTGGTCTTGATCTTGTAGTTTAGCAAGACCAAGTTTGTACAAACACTAGCAAGACCAAAACCTGTTGAACAAGACCAATAATGAGTTGTAAGTATAAGAGAGTATTTGTTATAACTTCAATATCCACCAGGGTTAGGCAAAATGGGCGGAACTCCTGATTTATGACTTTTTTGATTATATTAAAATTGTTGATCATTTATAAGTCATACCTATGAAAAGCTTTAAATTTTTTTCAAATCAGCATGAGTAGCAGGCTTAATAAGAAAGACAAGGAACATGACTGGAAAAGCAAGATCTAGACCATCCATTTTGTGCGGACCGCGAGAACACAGCAACTTGCACTACAGAGTACGTAATTTATTTCATCAAACGCCTACTTAAGTTTTCTAAACGAAAAAGAATATGTAGCTGCCATTGCCTTCTTGACGGATATTTTTAAACATATCAATGAACTGAACCTTAAACTTCAAGGCAAGGGAAAGCTTGTATGGAGGCTCATGTCAGAAGTAAAAAGTTTTTCGCGAAAACTCGATCTCTTTATTAATGATCTTGGTAATGTAACGGTAAGCGTTTGTAACCTTACAGGGCGCCAATTTGTAACGGTAAGAGGCGCCAGCTTGACGGGCTCCGGCTAGAGACTCCTCTCAAGGGTGATTCGACCCCAAGTTTATGCTGCACAAGTATTACAGGAAGGTTGTAAAAATTGAGGGCGCCACTACCTTTTTGACGTCGATAAAAATACTAGTGAAAAAACTAAGACGGAAAAGGTAGAAACGCCTTGTAAAATTTAAATAAAAAATGGAAGCGTCCGTTGGCAGACGTCAATTGTCTTATGGTCAGGGTTGAAGAATTTGGGATCACAGATCTATAATTGGAAGTGGCTAATGAGACGACGAGCGGTAATTAAAATGATTTATTCTATAAAATCGAAACAGGATGATAGACATGTTACAGTAATGAATGCTTATACTTACCCAATTAAAATGAAATAATCAGCAGTAACAACGAGATTGACGTCGGCCAATGTTATGGTTTAAATTCTCTGAGAATTTCATTGTGATCAAAATTAAATGATTCAATAATATACTATCATAGGCTTCTTCGGGAGTTTTCCGAAGTTTTCGAACAATCAGGGCAAGTGCGTTAAGTAAAACCTACAAAAAACATCTGATAATACGAGAAGTGCAACGTCTTGCCAAATGATTAGGCTGGTCGCATTTGAAGCTTACTTGGGGAGGATTATTCCTTCTTAGGGAATTAGTCTTATTCACGCAATTATTACCGTTATTCCTATAGTTATTTTCGTCGCTTCAGATAATTAATACTCCATTTGACCTTATCCAACTCTGCCGCAAACTAGAAGAGACTAAAATCAATATCGAGCAATATACTCCTCCAAAACCGGGAAACTTATCTTTAGAACCTGATTGGACTATCATGGCATTATTAAGAAAACCCCACAATCACAACCTATTATTTCTGTACCAAGTACTAGTAGTACCTTTAATAGCAATAATTATCGAAGCAACAACAGTAATTCCCTAAGAAAGGAATAATCCTTCCAAAGTATGCTTCAAAAGCGATCAGCCTAATCATTTGGCAAGACATTGCAGATCTCGTGTTATCATATGTTTTCCTGTAAAAAAGTAGGTTTTACTAAACGCACTTGCCCTGATTGTTCTAAAAGTTCGGAAAACTCCCGAAGAAGCCTCCCCCTCCCCTTTTTATTTGCACCAGAGTCCAATATTCCGAAAAAATTTAGACCCAAAATCTTAACTTTTAAATAAGGACATTCACCAGGACCTACATGGGAAAGAATGTAATCTAAAACAATCCTTTCTTCATCTACAGAATATACACTATTTACATTTTTGATGGATTTGGGAAAAGAAGTCAAACTCCCATCTACGAATGGCTTCTTCGGTTCCTAAATCGGAATTTAAAAGCAGGTTCGCAGATTTTAAGAAAATTGAGAATCTTCAGCATCATCTATTCTCTGCATCCTGATAGTGAATGGAGCAACGAAGCTGCAATTGCTTTCGGGAGTGATAAAGCTACTCTGCAGATGGAAGTTTCCAGTGAACAGTTCTGGATAGAATTTGTGTGTGCTAATAAATATCCAGAACTACAAAAATTAGCTTTGAAACTTCTTACTTTGTTTGGGTCAACCTTTATTTTTGTGAATCAGCATTTTCGATTAACAATAAATTTCGATCTCGACTTACCGATGAACATCTACAGGATTCAATGTCAATAGCTTGCCCAAATTTTACTCCAAACTTCAGACAAACAGTCCGCAACAAAAAATGTAATTTTCCTCATTGATATGTAAAAAAGTACCTTTGTTACTTCAGAAATTACATTTGTTTAATAAATATTTTTTTCTATAAAATGTTGTGCGGACCGCGATGGTCATTTCATTTCTTAAAACGGACCCCGAGCGATACTAATTGGTGACCCCTGATCTAGACCGATACTTTTATTGCCTGAATATTAACGGTGGTCACTTTGTACACATGATTAAATAGCAGTTTTTTCTTGTTAACAGTAGCCTTTTTACTATTTGTAAATTTTTTATTCTTTAAAGAGACTTTCTATCATTAACACAATACGGGGGCATACGAAAAGTTGAAAAAGAGCCAATTTTACATTACAGTGTATATCACACCCTATTTCAAATAATAAACAAAAGTAAAAATTATTTTGGAATAAAAACAATTTTTATTAATATTTCTAAAATATTTATTTCGCTAAGTACCACGCCTAGTAAGAGTCCGTTTCTGTATCTGCGCATTGTATACAAGCAATTCACGCAAAGCAAAGTGTTAAACTGAATACTGCAAGCATTCCCTTTTCGGTTCCGGCTTGTGACTCTCTAATAGACATTCAGTTTAAATGTGACTTATGTTCCCACACCCCGAAAATAATCACTTTATTTTATCTCGCAATGGCTTTTTATAGGGTTTTTACTCGGTTGAAATTGTAATTAAAACTGACAAAAGGGTCCGTTTAGTCGTTTTTAATAGGGTGGGATAAGAGGGATGCTCGTCGACAAAAAAAAAGAAGGAAATTACCGAAAAAAATAAAATGTTTATATATGTGGAGGTGACCATTTTAACCGATGTAAGGAGGGAAAAACTTGACTTGAGGAGAATGAGTGATTTGTAAAGATTGATATATTTAATTAGAATTTAACTTATAATTACTTACTGTGTACTTACATTATATTTTTTTTTATAATATAGATAATAAAACAAATCTAAATGTTGAAAATAACTATTTACAAGACACTGGACGTGATGCCTGGATTCAATTGAACAGTCACTATGGACCTGGTCCAAGTAGGTTGAACAACCGAGATGACGTACCTGGAATTAGATAGAAAAACACTCTGAGTATTCAATTTTCCATAAATAATGATTAATTATTGACTAACGATTAGTATAGTTGAAATCCCCAAAATTAATGAAAGTATTAATAATATACAAGGTGCATCTTATGTGTTTGAACTGTGATTATGCATATCAGTACTAAAGTAAAGTTAAAACTTCACTTGATCAAAAATAAATGCCTAATAGTAAATATTTAGGGTTATTAGGAATGGTGCAAGGGGCGCAAACTCTCCCCAATGCATGTAAGGAATATGTGGCACAAACTCTCCACAAACAATATTATAACTACTGTAAGTGGCACAAACTCTCCACAGTACAGCAAAATAATATTACACTGCAAGTGGCACAAACTCTCCACAGTACAGCAAAATAATAATACACTGAAAGTGGCACAAACTCTCCACAGTACAGCAAAATAATAATACACTGCAAGTGGCACAAACTCTCCACAGTACAGCAAAATAATAATACACTGCAAGTGGCACAAACTCTCCACAGTACAGCAAAATAATAATACACTCCAAGTGGCACAAACTCTCCACAGTACAGCTAAATAAGGTTATACTGCAAGTGGCACAAACTCTCCACAGTACAGCTAAATAAGGTTACACTGCAAGTGGCTCAAGCTCTCCACAATACAGGGGGGGGTGGAAGGAGATATAGGTGACGTGAGAAGTCACCCTGTATCAGGAATGGACAAACCGCAAGTGGCGCAAACTCTCCACAGTACAGTATAGGTATGTGAGTTAAACTGCAAGTGGCACAAACTCTCCACAGTACAGTAAGATTGGATGAATAGAAAATGCAACAACAAATTAATGTTCTTAATAACGTTGAATATTAAAGAACTTTAAACAAAGTTATTATTAAAAATAATTAGCAAATATGTGATAAAATATCTTTTAAATTCAAATATCAAATAACAGGCAAAACTGAAGTACTCTGTGAGATAGACTCACCTATTTAACTCCTGATATGCACCACAATACACACTATATTTTAATATATTTATTTGGCTCAAGTGAACACTTTAGTTATTTTCTAGAAACTAAAACTCAAATCGTTCTTAATATTTTCTTTCCCCTTTCGTGGCCTCGAAGACTACGTGACATTATTGTACTTTACTTATCTGTTTCAGACAATTGGTTGTTTTGTCGAGAAATGGATTTCTGAAATATTAGGGTATGCCCATGATTTAATTCATTTTACTAGAAACGAAAACTATTTTAAGAATAACAGGGTGAGAAAAAAAATTGTCTTACACCGAAAAATCTCATTTTTTTGAGACGATTTATTTTTTGTACGCTTACCTCAAATCATTTAGGGCGTATTTCTTATAGTATCACACTGTATGATGTAAAGTAATGACTAAAAGGTAACCCCATGACGAGATATCACACGGATTTAATTCTGGAGATCGAGGAGGCCACTGTTGCGACCAATCCAACGGTTGGGATAAGTTGCATGAACTGAAAATGTATCTCGAGGTAAATGTGGCTGATATTTAGAGTAATATCAATTTTTCTAGTGTTTCTAGAATATCTAGTTCTACCCGTACATTTCTCACTGTCCGGGAACTACCAGTGCTGTTTGAATTTACGTGAAAAAGTATCACCCTGTTTAAGTGATTTTTCCACTTTTTTGCATCTCCGTTTTTAAATGTGGTCATCTATATGCACAGATCTTATCAAGCAGCTTCATAATTATTAAGTATACATCTTGAAATGTTTTAAAACAACAATAATTGGTTTTGTGATCAAAAATAGATGTTTTAATTAAATAGGTAGATAAAGAAACAGATATTCGAAATAAGATGAAAAGATTTCATAAATTTGTTTTTATATGTTTCGTCGCTGGAGTTTTATAAATGCTAATATTTTTTAAATTATTTTCTTCTTTCGGATCTTTTTCATTTAACAGTTTTTTCTTGCCACTCCTAGCAACGTTTATTGTTATGTTCCAGAATTGATAGATCACAAATAATGTGATCGCACACATCCTTCACCGAAAATTGAGAAATTTCAAGAAGCAGGAGAAAGTAGCAACAAGACCAAAATAAGCCTGCTCCTAGCTCCTAAGATTTTAAAAAATTGTGTGACAGTATTTTCTAATTTTGGAGATAAAGACTTTTAACTGACTAGACTTTTCCACTTGCAAAATACCAAAGCAACGTCATATTTTCTACTGACCAAAAAGTTACCTGTAATTACCTTGACAAAATTCACATGTCATTTTTACAGCGACAAAATTTTAATTTTTTCAAGGTGCGCGAACATTGAAATTTAGTGTGACCTTCAAGAGATGAATACTTTAATTACGAAAGACAAGCAGGTATCATTTATCTATATAATTTAATGTTGAATTTATTGATGTCTAAAATTTAAATTGTTCATATTTTAAAATTATTACATAAGATTATACTTACTGACAAAAATTTTCAAAGGAAGCAAACAGGCATTGACCATCATCGATTCCATGAATTATTCTAGAACGTGTCAAATGTCACTTCTTCGCGTATAAAATCAATCATATATTCTGTTTCTGTTTTAAAACCATAGAAATATAAAACCCTAGATGGAAAAAATTTCATACATTTATTAAAACTCTGATAAGTATCATCTTAATTTTGTTGTGAATGAGAGATTGAATGAATTTCAGATAAGAAAATAAATAGTGTTGATGATTTTTGAAAAGTTAATTAAGCAGTTAAGCAAAATTTATCTGTTGAGCTTTTATATCAACTGAGTTTGAGTTGAACAATAAACCAAACGTTTCATTTGTTGATCATTTAATTGAAATTAAATGTTTTTTTTTGTTTCTATGATATATTTTACAATCAACACAGGCTGTCAACGTTGGAACTCTTTGAGGGTCAAAGGACAGAGTTGGCCTCACAAAATTTGAACTCACAAACAAAAATATGATTCCCATGATAGAAAAATAATAAAATAAATAAAATTAGATAACCATTGTCCTATAAAGGTAGGATATCAAGTTAATTTATAAAAAGGTATGGGATTGATATAGATCAATAATTTAAAACCATATCAATATATACCAATAAATAAATAAGTTATTTTTTTGTTTATGCTCCATTGTTAGATGAAAGTTCTCTAATTTTATTGTTTTTGTATTTTTCTCGTGAAATGTCGAGTGTCGAGAAAAAAATTTGTTGGCAAAATTTTCGAAAGGTATGAAACTTTGCTTGGCAACTTCCCGAATGACATTTTTGACAATTATGATCATTAATCTCATGAACGATTACGATATTATATATGAAGAGAAGAAAGTATCTTTATGAAAAATACTCAGTTTGTTGGACATATTTGAACAAATTTATTGAAAATAAATTAGGTGGTGTGAAAAAGCATTAAAACATTGTCAACCGCGGAAGACTTCCATCCCCCTTGCTGTTTCAACATTGTTATATATCCACCAAAATGCACCAGCCGAAGTTCTGCGAAAATAGTTGTAGAAAAAATTATATGTTTTACATGGCAGAAAAGAAGATTCAATGCATTGGCTGGTGGAAGGAAAAAAGAGAAGATACAGCTCTGAAATGGATGACATTATCTAACAGATTACTTTCTTCTTTTTCAACTTGAAAACAAAACATATGTGATACAATTTGAGACCAATTGTATGAACGTTGATACATTTTTAATCAGTCTCGAATTAAAAAAGTGGATCTGCTCCTGAACGATTTTAATTAGAACAAATTCTTCGAATAGTTATCTTCTCATAGTGACAAAGAGGGATCCCGCCTTTTTGTGTGACAAAAACAATAAATGCCCACCCAGTTCGGAAAAAGTAGCAGAAGATTCAGCTCGCATTTGGTGTTTTACGATCTACCGGGGAGATTCTGTTAAATATTGTTAAATCAATTTAAGTAGATACAAAATTTTTTGATCCAATTAACATTTTTCTGGTGCTTACAGTGGCGTACAACAAAAATAATCCATTCAAGGCAAGGCTCACAAAAGATTTGTTGACAGGAAAAAGAATGAACCAAATGATGATATAAAGGGTACCAGATGATACTTTTGCTTATACCAAGTACTACTTACAGTGTAATGAATCCCTGGTGTTATTTTGTATGAGATCCGCCTCTGTTTTGCTCTCGACGAATTAATTGCGTGATATTTTGTTTTGTGGTACATTCGAAACGAGCTTAACATACAAACTGCCAATTTTACTGGTTAAAATGTCAATAAACATTAAAAAAATTGGGTTAATTATGGTACGACCAATTTACAAACATCGGTAACTGAAATTAGTTTCTTTAAGTGGAATCGCGCACTGAATTTTAACAACCCGAAGACATAGACCGCAGTGGAATAACATCGGTATTAATTTTATTATCAACTTTCACAAATTGAAATGATTAAAGACAGTAAACTATATAAAATCGAAGAATAGATCTATAGAATGACTTGAAGAAGTTGATGAAAGTGGAAGATGAAACAATGGAAGAGGAAAATTGGGAGAGACTTCCCTGGAAATTTGACAGTATTTATACAGAGAACCTGTTGGAATCAACACTTTGTCGAAAGTTTCTTCAAGACATGGTGGATGGAGAAGATTCGCTATAGCTGAAGGAAGATCCAAGGTACTCCTGGTACTAGTCGTTCATTACAAGAGGAGCTATCCACTGTTTCTACAGATTTATCAAAAACTTCGACAAGCATTATGCGTTCTGAAACCGATGACAACTAAAAGCTTGTTATTAATGGAAACGAAATGAAATATGATAAAAGAAAAGAGGAAATGCTTATTAATATAAATGTTAATGATAATATCAATAATAAATAACTAAAATGTAATTGGTTTAAGATTGTATTTTTCATTATTCCACTAGTGGATAAAGTGGTACTTTATAAGCCTCATAAGTGTGGATAAAACTCCAATTATAATGTGATTGAGGATATAATTATGTTTACCTTTTTGGGCAGAAGCATACATTTTCTTTGATAAATCTTGTAGAATGTCAATGTTGGAATGCTAAATAATTTTTTACAAAACTTTTAAATTTAAGTCGTATTATTTTCTGATTTAAAAGTATTTCCAAGCACAAACAATGAAGGTAAGTACATGTCATAAGAATTGTAAAAATAAACGCTCCGTGCATTCTAGAAAAATAAATCTGTTTATATTGATACCACGTGTGAATGTAGTTCACAAAATTAGCAACCAAAAGGCATACCTATCTAATTTTGTGCTCAAAATCACCCGACAATCTCAACCAATTATTATTTTTCACTTGGATGCTCACGTTTAGTCTCATTTCGTTTGTCAACCTGCGGGAGTGACTACCGAGACTCCAAACGTTATTTTACGCTTCTACTGATGACATTTGACATTGTGAAAGTGAAGTTTACTTTGTGTCCCCTCCTGTACTCTCTTGATCCAATTCCTGCTAAGAATTGTAAGATCAGTTTCCCTAGGTGTCCTTTGTATCCTCTTTTGTTCTCTCCTAATCCTATTCCTTCTATGAAGTGTAGGATCTGTTGGGATGTCGAAGAGGAGATTTATCCTTCTTCTACTTGAGTTTGCCCAGGTAGAGAAGTACCCTTTGTTTCCCCTCATGTACTCTCCTAATCCAATTTCTGCTAAGAGTTATAAGATCAGTTGTCGTTTCAAGCAGTGTCAAGCTTCTTCTTCTACTTGGAGTTTGCCTAGGTGGAAAACTGTCCTTTGTATCCTCTTTTCTTCTCTCCTAATCCTATTCCTTCTATGAAGTGTAGGATCTGTTGGGATTTCGAAGAGGAGATTTATCCTTCTTCTACTTGGAGTTTGCCCAGGTAGAGAAGTGCCCTTTGCTTCCCCTCATGTACTCTCCTAATCCAATTTCTGCTACGAGCTATAAGATCAGTTGTCGTTTCAAGCAGGGGATCTCTTCTTCTTCTACTTGGAGTTTGCCTAGGTGGAAAAGTATCCTGTGTATCCTCTTCTCTTCTCTCATAATCCTATTCCTTCTATGAAGTAGTAGGACCTGTTGGGATTTCGAAGAGGTGATTTATCCTTCTTCTACTTGGAGTTTGCCCAGGTAGAGAAGTGTCCTTTGTGTCCCCTCATGTACTCTCCTAATCCAATTCCTGCTAATAATTGTAAGATCAGTTGGCATTTCAAGCAGGGGATCTCTTCTTCTTCTACTTGTAGTTTGCCTAGGTGGAGAAGTGTCCTTTGTATCCTCTTCTCTTCTCTCCTAATCCTATTCCTTCTATGAAGTGTAGGATCTGTTGGGATTTCGAAGAGGATATTTATCCTTCTTCTACTTGGAGTTTTCCCAGGTAGAGAAGTGCCCTTTGTGTCCCCTCATGTACTCTCCTAATCCAATTCCTGCTAATGATTGTAAGATCAGTTGACGTTGCAAGCAGGAGATCTCTTCTTCTTCTGCTTGGAGTGTGCCTAGGTGAAGAAGTGTCATTTGTAACCACTTTTGTTCTGTCCTGATCCTCTTCCTTCTATGAAGTGTAGGATCTGTTGGGATTTCGAAGAGGAGATTTATCCTTCTTCCACTTGGAGTTTGCCTAGGTGGAGAAGTGTCCTTTGTATCCTCTTTTGTTCTCTCCTAATCCAATTCCTGCTAAAAATTGTAAGATCAGTTGGCGTTTCAAGCAGGGGATCTCTTCTTCTTCTACTTGGAGTTTGTCCAAGTGGAGAAGTGTCTTCAGTGAGAGAGGGTCGCATTTTGTCAGTAAGTGACTAGTTTTGTAGTTGTATTTTGGTATATTTAGGGCGAACAGGAATTCATTACGAATCTCCTCTAACTTTTCGATGCTTTTTTTAAGAACGATTTGTCTTTGCTCTCAAAATAGGTAGCCACTTGAGTCAAATATCTTTTCCGGTAGAATCTACAAAGAGTCATTGGTCTCTGAGGACCAGATCAGGAAAATGTGGTGGGTAATCAGGAAGCAAGTCTGACTAATTCAATCATCTTCATTAACTTGTTGTACTGAGCAATGTATTGGAGAAGCAGCACTTTTTGTCAACTAACCTTTGAGATTAGGGTAGTTTTGGACGATTTGTATTGGCAGCTACCTACTGAATTGATGATCTTTTTGATTCAGACGTGGAGTAGAGAGAGTTTTATTGAAGTCAGACAGTTTTTTGAAGAACTATTTGTCTTTGCTCTCAAAATAGGTATCCACTTGAGTCAAATTTCTTTTCCTGGAGAATCTACAAAGAGTCATTGGTCTCTGAGGACCATATCAGGAAAATGTGGTAGAGGATCAGGAAGCAATTCATAGACTAACTAATTCAATCATCTTTTTTTTGTTTTTTTTTTATTGAGCAATGTATTGCAGAAGCAGCACTTTCTGTCAACTAACCTTTCAGATTTTGGTAGTTTTGGACGATTTGTATTGGCTGCTACCTACTGAATTGATAATCTTTTTGATTCAGACGTGGAGTAGAGAAAGTTTTAATGAAATCAGAGACTTTCTTTAAGAACGATTTGTCTTTGCTCTCAAAATAGGTAGCCACTTGAGTCAAATTTATTTTCCTGGAGAATCTAGAAATAGTCATTGGACTCTGAGGACCAGATCAGGAAAATGTGGTAGAGGATCAGGAAGAAATTCCTAGTCTAACTAATCCAATCATCTTCATTGACTTGTTGTACTGAGCAATGTATTGGAGAAGCAGCACTTTTTGTCAACTAACCTTTGAGATTAGGGTAGTTTTGGACGATTTGTATTTGCAGCTACCTACTGAATTGATGATCTTTTTGATTCAGACGTGGAGTAGAGAGAGTTTTATTGAAGTCAGACAGTTTTTTGAAGAACTATTTGTCTTTGCTCTCAAAATAGGTATCCACTTGAGTCAAATTTCTTTTCCTGGAGAATCTACAAAGAGTCATTGGTCTCTGAGGACCAGATCAGGAAAATGTGGTGGATAATCAGGAAGCAATTCCTAGTCTAACTAATCCAATCATCTTCATTGACTTGTTGTACTGAGCAATGTATTGGAGAAGCAGCACTTTTTGTCAAAACTAACCTTTGAGATTTTGGTAGTTTTGGACGATTTGTATTGGCTGCTACCTACTGAATTGATGATCTTTCGATTCAGACTTGGAGTAGAGAAAGTTTTATTGAAGTAACTAGTAAAACCTTCAAGAATACGTTTTTGTTGAATTACTTTTAGTTTTAATACCGTACTAACGCCTCAGTAACCACAACCGAAATATTTTTTTCAGGTCGGATGTAATTTGCTCATTTAATTCATAATTCGGTACACATGTTTGTTGTAGAGTTTCAATTTCACTAAAAACCAATAGCTTCACTGGTGTTAATTATGTATTCGTATTACACTGTAATTATTAACATCTGAATGAATACCCATTAAGAATAATAATAGTTTTATAGTGAGTGCCTCTTTACTTCACATCATAAACGATTCAAAAGATAAGCAAAAAAAATTGCCAGATGTTTCGCTTTTTGAAGTTCAGTTACGTTTAAAAAAAATCAGGATAACTCAAAAATGTATATAAATGTTTTTTTCATTATACCTTACTGAAAACCCTATCTTAACATGCCTATTAAGAGTACCGAAAATGACCTTGATAGTTGTGATTATAAGACGAAAAACTAGTTCCCTTTTTTACCGCCACGCTTATATTGAAAGATTCAGTCATTTTAACTGAAGTTTTCATCAGAAAACATCCCTTGTCATGAACGTCTATTTCTTCCTAACCTAATTTTGAAGTGTGTAATTTAAGGAGAACAGAATTCGACTTCAAACAATAAAAGTTTATTTAGTGATCCTCGCCGACTTAACAAGAACAAGAAGTCAAACTGAGAAGAACATTGGAGTGGTAACAAAAAATGTTGTCTCTCTACAGGTAGATTTTTTTTGTGAGGCGAAAATAGATCTTTAAAAAATAAGTGAAAAATATCGTAATATTCTATAACATCTTTCAATGGATCAACTAATAAGTCATAGTCCCAGAAAGGCTTCATCTATCTAACAACTTCGTTCACTTTCCAGGAACTAGTAGCTTTTTTAGACACTTTTCTCTCTTTCCACTTTGGTAAGCTAGATACGGCGAGGTATTTAGTTCCACCTGTTGTTAAAATATCAAATTTTTTTAAAAATAATTATAAATATTGTTTTATTTTCACTTATAGAAAATGATTTCTAAATTCCCACGGCACTGGAAGACATTGCAGAGGGTGTTATGCCGAAAGGTCCTCAGCGGCGCTTTGCGGTCCATGGACTAATGACCGGTTCTGTTAAAACAACATTTAATTAGGTCCCTTTGACTTTTGTTATTTACAAGCCCATACTGTTAAAATATCATCACAAATAAGAACATAAATACTGAAGAGAAGATGGTTGGGTATTACTTGGTATTACTACCTGCCTCGTCTTGCCGATGGTACTTTGGAAGGCCACATTCTCTCCTTGTTAGTGTTAGTTTTATCACGACTCTCGATTATTTAGTTTTCCTAACCTAACTTATTTTTGGTTTTTGATAAAAATTTGTAACTGTCAAGTTTGATTAAATGGAATAATATTGTTACCCCTTTTACTTTCTTAACTTTCTTTTATTTCTTCAACATCAGCTTTAATAATTCAATAAAAGTAACGTCTCACTATCAGAACACAAAACTCCAATCTCTAATACTTCAAATCTAAACTCACCAATGTCTAATGTCAATTGTCCCGCTTTTTATACTTTTCTCCTGTTCCAGACAGTTCTCGACTTTTCGATAACAGTCTAGATGATTGTAGAAGTCACTGGCGGCTCGTGAACTTTTTAAGAGACGAGGCTGGACATAAAAATTGTTGAAAATTGTCAAAATTTTTGAAAAATGGTCAAAAATTTACAAAATTTTGAGAAAATGGTCAATAATTATAAAAAAACTGTCAAAAATGGCCAATAATTGTTGAAAATTGTCAAAATTTTTGAAAAATTGTCAAAAACTCAAAAGTTTTAGAAAATTGTCAAATATGGTCAATAATTATCAAAAATTGTCGAAAAAATTTGTTAAAAATGGTTAATTATTGTCAAAAATGGTCAATAATTGTCAAAACTTTTAGAAAAATGTCAAAATTTTGAAAAAATGGTTAATAATTGTTAAATATTTTCAAAAACTGTCAAAATATTTGAAAAATTGTCAAAATTTTGGAAAAATGGTCAAAAATTGTAAAAAATTTGAAAAAATTGTCAAAATTTTTGAAAAATGGACAATTTTTGTCAAAATTCTGAAAAATATTTGATAATTGTCAAAAATTGTCAAGTTTTTTGAAAAATTGACAAAAATTTTGAAAAAATGGTCAAAAATAGTCAAAAATTTGGAAAAATGGTCTATAATTGTCAAAAATTTTGGAAAAATCGTTATAAATTATTAGAAATTGTCAATTATTGTTAAAAACTGTCAAAAATAGACATTTATTGTCAAAAACTGTCCAAAAAGGGTTAAAAATTGTCAGTAATTTTGAAAAACAATCAAAATGGTCAATAATTGTTAAAATTTTGAAAAATGGTCAAAAATCGTCAAAACAATTTTTAAAAATTGTTAAAAACTGTCAAAATATTTGAAAACTTGTCAAAAATGGTCAAAAATTCTCGAAATTTATCAATAATTGTCAAAAATGGTCAATAATTGTCAAAAAATGGTCAATCATTGTCAAAACTTTTAGAAAAATTGTCAAAAATTTCGAAAAATGGTCAATAATTATCAAAAATCGTTAAAAACTGTCAAAATATTTGAAAAATGTTCAAAAATTTTCAAAATTGATCAATAATTGTCAAAAGTGGTCAATAATTGTCAAAAAAGGTCAATAATTATCAAAAATTGTCGAAAAAATTTGTTAAAAATGGTTAATTATTGTCAAAAATGATCAATAATTGTCAAAACTTTTAGAAAAATGTCAAAATTTTGTAAAAATGGTTAATAATTGTTAAATATTTTCTAAAACTGTCAAAATATTTGCAAAATTGTCAAAATTTTGAAAAAATTTGAAAAAATTGTCAAAAATTGTCAAAATTTTTGAAAAATGGTAAAAAATTGTTCAATTTTTGTAAAATTGGTCAAAATTTTTGGAAAAATTGTCAAAAATTTCGAAAAATGGTCAATAATTGTCAAAAATCGTTAAAAACTGTCAAAATATTAGAAAAATGTTCAAAAATTCTCAAAATTGATCAATAATGGTCAAAAGTTGTCAATAATTGTCAAAAAAGATCAATAATTATCAAAACTTTTAGAAAAATTGTCAAAAATTTCGAATAATGGTCGATAATTGTCAAAAATCGTTAAAAACTGTCAAAATATTTGAAAATTGTCAAAAATGTTCAAAAATTCTCAAAATTCTGAATAATAGTTAATAATTGTCAAAAATTGTTAAGTTTTTTGAAAAATTTTCAAAAATTTTTAAAAATGGTCAAAAATAATTAAAAATTTGGAAAAATGGTCTATAATTGTCGAAAATGGACATTTATTGTCAAAAACTGTCCAAAAATGGTTAAAAATTGTCATTATTTTGAAAAATGGTCAAATATTGTCAATAATTTTGGGAAAATTGTCAAAAATTCTCAAAATTGATCAATAATTGTCAAAAATGGTCAAAAATGGTCAATAATTGTCAAAAATGGTCAATAATTGTCAAAATTGATCAGTAATTGCTATTTGCTGGATAAATTGGGTAGGAGGCCGAGCCTCCTTAGCCTCCTTCGAGGAGCCGCCACAGGTAGAAGTATGTCTTCTTCTTTTTCTTCATCATATCCTCAGTACAGGTCCGACGTAACATTGCTCCCTCTTTTCTAGTTATTCGTCCCGAATAATCTGACTGTGGGTGTATTGTATGTCGGTAATGCGGAGTTCCACAGGAACTAGTGGAAGCCCGGGTCCTGATGGAATACCCTACTTACGGAAACTACAGTATTCACTGTGATGAGCTTTATTGTATACTTAACTATTTACACTAGTTTTACACACACATGTGTTACTTAAGATGATCATGTTAGTGGTATAGCATAGTGTTAAATCTGATATCGATGAACTACATTTAAATATAACTGAATGTATGTGAATAGATCGGAATGTCTCTGACTGTTTCTGAATGTTTCTTATGAATTATGAATTGTTCGCTTATCCACTTCATCAGCATATATATATACGTACTCCAGTTACGTGATAGTTCTCTGGCCTTTCACTGTCACGTTCGTGACTTCGCGTGATATAACAAATCACTAAATAGATTGTTTTTATAAACATAAATACCTTAAATGAATTAATTAATAATAGATAATTTCAATGAATTTAATTATTTATGTAATGCCCAAAATACATCACATGGGGTATGGTTGAAGCCAACAGGGTGGATCGAGCCCGTAGTAAGGGGCTAACCTCTTATCATGGCTTACTCCTCGCTGATAATTGGATGCGGTAGACTAGGTCGTTGATTTTCTTGAGAAAGATGAAGGGACCTTCCCAGTTTCGTTGCAGTTTTTGGCACAAACCTTTTCTTCGCTTGGCATTGAAGAGCCATACGGGGTCACCTCTTGAGAAACTGGTGCTTGTAGTGTGCATGTTGAGTCTAGCCTTATCTTTGCAGAGCTTCAAACGTTCTCGAGCAAAATTGTGGACTGTTTCCAATTTTTTTTTAAAGATTTCTAAGTAGATAGGTTTCCTCACCAAAAAGTCTTCCAGAAAGAAGATCATGGGGAAGCTTCATTTATCTTCCAGTGACTAGCATAGATGAACTATAACCGGTTCAGAACTTCTAAAGGCAAGCAGAAATAGATGAAGTAAAGTGTCCAAGTCTTTTTGGTTTTCAGAGACGACTTTTCGATGACAATTCTAGATGATTGTAGATGTATGACTCATTCTTTTTGTCTATGGAAAAAACAAGACTAAAATAGGCTTCTTAATGAGACCTGACAAGACAAGCTCAAAAGGTGTATTTTCACTATCCAGTCATAAAAAGTGGTCTTGTTAGTCCTTAGTTCTTCGTTGCTCTCTCTCTATCTTAAACTGTTCCTCCAATACTGTCGAAAGCTTTTTCTAAATCTATGAATGCTACATACATATTTTGGAATGTCTCAAAAATATCTCGAAATTGATCGGTCTTCAATGTCAAATTGGACCACACCAGAAAACATGTTTTTTCTTTTTAAATAAAAGCACTCGAAATAACAAACCACCAAATAAACGATTTTCGAGTGTTTGTCTATTATACATAATATAAGGGTGCTCGTAAAATTATTTTCTAATAGACTCTCAACAAAACAGAAAAAATACATCGATCACAAAAGAATGAATGAAAATTTTCAAATTATACCTACCACAGTTTGGAGAATAATGCGGCTCAATAACAATAAAAAAAAGTGTCCTCGAAAGGTGTTCTATTTAGATACGCCAGTCGACAACAAACGCACCAAAAAAAAAATCTTCAGGGGGATTGAAATATCGTGGAGGAAGAAAAGAAGAAGGTAAAAAGTGGATTTAAGGATAATTAAGGAGAAAATGAAGAAAAGATATCTATAAATGTTATTGTTCAACTATCTACTTCAGCTCATTTAACAAAACAAAAATTCTCACAATATCAAAGTCCTCTAAGCCCTCCTTCAATCTCCGCTCACTATTAGGATCTCAAGTGGGTTTATAAAGCTTTTTGTACTTATGAATGGCCCTCCGGTCACGGGTGGTACTCGAAAATCGCACCTTCATAAAATGTTGAATAGTAAATTTACTGACTTCTCGGCAAAATACAATGCCTTTTAAAATACGACTGTTTTTGGAGTTTAAGTGCAACAAATTTTCAAAGATCGATGTTATTACGTTATTGTAACATAGTGACGCAGATGGTATTTTGAAGAAACTATTTTTACCAACAATAGAAATATTTAAAAGCGAATGAGAAGTTTAATTGGGGAGGTCTAAAGCGGCACACTTCAATATGGAATTATCGATGTGTTTTTTTGTTCCTACCTATTTCATTATTATGATTATTCGCTCAAGGACCAAACGGGATCACGCGTGGTATAAATTGGGTAATTATGTGCACGGGTTGGGTGATGGTGCCCAATAAATCTTTATGGTTCAATGCTCATTTCTCCACATATCATACATATCTCGTTGGGTTTGGAGGGTATTTTTGAAGAAGGTGGTATAAAGCTGAAATCAATATCATCTAAGTCGTCATCGTCGGACATATCCACGTCTAACGAACAGTCAGATATTTCAGGTGTTGCCTTTCTCTTCATTTTTTTGAAGCTTGCTTCTTATTGCACGACATAGGACTTTTGGAAAGGCTAGTGAACTCGTAAAACGTGTAATGTTACGAAAAAGCGTTCGTCACGCGATAACTCATTCAAGCGACTGTGCGCAATCTGTCTTGCCGCACTGAGCTCGCACCCATAGGTGTGAAAAATTGTCAAAAATGGTCAAAAATTGTCAATATTTTGAAAAAATGGTTAATAATTGCCAAATATATTGAAATTTTTGAAATATTGTCAATAATTTTTAAATATGGTCAAAAATTGTCAAAATTTTGAAAAAATAGTTAATAATTGCCAAATATTTTCAAAAAATGGTCAATAATTGTCAAAAAATTTGAAAAATGTTCAAAATTTTTGAAAAATTGTCAAAAATGGTCAATAATTGTCTAAGACGATCAATAATTGTCAAAACCAATCAAAATTCGTCAAAAATGGTCCAAAAGGATCAATAAAATTGTAAAAATTTTGAAAAAAAGTCAAAAATTTGAAAAAATGGTCAATAATTGCCAAATATGTTAAAATTTTTGAAAAATTGTCATAAATGGTCAATAATTGTCAAAGACGGTCAATAATTGTCAAAAATTTTTAAATATGGTCAAAAATTGTCAAAAATTTTTAAATATGGTCAAAAATTGTCAAAATTTTGGAAAAATTATCAAAAATTGTCAAAAACTGTCAAAATTTTGAAAAAATGGTTAATAATTGCCAAATATTTTCAAAAATTGTCAAAAATGGTCAATAATTGTCAAAAATTTTGAAAAATGTTTAAAATTTCTGAAAAATTGTCAAAAATGGTCAATAATTGTCAAAGACGGTCAATAATTGTCAAAATTCGTCAAAAACTGTCAAAAATGGTCAATAATTGTTAAAATTTTTGAAAAACTGTCAAAAATATTTAAATATGGTCAAAAATTGTCAAGAAATTGGAAAAATCGTCAAAAATTGTCAAAAATGGTCAAAATTGTCAAAATTTGGAAAAATTGTCAAAAATGGTCAAAAATTGTCAAAATTTTGAAGAAATGGTAAATAATTATAAAAAACTGTCAAAATGGTCAAAATTTTTGAAAAATTGGTCGATAATTATAAAAAACTATCAAAAATGGTCAATAATTGTCAAAATTTTTGAAAAATTGACAAAACTGGTCAATATATGTCAGAACCTGTCAAAAATAGTCATAAATGGTCAATAATTGTTAAAATTTGGAAAAATGGTCTAAAATGGTCAAAATGGTCAATAATTGTCAGAACCTGTCAAAAATTATTAAATATTTTGGAAAATGGTCAAAAATTGTTAAATACTTTGAAAAATGGTCAAAAATTGTTAAATATTTTGAAAAATGTACAATAAAATTTTTGAAAAATTGTCAAAAATGGTCAATAATTGTCAAAGACGGTCAATAATTGTCAAAATTCGTCAAAAATGGTCAATAATTGTTAAAATTTTTAAAAAACTGTCAAAAATATTTGAATATGGTCAAAAATTGTCAAGAATTTGGAAAAATCGTCAAAAATTGTCAAAAATGGTCAAAATGGTCAAAAATTGTCAAAATTTTGAAGAAATGGTAAATAATTATGAAAAACTGTCAAAAATGGTCAAAATTTTTGGAAAATTGGTCGATAATTATAAAAAAACTATTAAAAATGGTCAATAATTGTCAAAATTTTTGAAAAATTGACAAAACTGGTCAATAATTGTCAGAACCTGTCAAAAATAGTCATAAATGGTCAATAATTGTTAAAATTTGGAAAAATGGTCTAAAATGGTCAAAATTGTCAAAAATGGTCAATAATTGTCAGAACCTGTCAAAAACTGTTAAATATTTTGGAAAATGGTCAAAAATTGTTAAATATTTTGAAAAATGGTCAAAGATTGTTAAATATTTTGAAAAATGTACAATAAAATTTTTGAAAAATTGTCAATATTTGTCAGAAACTGTCCAAAATGGTCAATAATTGTTAAAATTTTGAAAAATGGTCAAAAATTGTCAAAATTTTGAAAAAATGGTCAATAATTATAAAAAACTGTCAAAAATGGTCAATAATTGTTGAAAATTGTCAAAAATGGTCAATAATTGTCAGAAACTGAGAAAAAAATGGTCAATAATTGTTAAAATTTTGAAAAATGGTCAAAAATTGTCAAAATTTTGAAAAAATTGTCGATAATTATAAAAAACTCTCCAAAATGGTCAATGATTATTAAAAATTGTCAAAATTTTTGAAAAATTGTCAAAACTGGTCAATGATTGTCAGTACCAGTCAAAAATGCTCAAAAATTTTCAAAAACTGTCAAAAATTGTTAAATATTTTGAAAAATGGTCAATAATTGTTAAAATTTGGAAAAATGGTCTAAAATGGTCAAAATTGTCAAAAATGGTCAATAATTGTCAGAACCTGTCAAAAATGCTCAAAAATTTTCAAAAATTATTAAATATTTTGAAAAATGTACAATAGAATTTCTGAAAAATTGTCAATATTTGTCAGAAACTGTCCAAAATGGTCAATAATTGTTGAAAATTGTCAAAAATGGTCAGAAACTAATAAAAATAAAAAAACTGTCAATAATTGTTAAAATTTTGGAAATTGTCAAAAATTGTCAAAATTTTGAAAAAATGGTGAAAAAATGGTCATTCTATTGTGCATAAGAAGCAAGCTTCTGTCGGCGGTCCAACGACCGCTCACCTTTTTTTACATTGTGGTTCTTCATCAAAATATTTTCTTACAGTTTTCTTTTTGAGCGTGTTTTCTTTTTCTTTCTTTTCTTTCTTAATCTTCTCTTTTCTTCGGCTATTTCTAATTCATCCTTGACCATGGCAAAAAAAGAGTTCTCGTTGGACGCACTTGGCTGAGGATTTTCGTAATCAACCAAATCATTTGGTTCCATATTATCAGGCAATGAAACGTTAGCTTTTGGTCCAATATCAGGTAATGAATCTTTAGCTTTTGGTATGGATATATACGGTAAGATCATCTTCATCAGAAGCTTCTAAAGTGTAATTTACTTGATTGGAAGGCGCAAAATTATCCTCATCAAATTTGTCTGGATTTAATGGATAAATTAGCTTTCTCCATTGTGGCGACTTTCATAAATGCACTGTTTAATAATTCAGCGACGTTATATTATATTTTCTGATGACTAGAGGAGGATAAGTAAAGCTCGTATGCTCTATAAAGAGCGTTCTTTCGTCGACTAAAAAATTTTATAATGGCTGAAGATGGTCAGAGGTGTGGGGTGGAAGAAACACCATATGGATATTATTCTTACAAAAATTGTAAGCCGCGATTGAAATATGGCTTGAATGATTATCTAGGACTAAAAGGATCGGGTCAGATGCTGTAGGCAACCACTCAATAAACAAGCCAGAATGAATCCAACCATTTTTGGAACATTTTTAGGAAGCACCCAAGGGTCCGTTTTTTTTTGGAGAGTTGTTGGCATTCTTTTCCGGCACCAGCACGGGTTTGCGAAGGGAAAATCATGTATCTCAGTGCTAAGCAGGGTGATGAGTTTAGTGGAAAGGGCTAGGGAGGGCAGCTGGAAGAACAAGAAATTGGCACTACTCGGAAACGCGTTCAACAGTGTCAGCAAACGGGCAGTGTTGAGCGCGTTGCTGGGGCTTGGAGTGGGGGATGGTTTGGTTAACCTGGTGGAGGACTACCTAACGGGACGTGTGATATTAGACACTAGAGGGAGGAGGTATGAGACGGAGGCTGGAGTGTCCCAGGGCTCGGTTCTTGGACCGACGCTATGGAAATGTGTGTTTGATGAGGTTTGTGGGATAGTATGTGAAGAAGGATGTGAGATTATGGTGTATGCAGACGATGTGTGTCTGGTATGTACGGCAAAGGGAGAGGCGGAGATAGAAAGAAGGGCGGAGAGAATGTGTATGAAGATTGTGGAGAAGATAGAGCGGTGCGGACTAGAAGTGGTGTAAGATAAGACGGTGGGGTTGCTAATGAAGGAAGGGACGGAGCAAGACGAGGGAATTGGAGATGATGGTGAATGGAAGGATAATTCGTATGGAAAAGTCTGTGAAATACCTAAGGGTGAGGTTAGATAGTCAATTATCCTTCAGAACACACATGTTAAAAGCGGCAGAGAAGGGGAGAGTGAGGGCAGCATGGCTGGGGAGATTGATGTGTAATGTGAAAGGAGAGTGGAATAGGAGGGCAATTGGTAGGACGGTATAGCAGAGCATGCTGTACGCTGCGGAGCTGTGGGGTGAAAGAGCGGGAGTGAATGCAAGGGCTAGGCCTCTTCTGTGCAGCAGCGGTGCTGGCAAGGACCTACCCATTGGACGTGATGACGAGAGCAGGAATAAACGCTGGAAGGTGCGACCAGAGAGGAAGTACAGGAATGGATAGAGGAGCAAAAGAGAGACTGGAGAGTACGAGAGGTGTGAAGTGAAGTGTTTAGATGCTGGTGGAACGAGTAAGTGCTAAAGAAGTTGGAGAGGAAACTAGGAGAGGTGGTGTAATGGGAGAACATGGTGGGGATAATGTTGAGGGAGGAGGAGGAATGGATGGAGGTAAGTGGCGTAGTAGAGAGCATGGTAAGGGGGAGGACTCGGTATGGCATGAGAGGTAGGAGTGATAGTTAGGGAGAAGTCGACGGTGTGAGCGGAGAGTGTGCGAGGGACCGCCGCCCGTCTCGAAGTATGCTAGAGTAGTGATTCCGAGGCGGGAGTAACAGCGAGTTTGAGGTGGGTTTGGTTGGTAGGCACCTCCTTGGGGATGAGTCCAACAGTGTTTTTTTCACATCTCGACCCGAGAAAAAAAGATCGACTTACTGTGAGAGAAGAATCTTTGGACATGGTATAATAAAAATAAATAAGGGAATGATTGTGTCATAAAGGACATGTGTTTATATGAGTTTTTGAAGCATCGCCTTCTGCTAGTGACCTGTGTTCTACATTTCTCTTTCTCTACTGGTTTGAGCTTTTTGTGGTTCCCATTCAGACCGCAGTATCCTGTAAGCCCATCTGTTAAAACTTCTAGTTCAATCTTTGGTGTTGATCTCACTTGGTCATAGCTTCCCAGGAGTATCTTGGATTGTCTTAACCCTACTGGATTATTCTAATATTCCGATCTCCTTGGTTTTGCCTAGTTCCAATACTATTTCGCAAAAGGGTATATCAGACTCTCTTTATGCTAGTTCATCTTCTATTTCTTCTCTTTTCATTCCAGTCTGTCTGTATGGGTCTTCCAGTTGGTTTCATGCTAAACGTATTAATCCCCAAACCAAGAATACGTTGCATGGTGGACTTAACGACGTTTGAAGAAGCCTTTAATGTTTTAAATGGAAGGACCTCAGTGAGAGTGCGAAAAGTTTTTCAAAAACTGTTTTAAGAATATCCAACATCCTTATTTAATGTTTATTAAGTAATTTCTTATTCAATTGAATTATAATAATGGAAATTCTATTAACAATTACAGTTAAAGTCGTAATAATGACTGTTAATTCGTTGCTTCGGCATTTGAATCGAACATTTTTTGTTGAGTAAAGTTTCAACGCACGATTTCTCTCGGACGTAGGTAGATGATATATATGAGATTCACAGTTCCTCGGCCAATTATAGCGCATCAAAAGATATCGATAATAACAAATTATTGTTGGAATCAATCAATATATAAATTAAGACGAGTTCATCAACTGGAAAAAGGATTTATACGAGGATTATACAAAGAGATTCTCATAAAATGTTCAGTTTTTATTTTTGTCGGTTTGAGCCACGATAGAGACTATTGCGAGTTGCATCCTAATAGATCCACCCACCATAAACCTAATCTTGTCACAAAAACGAAATAGAAAATAGAGGTAGGATTGATTGAGTTACGTCAAATCAAAAATTTTTAGATCATAATGTCTTCTTCAAAGTACAACCTTCTTTAAGGGATATTCTTGATAGTAAGTGGCTACCTTGCAGATCCACTTCTTCTGCTTCCTTATCCAACTTGCTTCCGTCAAAATTTAAAATTTGTGTTAATAACTGAGTACTTCAACCTGTATTAGATACAGTACAGTTCCAACAATCAAGTTTCTGCAGCTTCTGGGATATGTGGAGTATTCCAGATTTTAATTGGGAGGTAGGAGTGTTCTTTGTATATTAAATGTTTTATTATTACTGGTTTTTACTCTCCATTAAAAGCGAACGAAAAAAATTAATTTTAATTATAATTTGAGCCATATCTTTCGAATTTCTCTCAGGAGAATGTTAATTGGCACGAATGAAGTAATTTTTTTTTAAAAATAACCACAAAAAAAAGGTTCAGCATCATTTGGAAGATTAACGTCGATTTTTCTAATCAAATAATTAACTGATAATATTCATCTAAGAGATGACACGAACAATTTGTATTAATTGTTATTGATGCGTGTCGAATTATTTTAATTGGAAACTTCGATACCAGAAGCTGACAGAATTAAAATAAAAATATTACAATATTGTTTATACTTTATTTATTTATTTCGTACACCACTGGCGGTGATTCAGCGCAAGGATGATACTTGAATAAACAATGTTTGATTCAGTTTAAAACGAATTGTTATCGGTGTTAGTGATTTTCAAAAATAACAGTCGATTTATCTTCACTCTCTCAATAGGCTTTGTTCCAAACAGATTCATTTACCGAGACTGTTTCAAAATTACCACAACGAAGTTATAATAAAAATGTACAATTGTTCCATTTTTTTTTTCAAAATCTGTGTACACTTTTACTAGTATTGATTTTTTTTTCGAAACAACATTTCCATATTGAGTATCACAAAAGGTTTTGCGGTATAGGATATCACAAAGACCTACGAACCGTCGTGTCCAGATGGCAAAGAAAGAATATTAATATATAATACCTAGACATAAATAAGTGATACTACGGCATTGTCCTTGGACATATTTATAGTTCATTAGAGCCCATTTGACTTCGTGTGGCCGACACATCTCTAATTGTATTCGAATAAGATTGTAATAACCGCACAGAAAGACATTTTTGCATACAGAATGTCCTCTTTTATTTTAAACTTATTTCAAAAATTGTGTTTTTATTTAACAAAAACCAAGAAAATTACGGTCCAATTGAGTCAATTTCAAATAAAAAAAGTTAATAAAACCGCAAAGCTTGCTGGCTCATTCCAACGCAGTTCTGCAATGTTGAGTTTGGAGAAAACACCCATATGAGTCTGCCTCATCACTGATTATCCTTCACACAACTGTCAAGGAGTGATAATTAATAACCTGTTAACTCCATTCCATCTGTGCTAGACCAATTCTTGAGCTTGTCTGCAACCCTTACCTCATTCAAAAACATTCAACGCAAAGCTACCAGACTACTTTTTGGGCTTTCCTACCAAGAAAAACTTTCTAAAAATCATCTCAACACATTCGAACTCCATTATTTTCGTGGTGTCCTTCCGAATTCTCAAGACCAGAACCCTTCTTCTTAATCCAAGTCCAGTGGTCAAGAGGTCACCATCTTAAGATTAAGAATAAACAAGCTGGTTCGCTCAATAGCATATCTCACACTAAGGGTGGTCGTATACTCGAGCTACATTTTGCAGTCGAGGGAACAACAAAATTTGCAGCATGTGCCAAACTTTCGTACTTATCGCAGTTCGTTCGGCGAACCCTTGCTCGGAGTTCGCCAATTTCAGCATGAGAAGTTCCAGTTTATTGATGCTTCTGCAAAATATGAATGGTTTAAAGTCGCTTTTAGAGACAAATTTTTGGCCTGTAAAGGAAGACATTCTTTACATATTTAAATAATAAAAAGCAAAAAGGTGATAAAATAAAGAAAAAGAGCTATGTCTGGTGTAACCGTTGCCGCGACAAATAGTTCTGGTAGTTCGAGACAAGCTGTATACGCGACGTAAATAATTTATTTATAATGACATAATAAATATCGGATTAAAAAGATTTGTGTAGTTGGCTGAATGGCATTAAAGCTGTCTCTTGTCGAGTTTAAGTAATTTAATTGATTAGTAGGTATACTGGGCCGAAAATACTTCTTGTGTGAAAATTTAAATTTATAGGCAGAAAATTAGTGAGGTTAGAGTTGATGCGGTGGAATATTTATTATTCCAGTTTGGATTGTATAAAGTCGAACTGGTAGTTTTCGTATAATGGAGAGTACAATTTTTATTAAATACGTATTCGGATGGGTGGGATGATGAAAGCATCGGTTAAGTGAAGTGGAGGATTATCGTCACTTTTTTTGGTTATTTACTATTATATAAGGACGCAGATATGATACAGTGTTTTTAGAAAAGTATAGATGAATTAAATTACAGGTTTGAATATTGAGCTGAAATTTCAGCAGAGAGCTCTTAAATGACCAATCTATTATTTTGATATGTTGATAAGATTTTATTAAACAATAACAAATAGAAAACAAAATTTTTATAAAACTACAAATCTAAGTATAATATTTTTAAGAGTTAGTGTGACAACACTGTTCAATGATCATGACGTTGACTGATGACAAGCTTCGTTGTTCAGTTCTACAAAAATCTAAGTATAATATTTTTAAGAGTTAGTGTGACAACACTGTTCACTGATCATGACGTTGACTGATGACAAGCTTCCTAGTTCAGTTTTACAAAATGGCTTACAGTTCACGCCACGATATGCATTTAATGAAATTATTCACAATTAAAAAAATCAATGGTATAAATAATTATTATACCAATCCACTAGGAAAAAATCTACAATAGAAAACTTCATAAATGATATATTCAATAATTAGGAAAGAAACTATCCTTTGCTTTGTGTCAAAATTTAAAGAAGGAAAAAATTGGAATTTTACCTTGAAATAGTGTAACGAAATTTGAAAAAATGTTCAACCTTCCATGTAAAAGCATCATTTAAATATTGCTCATAATACCCACTAATTTACCACTTGCTATTTTAAGACTTAATGCCTTCTGGAACCTTAAAGTACAGTTAGGAGTCAAAGGGTACAAATTAACCCTAATGTGTTCGAATCAACGTTAACAACAGGTTTTAAAAATAATGAAAAGAAAATTTCTTCATCGATGGTTTGATATAAACAAAACGTCGACTGCCGAACCGCTCGTTTGGGTTAAATTTAAAATTATAAGGTAGAGGCGTAAGCGGTGGAAGAAAATGACCCCTCTGTGAATCATTTCGAAATTGGATCACGTAATATCGAAGCCATTAGCAGTCAGTTTCACACCAGTTAACACGAAGCGAATTAAAAACGGATTGATAGTGCTATAATTTTTTTATTACGAGGGTGCTTAAAAAAAAGAAATTTCCTATTTGAATTTCGATGCTGGAATTTCTAAAATAATAATTTCAATAACTTCATTCGGTAAAAATAAATTATTTCAAAAGAAATGAATTCCTCCAAGAAAGATCTTATGAAAAGACTGTTAAGCCTCATTATGACATCTTGGCATAAACAATACAACCAAAAGTACAAAAAGCCTATAGACTAAGTGCTTGAAACCTTGACTAGACATAGAATAGAAAGCAATCACTCATACGAAGCACTGAATTACTGGAGTGATACTTGGAACTAGAGCTCCTGAGGAAGGATCTTGGATTTCTCCAAGAAGGATCTTACGAAAAGACTGTTAAGCCTCATTATGACATCTTGGCATAAACAATTCAACCAAAAGTACAAAAAGCCTATAGACTAAGGTGCCGAGTGCTTGAAACCTTGACTAGATGTTGAATAGAAAGCAATCACTCATACGAAGCACTGAATTACTGTAGTAATACTTGGAACTAGAGTTCCTAAGCAAGGATCTTGGATTTCTCTAAGAAGGATCTTACGAAAAGACTGTTAAGCCTCATTATGACATCTTGGCATAAACAATACAACCAAAAGTACAAAAAACCTATAGACTAAGGTGCCGAGTGCTTGAAACCTTGACTAGACATAGAATAGAAAGCAATCACTCATACGAAGCACTGAATTACTGGAGTGATACTTCGAACTAGGGCTCCTGAGGAAGGATCTTGGATTTCTCCAAGAAGGATCTTTTGAAAAGACTGTTAAGCCTCATTATGACATCTTGGCATAAACAGTACAACCAAAAGTACAAAAAGCCTATAGACTAAGTGCTTGAAACCTTGACTAGATATAGAATAGAAAGCAATCACTCATACGAAGCACTGAATTACTGGAGTGATACTTGGAACTAGAGTTCCTAAGGAAGGATCTTGGATTTCTCCAAGAAGGATCTTACGAAAAGACTGTTAAGCCTCATTATGACATCTTGGCATAAAGAATACAACCAAAAGTACAAAAAGCCTATAGACTAAGGTGCTGAGTGCTTGAAACCTTGACTAGATGTTGAATAGAAAGCAATCACTGGTACAAAGCACTGAATTACTGGAGTGACACTTGGGACTAGAGCTCCTAAGGAAGGATCTTGGATTCCTCCAAGAAAGATCTTATGAAAAGACTGTTAAGTCTCATTATGACATCTTGGCATAAACAATACAACCAAAAGTACAAAAAGCCTATAGACTAGGGTGCCGAGTGCTTGAAACCTTGACTAGATATAGAATAGAAAGCAATCACTCATACGAAGCACTGAATTACTGGAGTGACACTTGGGACGAGAGCTCCTGAGGAAGGATCTTGGATTTCTCCAAGAAGGATCTTATGAAACGACTGTTAAGCCTCATTATGACATCTTGGCATAAACAATTCAACCAAAAGTACAAAAAGCCTATAAACTAAGGTGCCGAGTGCTTGAAACCTTGACTAGATGTTGAATAGATAGCAATCACTCATACGAAGCCCTGAATTACTGGAGTAATACTTGGAACTAGAGTTCCTAAGCAAGGATCTTGGATTTCTCTAAGAAGGATCTTACGAAAAGACTGTTAAGCCTCATTATGACATCTTGGCATAAACAATACAACCAAAAGTACAAAAAGCCTATAGACTAAGGTGCCGAGTGCTTGAAACCTTGACTAGACATGGAATAGAAAGCAATCACTCATACGAAGCACTGAATTACTGGAGTGATACTTGGAACTAGGGCTCCTGAGGAAGGATCTTGGATTTCTCCAAGAAGGATCTTATGAAAAGACTGTTAAGCCTCATTATGACATCTTGGCATAAACAATACAACCAAAAGTACAAAAAGCCTATAGACTAAGGTGCCGAGTGCTTGAAACCTTGACTAGATGTAGCATAGTAAGCAATCACGCATACAAAGCACTGAATTACTGGAGTGACACTTGGGACTAGAGCTCCTGAGGAAGGATCTTGGATTTCTCCAAGAAGGATCTTATGTAAAGACTGTTAAGTCTCATTATGGCATCTTGACATAAACAATACAACCAAAAGTACAGAAAGCCTATAGTCAAAGGTGCTGAGTGCTTGAAACCTTGACTAGATGTAGAATAGAAAGCAATCACTCATACAATGCACTGAATTACTGGAGTGACACTTGGGACTAGAGCTCCTAAGGAAGGATCTTGGATTTCTCCAAGAAGGATCTTATGTAAAGACTGTTAAGTCTCATTATGACATCTTGGCATAAACAATACAACCAAAAGTACAAAAAGCCTATAGACTAAGGTAACCTTGACTAGATGTAGAATAGAAAGCAATCACTCAATAAAAATTGGCTGCCTACCTGATCCTAGCCTTTTCCTCCCTTATCTATTATTTCTTCAACTTGCTTTTGCCCTTTTCCTTGAAGGAAAGCATAATGCATCTTTAAGGTCTCAATGAACCAACTAGGAGGGCATATCTACTTTTTTGGGGTCACCATATCGTCATCGACTCTGGCAGTTCATCCTTCCTGTTGTTCGGGGAGTAATGGGTAGTTAATTATTTAGGTTAGAATTTACACTTATTGTTAAATTATAGGTTATTAACTTTAGTATCAATGTATTTAATTATAATTATCAAATATATCGACCAAGCAGTTTGGTTATAAATTGTTATTCGATATAAGTAACAATTTGCTAGATAAGCAGACACGCGCTGTATTGAAAGAATGTGTAGATTGGTGATTGTTGTTTTGTCAAGGAGTTCAAATTAAATATTTGTCTAAGAGAGATGTGTTTTATTTAAAGAACCTCAACCCTAATTAGAAGGAATCTAAACCGAACATTATTAGAGGGGCTTGAGAGTATCCACTGTAGTTGGGTGGTATGTCTAACAATGTATGCAGGTGAATAGCCTGTTTATTTGATTTTTTGACTTTGACGTGGAATTTAAGTATGCTGCGTAAATTAACGAAGTGTTTTTTATAATAGACATTAACCAATTGATCACCAATGGCTGCTAAATCGCTTATATCGAACATAAAAGAGCAATTTATTATTATAATAGGTCAATTATTAAAAATACAGTTTATATTGTGCACACATTTTAAAAGTCTCTCGTTCTCAATTATGAAGTTCGTCCGAAAGGTAGTGATTAAGAAAGGTGGCCGTGAAAAACATCTGCTGTCGTGAGGTGAGTGATGATCGGCTAATGGAGGTAATCAAGATAATTAACACGTAGATAGAGGAGTATACGCGGAACGCAGCCATTCGATTCGATTCGATTACTTTGTGTGCTTCGACCATGCGAGTGAATGAAGTTGTCAAAAGTTACACACGATCATGTGGAGGATTTTCCCATTATTCGGTTGTCAAATAAAATTATATTTACGAAATATAAACTAAAATTATGAGGTTATTTTAGAAACGCAAGCGCAGTTGAGTATAGATTTTTTTTATAAAACACTGAATATCTTTCGAAGATTTTGAAGACTAGGCCGGCGGCACAAGCGGCATTGCAGCCGGCATATTGAACTACACTAAAATGGCTTGTTCAGTTCATTGCTGACTAGATTAAATCTCGAATGTTTGACGACAATGTTGTCTTGTTTTGTAGCATTTTGTGATTAATATGGGCTAGGAATTTGCAAAATTATTCACAAACAGTAGATATCGAAGAATAAATATATCATTCTAACGTTTCACAACAAATTTTTGAAAAACAGTGACCGTCCAACTAAGAAGAACCGGTTTTGGCGTATTTGCGCCTCATCAGTACAAGGTATATGTTCTCCGTCCGAGAGCTCTAAGAGCCTGTAGGGGCATATAACCAGGGAAGTAGTTGTTTCTTCTTAGTTGAACGGTCACAAAAATATTGTTGTAAAGCGTTAGAATAATGTATTCTTCGATATCTATTGGTAACACGCTTTAATAAAAACAACAATTTTACAGGAAACTGCAAATTCCGTTTATCCATGTATCTATTGACTTTTATGTAATTTATTTCATCTGAAATCTGAAACGTCCTGATTGGCCGTGAGTAACTTTAAATTTTTCGTCATTCCCAGAAGTTAAGCCAAATCTGTTTACAAAAGAACCTAACTCGTTAAATTGGCATAAATTGGAAATAATTTGAAAAAAAAAACAAAGCACCAAATACGTTCTAACAAGCTCCCGGAGAAGAGACATCAATGGTTTTAGAAGTCATTATTTTCAAAAAACTGAGAGGCTTATATTTGCATGTGTGCCAACGGAGATAGAAGTGCAAAAATGGTCCTTGTTTCCTTTGTTTCCATACGGTGGATCGATCGACGGTAGATGATCTGGGTATAACGAGTGTCTCTAAAGATTTATCCCATTAAAAATACAAGCGGACGCCGAGCCAATTTACCTCACAGATCGTTATCTTATAGAAGCAAAATGATTGGGAACTTTTTCGGTTATACACTGCTACACAATAAAAAATTTAATAATTTTCAAAAATCAAACGTTGAGTAATTATTTGAACTATTTTGAATATGGACAGAACATAGCTTATATTACCACTACACCATCACTGAAGGTACAAAATGGCTGCTACAACAAAATAAGAACTAAAGTGATCCAATTGCAGTATTTTGTATTTGAAGTTTCGACGTGTAGATCATTATTTTATACAAGCCAAGTTTGTTTTTACTATAACTTTTTCCTGATCGACCAACGATTTTATAGACCTTCAGAAATGACAGGTCGAGATAATCAATATGTGAAAATTTTTGAAAAATCTCTCATATAATGCTTTTTTTGGAAATCTGTGGTAATAAAATTTGGCAAAATGACGGTTTAGTATAAATTCTGGCGAGGCAGGTCCGTTTTTGGCATGTTTTTGTAAAAAAATTGCATGCATCAATTTAAAAAACATTTTTGAAAATTTTTTGTTATACTTGAAGGAAAAAAATTTTTTATACATTATTTGAAAAATAATTACTAAAGCTAGTATATTCCAAAATTTCAAAAAAATCGAGTTATATTTACTAAAAAAAATTTGAAAATTTTAATTATGCCCATGAAAATTTCCAGGTTCGACTCTATGGGAATCCATTTAAAAAAAAATTAAAAGTCGATATAGAGGGCACCACAAGTGGCGCCAAATTTTGAGGTTAGGTCACTAATTTTGCTATATGCCGTTCTAAACGATGCCTAAAAACACCGAACGCGGTTTCCACTATCAATTCGGGGCTATACTTGGCGGGATCTTGAGGGGGTCGATTGTCAAAAAAAATTTTTTGCATTATAAGCGCCCCAAATAAGGAAGATTCCCCAAATATTTTTGTTCTGAGTTGGTATTCTTGGCGGGTCGTGTACCTCAAAAAAATGGGGGAGGGGGGATAAAATTTAGGGACAAAGAGAGTCCGATGCTCCCCTTCACCTGGGCAATTTAAAATAAATTTTCGTTCCCCACAAATTTTTGACTATACCTACTTTGTCTATGTTTTCAGGTTGACCTCCCCTTTTTGGATTCTATAGACTCGGACGATTTTAACGAATCGAATGGTTTTTGTTTCATTTTGATAGCTCAAATAATAAAAAAGCTCGTATCGCCGGGTCCCATGAACTCTGAACGGGGGGCGGGGGGCGATCCATTTCGGGGTCTCAATTTTTCATGTCTGACCATTGTGTACGTTGGGGGGCGTAAAAAATCGATGTCCATTTTTTTTGTTCAAAAAATTTTTCCCTACACGCCCATATATTTAAATTGAAGCTTGCTTCTTATTGTACGACATAGGACTTTTGGGAAGGCTAGTGAACTCGTGAAACGTGTAATGTTACGAAAAATCGTTCGTCACGCGATGACTCATTCTTCGTCTCTTTCTCGGCCGCCCGCTGCGCTAACTCTCTCCCCTCTCTTCCTCTCTTCCTCAGCCACCTTCTTTTCTTTTTCGTAGGCTACACAGCGGCACGCCTCTCTCTCTCTCTCTCTCGGCGCTTTGCCTCGCTATATGATGGTATATAATGTACTATACATAGTCCATACGTAGTAGCGTTGATTGAACTCTTCAATCAACAGTAGTAGTGTGTGAGATGGGGCAACGCGATGCCATGCGCAAGCGTCTGTGCGCAATCTCTCTTGCCGCACTGAGCTCGCATCCATAGGTGTGAAAAATTGTCAAAAATGGTCAATATTTATCAAAAACTTCCAAAAATGGTCAAAAACTGTCAAAATTTTGAAAAAACGGTTAATAATTGCCAAATATGTTAAAATTTTTGAAAAATTGTCAAAAATTTTGAAATATGGTCAAAAATTGTCAAAAATTTGGAAAAATGGTCAATAATTGTCAAAATTTTTCAAAAACTGTTAAAATTTTGAAAAAATGGTTAATAATTGCGAAATATTTTAAAAAATGTGGAAAAATGGTGAATAATTGTCAAAAATTGTCAAAAGCCGTCAAAAATGGTCAATATTTGTAAAAATTTTGAAAAAATGGTCAATAATTGTAAAAAATTTTGAAAAATGGTTAAAATTTTTGAAAAATTGTCAAAAATGGTCATTAATTGTCAAAGATGGTCAATAATTTTCAAAACTAATCAAAAATCGTCAAAAATCGTCAAAATTGTCAAAAATGGTCAATATTTGTCAAAATTTGGAAAAATGGTCTAAAATGTGTTAAAATTTTGAAAAATGGTCAAAAATTGTTAAATATTTTAAAAAATGGTCAATGATTGTCAAAATTTTTGAGAAATTGTCAAAAATTGTCAAAAATGGTCAATAATTGTTAAAATGTTGAAAAATGGTCAATAATTGTCAGAATCCTGTCAAAAATTGTTAAAATTTTGAAAAATAATCAAAAATTGTTAAATATTTTGAAAAATGTACAATAATTGTCAAAATTTTTGTCTCACAATATTCAGAACGCAGAAGGCCCGCCCATGTAAGTTTCTTTACTTTTACATTACTTTCATAACTAATTTCATTAAGGATCATACCAAGTGTCATTTCTACTTGTGAAAACAATTTTTGAACATTTTTGACAGTAGTTGCATAAAACTTGTTACTTTTTGAAAGTATAGGTACTCCAAGAAGGGCAGATATTGAGTAGCGGTTAACGGTAATTGTTACCAAATGAAGATAAAAAAAGGTGAGCGGTCGTCGGACCGCCGACAAAAGCTTGCTTCTTATGCACAATAGAATGCGAGGTTGGGAAAACCATCAATAAAAATACGCGCAATAGAATGCAATGTTGGGAATTACATTAGGCCCAGTACGTTCTACTTTTATTTTATATTTTATTGGCCATTTTTTTAAAATTTTCGCAATTTTTGATAATTATTGACCATTTTTTCAAAAAATTTGACAATTTTTGACCATTTTTTCAAAATTTTGACAATTTTTGAAAATTATTTACCATTTTTTTTAAATTTCTGACAATTTTTGACCATTTTTTCAAATTTTAACAATTATTGACCATTTTTGACAATTATTGACCAATTTTGACAGTTTTGACAATGATTGATCATTTTTGACAATTTTTCAAAAATATTGACCATTTTTCCAAATTTTAACTATTATTGACCATTTTTGAGCATTTATGACCGGTTCTGACAATTATTGACCATTTTTGACAATTTTTCAAAAATTTTGACCATTTTTCAAAAATTTTGACTATTTTTGACAATTATTGACCAGTTTTGACAGTTTTTTATAATTATCTACTATTTTACAAATAATTTGACAATTTTTGACCATTTTTGATAATTTTTCGAAAATTTTGACCATTTTTCAAAAATTTTGACAATTATTGACCATTTTTTCAAAATTTTTGACAATTTTTGACCATATTTTCAAATTTTAACAATTATTGACCATTTTTGACAATTATTGACCAATTTTAACAGTTTTGACAATTACTGATCAATTTTAACAATTTTTTTTTAACAAAAATGTTGACTACTTTAGACCATTTTTCAAAATTTTAACAATTATTGACCATTTTTGACAGTTTCTGACAATTATTGACAATTTTTCAAAAATTTTAATTATTTTCCAAAATTTCGATAATTTTAAACAATTATCGACCATTTTTGACAGTTTCTGACAATTATTGACTATTTTTGACAATTTTTCAAAAATTTTAATTATTTTCCAAAATTTTGATAATTTTAAACAATTATCGACCATTTTTGACAGTCTTTTATAATTATTGACCATTTTTTCAAAATTTTTATCAATTTTTGACCATTTTTCAAAATTTTAACAATTATTGACCATTTTTGACAATTTTTCAAAAATTTAACCATTTTGACAGTTTTTGACAATTTTTGAAAATTATTGACCGTCTTTGACAATTATTGACCATTTTCGATAATTTTCCAAAAATTTTAACCATTTTTCAAATTTTTTGACAATTATTGACCATTTTTTCAAAATTTTTACATATATTGACCATTTTTGACAGTTTTTGACAATTATCGACCATTTTTCCAAATTTTTGACAATTTTTGATATTTGGCAATTATTATCCATTTTTTCAATATTTTGATAGTTTTTGACTATTTTTGACAATTTTTGACCAGCCTTCTCAAAAGTCCTATGTCGTGCAACAAGAAGCATCAAAAAGAATAAAATTACAAATATCTATAAGACTAATTTATTGTATTAGGCAGTGTAAGATTTTCTTGTGTCACAAACATTGTAAATTTATGCTTTTTTAAGATTCCTTCGACCGCTATTTTAATTTCCGAGATTAATTTTAATTTACACAGAAACAAATGAATTCATTAAAAGTATCAAACGAACCGAAATATCTGGGAGAAGCATCAGATGAAGAAGCTCTAGCGATGTTTATCGGCAAAGACAACACTGGCACAAGCTAAATTTCAGCTAATTTGGAGACTACCGTCTTTAAGACTATTTGTTTAATTTTTATTTTTTCGGTCTGGCTGTGTTTTTAAAACTTTTTCAAAAAAAAAAACACGACGAGCAGAAAACAAATACGAGGGATTTCTTTTATATTTTGCATATAAAACTAGAAAAAAACAGTAAATAACTTTCAAAGATTCTCCACGAAGAGAAATGAATTTTTGCATCCTTTGGAACCAATTCTGGAAGCAGTTATTCCACTCGCTTGTTGGTAGATACATTCAAGGAGTTGACTGCATCTTCTGGGAACTGGTACCTTTGACCAAGCAGTTCATTCTTAATTTTTGGAAAGTTAAAAAGACTTATGTCTGGACAGTAATGAGGATGGTCCAGCAATTCGACGTTTTCTTGCTTTAAAAACTCAATTGTTTTTCGAGCTCTACATTGTCTTGGTGGAGGATCATTCGTCTTTAGGGGTTGGTTTTTCGAAGCTCAACAATTACTTCCGACAAACAAATCTACATGTACCAATCAGCAGTAACAATTCTTTGATCTTGCAGAGGAAGTAACAATTACCAAAAAGGTATCGATTGCCTTTGACGACGGGTTATAAGTTCACTTACCACACTTGGGTAGTAATAATTTATGTCATATAAAACGTAGATATTATTTGTACCACCCTTGGTGAAAAGTGGCTTACCAGGTTGTCACCAAGGAGAACCACTTGGTCGTTATCCTCTCTGGTGGATTCGACGTGAGGCAGGAAAAGCTGGAAGAACCACATTTCGAATAAGTTCCTTGCGTCCAGTTGTCAGTTGTTCAAAGCTTTATATACAACCAAAAAATCGACTGGCACAATCAGTTTTGTGATAACATCATTATTTCGCCTTCAAATAGAGTCATGAAATTTTCGAAAATCCACTTTTCAAAACAAAAAATACTCATAACTCGACTAATAGGAAAGATAGAACCTTCTAGTCTTCACCAATCGATAGAGGGGACAATTTTACATATTTGAGTGAATTTTGAGTCGATATTGCCAAGGATTAAGGGTGTTAGAAAAAAGCAATTTGTTTCTCAAAATATTTCCATAGCTACCCCCTTTGTTCTAAATTTTCGACAAAAAAATTATAAAAAATGCTAAAAATTCGTAAAGAGGGGTTTTATGGCCAAAAAATCGACTGGCACAATCAGTTTTGTGATAAAATCATTATTTCGCCTTCAAATGGAGTCATGAAATTTTCGAAAATCCACTTTTCAAAAAAAAAAATACTTATAACTCGACAAATAGGAAAGATAGAACGTTCTAGTCTTCACCAATCGATAGAGGGGACAATTTTACATATTTTAGTGAATTTTGAGTCCATATTTCCAAGGATTATGGCAGTTAGAAAAAATCAATTTGTATCGCAAAATATTTCCATAGCTACCCCCTTTGTTCTAAATTTTCGACAAAAAAATTATAAAAAATGCTAAAAATTCGTAAAGATGGGTTTTTTGCCAAAAAATCGACTGGCACAATCAGTTTTGTGATAAAATCATTATTTCGCCTTCAAATAGAGTCATGAAATTTTCGAAAATCCATTTTTCAAAACAAAAAATACTCATAACTCGACTAATAGGAAAGATAGAACGTTCTAGTCTTCACCAATCGATAGAGGGGACAATTTTTCATATTTAAGTAAATTTTAAGTCCATATTTCCAAGGATTATGGGAGTTAGAAAAAATCAATTTGTATCGCAAAATATTTCCATAGCTACCCCCTTTGTTCTAAATTTTCGACAAAAAAATTATGAAAAATGCTAAAAATTCGTAAAGATGGGTTTTTTTGCCAAAAAATCGACTGGCACAATCAGTTTTGTGATAAAATCATTATTTCGCCTTCAAATAGAGTCATGAAATTATCGAAAATCCACTTTTCAAAACAAAAAATACTCATAACTCGACAAATAGCAAAGATAGAACGTTCTAGTCTTCACCAATCGATAGAGGGGACAATTTTACATATTTTAGTGAATTTTGAGTCCATATTTCCAAGGATTATGGGAGTTAGAAAAAATCAATTTGTATCGCAAAATATTTCCATAGCTACCCCCTTTGTTCTAAATTTTCGACAACAAAATTATAAAAAATGCTAAAAATTCGTAAAGAGGGGTTTTTTGGCCAAAAAATCGAATGGCACAATCAGTTTTGTGATAAAATCATTATTTCGCCTTCAAATAGAGTCATGAAATTTTCGAAAATCCACTTTTCAAAACAAAAAATACTCATAACTCGACAAATAGGAAAGATAGAACGTTCTAGTCTTCACCAATCGATAGAGGGGACAATTTTACATATTTTAGTGAATTTTGAGTCCATATTTCCAAGGATTATGGGAGTTAGAAAAAAATCAATTTGTATCGCAAAATATTTCCATAGCTACCCCCTTTGTTCTAAATTTTCGACAAAAAAATTATAAAAAATGCTAAAAATTCGTAAAGATGGGTTTTTTTTTGCCAAAAAATCGACTGGCACAATCAGTTTTGTGATAAAATCATTATTTCGCCTTCAAATAGAGTCATGAAATTTTCGAAAATCCACTTTTCAAAACAAAAAATACTCATAACTCGACAAATAGGAAAGATAGAACGTTCTAGTCTTCACCAATCGATAGAGGGGACAATTTTACATATTTTAGTGAATTTTGAGTCCATATTTCCAAGGATTATGGGAGTTAGAAAAAATCAATTTGTATCGCAAAATATTTCCATAGCTACCCCCTTTGTTCTAAATTTTCGACAACAAAATTATAAAAAATGCTAAAAATTCGTAAAGAGGGGTTTTTTGGCCAAAAAATCGACTGGCACAATCAGTTTTGTGATAAAATCATTATTTCGCCTTCAAATAGAGTCATGAAATTTTCGGAAATCCACTTTTCAAAACAAAAAATACTCATAACTCGACAAATAGGAAAGATAGAACGTTCTAGTCTTCACCAATCGATAGAGGGGACAATTTTACATATTTTAGTGAATTTTGAGTCCATATTTCCAAGGATTATGGGAGTTAGAAAAAAATCAATTTGTATCGCAAAATATTTCCTTAGCTACCCCCTTTGTTCTAAATTTTCGACAAAAAAATTATAAAAAATGCTAAAAATTCGTAAAGAGGGGTTTTATGGCCGAAAAATCGACTGGCACAATCAGTTTTGTGATAAAATCATTATTTCGCCTTCAAATGGAGTCATGAAATTTTCGAAAATCCACTTTTCAAAACAAAAAATACTCATAACTCGACAAATAGGAAAGATAGAACGTTCTAGTCTTCACCAATCGATAGAGGGGACAATTTTACATATTTTAGTGAATTTTGAGTCCATATTTCCAAGGATTATGGGAGTTAGAAAAAATCAATTTGTATCGCAAAATATTTCCATAGCTAACCCCTTTGTTCTGAATTTTCGACAAAAAAATTATAAAAAATGCTAAAAATTCGTAAAGAGGGGTTTTTTGGCCAAAAAATCGACTGGCACAATCAGTTTTGTGATAAAATCATTATTTCGCCTTCAAATAGAGTCATGAAATTTTCGAAAATCCACTTTTCAAAACAAAAAATACTCATAACTCGACAAATAGGAAAGATAGAACGTTCTAGTCTTCACCAATCGATAGAGGGGACAATTTTACATATTTTAGTGAATTTTGAGTCCATATTTCCAAGGATTATGGCAGTTAGAAAAAATCAATTTGTATCGCAAAATATTTCCATAGCTACCCCCTTTGTTCTAAATTTTCGACAAAAAAATTATAAAAAATGCTAAAAATTCGTAAAGATGGGTTTTTTTGCCAAAAAATCGACTGGCACAATCAGTTTTGTGATAAAATCATTATTTCGCCTTCAAATAGAGTCATGAAATTTTCGAAAATCCACTTTTCAAAACAAAAAATACTCATAACTCGACTAATAGGAAAGATAGAACGTTCTAGTCTTCACCAATCGATAGAGGGGACAATTTTTCATATTTAAGTAAATTTTGAGTCCATATTTCCAAGGATTATGGGAGTTAGAAAAAAATCAATTTGTATCGCAAAATATTTCCTTAGCTACCCCCTTTGTTCTAAATTTTCGACAAAAAAATTATAAAAAATGCTAAAAATTCGTAAAGAGGGGTTTTATGGCCGAAAAATCGACTGGCACAATCAGTTTTGTGATAAAATCATTATTTCGCCTTCAAATGGAGTCATGAAATTTTCGAAAATCCACTTTTCAAAACAAAAAATACTCATAACTCGACAAATAGGAAAGATAGAACGTTCTAGTCTTCACCAATCGATAGAGGGGACAATTTTACATATTTTAGTGAATTTTGAGTCCATATTTCCAAGGATTATGGGAGTTAGAAAAAATCAATTTGTATCGCAAAATATTTCCATAGCTAACCCCTTTGTTCTGAATTTTCGACAAAAAAATTATAAAAAATGCTAAAAATTCGTAAAGAGGGGTTTTTTGGCCAAAAAATCGACTGGCACAATCAGTTTTGTGATAAAATCATTATTTCGCCTTCAAATAGAGTCATGAAATTTTCGAAAATCCACTTTTCAAAACAAAAAATACTCATAACTCGACAAATAGGAAAGATAGAACGTTCTAGTCTTCACCAATCGATAGAGGGGACAATTTTACATATTTTAGTGAATTTTGAGTCCATATTTCCAAGGATTATGGCAGTTAGAAAAAATCAATTTGTATCGCAAAATATTTCCATAGCTACCCCCTTTGTTCTAAATTTTCGACAAAAAAAATATAAAAAATGCTAAAAATTCGTAAAGATGGGTTTTTTTGCCAAAAAATCGACTGGCACAATCAGTTTTGTGATAAAATCATTATTTCGCCTTCAAATAGAGTCATGAAATTTTCGAAAATCCACTTTTCAAAACAAAAAATACTCATAACTCGACTAATAGGAAAGATAGAACGTTCTAGTCTTCACCAATCGATAGAGGGGACAATTTTTCATATTTAAGTAAATTTTGAGTCCATATTTCCAAGGATTATGGGAGTTAGAAAAAATCAATTTGTATCGCAAAATATTTCCATAGCTAACCCCTTTGTTCTGAATTTTCGACAAAAAAATTATAAAAAATGCTAAAAATTCGTAAAGAGGTATTTTTTGGCCAAAAAATCGACTGGCACAATCAGTTTTGTGATAAAATCATTATTTCGCCTTCAAATAGAGTCATGAAATTTTCGAAAATCCACTTTTCAAAACAAAAAATACTCATAACTCGACAAATAGGAAAGATAGAACGTTCTAGTCTTCACCAATCGATAGAGGGGACAATTTTACATATTTTAGTGAATTTTGAGTCCATATTTCCAAGGATTATGGCCGTTAGAAAAAATCAATTTGTATCGCAAAATATTTCCATAGCTACCCCCTTTGTTCTAAATTTTCGACAAAAAAATTATAAAAAATGCTAAAAATTCGTAAAGATGGGTTTTTTTGCCAAAAAATCGACTGGCACAATCAGTTTTGTGATAAAATCATTATTTCGCCTTCAAATAGAGTCATGAAATTTTCGAAAATCCACTTTTCAAAACAAAAAATACTCATAACTCGACAAATAGCAAAGATAGAACGTTCTAGTCTTCACCAATCGATAGAGGGGACAATTTTACATATTTTAGTGAATTTTGAGTCCATATTTCCAAGGATTATGGGAGTTAGAAAAAATCAATTTGTATCGCAAAATATTTCCATAGCTACCCCCTTTGTTCTGAATTTTCGACAAAAAAATTATAAAAAATGCTAAAAATTCGTAAAGAGGGGTTTTTTGGCCAAAAAATCGACTGGCACAATCAGTTTTGTGATAAAATCATTATTTCGCCTTCAAATAGAGTCATGAAATTTTCGAAAATCCACTTTTCAAAACAAAAAATACTCATAACTCGACAAATAGGAAAGATAGAACGTTCTAGTCTTCACCAATCGATAGAGGGGACAATTTTACATATTTTAGTGAATTTTGAGTCCATATTTCCAAGGATTATGGCAGTTAGAAAAAATCAATTTGTATCGCAAAATATTTCCATAGCTACCCCCTTTGTTCTAAATTTTCGACAAAAAAATTATAAAAAATGCTAAAAATTCGTAAAGATGGGTTTTTTTGCCAAAAAATCGACTGGCACAATCAGTTTTGTGATAAAATCATTATTTCGCCTTCAAATAGAGTCATGAAATTTTCGAAAATCCACTTTTCAAAACAAAAAATACTCATAACTCGACTAATAGGAAAGATAGAACGTTCTAGTCTTCACCAATCGATAGAGGGGACAATTTTTCATATTTAAGTAAATTTTGAGTCCATATTTCCAAGGATTATGGGAGTTAGAAAAAAATCAATTTGTATCGCAAAATATTTCCTTAGCTACCCCCTTTGTTCTAAATTTTCGACAAAAAAATTATAAAAAATGCTAAAAATTCGTAAAGAGGGGTTTTATGGCCGAAAAATCGACTGGCACAATCAGTTTTGTGATAAAATCATTATTTCGCCTTCAAATGGAGTCATGAAATTTTCGAAAATCCACTTTTCAAAACAAAAAATACTCATAACTCGACAAATAGGAAAGATAGAACGTTCTAGTCTTCACCAATCGATAGAGGGGACAATTTTACATATTTTAGTGAATTTTGAGTCCATATTTCCAAGGATTATGGGAGTTAGAAAAAATCAATTTGTATCGCAAAATATTTCCATAGCTAACCCCTTTGTTCTGAATTTTCGACAAAAAAATTATAAAAAATGCTAAAAATTCGTAAAGAGGGGTTTTTTGGCCAAAAAATCGACTGGCACAATCAGTTTTGTGATAAAATCATTATTTCGCCTTCAAATAGAGTCATGAAATTTTCGAAAATCCACTTTTCAAAACAAAAAATACTCATAACTCGACAAATAGGAAAGATAGAACGTTCTAGTCTTCACCAATCGATAGAGGGGACAATTTTACATATTTTAGTGAATTTTGAGTCCATATTTCCAAGGATTATGGCAGTTAGAAAAAATCAATTTGTATCGCAAAATATTTCCATAGCTACCCCCTTTGTTCTAAATTTTCGACAAAAAAAATATAAAAAATGCTAAAAATTCGTAAAGATGGGTTTTTTTGCCAAAAAATCGACTGGCACAATCAGTTTTGTGATAAAATCATTATTTCGCCTTCAAATAGAGTCATGAAATTTTCGAAAATCCACTTTTCAAAACAAAAAATACTCATAACTCGACTAATAGGAAAGATAGAACGTTCTAGTCTTCACCAATCGATAGAGGGGACAATTTTTCATATTTAAGTAAATTTTGAGTCCATATTTCCAAGGATTATGGGAGTTAGAAAAAATCAATTTGTATCGCAAAATATTTCCATAGCTAACCCCTTTGTTCTGAATTTTCGACAAAAAAATTATAAAAAATGCTAAAAATTCGTAAAGAGGTATTTTTTGGCCAAAAAATCGACTGGCACAATCAGTTTTGTGATAAAATCATTATTTCGCCTTCAAATAGAGTCATGAAATTTTCGAAAATCCACTTTTCAAAACAAAAAATACTCATAACTCGACAAATAGGAAAGATAGAACGTTCTAGTCTTCACCAATCGATAGAGGGGACAATTTTACATATTTTAGTGAATTTTGAGTCCATATTTCCAAGGATTATGGCCGTTAGAAAAAATCAATTTGTATCGCAAAATATTTCCATAGCTACCCCCTTTGTTCTAAATTTTCGACAAAAAAATTATAAAAAATGCTAAAAATTCGTAAAGATGGGTTTTTTTGCCAAAAAATCGACTGGCACAATCAGTTTTGTGATAAAATCATTATTTCGCCTTCAAATAGAGTCATGAAATTTTCGAAAATCCACTTTTCAAAACAAAAAATACTCATAACTCGACAAATAGCAAAGATAGAACGTTCTAGTCTTCACCAATCGATAGAGGGGACAATTTTACATATTTTAGTGAATTTTGAGTCCATATTTCCAAGGATTATGGGAGTTAGAAAAAATCAATTTGTATCGCAAAATATTTCCATAGCTACCCCCTTTGTTCTAAATTTTCGACAACAAAATTATAAAAAATGCTAAAAATTCGTAAAGATGGGTTTTTTTGCCAAAAAATCGACTGGCACAATCAGTTTTGTGATAAAATCATTATTTCGCCTTCAAATAGAGTCATGAAATTTTCGAAAATCCACTTTTCAAAACAAAAAATACTCATAACTCGACAAATAGGAAAGATAGAACGTTCTAGTCTTCACCAATCGATAGAGGGGACAATTTTACATATTTTAGTGAATTTTGAGTCCATATTTCCAAGGATTATGGGAGTTAGAAAAAAATCAATTTGTATCGCAAAATATTTCCATAGCTACCCCCTTTGTTCTAAATTTTCGACAAAAAAATTATAAAAAATGCTAAAAATTCGTAAAGAGGGGTTTTTTTGGCCAAAAAATCGACTGGCACAATCAGTTTTGTGATAAAATCATTATTGGCATTTCCACAAACCATTAAACTGATGGTAGCACGGGAGTGCTCCTGAACTCTTTCCACTCTTTCGTGTTCCTTGCTACCACCACCTTCCTGGATCCAGGATCATCAGTCATAGTTATACAAATTTGAGCTTTTCACTTCTCTAATTGCTAAATTAATATTATTGAAGACATTAAAAGTTTTATCACGATCCATTGATACTCTGGATCTCTTTATGTTAGAAGCCATTCTGACGCTTAAATAGCTCCTTTTTATAAACGATTGTAAGAAATCAGGACCTGGGAAGTTATTTTTGAATATTCGAACATTTTTTCCTTGTTTGTCCAAGAATTTTACGGTACTTCACGGGATTGAAGTATATTTTACTAGTCTCGCTATCACTAGCAAGCAAAATTGTTCTTGACCACGAAATAGAAACATTATTAAACAAATCAAGCTTATAACGTAATTAATTATTTAATGTCAAACGTTCAGTGATACCACCCGTTAATTCTATGCAGCTGCAATAAAATATAATGCCAGTTGATAACACAAACACAAAATATAAACAACATTATTATCTATTGTGTCTCATTTCCTAGTTATTGTTGTCATAATAAATACAGTTATTGTTTAAATTACCAGATTATTTTTAATTGTGTCAAAAAAAATGCATCTACTTAGCAGACTAGTCTCATTAGCAACATCAGTATATTATTAATTAGTGATCGTCCCATTTTCCGCTTTGGACGTAGACCGTTAAGTTAGATGTAGAGAAGTCTACTGGCGCCCAAGTGCTCCACCCCGGATCGACCAAAACTACCCACCGGTTGTTTTTAGAGTTATTGCGCGGCAAGTTTTTTGAAGAAGCCGCCCGTTTGCCAGATTCGACCCTCTGTCTAAATTTTACGACGATTCGTTCAGGCTAATAAAATCGGTGTCAAGTTTTGTGTCTAATTCGAAAACAAAAAAAAAAGGTACACGAAACGGGATAAGAAATATAAAAATTTATTAATATGTATTCGTATACAGGGTGAAGTTTTAATTAAAGTATGCAGAAATATTAATATTAAAAAGATTGAGATATTTGGCATTTTGTGAAGTTGAACTTCACTTTTTCACAAACCCTGTAAACCAGAAAGCAGTTTTTGACATGAAATATTAATTTTAAAAAGATTGAGATATTTGACATTTTGTGAAATTGAACTTCACTTTTTCACAAACCCTGTAAACCAGAAAGCAGTTTTTGACATGTCACCAATTAACTTGACATTCCTACTAATTAACTCAACAAGCAATTTTTTTTGGTATTTTGGACATCGAATTTTTAATAAACCTGTCAATTTTTCATTCAAAAAACGAAAAGTTAATAATATACAGGGTGCACTACTTAAAATAACAAAGCTGGTATAACCGGAAGTTTCATGGCTGTCAAAATATTTTTTATGAATTAACCATAGCTTGAGAACCAGTTTTCATAAATATATAGCTTATCGTGACACATCCTGTATAATGAACTGTTTAATTTTTTTTTCATTTTTTTCGAACAGTTATTAATAATTGAAATGTTTCCTACCCGGTATGTGTTGTAAAGCCATCACAAATGTAATTTCAAAAAATTTATTAGACCATAAACAGCAATATGTCAAGTAATCAACAATTTTTTTTAGATAAAAATATTCTTATCAGTAATTAGACCACCCATAGCATATGTTTACAAGCTTTTAATAGCAATTATTCCATGTAAATACAATTTTGAATCTTTTCAAATAAGTGTCAAATAGTTCAACTTAATTTTAGATAAATATGATTTATTTTGATTGGCGAAGGTTTTTATGGAAATAACTCCATTAATTGTGTCAATTCTCGTATAAACAATATATTTTATTATTATTTCTAGGATAATTAGAATTTATGATGAAATTTATTGGAATACCCATAAATTTATTATTAATTTTCTACAACTGCAAGATTAGAGAGGTTTCAATACAGGAATATCATACAGGGTGTAATATTACTCCTACTGTCTCATCCCAAGTCTTCCTTTTTATTCTTTTGAATTTTCGCTCCCCATATTTTTTTAGTTAATCTAGTCTCCATACGAAGCAAATGTCCCCACTATCTCACTCTCAGTTGTCTTTCCTCAATATACTCCAAAGTTGGCTGTATTTCCAGTTCTTCTTATCTTTCTTATTTTATCATTTTTTGTTACTCCTCTTATTCGCCTTAGATACTTCCGCTTGTATTTTACTCTTTTGTGAGATGCAGAGTTAATTTTTATTGTTTGTTTAATTTTGTATTTCCTAAATTTCCTTTTGTGCACTTCCTTTCATATTTCGTTAATAAGGCAACTTTAAGATTAAACAAAAAGTAAAATAAATCAATGTCAAATTATTGAAGTAGACACCAGCGCTTCCAAATGAATTCTGATATAAAATATGTCCAAGCTACAATCTAACAAATTTCTAATGTGAAACTATTAGTCAAAAATGTCAATTATCTACACCAGATGGTTTTAATGACCAAAAAATTTCCTCATTTGGTCCAAGTGTTAAATACAGAAGGACTTAATGGCAGGCGCTGGGTTATTAACACATATTTCAAATTTTGGATTGCTACAGCAAATTTTTGGTATACAAATTAATTTTGTATTTTCCTTACTAATTATACAGTGTCATTTATGTAAGAGATACAAAATATTTATGCTCGTTCGACATAGTTGAACATAGATGGAAAGTTAGAAGGCTAAGTAAATGGAGCTTAACCAAAAAATCAAATTTAATTTGTCATTTATGTTTTTTTATAGCTAGTCAGCATTTTTTAAATGTATATGACTAATGACATTAAATTTACTGAGGCGCTGTAGAAGACATCCTAAGGAAGTGCTAAGAATGACAGAACCAAGGATTACTAGACCAAATGGTTGTTTCTGCCTCTGGGAGTCAGCCAGTGCAGCCAAATTTGAAATATGTCAGATCCGTAGTCCTTCCAGCCAAGCACCACATTCAATTTGTCATTTATGTTTTTAGTTCAATTTACTTGCTCTATTATAACTCTAAACTTCCCAAGAGATACTATCAGAGGTTATATATTTTTTCATATTAGACAACCTTTCAAAAATGTAGAGGCTTCCATGTGCTTTCGTAGAATCAGATTTGACTTTCCATAAGTTACGTTCACTTCCCCAAATCCTTATTTCAACCTTCCAGATCTTCTTTGATGAATTACGGATTTGTGAAAGTCTTTTTAGTAGCTGGCTAACAATTTGTAAATGTTGAAGATGCTGTTTCTGACTCTGGAAGTGATACGAAAATTGTGTTTAAGAGCAGCTAACTTGCTCTATTATAGCTCTAACCTTCATTATAAAACTTTCCAAGAGATACTAGAAAGAGGTTATATACTTTTTCATATTAGACAAACTTTCAAAGATGTAGAGGCTTTCTATGTGCTTTCGTAGAATCAGATTGGACTTTCCATAAGTTACTTTAACTTCCCCAAATCCTCATTTCAACCTTCCAGATCTTCTTTGATGAATTAAGGATTTGTGAAGGTTTTTTTAGTAGCTGGCTCACAATTTGTAAATGTTGAAGATGCTCTTTCTGAATCTGAAAGTGATACGAAAATTGTGTTTGAGAGCAGCTAACCTGCTTTATTATAGCTCTAAGCTTCATTATAAAACTTCCCAAGAGATACTAGACAGAGGTTATATATTTTTTCATATTAGACAACCTGTCAAAGATGTAGAGGCTTTCTATGTGCTTTCGTAGAATCAGATTGGACTTTCCATAAGTTACTTTAACTTCCCCAAATCCTCATTTCAACCTACCACATCTTCTTTGGCGAATTACGGATTTGTGAAGGTTTTTTGGTTTCTGGCTCACAATTTGTAAATGTTGAAGATGCTGTTTCTGACCCTGACAGTGATACGAAAATTGTGTTTAAGAGCAGCTAACCCGCTCTATTATAGCTCTAATCTTCATTATAAAACTTTCCAAGAGATACTAGAAAGGGGTTATATATTTTTTTATATTAGACAACCTTTCAAAAATGTAGAGGCTTCCATGTGCTTTCGTAGAATCAGATTTGACTTTCCATAAGTTACGTTCACTTCCCCAAATCCTTATTTCAACCTTCCAGATCTTCTTTGATGAATTACGGATTTGTGAAAGTCTTTTTAGTAGCTGGCTAACAATTTGTAAATGTTGAAGATGCTGTTTCTGACTCTGGAAGTGATACGAAAATTGTGTTTAAGAGCAGCTAACTTGCTCTATTATAGCTCTAACCTTCATTATAAAACTTTCCAAGAGATACTAGAAAGAGGTTATATACTTTTTCATATTAGACAAACTTTCAAAGATGTAGAGGCTTTCTATGTGCTTTCGTAGAATCAGATTGGACTTTCCATAAGTTACTTTAACTTCCCCAAATCCTCATTTCAACCTTCCAGATCTTCTTTGATGAATTAAGGATTTGTGAAGGTTTTTTTAGTAGCTGGCTCACAATTTGTAAATGTTGAAGATGCTCTTTCTGAATCTGAAAGTGATACGAAAATTGTGTTTGAGAGCAGCTAACCTGCTTTATTATAGCTCTAAGCTTCATTATAAAACTTCCCAAGAGATACTAGACAGAGGTTATATATTTTTTCATATTAGACAACCTGTCAAAGATGTAGAGGCTTTCTATGTGCTTTCGTAGAATCAGATTGGACTTTCCATAAGTTACTTTAACTTCCCCAAATCCTCATTTCAACCTACCACATCTTCTTTGGCGAATTACGGATTTGTGAAGGTTTTTTGGTTTCTGGCTCACAATTTGTAAATGTTGAAGATGCTGTTTCTGACCCTGACAGTGATACGAAAATTGTGTTTAAGAGCAGCTAACCCGCTCTATTATAGCTCTAATCTTCATTATAAAACTTTCCAAGAGATACTAGAAAGGGGTTATATATTTTTTTATATTAGACAACCTTTCAAAGATGTAGAGGCTGCCATGTGCTTTCGTAGAATCAGATTGGACTTTCCATAAGTTACGTTCACTTCCCCAAATCCTCATTTCAACCTTCCAGATCTTCTTTGACGAATTACGGATTCGTGAAGGTTTTTTTGGTAGCTGGCTCACAATTTGTAAATGTTGAAGATGCTGTTTCTGACTCTGAAAGTGATACGAAAATTGTGTTTAAGAGCAGCTAACTTGCTCTATTATAGCTCTAATCTTCATTATAAAACTTTCCAAGAGATACTAGACATAGGTTATATATTTTATCATATTAGACAAACTTTCAATGATGTAAAGGCTTCCAGTGCTTTCGTAGAATCAGATTTGACTTTCCATAAGTTACTTTTACTTCCCCAAATCCTCATTTCCTTCCACATCTTCTTGGACGAATTACGGATTTGTGAAGGTTTTTTTTGATAGCTGGTTTACAATTTGTAAATGTTGAAGATGCTGTTTCTGTCTCTGAAAGTGATACGAAAATTTTGTTTGAGAGCAGCTAACCTGCTCTATTATAGCTCTAAGCTTCATTATAAAACTTCCCAAGAAATACTAGACATAGGTTATATATTTTATCATATTAGACAAACTTTCAATGATGTAAAGGCTTCCAGTGCTTTCGTAGAATCAGATTTGACTTTCCATAAGTTACTTTTACTTCCCCAAATCCTCATTTCCTTCCACATCTTCTTGGACGAATTACGGATTTGTGAAGGTTTTTTTTGATAGCTGGTTTACAATTTGTAAATGTTGAAGATGCTGTTTCTGTCTCTGAAAGTGATACGAAAATTGTGTTTCAGAGCAGCTAACCTACTCTATTATAGCTCTAATCTTCATTATAAAACTTCCCAAGAGATACTAGACAGAGGTTATATATTTTTTATATTAGGCAACCTTTCAAAGATGTAGAGGCTTTCTATGTGCTTTCGTAGAATCAGATTGGACTTTCCATGATTTACGTTCACTTTCCCAAATCCTTGTTTCAACCTTCCAGATCTTCTTTGATGAATTACGGATTTGTGAAGGTTTTTTTAGTAGCTGGCTCACAATTTGTAAATGTTGAAGATGCTGTTTCTGACACTGAAAGTGATACGAAAATTGTGTTTAAGAGCAGCTAACCTGCTCTATTATAGCTCTAAGCTTCATTATAAAACTTCCCAAGAGATACTAGACAGAGATTATTTATTTTTTTATATTATACAACCTTTCAAAGATGTAGAGGCTTCTAAGTGCTTTCGTAGAATCAGATTGGACTTTCCATAAGTTACGTTCACTTCCTCAAATCCTTATTTCAACCTTCCAGATCTTCTTTGATGAATTACGGATTTGTGAAGGTTTTTTTGGTAGCTGGCTCACAATTTGTAAATGTTGAAGATGCTGTTTGTGACTCTGAAAGTGATACGAAAATTGTGTTTAGGAGCAGCTAACCTGCTCTATTATAGCTCTCAGCTTCATTATAAAACCTCCCAAGAGATACTAGTCAGAGGTTATATGTTTTTCATATTAGACAACCTTTCAAAGATGTAGAGGCTGCCATGTGCTTTCGTAGAATTAGATTTGACTTTCCATAAGTTACTTTAACTTCCCCAAATCCTCATTTCAACCTTCCATATCTTCTTCGACGAATTACGGATTTGTGAAGGTTTTTTGGTTTCTGGCTCACAATTTGTAAATGTTGAAGATGCTGTTTCTGACTCTGACAGTGATACGAAAATTGTGTTTCAAAGCAGCTAACCTGCTCTATTATAGCTCTCAGCTTCATTATAAAACCTCCCAAGAGATACTAGTCAGAGGTTATATGTTTTTCATATTAGACAACCTTTCAAAGATGTAGAGGCTGCCATGTGCTTTCGTAGAATTAGATTTGACTTTCCATAAGTTACTTTAACTTCCCCAAATCCTCATTTCAACCTTCCATATCTTCTTCGACGAATTACGGATTTGTGAAGGTTTTTTGGTTTCTGGCTCACAATTTGTAAATGTTGAAGATGCTGTTTCTGACTCTGACAGTGATACGAAAATTGTGTTTCAAAGCAGCTAACCTGCTCTATTATAGCTCTAAGCTTCATTATAAAACCTCCCAAGAGATACTAGACAGAGGTTATATGTTTTTCATATTAGACAACCTTTCAAAAATGTAGAGGCTTCCATGTGCTTTCGTAGATTGGACTTTCCATAAGTTACGTTCACTTCCCCAAATCCTTATTTCAACCTTCCAGATCTTCTTTGATGAATTACGGATTTGTGAAGGTTTTTTGGTAGCTGGATCACAGCTTGTAAATGTTGGAGATGCTGTTTCTGACTCTGAAAGTGATACGAAAATTGTGTTTCAGAGCAGCTAACCTGCTCTATTATAGCTCTAATCATCATTACAAAACTTCCCAAGAGATATTAGACAAACTTTCAATGATGTAAAGCTTCCATGTGCTTTCGTAGAATCAGATTTGACTTTCCATAAGTTACTTTAACTTCTCCAAATCCTTATTTCAACCTTCCAGATCTTCTTTGATGAATTACGGATTTGTGAAGGTTTTTTTGGTAGCTGGCTCACAATTTGTAAATGTTGAAGATGCTGTTTCTGACTCTGAAAGTGATACGAAAATTGTGTTTGAGCGCAGCTAACTTGCTCTATTATAGCTATAAGCTTCATTATAAAACTTACCAAGAGATACTAAGCAAAGGTTATTTATTTTTTCATATTGGACAGCCTTTAAAAGAGGCAGTGGCTTTCATGTGCTCTTGTAGAATCAGATTGTACGTTCACTTCCTACTGCTAGCTTACAATTTGCTAACCAGTATCATACTGCAACTATTACCAAAATAAGAAAAAACTTCTTTTTTAGTGTCTAGTTGCGAATGTGACTGCCTAATGACCCAAAAGCGATATCAACATATTAATTGACTGCTACTCTTATCTTAAAATTCTTATTTTCGTTGTTGCCAAGATGATAATTAATTTCGAAATTAATTGGCTAAATATATTATCAATTTAACAAGTTTAACACATTTGAAAACAATATTCTAGAATACGATTATTGATTATCAAATAATGAGTTCTGGTCATGTAAATATTTACATAATTAATGATATTATTGAAATATAATATATTACGTAAATAATTAAAAGGGACTAAATCTGGTGAACTTAAACTTATAGAAATATGGTTATTACACCCTGTATATAAATTTTTTATGATGATTTTATTGTCATAATCCAGTGAAGACAGAAAGTTCATTTTAAAGATGTCAATCGTTAAAACAAAATCTTTAATGATTCAACAACATGCTGTTTTAGGCCGAAGAGGTAGCATTTTTTTAGAGATTTCGAGTTGAGATAATTGCCCGAATGCCGCTGAGAACACAAAAAAATGCCAACTCATAAATCTATGTTAATTATTTTAACAAATTTATAATAAATCACTCTGCTAAAGAAAGAAAAAAAAATCGTAGAAAACGGAATGCTAAAAAATACCAAACATCATTTATCTTCGTGATTGAAATAAGTATAGTGTTGGAATAGAATTTCAATATTCATTAAAATACAACTAATTATATAGTAGTTGTGAACGTTATTATTAAAAATCAGTTTAGTTTAATTAATGTGGTAGGTACAGTAATTAACTGCTCTACTCAAGTTCACAAAAATTTCAGACCACTTACTCCATTTTTTCCTTTACAAACAAAGTGCTCAAGCATGTCACAGTGCGAAGTTCCTAAATCACTGGTAAATTCTCAACATAAAAGTTATCAACGTTGAACGCATTCTTAAAATTAAATCGAGCTCAACTAATATGGCCACTAACGATCTCTTAACTGCTTTTCAATTTATAACACTATTATACGCACTCAGAGAATCAATTCGGCCATCTTGCGTTTCTATCACTTCATGGATAAATGGCCTATAGGCTAATTTGATATTAAACGCCATAGAAATCGCAACAACAATGAAAAATAACCCATATAAATAACACTGCCATTTTCAATTGAATCATCACAGAGGTGGACTTGCCAAAATTTACTCTAAACTTCAACAAAACCTGTCAAATTAATAAAATACTCAAAGTCAAGTGCTGGGTCAATTTTATACTGCTATGGACGAGATATGATGCTGGATTATTAAGAAAAGACGCTTTTAAATTGCTCCCTACAATTTAAACCAAGACGGCTGTCCAAGATTACCCTTGATTCGGATTGGAGTATAGATTTGAGACTCAAGTCTGCTTAGAGGATCTTGGGAATTTTTCTTAGTGTTTTTAAGATCAAACCATGTACCATGCAGAAATATTAGGCAATGTTTCTCTGTTTCTGAACCAGTTTGTATCATCATTGCTGCCAACTTTACATGCTATTGCCTAGGAATCTATTGAATTGATTGTAGTTTCATAGAATGGACAATTTGGAAACTTTCAATAAAAGAGGCTTCTCCTAACAGCCAACTTAGTTCAGGTACAATGGAATGAGGATATTGAGGTTGTTGGATCGAGGTTTGGTACCACTGATAATAAAATTGAGTATGTGGAGCTTACTAACTTAAAAGGCTAGTGCTGGGTCCAGTTATGTTCAATTTTATACTGCCATGGACGAGATAGGATGCAGGATTATTAGGAAAGGACGCCTTCAAGCTGCTCCCTACAATCTAAACTAAGACGGCTGTCCAAGATTACCCTTGATTCGGATTGGAGTATAGATTTGAGACTCAAGTCTGCTTAGAGGATCTCGGGAACTTTTCTTAGTGTTTTTAAGATCAAACCATGTACCATGCAGAAATATTGGTCAATGTTACTCTGTTTCTGAACCAGTTTGTATCATCATTGCTGCCAACTTTACATGCTATTGCCTAGGAATCTATTGAATTGATTGTAGTTTCATAGAATGGACAATTTGGAAACTTTCAATAAAAGAGGCTTCTCCTAACAGCCAACTTAGTTCAGGTACAATGGAATGAGGATATTGAGGTTGTTGGATCGAGGTTTGGTACCACTGATAATGAAATTAAGTATGTGTATAACTTAAAAGGCGAGTGTTGGGTCCAGTTTTGTTCAATTTTATACTGCCATGGACGAGAAAGGATGCAGGATTATTAAGAAAAGACACTTTTAAATTGCTCCCTACAATTTAAACCAAGACGGCTGTCCAAGATTTCCTTTGATTCGGATTGGAGTATAGATTTGAGACTCATGTTTGCTTAGAGGATCTCGGGAGCTTTTCTTAGTGTTTTTAAGATCAAACCATGTACCATGCAGATATATTATGCTATGTTACTCTGTTTCTGAACCAGTTTTTGCCTAGGAATCTGTTGAATTGATTGTAGTTTCATAGAGTGGACAATTTGGAAACTTTCAATAAAAGAGGCTTCTTCTAACAGCCAACTTAGTTCAGGTACAGTGGAATGAGGATATTGAGGTTGTTGGATCGAGGTTTGGTACCACTGATAATGAAATTAAGTATGTGGAGCTTACTAACTTAAAAGGCGAGTGATGGGTCCAGTTATGTTCAATTCTATACTGCCATGGACGAGAAAGGATGCAGGATTATTAAGAAAGGACGCCTTCAAGTTGCACCTCCCTATAATCTAAACTGAGACGTCTGTCCAAGATTACCCTTGATTCGGATTGGAGTATAGATATGAGACTCACGTCTGCTTAGAGGATCTCGGGAGCTTTTCTTAGTGTTTTTAAGATCTATCCATGTACCATGCAGAAATATTAGGCAATGTTACTCTGTTTCTGAACCAATTTTTATCATCATTGCTGCCAACTTTACATGCTATGGCCTAGGAATTTATTTAATTGATTGTAGTTTCATAGAGTGGACAATTTGGAAACTTTCAATAAAAGAGGCTTCTTCTAACAGCCAACTTAGTTCAGGTACAATGGAATGAGGATATTGAGGTTGTTGGATCGAAGTTTGGTACCACTGATAATGAAATTAAGTATGTGGAGCTTACTTACTTAAAAGGCGAGTGATGGGTCCAGTTATGTTCCATTTTTTTACTGCCATGGACGAGAAAGGATGCAGGATTATTAAGAAAGGACGCCTTCAAGTTGCTCCCTACAATCTAAACTAAGACGTCTGTCCAAGATTACCCTTGATTCGGATTGGAGTATAGATTTGAGACTCATGTCTGCTTAGAGGATCTCGGAAGCTTTTCTTAGTGTTTTTAAGATCAAACCATGTACCATGCAGAAATATTAGGCAATGTCACTCTGTTTCTGAACCAGTTTTTATCATCATTGCTGCCAACTTTACATGCTATTGTCTAGGAATCTCTTTAATTGATTGTAGTTTCATAGAGTGGACAATTTGGAAACTTTCAATAAAAGAGGCTTCCTCCAACAACCAACTTAGTTTAGGTACAGTGAAATGAGGAGATTGAGGTTGTTGGATCGAGGTTTGGTACCACTGATAATGAAATTAAGTACGTGTATAACTCAAAAGGCGAGTGTTGGGTCCAGTTATGTTCAATTTTATACTGCCATGGACGAGAAAGGATGCAGGATTATTAAGAAAGGACGCCTTCAAGTTGCTCCCTACAATCTAAACTGAGACGGCTGTCCAAGATTACCCTTGATTCGGATTGGAGTATAGATTTGAGACTCAAGTCTGCTTAGAGGATCTCGGAAGCTGTTCTTAGTGTTTTTAAGATCAAACCATGTACCGTGCAGAAATATTAGGCAATGTTACTCTGTTTCTGAACCAATTTTTATCATCATTGCTGCCAACTTTACATGGTATTGCCTAGGAATCTATTGAATTGATTGTAGTTTCATAGAGTGGACAATTTGGAAACTTTCAATAAAAGAGGCTTCTTCTAACAGCCAACTTAGTTTAGGCACAGTGAAATGAGGAGATTGGGGTTGTTGGATCGAGGTTTGGTACCACTGATAATGAAATTAAGTATGTGTATAACTTAAAAGGCGAGTGCTGGGTCCAGTTATGTTCAATTTTATACTTCCATGGACGAGATAGGATGCAGGATTATTAAGAAAGGACGCCTTCAAGTTGCTCCATACAATCTAAACTAAGACGTATGTCCAAGATTACCCTTGATTCGAATTGGAGTACAGATTTGAGACTCAAGTCTGCTTAGAGGATCTCGGGAACTTTTCTTAGTGTTTTTAAGATCAAACCATGTACCGTGCAGAAATATTAGGCAATGTTACTCTGTTTCTGAACCAGTTTTCATCATCATTGCTGCCAACTTTACATGCTATTGCCTAGGAATCTATTGAATTGATGGTAGTTTCATAGAGTGGACAATTTGGAAACTTTCAAGAAAAGATGCTTCTTCTAACAGCCAACTTAGTTCAGGTACAGTGAAATGAGGAGATTGAGGTTGTTGGATCGAGGTTTGGTACCACTGATAATGAAATTAAGTATGCGTATATTTTAAAAGGCGAGTGCTGGGTCCAGTTATGTTCAATTTTATACTGCCATGGACGAGATAGGATGCAGGATTATTAAGAAAAGTCACTTTTAAATTGCTCCCTGCAATTTAAACCAAGACGGCTGTCCAAGATTTCCTTTGATTCGGATTGGAGTATAGATTTGAGACTCATGTCTGCTTAGAAGACCTCGGGAACCTTTTTTAGTGTTTTTAAGATCAAACCATGTACCGTGCAGAAATACTAGGCAATATTATTCTGTTTCTGAACCAGTCTTTATCATCATTGCTGCCAACTTTACATGCTATTGTCTAGGAATCTCTTTAATTGATTCTAGTTTCATAGAGTGGACAATTTGGATACTTTCAATAAAAGAGGCTTCTTCTAACAGCCAACTCAGTTTAGGTACAGTTGAATGAGGAGATTGAGGTTGTTGGATCGAGGTTTGGTACCACTGATAATTAAATTAAGTATGTGTATAACTTAAAAGGCGAGTGCTGGGTCCAGTAATGTTCAATTTTATACTACCATGGACGAAATAGGATGTAGGATTATTAAGAAAAGACGCCTTCAGGTTACTCCCTACAATCTAAACTAAGACGGCTGTCCAAGATTACCTTTGATTCGGATTGGAGTATAGATTTGAGACTCACGTCTGCTTAGAGGATCTCGGAAACTTTTCTTATAGTTTCTGAACCAGTTTTTATCATCATTGCAGCCAACTTTAAATGCTATTGTCTAGGAATCTTTTTAATTGATTTTAGTTTCATAGAGTGGACAATTTGGAAACTTTCAATAAAAGAGGCTTCTTCTAACAGCCAACTTAGTTCAGGTACAGTGAAATGAGGATATTGAGGTTGTTGGATCGAGGTTTGGTACCACTGATAATGAAATTAAGTATGTGGAGCTTACTAACTTAAAAGGCGAGTGCTGGGTCCAGTTATGTTTAATTTTATACTGCAATGGACGAGATAGGATGCGGGATTATTAAGAAAAGATGCTTTCAGGTTGCTCCCTACAATCTTCTTAGTGTTTTTAAGATCTATCCATGTACCAACCAGAAATATTAGGCAATGTTACTCTGTTTCTGAACCAGTCTTTATCATCATTGCTGCCAACTTTACATGCTATGGCCTAGGAATCTATTGAATTGATGGTAGTTTCATAGAGTGGACAATTTGGAAACTTTCAAGAAAAGATGCTTCTTCTAACAGCCAACTTAGTTCAGGTACAGTGAAATGAGGAGATTGAGGTTGTTGGATCGAGGTTTGGTACCACTGATAATGAAATTAAGTATGCGTATATTTTAAAAGGCGAGTGCTGGGTCCAGTTATGTTCAATTTTATACTGCCATGGACGAGATAGGATGCAGGATTATTAAGAAAAGTCACTTTTAAATTGCTCCCTGCAATTTAAACCAAGACGGCTGTCCAAGATTTCCTTTGATTCGGATTGGAGTATAGATTTGAGACTCATGTCTGCTTAGAAGACCTCGGGAACCTTTTTTAGTGTTTTTAAGATCAAACCATGTACCGTGCAGAAATATTAGGCAATATTATTCTGTTTCTGAACCAGTCTTTATCATCATTGCTGCCAACTTTACATGCTATTGTCTAGGAATCTCTTTAATTGATTCTAGTTTCATAGAGTGGACAATTTGGATACTTTCAATAAAAGAGGCTTCTTCTAACAGCCAACTCAGTTTAGGTACAGTTGAATGAGGAGATTGAGGTTGTTGGATCGAGGTTTGGTACCACTGATAATTAAATTAAGTATGTGTATAACTTAAAAGGCGAGTGCTGGGTCCAGTAATGTTCAATTTTATACTACCATGGACGAAATAGGATGTAGGATTATTAAGAAAAGACGCCTTCAGGTTACTCCCTACAATCTAAACTAAGACGGCTGTCCAAGATTACCTTTGATTCGGATTGGAGTATAGATTTGAGACTCACGTCTGCTTAGAGGATCTCGGAAACTTTTCTTATAGTTTCTGAACCAGTCTTTATCATCATTGCAGCCAACTTTAAATGCTATTGTCTAGGAATCTTTTTAATTGATTTTAGTTTCATAGAGTGGACAATTTGGAAACTTTCAATAAAAGAGGCTCCTCCTAACAGCCAACTTAATTCAGGTACAATGGAATGAGGATATTGAGGTTGTTAGATCGAGGTTTGGTAATACTGATAATGAAATTAAGTATGTGGAGATTACTAACTTAAAAGGCGATACGGTTGAATCAATAGAAATAAGAAAACAATTTTCATAGTGATCAAACATTGTAATATAGCTATAGCTATAGCTATAGCTATAGCTATAGGCTCATTTAAACATTATATTATTAAAATTACACTTTATATAAATGAAAAATGTTTGCCATTATTTGGTCCTAAATCCAATTCTGTCGACGTTGAAGCGTTGCAAATAAATTTTGGTACACAGGAACATGTTATATTTGGGCAGTAGCCATGACGACCAGCTAACAATTGAAATCAAAGCCATCTGCCGGTTTTTATTGAGTCTACTTCCCCTCATAATGACTAGTAAACGGTTGCTAAATATACTGAACACCGAAGTATATTATTTTGTAGAGTCAAACATTAATTTATTAATGTCACGGCACAAGGAACAACTGCCAGATTTTACAGGGAAGTAGGACAAATAAGGATAAAAGGTATTTTTATTATAACAACTATTGATAGTCGAGTTTCACTTTGGAGTGATATTTTATTTAAGTAAATTGGGGGATATCAGTCAAGAATCTATATCATGCGACCTTTCCACATCTATCATTTGAATCTTGATTAAATTCTCTAGCCTGCCTCTTTTTATGTATCCAATCAACGAGAGGATCGATTGGTCCAGCTTCTTCTGAGAAAGCCTATTATCTATTTTGGAGCTAGCACTGCAATCTGATCAGGCTCTAAGTAGACCTGTTCCAGGTATTTAAGGCCCATCACAGTGCCCCATTATCATACCTACTTTTTTAACAATTTTCCTATCTTTGTTTATCAGGTCTGCCGTACATTTTGACGAATGTCCTCTAATGAACTCCATCTAGTTTATTGTCGATTTTGCGAAGCCGCAGGAGGCTTCTGGTTCTTTATTACCCTCGTGTCTTGGTGCCCAGGCTACCGTGACTTTGCAACGGTCTCTGAGTGTGTTTAGAGTTTTGGAATCAAGAGCTGAACAACAGTTTGATCTATTTCAAATGCAGTATATATTGGATCAGAGAATGAGGTTTTATTAGAACGATTGTTAGACCAACCTATCTTCACCATAAAGTACTTTTAGAGTGAAAACATCGGCACAAAATGGGCAAAGTTAGTGAAGCTATGTGCAGGGAATGTGCACTCGATGATGAAACACCTACTCACATACTCTGCTTCCACAAGAGTAGACGGAAGCAATTTGGAGAGGAATTAATAGAACCATTACAACTAATGAAAATCCCTCCAGTCAAACTAGTGGCCATATATAGAAGACACGAAGCTTCTGGAATGGAAGTAGATAATATGGGAAATGGTACAAAGATGGAGTTCAAGTACCTGGGCTGTTGAGAACAACCCAAACAAATACTCTCAGAGTATTTGCTATATAAAAGTTCACCCCTCGTTAATAATTATCTACATACGCCACTGAATTGTCATTGTTATATTTTGAATACCTTCCAGAGTCAATGATAATATGAAAAACCTTTTGGAAGGGTGTAGTTTGTAATTTTTAATATGCTTAATTGTTCAGGGTGTTCATTTTTAAATTCTCTTGACAGCCATTTTGTAAATTATTTATAGTATACTTTAAGGAGTCGCAGGTATCATTTTTTTTAATTTCTTTTATGTATCCGGATATTCTGTAGATGTAACTGAATAGGGTAATTAAGGATTTTGAATAATAGAACAAAATTGTGATTGATACCGAGTCCTAATATAAGGGGAATAATGTGGAAATTAATTTTATTTACGACATAGATAAGTTGGTATAATACTCACCAAGGTATACCGTTCTTGCCTTGTAATAATAACTAGAGAGAGATAGAGAGGATAATACCGGGTAATCAATTTACCCCAGACCGATTTTTTACAGTTACTTTTTGAGTGAAATACACTACAAGAGAAAAATATTGTTTATTGATAATATCTTAACATTTTTATACTTTTTTTGACAAAATCGTAGGTATAATAGTGCATGAATCCTTTTATTACAGTCTCAGTCTATTTTCAAAACCCTTTGTGTTGTAACCAGCTTATCTGTCTTACAAAGTTTGCTTTCTGTCAAGGATACAATAAGGAGCATTCTTAACAGGATTACCATTTGAAATGTAAACATACAATGCTAATTCTAAAAGTCAAAGTGTTAAAAAGGATTAAAATATTATAACTCTAAAACCAATTTTCGTTACAAAATACATGTTGGATATTTATTTCGAAAGTATAAGTTATTTATGGGTGAATTATTGAAAATGTCAAATATTTAATTTTCTATTATTGCCTGTTAAAAACCTGAAAATCACTTTAAAATTATGAATGTAATTAAATTTATAACTGAAATTTCATTATTATTTCGAATTAGATAAAAAAATATGCACTGAGCCCCCTGATGTCAAGTAGCGCTGCTGCTAGCTATAAATCCTTTTCTATGACTTTAAGAAGAACTTCTTTGAAGAAAAAAAATTTTCATTCGCATTAAAAATTTTAAAAAAATATTCCGATTCAACTGTCACCTTTACACATTCATTCTGATCATTGAATCAAGGTGTGGCAGTTGTCAGATGTTAATATGTCATCTTTTGTACGACTTTCGCTATATTATTATACAATATACACCCTCTGATACAATTCTTTTGAAAATCAGACCGTACGACGCCCCCGTGAAAGGTTCTCGAATGATTTTTGATAGTCTGCCAACTTTTGTTCCAATTGTATTCATTATACTTTTAGCGTTTGATACAAATTTTAATATACTTTCTATTTTAACAAAAGAGTTTGGGATGAATGATTTAATCGTATAGCATGAAAAATTGATTTCCTAACAAAAAAATTATGATTTATTCCAAAATTCATTGTTAGAATTAGTTATAAATTGATCTCTTTTCTCTGTGTCAAAAGCTGCCTTCAAGTCTATAAATATTAAATACATTTCTTCTCCCACCTCTATTGTATTATCAATTAGCCTTCTTAAAATGTATATATTATCATTTGCTTGTCGTCCTGGTCTAAAAGCTGCTTGTTCCTCTTCTAATTCTGCTTCTATATAACGTCTTAATCGGATCTCTATTAATCTAGTATATATTTTAGAGCTGGTTTGGGCTAAACGTATTGGTCTATAATTATTGCACAGTGTCTGATCCCCTTTTTCATGTATTGGCAGTATAAGGTTATTTTCCCAGTCTTAGTTAAATTTTTGAGTGTCCCATGCTTCCCTGCATATGAGATACAGCCATTCTTTTCCTTTTTCTCCTAACCATTTTATCATCTCTGGCGCTACTTCATCCTCCCCACTGGCTTTTCCTATTTTAAGTTTCTTTATAGCCACTTCCATTCCTTCTCTTTGGAATGCACGGTATTCATGTTCATTCCCTTCCTCTCCAACTATATTTGACCTATCACTAAATTTTTCTTCATAGTATTCTTTCCAAGTCTTTAGTATTTGATTTATTTCGGTCTTCAATTCGTTATTTTTATTGCTCTTGTATATTTTCCTTTAGTTCCTCGTAGTATTTTTATTGCTGTCCAAAATTTTCTATTATCTGAAGCATGTGTCTCTAACATCTCGCTTCCCAATTTCTTTCCAGGAGTCCCTTTTCGCTTTCTCAACCGCTTCCTTGACTATGTTTCTTTTACCTTTATATATTTCCTTATCTTCTTGAGTTTTTGTTTGAAGGTATTTTTTTAAGCTTGCTTCTTATTGCACGACATAGGACTTTTGGGAAGGCTAGTGAACTCGTGAAACGTGTGATGTTACGAAAAAGCGTTCGTCACGCGATGACTCATTAGAAAAAGAGAGAGAGAGAGAAAGAGACGCAGTGAAATAACGCGCAATACTATATAACCAATGCTGCGTTAAAATTTTGAAAAATGGTCAAAAATTGTCAAAATTTTAAAAAAAGGTCAATAATTTTAAAATACTGTCAAAAATGGTCAATAATTATCAAAAACTGACAAAAATGGTCAATAATTGTTAAAATTTTGAAAAATGGTCAAAAATTGTCAAAATTTTGAAAAAATGGTCAATAATTATAAAAAACTGTCAAAATGGTCAATAATTGTTGAAAATTGTCAAATTTTTTGAAAAATGGTCAAAATTTTTGAAAAATTGTCAATAATTGTCGGAAACTGTCAAAAATGGTCAATAATTGTTTAAATTTTGAAAAAATGGTCAATAATTATAAAAAACTGTCAAAAATGGTCAATAATTGTTAAAAATTGTCAAATTTTTTGAAAAATGGTCAAAAATTTTGAAAAATGGTCAATAATTGTCAGAACCTGTCAAAAATGCTCAAAAATTGTCGAAAATGGTAAATAATTGTTAAAATTTGGAAAAATGGACTAAGATGGTCAAAATTTTTGAAAAATTGTCAAAAATGGTCAATTATTGTCAGAATCTGTCAAAAATTGTTAAATATTTTAAAAAATGGTCAATAATTGTCAAAATATTTGAAAATTGTCAAAAATGGTCAATAATTATCAGAAACTGTCAAAAATGGTCAAAAATTGTTAAAATTTTGAAAAATGGTCAATAATTATAAAAAACTGTCAGAAATGGTCAATAATGGTTCAAAATTGTCAAAATTTTTGAAAAACGGTCAAAATTTTTGAAATATTGTCAAAAATGGTCAATAATTGTCAGAATCTGTCAAAAATTGTTAAATATTTTAAAAAATGGTCAAAAATAGTCAATAATTGTCAAAATTTTTGAAAGTTGTCAAAAATGGTCAAATAATTATCAGAAATTGTCAAAAATGGTCAATAATTGTTAAAATTTTTAGAAATGGTCAAAAATTGTTAAAATTTTGAAAAAATTGTCAATAATTATAAAAAACTGTCAAAATGGTCAATAATTGTTGAAAATTGTCAAATTTTTTGAAAAATGGTCAAAATTTTCGAAAAATTGTTAATAATTGTCGGAAACTGTCAAAAATGGTCAATAATTGTTTAAATTTTGAAAAAATGGTCAATAATTATAAAAAACTGTCAAAAATGATCAATAATTACTAAAAATTGTCAAAATTTTTGAAAATGGTCAAAAATTTTGAAAAATGGTCAATAATTGTCAGAACCTGTCAAAAATGCTCAAAAATTATCAAAAATGGTCAATAATTGTTAAAATTTGGAAAAATGGACTAAAATGGTCAACATTTTTGAAAAATTGTCAAAAATGGTCAATTATTGTCAGAATCTGTCAAAAATTGTTAAATATTTCAAAAAATGGTCAATAATTGTCAAAATATTTGAAAGTTGTCAAAAATGGTCAATAATTATCAGAAACTGTCAAAAATGGTCAAAAATTGTTAAAATTTAAAAAAAATGGTCAATAATTGTTGAAAATTGTCGAATTTTTTGACAAATGGTCAAATTTTTTGAAAAATTGTCAAAAATGATCAATAATTGTTAAAAATTGTCAAAATTTTTGAAAAATGGGCAAAAATTTTGAAAAATTGTCAAAAATGGTCAATAATTGTCAGAACCTGTCAAAAATGCTCAAAAATTGTCAACAGGTCAATAATTGTTAAAATTTGGAAAAATGGTCTAAAATGGTGAAAATTTTTGAAAAATTGTCAAAAATGATCAATATTTGTCAGAACTGTCAAAATTGGTCGATAATTGTCAAAAATGGTCAATAATTGTTAAAATTTAAAAAAATAGTCTAAAATTGTCAAAAATTTTGAAAAAATGGTCAATAATTGTCAAAAATTGTCAAATTTTTTTAAAAATGGTCAAAATTTTCGAAAACTGGTCAAAAATGGTCATTCTTTTGTGCATAAGAAGCAAGCGGTCCGACGACCGCTCACCTTTTATTTTTCCATGAAGTTTTCTTTCCTTTCACTTATGTTTGTATTTCTTTGTTCCACCACTTAGTCCTTTTTAAATGTTTGTTGAAATTAATTCTTCCTCATATATCCTCTGCTTTTTCAAGTATTATTTGTTTGAATACTGTCCACCGTTTTTCGAGGGTCCATTCGTTGTTTTCAATAATCATTTTTCCGAATTCCCTGTCTATTTCTTCCTGATATTTAGATTTTTCTTCTGAGTTTCTTAATTTACTTATTGCAATTCTATTGAATCTCACTTCTTAAGTATTCATTATTTTTGCTTCATATTCCTCTACTACCATTGTCCATCTAGAACATTTAAAAAGATGCTCCGCATCATCACTATCACCATAATAATTGCAGCCGTCTCCTGAGACAGCTTGAGTGATGAAATGCGATCTGTCTTACCAAAGTTTGATGTATTTTGGTATTGAGGAATAAGTCCATCTTCCATAAGTCCATCTGCCATAAGTCCCATTTAGCCTGCCATGCCACCATCAGGCACTAGCTCATTTCTTGTCTCTTCCCGTTATCTTTCCTCGATCAGCAGTTCTATCGGTGGAACGCCCGAAATGACTCCTACTCTCATTGTTTATACAGTTTTGTACGCACTGCATAACCTCATGTTCATCGTTCGCTGGACCGGTTTTAATTTTTGAGTGAGTCTCTCATTTTTTATGATTTTATGCCAGATTCGGTATCAGGTTTGCCAGAGTTTTCTCTACTTTGTTTACCGTTTGGTTAACGTGTTCTGCGAAGGTGAGTTTCGTATCTAGCCATACTCCCAGATACTCCAGAGCTCTACTGGGCTTAATAATTTTATCTTGGTGTAATTTTTCTTTTTGTAGTCAATAATACATCTTCTGTCTTCTGCGACGCAAGTTCCAGTTTGTTGGTTTGCAACCTTGTATCAACCCTATTTGCTTTATCCATTTGAAAATTCTCATTTTCTGCGACCACAACCATTTCCACGCTCCCAAAAATCCATCCAGAGAGTCCTTGTTGCTATCATTACATCGAAAAAGTTAAATTTTTGAAAAGTTGAATTATAATTTTGTTATAAGTACTTTTTTAATCGCTCTGTATAGGAAATATTGCAGACCCCTTCGACTCTGGAAGTCGTAAAGTCGCCAGATTTGAAAAAGTAAGTCCATAACATTTTTTAATTAAACTTCTTGTGACTACCGGCACTTAAAACGTGGAATTTCATAAAATGTTTGTCTACCCCATTAACTACATTAATTTCGAACACAAGAATTATTTTTTTCCTTATTTTTGCACCATTTAACTTTAAGTTAAGTTTTGAATTATACAAAATGTGCAATAATGATGAGAAGATATACTTCACTGTTTTTATCTTTGATGCTTATGAGCCTTTATGGCTCCTAGACACGGTAAAATTCAGATTTTTATTGCGAGCTTTTCAATCCTGTTTTCCCTTCTTTTTTTCAATTCAACATATCTACTCCATTTTTCTTTTAATTTTAATACCATTAGACTCGATACCAACCAAATCACAAGGAAAAAACTCAGATTAAGTAAGGATGAGGACACTTAAGGGGGACCGGGGCATGTGATGTTGGGATGTTGTTATTGGTGGTCCTCCAGGTCACTCGGAGGGTCATCTGACTTTAATAAAACTACGATTTCTTGCACTCATGAATTGTCTTGAATATGTCATCGTCTGCTTCTATATTATTTATATTGTGGTTCAAGTTCAGGCTGATATTTACTATTTAATGTTATATGTTTATTTACGTGATGAACTTGACTCTCGATACCTGTCGGCCTCGTGGGTTTTATTTATGCATTCTTCAACGTTGAGTGATTTATTGAAAATAGTTTCAAGGGAATTTATTTCTTATTTTATTTTATGTCAAAAGGCATCACAGGCACAGAGGCAGAAACTGCATTTATTTGTCCTTAACTAACATGTACTTGGCTGCACATATCGGTGGGTTAAAACAAAACTTCAGAGGTACTGGAGACTCGTCCCAAAGTAGGAGAAAAATCTTGGGAATCACAGATCAACGAATGTTAAACCTCAGCAAGGGCCTCTGACTTGTGGTGCCGAACAAATCAATCAATCAAGGATCAAGATGTGCGTTAAACATTCTTCAAAAAAAATTGTGAAGGGTTTTGAATGTATTTTAATGTTTATTCATTATAAAGAAAATAATTTCGAATAGGTATAAATCTACCTCTTTTCTTACTTACATTTATATCAGGTAACAAATTTGTAGGTTAAGAAACCAGCTTTTGACTCTAATCTGATGGTAAAATTTCGAAAATAAACACTTTGCAAATCAACACGTGCCCTACAGTGAATTTCAGATATATACAGGTGTTAAAAATGTCCAAGACGTATTTTACAAAATGTATTTAAAAAAAAAAGGTTAGCTTGCTTCTTATGCACAATAGAATGACCATTTTTCGTGAATTTTTCACCATTTTTGACAGTTTTTGACAATTATTGACCGTCTTTGACAATTATTGACCATTTCTGACAATTTTTCAAAAATTTTAACCTATTTGGCAATTATTGACCATTTTTTCAAAATTTTGACCATTTCTGCAAATTTTAACAATTTCTGCAAATTTTAACAATTATTGACCATTTTTGACAATTATTGACCATTTTCACAGTTTTGACAATTATTGATCATTTTTGACAATTTTTCGAAAATTTTGACCATTTTAGACCGTTCTTCAAAAAATTTGACAATTTTTGACCATTTTTGGCAGTTTTTGACGAATTTTGACAATTATTGACCATTTTTGACAATTTTTCAAAAATTTTAACATATTTGGCAATTATTGACCATTTTTTCAAAATTTTGACAATTTTTTCAAATTTTAATAATTATTGACCATTTTTGACAATAATTATTGACCACTTTTTTAAATGAAACTAAGTGTTTCTAATTAATTCCACTATTTAATGAAAAAATTATTAAAAATCTAAGATATTGATAATTATTTCGATATTGGCATATAATCGTCAGAATGACAGAAGTTACATTCGTCATTCTGACGATGATATGTCAATATCGAAATAATTATCAATATCTTAGATTTTTAATAATTTTTTCATTAAATAGTGGAATTAATTAGAAACACTTAGTTTCATTTAAAATAGTAATATGAGTAGATTCCACAAAGTAAGGGTCCAAACAGTGAATTCAATTATTGACCAATTTTGACAGTTATTGATCATTTTTGACAATTTTTCAAAAATTTTGACAATTTTTAATAATTATTGACCATTTTTGACAGTTTTTTATAATTTTTGACCATTTTTTCAAAATTTTAACAATTATTGACCATTTTTGACTATTTTTGAGCATTTTTGACAGGTTCTGACAATTATTGACCATTTTTGACAATTTTTCAAAAATTTGGACAATTTTTAATCATTATTGACCATTTTTGACAGTTTTTTTATAATTATTGACCATTTTTTGACAATTTTTGACCATTTTTCAAAAACTTTGACAATTATTGACCATTTTTCCAAATTTTTGACAATTTTTGAAAATATTTGGCGATTATCAACCATTTTTTCAAAATGTTTACAGTTTTTGACAATTTTTGAAGATTTTTCAAAATTCTTAACAATTTATGACCATATTTAAAAATTTTTAACAATTATTGACCATTTTTGACAGTTTTTGACGAATTTTGACAATTATTGACCGTCTTTGGCAATTATTGACCATTTTTGACAATTTTTCAAAAATTTTAACATATTTGGCAATTATTGACTATTTTTCTTAAAATTTTGACAATTTTTGACCTTTTTTCAAAATATTAACAATTATTGACCATTTTTGACAATTTTTGACAATTTTTGACTAATTTTGATTGGTTTTGACAATTATTGACCATTTTTCAAAAATTTTAACCATTTTTCAAAATTTTTCACAATTATTGAAAATATTTGGCAATTATTAACCATTTTTTCCAAATTTTGACAGTTTTTGACAATTTTTGATAATTTTTCCAAATTTTTGACAATTTTTAATATATTTGGCAATTATTAACCATTTTTGACAATTTTTAATAATTATTGACCATTTTTGACAGTTTTTTATAATTATTGACCATTTTTTCAAAATTTTGACAATTTTTGACCATTTTTCAAAAACTTTGACAATTATTGACCATTTTTCCAAATTTTTGACAATTTTTGACGAATTTTGACAATTATTGACCATTTTTGACAATTTTTCAAAAATTTTAACATATTTGGCCATTATTGACTATTTGACTATTTTTCTTGAAATTTTGACCATTTTTGACCATTTTTGACCATTCTTGACCATTTTTGACAATTTTTGACAATTTTTGACAATTTTTGACAATTTTTGACGAATTTTGATTGGTTTTGACAATTATTGACCATTTTTCAAAAATTTTAACCATTTTTCAAAATTTTTGACAATTATTGAAAATATTTGACAGTTATTAACCATTTTTTCCAAATTTTGACAGTTTTTGACAATTTTTGATCATGTTTCCAAATTTTTGACAATTTTTCAAAAATTTTAACATATTTGGCAATTATTAACCATTTTTTCAAAATTTTGATCATTTTTGACAATTTTTCACACCTACAGGTGTGCGAGCTCAATGCGGCAAGAGAGATTGCACACAGTCGTTTGAATGAGTTATCGCGTGACGAACGCTTTTTCGTAACATCACACGTTTCTCTACCCTTCCCAAAAGTAAGCTTCAAAATCATTTAAAATTTCGTTAACTGATATGTATACCCCTATCACTTAAAATTGTAATCAAGTCCCTTGTGTAATTTATGAAAAGAGTGAAAATTTTAGCTTGTGCATGCTGTCAACTGTCACTCATATTTTCTGTTGGGGAAACACACAATACATCAATCACCAACTAATCAGGATTTACACTGTTAAACGTCATTTAAATTTAACAATGTAAAACGACGGGGAATCTTGAAAACGTGTAGGGTGGTCGGTTATCTAGACACCCTTAATAATATTTACCAATCGAATTTGTTCAAAACTGATAAGAAGGATTTATCTTACAGATTTTCTGCTTGTTTTGTATATACAGGTATGGTTGAAGTGAAAGATATTGTAGACAATTTAATCCTGAATCGATTAACGTTGACTATAGTGTATTTTTATCATATTGATAGCTGAAGAGCTCATTATAAATTCAAAAACGTGTCTGAAACACTTCAGGGCGATTCAAAGAATTAAACAGAATTTTAAGCGCTTCTTCGTGTAAATAAGTGTTCAATTAGCAACTTTCACTAGATTCTTCCTGTATAGTGAACCGCAGGTAGCGAGGACAATAGATTGTTGTGGTTAGAAACTGTCGAGAGTAGTAATAGTGTGTGTAATTTTTGGTGAAGAAGTCGATCTTGGAAAATAACTAAATGTGGAAAGAAGAAGTGGTGGAAAAAGTCGGCCCAGAAGAGGAAGAATCAAAGAATTGAGCTATACTGCGCTAAGCTAACAACTCCTCTTTGAACTTCTTGCGAGTGAGGAGCAATTAAAATAGCTACGAAAGTGGTTGCTAAATGTTAGTGTTCGAAAGGTACCAAAGAAAAAAAATTCTCTTCCTCTTCGCCCTTCTGCTCCTAGTTTTTAGTATGTTTAAATAAATGAATATGTTAACAAAAAAGCATTTTCCATATCCTCTTTTTAAAGAGTGAGCGAAAAAAAAAGAAAGCAAAACATATTCAAATTTAATTAACCAACTAACAAATTAATCATGTTCTACAAGAATAATCGAACGACAAAGCGACATCGAGTAGTAAGAGGGGGTAGTTGTATGTTATATAAAAAGGGGAAATAAATACTGTATTATCCCCCTCGACTAGTTGATTGGCAGTGGAAAGAATGTATCTCCGCCTATGTTTCAATTGTCTCCTCCCCCCTATATCGGTTCATATCACAGAGGGGGCAATAAAATCAATTTAATGCTATCATTCATTCACTTGTTTCGTAGTCCGGGAAATGTTTGGTAGTTTTAAATGTCAAATAAATGAAGTTTAAATATTCTTATCCTTAAGGTGGATTTCCACATCCGACGATACGATCATCCGAAAGTTTTGTTTTTGGCGGAAAAATTCAAAATTGACAAGCCACTAAATATTTGTCCGAAAGGATCTGGATTTTTGGAATTAATAATAATAATTATGAAGAAAGAAACAAATTCAAAACGAACACAAACGAACAAACCAGTCAAATTACAAAAAACTGTCGACAATGACATATATGCTGTCACTTGTCATTCAATTACCAAATGTAAAAGTGAAATGTCACTATTTTTGTTACTAAAACGTACGATATGACGTAATACGACTAACAATCGGACATCGGATTAGGGATCTGTGGAAATCCTCCTTTATCCTTTATATTGTTTTGTAGTTTAAGGTTACCTATATGTGTCACAATTTGACGTTTGACAGATGCTGTTGACAAGTTTGGCATTAAAAAAATGAGGTGTTGGTTTTGTTTACAAAAATATTTATGAAGAAGTACTGAAAGAACGAGTTTTGACAGGGGATCTAATAGAGCACATGAATGGACAGCTCAAACCAGTAAAGAAAGAAAATTATAGTTTCTGTGGATGGAAGAAGAAACCTACATCCAGAATCCCAGGACATAATACCTGAATAGAACAGGAAGACTTGCCTTTCCTCGGGAACTGAATATAAGAAAAGGGTACAATAGATCCTCCCAATTGCACCACTTTGGCTCAAAATCTAAGCCAGTCTTAAAAAATTAAGCTCGCTGCAGCGTCATCTAAGCGAAGCTTAACTCCACGAAATTTCAAGCACAGCTTTGTCTATGGCTTAATTTACATTTTCATTAAGTTCCAAGTGAAAAATAAGGTTAGTAATAAGTACATTATCAATACTAATGCTTCTTGAAAAGATTTATTAAGATTATTTGGCACGCTGTAAGCATGTTTAAATTATATACTGCAAACGCCAAACGTGATGGCGAGCGATCGCGCAGGTATAGACTCTCCCAACTAAATTATTATTGGATTACGATGAGCCCCTTGCCTGTCATTGGAGGACAACTAATGATACGCCTCTGAACAGAGCATTTATATGTCTTGCAAGAGCTGAACTGGGAGGTAACATTGAAAATGAGTTTGTGCGCATGGGGGCGGGCTCGCCATCACGTTTGGCGCTTGCTATATGTATTATTTTAAACTTTGTTTACATCTGATAATTTTCAGGTTCCGGGCCAATGTTACCCAAACACAATTTTTACATGTCTAAACATAACAGGTACATATATGCTTTTTGTCTTCAGCTTAGGCACAAAATGCCAAGGAAAAAGGCCGTCCTAGGCCCTGGAATTTGCCGTTACGAGACTAAGTCAAATTACACAACTGAAACCCTCCAAGAGGCTATAGAAAAAATAAGAAATGGCAATCTTGGTCAAAGAGAAGCCGCTAAAGTTTACAACATTCCTCGATCAACCTTAAAAAATAAATTAAAAGGTGAACACGACAAACAAATACAGTATTCGCCAGCTAACTTGATGTCCCATAAATTACCAACTAAGAGAGACAGAGTAATAATGCCCTGCCTGCTCGGCTGCTATTGGTGGTAAAATTTTGACAAACGCCAATTGCATCGAACCTTATCAGGTGTTAAGATTTTCAGTAGCGTAGCGTCGCACGGTTATTGTTTCTGCTTTGTACAATAAAGTGTTTGTAAAAATGTCAGCCGTTAATGAAGAAAATCGTAAATGTACTGAATGGAAATGTACTGAATGGAACTGCTAAGAAAGAATAGTTAACAGACATTTGAGAGAAATAACTTACCATTCACATGAATGCACTTTTTAAAGATAAGATACGATAATAGAAATTTTTGCTTCAATGACACATGTTCAAAGGAAAGAAGAATGAAACCCTTTTGCCACTGTTTAAATACACGAAATCATGTGAAAGATAACAGACTTACGTCTCATGTTCATGTCACGCTCATACGCTTTGACCAGGAAAGGAATTTACATTTCAGTAGTGAATTCTTGATTCATATTTAATTAATAATTGGTAGAAGAAGAGATGAGAGCGAGTTCGAAGTGGTAATATCAAAATAGCAGTGGATTTTTTCACGACAGACGGAACTCGATCGGCCCGTATAGAAACGTTGATTTCGACTCTCGTCGACAGTAAATTATTAAACTGAATGAAACGACTAACTAAATTTCTAGACGATCTCTTCGTTTTCGTCCGGAGGGTGAGATTTGAGGACTTTTGAGTTCCAAACTCCAACAGACTTCCGATTGATATCTTCCAATTCATATGTCCACGGGGAGATAATTTTAACAATTTTAAACGGACCCGTGAATTATTTTTTAAATAACCCGAGATTGGCTAAATAAATACAAGTTGGATAACACAAGTGTTTCTGTTATGACTTTCCAACATTATAAACCATAAAAGAGCGAGTATTAGCTTATCCATTAAAGATAACTAAGAAAATATGGATCGTGTGGTACAAAGTTACCCCGATTGACTCTAATATCTCTATATTTTTAACCCAAATTCAGGCAAAGCATGTTTTCTTCTTAGCAGATCAAATTCTCTTTTAACTTTCCATAATATAATTTGGATTATTTGCATTATTATTATATTCAAGTAAGGACATACGGTATTGTACGTAAGCGTGGCTTTACCAAGCCAAACATAGTGCGAATTTCTGTCACCGGACAACCTTCAAACTAAATTCTAGCATAACCTCAAACCGAATTATACAACACGATAAAATTCATAACAATTGCTTTTTTACACTTTTAAATTATTATAGTATCAAACTAATTCACACTAGTACACAAATTTACCAAAAACAATTAACTTTTGTTCTCGATTTATATTCAAATCAGTAAAAAATGCTATTTCCATCCATCTTTCTGAAGGTTGTCCGTGATCAGCTGAAAACATGGCGCGGGATGACGTCACTTGGAAACGCTCTATGAAAGATTGGAATTATCAATAAGCCACATTTAAGCTAAACTGGTGCAATCGGGTATATGAATATTACCATCAAGCAAGCAAGCAGTGTCCTTAAAAACTTGAAAAGTTGGGGAAAAAATGCTAAAAATTCTAGTCTTGATCCTAATTCAGTAATATATATAATATATATAATAATTATATATAGAAACTGATTTATGCTTTGCTTTAAAAGTAAGGTATTTTTCAAAACACGGTACCTATTGGTTAAAAGCAAATAATGTTAAAAATCGTACTTGAATTCAATATGAATACGAAATAATAAGATACCAAGTAAAACTGAAAATACGAAGGTAAATATTGACATTATAAACGCCACTGGATAATCAATGTCAATCAATTGTCGAAGTGAGAGGGAAGAACACTCGCACGCGCTTGCCAATAGGAAGTCAGGTGGTTACCTAGCAACGGAGGTTCGATAAATTGGATAGATGATTTTGAGGATAGATTTTGTCAATTTTTCCTTCGATTTGACAGTGGAGTATCGTGGGTTGTCTACTTTCCACAGCCATAGACAATAAAAATGACAGTATCGGCACCTAATAATGGAGGTTATTTTCAATCAGGATGAAGGTGTCGCTTCTGTCATATTTCATAATGTTCCGCAACTAAAATGTTGCTTTTCTACTTTTTGCTTTCTGTCAACTTTTTATAGTTAAAATTGGTGTTGTCTACTTACGACTGTAAACTTTTTATTTTGTTTTGACTGGCAATTATTGTCCGTCTGTTCATTTTAATTCCTCCGTAGACACCGATGGAATCTCACATTCTAACTATTGAATTTCACCACGCTATTAGTCGGTTTGTATGAAACGAGCGACTTGTTTTGACATAATCTAAAAAGAGATGGCGATATATAGCTATACGCAAAGCACGATATACATTGTACATACCCACGTACATACATTACGGAGTTACCAACCAAAAAGGAAAAAAAAACAAATTTTATGATAAATGTCGGCGTTTTGAATAATGAACGAATGTCATAATTTACTCAATCGTGACAAGGTTGTGGATTTTTTTTTAATGTACAGGATAGAACGTCGATAATTTTATGTAAAAAGTATTCAAATTTTCATAAAAATATCAAATTATTGTACAAACGTTCAAAAATCTTGGCCTAAATGTCAAATAATACGTGACAGTTTCACCTTTTACATCTTTACATTCAGTAAAATAAGACACTTAAACTTTGAAATTAGCTTCAATTTTTCCTCAAGATGATAAGAAAGTTCGCCAATCATTTTTATCTCTCATATTTCCAGAAATAAAAAGTCACAGGGTGATAAATCGGGTGACTTTGAACAGGGGATAATTATTTCAAAATCACTTTTTGAGAATTTCGTATATAAATTAATTCTTTTATATTATTTTAATTTTGAATTCAGTATATTTGTTTTAGTTTTAGTAATATTTCGAAATTTTACGTTTCCTGGCTGAATATTCATATTCAAAAAAATTATTATCAAGACCAATTGACTCTTTTTTCTTTCTTATAAAACAAAAAATTACAAAAAGGCTTCCCACCGTACTTCCGGACCCCCAGCATGGTTTTTAATGATGGAAGTAGAGAACGAAACACTTGAAGAGGAGAAGGAAAGACGTAGAAAGGAGGAAGAAGAGGAGAAGGAGAGCCGTAGAAAGGAGGAAGAAGGAGAGAAGGAAAGCCGTGAGGAAGAGAAGGAGAGACGTAGAATGGACGAAGAAGAGAAGGGTGGGCGTAGAAAGAAGGAAAAACAGGTGAAGCAGAGATGTAGAAAGGAGGAAAAACAGGAGAAGCGGAGACGTAGAAAGGAGGAAAAAGAGGAGAAGGAGAGCCGTAGAAAGGAGGAAGAAGAAGAGAAGGAAAGCCGCGAGGAAGAGGAGAGGTGTAGAAAGGAGGAAAAACAGGAGAAGCAGAGACGTAGAAAGGAGGAAGAAGAGGAGAAGGAGAGCCGTAGAAAGGAGAAAGAAGAAGAGAAGGAAAGCCGTGAGGAAGAGAAGGAGAGACGTAGAAAGGAGGAAAAAGAGGAGAAGGGGGGATGTAGAAAGGAGGAGTAACAGGTGAAGCAGAGACGTAGAAAGGAGGAAAAACAGGAGAAGCAGAGACATAGAAAGGAGGAAAAAGAGGAGAAGGAGAGCCGTAGAAAGGAGGAAGAAGAGGAGAAGGAAAGCCGTGAGGAAGAGAAGGAGAGCCGTAGAAAGGGAGAAGAGGAAGAGAAGGAAAGCCGTGAGGAAGAGAAGGAGAGGCGTAGAAAGGAGGAAAAACAGGAGAAGCAGAGACGTAGAAAGGAGGAAGAAGAGGAGAAGGAGAGCAGTAGAAATGAGGAAGAAGAAGAGAAGGAAATCCGTGAGGAAGAGAAGGAGAGACGTAGAAAGTAGGAAAAAGAAGAGAAGGGGGGGCGTAGAAAGGAGGAGTAACAGGTGAAGCAGAGACGTAGAAAGGAGGGAAAACAGGAGAAGCAGAGACATAGAAAGGAGGAAAAAGAGGAGAAGGAGAGCCGTAGAAAGGAGGAAGAAGAGGAGAAATAAAGCCGTGAGGAAGAGAAGGAGAGCCGTAGAAAGGGAGAAGAGGAAGAGAAGGAAAGCCGTGAGGAAGAGAAGAAGAGACGTAGAAAGGAGGAAGAAGAGGAGACGGAGAGACGTAGAAAGGAGGAGGAAGAAAAAAAGGAAAGACAGAAGGAGGAAATGCATAGATTAGCAGAAGTATGTCTTCTTCTTTTTCTTTATAGACCTCTACATATCCTCGGTACACGTCCGACATAACAGTATTATTTGGCTTGTCATTTCATTCCAAAATTTCATAATTTCATCTCATTTTATGAGAAATGTACATTGCTCATTATCTATTGACCTTATGTAGATGTAGCTGAAGTTGAACAAAACCTTATTTCGCCCCAGACTGAAATGAAGCAGCTGAATATGGTTAGAAATAAGTGTTGTAAAATATATTGTTCAAGTAATTCCTACATCGGTAGAGTGTACCAATCATTGTCACTGTACCAATGTGTCGGTTATGCATGGAAGAGGAAGAAACAGCTTCTCATATTATCTTCCAATGTGAAGCACTGTCTTATTGAAGATTTAGACTCCTAGGACTAGAGTATCCAAGGGAAGATTTCTCCAAGAAGGACCTAGTGAAAAGACTGTTGAGCCTGATAAGGGCTACTGGTCTCTTCACATAAACGGTATAACCAAGAGCATGAAAAGCCTAAAGCCTAAAGGTGCCGAAGACTCTAAGCCTCTGACGGGTGGTGCCGAACCAATCAATCAATAATTACCTACCTAAATTATAATTTAATTTTCTATTTTTATCTTTGAAAATTTCATACCAACTACAACAAAAACAGACGACACCTTTACTGTAAAATAAATTAAAAATTGAAAAATTGTGAGGATCAATGAGAGTGATTAAGTTTACAAACAATTAGTGATAGTACACAAATACTAATAATAAACAATTATAAACATCAAGTGAAAGTAAATAAACGATAAACATTTAAGTAAAAGTAAATAAAGTGAATAACAAACACGACAAACAATTATCGTAAGCAATTACGAAAGACAATAGACATTCATTAATTTATAAATATATGTAACTTTAAGTTAAGGACATTATTAGTAATCATTTATCATCTATTTTTAGGAGATTTGTAAATTCATTTCATTAGGAGGAAAGGAAATTCAACGGAATTTATTCTTTTTGTAAAAGGGGAAGGTGTAATGCCTTTTGGACTAATATAATAATATAACAATAAATATTTAAATAAGAATTAAATTCCCTTGAAACTAATTAAATAAATCATTAGAACGTTATATGAGTATAAATATTACATAAATAAATAAGAAGGTCGATAGGTACGAAGTCAAGTTCAGAGCGTAAAATAAACATGAGCAGTATTATTTATATTTACTTATGGTGAACTTTACCGGTCGTATAAATATACAAGCGAAAACGGATTATAATTCAATTCGAGAAGATTCAGTATCAATTATTCAATTCAATATAATAAGTAATCCTTGATTATAAATATGCTATATGGCTAGGTACTTATACATATAGCTAGTAATCTTAAGTAGTGTAATGTATCGTAGTACAATAGTTTAATAAATAGAAGTTATAGTAGTTTTATTCCCTTAAGATAACTCTCCGAGTGACCAGCAACACCACCGATTAAGAGGCCTATCCACACTTTAAACCCCAACGTTTCCATTGGAGACACAACCTTTACACCTGTCGCCCCACTGTTTGGGGGGCGAAAAGGTCCACAGGTCATTGAAACACACATTGAAAACATTTTTCATCCTCTTCTATCCAGCGCATGCATCGTGAACCCACTCCTTGCATAGCACACATTGTATCCACCCTTCTCCAGGATTCCGTGAATTTACTGTGACAATACAGGCATTCGGTATTATCTTCATTATCATCTTCACTTTCTGATGAATCTCTGAGTTCCTTCGGTTTATTATTAGTTGTTTTTGTTTCTGTTCCTTTCTCTCATTTTGTTCCGAATCGCTGTCTTGGCAAGCTAAACTTTCTTCTTTTGTGACTCCTTTTTTGTGAAAATAGCTTCCAATTCCTCTTTGAATGGCGTGCTTGTCAGTTCTTCCGCTCGCTGGGTCTTTCTACCACTTTTTCCTTCTTTGAAGTTGTGGGTTTAGGAGATATTAATTCAGTGGCATCTGAAAATGTTGCATTCTCTTTAGAGCAGCGTGGTTTTGGCTCAGGTTCTTTAGAGCTACGTGATATTGGCTCATGTTCTTTAGAGCAGCTTGGTATTAGCTCGGGTTCTTTAGAGCAGCTTGGTGTTGGCTCATGTTCTTTAGAGCAGCTTGGTGTGGGCCCAGGGAGTAGAGTATTATTCTCATTTGGCGAGTGTTCGCTTGTTTCATTCAGAAATACAATGTTGGAATCATTTAGTGTCTGATGGGCATGCTGTTCAACATTAGTAACTTCAGAAGGGAGAAAGGGACTGCAATCAATGATTCGTATGTGGAAGGAGCGATATCAGGACTAAGCTGTTTTCTTTGGCTTTGGTAATAGCTTCAAGTGTTCTAAGACTGGTGTGGTTATCTAATACTAAAATAATTTTTCGGTTCTCTGTTGGTTTTACGACACCTGTAAAGTGATCAAGGAACTTCAAGAAGTAGTCATTGTCAACAATGGATTCATTCTTTGCCTTGGAAAAAGGCGGTAATGTTGAAGCCTCTTTCGGCTCTAACAATGCGACCAATCTGCTTTTTTCTTTTCTTCCCCAAAATTTTTCTTGGAACAGGGACAGTATTTACACCACACTCATCGATATTAAAAATCTGGTCAGCCTGAAATTCGTATTTTTTCAAACAAGATTCTAATAAATTGTGGAATCTTTCCACTTGAATCCAAGCCATACTTGTAGCCTCAGGAGCACGAATGGAGATTTGGGGATTTCTTTTCCTGAATCCCGCTAACCAGTCGATACCAGCTAGTTTAGCTTCTTTTTTAAAATTATGTAGGTATCACTTCTTGGTTCCATGTCCTAAGTTTTCGGGAAATTAAACTAAACTGTTTGCTTGCTGTTCTAATTGATAAAAAATTTGCATTTATAGCTTGCAGAGTTGCCTCCATATCTTGAGAAGTCCACGGCGCCGCTTCGCGTTTTTTTTGTACGTTCTAACCATCTGTAAATAAACAATAAATTAATAAATTAATAATGACGGATACATCAATAAAAAAATTTAATGACCGGCCAAATGACAATAATACAATAATATTTGTTCCCGCCATTTTGCTTAAAGGTTATGTTTCAGCGAAGACTACTAAAATTGTACCAAAATCATGTAGTTATTACCTCAGGAGCTCGAAAATTATTAACTAATATTTACAAAAGATTAGTAAAACATTAAAAAAAGCAATGTTGTTGAATTCAAATAAAATTTCTTGTTCGTAGAAAAAATGGTGTATGCAACTCTCATGTAATGGTTATTAATACACTCGAATTAACCATACGAAACTCGCCTTCGGCTCGTTTCGTATCTCGGTTAATGCTTGTGTATTAATAACCATCATTACATGATCGTTGCATAATATACTAATTAAACTATCGCAGATATGACAATAATGCTTCAAGTCTTTTTTGTTTATTATTAATTAATTAACAATTTCAGCTTTTCATTCAAGTTCTAGTTCTATTATTTATTTAATTATTGACTATAATTTATAAAAAAAAATTTAATCCGGTTCTTTCCAATACACAACTATTGTTATGTACCATTAAATTGTGAGGATTCCATTACTTGCACTTTTAGTAGTTCAGTTATCATTAAAAAGCAATTAAAATTATATTTGCTTGGACTTTAAGTTAAATAATTTAAACTATCAATGACCCGGTCCCAGTCACCCCGGTGATCCTCTGTACCCCCTCATCCCCTACCTATAGTTATTTTTCAACTTAATTTGCAGCTGATTCCTGCTATCAACTCTCCTTAGTATTGCACCAAATCCTAGTTCACCCACACTTCCAGTTCTTTTAAATCTGTTTTGTAGACCAGATGGAACCATCAGCAAAAGTACCTAAGGTATTTTTTGTGCTATTGGGCTTTGTCTAGACCGACCCTTACGGCTCTCCATCATTATATTTCTTGAACCTCTACAGCTGCATCTACTCCAGAGGCTAACATTGTTTTCTATTAGGTAAATATGCTGTAAGTTTTGTGAACAATTCAATAGGTAAGTTCTCCAAAATGCTTCTTGATGGTCCACTGTTTCTTTACCATAACTGAACGTGCTGAGCCATTAAGCTTTTAAAACAACATAGTATGTCAAATATATATATATGACTATGCATTCCCATGGAAATTGTAATCACACCCAGTGGGTGTCTTGTTGATCCATTTATCATTGGGGATCAGTCCATTATAGTCTTTTTTCCTATACCTAGATATTATGGTGTTTTTTCTACGATTTTACGCCACAACTATCTATCTTTTACTTTATTTTTCGCTTTCTTAATATTCATGATATTTAAATCCGCGTTTACTTGGTCTTCCCACCTTGTTTTTGGTTTTCCCTTTGCTCTGTCTACAACTGGTATCCATTCTGTTATTTTTCTTAGTGTTTCATCTCCACTTTTTCTATAAATGTCTCCGCACTATCCCAGTCTGCGTGCTTTTATAAATTTTACGATGTCTTCCCCATTATTTTTTAGCACAATTTCATAATTCATTAGTCTGCTCACTTCTCCTTCTCCTGTTTTAACTACTCCGTAAATTTTCCTTATCCTTAATTTATTTGCTTCTTTTTTTTGTCAGATTCGCTATTTCAGCGCCATAGGTCACCACTGGTCGAATCGCTGCCTTGTATATTTTCATTTTTGTGTTTTTACTATTTTTTTTTTATTTTGCAGGTATCGTTTGTATCTGAAGAAAGCTGTAATATCCTGCTTGTATCCGCTGATCTATTTCTAATGTTCTATCGGTATCTCCTTTTAAGTAGATTCCTAAATACTTGAAACTTGTCACTATATGTCAGATATATGTCAAATATACCTAGAAAGTAGGTACAACAAATACATTTATTTAAAACAAAAAGAAAAAACATTATTTTAAACAATTTTTTTAATCAACTCCAACTTGTCACCTCAAAATTCTTCGTGAAAAGTAAAGTTCTTACAAATGAAGTGAAAGCAACAATATATTGGATAGTAACCTCTTCCTACGATCCTTGTGTGATATTTGTTAAGGATTCTTGTTGAAGCCACGAATTTAACCACATTAATGTTCTAATAGACTGGTCATTTAATCGGTTTCGTTTTTAATTGTATGAAAACTTGACAGGTCATTTTCACAATTTTGGATCCAACGCTTTATGTTGTTACTACCACAAATACTACTTGTTCCAGAATGTGTTGCCTCCTGCGGAAATTCTTCTTCATACAATTTTTTGTGGCTCTTCATCGAATCTCCTTTTAAAGAACTAGTTCCACTATTTGGCATTTTATATCGTTGTTCTTTATTTTTACATAATTTGAACTTTGCAATTTTCTTTGTTTTGGAATCGCCTGCCGCAACATCAAAAAAATCTGTATATTTCTTTTTCTTGTTGATTAATTTTGCCTCGTCTACAGATTTTTTACTCATAATTTTTGCAGGGGGGGGGATCGGGGGATCTTCAAAATCAGACTCACTTTGTTCTGGTACGTATTCCGAGCCGATAGAAGAAAAAGGTTCAGGTTCAGACTTTTCGAGTTCAGACATTATCGCAGAACGCACACACTTCAAAACAAACATAACAAGCCAAGCGTATCCTTCTAAATATGAACTATAACTAATTAGGGATGTTAAAAAATAATCGATTTTTATGTAAATCGATTTTTATAGTAATATTAATCGATTTTTATAGTAATATTAATCGATTTTTAGTAAATCGATTTTATAAATTACGTGTTTAAATCGATTTTCGGAAACGGCTCGTATTAACAATTATCCACCATTTTTGACAATTATTGACCTTTTTGACTGTTTTTCACAACTAGTGACCATTTTTCCAAATTTTTGATAATTTTTGACCATTTTTGACAGTTTTTGACAATAATTGTCCATTTTTAACAGTTTTTAACAATAATTGACATATTTTAACCATTTTCGATTGTTTTTGACCATTTTAGACCATTTTTCAAAATTTTAGACCATTTTTCAAAATTATTGACCATTTTTGATAATTATTGACAATTGTTGACAATTATGGACCATTTTTGACAATTATTGACCATTTTTGACCATATGTCAAAATTTTGACAATTATCAACTATTTTTCAAAATTTTGACAATTTTCAACAATAATTGTCCATTTTTGACAGTTTTTGACCATTTTTGACAATTTTTCAACACTTTTGACCATTTTTCAAAATTATTGACCATTTTTGATAGTTTTTTACAATTATCGACCATTTTTCAAAATTTTAACAATTTTTGAGAATTATTGACCAATTTTGACAGTTTTTGACAATTTTTGATAGTTTTTGACATTATCGACCATTTTTCAAAATTTTAACAATTATTGACCAATTTTGACGATAATTGTCCATTTTTGACAGGTTTTGACCATTTTTGACAGTTTTTGACCATTTTTGGCAATTTTTGGCAATTTTTGACTATTTTTGATAGTTTTTGACAATTATTGACCATTTTTCAAAATTTTTGACAATTGACCATTTTTGACCATTTTTCAAATTTTTTTAAAAGTTTTTGACAATCATCGACCATTTTTGACAATAATTGACCATTTTTGACATTTATTGACCATTTTTGACCATATGTCAAAAATTTGACAATTATCAACTATTTTTCAAAATTCCGACAATTTTCAACAATAATTGTCCATTTTTGACAGTTTTTGACCATTTTTGACAATTTTTCAACACTTTTGACCATTTTTCAAAATTATTGACCATTTTTGATAGTTTTTTACAATTATCGACCATTTTTCAAAATTTTAACAATTTTTGAGAATTATTGACCAATTTTGACGATAATTGTCCATTTTTGACAGGTTTTGACCATTTTTGACAGTTTTTGACCATTTTTGGCAATTTTTGACCATTTTTGGCAATTTTTGACCATTTTTGATAGTTTTTGACAATTATTGACCATTTTTCAAAATTTTTGACAATTGACCATTTTTGACCATTTTTCAAATTTTTTTAAAAGTTTTTGACAATCATCGACCATTTTTGACAATAATTGACCATTTTTGACATTTATTGACTATTTTTGACCATATTTCAAAATTTTTGACAACTTTCATATAATTTTATTTTATTTTTAAGCTGATAAATTGTAAATGAATGAATCTCATAGATTTATTATTGGAATATGAAAAGCATGTCCTTTTTAAAATAATACCAAAAAAATCGATTTTTTCGCAGAGATCGATTTTTTTAATAAAATCGATTTTTGGCAAATTTAATCTTTTCCATTAATCTTACATCCCTATAACTAATTTGCGGAGTAGCAGAGTACAGGTTCAGACATGAAAACAAATGGCGGTAGGAGGCGGTACGCTCTCAATTATTAGAATTGGAAATGAACACGTTGCACAATATGATATTCAAACTTCAAAATGTTTGAAGAAGTTTGATTTCAAGTCAAACCTAAAGATACAGAAATCAAGTCAAGTCAAACTTTTTTACATAAAAAGTTTGATTTTCAAGTCAAGTCAAGTTTGTTGAGTAAAATCAAACTAGTTTGACTTGATGCATCTCTACTGACAACTTTTCTTTTTTCCATATTTCTTTTACTAATTCGAATAAAATTTCCTTTTTTTATTAATTCCCCATTAATTTCATCGACTCCTGTCGCTTTATTATCTTTTAACTTTTCTATTGCTTCGTTAAATTCATCATATCGTGGCTCTTCATCTTCATCTTCCTCCTCTAGCTCCATGTCTTCTCTTTTCTCAATGTAAATAGTCTGGTGTTCTGCGGTCAGTAGGTTTTTAAAACGACTCTCCCATTTTTCCAGTTCTATTTTTGCTACATTGGTTGTTTTTCTTTTACTTTTTATATTTGTAAAGAAATTAGAATTGTCTTTGTTATTTAGTTCAATTTCTTCCATTTTTTGTATTATCCATTGATTTTTTTTCCGTTTTATTATCTTTACTGCCTCCTTCCTAAATTCTTTGTATATTTCATAATCTTCTTCAGTCCCTGATCCTATCCATCGTTATCCGTCTTTTGTTTTACGATTACTTATATTTCCACAATCTTCGTCAAACCAGTCATTTCTCGTTGGCCAACCGATTTTTCTGCTGCATTTTTAATACAGTTTCTTATACATTCCCAATTTTCTTCTATATTCTTTCCATCTTGTATTCCTCTAATTCCTTCGTTCAATTCCGCCTCATATTTTCTCCTAATCTTTTCATTTTTCAGTTGTTCCATCTTTTCCTACTTCTTCTTTTCTTGTTATATTTTATTTCTAGATTTAGTTTCGTCGAAACCAAGAAGTGGTCAAATATATGTCATTAGTTTTCCCAAAACGACTCGCCATTAATAAACAGCGTGACCAACTTTCTGTTTTTAAGGAAAAAATAGAAGATAAGATTAAAAACCATCACGTGATTATAATTTGGAAGTTTTCTGTAATAAAGTGTTTTAATTAATATTAAATATCATTATTAGTTTATTTGACCCCCTCCCATTCCAATGAAAATCAATTCCGTAACAGTAACGGCATAATCCTAATCAAATTGAATTAATATTAGACACATAAGGACAAATGATATAATAAGCCTAAATCATGCCAGTATCACTCAGCAGAGCAAAATTCAGCAAAAGGGTCATCAATTGTACCTCCTTATTTAGCCAATAAACTGAGGGCGGAGCTTAGCAGACGAAACGCGACCCGCCTACCAAAAGCATGGTCCCACTCTCCTCGAAGGCTGATAGACCAGTTTAACTTAGAACGCAGTGCTAGCAAGACATTCTAAAAAAAATTAAGTGTTTTTAAAAAAAATTTCAAGTGTTTTGGAAAAAACTCTGTGATAGTGTTAAGTTTTTTTTTAATAATAATAATGGAAGACTCGAAAACTTCTATAAAAACGAAAATATCGTTTAGCGTGGAATCTTTGTTGTCTAATAATACGACGATCAATGATAATCACCATTTGGACGATGAATACATCGATGATAGTAGATTGGATACGTCTAGTGAAAGGTTGGATGATGAAGACGATGAAAATATTACAGTTGACGACGATGATACAGACGGAAGGGAGAGTTTAAGTCCCAATTCTTCGCATACTGTTATTATTCCGCAACCTTTGCATCCTTCTCTTCCTAGAATGTTACCGGGACATCCTCAATGGCCCTTTCAATGGATAGGACCTAACGGATTTAGATCAAACTCTCCACAAGGTAAGATTTCTCAATTTTTGAAAAAAATTAGTAAAAGTAGCTCAAAAAGTTGATTAAGGACATGTAAAAGTTGTAAAATGTGATTTATTTTGTCAGATGATTGTTTTTAGACATTTTTTCAATGTATGATTTAATCGTCGGAAACTGGAAACTGGAAAATTTCCTTCCATTTCATATATTTATATGTGAATTGTTTTAAAGTTCTTCCAATTTTATTTATCCTTCACTCCAATTCACCGTCGGAAGGATAAAGTTTCCTTAAATTAAGCCAAAAGATTCAAAAAACAATCAAATATGACTATAAAATACCTTCTAGATACCTCAGTGATGTTTGGTCTAGATTTTAACGCCAAAAAAACGTATTTGCTAACAAGCAAGGATCTACAGGATCATCTTAAATGTCGTTTGATGTCTTTCTCTCCATATTTTATCCAACTCCAAACTAGAATATGTTTTGCTCTTTGCCTTGGTCAATATTCATTTAAATGGGTGGATTTTAATGAAATATCCTTCTGTTTCTTCAAGCCTTAGCCATATCGCTCATCTCTTAAAAATGATATTAAAATTTCTGAAGCTCATAGATAAGGGAAAGAATAGTTGCAACAAACAAAGCATTTCAGGCTAACAAAAAATTATTAAAAAATAAAATAATTAGCAAGCGCACGAAAATAAGAATATATAACACAATAATTATGATGTATGGAGCAGAAACATTAACTATGAATAAAAAACAACAAGAGGATATGAGAATACAGGAACGAAAAATACTAAGAACAATATTAGGACCAAAAAAAATAGGTGAAGAATTAGAAGAAGAACAAACATGGAACTGTATCAGGAGATGAAAAAGGACATAGTAAAAAAAATTAAGGAGCAAAGATTAAAATGGTTGGGACACATATGGAGAGCAGGTAAGAAAGCAATAATATACTCAATGGTAGAGTGGAAGCCTTGTAGTAAGAGAAGAAGGGGAAGACCCAGGATAAATTGGTTGCAGGAGGTATTAGGTGATCTCAAGACAATGGGAATTAAACACTGGGAACAGAAAACTCAGGAGAGGAGGCAATAGAAAAAATATGAAAAAGGATATACAAAAGGATCTTGAAAGCTCGTAAGAGCGGCGCTACTCCTACGGGAGTGTTAAGCCACGTAAGCTCATACGTACTCGTAAAGTCCTCAATCCCTCTCTGTTTCTAATTTTCTGTGACTACATCTTCAACACTTCTTCTCTCATAACACCTGATATTTCTCTTTCTAGCTTTTCATCTTTTTTAAGTCTAAATCAGTTTGTTACTTTCCTACACAGATCATTTTCAAATTATTTCCACCAAATATTACAATTTTTGCTCTATTATAATATTTTTACCCAGTTTCATCACATCCTGATATTGCTTTACACATTTCCACGGCTTTTCAGCCTGCCTATATATATAAATAATATAAAAATTTAAAAAAACTAAAATAAAAATAGAAAAAAGAGAAAAAAATGGTAATTTTGAAAATATAGATGTATAAAAAAAAGGAAAGTGTTAATCATAAAATATAGTTAAATAAAAATTTAAAAAGAAAAATTAATAAAAAAAATGTACTTTGGAAAATACGTAGGGCTTCACATGAGAGCGAGATTTTTCTCGTCCCATCTCGAAAAAGCGAGACGAGACGAGACGAGACATTTTTGAAACTATTATGGGCGATACCGAGACCACATACAGTAACCCGAGAGTCTCGTTAAATTTTTATTATGAAGTTTTTATTAGAAAAATTAGAAAAGGTGTACATAGAGAGCAATACATTTTACAATATATAAAATCTGGTGACCGCCTGTAAAATATTTTATTGTAAATTTAAAGTGGTGAGTCTTTATTTTTTTTCTATGTGGAATAAAATGATAAAACAGGTCGGTTTTACCAAAATTAAATCGACACGTCCTGTATCGCCTCAAATACAATGGGGTCGTAAAATTCAGCAGAATGGTTAAGGTTTCATTAGTATGATAAGCCGTTAAATTAAATCTTTTAGAAGCTCTTGACTTATTTACCTAGAAAATAGGTCAGGAGTAATTGTTGTGAATGAATTTCCAGGTAAACTTGTTCAATAATTTTGTTATTATTCGTTGAATTCCGTATTTAGGCATTTTTTGTTATACTTTATTTCCATGTAATACTTTGTAAATATTCTTAAAATTCCGATTATTTTCTACAGCAGATATGATTATGACAAAATCACGTACATCATTGAAAGATGATGATGTGATGCAAGCGTTACTATGTTTAAATTCTAGGTCATCAAAAATTATATATATATATATAGATTTTATTACCAATATTTAAAATTAAGCGAGACGGGACGAGACAACCGGTAACGAGACGATACCATGACTTGAACGAGACGAGACAACCGGTAAAGAGACGAGACCGAGACTTGAACGAGACGAGACAACCGGTAAAGAGACGAGACCGACACTTGAACGAGACTCAATTTCTTCGGAATTGACGAGATCGATACGAGATTTTTGACACTCTCGCCCACTCTCGTCTCGTGTGAAGCCCTAAAAATACGCACATCCTTGAGCAAAATGTTAAGCTGGCGAATGGACTTAATATCCGCAGCCAAGAGAAACCAAATCACACACACACACACACGTCTTTTCAGTGTATTTACGATCTTAAGTTTTACTATTGAAAAAAAACGATCTTTAAATAACAATAAATAATTCTAAACAACAATTTACGACCCAATAACGACCAACAACATTTATAATATAGGTACATAAACTGTTACATGATCTTATAAATTGAGTTTAGTTAGCCACAATTTACAATTTAATAGATACGTTGGAAAATACTTTCACATAGTATTATTTTCTAATTATTATTCCACTATCAATTAGGCATTAATTTATAAGATCCTGGTTTTTTGTTAGAAATTATTATATACCAGTGTCGTAGATACTTAATTTCTTCTATTTAAGTATATATAATTAAGGTAAAATTTATCCATTTTCACAATAACTATCTGCACCTACTTCTTCAGATCAATATTTAGGTAGATACAATGGACTGTGTGAAAAATTTAAGAACCCAGAGAGAGTTAATAGATTATTTTGATTATCCTTAAGCATAAATTCATTTCCAGAAGGTTTAAATGTTCAAATGCTTAAGAAGTCCTATGGAGCTAAATCAGGTCTATATAGTAGTGGACGTTTCGGTTGGTGAAATGGTGTCATGTTCAAAAGTAAATATGCTATGTGAATTCTGGAATATGGCGGAGGCGCTAACATGGGAATCTCCATAAGGAAATCGCGAAAAAAGCTAAGGTCTATTCTGCCAAAATTGTCTCAAAAAGTTGGGGGGGGTAAATCGCGCGCAAGCGTCATTGGATTTGGGGTGTTTTGAAGTGTTTTGAAGACTTTTGAAGGGGTTTGAAGAATGTCGCTGTCACGTTCTGAAGACTTTTGAAGGGGTCTGAAGATGTCACTGAACACGTTACGTTCTACTTCTGAACACGTCACAACCTTCTTTAAACCCCTTCAAAAGTCTTCAAAACGTGAGAGCGACATTCTTCAAGCCCCTTCAAAAGTCTTCAAAACACCTCAAATCCAATGACGCATGCGCGCGATTTACCCCCACCACTTTTTGAGACAATTTTGGCAGAATGGACCTTACCTTTTTTCGCGATTTCCTTATGGAGATTCCCATGTTAGCGCCTCCGCCATATTCCAGAACTCGCATAACAAAACTCTCAAAAATGATCATTCCCTGGCAATAATTTTTTATTTTTGGTTCAGGTGACTTTAAAATTTTGAATTTTCATATATTTAAAAAATGGAAAGAGTAGGTAGACGGTTCTGGTAGTTTTTATGTGTAGCTATAGGAGTAAATGGATGGCTGAATTGAAAAACAAGAAAACATTATAGTCCAGTAAATAAAGGGTCCCAGAAGCGATTATACCTGCCAGTCCATGAATTTTACGTGATGGGTAGTGTTTGACTAGTAATTGAACATCCAGAAATTTCACACTTTTTGGGGGGGTATTCCCGACCCCAAAGTTCCAAAACTTGGTTTCCCGCGCCAATATCTCCTAAAATATGGCATTTAGAGAATTTTTATGTTGGAGAAAAATGAATATCAGGTCACTATCCACAAAAATGGTCCTTATGATTTTTGCCGAAAACTCGATAGTTTTCAAGATAATGGCCCTCAAGCGGGATCCTTATGCTCTACTCATGAGCGGGCGAACAAATTATTCAATATGGTAAAAATACATATTTTTTTACGATTTAAAATTCAGATGAAAGGGGAAATCCACAGCTATCATATCCGATGATTCAAGGCCCATTTTTATATTTCCACCATATTTATAAAATGGGTCAAATAAATTGAAATAACTTTTTTTTTTCGAGTGTCGGGAAATTACTCATATTTTTCTTAATAATAGACATTTACTCTTGATATTTTGTTATTCCGGGTCCTTTAAAGGTCTTTATTGATCTGAGAAATTTTTATTGGCCATCTTTCTTGCCCCTTGATTTTTTAGTTGGTGTTTTCATTTCCAAATGTTTGCTGTTTTTCGAGGTTGGGAATATTTTGCGAACAATCACTGTCTAAAAGTTTGTACATTATCGGATTGTCTTGCAAAATGCGTCATTTTAAAACTGGGAATTTCTCCTTTTTGGTTGTGTTTTTCAGAAATCCATGAAACCTCAAAATTATGGATTTTTCAACATCGGTTTTTGCGAAAAATATCAATGTTGCGAAAAAAATCATGAGGACCATTTTTGTAGATAATGAACTATTCTTCCTTTTTCCCCTATATGATAATTCTCTAAATGCCATATTTTAGGAGATATTGGCGGCAAACCAAATTCTGGAACTTTGGGGCCGGGAATCCCCCCCCCCAAAAAAAATTAGGTGTGCGTAATTTCAAACCCTTCACGGAAAATTCATGGACCAGCAGGAATTTACCTACTTTTCATCCTCCATTTACTGGGCTATTAACATACTTAGGTTTCAAAAGAACGATTTTATGATAAGGAAGGGCTTTCTTTGGTAACACGTATTTTATTTACTGTTGCTTCTATATGGAGGATCTTGAAAAATTTGTTGTTAATTTTCTTCGAAAAAACTTGAACCAAAAAAAACCTACAGGTTAAATCAACATTATTTATTTATATTTATATGAAAAAAACTATACTTGAGCTATGAAATAAAAGAGTGTTTTTTCCTTTTTTATTGAGTTCTATCATATAAAAATTGAAATTATATAAGAAATGATAAAGAACAGCTTTTAATATTTATTTTTTTGTTTCAGCTAATCTCCAAAATCTCACAACAAACGGTGGTCCACCAATAGTCAGATGTGCCCTAAGGAAGCACAAGCCTAATAGAAAACCACGTACCCCCTTCACCACACAACAATTATTAGCCTTAGAAAAGAAGTTTAGGGATAAACAGTACCTTAGCATAGCCGAAAGAGCTGAATTTTCGAGTTCTTTAAGGCTAACGGAAACACAGGTAAATACATATTTCAGCTTAGATTAATTTTATTAAAGAATTTCAGTCTTTTTTGAAATAATTTGTTTATTTGAGTCTGTTTTTCCATTTAAATGCTTAGAGAAAAATGTAAAATGTCTTATCAAACACTCGATATAAATTAAGGTTTTAATGTAAATAACTTTTCCGGATGGAAAATCAACATTTTTAAAATTTTGGCGAATGCGCTGCTGTGCATTCACCATTTTTAAAAACTTTTGTAATATTTTAAAGTAACTTTTTTATTCTTTTGTTCCAGGTAAAAATTTGGTTCCAAAATCGCCGAGCAAAAGCGAAACGACTCCAAGAAGCAGAATTAGAAAAACTCCGGCTCTCGGCCAGACCCCTCCTCCCCCCCAGTTTCGGTTTATTCCACGGTGGCGGTCCCTTAATGTCCCCGTTCTTAGCAGCTATGGCTCATAGACCTCCGAACTTTGCATTTTCTCCACCAATGTTGAATATACCCCAGTGACACAAAAGTAATAATTAAAAGAAAAAAAACCATGAAGATGTACCTTGTGATTTCTAAGCAAACATAAATCGACAGTGAAACATGTTTTGCCAGGAATAAAATGTTTTAGCGTAATTTGGAGATATTTTGAAATAAGTGAAATTGGCAAAAATAGAAGAACAGCTAGAGAAAAACTAAGATATACCTTGTTAAATTTTTTATATTTTTTCTGCCAATATTTCACAAAAATATATATTTAAAAAAATCCCCAAATTATTTTATATTTATTTTGAATAGTGATATTTTGCCCAGCATTTTCTTTTGTGTCTTTCACTTCCTTGTTCAGTGCAATCTTTGATATGTTGGGCAGTTTCCACAGTTTTCTTTGTATCTACTTATATAAGACTGATTAGCAATTTTCCTTTATTGTATATTTTGTAATTATGTTTTTTTCTGTACAAAGATTTATTTAAATTTATTGTATTATAATGTAAATAGTCAAGATACGATATTAAATGTTTGTTTTTTATAATTGTGTTTTATTTCCAATTTATGACAGTGAGATGAGAGAGATACTGAATTTTTTCAGAGAAATTGTAGAACAATCTTGGGCTTTAGAGCCATACATGGCTTCGAGGACTGGTGGAGCAAAATCTGAAGCGTGCTAGGCTTACCAGACTGCAGAAAAAAGCCTGCCTAGTAATTACTAGTGCATTTTTCACAACTGAAACCATTCTCATCTAAAACCCCTACATCTTCTCCTTAAGAGGGTACCAAGAATGGCCGCCTAAATAATAAACAAAATTAATGGTTAGGGACAATTGGTGGGTTGTAATGGTCAAAGGGCCATGCTATGCAAACTTGTTAAAAACAGAATATTTTACACTGTGTGTCTTATATAAAAAAAGTAAACTTCATGTTGTCTCGCTTAGGCAGAACACCCAGTATATCACAAAATATTTTAGAAATGTGTATCGGCGCAAATGCAACAACTTTTATTTGAAACATTTCTTTGTATTTTTTTATCCTAAGTAAGTTATTGCACCTCTACACACTAATAGGCCACCCTGTATATAATACATTGAGTTGAAATATAAAATGCATGGAAAATGAGTTTTTCTACAGTCGCGCGTAAAATGACTAATTATTATATTCAAATGACAAATGCCGAGGATTGTTACTTTACGCTCTAGCGCAAAAAAGGAATCTTTTTCGCTCGCTTATTTAATCAAACCACGCCCTCCGAATTAACTCAATTGGTGAATATTTAACAATTTATCAGATTAAAAATTAAATAAAATTATATGAAAATTGTCAAAAATTTTGAAATATGGTCAAAAATTGTCAATTATTGACAAAAACTGTTAAAAATGGACAATTTTTGCCAAAAATTGTCAAAAATGGTCAATGATTGTCAATTATTTTCAAAAACTGTTGAAAAATGGACAATTTTTGTCAAAACAGTCAAAAATGGTCAAAAATTGTCAAAAATGGTAAATTGTAAAAAATGGTCAAAAATGGTCAGAAATGGTCAAAAATGGTCAAAAATGGTAAAAAATGATAAAAAATGGTCAAAAATGGTCGAAAGCGGTCAAAAATGGAAAATTACTGTCAAAATTGGTCAATAATTGTCAAAAATGTTTTTAAAAATTTGAAAAATGGTCAAAAATTGTCAAAAGTGGTGAATTGTCAAATATTTTCAAAAAAATTTGAAAAATGGTCAAAAATTTTCAAAAATGGTCAATTGTCAAAAATTTTGAAAAAAAATTGAAAAATGGTCAATAATTGTCAAAAACTGACAAAAATGAACAATTATTGTGAAAAATTGGTCAATGGTTGTCAAAAATTGTTAAAATTTTGAAAAATGGTTGATAATTGTCAAAAACTATCAAAAATGGACAATAATTTTGAATTGAATTGTCAAAAATTTTGAAAAATGGTCAATAATTATCAAAAACTGACAAAAATGGACAATTATTGTGAAAAATTGGTCAATGGTTGTCAAAAATTGTTAAAATTTTGAAAAATGGTTGATAATTGTCAAAAACTATCAAAAATGGACAATAATTTTGAAAAATGGTCAAAAATGGCCAATAATTCTCAAAAACTATAAAAAATGGTCATAAATTGTCAAAAACTGTCAAAAATGGTTAAAAATTGTCATCATTTTGAAAAATACTCAAAAATTTGGAAAAATGGTCAATAATTTTAAAAACAGTCAAAATGGTCAGTAATTGTCAAAAATGGTCAATAATTGTCAAAATTTTGAGAAATGGTCAATAATCGTCAAAAGTTGTCAAAATTTTGAAAAATAGTCAATAAATAATACGAGCCGTTTCCGAAAATCGATTTAAACACGTAATTTATAAAATCGATTTACTAAAAATCGATTAATATTACTATGAAAATCGATAACTAAAAATCGATTATAAGAAAATAATAATCGATTTATATAAAAATCGATTATTTTTTAACATCCCTAGTAGGTAGATCTTTTTAAGGTTAATCATGATGAATAGCGAAAATGACGATTATTCTAGCACTCCTATTATAACCTAAGATAATATAAAAAACTGTTTTAATTATTAAGAGGGCGACTGTAGAAAAAAGTATGTGTGTTTTTCGAGCGTAAAGTAAAATTGCCGCTTTCTCAAGCGGCAATCTGTTACTTTACGCTCTAAATACACAAATAACTATTTTTACCCGTTAATTTTGTGAGACAAAAATCGCCGATTGCTAAATCTGAAATTTTGACTTCTGTGACTTCAGCCTGATAGTCATCTATAGAATCCATTTCGAAATCATCTTCAGCATCCAAGTCCAATTTATCAGATTAAAAATTAAATCAAATTATATGAAAATTGTCAAAAATTTTGAAATATGGTCAAAAATTGTCAATTATTGACAAAAACTGTTAAAAATGGTCAAAAATGGTCAAAAATGGTCGAAAATGGACAATTACTGTCAAAAATGGTCAAAAATGGTCAAAAATGGTCAAAAATGGTCAAAAATGGTCAAAAATGGTCAAAAATGGTCAAAAATGGTCGAAAATGGACAATTACTGTCAAAATTGGTCAATAATTGTCAAAAATGTTTTTAAAAATTTGAAAAATGGTCAAAAATTGTCAAAAATGGTCAATTGTCAAAAATTTTGAAAAAACTTTGAAAAATGGTCAATTATTGTCAAAAACTGACAAAAATGGACAATTATTGTCAAAATTGGTCAATGGTTGTCAAAAATTGTTAAAATTTTGAAAAATGGTTGATAATTGTCAAAAACTATCAAAAATGGACAATAATTTTGAAAAATGGTCAAAAATTTTGAAAAATTGTCAAAAATGGCCAATAATTCTCAAAAACTATTAAAAATGGTCAAAAATTGTCAAAAACTGTCAAAAATTGTCATCATTTTGAAAAATGGTCAATAATCGTCAAAAGCTGTCAAAATTTTGAAAAATAGTCAATAAATAATACGAGCCGTTTCCGAAAATCGATTTAAACACGTAATTTATAAAATCGATTTACTAAAAATCGACTTTCTTCATCGTCTGGAGTTGTCAAAAAAAATTGTATAAACTGTACTTTTAATTAAATAAATTTTTGGAAATATGTGATTGAAGAAAAAATCTTGTGTGTAATTCGATCGCAAATTCATTGTCGATTTCACTCGACATTTGTCTATTTCAATCGACAATATATTATTTTGCGCTCTTAATACACAAATAGCTATATCACCATGAGCACAGCAATAATATTTATTTTATGGGTGAAATATCTAGGGGATTCTGAGCTTTCGTTTCTTTTTGTTTGGTATTTCATATTTCGTCAAAATTACAGATTATTCTCTTTAAATAAATTAAAAAATAGATGAACCCTGTATGTAAACTCAAGTTTATTACTATTTCATGAAGTACTAACGCACAAATTTCAATGAGGTAGTAAATATCAGTTTTAGAGAAAAAGAAAAATCAACAATTTTTAAAAATCGAATTCCAAAGAATAGTATATATGAAGTATCTCATATATTATATATTGTACCGAACAATGACATAAAAGATGACACACTATAATTTATTGTTAAAAGATGAATGGTCCATAGAAATACACGAGGTACTGCATAAAAGGATAATACGATATTTGTAAAAACCCATTAAAATTGTATTTTACTAAAAATATTCTAAAAGCTTACAATGCTAAGCCTTATAATATTAGAAGTCACTTCGAAAGATGAGTTAATAAAACCATAGGTGGAGGTACTAAAGCGATAACGTTGCAAAAAGGAAAAAAATTGGGTCAAATAACCTCAAAAAATCACTCTCCAAATATACTAACAGCAGACACTAAAAAGTTTCCAAACCATAATGCATTTAAAACACTAGTTTTTGAACAGTCTCTGCAGGATACTCCCAATAGTATCATGTATCCAAAAGCACTGTGTTCAAATCAGAAATCCGACAAACCAACGGAAGCGAACGAACAGTTAGACGAAGATTAAGGTGAGCCAATCTCAGCAGTCGAAGACTTGTCATAGGCCCAGAACTTCTTAGGCATCATCGTGTTGCACGACTTCACCTTGCCTGAATTCATGAGCACTGGAGTGAAAATGAATACAGTCTTCAGATGAGAAAGTATGGCGAAGACTACACGAGCGTTATGCAGAATGTACCTTCATACCAAAGAGGCTAAGTTACATCCTTCAGATAAGATCCTCAACTCCTGTCAGTTATATGGAGGACATTCTCCAAGATTTCGTTGTTCCTTATGTTGGTTCAACAGTTCTCACACGAGGTAAACATTCCTGTTATGGAGTGGTAGCGATAATTGCAGATCTAGCCCCATAGAGCATGTTTGGGACATGCTTGGGCGAAATGTTCCTGCTCCTTCAACTTAAAATCGTGTGTTATGCAGAATGTACCTTCATACCAAGGAGGCTAAGTACATCCTTCAGATAGGCTCCTTAACTCCTGTCAGGTATATGGAGGACATTCTCCAAGGTTTCGTTGTTCTTTATGTTGGCTCAACAGTTCTTACACGAGGTAAACATTCCTGTTATGGAGTGGCCAGCGATAATTACAGATCTAACCCCATAAAGCATGTTTGGGCGAAGTATGCGAAGTCGTGTTCCTTCTCCTTTTCTACTTAAAATCCTGCGTTATGCAGAATGTATCTTCATACCAAGGAGGCTAAGTACATCCTTCAGATAAGCTCCTTAACTCCTGCCAGGTATATGGAGGACATTCTCCAAGATTTTGTTGTTGGCTCAACAGTTCATACACGAAGTAAACATTCCTGTTATGGAGTGGGTAGCGATAATTGCAGATCTAGCCCCATAGAGCATGTTTAGGACATGCTTGGGCGAAAAGTTCCTGCTCCTTCAACTTAAAATCGTGCGTTATGCAGAATGTACCTTCATACCAAGGAGGCTAAGTACATCCCTCAGATAAGCTCCGTAACATCTGTCAGTTATATGGAGGACATTCTCCAAGGTTTCGTTGTTCTCTATGTTGGCTCAACAGTTCACACGAGGTAAACATTCCTGTTATGGAGTGGCCAACGATAATTACAGATCTAACCCCATAAAGCATGTTTGGCGAAGTATGCGAAGTCGTGTTCCTGCTCCTTTTCTACTTAAAATCCTGCGTTATGCAGAATGTACCTTCATACCAAGGAGGCTAAGTACATCCTTCAGATAAGCTCCTTAACTCCTGCCAGGTATATGGAGGACATTCTCCAAGATTTTGTTGTTGGCTCAACAGTTCATACACGAAGTAAACATTCCTGTTATGGAGTGGGTAGCGATAATTGCAGATCTAGCCCCCATAGAGCATGTTTAGGACATGCTTGGGCGAAAAGTTCCTGCTCCTTCAACTTAAAATCGTGCGTTATGCAGAATGTACCTTCATACCAAGGAGGCTAAGTACATCCCTCAGATAAGCTCCGTAACATCTGTCAGTTATATGGAGGACATTCTCCAAGGTTTCGTTGTTCTTTATGTTGGCTCAACAGTTCACACGAGATAAACATTCCTGTTATGGAGTGGCCAACGATAATTACAGATCTAACCCCATAAAGCATGTTTGGGCGAAGTATGCGAAGTCGTGTTCCTGCTCCTTTTCTACTTAAAATCCTGCGTTATGCAGAATGTACCTTCATACCAAGGAGGCTAAGTACATCCTTCAGATAAGCTCCTTAACTCCTGCCAGGTATATGGAGGACATTCTCCAAGATTTTGTTGTTGGCTCAACAGTTCATACACGAAGTAAACATTCCTGTTATGGAGTGGGTAGCGATAATTGCAGATCTAGCCCCATAGAGCATGTTTAGGACATGCTTGGGCGAAAAGTTCCTGCTCCTTCAACTTAAAATCGTGCGTTATGCAGAATGTACCTTCATACCAAGGAGGCTAAGTACATCCCTCAGATAAGCTCCGTAACATCTGTCAGTTATATGGAGGTCATTCTCCAAGGTTTCGTTGTTCTTTATGTTGGCTCAACAGTTCTTACACGAGGTAAACATTCCTGTTATGGAGTGGCCAACGATAATTACAGATCTAACCCCATAAAGCATGTTTGGGCGAAGTATGCGAAGTCGTGTTCCTTCTCCTTTTCTACTTAAAATCCTGCGTTATGCAGAATGTACCTTCATACCAAGGAGGCTAAGTACATCCTTCAGATAAGCTCCTTAACTCCTGCCAGGTATATGGAGGACATTCTCCAAGATTTTGTTGTTGGCTCAACAGTTCATACACGAAGTAAACATTCCTGTTATGGAGTGGGTAGCGATAATTGCAGATCTAGCCCCATAGAGCATGTTTAGGACATGCTTGGGCGAAAAGTTCCTGCTCCTTCAACTTAAAATCGTGCGTTATGCAGAATGTACCTTCATACCAAGGAGGCTAAGTACATCCCTCAGATAAGCTCCGTAACATCTGTCAGTTATATGGAGGACATTCTCCAAGGTTTCGTTGATCTTTATGTTGGCTCAACAGTTCACACGAGATAAACATTCCTGTTATGGAGTGGCCAACGATAATTACAGATCTAACCCCATAAAGCATGTTTGGGCGAAGTATGCGAAGTCGTGTTCCTGCTCCTTTTCTACTTAAAATCCTGCGTTATGCAGAATGTACCTTCATACCAAGGAGGCTAAGTACATCCTTCAGATAAGCTCCTTAACTCCTGCCAGGTATATGGAGGACATTCTCCAAGATTTTGTTGTTGGCTCAACAGTTCATACACGAAGTAAACATTCCTGTTATGGAGTGGGTAGCGATAATTGCAGATCTAGCCCCCATAGAGCATGTTTAGGACATGCTTGGGCGAAAAGTTCCTGCTCCTTCAACTTAAAATCGTGCGTTATGCAGAATGTACCTTCATACCAAGGAGGCTAAGTACATCCCTCAGATAAGCTCCGTAACATCTGTCAGTTATATGGAGGACATTCTCCAAGGTTTCGTTGTTCTTTATGTTGGCTCAACAGTTCACACGAGATAAACATTCCTGTTATGGAGTGGCCAACGATAATTACAGATCTAACCCCATAAAGCATGTTTGGGCGAAGTATGCGAAGTCGTGTTCCTGCTCCTTTTCTACTTAAAATCCTGCGTTATGCAGAATGTACCTTCATACCAAGGAGGCTAAGTACATCCTTCAGATAAGCTCCTTAACTCCTGCCAGGTATATGGAGGACATTCTCCAAGATTTTGTTGTTCTTTATGTTGGCTCAACAGTTCTTACACGAGGTAAACATTCCTGTTATGGAGTGGCCAACGATAATTACAGATCTAACCCCATAAAGCATGTTTGGGCGAAGTATGCGAAGTCGTGTTCCTTCTCCTTTTCTACTTAAAATCCTGCGTTATGCAGAATGTACCTTCATACCAAGGAGGCTAAGTACATCCTTCAGATAAGCTCCTTAACTCCTGCCAGGTATATGGAGGACATTCTCCAAGATTTTGTTGTTGGCTCAACAGTTCATACACGAAGTAAACATTCCTGTTATGGAGTGGGTAGCGATAATTGCAGATCTAGCCCCATAGAGCATGTTTAGGACATGCTTGGGCGAAAAGTTCCTGCTCCTTCAACTTAAAATCGTGCGTTATGCAGAATGTACCTTCATACCAAGGAGGCTAAGTACATCCCTCAGATAAGCTCCGTAACATCTGTCAGTTATATGGAGGACATTCTCCAAGGTTTCGTTGTTCTTTATGTTGGCTCAACAGTTCTTACACGAGGTAAACATTCCTGTTATGGAGTGGCCAACGATAATTACAGATCTAACCCCATAAAGCATGTTTGGGCGAAGTATGCGAAGTCGTGTTCCTTCTCCTTTTCTACTTAAAATCCTGCGTTATGCAGAATGTACCTTCATACCAAGGAGGCTAAGTACATCCTTCAGATAAGCTCCTTAACTCCTGCCAGGTATATGGAGGACATTCTCCAAGATTTTGTTGTTGGCTCAACAGTTCATACACGAAGTAAACATTCCTGTTATGGAGTGGGTAGCGATAATTGCAGATCTAGCCCCATAGAGCATGTTTAGGACATGCTTGGGCGAAAAGTTCCTGCTCCTTCAACTTAAAATCGTGCGTTATGCAGAATGTACCTTCATACCAAGGAGGCTAAGTACATCCCTCAGATAAGCTCCGTAACATCTGTCAGTTATATGGAGGACATTCTCCAAGGTTTCGTTGTTCTTTATGTTGGCTCAACAGTTCACACGAGATAAACATTCCTGTTATGGAGTGGCCAACGATAATTACAGATCTAACCCCATAAAGCATGTTTGGGCGAAGTATGCGAAGTCGTGTTCCTGCTCCTTTTCTACTTAAAATCCTGCGTTATGCAGAATGTACCTTCATACCAAGGAGGCTAAGTACATCCTTCAGATAAGCTCCTTAACTCCTGCCAGGTATATGGAGGACATTCTCCAAGATTTTGTTGTTGGCTCAACAGTTCATACACGAAGTAAACATTCCTGTTATGGAGTGGGTAGCGATAATTGCAGATCTAGCCCCCATAGAGCATGTTTAGGACATGCTTGGGCGAAAAGTTCCTGCTCCTTCAACTTAAAATCGTGCGTTATGCAGAATGTACCTTCATACCAAGGAGGCTAAGTACATCCCTCAGATAAGCTCCGTAACATCTGTCAGTTATATGGAGGACATTCTCCAAGGTTTCGTTGTTCTTTATGTTGGCTCAACAGTTCTTACACGAGGTAAACATTCCTGTTATGGAGTGGCCAACGATAATTACAGATCTAACCCCATAAAGCATGTTTGGGCGAAGTATGCGAAGTCGTGTTCCTGCTCCTTTTCTACTTAAAATCCTGCGTTATGCAGAATGTACCTTCATACCAAGGAGGCTAAGTACATCCTTCAGATAAGCTCCTTAACTCCTGCCAGGTATATGGAGGACATTCTCCAAGATTTTGTTGTTCCTCATGTTGGCTCAACAGTTCTTACACGAAGTAAACATTCCTGTTATGGAGTGGCCAGTGATAATTGCAGATCTAACCACATAGTCCATGGAGTGGCCAGCATGCTCTATAGGGTTAGATCTGCTAACCCTATAGAGCATGTTTGGGACATGCTTGGGCTTAGGGGTTCCCGCTCCTTCAATTTAAAATCAGTTGCGACATGCTTTTTTGGAGGAATGGAGACTTATTCCACAAGAGATTATTCGCCACTTGATTTTAAGCATGTCAATAAGAATACAGGGAGTAACTTGAGCACGTAGGGGCACCACCCGTTATTAACAATGTAGCTCCTCCAGTTTTTGCTAGTAAGACGTGTCAGTTTTGATTAATTTTGCCTATTCGTGAAACAATAGAATTCAAAGCCACTTGAAATGCCTGTTAAAAAATTCATCCAGGAGCCACTGGTTGATTCAATATTTAGGATCATTATGACATTTTGCGGGTAAATAGTCTTACACGCATTCTCTCTTAGAAACATCTCAATATATATGGCATTGTATTCATTTTGGTGCTGAGAAATTTTCAATAAAATACAAAAACATAATTTATGTGACCTCAAACGGTCCCACAATACTACTCGAATATTATCATAAAGTCATGGTTCTTCATAAAAAAAATATATGTATAGAAGAAATAAAGATATATTATGAAAACTGAGAAATAGTATAGTTTTCATTCACTCCGGTATAGATTCATTCAACAATAGGACTCAAAAGCACAGCGAGAAAGAGAAAAAAACTGTCAAAAATTTGAAATAAATGGATTAAAAGTGCGGACGAACAGTGTCGTACGAAAATTTTTAATTCCCATAATTATAATTAGAAAAAGTTTGGACATTAAACACTCGAAGTTAAAAAACAAAAAGTGTTTAAACAAGTACATGCCAAGTTGGAATTATTTTAGTGCTTAAATAAGTAGTTTCCTCATTCGTCTGCCTTCTTAAAGTCAATAAATAACATTAAAATTTATTATTTATACATTTTTTGATAAAATTTTCCCAAAACAATATAAATATTATGTTTTTCTCAATTTAATTGTTGTCCATTTTAATACCCTTATCCCAGCCCGATTGTGCGTTGTAGTAGGCGGCTGGAATCCAATACACGGCCTCCTAGGACCTCATGGGAATACGCAAGAACATTAATCTTCATTTGTTACCAACCACTTCAACTGTTTACCTCATTGTTGGACTATTAAGATAGGTTCACGTTAATGTGCTGATACGTTTTGTGTCGAAAGATCTTTGTCGAAGAATGAAATTTTAAGTTGGCTTAATAGATTGATATACCTACGTCGAAATTTTTAAGATTATTTTCACGCCATAAATTCCTAATAAAGATATACAAATTGATTTAATCGAATGGAGGACGAAAAAAAAAAGGACTTGACAGGTATATTTTTTAATAAATTCAACCATTTAAATAAATAAAGATCGTCCTGTATGAAGAATGGAATACAAAAATGTATGTTTATCATCTAAAAAAGCTTTACTTTGGTTAGTGACAGCGACTGACATGCGTCATATCATTTATGTTTATTTTTGTTTGAACCACAAAACTAAACATTACTTCTGTGGTTGGAACGAATGAAATGAAGTAAACAATACGATTTGACGTTAATCTGAGATTTGAAACAGTTTATGCAACTTTAATTTGAAAACTGTGTTACCAACACTGTTTGGACAAAAAATGGAGGTATCTCTGGTACAAAATAAATTCCAAAATATGTCATTGAAGATTAAATTAACAGAAATAAAGTAAACAATACTTTTTGTCGTTAATCTGACATTTGAAACAGTTTATGCAACTTTAATTTAGGGAAAACTGTGTTACCAACACTGTTTGGACACAAAAATGGCGGCTATTTCTGGTACACAATACATTCCAAAAAATGTCATTGAAAATTAAATTTACTGAAATAAAGTAAACAATACGATTTGACGTTAATCTGACATTTGAAACAGTTCATGCAACTTTAATTTAGAGAAAACTGTGTTACCAACACTGTTTGGACATAAAATAGAGGTTATTTCTGGTACAAAATAAATTCCAAAAAATGTCATTGAAAATTAAATTAACTGAAATAAAGTAAACAATACTATTTGACGTTAATCTGACATTTGAAACAGTTTATGCAACTTTAATTTAGGGAAAACTGTGTTACCAGCACTGTTTGGACACAAAAATTGCGGTTATTTCTGGTACAAAATAAATTACAAAAAATGTCATTGAAAATTAAATTTACTGAAATAAAGTAAACAATACTATTTGACGTTAATCTGAGATTTGAAACGGTCTATGCAACTTTAATTTGGAGAAAATTGTGGTACCAACACTGTTTGGACAAAAAATAGAGGTATCTCTGGTACAAAATAAATTCCAAAAAATGTCATTGAACATTAAATTAATTGAAATAAAGTAAACAATACGATTTGACGTTAATCTGAGATTTGAAACGGTTTATGCAACTTTAATTTAGGGAAAACAGTGTAACCAACACTGTTTGGGCAAAAAATAGAGGTATCTCTGGTACGAAATAAATTCCAAAAAATGTCATTGAAAATTAAATTAACTGAAATAAAGTAAACAATACAATTTGACGTTAATCTGAGATTTGAAACGGTTTATGCAAGTTTAATTTGGAGAAAACTGTGGTACCAACACTGTTTGGACAAAAAATAGAGGTATCTCTGGTACAAAATAAATTCCAAAAAATGTCATTGAAAATTAAATTAACTGAAATAAAGTAAACAATACAATTTGACGTTAATCTGAGATTTGAAACGGTTCATGCAACTTTACTTTGGAGAAAACTGTGGTACCAACACTGTTTGGACAAAAAATAGAGGTATCTCTGGTACAAAATAAATTCCAAAAAATGTCATTGAAAATTAAATTAATTGAAATAAAGTAAACAATACGATTTGACGTTAATCTGAGATTTGAATCGGTTTATGCAACTTTAATTTAGGGAAAACAGTGTAACCAACACTGTTTGGACAAAAAATAGAGGTATCTCTGGTACAAAATAAATTCCAAAAAATGTCATTGAAAATTAAATTAACTGAAATAAAGTAAACAATACAATTTGACGTTAATCTGAGATTTTAAACGGTTTATGCAACTTTACTTTGGAGAAAACTGTGGTACCAACACTGTTTGGACAAAAAATAGAGGTATCTCTGGTACAAAATAAATTCCAAAAAATGTCATTGAAAATTAAATTAATTGAAATAAAGTAAACAATACGATTTGACGTTAATCTGAGATTTGAAACGGTTTATGCAACTTTAATTTAGGGAAAACAGTGTAACCAACACTGTTTGGACAAAAAATAGAGGTATCTCTGGTACAAAATAAATCCAAAAAAATGTCATTGAAAACTAAAGTGACTAAAATAAAAAAAAACAATACTATTTGACGTTAATCTGACATATGAAACAGTTCATGCAACTTTAATTTAAAGAAAACTGTGTTACCAACACTGTTTGGACATAAAATGAAGGTTATTTCTGGTACAAAATAAATTCCAAAAAATATCATTGAAAATTAAATTAACTGAAATAAAGTAAACAATACTATTTGACGTTAATCTGACATTTGAAACAAATTATGCAACTTTAATTTAGGGAAAACTGTGTGACCAACACTGTTTGGACACAAAAATGGCGGCTATTTCTGGTACAAAAAAAATTTCAAAAAATGTCATTGAAAATTTAATTAACTGAATTAAAGTAAACAATACGATTTGACGTTGATCTGAGATTTGAAACGGTTTATGCAACCTTAATTTAGGGAAAACTGTGTTACCAGCACTGTTTGGACACAAAAATTGCGGCTATTTCTGGTACAAAATAAATTCCAAAAAATGTAATTGAAAATTAAATTAACTGAAATAAAGTAAACAATACTATTTGACGTTAATCTGAAACAGTTTATGCAACTTTAGTTTAGGGAAAACTGTGTTACCAACACTGTTTGGACACAAAAATGGCGGCTATTTCTGGTACAAAATAAATTCCAAAAAATGTCATTGAAAATTAAATTAACTGAAATAAAGTAAACAATACTATTTGACGTTAATCTGACATTTGAAACAGTTTATGCAACTTTAATTTAGAGAAAACTGTGTTACCAACACTGTTTGGACATAAAATAGAGGTTATTTCTGGTACAAAATAAATTTCAAAATTAAAATTGAAAATTAAAATTACTGAAATAAAGTGAACAATACTATTTGACGGTTAATCTGAGATTTGAGACGGTTTATGCAACTTTAATTTAGGGAAAAGTGTGTTACCAACACTGTTTGGACAAAAAATGGAGGAATTTCTGGTACAAAATAAATTCCAAAAAATGTCATTGAAAATTAAATTAACTGAAATAAAGTAAACAATACGATATGACGTTAATCTGAGATTTGAAACAGTGTATGCAACTTTAATTTAGAGAAAACTGTGTTACCAACACTGTTTGGACATAAAATAGAGGTTATTTCTGGTACAAAATAAATTTCAAAATTAAAATTGAAAATTAAATTAACTGAAATAAAGTAAACAATACTATTTGACGTTAATCTGACGTTTGAAATAGTTTATGCAACTTTTATTTAGGGAAAACTGTGTTACCAACACTGTTTGGACATAAAATAGAGGTTATTTCTGGTACAAAATAAATTCCAAAAAATGTCATTGAAAATTAAATTAATTGAAATAAACTAAACAATACTATTTGACGTTAATCTGAGATTTGAAACAGTTTATGCAACTTTAATTTAGGGAAAACTGTGTTACCAACACTGTTTGGACACAAAAATGGCGGCTATTTCTGGTACAAATTGAATTCCAAAAAATTAAAAATTAAATTAACTGTCAATCAATATGTTCCGTCACATGATTATAATTTTGAAAACAATTGACAAATATACTCTGTCTCTTTCCAATTTCACCCCTCCTATCTTTGGTTTTTTTTTTTAAACATTGTAGTGTTGCGTGGTTCCAATCCAACGGTTTCACAGAATTTAATCAATTATTAAGTACATAGTATTATTTAAAGCATTCTTCAGAAAAAGTCATAAAGTGTCTCTCTAATGTTCTACGTAAAACTGATATTAAATCTAAAAGTAATTACAGAAATGGTTCTCGAACATATTTATGGTGTTTAATTGCGACTGACACACCATGACTCTGAGTACGGTATCTGATCGAAAGTCATTCTACATGTTAGTAGCACTCAAACAACCTAAAAATTATTGCTTCGTGTGTGATTCAATATCTTTTTTTTTGCATTTTACGCCTACGTGATTTTATAAATCGGACTAATTTTATTATAAACCTGAAAATATACACAGAAAAAACATTATTTTCACCCATTCTTGAGCAAACTGCATCAGAATATCTTCAATAAAACATTTCGTTTGATATTTAGGAACTATTTTTCTTCCATAATTATGGAGTTTTGAAGAATCTTTACTAGATTCCATTTGTTGATTTGGCAACAGTGGAACCTGTACGAGGGTCGCGGTTCTTAGTTTTTCAAGAAGGGGAAGGAAAAATAACCATTCCATTCACCCTTCCCCTTGAAAGTTCTTTAAGGTAAAAGGTGTATGGAATGGTTATTTTTCCTTCCGCGAGTCCGACCTTCGAAGCGAGAAAGTCGCATGCGCAGATGACGGAATATGCTCCTCTAGTTATCGCCTCCTCCTCCTGACATTGTTTATGTTTATCTTCTTGTTTGCTGCCAAATTGCCTTAAGGTTCTTATGTTAGTTACTTAATACTTTTTATCTACAACTGACTAGTGACAATCGATGACAAATGACAGCAATACGTCAGAATCGAACTATTAAACAAATCAAACGATGTCATATATTAAATGTGACGTTAAAATGCTAAAATACACCGTTTATTTAAAAAAAAAACGTCTAACGCAATTTTAATCTTTCCAACTTAACTGTACACACTGTACGGACCGTTAAATATGTGTATACATATATCATGATTATCACCTCGGTTATTATAACTAATAATAGGTGTATCTTCTCCCACATAGCAACATACAGATCAGTGGCGGCTCCTCGAAGGAGGCTAAGGAGGCTCGGCCTCCTCACCAATTTATCCAGCAAATAGCAATTACTGATCAATTTTGACAATTATTGACCTTTTTTGACAATTTTCCCAAAATTATTGACAATATTTGACCATTTTTCAAAATAATGACGATTTTTAACCATTTTTGGACAGTTTTTGACAATAAATGTCCATTTTTGACAGTTTTTAACAATAATTGCCAATTTTTGCTAATTTTTGACCATTTTTTCAAAATTTTTGACAATTATTGACAATTGTAGACCATTTTCCCAAATTATTGACCATTTTTTCAAAATATTTGAAAATATTTCAAAAAACTCAACAATTTTTGGCAATTATCAACTATTTTTCAGAATTTTGAAAATTTTCAAACATTTTTGACAATTTTTCAAATGTTTTGACTGTTTTTAACTATTTTTGTCAATTATTGACCATTTTTCGACAATTATTGACCATTTTTGACAATGATTGATCAATTTTGAGAATTTTTGACAATTTTCCAAATATTTTGACAGTTTTTAACGATTTTTGACAATTATTGACCATTTTTCGAAATTTTTGACAATTTTTCTAAAAGTTTTGACAATTATTGACCATCTTTGACAATTTTTCTAAAAGTTTTGACAATTATTGACCATTTTTGACAATTATTAATCAATTTTGAGAATTTTTGAACATTTTTGACAATTTTTCAAATATTTTGACAGTTTTTAACGATTTCTGACAATTATTGACCATTTTTCGAAATTTTTGACCATTTTTTCTAAAATTTTTGACAATTATTGATCATTTTTAACAATTATTGATCAATTTTGAGAATTTTTGACAGTTTTTAACTATTTTTGTCAATTATTGACCAATTTTCGACAATTATTGACCATTTTTGACAATTATTGATCAATTTTGAGTTTTATTGACAATTTTCCAAATATTTTGACAGTTTTTAACGATTTTTGACAATTATTGACCATTTTTCGAAATTTTTGACAATTTTTCTAAAAGTTTTGACAATTATTGACCATCTTTGACAATTTTTCTAAAAGTTTTGACAATTATTGACCATTTTTGACAATTATTAATCAATTTTGAGAATTTTTGAACATTTTTGACAATTTTTGAACATTTTTGACAATTTTTCAAATATTTTGACAGTTTTTAACGATTTTTGACAATTATTGACCATTTTTCGAAATTTTTGACCATTTTTTCTAAAATTTTGACAATTATTGATCATTTTTAACAATTATTGATCAATTTTGAGAATTTTTGACAATTTTTCAAATATTTTGACAGTTTTTAACGATTTTTGACAATTATTGACCATTTTTGATCAATTTTGAGAATTTTTGAACATTTTTGACAATTTTTCAAATACTTTGACAGTTTTAACGATTTTTGACAATTATTGACCATTTTTGTAAATTTTTGACAATTTTTCTAAAAGTTTTGACAATTATTGACCATTTTTCGAAATTTTTGACCATTTTTTCTAAAAGTTTTGACAATTATTGATCATTTTTAACAATTATTGATCAATTTTGAGAATGTTTGACAATTTTTCAAATATTTTGACAGTTTTCAACGATTTTTGACAAGTATTGACCATTTTTCGAAATTTTTGACAATTTTTCTAAGTTTTGACAATTATTGAACATTTTTTGACAATTATTGACCATTTTTGATCAATTTTGAGAATTTTTGAACATTTTTGACAATTTTCCAAATACTTTGACAGTTTTAACGATTTTTGACAATTATTGACCATTTTTGTAAATTTTTGACAATTTTTCTAAAAGTTTTGACAATTATTGATCATTTTTTGACAATTATTGAACATTTTTGACAATTATTGACCATTTTTCGAAATTTTTGACCATTTTTTCTAAAAGTTTTGACAATTATTGATCATTTTTAACAATTATTGATCAATTTTGAGAATGTTTGACAATTTTTCAAATATTTTGACAGTTTTCAACGATTTTTGACAAGTATTGACCATTTTTCGAAATTTTTGACAATTTTTCTAAAAGTTTTGACAATTATTGAACATTTTTTGACAATTATTGACCATTTTTGATCAATTTTGAGAATTTTTGAACATTTTTGACAATTTTCCAAATACTTTGACAGTTTTAACGATTTTTGACAATTATTGACCATTTTTGTAAATTTTTGACAATTTTTCTAAAAGTTTTGACAATTATTGATCATTTTTAACAATTATTGATCAATTTTGAGAATTTTTGACAATTTTTCAAATATTTTGACAGTTTTTAACGATATTCGGCAGTTATTGACCATTTTTCGACAATTATTGACCATATTTGACAATTATTGATCAAGTTTGAGAATTTTTGACAAGTTTTCAAATATTTTGACAATTATTGACCATTTTTCGGAATTTTTGACAATTTTTCTAAAAGTTTTGATAATTATTGACCTTTTTTTGACAATTATTAAACATTTTTGACAATTATTGATCAATTTTGAGAATTTTTGACCATTTTTGACAAGTTTTCAAATATTTTGACAGTTTTTAACGATTTTTAAGAAATGTTGACCATTTTTCAAAATTTTAAAAATTATTGACCATTTTGACTGTTTTTCAAAATTAGTGACAATTTTTAACCCTTTTTGGACAGTTTTTGACAATAAATGTCTATTTTTGACAATTTCTAACAATTTATGACCATTTTTTCAAAATGTTTGGCAATTATTGACAATTGTTGACAATTATAGACCATTTTTCCAAATTTTTGACCATTTTTTCCAAATTTTTTGATAATTTTTCAAAAAACTTAACAATCTTTGACAATTGTCAAACTATTTTTCAAAATTTTGACAATAATTGTCCATTTTTGAAAGTTTTTGACAATTTTTGAAAAAATTTGACCATTTTCTCAAAATTTTGACAATTTTCAACAATTTTTATGTCCAGCCTCCTCTCTTAAAAAGTTCACGAACCGCCACTGATACAGATCCATAAACAAATCAGGTCCCGATGTAATTCACCTAATCTCGAAAAATCTATTACCTACAAGCAGGTTACCACCGAAGAAGAGAGACGAAGACAGGTAAGAAAGATCGTACAGGTTAGGTGTTAGTTTAACTCAAATCCACTTTTGAAATTTTATGATTTAGAATCTAACCAAATGTCTTTTAATGGCAACTTCACATATTCGCACGGATTTAACTTTTCTTCAAATATGACATCTCTGCTAAGAATGACTTTATTTTCTTCTTTTACCCATATTCTATAACGTCATCTCCGTCATAGCCGATTAAGTACCCTTTTATGGATTTTCTAGTCTACAGAATTGGTGAGATATCCAATTTATAAATTTTTCATTTTTTCCCAATTATTTGTACGAGATATATTATTCTTACTGATTAATCTGAACGAGATTCCAGTATCTAGGAAGCTGAAATCAATTCACAAACATTAATTGTGGATCTTATTATAACATAAGTTTTTGAGGTTAAATTTTACTAATATTCGCATAGTACTGAGCGTAAATCGTATTAATGTTTTATTAGTTTACATTCCCACATTTAGAGAGAATTAAAGAACAGCTGTTTAGACGGAGCGGAAGCCGCGTTCCGTAATTATATTCGGTGGGTTGCGAATATTAGTGGTAAGAGTATTTCATAATTTTATTGTTGTTGACATGACAAAATATTATATTGTTGACTTCCATATTGTTTTGTTGGTAATTGTTTATTAAATCAAAATCAGAGTACATAACTATTTTATTTCTACATATATGAGAACATAATCCATAAATTCGATTGGAACTCCATCTACGAACCGCCATCTATAATAACCCTGAATCTAGAGGCGGATGAATGTCACGAACAATCCGACGTTGCCATATTTATAAAAGTATAAACTGTCAATTTCTTCAAAATAATAACCTTATATTTTCTTGGTAAACACAGATCATTGCTTAATTTATCGAGAAGGGCAAGGATAATGATTGAAGAAGACGTTTTTTCAACACTGCATAGCTTCTTCAATCATTATCCTTGCCATTCTCGATAAATTAACCAATGGCAACGTCGGATTGTTCGTGACATTCATCCGCTTCTGTCGAATCTCTGTCTGAGGAGCCGTGGAAAAAATATATGATTCTATTTTGACATTTAAAACGAACCACACCACACAAAAAATAACATATCTCAATAATATTCTTAAACAAGAACTGCAAACCATTATTATATATATTTTTTGATATAGCTTAGGCCGGTCCTGGAGGACCACTGTACACTACAGTCCTCAGATTAATATCTGTTTCCCTAAGTTAATTTGGTATTCTATAAACTGCGCGACAATCAGTCCTTAATTGGATCGGGATATCGAAAACTTATCTGGACGGCTACATCGGCTACTGTTATGTTCGGTTCTGGTTGTGTTCGGCTACTACCTCCACTTTTACATTCTTGGAAAAAGTCGTTCAAATTAATTGCTGAGATTTGTTTTGTTGCTGGTATTATGTTAAATGTATAAGTGTTAAAATCACTTACACTGAGAGAAAATCTTTCAACGAATATAACATTTCAAAAATAACACAAAATCGACAAGGTGAGTACTAGTCACATACAAAGCTGCTATTGTATATTTTTCTGTGAATTCAATACTTTAACAACAAAGCGGCAACAGCGCTCGGATCATACACGTCTCCGACAGCGAATGTTGGAAGTGACTATTTATGGATATGGATATATATATATATATATATATATATATATATTTATAAAAAAATTAATTGAATCTTGATCATAAGATGTCGACAGAGTTTTAGCGTTGACTCATGTTGTATATAGAGAATGGTGGACAATGTAAAGTTTGCAAATGACAATTTAAAAGCTCAGAAAACAAAGGTTTTCAGTGTCGTATCAATGGATATATAAACAATATTTACTCATTCTAATATGGAAAATACCCTTAGAATATTGGATCATCTTTATTTGCCATTGACTATATTATTATACTATTTCAACAGCTTGGCAACATAGTCTAGTTGTGACGTAGATTGGGATTTACGTTGTATCAGGTATATGCTTACGTTACACTGTAGAACAATTTTTTTTCACCCTTTTGTATACTAAACTTTAAAAAAATCCCAATAATTTCATTAAACACTTTTTCGAACGCCAATTCCAAAACAAATTGATCATCGTCTATCTACGTTTATTATCGACCACCAGCAAGCTCGAAAAGGCATTATATTCCATCCCGAAGAATTCCACTCATCGGATTCAAGGCAATTCTCCAGCGATTGAAGAAGAAGAAAAGAATACGACACTTGAAAATTTATTTAGATTTCAAAGAGAAATACATCGGCGCAGTTAACATTTCGCACTTACTAGTAGGTTTAATCTTTCTCGGTAGTACGAAAGAACATTGCTTTATAAAGAAGAATCGCATTGCTTCAGTATTGCAATATAATTTTAAGACGACCCGTAGAATTCGATAAAATATTTCTTTGTTTTTATCTACGAGGGGTGCGAACAAAGTTCATATTCCAGATATTTGGACATGAACAGGCTCATTAGAGAAAATAAATAGGCTTTCTCATTTTAGGAACAGTGGATTATAACAGGAGGAACAGTCTGTGAGTATTGTACTGTCTCTCTCAATTCGCGAACATTCTGAAATTTACCATGCTCTTCATATGCGTAAACTCTGCAGTAACCATAATATTCTAGAAATCGCATTCGCCAAAATTTATATTTGACTGACAGGTTCGGTTAAGAGTTGGTGACTTCGTAACAGTATGTATTCAACTTTCAATGGGAACAAGCCGTACGTGAAACGTGAGCCAGTACGCAATCTCCTCTACTGTCGGATGCTGCTGATTGGTCTCAATGATTCTGCCAGTACGAACGAAGATTTGCAGATTTATTGGGCTGGTGGTGGATGAGGATTCAGCAAGGTTATCTGCGAATTAATTACCAGTTATTCCGATGTGGGAATATATGGTAATATAACTCCGGGTACCCACATAAGACATGCCTGACAGTTTCGTCTTCCTGTTCACACATCCTGCATAGAGGTGCTTCCACTAGCTCCATTGTATGGAGGTGTTTCCTTAGCTGACAAAGGCCAGTCAGAAATCTTACTGTTAAACGTAGGTTTTTCCTGTTCATCACCAAATATTTCTTCTACACCAGCTTCCCAGAATCAACCAGGGTGATCCTGGCAAAACTGCATCCCTTGATTTCATCCCATCTCTTCAGGTCCTAAAAGTCTTAGTCCAACCGCTTCCCTGGGTAAAGAATCGACCTTTACTCCTTTACTCCCTTTACTCCCCTCTAATCCACCTCAGGGTAATTTTGTTATCTACCGAGGCGTTAGCTAAATCTTGATGGCACTCTAATACTAGCCCTGATGTACCACCTTGTCTGTTCAAGGCTAATAGGGCTTATCTGCTGTCAGTGAAAAGTATTATGTTTATGTCAGAATTTTCTTTTCTGGTTAGTTCTTTGGTGGCAATTGGGATACCAGCCAGTTCTGTTTGAACCACGCTGGTATTATTTCCCATTCTCCACTTAATTCTTAGGCTTAGTGATCTGGAGTAGACTCCACATCCTGAGCCTTCGTTGGTTTTTGTCTGTTTTATTTGTATTTTGTAAGGTTTGTTAGACACAAACTTGGGTCCAATTGCATCACTGACCAGTAGTGCAGATTATTAATTAACTTACTTTGGTCAAGTTAACATATGGCTCTAGCTCTATATCCTCGCCGACCTAACATGCCTGTAGATGTTTAGGCAAGTTAGTTTAGGCAAGTAAGAACAATATCTAACAGCTAATTACATCGATCACTGTATCTATCTTTAAAAAAAATGTTCCCTCGTATTTGTTCGGTGGAGTTGTAGAATTTTAAACGAGATTTCTACGTCCAATTAGCTTAGCGAAAATCAGCTAATAAAAATTCAAAGTGATGAAGGCAAGCCTACTAGGATCATTAGTCCTTCTTTGATCTAGATCAACATAGAAAAGTCTAGAGAGGAAAATATGTAATTAAAGAGGTGCTCGCCATCTTGGGCGATCGTAAAACACATTTCACAAAAGCAATTTGTATCATTAATTAACAAATTACCATTTAAATTATTAATAGTCTGCATTCTTATCTGTAATAAATTGCATTTCAGAGCTACCTGATGTTGTTTGGTTGTTGTTTCGTCTTGTATATTGTGCTGTTTCTTTCCTTAGAAGTAATTACATCTCTATAAATTACTTCTCTTTTTTTTTCTCTTCGGGGTTTTATCGTGTGAATTTCTTTGTAAAAGTTGACGCCAGGTTTCTAGGCGGGTAATAACGTTCGAAATAAATTTCTTATATTGTTAATATTTGTCAGGAAATTGGTACAAGAGAAATATGTTCAAGTTCTGAATCGATTTTTGATCATTACAACGTTCTAACTATTGAATTGTAGGAAATTGGGTTTTTTGGGTGTTTTCAGTGATTTGGTCCTGTAAATTGGGCTGTCGGTGTTGGGAAGTTTTAATGCATTTGTTTTGGGTACCTTAGCTTAATATTTTTCCTACAGATAGGTAGGCATTTTAAGGCTGAGTGATCAGTGGTTTTCATTTAATTAAATATTTTAAATTGCCGCCAATGTTGATTGTTAAAATAAGTGAAGTGTAAATAAATAAATAAAAAAGGAGAAAAGTAAGTACTTACACCTACTCAATAATAAATAAATTTTTTATACAGTCGCGCGTAAAATGACTAATTACTGTATTCAAATGAAATCGTAAAGTCGACAAATGCCGAAGATTGTTACTTTACGCTCTAGCGCAAAAATGGAATCTTTTTCGCTCGCTTATTTAATCAAACCACGCCTTCTGAATTAACTCAATTGGTGAATAATTAACAATTCATCAGATTAAAAATCAAATAAAATTATATGCAAATTGTCAAAAATGGTCAATAATTGTCAAAAATTGTCAAGTATTATCAAAAACTGATAAAAATTGTCAATAAGTGTTAAAATTTTGAAAAATGGTCGGTAATTGTCAAACATTTTTTAAAAATGGTCAAAATTTGTCAATAAGTGTTAAAATTTTGAAAAATGGTCGGTAATTGTCAAAAAATTTTTAAAAATGGCCAAACATTTTCAAAAATTGTCAATTGTCAAAAATTTTGAAAATTTTTTTAAAAATGGTCAAAAATTGTCAAAAACTATCAAAAATGGTGAAAAATTGTCAAAAATGGACAATTATTGCTAAAAATTGTCAAAATTTTGAAAAATAGTTGATAATTGTCAAAAATGGTCAAAATTTTGGAAAAATGGTCCATAATTGTCAATAATTATCAAAAATGGTCAATAATTTTGAAAAATAGTCTAAAATTTTGAAAAATTGTCAAAAATGGTCAAAAACTACAAAAATAGTAAAAAATTGTCAATTATTTTTTAAAACTATCAAAAACGGACAATTATTGTCAAAATTGGTCAATAGTTGTCAAAAATTGTTAAAATTTTGAGAAATGGTCGATAATTGTCAAAAACTATCAAAAATGGTGAAAAATTGTCAAAAATGGACAATTATTGCTAAAAATTGTCAAAATTTTGAAAAATAGTTGATAATTGTCAAAAATGGTCAAAAATGGTCAAAAATGGTCAATAATTTTGAAAAATGGTCAAAAATTTTGAAAAATGGTCAAAAATTTTGAAAAATTGTCAAAGATGGCCAATAATTGTCAAAAACTATTAAAAATGGTCAAAAATGGTCAAAAATTGTCAAAAACTGTCAAAAATGGACAGTTATTGTTAAAAATTGTTGAAATTTTGAAAAATAGTTGTTAAAGTTTTTGAAAAACGGTAAAAAATTTTGAAATATGGTCAAAAATGGTCAATCAATGTCACAAATGGTGAAAAATTTGGAAAAATAGTCCATAATTGTCAACAATTGTCAATAATTATCAAAAATGGTCAATAATTTGGAAAAATGGCTAAAATTTAGAAAAATGGTCTAAAATTTCGAAAAATTGTCAAAAATGGTCAAAAACTATCAAACATGGTCAAAAACTACCAAAAATGATTAAAAACTGTCAATTATTGTTAAAAACTGTTAAAAATGGACAATTATTGTCAAAACTGTTAAAAATGGACAATAATTGTCAAAAATTATCAAAAATTTGGAAAAATGGTCACTAATTTTGAAAAACAGTCAAAATGGTCAATACTTGTTAAAATTTTGAAAAATGGTCAATAATTGTCAAAAACTATCAAAAATGGACAAAAATTGTCAAAAATGGACAATTATTGTCAAAATTGTTCAATATGTGTCAAAAATTCTCAGAATTTTGAAAAATGGTCGATAATTGTCAAAAACTATAAAAAATGGTCAATAATTTTGAAAAATGGTCAAAAATGGCCAATAATTGTCAAAAACTATTAAAAATGGTCAAAAATTGTCAAAAATGGACAATTATTGCTAAAAATTGTCAAAATTTTGAAAAATAGTTGATAATTGTCAAAAATTGTTAAAGTTTTTGAAATATGGTTAAAAATGGTCCATAATTGTCAACAATTGTCAATAATTATTAAAATGGTCAATAGTTTTGAAAAATGGTCTAAAATTTTAAAAAATTGTCAAAAATTGTCAAAAACTATCAAAAATGGTTAAAAATTGTCAATTATTTTTTAAAACTGTCAAAATTGGTCAATAATTCTCAAAAATTGTTAAAATTTTGAAAAATGGTCGATAATTGTCAAAAACTAGCAAAAATGGTCAATCATTTTGAAAAATTGTCAAAAATGGTTATAAATTTGGAAAAATGGTCCATAATTGTCAACAAATGTCAATAATTATCAAAAATGATCAATAATTTTGAAAAATGGTCTAAAATTTCGAAAAATTGTCAAAAATTTCAAAAACTATCAAAAATGTTCAAAAACTATCAAAAATGGTCAAAAACTACCGAAAATGGTTAAAAACTGTCAATTATTGTTAAAAACTGTTAAAAATGGACAATTATTGTCAAAAATTGTTATCATCTTGAAAAATGGTCAAAAATTTGGAAAAATGGTAACTAATTTTGAAAAACAGTCAAAATGGTCAATAATTGTTAAAATTTTCCGAAAATCGATTTAAACACGTAATTTATAAAATCGATTTACTAAAAATCGATTAATATTACTATAAAAATCGATAATAAGAAAATAATACTCGATTTATTTAAAAATCGATTATTTTTTAACATCCCTAGTCCCTAAGGTTAATCATGATGAATAACGAAAATGACGATTATTCTAGCACTCCTATTATAACCTAAGATAATATAAAAAACTGTTTTAATTATTAAAAGGGCGACTGTAGAAAAAATTATATGTGTTTTTCGAGCGTAAAGTAAAATTGCCGCTTTCGAAAGATCTTTCTCAAGCGGCAATTTGTTACTTTACGCTCTAAATATACAAATAACTATTATATCTAAATATATAAAGCATTATTATTTGCATTGACTTATATTTATGCCCTCCCAAGGGAGGAAAAAAGGGGGTATTTTTATTAAAATTACGCATTTTGTTATAAAACATGGCATGTGGGTTATTAAATCATCAAAAATTTTATTTAGATTCAATTAAAATATGTGTAATAAAAAAAATCCAAAGGCGCTCGTTGGGGGTTACAGGAGCCAGCGGTAGAGAAAATATGGTAATTTTATAAAGTTTTACATTTCATACTAAACATTTTCTTGTGGGGTATTAAATTAAAGAAAATGTTGTGAATAATATATAAAAAAATTTAAAATTATACTTTTTTTATTGGTATACTCAGGGGTTAAGTGTAATAAATATTGGCAGTTTTGTCATAAACAGATTGAAAAATTTTAATTTGAAAAGAAACAAATTGAGGGGCGTTGCGAGATAAATAAATGGAATGAATTTTTGAAAATGATTAGAAAAAGTCACAAATATTTAGAATCAACGTATAAATCAAATAAATTAACTAAAATTATAAATAATATAATAATAATAATATGGTAGAATCAACTTCAGACGTCTAAATTAAATGGGATTGATGCAGAACATAACATGGTAGAATAATATTTGGAATTAAAAATCTTGGACAGAACATATAATTAAAAGGGGCAGCAAATGTGGAAATCATTTAATAGCATACCTACTAACAGCCCTACCTAAAGATACGGCTATGCCTGCAATTACAAGCGACCCGGAGATCAGATTTCTATTGTAGTCTAGCAGCCATTAAAGCACTGAGCTCTTCGGTAATCAGTTCCAAAATGATGTGGGACTGCCTAGGCAAACTCAATGAACTAGGCAAGAACAATATAGTCACCTTCCTGTGGATTCCAGGACTCACTGGAATAGAAGGAAATGAAATAGCAGATGAACTAGCAAATAGGGGGACTGAAACACCCTTTTGGGGGCCGGAACCCTTTTGCGGTCCAATGTAATATTCAAGCCGAAAAAAAGAGAAGATCCGACTATTAGAAAGATCTAGTAGGACTTAGACAATCAAATATTCTTCTGGGTGACTGTTGAGATCAAATGAATGCATAAGTCAAAGTAAAACTGCACTAAGAGTTTTAACAGGGATCCTAACGGGACATTGTCGCATGAAAGGGCACCTGAAAAAGCTCAAAATAGTGGAGGAAGAAGAATGTAGATTCTGTGACATGGAAGAAGAAACCTCCATCCACTTACTTACGAATTGCATAGCAATTCAGAATCCTAGGGCACAACACCTAGGAGATTACTGGATAGAAGAGGGATATTCACCTGAGTTAAAGCCTGCAGATATCCTAAAATTCCTCCAGGAAATAGGTCTAAAGGAGCTACTAATCTCTGAGACTTCCCTTAGGAACTAAATAGAAGTAAGGGGCACAATAGATATTTTAGGTCTCAGTGAATGTCACCCCAATATACATACAAACTTCCTGTGTGATCCTTACGCCATTTCTCCCCATAGATGTATATGTTCCTTCCAAAGTAGTGGTAATTTATCTTGACTTTTAATAATTTGTACGATGTAAGGGTGTTGCATGTTAAATTAGGTTTTATTAGGTACGCTCTGTCTATTTCAAACAGACTGTAGACATACAAATCATGATAATTATCATTTGGGATATAATGAAAAGATTCTTTTTATGATTTCTCTTGTAAAATAATTTTTTGTTGGTCACGATCACACGATATTGTTTGTTACCGTTTGACCTAACCGGCCTTCATTAACTGTAATTTCCAATTTAGATTCATATTGTTCAATTTTCGAATAATAAGGAAATTGTATTTTAACAAACTTGACCTAATAACTCGATGTCAAGTGTGGAAAAAGTTAATTTTTATTGTTAAAAATGTACGAAATATGCATAAACATTTAAAAAAAATTATGGACTGGAAACTGCTGGAAGTACATTCGATTAATGTTATAATGTTGGTAGCAGCTTTAAAATAGTAAACTGCTATTGCTGTATAATCTCCAGCTGTTTTTTTTTAACGACTTCAAACCCATCTTTAAAAGACAACATTATTTCAAGCTAAAGAAAAAACAAGAAGCTAAGAAATAATTACCGAAATCATTCGATTTAATTTGTATAAGAGATTCTCTTAATTAGCGTCTAGATGGGTCTCCAAAATGTCCGAAATTAAGTCCTTAATTTCCTTCAGAAGGACCAAAATTGTATACAGTAATCTTATCTCGGTTTAATTTGTGTTTTAAATTGGGAGGAGACGAACAGTTGAATAAATCTTTGGTCTTTTTTTTAATTTATTTTCAAACAAAAACGGTTTGGTTGAAAGTATCGAAGATGAGATCTGGAAAATAGTTGGGGGGCTTGAAAACTACCGAGCTCAGTTTTACTCGAGTCTAAAAGTTTGACAGAATGTTCCGAATAAACGAAGGTCATTTATAAATTAAAGATAAATTAACGTACCCAAAATAGAGCCTTGGGGAACTCAAGTAGTTGAGATTTGGAAATATACTTTTGCTTCTACGAGGGTTGTTTTTTGAGTATTGGTGAATGTCAAAAATAACTGTCAAGCTGTCCCAACAAGAATGCCTTGCCGAGATAGTTTTTGTTTTTGGCAATGAAGCCAAATACAGTCCTGACCTAAGTCCTAACGACTTTTTTACTTTTCCAAATATTAAGAATGAGCCTGGTTGAAGGTGGTTCCAGTCCCCAGAAGATGCAGTCTATTTTGGTTTTGGTTCGAAAGGAAGCAAAAATGCATTTCTCCTAGTGGAGAATATTTTGAAAAATATAAAAGACAATCTTCGTACGTCATAAAGTTTGAAGGATTACATACACCTACCGACCAGAAAAAAAAATTGCATTTAATGAACATTTCAAATAATACATAATTTTTATTATTCCCCTGGACTATATAGCGAATCGTTTCGTCTCTTTTTCTCTTATATGGTGTCTAAAAGACCGCCATAACGTTAAAATAATTCCATTTTTAACAAGAAGCTGTAGTGGGACCATTTCCCTTCCAAAACACGTATCTTCACGATTTAGCTAATTGGAACAATAAATTCTTGGTACGGTGTCCACTTTTAATAGGCTGATTGTCTTTTGTTTCTTGGCATCTGTTCTTTCTACTGCTGCTGGTTGATACTCAGTGGGCCATGAAAATAATCACTTGGAAATCTCTTATATACCTACCATATCGATAGATAAGAATAAGAAGAAGAAGAAAAAAAAATGGTTAGTTTTTTGGAGTTCGAAACGTGGGAACGATGAGGTGGAAGATGATACCAATTAATTGACTGCAAAAATAATAATACTTCTTCGACTCTTTTTTTTTAATACGGTCCTTACTTTTTAATAACAGATCAATAAAATGTCAATCACCCTCCCAACACGAACTGTACCACGCATCTCACCCCTTTATTTTGGGGATGATTTAATATTTATCTAAACATACCATAAATATAAAGTGTTTGATAATTATACTGCAATTAGGTTCTCACCGCCTTGTTCAGCCTCAATAAAATTTTGTAGAAAATTTTTAAGTATTTTGACGCCTTCGAAACCTTTTTAGTTCACACCTAATACTCAAAACCATCAAGATACAGGACGACCGAAAAATGGGGAAAACGGCGCAACTAATTATTTAACAAAATGTATTAATTAAGATATCTCGGGACTGGAAAAAGATATCGACATGCCGTTTTCGCTATTCTGTTGCTTATTAGATCTAATTTTATAATCCCTGATTAAAACTGCATATTTTTATTTAAAATTGTCCCAAGATAACTAGATTTCCAAAAAATAAGAAGCGCCCTCTAGAGTGCGAGCTGTGAAGCCTTTTGGCCCAATATAATAATATAATAATAAATATTTAAAATAAGAATTAAATTCCCTTGATCTTATTTCAACCAAACGTTCGAACATTTCATTATTATATAAATATTATTCAATTACGCCCTCTAGTGGTAAACATACAAATTTAAAAATAATTTCCAGGTTTTTCTCGATGCCACTTTTTACACAATTTTAGACCATTTTTCCAAATTTTAACAATAATTGTCCATTTTTGACAGTTTTTGACAATTTTTGACCATTATTGATAGTTTTTGACAATTATTGGCCATTTTTGACAATTATTCAAAATTATTGACCATTTTTGATAGTTTTTGACAATTATCGACTATTTTTTAAAATTTTAACAATTATTTACCAATTCTGACAATAATTGTCCATTTTGACAGTTTTTAAAAAGAATTGACAATTTTTAACCATTTTTGATAGTTTTTGACCATTTTTGACAATTTTGGACAATTTTTGATAGTTTTTGACAATTATCGACCATTTTTCAAAATTTCAACAATTTTTGACAGTTTTTGACAATTTTTGAAAGTTTTTCAAAATTATTGACCATTTTTGATAGTTTTTGACAATTATCGACCATTTTTTTAAATTTTAAAAATTTTTGACAATTTTGACAATAATTGTCCATTTTTGACAATTTTTCAAAATTATTGACCATTTTTGATAATTATTGACAATTGTTGACAGTTATGGACCATTTTCTCAAATTTTTGACCATTTTTGACAATTTATTGACTATTTTTGACCATATTTCAAAAACCTTAACAATATTTGACAATTATCAACTATTTTTCAAAATTTGACAATTTTCAAAAATAATTGTCCTTTTGCGACAATTTTCAACAATAATTGTCCTTTTTTGACAATTTATGACCATTTTTGATAGTTTTTGATAATTTTTCAAAAATTTTGACAATAATTGTCCATTTTTGACAGTTTTTAAAAATAATTGACAATTTTTAACCATTTTTGATAGTTTTTGACCATTTTTGACAATTTTTCAAAATTATTGACCATTTTTGATAATTATTGACAATTGTTGACAATTATGGACCATTTTCCCAAATTTTTGACCATTTTTGACAATTATTGACCATTTCTGACCATATTTCAAAAACTTTGACAATTTTCAACTATTTTTCAAAATTTGACAATTTTCAAAAATAATTGTCCTTTTTTGACAATATATGACCGTTTTTGATAGTTTTTGACAATTATTGGCCATTTTTGATAATTTTTCGAAAATTTTAACAATTTTCAAAAAATTTTGACCATTTTGATAGTTTTTGACAATTATCGAGCATTTTTAAAAAATTTAAAATTTTTTGACAATTATTGACCAATTTTGACAATAATTGTCCATTTTTAACATTTTTTGACCATTTTTGACAATATTTGGAAATTTTTGACCATTTTTCAAAAAAAATTTAAAATTTTTGACAATTGACCATTTTTAACAATTTTTGAAAATGTTTGACCATTTTTCAAAAATTTTTGACAATTATCGACCATTTTTGACAATTATTGACCATTTTTGACAATTATTGACCATTTCTGACAGTTTTTGACAATTTTTCAAAAATTTTGACCATTTTTGATAGTTTTTGACAATTATCGACCATTTTTCAAAATTTTCAAAATTTTTGACAATTATTGACCAATTTCGACAATAATTGTCCATTTTTGACAATTTTTGACAATATTTGAAAATTTTTGACCATTTTTCAAAAAAAATTTAAAATTCTTTACAATTGACCATGTTTAACAATTTTTAAAAATGTTTGACCATTTTCCAAAAATTTATGACAATTATCGACCATTTTTGACAATTATTGACCATTTTTGATAGTTTTTGACAAAAATTGTCCATTTTTCACAGTTTTTGACAATAATTGACAATTTTTGACAATATTGACAATATTGACAATTATTGACCATTATTGACCATTATTGACCATTATTGACCATTATTGACCATTATTGACCATTATTGACCATTATTGACCATTATTGACCATTATTGACCATTATTGACCATTATTGACCATTATTGACCATATTTCAATATTTTTGACAATTTTCATATAATTTTATTTAATTTTTAATCTGATAAATTGTTAATTATTCACCAATTGAGTTAATTCGGAGGGCGTAATTTGATTAAATAAGCGAGCGAAAAAGATTCCTTTTTTGCGCTAGAGCGTAAAGTAACAATCCTCGGCATTTGTCGACTTTACGATTTCATTTGAATATAGTAATTAGTCATTTTACGCACGACTGTAGAAAAAATATATTTTCAAATCTGTAAATTCCCTAAAAATTAAATGTCCAAAAACCCCAAATAAACGACTCCAATCTCCCCTATGGTATGATACGGACTTCTCAAGTGCAAGAAAAGATCACAATCTAAGTACGACGTTTAATTGGATAAAACGTTCTTATTGCCATAAGACTGTAACTGACTTAAGCTATTTTTATCAAATTCCAAGTGTATATTCGAATATTGAGTCGGTTTCTTTTGACTTCCAAATAGATAAGATTAACCCTGACTAAAGTTTGTGTTAATAGGGCTATTTTCGGGTACTAAAACTAATAAAAGATTAAAGAAGTCAACAAAAATGTTCGATAATATTCAACCGGGTGAAGAAAAAAAAATTGGGTGATTTAGACACAGGAAATCGGTATTGGTTTTCAGATAAAAAGGTCTCGGTGTAAAAGTGGTAGCCTTTTAGTAGTAGTGTAATGGGATTCTGTCACGATATTTATAAATTGACGGTAGATATTGGTATCTATTTCACTCCTACTAAATTACCAGTAGCACATTCAAAATTTTATCAAAACATTTAGACGGTTAATAGAGAAACACTCAATAACTATAAGTTAAGTTATAAGTAAAATTCTCTTTGTTATGTGTCTTTGTTATTGATGTAAACTTCAATTTCATTCATTTAGAGTTTTAGGCAACACACAATACTACAAGTACAGTCACTCGTTGGATGCGTGAATCCCAAACTCAATATCCACAAAAACGGAATAATAGGCGACAAAATAATTGGTCCCTTTTCCATCGAGGGAAACTTAAATGGTCCGGCGTATTTAGATTTATTGGAAAATAGAATTATACCCAAAAGATGGATTGGGGGGGCGTGGTTGTATCGAATGTCCCCCGCGATCACCCGACATGATTCCTTTGGACTATTTCCTATGGGGTCACTTAAAAACATTATAAAACAAAACCTGCGATTATTCAGGAATTAAAAGATAAGATTACCACAGAGATAAGGGGAATTGAGCAGTCAGGGTCCGAAAAAAGGAAAGATCTGACAACAATGTAAATACCACCAAGGTCCAAGATCCAAGATCCTTTTCCGAGATAATTGAGGCGTTCCATACTTAAAACTGACTCTGTATGGAAAATCTGATTTAAAATGATTCTTGTCGGTCAAGAAGCCGCCGCATTTATGTCATAAAGTCTCACATGAATAATGTAGAGCACAATTAAAATCTTAGGTAGGAAAAAAAGAGTAAATTTCTTTCCGCTCTACAATTTGCGACGATTCCGGTGCAATGAAAACTTACAATATAATTAATTAGTTGACATTAAAAAGCATCTTCTCACAAAAAAAAAGTTCGCTTTATTGACCGTACCGAGAAAGAGGATCGATAAAAGAGAGACGGAAAACGAGCTGAGATAACAACCAATTAAAAGACGTGTTGTATATTGAATAATAATTACTTTCAGCTACTGCCACTCGCAGTCGATGAAACTAGCTGAGACGTACGTTTTGCTTTATGCAGTCGTTCAGAAACGAAGATATCAATACGACTTTGTCTTTTCTTTTATAAAATGTATTTGAACAGGGATGGAATTAGGTATTGATGACGTTGCGAAACAAAATTTTGTAACGTTACCACAAATTGTAATTTTTTTCTTTACTTTCCATATAGGGTTAAAAAATTGGTCATAAATTATACTACCAATAAACTGGAAGCAGTCGCCTTTATTATGGATTTTCAAAGGGGGCTCTTGACCCCCCAACTTTCTTTAGGTTCACATTTAACAAAATATGGTACGCCACTGGAATGAATCGTCTATCCTTAATTTTTTTTGCCTCTTTGTATGTATTTATTTGTAAACATTTTTGAATGAAAATTTCAAAATATTGAACTCTACATTTTCAGGACATCCTGTATATCAGGTAAAGTACCGGATAATCACTTACAACCATCTGACTACCACTTGACATTTTAACCTTTATAATCCTCTTTACTAAATTTTTTATATTCCGCTGCAACTAAATACTCTCCTCTTTCTTCCTTTTTTTGTACATATTGTAATTAATAAATTTATTCTGATAGTTTCTAGTTTAAATTTCTAATAATTACTTGTCGCATTCCCCTCGTAACACAAACAAGAATCTGAGGAATCGCTTTAGATTTGTGTCATGCGCATAAACACTGTAAATGATTCTATTGAACTAAAATGGCTGGCAACGTTACAAACAAGTGTCTCTTGAAAAGGAGTATTATTGAATTGCTTTGAATTATTTATTTTAATAAGGTAAGCTTTCTTTTTAATTTATAACCACTAATATCAACAATCTTTACTAAATATCAAATAAGAAATACGGAATTGGTAAATAAATGTGAAATATTTATAGGTTATTTCTTTTTAGGAACAACGTGTGAAAGAATATTCACTCCTCTGCTGTGTGGCATATAAAATAACATCAAATCTGCATGCTGATGTCATATACATTGTTGTAGAAGGTAAATTAAACTTTCTCTGGAACAAATGGTGTCTGGTTTCCTTCGAATACCTTGGAGGCTATCTCCAGTCGAGTTTAAATATGTGAAATTAAGCTTACCGCTTTCTGGTTGATAATAAATTGATGTTATATCTTACAAGGTTAGTACTTCTTAGCTTTTCCACTTCTCTGGTTTGATTTTTCAGGCTTTTTCTTTTAATTTTTTATCTTCACCATCCAAATTCTTGTACTTCCTCCTTCCTCGTTCCAAAATCAACAACATTCAAATTTTTTTCTTATCTTTTACCAGACGACTTTCCGTCCTGATAAATTGTTTAAGAGTTATTTTTATCGATTTCTATTGATGTTAAAGGTACCTTCACATGTTTTAATACCATGTCCTCTATGAACTACACTTTTTTTTAATCGGTTGACTCTATTCGCGATTATTCTCTGTCACTTCAGAAATTTTTAATTTAATGACATAGATCTGTTTGGATTACCACATTTTCACACTATGTACAAATAGTGTGTCAATTCTAACATTATTTATTGAGGTTCATAAAGATAATCCTGTGTTTTTATTATTTGACTTTATTTCTGTTTTTATTCGATTCATTTATTAATTTTATTTGATTCTTTCTAATATAATTTCAATACAGGGTGTTTCAAACTAATTAATGTTGAGATATTCTGTTACTACCTAATAATAATTGTTTTATTAAACAAAACTTTCTTTAATTTCACCTACAATTGGACCTACCAATTTTTAAATCATCACAATATATATCAGCTCTACAGGCCCTTAGTGGCCCTTGGCTTCAATTTTCTTCATTTTTTCTCTCCATTTTCTTCTATTTAATGTTTCGTTTTGCCAGTTCTGTACTCCTACTTTTTCCAGATCATCTTTTACTGCATTCAGCCATTTTGTTCTAGGTCTGCCCCTTCTCCTTTTGCTTCCTGTCCACCCATTATAACTCTCTTAACCCATCTATCTTCTGTCATTCTGCTAATATGACCCAACCATCTGGCCCTCTGTGCTCTTATTATGTTTGTTATCGTTGGTTTTTTGTATTCGTTATCAGTTCTTCTTCGCCATTCGTTCTCCTCTGTTTTTACTCCTCCAAATGTTTTTCTCAACATTTTTCTCTCCCATATTTCTAGTCTGTCCTCTGCCTTTTTATTCATAACCCATGTTTCACGGGCATATGTTATTAATATTGTTTGATAGACAGACAGATGGATGTAATATATACAGATTTCTCGAAGGCATTTGACAGAATGGATCATGGTATCTAGATTGGTAATCTGAATCAGTTCGGTTAATCTTGTTTAGAAAGTAGGAAGCATATTGTTTTTTATAGTGGACACTCCACACAAAAATATACAGCTTAATCAGGTGTTCCACAGGGATCCAATCTCGGACCTTTGTTATTTCTTTTATTTATAAATGTCATTAATTAGATTCAGGTGGGTTGATTTATGCAGATGACATTAAAATATTTCTTACCTTGATTATTCGACAAGTTCAGCGAGTTAATTGAAATAACAAAATATCAAGTTGAGAGTTTTCCTCGACTGGAATGACCTCTTCTTCGAAACGTTTAAATCAAGTACGAGTCCGTACCTGTGCGATCCGCGTAAATTAAAGAAGTCCGCAGCAATTTGTGAAATTATTTCTGGGAATTGATACGTGTGTGTGTATAGGTTATTACAACAATCCCACGTCAGACTGGTTCCATCTTCCGTCCTTTCTTATAACTAAACGGGTGCAACGAAAGATGGCGAGATAATGTCCGACTGGCTAGCACAATAGCTGTTAGCCTACTAGATGCTTCTTTTCAGCCATTCTATTGTTTCCAACAGAATTCGATGGAAATGAAAATGAAAGAACGGTGTAGGAATTTATTTAATTAGAAACCTTTTGTTTTAAAACTGCTATATAATGGCGTTGGATAATTTTGAAATATGTTGGTTTGGATTTTATTTGACACGAATTTTATTTATAAGTTTAAATCAAGCTTTTTAAGATTGTTTTGCGCGTCATGGTACTGTAACGCCATCTAGCCGATGAGTTGAGTGTTAAAGTTAATTTATTCGTGAAACTTGCGCTAGATTATCTGTCAAAGTTGTCAGTGGCGAAGGTAATGTTCATATAGGGCTTGTCCACCTACTGACAGTTGACAGTTGTCCTCAGGAAAAACTATAAACAATTATCTGTCAAACTTTTGTATTTGATGTTAATTGTTCAAATTAAAATGAATATTCTGATGGAAAATCGAGAAATTTCTGTAGACACACAAAAGGGTTAAAAGTAGTTATTAGGTTTGTTTTCCCCTTTTCGATAAAAGATGTCGTTTTAATTGTACATTATTTACTTCTTTTCGACTCTTGCATTTTATCACCACTTGAATTTCCCTCGTACTTATACAGTTATTCGATGAATTATTTTAAAAGGAAATGTCTGAAAAATTCTTAGAATAATTTCAATGTCGAAGCAAAAACAAAAAATCTACTAGTCTCTTTATTTTATGTCTCGTTGTGATAGTAATAAAGTGCATATGAAATATTTTGACGGGAACGTATGAGAACATTGCACCTAACTTTGGAAAATGTATCGAATTACACAAGAAAAGAACTTCAAGAATTTGCGAGAGATGATAGTTAGACATATGTCAGTCCATCTGCTACAGCGAGATCTAAAAGGAATTAAAAAATGCTATTGAAACGTCAAATTTACCAGTGGTAATATTTTCAAGTCAGAATATTTATTTATATTTATTAAAAACAGATCCTTTTTTAGGTCTCTTTCTTTCTTTCTTTCGTTATTCGTTCTTCTTTCTTCTATCTATCTTCTTCCTTTGGCTTTATTTTATACATCGATATCTTCATTTCATTCCTGCATCGACATCATCTATAAGGTACATCATCTACACCCAGTCATCATATCGGATATAGTAAGCCACCACCAGATCTTTTGGAGGGACACACCACAGCACCCGAGCGGTAACAGGTAACCTTCCTACCTTATTTATATCAAGGAATCCAGGGGTTTGAGTAGAAAACACATTTGACTGAAATAACAAATATATTTATGAAAAAGTGTTGTAAGTAGAGTATTTAGTCATACCTACTGAGGAACTTAGTTTCCTGGTGTCTTTACCCTCTGTTGAGGACAACTTGTAGATTTATTCAATAACAAATAGCACAATCACTAGAGTTTGTAAACCAGCGTATGCATACAAAAGGTAGTTCTTTAATATAATTCTGTATCCAATCACCCCTAAGATAAGATTGGATAGTGTAAAACTTTTCATTATAGTTATAATTTTGTGCTTGCCTTTTTGATAACCTAAAATAATTGTGGAAGGCTAACTTCACATAAATAGTGTCGTACAGCGGAAATCCTTCAGGGAGTTTTTGGCGTTACAATTAGTAGGCAAGGCCTTGTTTGTTTGCTGTACATTCAAATAATAACCAATTTTATTTTATACATCGATATCTTCATTTCATACCTGCATCGACATCATCTATAAGGTACATCATCTACACCCAGTCATCATATCGGATACACCTCTACCTCTAGGATATAGTAAGCTACCACCAGATCTTTTGAAGGGACACACCACAGCACCCGAGCGGTAACAGGTAACCTTCCTACCTTATTTATATCAAGGAATCCAGGGGTTTGAGTAGAAAACACATTTGACTGAAATAACAAATATATTTATGAAAAAGTGTTGTAAGTAGAGTATTTAGTCATACCTACTGAGGAACTTAGTTTCCTGGTGTCTTTACCCTCTGTTGAGGACAACTTGTAGATTTATTCAATAACAAATAGCACAATCACTAGAGTTTGTAAACCAGCGTATGCATACAAAAGGTAGTTCTTTAATATAATTCTGTATCCAATCACCCCTAAGATAAGATTGGATAGTGTAAAACTTTTCATTATAGTTATAATTTTGTGCTTGCCTTTTTGATAACCTAAAATAATTGTGGAAGGCTAACTTCACATAAATAGTGTCGTACAGCGGAAATCCTTCAGGGAGTTTTTGGCGTTACAATTAGTAGGCAAGGCCTTGTTTGTTTGCTGTACATTCAAATAATAACCAATTTTATTTTATACATCGATATCTTCATTTCATACCTGCATCGACATCATCTATAAGGTACATCATCTACACCCAGTCATCATATCGGATACACCTCTACCTCTAGGATATAGTAAGCTACCACCAGATCTTTTGAAGGGACACACCACAGCACCCGAGCGGTAACAGGTAACCTTCCTACCTTATTTATATCAAGGAATCCAGGGGTTTGAGTAGAAAACACATTTGACTGAAATAACAAATATATTTATGAAAAAGTATTGTAAGTAGAGTATTTTGTCATACCTACTGAGGAACTTAGTTTCCTGGTGTCTTTACCCTCTGTTGAGGACAACTTGTAGATTTATTTAATAACAAATAGCACGATCACTAGAGTTTGTAAACCAGCGTATGCATACAAAAGGTAGTTCTTTAATATAATTCTGTATCCAACCACCCCTAAGGTAAGATTGGATAGTGTAAAACTTTTCATTATAATTATAATTTTGTGCATGCCTTTTTGATAACCTAAAATAATTGTGGAAGGCTAACTTCACATAAATAGTGTCGTACAGCGGAAATCCTTCAGGGAGTTTTTGGCGTTACAATTAGTAGGCAAGGCCTTGTTTGTTTTCTGTACATTCAAATAGTAACCAATTTGATTTTATACATCGATATCTTCATTTCATACCTGCATCGACATCATCTATAAGGTACATCATCTACACCCAGTCATCATATCGGATACACCTCTACCTCTAGGATATAGTAAGCCACCACCAGATCTTTTCGAGGGACGCACCACAGCACCCGAGCGGTAACAGGTAACCTTCGTACCTTATTTATATCAAGGAATCCAGGGGTTTGAGTAGAAAACACATTTGACTGAAATAACAAATATATTTATGAAAAAGTGTTGTAAGTAGAGTATTTAGTCATACCTACCGAGGAACTTAGCTTCCTGGTGTCTTTACCCTCTGTTGAGGACAACTTGTAGATTTATTTAATAACAAATAGCACGATCACTAGAGTTTGTAAACCAGCGTATGCATACAAAAGGTAGTTCTTTAATATAATTCTGTATCCAACCACCCCTAAGGTAAGATTGGATAGTGTAAAACTTTTCATTATAATTATAATTTTGTGCATGCCTTTTTGATAACCTAAAATAATTGTGGAAGGCTAACTTCACATAAATAGTGTCGTACAGCGGAAATCCTTCAGGGAGTTTTTGGCGTTACAATTAGTAGGCAAGGCCTTGTTTGTTTTCTGTACATTCAAATAGTAACCAATTTGATTTTATACATCGATATCTTCATTTCATACCTGCATCGACATCATCTATAAGGTACATCATCTACACCCAGTCATCATATCGGATACACCTCTACCTCTAGGATATAGTAAGCCACCACCAGATCTTTTCGAGGGACGCACCACAGCACCCGAGCGGTAACAGGTAACCTTCGTACCTTATTTATATCAAGGAATCCAGGGGTTTGAGTAGAAAACACATTTGACTGAAATAACAAATATATTTATGAAAAAGTGTTGTAAGTAGAGTATTTAGTCATACCTACTGAGGAACTTAGTTTCCTGGTGTCTTTACCCTCTGTTGAGGACAACTTGTAGATTTATTCAATAACAAATAGCACAATCACTAGAGTTTGTAAACCAGCGTATGCATACAAAAGGTAGTTCTTTAATATAATTCTGTATCCAACCACCCCTAAGGTAAGATTGGATAGTGTAAAACTATTCATTATAGTCATAATTTTGTGCATGCCTTTTTGATAACCTAAAATAATTGTGGAAGGCTAACTTCACATAAATAGTGTCGTACAGCGGAAATCCTTCAGGGAGTTTTTGGCGTTACAATTAGTAGGCAAGGCCTTGTTTTCTGTACATTCATATAATAACCAATTTTATTTTATTATATTAAACCAACATTACATTTACATCGTAGTAAGTGTATGTTGTTGGAGTGAAGCATAAAAAGTGACAAACTTGTGTATATAAAGGTAGAATTTTCCAGTTGTGACTGTGGGTATATATAACAAAGTGAACTGGTGAAGACGAAGAAGCCAGGTGTATTGTAAAGTAAGGTCGGTAGCAGTTGATTTATTTCCTAATTAGTTCAGACAGGTATATAGGACGGGTATGGCAGAGAAAAAGACAGAAAGAGAGGAGTTTCAAAGTAGAATATAAGCGGAATGTGATATTACACTTGGATTGATCAAATTGGTCGTATCCATTCGAGGTAAAAATTTTTAAAGGTTAAGACACACTTTTTCCAATTACGTTTCACTAAATACCACAAATCGTAGAGCCCATAATCAGAAGAATTTTGAATTGAAATTTTGGATACGCACTCGCAAATAATGAACGAATATAGAAAAAAATAAGCGAAAACGTGCCTATGATATTTTGTATACAGGGACACCGAAAAGTGAGTGTATCAAAATTTCGGAAAAAAATTAGACTCGACAATTTTTATGAATATTTTCGGAATCTACGAGGTTAAATTAGTGGATTTTTATATATAAAAGTGTCCGAGAAAGCTTAGTTGAAAATTTGAAAATTCGAAAATAAGATTTGTTATAATCGAAATTACACGCGCATAATCAAAAAATCGTAGAGCCCATAATAATAGGAATTTTGAGCTGCAATTCTAGTTACACACTCTCAAATAATGAACGGATATAGAAAAAAATAAACAGCATTGCATCTACGTTATTTTGTATACGAGGGTATTCAAAAGTGAAGGGTACGAGAAATCGAAAAAAAAAATTTATTATATGCTTTAGAAACTTTTTATAGGCATTTTCGTAATCTACGGGATCGAATTAGTGGATTTCCATATATAAAAGTGTCGGAGAAAGCTTAGTTCCGATTTTGGAAATTTGAAAATTCGAAAGTGAGCTTTCTTATAATCGAAATTACACGCGCATAATCAAAAAATCGTAGAGCCCATAATAATCAGCATTTTAAGCTGAAATTTTATATACACACTCTCAAATAATGAACAAATGTAGTAAAAAATAACCAGTATTGTATCTACGATATTTTGTATACGAGGGTATGCAAAAGTGAAGGGTACGTGAAATCGAAAAAAAATAATAATTTTTATTATAAACTTTAGAAACTTTTAATATGCATTTTCGTAATCTACGGGGTCAAATTAGTGGATTTCCATATAATAAAGTGTATGAGAAAACTTAGTTCCGATTTTGAAAATTTGAAAATTCGAAAGTGAGATTTGTTATAATCGAAATTACACGCGCATAATCGAAAAATCGTAGAGCCCATAATAAACAGAATTTTGAGTTGAAATTTTAGATACAGACTCTCAAATAATGAACGGATATAGAAAAAAATCAGCAGCATTGTATCTACGATATTTTGTATACGAGGGTATGCAAAATTGAAGGGTACGAGAATTCGAAAAAAATTATTATCATAAAAATTTTTTTTATTATAAACTTTAAAAACTTTTTATATGCATTTGCGTAATCTATGGGGTTGAATTAGTAGATTTCCATATATAAAACTTAGCTCCGATTTTGAAAATTCGAAAGCGAGATTTGTTATAATCGAAATTACTCGCTCATCAAAAAATCGTAGAGCCCATAATAATCAGAATTTTGAGCTGAAATTCTATATACACACTCTCAAATAATGAACGAACATAGAAAAAAATCAACGACATTATGTCTACGATATTTTCTATACGAATTGTACATAAACGAGACACTTTCTTAAAATTGAACTCTCAATTCTAGTCCACATTTCGATCGTCGCTCAAGAAGTTTCCCTTCAAAAACTATAAAAGCGGACTAGAAGAAGTATTTAGTAAAATTAATACCAAATAATGAAAATATTTTTGCACATTTTTTTTTTGAATTCGATAAAGTCGTAACCCCTCAAACGAATCGACCTTATATCCATCCAACTTATCGGTATAAGATGGCTGCAATAATTGACTAGTATTTTTTTCCCAAGATGCTTATCGTTCACGTATTTGTAAGGATTGAAACCGAATCCGTCCTTAACGACAAAATATTGCCAAAGCAGATAGACAATCTCTAATTGCATACACTCTCTTCTTCAATGATATCCAATAATAAAATAAGTAATCGGATAGGATGTTTAATTCAAATTAAAGTAATTGTTACACCTCAATATAATCAATGGAAAAAGATACCGGGTCAATTAAAAAAAAACTGGAAGGTCAAAACAAAGATTGGTTGATCTACTCATCGTTTCCTTTTGTCTCTCTGTTTCTCTTACTTTATCATTGCATTATTCTACCTTGTGAAGGTAGAAGTTTCATCTACTCATTTTTCCCTTTTATCTTCCTATTTCCACTCTTTTACCCGTCCAGTTTCGTTGTATTCTTCTATCCTGTGAGGATGCGTTGATTTACTGATTTGCTCCCTTTGTTTTCCTGTTTCTCTTTCTTGTTTTTTTTTTATTCTCGTGAAGGTATCGAAGGGTTTATCTACCCATTTTCCTCTTTTATCTTACTCTTTCCAGCCCTTTGTTCATCCAGTTTCATTGCATTCTCCGATCCTGTGAGGGTGAGTTGATCTACTTATTTGTTCCATGTTTCTTCCTGTCTCTATTCCTTTATCCAATCAATTTCGTTACATTATTCACCCTAAGGGGGTGTCGAAAGATTGATCTACTCTTTTGCTTCCTTTGTCTTCCTGTTTATCTTCGTTTATCCATTCTATTTCGATTCATTCTTCTACCATTTTTCCTTTTCATCTTCCTTCCATTATCCCTTTATTGATCCAAATATTTATTGGCCTTTCTTTCTTTTTGATCATTCCCCCATGCTTTATACGATCTCTTAATAAGCCTCTCTCTAATTTTTCATTAGTGTCTCAAGTCTCAATATTTTATTATATACTGCCTTTTTTCTCAATATATTGAGGAACTCCACTGCACACGTGTCTACTCGCCTGATTTAGAACCCTGTGACTTCTTATTGTTTCCGAAGATCAAGTCTGCCTTAGAAGAAACCCGGTTCGAGTGGTGGAACGAAAATCGGCGGATCTCTTAAATGCTCTAACAAAAGAAGACTTCCAGCATTACCTCGTGAAACAAAATTATTAATAATATGAACGCCCTCTGGCCAATGAAGCCTTATCTTATTTTTCAAAAGAACCCTCGTAAATTAATTTAAATGATACACGTACCGAATCTAAACGAACCAAAAAAATCGACATTCGAACCGTTAAAAATTATTTTTTCGAATTAACCAAGACAAATTCGCCATGTTGTTGTTCTATATTTGCCGCAATTACAAAATCGGTTCGACTGGCCTGTAATGGCCGTTTTCCGAGTAATAATGAAAAGTTTAATGACGCGTCATAATTTTTAGCAACATTTAATTAAACATTTTATTTATGAGTGAAAACGTGCGATTTGCGTTTAATGGTTAGAAGATGGTCCAATGACTTTTGCGGCTTTTTAATGACCGTAGAACATTTGAAGCACGTAGGATTTGTGGAATAGTTAACAAATAAAGTTATAGGTACTCAAATTTAGACCAAATATTACGAGGGGGCTGTCAAAACATTTACTTTTTGTTCTTAATTTTAATTAGTATATTTATTATACCCCTGTAGATATCTAAGTAATAAATAAACTATTAATGTCAAAATTAAGTCGCAATTTCTCTGTCGCGACTGCTAGATAGAATAACATTTATTGAATACTACTTTATTTAGTCATTATTGCTGGAATTCCGATGGTCGTTTGTCATCTGTCAACTCACTATTATAAAATATATATATATATCATGATTGATCTCGTTAATAATAAAGATAAAAAATGTTCCCATGGTCATTAAAATTATTTCACGATATCTCTCTCTTTACTTAAAAATATTTTTATTTTTACGATATCCAACGTGTATCTATAAATTTCAGATAATAAATTAAAGCATCTTATACTCAGTTGATCATCCACTGTTTTCTTTGTGTGTATTTTTCATTTCTCCTTAAAAAATCATCATCCTCTTTCTCTAGTTTCCCAATATTTGTCATTTCTTTTTAGATTTACTCCTTCTGAAGCTTCTCCAAGTTCTTCGTTCCGTTCTTCCTCCACCTATTTATATTCTACATTCTCTTCATATCTTCCCACTGTAAATGAATCCATCCTCTTCAACTTATTTCTGTGGTTCTAAAATGGTATGGGAAGATATTTTGGATGGATGAGATATGTAGTTTGAGTATCAGTTCTTAAATTAGAGCTCCTCCTGTATTCTCTTCATGTTCCGCCACTCCGAATTGATCATCGTTCCTGTTTATTTTTCCTTTTGGTTTTCTTTTAATTCATGTCTCCAGTTTCTTTATTTCTGAACAGTATAACGCTCTACATTTTCTTCGTTTCTCCACAACAAAATTTCTCATAACCATCATTATCCTCATCAGCATCACTACCATCATCAGTCCTCAGCTTCTGATTCCCCAATCACTGTCGCTTCTCTCCTTAGATATACGTCTTCTGAAGCTTCTCTAAGTGCTCCATTTCTTTCTTTACTTACTCTCTTAAGTTCTACATTATCTCGTTATGTCTCGTGCTCTACTAGTTTTTTTTATAGTCAAAGAAAATGATGAAGATATTTTTCGTTGGTAGTAATAAGCTTCTTTTCCACTCATTTTTTTGTATCCTGTATACTATTTATGACTATCTACTTCAAAGAGATTATATTCATCATCATCGTTCTAATTTCCTTCTTCCTTTTGTGTTTCTTTTAATTTCTGTCTTCCATTCCCTTCTTTCTAGGCACTGTTAATCACTACAATTTCTTCATCTCTCTTCTCTGCAAATTTATTGTAACTATTATCATTATTATTTTTATCAGCATTATCATTATTTCTTATCTCCTTTCTTCTTTAAATCCCCCATTATTTTTCATTTCTTTCTCAGTTTTTTTATTCTAAGCCAATTTTTTTCAGTTTTTTCCAGTTCCCTGCTCTGTTCTAAACCTTACCAATGGCCACAAAAGCTAATGAACGACATTTTTTATTTTTTTGCATAGAACATAAAATTTATAAAGGTGTGACAGCTGTATGTTCATGATGAGTTAGATATTTGGTTTATCTGGTCCAGTTACAATCTTTTCTTTAATATTATCTAACTTTTAATCAAAAGGGTGAAAAACTAACAGTCGATCCTCCACTATTTTCTTTATGTATCTTTTTCAGTTCTCCTTATAAAAATTGTTCATAATAATTATCATCATCATCTTCTTCCTCTGGTTTCCCAATATTTGTCATTTCTCTCTTTAGATTTACGCCTTCTGAAGTTTCTCAAAGTTCTTCGATCCGTTCTTCCTCCACCTATTTATGTTCTACATTCTCTTCGTGTCTTCCCACTGTAAATGAATCCATCCTCTTCAGCTTCCTTATTTCTCTTGTTCTAAAATGGTATGGGAAGATATTTTGGATGGATGAGATATGTAGTTTGATACAACAAGTATCAGTTCTTAAATTAGAACTCCTCCTGTATTCTCTTCATGTTTCTCCACTCCAAATTGATCATCGTTGCTGTTTATTTTTACTCTTGGTTTTCTCTTAATTCATGTCTCCAGTTTCTTTATTTCTGGACACTATAACGCTCTACATTTTCTTCGTTTCTCCACTACAAAATTTCTCGAAACCATCATTATCCTCATCAGCATCATCACCATCATCAGTCCACATCTTCTGATTCCCCAATCACTGTAGTTTCTCTTCTTAGACATACGTCTTCTGAAGCTTCTCTAAGTGCTCCATTTCTTTCTTTGCTTACTCTACATTATCTCGTTATGTTTCGTGCTCTACTATTTTTTTAATAGTCAAAGAAAATGATGAAGATATTTTTTCGTTAGTAGTAAAAAGCTTCTTTTCCATTCATTTTTTTTTGTATCCTGTATTCTATTCATGTCTCTCTACTTCAAAGAGATTATATTCATCATCATCGTTCCAATTTCCTTCTTACTTTTAGATTCCTTTTAATTTCTGTCTTCCATTCCCTTCTTTCTAGTCACTGTTAATCACTACAATTTCTTCATCTCTCTTCTCTGCAAATTTATTGTAACTATTATCATTATTATTTTTATCAGCATTATCATTATTTCTTATCTCCTTTCTTCTTTAAATCCCCCATTATTTTTCATTTCTTTCTCAGTTTTTTTATTCTAAGCCAATTTTTTTCAGTTTTTTCCAGTTCCCTGCTCTGTTCTAAACCTTACCAATGGCCACAAAAGCTAATGAACGACATTTTTTATTTTTTTGCATAGAACATAAAATTTATAAAGGTGTGACAGCTGTATGTTCATGATGAGTTAGATATTTGGTTTATCTGGTCCAGTTACAATCTTTTCTTTAATATTATCTAACTTTTAATCAAAAGGGTGAAAAACTAACAGTCGATCCTCCACTATTTTCTTTATGTATCTTTTTCAGTTCTCCTTATAAAAATTGTTCATAATAATTATCATCATCATCCTCTTCCTCTAGTTTCCCAATATTTGTCATTTCCCTTTAGATTTACACCTTCTGAAGTTTCTCCAAGTTCTTCGATCCGTTCTTCCTCCACCTATTTATGTTCTACATTCTCTTCATATCTTCCAACTATAAATGAATCCATCCTCTTCAGCTTCCTTATTTCTCTTGTTCTAAAATGGTATGGTAAGATATTTTGGATGGATGAGATATGTAGTTTGATACAACAAGTTTCAGTTCTTAAATTAGAACTCCTCCTGTATTCTCTTCATGTTTCTCCACTCCAAATTGATCATCGTTGCTGTCTATTTTTACTCTTGGTTTTCTCTTAATTCATGTCTCCAGTTTCTTTATTTCTGGACACTATAACGCTCTACATTTTCTTCGTTTCTCCACTACAAAATTTCTCGAAACCATCATTATCCTCATCAGCATCATCACCATCATCAGTCCACATCTTCTGATTCCCCAATCACTGTAGTTTCTCTTCTTAGACATACGTCTTCTGAAGCTTCTCTAAGTGCTCCACTTCTTTCTTTGCTTACTCTACATTATCTCGTTATGTCTCGTGCTCTACTATTTTTTTTATAGTCAAAGAAAATTATGAAGATATTTTTTCGTTAGTAGTAAAAAGCTTCTTTTCCATTCATTTTTTTTTGTATCCTGTATTCTATTCATGTCTCTCTACTTCAAAGAGATTATATTCATCATCATCGTTCCAATTTCCTTCTTACTTTTGGATTCCTTTTAATTTCTGTCTTCCATTCCCTTCTTTCTAGTCACTGTTAATCACTACAATTTCTTCATCTCTCTTCTCAGCAAATTTATTGTAACCATTATTATTATTATTTTTATCAGCATTATCATTATTTCTTATCTCCTTTCTTCTTTAAATCCCCCATTATTTTTCATTTCTTTCTCAGTTTTTTTATTCTCAGCCAATTTTTTTCGGTTTTTTCCAGTTCCCTGCTCTGTTCTAAACCTTATCAATTGCCACAAAAGCTAATGAACGACATTTTTTATTTTTTTGCATAGAACATAAAATTTATAAAGGTGTGACAGCTGTATGTTCATGATGAGTTAGATATTTGGTTTATCTGGTCCAGTTACAATCTTTTCTTTAATATTATCTAACTTTTAATCAAAAGGGTGAAAAACTAACAGTCGATCCTCCAGTATTTTCTTTATGTATCTTTTTCAGTTCTCCTTATAAAAATTGTTCATAATAATTATCATCATCATCTTCTTCCTCTGGTTTCCCAATATTTGTCATTTCTCTCTTTAGATTTACGCCTTCTGAAGTTTCTTCAAGTTCTTCGATCCGTTCTTCCTCCACCTATTTATGTTCTACATTCTCTTCGTGTCTTCCCACTGTAAATGAATTCATCCTCTTCAGCTTCCTTATTTCTCTTGTTCTAAAATGGTATGGGAAGATATTTTGGATGGATGAGATATGTAGTTTGATACAACAAGTATCAGTTCTTATATTAGAACTCCTCCTGTATTCTCTTCATGTTTCTCCACTCCAAATTGATCATCGTTGCTGTTTATTTTTACTCTTGGTTTTCTCTTAATTCATGTCTCCAGTTTCTTTATTTCTGGACACTATAACGCTCTACATTTTCTTCGTTTCTCCACTACAAAATTTCTCGAAACCATCATTATCCTCATCAGCATCATCACCATCATCAGTCCACATCTTCTGATTCCCCAATCACTGTAGTTTCTCTTCTTAGACATACGTCTTCTGAAGCTTCTCTAAGTGCTCCATTTCTTTCTTTGCTTACTCTACATTATCTCGTTATGTTTCGTGCTCTACTATTTTTTTAATAGTCAAAGAAAATGATGAAGATATTTTTTCGTTAGTAGTAAAAAGCTTCTTTTCCATTCATTTTTTTTTGTATCCTGTATTCTATTCATGTCTCTCTACTTCAAAGAGATTATATTCATCATCATCGTTCCAATTTCCTTCTTACTTTTAGATTCCTTTTAATTTCTGTCTTCCATTCCCTTCTTTCTAGTCACTGTTAATCACTACAATTTCTTCATCTCTCTTCTCTGCAAATTTATTGTAACTATTATCATTATTATTTTTATCAGCATTATCATTATTTCTTATCTCCTTTCTTCTTTAAATCCCCCATTATTTTTCATTTCTTTCTCAGTTTTTTTATTCTAAGCCAATTTTTTTCAGTTTTTTCCAGTTCCCTGCTCTGTTCTAAACCTTACCAATGGCCACAAAAGCTAATGAACGACATTTTTTATTTTTTTGCATAGAACATAAAATTTATAAAGGTGTGACAGCTGTATGTTCATGATGAGTTAGATATTTGGTTTATCTGGTCCAGTTACAATCTTTTCTTTAATATTATCTAACTTTTAATCAAAAGGGTGAAAAGCTAACAGTCGATCCTCCACTATTTTCTTTATGTATCTTTTTCAGTTCTCCTTATAAAAATTGTTCATAATAATTATCATCATCATCTTCTTCCTCTAGTTTCCCAATATTTGTCATTTCTCTCTTTAGATTTACGCCTTCTGAAGTTTCTCCAAGTTCTTCGATCCGTTCTTCCTCCACCTATTTATGTTCTACATTCTCTTCGTGTCTTCCCACTGTAAATGAATCCATCCTCTTCAGCTTCCTTATTTCTCTTGTTCTAAAATGGTATGGGAAGATATTTTGGATGGATGAGATATGTAGTTTGATACAACAAGTATCAGTTCTTAAATTAGAACTCCTCCTGTATTCTCTTCATGTTTCTCCACTCCAAATTGATCATCGTTGCTGTTTATTTTTACTCTTGGTTTTCTCTTAATTCATGTCTCCAGTTTCTTTATTTCTGGACACTATAACGCTCTACATTTTCTTCGTTTCTCCACTACAAAATTTCTCGAAACCATCATTATCCTCATCAGCATCATCACCATCATCAGTCCACATCTTCTGATTCCCCAATCACTGTAGTTTCTCTTCTTAGACATACGTCTTCTGAAGCTTCTCTAAGTGCTCCATTTCTTTCTTTGCTTACTCTACATTATCTCGTTATGTTTCGTGCTCTACTATTTTTTTAATAGTCAAAGAAAATGATGAAGATATTTTTTCGTTAGTAGTAAAAAGCTTCTTTTCCATTCATTTTTTTTTTGTATCCTGTATTCTATTCATGTCTCTCTACTTCAAAGAGATTATATTCATCATCATCGTTCCAATTTCCTTCTTATTTTTGGATTCCTTTTAATTTCTGTCTTCCATTCCCTTCTTTCTAGTCACTGTTAATCACTACAATTTCTTCATCTCTCTTCTCAGCAAATTTATTGTAACTATTATCATTATTATTTTTATCAGCATTATCATTATTTCTTATCTCCTTTCTTCTTTAAATCCCCCATTATTTTTCATTTCTTTCTCAGTTTTTTTATTCTAAGCCAATTTTTTTCAGTTTTTTCCAGTTCCCTGCTCTGTTCTAAACCTTACCAATGGCCACAAAAGCTAATGAACGACATTTTTTATTTTTTTGCATAGAACATAAAATTTATAAAGGTGTGGCAGCTGTATGTTCATGATGAGTTAGATATTTGGTTTATCTGGTCCAGTTACAATCTTTTCTTTAATATTATCTAACTTTTAATCAAAAGGGTGAAAAACTAACAGTCGATCCTCCACTATTTTCTTTATGTATATTTTTCAGTTCTCCTTATAAAAATTGTTCATAATAATTATCATCATCATCTTCTTCCTCTGGTTTCCCAATATTTGTCATTTCTCTCTTTAGATTTACGCCTTCTGAAGTTTCTCCAAGTTCTTCGATCCGTTCTTCCTCCACCTATTTATGTTCTACATTCTCTTCGTGTCTTCCCACTGTAAATGAATCCATCCTCTTCAGCTTCCTTATTTCTCTTGTTCTAAAATGGTATGGGAAGATATTTTGGATGGATGAGATATGTAGTTTGATACAACAAGTATCAGTTCTTAAATTAGACCTCCTCCTGTATTCTCTTCATGTTTCTCCACTCCAAATTGATCATCGTTGCTGTTTATTTTTACTCTTGGTTTTCTCTTAATTCATGTCTCCAGTTTCTTTATTTCTGGACACTATAACGCTCTACATTTTCTTCGTTTCTCCACTACAAAATTTCTCGAAACCATCATTATCCTCATCAGCATCATCACCATCATCAGTCCACATCTTCTGATTCCCCAATCACTGTAGTTTCTCTTCTTAGACATACGTCTTCTGAAGCTTCTCTAAGTGCTCCATTTCTTTCTTTGCTTACTCTACATTATCTCGTTATGTTTCGTGCTCTACTATTTTTTTAATAGTCAAAGAAAATGATGAAGATATTTTTTCGTTAGTAGTAAAAAGCTTCTTTTCCATTCATTTTTTTTTTGTATCCTGTATTCTATTCATGTCTCTCTACTTCAAAGAGATTATATTCATCATCATCGTTCCAATTTCCTTCTTCCTTTTGGATTCCTTTTAATTTCTGTCTTCCATTCCCTTCTTTCTAGACACTGTTAATCACTACAATTTCTTCATCTCTCTTCTCAGCAAATTTATTGTAACTATTATCATTATTATTTTTATCAGCATTATCATTATTTCTTATCTCCTTTCTTCTTTAAATCCCCCATTATTTTTCATTTCTTTCTCAGTTTTTTTATTCTAAGCCAATTTTTTTCAGTTTTTTCCAGTTCCCTGCTCTGTTCTAAACCTTACCAATGGCCACAAAAGCTAATGAACGACATTTTTTATTTTTTTGCATAGAACATAAAATTTATAAAGGTGTGGCAGCTGTATGTTCATGATGAGTTAGATATTTGGTTTATCTGGTCCAGTTACAATCTTTTCTTTAATATTATCTAACTTTTAATCAAAAGGGTGAAAAACTAACAGTCGATCCTCCACTATTTTCTTTATGTATATTTTTCAGTTCTCCTTATAAAAATTGTTCATAATAATTATCATCATCATCTTCTTCCTCTGGTTTCCCAATATTTGTCATTTCTCTCTTTAGATTTACGCCTTCTGAAGTTTCTCCAAGTTCTTCGATCCGTTCTTCCTCCACCTATTTATGTTCTACATTCTCTTCGTGTCTTCCCACTGTAAATGAATCCATCCTCTTCAGCTTCCTTATTTCTCTTGTTCTAAAATGGTATGGGAAGATATTTTGGATGGATGAGATATGTAGTTTGATACAACAAGTATCAGTTCTTAAATTAGACCTCCTCCTGTATTCTCTTCATGTTTCTCCACTCCAAATTGATCATCGTTGCTGTTTATTTTTACTCTTGGTTTTCTCTTAATTCATGTCTCCAGTTTCTTTATTTCTGGACACTATAACGCTCTACATTTTCTTCGTTTCTCCACTACAAAATTTCTCGAAACCATCATTATCCTCATCAGCATCATCACCATCATCAGTCCACATCTTCTGATTCCCCAATCACTGTAGTTTCTCTTCTTAGACATACGTCTTCTGAAGCTTCTCTAAGTGCTCCATTTCTTTCTTTGCTTACTCTACATTATCTCGTTATGTTTCGTGCTCTACTATTTTTTTAATAGTCAAAGAAAATGATGAAGATATTTTTTCGTTAGTAGTAAAAAGCTTCTTTTCCATTCATTTTTTTTTTGTATCCTGTATTCTATTCATGTCTCTCTACTTCAAAGAGATTATATTCATCATCATCGTTCCAATTTCCTTCTTATTTTTGGATTCCTTTTAATTTCTGTCTTCCATTCCCTTCTTTCTAGTCACTGTTAATCACTACAATTTCTTCATCTCTCTTCTCAGCAAATTTATTGTAACCATTATCATTATTATTTTTATCAGCATTATCATTATTTCTTATCTCCTTTCTTCTTTAAATCCCCCATTATTTTTCATTTCTTTTTTAGTTTTTTTATTCTAAGCCAATTGTTTTCAGTTGTTTCCAGTTCTCTGCTCTGTTCTAAACCTTATCAATTGCCACAAAAGCTAATGAACGACATTTTTTATTTTTTTGCATAGAACATAAAATTTATAAAGGTGTGGCAGCTGTATGTTCATGATGAGTTAGATATTTGTTTTATCTGGTCCAGTTACAATATTATCTAACTTTTTATCAAAAGGGTGAAAAACTAAAACTTTTTTTAGGTAGAGCGATTTCTAGAAAAATAACAACTTAAATGAAACATCATTATGGAATTTAGCTCCTTTTGAAATTCATTGTGTTCACTTGACGTAACTCAATGTCCGGTGTAGTTAATTCCAAATAATAGAGCGCGTAATGAATAGTCCAGCATCGTTACCAACTTTTTGTCATTATTAACTGAAAACAAAAACCATATCGGTGACAATATCACAGTGAATAAGGACGAAAACAATGGTACCTGTAAGCAGAAACGAGGTGTGTAGGAAACATCGAGAAGTGTCAAGGCACGTTGGGATGCGATTTTATTATTAGAAAGTTATTTTGGAGCGGTATTTTTTGTAACTTTTATTAAATAAGTTATCGAAATTGATACGTGTGACTATATAGAGTAGATTGTGAATCAAAGAAGTAGTTCCCAAGTGATCGATGAGCTGAAAAAAATGGTCTCCTGTATACGCCTGTATAGTCTTCAAACTTATTTTCAGTTACAGATGCGTTATTTTGTAACGGGTATTTTCGACTCTTCTTCAATTAACAAAAGTACTCCCATCGCTAAAACAAGCCTACCAACTGAGGCGACAAACACACAGTGTTGGCAATATAGTGAACGAAAACGGTCGGCTCGCAATTCCCTACCGCATGACATATAATGGAAGATAAGCTCTTTGTGTAATAGTTCTATTGCATAATAGTCTCGCTACGAGTGCTTATCAGAAAATGACTCATAACAACTGACAGACGCGAACAGGAAATTGGAATAAGAAATTTTGGGGCGTAAAATGAAAGATAGTAGTCCTGTAATTTCCTACCATCCACCGTGGCCATTTGTAGTCTGGCGTGTCGGCGGAGAATGGAGAGATGGAGTGAGAAACGGGATGTTTACAGGGTTGGAATCGTACATTCATACAAATCGGCGAATTAAAAAGAATTATTTTCATTTGCTGCTTAGATTAGAAAGGAAAGTTTTACACAACCAATCAGGCAGAAGACCTAGAAAAGGCATTGAATAGCACCACAACATAAATGGAATAACCCTCTCTTTCTCAGAAGAGATAAAGTACCTAGTAGTCATCCTCGACAGAAGACTAACTTAAAATGCACACCTCACATATACAGGGTTTTGTTTGTAACGGTGTTATGCAACACTCTGTATAGTTCGAGAAAATTTCAAAATATGGACCTTAAAGACATCTATTATTTTTCTTAAAAACATTTTTTATGCCTCCTAAAATAACCCATATACCCATAACTTTATTGTAAGATTGGTACACCCAGACTTTTTGAGAAAACGTTAGGTCTGAAACCAAAAATGTTCAAATCAAACACTTGTCAGACCATTATTATTGGTGGATCAAAACAATACAACAAGGGGCAAATATAGAGTCAGTTCCCTTTAAAGGCCTGAAGCCTACAATTTATGAGTCTAAAACAGTCTTGATCTGTGAACAATCCCTTAAGCAACTAGCTAGACACAACAAAGTTGTTGTGGGTACTAGGGTATAAAGGAATTGCCGTTCCTTTTATCGGAACCGAACCATTTTGTGGTATCCCAGAAAGCCGCATCGTGGAAGAAATCCGAAAATAGGAAAAGGTATTTAGAGTATCCTACTGGAACAATTCTCCAAACAAAAAGGTTATTACGACCCTCTGCTCACTACGCTAAATTATCACACATTAATTCCATCGTTTTGTTGTGAAACAAGAAAATATTTGGGATAGATTCGTCCCTGTGTATTTTCAACGCGCCTCATCTCACTCTCGATTCGACTGAAAACTTGGAGGTTGGTGGCAGCAATAGAAAGAAACAGAAACGGTTTCTATTCACTTCACGACTACTCCCATTTCCCATATTCCTGCTTGCTGAACTCTCTCACCGAAGAGGTTTTTCTTCCTAAATTTATTATTAAATTGATTTGGATTAAAAACCACCAACAAAGTTTTAAATTCTCTCTCTCTCTCAATTTGAAGTTTCATCGTTTGCAAAATTAAAGAAACGCTATTGCCATCTTGAAAGACATGACTGAACTGAACAGTGGCATGTCGAAGACAAATCTATTGTTTCTACTTTGAAAAACTAACCGATAAATAATGGAGAGTTTCTTCTTATTTAAATAATTGACGGTCGTGTGATGCTCTCTGATCAACTTGTTTGATGCGTCCACCTTCAACGCTCGTTCATTCGTTGAATTCTTAATGTGTATATACAGGGGTGTCTAGTTACTACTATATCAATGGGATAACAAATAATCGAAAAAAATAAATATTGTTTAGTGCATACCTAGTAATTAAGAATGAATGTGTATTCGTGAATTTTCATTTGTTACTATCTTTTTTATCATGGACTCTTACCTTTTGACTAGAAAAAAACATTTTTTCTTCTATTTTAAACGATAAAAACTAAATTTTTCTCTATTTCAAACTATGGAATTTGCTTCTTTCACTATTTCACAATATAGGAACCACATTTTCTGTTTTGTATTCGAAATACTACGATTTTCAAATTACAACAATAAAACCCACATTTTTTACTATTTCAATAAATAAAACTACATTTTCCACTATTTTAAATTGTGAAAACTGCTTTTTCACTACTTCAAACTATTAAAACTACATTTTCCACATTTTAAGCAATAAAAACTAAATGTTTCACTATTTAAGCGATGGAAACTATGTTTTTAATTGTTTCAAACTATGAAAACTACTTTTTTCACCATTTCACACTATAGAAACCAGATTTTCTATTTTGCATTCGAAGTACTACGATTTTCAAATTAAAACAATAAAACCCACTTTTTTCACTATTTCAATAAATAAAACTACATTTTCCACTATTTCAAACTACGGAAACAACATTTTTACTACTTCAAACTGTGAAAACTGTTTTCACTACTTCAAACTATTGAAACTGCATTTTCCACATTTTAAGCAATAAAAACTGAATGCTCCACTATTTAAGCGATGGAAACAATATTTTCAATTGTTTCAAACTATAAAAACTGCTTTTTTCACTAATTCACACTATAGAAACCAGATTTTGTATTCGAAATACTACGATTTTCAAATTAAAACAATAAAACCCACTTTTTTCACTATTTCAATAAATAAAACTACATTTTCCACTATTTCGAACTATGGAAACTGCTTTTTCACTACTTCAAACTGTGAAAACTGCATTTTCCACATTTTATGCAATAAAAACTGAATGTTCCACTATTTAAGCGATGGAAACAATATTTTTAATTGTTTCAAACTATAAAAACTGCTTTTTTCAATATTTCACACTATAGAAACCACATTTTCTATTTTGTATTCGAAATACTACGATTTTCAAATTAAAACAATAAAACCCGCTTTTTTCACTAATTCAATCAATAAAACTACATTTTCTACTAGGTATTTCAAACTACGGAAACAACATTTTCCACTATTTCAAACTGTGAAAACTGTTTTTTCTCTACTTCAAACTATTAAAACTGTATTTTCCACATTTTAAGAAATAAAAACTGGATGCTTCATTATTAAAATGATAAAATCTAAATTTTTCACTTTTTCAAACTATGGAATTTGCTTTTTTCACTATTTCATACTATAGAAACCACATTTTCTATGTTTTGTATTCGAAATACTACGATTTTCAAATTAAAACAATGAAACCCACATTTTTTAATATTTCAATAAATAAAACTACATTTTCCACTATTTCAAACTATGAAAACTGCCTTTTCACTACTTCAAACTATGAAAACTGCCTTTTCACTACTTCAAATTATGAAAACTGCTTTTTTACTACTTCAAACTATTGAAACTGCATTTTCCACATTTGAAGCAATAAAAACTGGATGTTTCACTATTTAAACGATAAAACCTAAATTTTTCACTATTTCAAACTATGGAATCTGATTTTTTCACTAGTTCACACTAAATAAACCACATTTTCATGAAAACTGCTTATACACTATTTCAAACTATTTAAACTGAATTTTCCACATTTTAAGCAATAAAAACTGGATGTTTCCCTATTTAAACGATAAAAACTAAATTTTTTACTATTTCAAACTATGGAATTTGCTTTTTTCACTATTTCACAATAGAGAAACCACATTTTCTGTTTTGTATTCGAAATACTACCATTTTCAAATTAAGACAATAAAACTCACATTTTTTACTATTTAAATAAATAAAATTACACTTTCCACTATTTCAAACTGTGGAAACTGCTTTTTCACTACTTCAAGTTATGAAAACTGTTTTTTCACCACTTCAAACTATTTAAACTGCATTTTCCATATTTTAAGCAATAAAAACTGGATGTTTCACTATTTAAACGATAAAAACTAAATCTTTCACTGTTTTAAAATATGGAATTTACTTTTTTCACTATTTCACACTATAGAAACCACATTTTCTATGTTTTGTATTCGAAATACTACGATTTTCAATTTAAAACAATGAAACCCACATTTTTTACTATTTCAATAAATAAATCTACATTTTCCAAGATTTCAAACTATGAAAACTGCCTTTTCACTACTTCAAATTATGAAAACTGCTTTTTTACTACTTCAAACTATTGAAACTGCATTTTCCACATTTTATGCAATAAAAACTGGATGTTTCACTATTTAAACGATAAAAACTAAATTTTTCACTATTTCAAACTATGGAATCTGCTTTTTTCACTATTTCACACTAGATAAACCACATTTTCATGAAAACTGCTTTTTCACTATTTCAAACTATTTAAACTGAATTTTCCACATTTTAAGCAATAAAAACTAGAAGTTTCCCTATTTAAACGATAAAAACTTAATTTTTTACTATTTCAAACTATGGAATTTGCTTTTTTCACTATTTCACAATAGAGAAACCACATTTTCTGTTTTGTATTCGAAATACTACGATTTTCAAACTAAGAAAATAAAACCCACATTAAACAATGAAATAAAACAATTTAATTTGTTTAAATCTTCATTTTATTTTGAACTAACGTTCAAATTAAATTAGTGACGCGTTTCGCTACACAGTAGCTTTTTCAAACTAGTGAAGATACAATGAAAAACTTAATTTATATAGTGCCTTAATACGGAATTCTAAGATATTGACAAAAGTATTATAATATATTTAAATGGGGATAAGTACAAAAAGTGCCTAAATACGGAATTCTAAGATATTGCCAAAAGTATTATAATATATTTAAATAGGGATAAGTACAAAAAGTGTCTTAATGCGGAATTCTATGAATATTACAAAGGTATTGAAAAAGAGTACCTGGAAAATTTATTCAATTCAAAACCCATATTTTTTACTATTTCAATAAATAAAACTAAATTTTCCACTATTTCAAACAGTGAAAACAGATAAAAACTAAATTTTTCACTTTTTAAACTATGGAATTTGCTTTTTTCACCATTTCACACTATAGAAACCACATTTTCTGTTTTGTATTCGAAATACTACGATTTTCAGATTAAAACAATAAAACTCACATTTTTTACTATTTCAATAAATAAAACTACATTTTCCACTATTTCAAATTGTGAAATCTGCTTTTTCACTATTTCAAACTGTGAAAACTGTTTTTTCACTACTTCAAACTGTGAAAACTGCTTTTTCACTACTTCAAACTATTAAAACTTCATTTTCCAAATTATAAGCAATAAAAACTGGATGTTTCACTATTTAAATAATAAAAACTGAATTTTTGACTATTTCAAACTATGGAATTTGCTTTTTTCACTATTTCAAGATATAAAAACGACGTTTTTCCGTTTCGAACATTTTTTACCAATTAAATTTGTAATATCCCCATTTTTCACTATTTCAAATATCAAAAAGTGAGTTTTTCACTATCTCAAACTATAAAAACCCAAGTTTTCTCAATTTTTATCTATAAAAACTCATTTTTCACTAAAACGTTAAAGTATCCAGATTATACTTCTGTAAGAATACCTTTAACTACGCCTCTGTAAAAGTACTACGGTACCTCCAACGATAATAAGCATCGAAGTCTCACAAAATAACGACCATTTACGTACATATAAAATAGACAGGCACTCCGTTTACGTTGCCTGCAATAAATAATTTAATTTTATCCTTGTAAGGATTATTTAAATGCTGGTGGTGAAAAGCTACACAAACTAGCTGTATCATTGGCGGAGACACTCAAAAAAATCGTCAATCTATGAGTGAATCTGCTATTTACAAACATAACCTGAAAAAAAAATCAAACGTATTCATACAACGCCAGAAAAATGAAAATTCAAAAATTTTAATTTAATTCGAAGACATCCTTTGGTCATTTAAAACAATCAAATTAATTATCCTGGGAAGTAATAAAATCCCAGAATATCGTCGATTTTTTTAAAGATAAGGAAAAAACGTACAAACACATTAAACACAATTTTTATTGTACAATATTTAATCAGACATAGGTCAAAGAAGATAATGTATTCAAAAAAAAAGGTCACACCTGCATAATTCAATTTAAATTCGAAAAAATAATCAATTACGTATTTACAGAGACTTAATAGTTAATTTACTGGTATAACCTTTGTCCATTTCCGTCTTCAGTCAAAACAGCCATAGTCATATTGTACAGGCTGTCCCGCACGTCCAAAGGAATTTTTTAAAAATTATATTAAAAAACGTAGAGTCCAGTCATGGGACTGCCGACAGAAGTGAAAAAACCAATAAATGAACCCCTTGTAAAAAGTTTATCGTAAGCCCATCGTAAATGGAATTTTTTACCAAAAAAAAGTGCACATATATACACTCATGGAAAGCGTGATGACGCAACACTATTGTTAATTGTGTTGCATAACCAAAAGTATTGTGTGTTGCATAAAAGCGTGACGATGACGAAAAATCCATGTTTTTTCTTCACCCAAAAAAAGTTTTTCATTTCAAAAATTCTCGACTACTCCTCGTATTATATCAAACTGTGACTTAACTACCTTCTAATAGATTTCAAACATCCATATCTACTTACAAATTAATCACCATCTAGACAGATTTTTTTGTATTTTAAACAAAAAATCAGACCACCCAATCTCGTTAACCGCAAAGGACAAGACCAAAAAAAATATATATCCAACAGCCTAATTACTGGCTAATTAACAAACAAAGTAAGTTCTGAAAAAATATGACGGGATGAAACAAAAGATGTGCGAGTTCGTCCTCAGAGACGGTCGTTTGTCGTTGCGTTACTTAATGTACAACTTCCTTTCTGGAGAATGGATGACAACATGGAGTCGAGCAAATTAAGAAATAAATTAAGCAGGAATTTTTCACAAAAAAAATATTTTTTTATCGCTAAACGTTGTTAATACAAGATAATTAATAAATTAGAGGCGAAATGGCTCTAATAATTTTGAAAACTTTACTTACATAACCTATATTTAATATTGCAACAAAAGTAAATTATCTAAAATTGTTGATGTTTATATAACATGGAGTTAAAACAGATTGAGTAGGTATTCAAGCAATCGATGCGCATGCGGGGAAATTAAAAGAAGTAGACTCCGTTTCACGTAAGAAGAACCCACGTGAAGTTGCAGTCGTATGCGCGAAACAAGACCGATTTTCGTTTCTGCGCAAGACAGTTGGTAAACTTCACGCGACTTCTTCTTATGTGAATCGGCGTCTAAAGTATGTTCATACTTATAGTGTAGTAACCAAAACCGATTATTCAAGAGAAGCCAGAAACAAACAATGGAATAATATTCATGGGCTAGTTTAAAAGCGGGTACCAACTATTGGTAAAAAATTAAACTTAAAGTTCAAAGTATCATTTTTTTATCACTAATAGCTCTCGTTTTAACTGGTAGAACTAAATCAGATTATCCAAAATTCTCATTTTTACAACAAAATAGTATTAAAAGTAACTATATCTCCGTTGCACTGATTAATTCGTTATTTTGACGTGTGGCGGTATCACGCTATTAACTAAAGACTCACTAATGATCCTAAAGCGTTGGCATATTAGTGTTTTCTGAAGCACATGTGCTTCTAGAAATATTTTTAGTTACATACCACGACACAAAACATTCTCGTTTAATCGTCTAGGATGTAAAATGGCATGTTTTTTATACTAGTTACGAACATTATTCATAATTTAAGAGCTGTCAAGTTGTTTAAGCGCCAAAAAGCAACCATTCATTTTGTAGTTGGAGTTATACAGGGTGTTAAGTTGTTCAAATGACTTTAAAATATGCTATTTTTATTAAAAATAATTATCATTAAAATTTTCGTTATCGTCACACGTTTATGCAACACACAATACTTTGATCATTCGTCACGCTTTTATGCAACACACAATACTTTTGTTTATGCAACACAATTAACAATGAAGCGTATATAGTGTTGCATAAATAATCGACACCTTTCCATGTATACTTTTTTTGTAAAAAATTCCATTTACGATGGGCTTAGGATAAAATTTTTAAAAGGGATTCATTTATTGGTGTTTTCACTTCTGAAGGCAGTCCCATGACTGGACCCTACGTTTTTTTTTAATTATTAGAAATAAAATAGGCATGTAGATAAAAATTAGATTAACAATTTATTGTTGATTACCTATTAACATGTAAGTATATAGAAGTATATATAAGGTATGGCCGTGCTAAGAATAAATATCATAATTTAATTCAATTGTCAACATGAATCAATCAGTTGGAAATAAATGTCTTACTTGAAGGTTAATTTATACAAAATCTGATCTACTTACCATGATACAAGACATTTATGTCAATTTCAATAACATTTTTATAACTTTTGTCATAAACGATTATAATATGATGAATCTTTTTAGTTCATTGTGGACAAACTTACAAACATATCTGTGGCGTCATCTTGTGTTTGATCTACGAAGCTGTGAAATTTCTAATAATTCGATAAATTTATAGATTCCTGCGTAATACAGTTTCAAACTTTCAATATCCGAATCTTTGTTGAGCTAGCATAAACTAGATGGCACCACATGCTAAGAATAATATAATAAATGATAACTTGAACGTTACTTACCATGATACAATTTCAGTAACATTCTTATAACTTTTATCATAAACGATTATAATTCGCTGAATCTTTTTAGTTCATTGTGAACAAACTTATAAACATACATGTAACGTCATCTTGTGTTTGATATATAAAACTGTAAAATTTCTACATTTCTAAATTCCTGTATAATGCAGTTTCAAACTTTCAATACAAATTATTTTAAGCTACCATAAACTAGATGGCACCACGTATCCCTTAATATAATTTTCATTTTTTAGAGAAACATCAGAATTATTCAAAATATTAACATGTAAATGCTAGCCGAATTGAGAAAAATACGTGATAGAATTTATTTCAAACACTCCTAGAGAGTTTAACTTATTTTTCAAGTTTTTATAACAGTTTTAAATTCTTATTGGCTGATTATTGCTCCAATCACATTTGCTTACGAATCTATCGTTAAAGTTTGACAGCTGTCGTTTTGTACGACACGAGTGTCAATGACGTTTGTCAATTTGCAAGGTCCCATAATAAAAATACACTTTAACGTTTATAAAAGTAAATTTTTGAGTGCTTGCATTGCAATGAAATGTCGTTCCGTGGAAGAGCTCTTGGATTTGGTGAAGTTATTTTAAGAGTGCCACCATTATTTTTGATTGATGAAATACTTAAAATCGGACTTCTTGGTATAACGGAATTATCACAACATGACTTATCAAATATTGAAGAGAATTATGCAAAAATTGAAAACGAATTTAGTAATATTACAACGAATAGTGACCCCTATGATCCTTTGGTGTATAGATTCGTATTAATGACTGTAATTAGATTGGTAATCAGCACATTAGGTTAGTATACCTCTTTACTAGAATCTAATTTTTTGCTATTTTATTCCTTATTTTTTGTGACCATTAACAATTGTATAAACATGCAATTTGGATTATTTATCCCCCACCGAATTTTATTGACATTGAACCAGGTGTTCATTTGGCAATGTAGGGTTATGTACCAAGTTCACATCTATTTTGTGATATCCAAAACCAAAATAATATATTTTACAGCCATTTAACCAAAACAAATGGTGATTTATTAACTTAAGAATTTACTTATGTACCCACTAGTTTTTCGAATGATGAATCACACTTACACAATTAATTTTATTTAGTGTATCCAGAAATTTATTCATGATTAATATTTTTCTTTTTATCAAACTAAGGAATGTTTAAGTGTACCCACTTGAATTAATTGTTTATATACCTCATACATTTGTCATAAACACTGGCCTACTTTTTTAATTTATACTGATCTTTTACAAAATATTATTTCCGTAACATAAAAATTATAATGTAATAAACGATGAAATAAAACAATCTGAAGGTATATAGATTATACTTAAATTGTTTTATTTCATCGTTTAGTAAGGATCTTCATCTCTTTAATTTATAATGTAATAAATATATAAGAGTAAGATATACGTATAAAGCAATAAACTCTAGTTGTCAATAATTAGTGTGGATTTCACTGTTTCAAACAAATCGATAATTGTTCTTTTCTTAAATATACTGAAAATATTGTTGGAAATGACGAAAATAAAATACTGTAAAAGCTTGAACTCTTAATATTTATATAAGATTGATAATTTCTATTTTCAATTTGAATAACAAGGAAAGAAAATTGTCTTGTGCTTTGGAATTTTATAGCTCACGTAGGGAGCAATACTTCCGAATGACTAAGATATATTCTTGTAGGAAATTTAACGCTCTACAAAAAATGTCTCCTATAAGTTTTTGATATTTTCACTCCTTTCAAAGTTATTCAAGGTTTTAAAGTGAAATTAATCAAGTTTATGAAAAAATGTTATAGGATATTTCTTGTAGAGAGTTTTATTGGCTATAATTTATGTTCCTAAAATTTTTTTATATCCTTAATGGATTGTAAGTTATTCGCAATATACTGCATTAAATAATATAAGTCGGTACAGGAAGAAATTTCCTAATTGTAATGAAATTGGAATTACAATTAATAAAAATATAATTAAAAAACAATTTTCAGATTGAAAATATAATTATTCAATTAATATAATTAATTATATACAATAAAATTATGATTATTTAAGAAAATTTTCAATTTAATGCGAATAAGTTACGACCCACAAGATATATAAAAAAAATTTTATAAAGATAATTTAATATCGCTCTACAAAAAGTATCATATAAAATTTTTTCCAAACTTGATTGTAGCATTGAAAAATTGAAAAATGTCAAAATTCATTTAAGTTAACTTTAACCTGGAATAACTTTGAAAGAAGTAAAAATATAAAAAAATTATGAGACATATTTTGTAGAGCATCAAATTTCCTAAAAGAATTTATCTTAGTAATGGGGTGTTGAACTTAACAAAAATATGATGTTCTCTCAATGTTAATAGTTAGTGGTGGACAAAATCATAATGGGGAATCAATTATTGGAAAAAATCTAGTTTAGTGAACCAACGCGGATTTTGATGAAATATTTTTTTTTTAATTAATTCGAGGTCGCTGAACACGAAAATGAAAAAAGAAATCGGCGCTCTCTTACCAAAAACGAGTTATGAATTTTTGAAGATGAGTTCAGATCAGCACTGCACTGGTTTTATTGTCATATAATAACTGATTTAAATGATGCATTATAAAGTCTACACAATGTTAATTACACTATAATTACTTTTTACGATATTCCTCTCACACACACATTTAAAAAACACTGATATTGATATTCATTTCTTGTAAATTCTTTTTTTAATTCCTCAATTATTATATATTTTGACATTTTCATGTAACATGACTGACATATAAGTTTTGGTCTGTTTCTTCTTAGTCGTACAACTTGTACCTAATAGCATATTCAGCCATAAAAGATATTTAGCCACTTGAATTAGTTGCCGAGTATATTCGTTTTCATGATCGTGACCATATCGTGACATAGAAGATATAAACAAGATGAACATCATGAACATACACCTATTTTTCCGATAGCTAGCGCCGTATTACAGCTGAAACATTTTTTTTCAAATTTTGAGAGATGTTGATTTTAGGAAGATGGTTAGTTTTGAGATAAGTTTGGTTGATATTTATCATTTATTTGAAGGATAATGAACCATTCAATTTGATCATTGAGGATGCTGAACAATTTTTTTTCTCTGAATTGCACTCATCAATTAATTCTTTAAAAAAATCACCTCCTCAGTTGTTCGGCCTCTATAAACAATGCTGACAACGAAAATAGTTGCTGCAGGTGTAATTCCAAATCAATTTTTTAACATACTGCTAATATTATAAGACTTTGGTTATCAGAAGCTGTTTCCCCTTTTTAGAAAATTTGAAAATTCTACTAATATCGCTTCCCGACCAACTAACACAGATCAAAGTGGAATCGCAATCGCTTCTTATCATCTTGATACATTTATTAGATTGGATTTCCGTTTGAAATAATGAAGTAGATTGATTATCGCGAGCGAAGCGAGCGCGCCGGATCGACGTTTCGCAATTCGCGCGCGCGAATTGCGAAACGTCGATCCGGCGCGCCTTTCTCACAGTATGTAGATGGCTGTTCATATAATTTTTCCATAACCGATTTCAGTTAAACGAAAGTTGAGCCAAATACAGCGCCAGCTATCGGAAAAATAGGTGTATGTTCATGATGTTCATCTTGTTTATATCTTCTATGTCACGATCATGAAATCGAAAATATTCAGCAACTAATTCAAGTGGCTAAATATCTAATGGCTGGATTTGCTATTAGGTACAAGTTGTGCGACTGAGCGGAAACAGACCAAAACTTATATGTCAGTCATGTTACATGAAAATGTCAAAAGATATAATAATTGTGGAATTAAAAAACGAATTTGCAAGAAATGAATATCAATATCAGTGTTTTTTAAATGTGTGTGTGAGAGGAATATCGTAAAAAGTAATTATAGTGTAATTAACATTGTGTAGACTTTATAATGCATCATTTAAATCAGTTGTTATATGACAATAAAACCAGTGCAGTGCTGATCTGAACTCATCTTCAAAAATTCATAACTCGTTTTTGGTAAGAGAGCGCCGATTTCTTTTTTCATTTTCGTGTTCAGCGACCTCGAATTAATTTTAAAAAAAATATTTCGTCAAAATCCGCGTTGGTTCACTAAACTAGACTTTTACCCAATTATTTTTAATATTTTTATTCTCACCAGGTTTTTATGTCGATTTGAAAATTCAACTTTTGGATGATTTAAATAGTTCGCCATTTATGCTGTGACCTACATTACCTAAAAGAGAAGTTAGCTACATAAGGGTTAACATAGGACCACAATTATTCTGTCGTCTTTTTTTTTAATTGTGATGAAGTATAGGTTAAAAAGATTTATATGATTAGGTATTGTGGAGAAAAACTAACTAAACTTACCTAAAAAAATATGAACACAATGCTTTTATTTTTTCATAATATTAAAACGTCAAGCTCGTATAAACTGTAAACAAAAAACTTATATATATTATAGACTTTGACAGTTCTTCTAACTTCATGTTCGAATGGCCCTTTTGTAACTGACTATTGGTTCATAAAACATGTAAATCAGAAAGTGGCTAGCTTCATGTTTAAGTGCGTGACGTATCTGTAGTGAAATTTGCAAACATTTAGGAAATCTTAATTTCCAGTTTTTTCCTAAAATATTCGGTTTAAAAGCCTGGTATTGGTTTAACACCCCATTGAATATCTTGGACAATCGTAAAAGTAAAATAAGAAGATAAAAATATATTGTTCTGGAATTCGGAGAGAACTAACATCTTGATAATAATTATTAGATTTGTCTATAATATCTCTGTTCTGTTATCTCTCAAGTAACAGTTTAATTCAGATTGTAGAACAGTACTGTAAAAAAGACAAAAAGAAACAATATTTATATTAGCTATGGTAAAAGTCGAGGTAAAAGTGGAGTTTTTTTACTTGAAGTTTTTTCCTAGATTCAATAAATTCGGAGAAAAAAAATTTCTAAATCTATAGGAAAAATCTTCAAGAGTAACAAAAGTTTTTCAAGACAATAGAGATTTTAAATAATATTTTTATTTCACAAAACTCAATCTGGAAAAAAAATTTAATATTAAATAAAGTAAGGGTTGATAATTTCACTCCCTTATAATGTAACAGGAATGTTGAGAAAATACCGGTGGTTAGTAATTGCGAGTGCACGAAATCTACAAAATTTAAAGTTTCCCACTTTACTTAAGTTTGAGAAAAAAGAAATAAAAACTCAATTTCACTTATCCTCTTTTTAGGGGTGATATCTCGGAAGGGAGTGGAGTGAGGAAATTTTTTCGTATGAAAGACCTATTATAATTTACCTGAATTTTTTCGCATAAATGTAACCTGTATGTAGTATAAAATATTAAAGAAAATTCTGTTATTTAAGATGAGTCATGGGGAACTGTACATGCTCCTACCTCGTATTGATTCTCCTACGGGGTATGCCAAATATAAAATTTCAACTTGTATTTGGTTTTTGAAAACCTTTATCAAGATTTAAGAAAGTATACAAATAGATAATGAATTATTGATCTGCTAATTTTGAAAATGCATCATTTAATTTGATTTTCATTATAACATGTCCTTTATTTAAATTATTTTTACCAAGTAAGTTCCCTTATGTGAGCTATAAAATTTCATAGAACAAGAAAAATTTTTTCCATGTTATTTAAATGGAAAATAGAAATTTTCAATATATAAATATTAAGAATTCAAACTTTTACAGTATTTTATTTTCGTCATGTCCAACAATATTTTCATTATATTTGAAGAAAAAAAAAGTAATCAATTTTTTTGAAACAGTAGTGAGGATATTGAAATTACATGAAATATTTGCATGTATTTGCCCTTTAATGAACTTTTAGTTGTGACCATTTCAACCTTTTTTATTCTTTATTTATTTTTATTTTTTATCTAAATGAGATCTTCCTGTTCTACACACTAATTTTGCTTCTTTTTTTTAACAATTTATAATTATGATTTCTCAATTGCCCTTGAATTTAGTCTGATGTGATGTAATGTTTTTTTATACATAATTTTAACAATCGACTCATTCTTTGTTCCACTTCTGTTATTCATTTTAGATATCCTATCAAAAATTTAAAGTAATTTATTGATTTTTCATAACAATCACCTATCTTTTTAAATAACCATTGGGTTTAGTCATTCTTGTTTTTGAGATACAGTCGTTTTAAAACGCACAGAATTGAATATAATAATACCCATAGTATTTATATCCCCACTATATTTTTTGTTAAATTATTCAATGACTTAGTTTATTATTAAATACAATTCAGCATAAAACCAGTTTTTTCTTGAATTATAGATTAAAAGAGAACATATCTATAGAGGGCAGTGGTATATGAAGGTTGAATAGAAACATTTTGTAATACAAAACTAGTTCTGCTTCTAGCTATTGTATGACCATGTAAAAAATAGGCAATTAAACTTTTACTCTGTTATTTCATCCAAAGATTTATCTGGTGGTGATTAGTTTTATTATACTATGTGTCTAAACATTGTTGTTCCTTCATATCTTGCTGAAATATAGGATTCTAAAGTTACAAATTGTGAATATTAAATTGGAAAACATTAACTATAGTTTTTGCTAATATTTTTTGTATTATTCTAGGTTGCGTAATAGCAATATGCATGTTCATGCTAAGTACGAAACATCTGATGGTAGTCTACATGTACCTTATGTCAGTCGGCATAGTCATCGTCTCCTACTGGACGAACGTCAGCACAATCAATTCAGCTTTAAATCTTGAAACATTCGAAAATGGTACTCTCAACATAATCAACGTACTTTCACTCAACATAGAAGAGTTACTACAACACAAAATCTATTTATTTAACATAGTAAAAAACTATTTCTTTCAATTTTTCTTAGCGATTATCTTCACCAACATACATTTGGGTCCCAGAAACCCGTTGTTGCAGAAAATCCTCCCGGTAGCCTTTTTAGTACCTTCTGTATTAGTCGTTCTCCCTACACCACCGCTTCTGTTGAATCACATAGCTTTCATAGCTGCGTTAGTACCGCTAGCTTTAGTTAAGTTTGTTTTATGTACTTCTATTATACAAATCATTCAATCCGTTTACACTGGTTATTTACAAGCTAAAATATTCGTCGCTAACTTCGGAATGTCGGCTCTGGTGGAATCGGAATGGTTACGGTTAAACGTACCGGAAGTTTTAAGAACTTTCTGGATGCTTAGGGTTTTAGAGCACACAGCTATATTCTTTCGATCCGGTTATTGGGAAATCGAAGACGAACACTCCGCTTACTTCAGATTAATGAAATACTTGATGGTAACGGGTTGCGATACGCTAACCGCGGTACTAGGCATCACTAGTATAGTGTCTTATATATGTAATTATATCGGAAAGTTCTTTCAATGGATACTGCTCACAGACGATGAGAATGATAAAAATTTCGGTACAGTATCTGCGATAGTTTTCTATATTTTAGCCTTGCAAACTGGTTTGACTGGATTGGAACCGGATATACGCTTTGTGAGGTTATGTAGAAACTTTTGTTTGCTTTTTACCGCTCTTTTGCATTTTACACATAATGTAGTGAATCCTCTTTTGATGAGTTTAAGTGCTTCTCATAATCCTTCGTTGAAAAAACACCTTCACGCTTTATTAGTATGTGGTGTATTAGTAGTGCTACCGATTATACTAATGTATTTCTTATGGAAGACTCAAGAACCCTCTACTTGGTTGTTAGCAGTAACTGCATTCAGTATAGAAGTAATCGTGAAGGTTTTCGTATCGCTAGCTATTTATTCTTTATTCCTACTTGATGCTAGAAGAGAAACTTTCTGGGAGAAATTAGACGATTACATTTATTACATAAGAGCCTTTGGAAATACAGTCGAGTTTTGTTTCGGAATCTTTTTGTTCTTTAACGGAGCCTGGATATTGATGTTCGAAAGCGGTAGTGCTATAAGAGCTGCTATGATGTGCATACACGCTTATTTCAACATTTGGTGCGACGCCAAATCCGGTTGGTCCGTTTTTATGAAACGTAGAACCGCCGTTAATAAAATAGAGTCTCTCCCGGAGGCGAATAAAGAAGAATTAAGGTTATTGGACGATGTGTGTGCCATATGCTACCAAGAAATGCTAAGCGCTAAAATCACTAAGTGTAGACACTTTTTCCACGGCGTTTGCTTGAGGAAGTGGCTGTACGTGCAAGATAGATGTCCGCTTTGTCACGAAATCCTCCACGGTATCGAAACCGACGAGAGGAAAGAGAGTAATCAACAACCAGTGGCCGCTAACGTGGAAGAAGAACATAATTTGGATAGGTGATAGGTTAACAAATTGTGATATAGGTTAAAAATTTTTTATTAAAAACGAGCTTGAAGTAACGACGACTGTTGGTGAACTAACGATCCGCGTTTTTATTGGCTGTAAACGGACTTTGAGAAAAAGATGTGTATATTTAAAATAAAAATAGGCAAATATGTAAATATATGTGTATAAAGAAATCGGCGGCTTAGATTTTTTTTTCTATGACGCCAAAGTTGCAAGTGTATCTGATTATTTTATGTTTATATTCAAATTCAATCGTCTAGCTCTTACGAGCAGTTTTATAATTCAACTTCACTATAATCTAATTTCATCTCTTCATAATTTTATTCGGACTCGGATGGAGAACCTTAAAAAGACAGGGAAAATAAAATAATACTCAAAAAGACTGGACATGTCAGGGAATTTATAGTTCGATCAAAAAAAGGCATGGAAAAATTAGGAAAATTTGCAATAATCAGTAAAGGGTCAGGCAATTTCATCATAAGGCTGGAAAATTGAACAAACAGTTCTCGAATAACATGAAAAGTAACGGTTATGCGACAAAAACGGTTACACGACATTTTCTCCATCATTACCTTTTTGCTTTTGCTACTTCATGGTGAAGTGAGAATCAGAGCGTCTTCTTTCTTCACTGTCTCTTTCCTTTAGATGGAGTGTTTGTCTTTCTTACTCTTTTGTCTGAGTTTGAAGCGGTTGGTGTTTTTTTTGGGCAGAATGGAAATGGGGTAAGCGCGGTGAACGAACTAACGAATAGATGGACTGTGTAACGAACCAACGAACGATTAAAGTTGTAAAGTTTTAAGTTCAAGTTAGTTCAAAATATTAAATATGGGAAACAAGAAGATAGAATTTAATCCTGCGTGGTGTGATCCGAGAATTAAGAAAGAGTGGTCAGAAATACCCGGAAACCCTTTTGAGGCAAAATGTAAACTCGGCAACAAAAGTTTTTCTTCGAGTAACATGGGAAGGGAGGCTTTGATTAGCAACGAAAATGGGTCAAATCACTGGAAAAGAATAAAATCAAAAAAGTTGGTAAACCCAATTTGTACTACTTTAATATCCGAAGACAAAATAACTCCCAACTCCTTAGAAAAATAATAAACAAGAGTTCTATGACATACTTGGTAAATACTGGTAGAACTGCGTCGAAAGCTGAAATAATGTGGGTAATGCACATGGTTGAATCTCATTATTCGTTAAACTCTGTGAATAAATCAATTCCCAAAATCAAGAAAATGTTTCCAAAAAAATTCTATTGTGGAAAATATTGGGTTGACCTAATAAGAGTAATAAGGCAGCCCATTTCATTTGGATTAGCTCTATTTTTTGAATACCAACTGCTTCAAGATATTTTGTCTTATTTTTTGTGGATGGAGAACCTGGAAAAGTCGGATTTTTTTTAACTGGAGAGTCCGAAACCTGTCTACGACTTCCATTACTGTCTTCATTGCAGATTTAATTCTCTATCCGCTATTGGTTTCTGGTATATTTTTTGTTTCAAAGTTTTATTGGAGTTAATATTCACTGACAACTTTAAGATCTATTGTACCCCCTTCTTCCACTCAACTTCGCTTTCTTGAAGGAATTTTAGGATATCCGCAGACATGCTTGAGCTTTTTATTGGATTCCGTAACCCCTCAACTTATTTATACTGTTTCATATGTACTTTTTATAATTTTACGTAACTTGGGTATTCGGTTTTTCAAATTTCTCTGCAGTTTCGGAACACATCTTTCATGGTATTTTTTATTTTTCTGCTTGTTCTTTTAAGTATTATTCATATCTTCGAATATTGTTTTTGAACTGGACAACTTCCTTTTCCTGTTTAACTACACTAAAGGTACGTTTACATTCAATTGAAATTGGAATTTTTTGACAGGCGAATTGTTGGTGAATCTTGAAAATAATTTCTAGCAGTTTCTTGTATGCGAGTTTGTAATACAGATTTTTTTCTCTAAGCTGTACGATAAATAGTTTCTGGTTTCATCTCTTAATCAGACACCCAGTACATTTTTTCATTGGACGAGCACCAAAATTTCACTCCCAATTCAAATTGGAGTCGAATGTAAACCGAATCTGACCTAAAGTTGTTCTTTTCTTAAAAAATATTCAACCACTTCACTAACAATTGTAACCTTTTGTTCTGCTTCTTCATTCTGGTGAATTTTAATTTGGAGAGGGACCAGTGGAGTTGTTTGCTTTCGCATTTTCAGTGAGTTTACAGTCTTCTCTTATTCTGGTATGTCTGATGAAAAAAAAATATTAGCATTTTAAGGAAATAATGGTTCAAGAGAAAAAAAAATAGATATAAGATGCAATATTGCCAATTGTTGTTTATCTAAATATATAATAAGTTTCTTGAAATTTTGTTTAAAATAATTATCTTTAAGCTGCCGATTTCTCTATTGGGAGTAGAATGTTATATAATAGCGGTAAATAATTTTGCTGTGTATTATTTTTTTCTTTTGATGTAATTATTGATTTCTTTTTTGAATATATTGAAACTTTCTTTAAAAAATAGTAAAACCAACTACAGCTACTCGCGTAGAAGGTGAATATATATTATATCGAGGTATAAAACTGCTATATTTTTTAAAAGGAAATAAACACATTGATATGTTCACCATTAAAAAATAATAGATTCGAAAAGATGTGTATTGGATGGATTGTTTTTTTTTTCATAATTTCTCAGTGTTTTTGTAATTTTTTGTAAAAAGGTTTAACCAAATATACAAGTGTGAAATCATAATTCAATCTATATAGGGTAGGTTCCAACTGCAATCAGAAACTGTTAGAAACGATCAGAGATTGCAATCAATGATAGGAATTGAAGTAAACTCGTTGTTTGCTATGACTAGTTATTCTCTGATCGTTTCTGGCAGTTTCTGATTGCGGTTGGAACAGACCTATAATTATACCACACAATAAAAACATTAGTCGTCAAAAGAAATATTAAAGCAAAGCGAAGAATAGACCAAATACAGAAGCTACAGGACTGATAAAACTGCCTTGAAGCTGTTGAAAAATTGATAAATTTTAAATAATTTTGTAGATACCTATTTATCACATTTGCTCATTTCCTTGACACTGTGGTATAATAAAATTACTTATTTCTATCGAAATGATGATGTTTCCATTTAATTTTGGGTTCATTAATCAGTACTTACCGAGCTAAGTTTTTACCCATCCTCAGTGCAGCTGTACGCATACGGGATGGTTTAAAGCCGCGAGTTGTACCAACAAGGTTTAAAACATAACTAATGGTTTAAGCAAAATGGGTGTTGTACCAGACTGGATCAGTGGATAACCAGAGTTTTGCCAACGGGTTTGTTAACCGCCCAAAAGTGAGTGGTTAAAATAATAATCCTAGTTTTCTAACCTAAAAACTTTGTGTAAGTGGTTTATTTTTACCCAAATTATAATAATGGAATATCCTGATTCACCAAATTTTAGTGATGACGAAGATTTTAATGAACTTGTAAATTTACGTTTTTCTTTGGCCGTAAAGTTTTCTGACCTTTTTTATTCTTATTCATTTTCAGTAAATAAAATAATATGCAAAAGCAAACAACACTTCAGGAACTGAGGGTTAGAATCGCATTAAAAATTCTTCTTTTATATTTTTTATTTGGCAAAACGTAAGTAATTTACCCCACAGTAGTTCATTCGTCTAACATTCATTGATACCAACCTTTCAAAATGATTGATTAACAAAACTGCACGAAAACACCATTGGTACAACACGAACCGGTTTAAACTTTTGTTAAATTTAACCCTATGGTTAAATAAACCAGGTTTAGCCGACTGTTGGTACAACTCGCTCTGCAAGCGCTAGTCGCAGGTAATCTATGGTTCTAAGTTCTAACCTCAAATTTTTGTAACAACATAAACAACAGACAATTCCAGAATGACGTCACTGACAGGTGGGCAATATTGTGCTGGACATTTACAGGTAAACAACGGATAACAGCTTAAAAGTACCTAAAATGCCATCGTTTTGTAGTGTTGTTAAGTGTGGAATACGGGGAGAAAGAGCTAAGGTATCTTTTTTACGATTTCCAGCTGTTTTAACGAAGCGAGGTGACTATTTAATTGATCTCTCTGATCGACGCCGCGATGCTTGGATTGGTGCTTTAAAAACGGGGACCCCTCAGTAAATCACAACTTTAAACTTGGCTTGTGTGTTCTCGATATTTAATCGAAGGTTAGTTAGTGTACCTATAGGTCTGTTTCATCCGCAATCAGAACCGATCAGAGAATAGTCGACCGTTGCAATCAGTGATGTTGACTGTGACCAGTTATATGCTCTGATCGTTTCTGATTGCGGTTGGAACAAACCTAATATCAGTCAATTGCTGTTCATAAAACACAAACACACAAAGTTCAATTCCAACTAATCGATTCGGCTGCCCTCCAGCACAATATGGCCGACCTGTCATGTGTTCTGGAATGGTCTATATAAGTAGGTATTTAGCAGAATTTTCACACTATTCATAATTTGATTAAACCTTTTATAGCCTGGTAGTTTTCTAACAATTTTTTATTTTTCCAAACACTTGTTTCAATATTATATACAATTTTATAAATGCTACTTTTTAATATTCAACATTCTTACAGTCTTTATATATATATATATTGCAATAAAGACTGGGAATATATTTTGAGTTGGTAAGAAAAATCACTTATTCAGCGCTCTGTTAAAAAATGACAAGTTAATTGCAACAGACAAAATAACAGGTGATTTGATGACTGTTTCATATAAAAAGTTGTCAATCTTTTGGATATTTCTTGTTCTTTCTATACAACAAATATCGATTTTACTTTAAATGCAGTACATTTTTAATATTATAACGCAACATGAAACTTTCTTTGGACAATATTAATTTTAATCTTTTTTACAATTTGGCATAAAAATGGGGTGTTGAACTTAACAAAAATATGATATTTTCTCAATGTTAATAGTTAGTGGAGGACAAAATCATAATGAGGAATCAGTTATTTTTAATATATTTATTCTCACAAGGTTTTAATGTCGAAATAGTTCGCCATTTATGCTGTTACTTACATTACCTAAAAGAGAAGTTAGCTACCTACATAAGGGTTGACATAGGACCACAATTCTGTCGTCTTCTTTTTTAAAATCGTGATGTATAGGTTATGCTTATGTTATATTGCTTTTATAGTGAATGACTTAGGAGTTGTTTAAATTTACTTCCGATTTATTTTTACGGCTACACACTCATATATGATTACTTACATCAAAATGATCTTTCACAGCAATAACTAATTGTAGTCTGTTTAAATTTTCTTCTAGCAGCCTGAAACCACAATTTTCGTCTAACTTCTACTGCAGGCATAATTTTAACTGTTGTGTTCGTGCAGTTTGAAGCAAATCAAAATTTATATGATATTGACATTATTCCAACTGGAAAAATGGTGGAGAAAAACTAACCAAACTTAACTAGAAAAAGATTAACACAATGCTTGTATTTTTTTATAATATTGAAACGTCAAACTCGTATAAACTGTAAACAAAAAACTCATATATTATAGACTTTGACAGTTCTCCAAACTTCAAATTCGAGTTGCCTTTTTCTAACTGGCTATTAGTTCATAAAACATCTAAATCAGAATGTGGCTAACTTCATCTTTAAGTATGTGACGTATATGTAGTGAAAGTTGCAAACATTTAGGTATTTTTAATTTCCAGGTTTCTCGGTTTAAAAATTTTTCAAATAAGTAGTACTAATATACTTTAATAAAATACCAAAAGCCGAATATCCGTTTAACACCCCATTTTAGGCAGTACGGATACAGAATCTTTAAAATTATCTCCAAGAACTTTAATTACTGTAAAAAAACATAGAACTAGTCCGATAATGATAAAGTAAAACGTACTCATCTGTCAATGTCATATGACAATATTAACAGTAGGACCCAAGCGCTGTTGCCGCTTTGTTTTCAAAGTATTGAATTTATAGAAAAACATACAATACTTTTTTTACTGGAAAAAAATGTTCAACATGAAGCTTTTTTTTAAATATTTTCACGCTATCCCCTTGGGGTAGGCTCTCAGGAATCCCCACACAGTTCGTACTTTGTCTGTTTTATTCCGATTCCACTTTATTTTAGTTCCTACTTTGTCAAATAATATCTATCAAAGGCATTTGGTGAAAAAAAAAAGTGTGGCAACGCTTTTATTTATAATAATCGGATTACTATAGACTTTGGCTAGTGATATTTATTGTTTAATAAAGTGTAAACATGATGTTTTTCTTCAAAGTTAATTAATTAAATAGAATACAAATTATTTTCCGAAAATATTTATTTGTTTTTTTTTTAACCGAATAACAGTGTCAGTGAAAAGAGTGGTGCCATCTGTATGTCAATGCAGAAGATTCAAATTACCATATGAAGATTGAAGAAGGCTAGGTCATATAAAACACCAGCAAACACGAAGCGTTATCTGTCAACGTCAGTCTCTCAAGGTCATAAATTTTTGTTACCAAAACATCAAAGAGATTGCGTCGGGCTTCGCTTCTTGTAAGTATATTTTTTTGTTGTTTACAATAAAATTTAGTTATGTATTCAATTTTTCAGGGCCGCCACCAGAGAGGAGCAAACTGTCCAAGAAACTCGACTGTGTGTTCACCCCAGACCTCCAAATGCCTGCTATGTTTAACATACCTAATATGTGGTCTGCTGCTGAAATTGCAAGGAATCTAGAGTGGAGGAGGCAGCAGGGGCCACTATTTTTTCAATTGGAAATGAAAAGTTCTGCCGAAGTGATAGTGACTAGTGACAACTGCCTAGCACCCGGTCGGCCGGTGCGGCGGCAACTAGTTTTCCTGAACTCGAAGGAACTAAAAAGAGACTGCGAGTACTGTTATCCAATAATCCTTCTTATTTTCTTAACTTCCTGTTTGTTCTTTACGCCATTTCTTAACGTAGATGTAGGTTCCTTCCAAAGCAGTGGTAGTTTATCTTGACTTTCACTTACTTCTACGATGTACATTAGGTCCGTTGAATAAAATATTTAAACTTTAAACTAATAATTAAAATAAGGGGGGGCGGCGAAAACCCAAGCTACGCCACTGGGTAGTTGTTTTTTGTATTTTTCGGTTACGACAGTGATTTCTGCTCAATATTATTCAAAATTATAAAAAGTCCTGAGTAAATAAACAACGAACATTATTTTAGTGTTAAAATTTTAATTACCTTTTTTGCTAAAGTATTCTAAACATAATATTTATCATTTTGAGGTTATCACAAATAAAATTCCGGGATTCAAATTTATTTATGGATAATCGTAAACAAATTCGTTATTGTTTTAAGGTTAGGTTTCTAATAAATAACCTCATTTATAATACAAAAGCCATAAGTAATTATCATAATATAGTTTGCCAAATTCAACTCCTTAGTAGAAATATTGCAAAATAACTTATCTTATGACACAGGAAACTCAACAAACGATTAAAAATAAGTTAAAGCTAAAATAAAAACGTTGTACATAAATTTAGGCCCGGTCTTGGCACTTTTTCCGGATTTGTTGATTTTTTTTCTAAATACATTTCAGTTAGAAAATCGATTTTGTATTTAAAAATGATGCGAAAAATGTTATAATATTTTATTTAATTTAAAGTATTATAGTTTATAAAACAGACTGATTAAAAATATAGACTATAGTTTTTCAAAAATTGTCAACTAACCTCTATTATAATATATAATAAAATTCTTTTTAGATTAATACTGTATAATGTTGACTAATTAATTAAAAATCAAATCTTTATAGTTTGATAACAAATAATAATTAGATATTCTACAATTCGTCAATGTCCTCACAACTGTCATTCTATCGGCTCTTTCGTAATTCGCCTTCACCACTTCATAATAACGACCATCGCTAAAATAAGAAACGTTATTAACAAAAATATTTTGAAATTAATAGTTTAATTTACCTCAAACATAAGCATTTTAACTTAAGACATTTCACTCTAATAGTATCGATCGCTTTTTGGCTCTTATCTGAAAACCTCAAATTGTCAGGGTCCCATCTCAATTCCAGTCTTTCAATATTCAAACAACTTCTAGCTATAGAGTCCATAAGTTGATCAGCCAAAATGTTCACACCTAATTTTTCTTGAGTACCCATTACCAGTATCCTTTAAAAAAACACATAAAATGGTCCTTCGAGCCGGATAAATAAAAATGGATGATACTTACTTTGCATTGGTAAGTATAGGTAGTACCGTTTGCCATAAAGAGTCAGTAATATGAGTCATTCCGGATAAACTTAAACCTAACAATTGAGTACCATGTTTACACAAAAATTTGTAGATCGCTTCTTCGGACAAGTTATCAGAACTATCCAAATCCAAAGCTATCTGTATAAAAACAAAACATTTTTGTAAAATATTCTTTTAATCCTAATTTTAGGTCGTACCAAGTTCCTTGACATGCCAGAGTCCATCCAGGATTTTAATACCAAATCGTTAAAACCGTTTAACTGTCCTGCACTCAGGAACCTAAGTCCTGGTATCCTTGTAAGCATATCCTGTAAGGCTTCCGTCGATAAATCTGTTGCAGTTATATCCAATTCTTGTACAGAACATTTTTCCCATTCAACTTGCATCAAGTGTTCGCTGTGTAAATCTAAGAAAGGAATGATGCAAATGTAATATTACAGTTTCCTGTAAAATTGTCGTATTTAGTAAAGCGAGTTACCAATAGATATCGAAGAATAAATATATTATTCTAACGCTTTACAACAAATATTTTTCATAAACAGAAACAACTATATGCCCCGACAGACATTGAATTACACTTCTAAGTCAAACGGGGTCGGTATGATCTGCAAGATTTAACCAACCATTCTGGTTTGCAATTAGAAGGGACAACAAAACTTGCGCATTTGCGCCTCATCAATACAAGGTAGGTGTCATTCGTCCAGAAGCTCTGAGAGCATAATCCCGGACTGAATTTGACACTAATTCACAATCAATACATGTCTTCCAGTAACGGAAATGTTAAAGTAATTTGTGAAACTTACTGGTTCCGTTCATTAATAGACAGTTGAGTCTTCTGCTACGTTGGAATAGAGTTTTCAAAGTAGATCCTGTTACTTTGTTGCAGTAATTGACAGCTAAGCATTCAAGCTGGAATAAAGGACGAAATTATTTTTAATTTAATGGTTAAATAAATAAAAAAAGGCTCACCTGGATACAATTCGAACTAAAAGCATCGATATGGCTGTCGTCTACAAAGTTGATACCATAAAGATTTATAACTCTTAAATTCGGAGTAGCCGATTTTAATTTGTGCACATTGATAACCTCATAGATTTCTTCTTCCTCCTCTTCTACTTTTTCATAAGTACCGATCAGATGGAGAATTTCCAAGCCATTTATAAAATTGTAAATTTTTCTCATGAATCCCTCCATAAATATAACCTGGGGATAAAAGTATAAATTATGACTTCTTTTCCTCTACATCTAGATTAGATTTTTAATTTCCTCTACCCGTTGGAAGAATGTGAAGGCTCCAATGAAAAGGTGAGTCTCCTGAAGAAAACGGACGGGAACTATGCAGAAACGGCCCAGGAAAGCTTGGAGTTGCTGACAAGAGCACACTTCCCAGGAGCTATCATGTATCTAGGTCGGCAGGAGGTAGCCAGAAATCTCCAAGAGGTAGGTAGACCCAGTCGGGAAGACTGGCAAATTGCCACTGCTATTACAAGACCAGATAAAATAAGATGGGGGATAGATGAATTCCAACCCTTTAAATCACCGGGAGAGGATGGAATCTATCCAGCCCTACTGCAGAAGGGTAAAGAGGCATTAGTGCCGCAACTAAGTAAGATCTTCAAGGCTAGCCTAGCTTGGAAATATACTCCGGTAATATGGAGGAAGGTGAAGGTCATCTACCTTCCGAAAGTAGGTAGAATATCAGACCAAACGCCCCAATCATATAGACCAATTAGCCTAACGTCCTTCCTGCTTAAGACTTTGGAAAAGCTAGTAGATAGGTACATAAAGGACAACGCTCTGACAGCTCGCCCTCTAAGCGAGCGTCAGTATGCCTACCAACAAGGCAAATCAACAGACTTGGCTCTGGATGACTTAAACAGGCTACTTTCCAAGTCGATCGATGACAAGGAAATAGCAGTAGCTACTTTTCTGGATATAGAGGGAGCATTCAATAATGCGTCTCCAATATCTATAACCAGGTGTATGGAAAGAAGAGGGATCGAACCCATCATCTGCAGGTGGCTTGCAGTCAATCTAGGGAATAGGATAATCACATCCACCCTGGGAGAGGCAACCATCACGGCGGGGGTGGGGAGGGGTTGCCCTCAGGGAGGCGTGTTATCGCCCCTTTTGTGGGCGATTCTTGTAGATACTCTTCTAGTACGGCTGTCCGATGAAGGTATTCAGTGCCTAGGGTATGCGGACGATCTTGCTGTCGTCGTAAGAGGACGGTTTCCAAACACGATATCAGAGCGCACCCAAATGGCGCTTAATATAGTAAGTGGCTGGTGTAGGGAGGAGGAACTGGCAGTGAACCCTCACAAAACTACACTGGTACCGTGTACAAATAAGAGAAATTTGCAAGGTCTACAAAAGCCACAAATTAACGGAGTGGAAATTCCATTTGCTAAAGAAGTTAAGTACCTAGGGGTAATCTTTGACCAGAAGCTTACATGGAATTCTCACATCGAAAAAACCACGCACAAGGCCAGAATTGCTCTCGGAAGGTGTAGGCAGATGTGTGGGAAGAATTGGGGATTGAATCCTAACATGACCAAATGGTTATATACACAGGTCGTGAGGCCAATGATAACCTATGGATCAGTAGTCTGGTGGCCCAGGACACTGCAGATTGGGGCGCAAAGGCAGTTAAGTGGTATCCAAAGGCAAGCTTGCCTAAGTATCACAGGGGCCATGAGAACGACGCCGACTGCAGCCCTGGAGGTAATACTGAACCTGCCACCACTGCATATCTTCGTTCAGGGAAATGCAAGATCTGTAAGTCACAGATTATTACAGGGGCCTCCTCCGATAAGTCAAGGACAAGGTTAGGTCTACAAAAAGCTATATGAAGAAATAAAGGCAGATCCAATACTGGGAATGCCAATGGATCAGATTGCCCCACAATATAGTTTTAAATATGAATACACAGTAATCATTCCAGAGAGAAAGGACTGGGATACAGGGCCTCCTATAATAGCGAATCTCAACTGGTACACTGATGGCTCTGAAACAGACTCTGGAGTAGGAGCCGGAATATATGGGGTACAAGAGAAGATCACGAAAGAATCGTCATCTACTCCGATAGCCAAGCAACACTAAAAGCGATAAGCTCATATCGGACGACGTCAAATCTGGTGTGGGAATGTCGCAAGGCCCTCAACAGACTAGGTACTCATAATAGAGTGACCCTAGCCTGGGTGCCAGGCCATCAAGGAATAAAAGGCAATGAAAAGGCCGATGAATTAGCCAAGCAGGGAGCGACGGAGGTCATGATAGGGCCAGAACCTTCCTGCGGAATTGCTAAATGCCTCACCAAGGAGAGCATCCACCAATGGATAAACAACCAGGCGTTGCGCTGGTGGCATGAAACTCCGGGGCAAAGGCACGCTAAGCTATTCCTTAAAAGCCCTTCGGTCAGACTGTCACGCGACCTACTATGTCAAAGTCGAGAAACGACGAGGATGATGGTGGGAATGCTGACAGGGCATTGTAGGCTAAGGAAGCATATGCACACAATTGGCCTAGCAGATGACAGCCTATGTAGGTTATGCCAGGAAGAAGACGAAACCGCGGAGCACTTACTCTGCGAGCGCGAAGGCCTAGCAACGGTTCGGTTTCACCTATTCGGAGAAGAAAAACCGAGGGCAGAGAGCTACGAAAAGGAGGCGGTATCCAGGCTAATAGGTCTAATAAAAAGAATAAAGCTAGATATCGAGCTCTAAATATGGCGGAGGACCACAATAGATCTGCAAAGGTCGCAGTGGGATTGGACAAAGAGCCACTCCAATTCTAATCTAATCTAATGTGATGGCTGGGTTGGGAGTTAGAGGGATTGCTTCTTAGCACTTTTGAGAACCTGTAGTGAGTCCTTATTATTTTACCAGGATCACTACCTTAGAAGAATGTTACCAAACAAGTAGTAAACTATAACAAGCCTTATAACTGATCCCTATCGTCTGAATTATCATATAGTAAGACGCATATACATTGTGCTTACTCCCTCTTGTCCTCTGGCTTAACCATTCCCCAAATAATCTAATAATCCTCGTGCTCTGGTACCCAGGCTGCCGTGACCTTGATATTTCCCACACTAGCTTGAATTGACTTAAGTTTATACTTACTTCGGATAGACATATGCATAGATACTTCAACTTTGTCGGAAATGCTTGCAGCTCGCTGAAATCGTGTAACTGCATAGCTGTCGAGAAATCCAGTAGCATATGTGTCAAATTAGGACACTTGTTAGCCAGTTCATGTAACACGGTGTGGGTAATAAGCTCTATGGGAAGTTCTATGTACCTCAAAGAAGGTCCAAATCTGATACTGATTAGAGCAAGAAGAAATTCCAGTGATCCTACGTGTAAGCCGGATATTTCCGGACGAAGAGAAACGTTTTTCCATAGTTTGGTATCGTAAGCCATGAGACGCCATTTCTTGCACACTCTAGCCATTTGGCAGATTTCTTTGTGGTTTAAATAACTGAAGACGTGAAGGAGAACTTTGTCTGGGAGTTTTTCTATAGTCTGAAAAATAGTTATATTTTAGATATGTAGCTTTAACTTGGCAACGTTGCTTGAAATATTTTTCATTAATATATTAATTTAGATTGTTATTTAAATAGGCAATTAAGAGTTATCAACAAATTTTATTATAGTTAAATAGTGTGGCAGCTTTTATGGAGAATAGCAAATGGGCTGGAAACGGGCCACGAGATTTTACAGAGGAAGTGTCTCATATAGTATAGACTTTTATTTGATTTAATTTTAGCTGAGTGTCTAAAATAAATGACCACAAACAAATATTTCTTTTTAAACACCCGCAGTGTAATGTCTATAAAATACAAAATGCAAATACTACAATCAAATAAATCTATTTTTAACTAAATTCCTTTCATACCGTTCCAGCAAAAGGACTTTTGGCCGCCGTACCATCGGTAAGGTATACTTGAGAGGCTTCTAGGGCTAGTTGCCCCCACACATCCGGTGATACATCCATATTTTAACGAAAAAAAAACTGTTTTTAACGAAATCTTCTACACCCGACACAACGAATTTTATAAAATCCTGACGCAATTTATAGCGTTGGCACACATTGCTGGTTAAAAATAGTACAAATATATTTCGGTATTCGAAAATTTTGGGACATTTTTAAACATAGTACAGGCCAAAAGTATATTCGTTTTTATAAGTGGGGGGTTTAATTTTTTCAGGTAGGGTTCGTGATAGGTAGACGGTAAGTCTGGTTTTTAGGATTTTCCGGCTTTCGTTTTGGGTTTACAAATAAAAAAATGTAAATACAAAATTTAAGTTATTCCGAAATTGTGATATTTTTGACAAAAAAACGTTTATAGTCAGTTTTTTTCTTCAAATTTGAGGTTATGCTTCGTTGTATTTGTTACTAACCTAACTTAACCTCACAAACATACAACGACAAACGGTCAAAACAAACAAGATGTAAACATTGAGGTTGGACCGATTTTGATGAAACTTATTATTATATTATAAGAATTGGTTAAAGTACTTTCCACCAAAACGCAACAAAGTAAATACAAGAATCTTGAGTCATGGTACTGCCGACAAAAGTGAAAACACCAATAAATGAATCCCTTTTAAAAATGTTATCGTAAGTTCATCGTAAATGGAATTTTTTACAAAAAAAACATATATCGAAAAGCTTCAAAGAATTCCCAAATATGTTTTATTTAAACTATACATATATGATAATAGATATTTATGCAACTAGTGCATAAAGTGGTGCTTTTTTTCACGAATGGAAAAGTTGACGCATGAGCCGCAGGCGAATGCTTCAATTCCATGAGTATAAATGGACTAAGAATGGCGTCGATTTGAATGTTTACGTTTTTCGTGATGACAAAACGCTAAGTAAAATGTCACTTTTAGCACTAGTGCTAAAAGTATTTTCCTTTTAACACCAGTGTCATAAAATGGCATTTTAGACACTGACGGCATGCATTAAAAATTATACTTTTACTGACGTTTGTAGAAAAATACATTTTTAATATTCCAATTTTGTGTTAACCTAAAAAATTTGAAAACGTTACGCTACTGTTTTAAAATTTTACTATATGGCGCTGGTTTTGACCACAGATCTCCAACAAGTTCGCGCAGTCGACTGCAACTTCAAGTGGCTTCTTCTTATGTGAAACGGAGTCTATACATATAGCTCTTGAAAAGTGTGACGATGATTTAGGCAACACTATATACGCTTCATTGTTAAATGTGTTGCATAACCAAAAGTATTGTGTGTTGCATAAAAGCATGACGAATGACAAAAGTATTGTGTGTTGCATAAAAGCGTGACGATGACGAAAAAATCCATGATTTTTTTCATAAAGAGATAGGGTTAAACGCGCCTAAAGAAGTTTTCACTTCAAAAAGGCTGAAGGGTATGAATGCTACCAAAATTTATAACTCGGCTGGAGAACCTGGAAAAGTCAGGGAAAAATAACATGATAGTCAAAAAAACTGGAAATGTCAGGGAATTTATAGTTCGCACAAAAAGTCAGGGACATTTTCAATAATCAGTGAAGGGTCAGAGAATTCCAAACATAAGGCTGGAAAATTAAATTAAAACGTAACAAACAGTTCTGGAATAACGCATGATATGAAAAGTAACAGTTGGTGTTTTTGAAGTGAAAACTTCTTTAGGCGCGTTGAGCACTTTTTTTGGTTGAAAAAAAAACATGGATTTTTCGTCATCGTCACACTTTTATGCAACACACAATACTTTTGGTTATGCAACACAATTAACAATGAAGCGTATATAGTGTTGCATAAATCATCGTCACACTTTCCATGAGCTATATGTATATATGGGTACTTTTTTTTGTAAAAAATTACATTTACGATGAGCTTACGATGAAATTTTCAAAAGTGTTTTCACTTCTGTTGGCAGTCCCATGACTGGACTCTACGTTTTTTTTTGAAAATGAGTACTCTGGATAGGCAACAATTCAGCACAAAGTGTAAAATATATGACATAGTTAAAAGATCTTGTTATTCACGCCATCTATTTGTTTGGATGAAACTAGAAAATATGGTTAGACCTTTTAAGGAGTACTTCCCATGGTTCACCATGCAGCGGATATTCTTGATTGTGAAATGAATGTTTCCGGGAATTTTAAATCTCCCTTCTCTCACCCAATTAGAGTCTAGGGAGAGGAATGATTTGGCTGCAAGCATGCGCCTTATCTAGTTGGTAGGGTTATAAACTTTATGTGGAATACAAATTATTCGATATTTTTTCGAGAAGGGGAAGGGAATATATCACGATTCTTAAGATATTCACATTTTTCTGTTGTCGCACCCAAGCGAAAACAAATTTTCTCTTTTATTTTGGCTCCTGAGCTTCAGCTCACGTTTTAGTAAAGTATATTTCACAATATTTCGTTGTCTCGGTATCTAGTCTTAAGGATTTAATAATAAAAGATTGTAAATCCCTCATTGTACAGTAAACAGTAACAGATCCATAGTCAGTAAAATTTAGATACTAAAACATAAATATTATTTTAGCAGTCAAATAGGAGGAGCTTAGAGTGAACTTACTATTCATTGTGCTATTGTTATCGGATTACCTGCTGTGGGTTTTTCTCTTGAATCAATCATGATCGTGTGAAGTTAAAACGAAATATCTTGGAATGTAGTATACTTTAATTGACACTTGAATACACGGCACGTCCCGTTATTGTCTTCCTTTTTACACTCTCCGAGCTCTTAATAATAATCCATTTTTGTTCCCTTGAGTTTAAATAAACTAGATTTCCTGGGACCTTTCCCCTTCTCCTAAATTTAAGTGAAATAAATCTGTAGGTATGGGGAGATTTTGAGGGGGTCAAATATTTCAGGAATATTTTTGGGGAAAAATTTTATATGTACTTTCTAGAAAAATACTTAAAAAGTTGGTACTCCTTACCCGAAATTAAAACAGGTATTTGACGAGGGCCCAGCTGCAGAAAGGCTCCCACCAATCAGAGTGTGCATATATTCTGTGCAATGTAAATTGCATAAATCAAGGAGTAAACATATCAAAGAATTTGCATTCCACATGAAGTTTTCCAGAAATAGAACAGGAGCTGATGCATGAAGGAAGGCAAGGAGTTTTTAGTAGATCGAGCAAAGTAAAACGAACGCCTGATAAGGCGGGGGAGTGATACTGGAGTGAAGAGAAAGGAGGTATCGCCTCTGGAAGACAAGGAACAGAAGAGGAAACTGAGGGAGAAATGAAGGAAGGATGTGGAGAATGGGAAGGAAGAAGGAGAGTGTAGAGAGATTGAAGGATATGGTAAGGCGGTTGGAGGAGAGGGTGGAAAGGCTGGAGGAGCAGAGGGGCGGGTCAAGGAATTGAAGAGGTTGAGTAGGGAGGACGATAGGAAGGAGATAATGCAAACACGATGGGAGGTGGGGCAAAGAGACTGGGGTAGATGGAAGGAGGTTAGAGATAGGGACTGGGATGGTAAAAAGGGGGAAGGAATAGCGGTGAAGGTGGGAAATCCAATAATAGTAGATGAGAAGGTAAAGGTGGTATGGGTGACCAAGAAAGACAGTGGAATGGAGAAGGGAATACAGAGGATGTTTAGGGATAGGTACCCGACGCTAGGAGGAAAGGGAGGGGAAGTGGAATGGGTCAAGGAGGTACGCACTATGGAATGGAATGGGGTAAGGGTGAAGACGAAGGGAGATTGTAGGGATGATAAAAAGGTGTTCGAGCTGATGAGTCGACTGTTTGGGGAAGTGGGGAGTGGGGACAGCATTGGACTCCACAGGCTTGAGCAGGTAGAGGTGGAGGTGCTGAAGAAGATGGTGGCGTGGGTGAGAGGTGGCGGAGGTAATAATCTATACAGATGGGGAAAAGGAAAAGGAGGGTAGGAATGGGGCGATAATCCTGAAGGATATCGGGGAAGTCGATCAGGAGGGGATCGAGAGGATTAAGAAGGGGTTGAGGGAGATGAAAGGGGTGGATAGACTCAGAGTCTCCAGAAATAGGGAAGAGGTTATCGAGGCAAATAAGGGGGTTGAGGTGAGGGAAATTCTGGGGGAGGTGGAAAGGGTGACAGGAGCTAGGGTGGTGGAAGCGGGGAGGGGAACAAAAACCATAAAAATGGTAGGGATAGAACCGTGGATGGAGGATGTAGTGGGGCATGTGTTTAGATGCTGGAGGAACGAGGAAGTGCTGAAGAAGTTGGAGAAGAAACTAGGGGAGGCGGTGTATTGGGAGAACATGGTGGAGATAAAGTTGAAGGGGGAGGATGAATGGATGGAGGTAAGTGGCGTTGAAGAGAGGGTTAGGAGGAGAGAAGGGCTCGAAATGGCATGAGAGGTAGTAGTGTAGGGAGAAGACGACAGTGTGAGCGGAGAGTGTGCGAGGGACCGCCGCCCGACTCGAAGTATGCTAGGGTAGTGATTCCGAGACGGGGGGCGAGTTTGTGGTGGGTTTGGTTGGTAGGCATCACCTTGGGAATGAGTCCAACACTGTTTGGGCCCTAGACCCATTCGAATATGAGTTTCCCATCTCGGCCCGAAAAAAAAAAGTTTTCCAAAAAGGGAAAGGGAATAATAAATTCAATTTTTTTACTTCTTGATTTATGCAATTTACATTGCACAGAATATATACACACTCTGATTGGTAGGAGCCTTTCTGTATCTAGGCCCTTGTAGAAATTTGGGACTGAATTATTCTTTTTTTATTAGATGGCGCTGTTTAAGCATAAACTTTATTTTATATCCTTATATATAGAATATTAAATCAAAAATTTTATAATGAATAAAATGAATGAATATTTAGTTTAGTGATGGGGATATTTGTTTTTAATTTCGCGATTTAAATTTCCTTAATGCCTTCAAATATCGATTCATTATTCACTTATATATCTAAAATTTTCCCCTGAATCGATTGTTGATGATTAGAACGATCTAACTGTATAATTGTAGGAGTTACGCGTTGTTTTTGGTGCTAAATTATTTTAAAATTTAAAAAAACACTTACCGTAGATCTAGCTCTTCTTTTTCTAAAACTACTTTGCAAATTCATTTTGTCACTCCGAATCACCGGCGCGCTCAATTTCCCGGTACTAAGGTCCCCCCATACGTCCATAATATCTTCCCTTGTTCACAACACAAACTAACCGAAGATCATTATAAACTAAAGTTAATTACAGGATATGCTTCACACTTCTTCCCACCACAATATAACTAACGAACTAAAAATATTTTACCACCTACTATCCCAGCTGCAATTAATTTCGAAGAAAAAAATTATTACAATAGTTTTGAGTGTAATTAATTACCCTCTATACAAAATGGAAGTACAAAAATAGTGGGCTGCAGCCGGGATCCCGACAGTACTTAACATTTATATTGGTTTTGGCATAAGATTCAATTGTAAAGGTCTTAATCAGCAGTGACGATCCAGGTTCGGTTCGATAAGATTGTCACACTTTACCCTCGGGAAAAAGGAGTTAAAAATAGCTGGACGCAAAGAAAACTACATTGAAACTTTGATAGAGAGGTAAGTATATCATTTTTTGAAGAAAATCATCGTCACGCTTTTATGCAACACACAATACTTTTGGTTATGCAATACAATTAACATTGAAGCGTAAATCATCGTCACGCTTTCCATGAGCTATATATGTGTTCTGTGTATATATGTGTACTTTTTCACTTCTGTCGGCAGTCCCATGATTATTATTATAGTGCTTTGGGAAATAAAAAGTACAATAAGTAACTGTAATTTTTGTATCACCATAGTATATTTATGCAATAATTTGTACAGAAGAGAAATGCCTTTGGACTTAAACCGACCCTGTGAGAAATAATGTTTGGCATCACTTTTGTACGGAATTGATTCATAAAACAAAAACTGTTTGTGTTTTAATTTATTTCATTTTAATTGAAGCGATTAATTTTGCAGATATACAATAAAAATTGTACTTTATTTTTTTGGCACTGTTTTTTATATTGTTGTCAGAATCTAACCATAAATCTGCCAATACTATCTAGGTGGTATCGGGATAGAACAACAAAGGAAAAATTTTTAATTTTACACGCTAAAAGGACAGATTTTACATTACATCACATACAAAAAAGTCCCTAAGTTTTATTTTAAAAAGATTATATACGATTTGTTCATGATTATTATACTCCTAAACAGTGGCGCAGCGAGGGGAGAGGGAGGAGGGGGTTAAATCTCCCCCCCCCCACCCGAACAGATTTTCAAATATTTATCAGGAGACCAAAATGATTTGTGACTAGTTTGATATCACAATTTCACAATCGAGAACTACTAATCGGTAAAATAATGTTCCAGGATCATCGCCGGAAGAATATTATCGAAGAGCTAATTTATATTCCGTTTCTCGACCAAACAAAATGCAGGCAAAATTAGATGCAAAATTTCTTAATTACAAAAATACACTTGAACCGTTTCAAATACTTTTATGTAAAAATATTAATTTAAACATTAAAGAAATTGTGTATTCTATCCAACAACTTTTGGAATTTTATGAACTGGATGAGTCGGGTGCTATAGAAGGAGAAGTGATACTCTGGGGCCAGACAAAATGCGATGGAAGCAAATAGTTGATAATTGTCAACAATTGTTAAGTTTTTTGAAAAATTGTCAAAAATTTTGAAAAAAATGGTCAAAAATTTGGAAAAATGGTCTATAATTGTCAAAAATTATCAAAAATTGTTAGAAACTGTCAATTATTGTTAAAAACTGTCAAAAATAGGCATTTATTGTCAAAAATTGTCCAAAAAGGGTTAAAGATTGTCACTCATTTTGGAAAACAGTCAAAATGGTCAATAATTGTCAAAAAATGGTCAATCATTGTCAAAACTTTTAGAAAAATTGTCAAACATTTCGAAAAATGGTCGATAATTGTCAAAAATCGTCAAAAACTATCAAAATATCTGAAAAATTGTCACAAATTTCGAAAAATGGCCAATAATGGTCAAAAATCGTTAAAAACTGTCAAAATATTTAAAAAATTGTCAAAAATGTTCAAAATTGATCAATAATTGTCAAAAATGTTCAATAATTGTCAAAAAATGGTCAATAATTGTCAAAACTTTTAGATAAATTATCAAAAATTTTGAAAAAATGGTTAATAATTTTTGAAAAATTGTCAAAAACTGGACAATTATTGTCATAATTCTGAAAAATAGTTGATAATCGTCAACAATTGTTAAGTTTTTTGAAAAATTGTCAAAAATTTTGAAAAAATGGTCAAAAATTTGGAAAAATGGTCTATAATTGTCAAAAATTATCAAAAATTGTTAGAAACTGTCAATTATTGTTAAAAACTGTCAAAAATAGACATTTATTGTCAAAAATTGTCCAAAAAGGGTTAAAAATTGTCACTCATTTTGGAAAACAGACAAAAACTATCAAAATATTTGAAAAATTGTCACAAATGTTCAAAAATTCTCAGAATTGATCAATAATTGTCAAAAAAGGTCAATAATTGAAAAAAAAGGGTCAATCATTGTCAAAACTTTTGGAATAATGGTCAAAACTCTCTAAAAATGGTCGATAATTGTCAAAAATCGTTAAAAACTGTCAAAATATTTGAAAAATTGTCGAAAATGTTCAAAAAGTCTCAAAATTGATCAATAATTGTCAAAAAAAGGTCAATAATTGAAAAAAGGGTCAATAATTGTCAAAACTTTTAGAAAATTTGTCAAAAATCTCTAAAAATGGTCAATAATTGTCAAAAATCGTTCAAAACTGTCAAAAATGTTTGAAAATCTTCAAAATTGATCAATAATTGTCAAAAATGGTCAATAATTGTCAAAAAAAATGGTCAATAACTGTTAAAACTTTTAGACAAATTGTCAAAAATTTCGAAAAATGGTCAATAACTGTCAAAAATCGTTAAAAACTGTCAAAATATTTAAAAAACTGTCAAAAATATTCAAAATTGATCAATAATTGTCAAAAATGTTCAATAATTGTCAAAAAATGGTCAATAATTGTCAAAACTTTTAGACAAATTGTCAAAAATTTTGAAAAATGGTCAATAATTGTCAAAAATGGTCAATAATTATCAAAAATGATAAAAAATTGTCAAAATTTATCAGTAATTGCCATTTGCTGGATAAATTGGTGAGGAGGCTGAGCCTCCTTAGCCTCCTTCGAGGAGCCGCCACTGAATACATTCCAAATAGATTTTGCACAGTCCTAATTTCTGCTAGTAGATATAACCTATTGCTTGATGATCGGCAGTAATGCGATGGTAAACTCTTTTGATAAAATTTTCGAAGTCAGTAATTTGATCATCCCTTATCTTATGCCTGGGATTATGTTGTCCTCTATTATCCCTATTTTCTTTTCTTTTTCCGTCAATGGAGATTCTAACCATTTTTTGAGTGATGTTTAGTATTTTAATAACAAATTGTAGACAAACACGAACTTCTTTCATAAAATAATATTGGTAAGTAAGGCCTCTTTTGGATAACTTGTTTTCAGTCCTTTTACGTTTAACTGGAACCACATTGACACAGCCATTCAAAAAACTCCTCTTCTCTATTGAGCTCCTCATTCTCCAAAATATTTTAAAGAGCTGAAGTCTCTTCTTTTGTAAACGTGTCGCAATTATTTACACAAGGATTAGGTAGGACTGACTTAGCTTCCACGATTTCATTTCTGTGATTAAAATATGATAAACCCATACTTCTGCGTTTCTTATTTCTCAATCCCTTGCTTCCGCGCTTCTTTCTTTTTCTTATAGCTCTGGAACCGCTGCTGGAGGTGGCCAGAAGAACTCCAATTTTCTGTTGACATGTCTGCATTTGATTTCTCCTGGCAAACTTGGTGAACAGGTACATTCTCGATACAGGGCTCTTGTTCCACAACGTCACTCTCTGATGAGTCTGAATAATACTCTACTTCAGTCTTACTTGAAACTTCAGTCTCACATAAATCAGTCTTCTTGGTAAAATTATCATCTAATGCGTGATAGCTGAGATCATTAAAAGGATCTTGTAGTTGCTCCTTAAGAAGTTTATCATGGCTGCAACGGCTCATTCAAAATATTATTGTTATCGAAACTTGAATAATCCACAACTTGATCACTTTTTCTGAGTCCAAATGATGTTCATCAAAAAGTATAATATTATTATTTTGACCTGATTATTATCATTTAAAGTACTGTCGTCAAATATATAAACTCTGATATTCTATCAAGCTCTTTATTCTCAAAAGTAACATTATTTGGTGATAGTTTTTGAGCCATCTCAACCATTTTTTGGCCTCGAAACATCTGAAAGAATGTTGTGACATTATGCAATTATTAATAAGTATAAAGTCAATTTTGTTATTCATTCAGATACATTTTCAATATATTATCAATGCAGGAACAATTACTAATCCAATAATATTTTTTATAGTGACCAAACGTCTTAAGTATAGGTACTCCGTCCCTGACTGTTTTTTTTTTGTTTATATTTTTAAATATACCTACTCTACATGTTCGTTGCGTTTTGTGTACTATCATAGGTATATTATAGATTTTAAAATTCTTCCTAATTTCTTTTCAAAACCCTCCCTAATACAAGATTCTGGCTGCGCCGCTGCTCCTAGTACCTACAGTTGAAAACGAAATTCAAAAATGACCTTGAAATATGATGGAATATCTTTTGTAATATTAGAATTATACAAAGAAATTTGGCACCCTAGCAGGATTTTATCTCGTTTTCAATCATTATCATATCAACAAATTGAGAACAAAGAACATTTTTGTTTGTCATGTATTTCTTTGTTTCCAAAAATGACATATTGAAACAACTTTACGTACATTCAAGATAATTGTTTTAATTTACATAACTTTAAGATTGTATCCATAACCGAACAAATTTAAATTATTAATAAAATATTAAAGTATAAACTGCGTAGTTCAACTATATTGATATAGAAATGATACATCAGGAAATTTAAAACATTTTTTAACTACCGGCAACGCTGCGTACACTGTGACGTAGTTTGTTTAGTCGCTTCGTTAAAATTAGTTCATTCCACCAAAGTAAATTTTTGGCTAATAAAACTAAAGATAAATGTAAGTACAGGGTCGGGCAGTGAAACTGGAATATTTAAAAAAAACTCTCAAAGTCTTAATTATTTATTATTTTATTTATTTATTTATTGTTCATAGAAAAATATAATATTTTACAAGAAGAAGTACTGCAAATATTATAGATGTAATTTAGATAATACGATAGCAATTCAGCTTGCTTATTCACAGAGAACAAACGACCTTAACTTAAGAATATTAATTAAATAGCTACATATAATATTAGCAGCACTGGGATCTATATCATTTAGTTTCTGAACAAATGTTTTCTCGTTTTGAAGGTAGATCGAATTTCATAGCATTGTAATCCTTAATTATTAATATTTAATAAACTTCTCCACACAAATATAATCTAAATTATTGGAAATTAATGAGGATATATGAACATGTTGATTTTTTGAAAACTAGATGGCGTCCTTCGTTTCGAGCACATTCTTGAAGTTTTTTGGTGAAGAATCCCATGACTCTGCGTAGCATATCCAATGGAATGTTGTTAATCTCCTGTTGGATTCGCTCCTTCAGTTTGTCCCTAGTTCTGGATGGGTTTGATTCGAAAACCTTTAGCTTTAGATAACCCCACAGAAAAAAGTCAGGAATCGCCAAGTCTGGTGAACAGGCAGGCCATTCTTACTAATTAAGCGACCAGCAAGTCCATCGAAATGTTAGCAGTGTGGCTAGTAGCATCATCTTGCTGGAATAATGACCGATAATATGACATGTTTGTCAAGAGCAGGAAATGCAAAGTTCACCAACATCTCAGCATACCGCTCAGAGTTCACTGTTACAGTGTTTCCGTTTTGACTTTCGAAAAAGTACGGACCAACCACACCTAGAGAGGATGTTGCGCACCACACAGTTACCTTTTGTGAATGAAGAGGCTTTTCGTGAAGATTACGTGGGTGATTGTCACTCCAAAACCGAAAGTTTTGTTTATTGACATACCCACAAAGATGGAAGTGAGCTTTAATCCATAAATTATGGACCAGTCTTGATCAATTAAATTTAACAGCTGTTAACAAATGCGTACTCGACTAACGTAGTGTTAAGGTTTGAGAGCTTGGACTACCTCTATCTTAAATGGAGGAAAATGGAGATTATTCTTCCGGATCCTTCTTGTGGTTCGGTCACTAAGACGCTGTGCTGATTTCCGTTGGACTTCTTGTTAAAGCCTCACGCACCCGATCAACATTCTCGGGAGTATGAGCCGTCCTTACACTACCACCTCGTTTCTTGGTTACACTAGCAGTTTCTTCAGAATGTCTTACCCATAGGTTCACTGAAGGTACACGATCACGCGGTAAAAAATTGAATTCCCGACGGAAAGCACGTTGAGCACTATCAGCATTTTTGTAAAATGCCTTTACGGCGAAAGCACGATACTCATTCGTCCAACGCAACATGGCGACTGCAAATATCGGCTGTCTAGACGCTCAAGGTAGGGATGCGCGATACTATCCGATATTCCAGTGTATCGATACTTTTACTTCCGATACTCGATATTTTGTATCGATACTATGCTTTTCGATATATTCCAAGTATCGATAAATTTGTAGTGTATCGATACCTTGCGATACGGGATATTTAGTGGTAGCGGCAAGTGGCGTTATCTATAGTGATGAACGATATCGTGATTTTTTAAAAAACGAAAAATGCAGTTTTTTGCGTTTTTCGAGCTAATTTTGAGGTTATGTGGAAAAGTCACTAATTAAAAAGTTGTAGATTTTCTCAAGATCTACAACTTTTATAATTAACTTTTTATTCTAGGAACTCAACTTTGGCCGGAAATCGCAATAATGTCTTTTGCCACCCCTCCAAAAAAGTGTTTTTTACCGAAAAAACGTCATAACTCGAAAAATTTCCAATATTTTAATTTGACATTTTTTTTCATGGTTTGTGACTATCAAAGCTACCTTCTACTCTACTAAATTTTCATCAAAATCGAACATTTTTTAACGAAACCAAAAATAAAAAACGAAAAATGCAGTTTTTTGCGTTTTTCGAGCTAATTTTGAGGTTATGTGGAAAAGTCACTAATGAAAAAGTTGTAGATTTTCTCAAGATCTACAACTTTTATAATCAACTTTTCATTTTAGAACCTCAACTTTGGACGGAAATCGCAATAATGTCTTTTTCCACCCCCCCCCAAAAAAAGGGTTTTTTACCGAAAAAACATCAAAACTAGGAAAATTTTCAATATTTTCATTTGAAAATTATTTTCATGGTTTGTGACTATGAAAGCTACCTTCTACTGAATTTTTATCAAAATCGAACATTTTTAAAGGAAAATAATAATAAAAAACGAGAAATGCAGTTTTTTGCGTTTTTGAGCTAATTTTGAGGTTATGTGAAAAAGTCACTAATGAAAAAGTTGTAGATTTTCCCAAGATCTACAACTTTTTTTTCTAGGAACTCAACTTTGGCCGGAAATCGCAATAATGTCTTTTTCCACTTTACGTTCCGATCCGTATCGATACCTAATATCGATACTTTCTAGTGTATCGCGCAACCCTAGCTCAAGGTCGAGTCCCCCACTCCTCTCGAGTCACTCCTGTCGACTGTCACACAATATCTTAATCTTCCCGTTTCACTGCCGAATCCTGTATAAGTTGTAATAAGTGATTGTTGTCAATATTTACAGTCGAGCAGCCGAGTAGACAGGACGAGTTCTTGATTACTCTAAGCAAGCGAAGCGGATTCTGAGAAAGCTATCGGACGGAAGCTGATTTTTATCAACCGAACCGGTGAAAGCAATCAGAGGACAAAAATAGCGTTTTTTAACACTATTTTCATCTATTGTCTATCCGCAAAATCCAGAAAGAGCAGAAAAAAGAAGCAGCCGCCAGAAGAAAAACAGACGATGAAATGATGGACGAAGCCATCAATGAGAACAAGAAGAAGACACACCGACCACCACCAGTCATCCTACGGAGCACCTGGGGATCTGTAAGGATAGACATTTACCGTCTTGGGATAAAGACGAGATTTATAACGATAAGAGAAAGACTCGGGGTGAAAATCCCCTGCGAAGGACCGGAGGGCTACAGGAACCTGACAAGGTACCTGAGGAAAGAAAGAAAAGAAGTGGAATGGTACACACACCTACACACCACGGGAAGATCTAAAAGGAAGGATTGTCCTTAAGGGACTGACAAGCAGCGAGGATATCAACGAACTAAAAGAAGAAATCGAAAAGGAAGGAGTCCGAATCGGCAAAATAAGCCAAATCTGCTCCAGATTTGGTGAAAGAAGACCACTGCCTATCTCCATGGTAGAAGTGGAAGAATAGGAAAGAATCAGGAAAATACAACACATCCAACAAGTGAGGATAAGATGGGAGGAAAAGGACCAACGCAGTGCTATAACTGCCAGGTATACCACCACGGACAGACATCGTGCAGAGTGAACACCAAGTGTATCAAGTGCGGTCAAGTGTGCACAAGACCGAGGGACAAGCCAGCCACCTGCGCAAACTGCCAGGGAGAACACCCAGCGAATTACAAGGGATGCCCACAGGCCCCAAACAAAAGGACGACGAGAAAACCACCCTCAAAGGAAACGAAGCCAGGAGTCAGCTATCAGCTACGCCCAAGCGACATCCAAGAAGACGACGACGACCCCGAAGAAACAAGAGATTCTCGAACAGGTGACAAGGCTATTAGCTCAGCTAATGGCCTAAAGTCATCTATAGAGAGTCTCAAGAATACCCGCCTACGAGAAGGCCTGACACATCCATAGAAAGATGAGTGAGGATTTCAACTAGGTCAACAAAAACAAGTGGATCCACTCTATAATGTTGTCTTTAGTCGTAATAAGTCGGCTAAGGATTTGGCCCTTATAGAGGTAGAGAAAAACACACTCAACAGAAGACAAGAAACAACGAGAAGACCGTCGAAGATAAAACCACTGAGGTTACACGGCCGAAAAGAAGACAGCTCGACTCCATCCAACAGCCATTCGGCTAGGGACGAGCTGTACGCGAAAAACGCGAACGTCGACGATGAGGACCCATCGGATGAGTTGGGGGGTGGATGGAAGGTTCTCCCCATTGTCTGTCCAAGTGAAATTGAGAATCCATGAAATTATAATTATATATCTCTTTTTATTACACAATAAGATAACAAAGTACAAGTGATGAGTGAAGGATATGGTTAGGTTATTTATGGTTATCAGTTTTCTAATTTTCATGGTTTTTATCTCCCTGATTCTATATATTCATCTCTGGCCGTAGTAGAATTTGTAGAAACATCAAAATGTGTTCCTTTTAATTAAACTACACTACACTAGAACTAGAACAGCTTCGGTATTCACAAACTCATATTATTTCATCGCAATAGTAAGTTGAATATAAAAAAAATCTTGAATAGATGAGGCTTTTACTTGATTAAGATCCATACTAAGCGATCAAATAAAACAATTTAATTTGCTTAAATCTCCATTATACCTAATCTATTTTTAGTAAATGCGGAGTACACTCAATTTATTGATTTTTTTTATAAAACGATGAAATAAAACAATTTAATTTTCTTAGATCTCCATTATAATGGTGTTAAAAAAGTTAAATTGTTTTATTTCATCGTTTTATAAAAAAAATCAATAAATTGAGTGTACTCCGCATTTACTAAAAATAGATTCGTGGTGGAATGAACGCGGCGAACTCGTTCCTTCTTACCAGATGATCGCCGCGTGAGTAGTGGGGATATATCCGTCAAAAACATGCTTGGAGTTCGAGCTTCTATCCAAGAAAATAATGTTTTAAAAGTAACAAAAGTGTCGTACATAAGATGAGTGCTCGTTAATGATTGTTTCGTAATAATACAATAGACTATCTTTCATGACCGGCTCAATCTCAGTGTAGATTAGTCGGCATAAACACAACAAATCAAAAACATTATCAGCAAGTTCGTGTGTGATTAAAATATAATTTTTCGATCGTATACAAAAAAAATGACATTGCTTGGTAACGGTTTCGTGTGTGCAACGGACATAAATAGCACAAATTTAGAATATCCTTTTAAGGATTTAGTGCCAGAATGGGTTTGTGCCCTAGAATATGTTCCTTGGTGCTGGGCCATGTTTGGTTCTCTCCTTGTTGGACTCAGTGGAGTATTGCCTCTCCTTGTCATTCCCATTGACCAATCTGACAACTTGAAACAAGGAGGTTAGAATTCCGTTTGTTTTTATATAAATTTAATGTAGTCTACTAGACTTTATAACAAAGATAAACTTTGTTACACTTTTTTATCTGTAAATTATTATTCTAGTAGGTACTTGCAAAAACATAATCTAACAGTGTTATTTTTACCATTTTTTATAAATCTTTATTTCTATATCCACTCCTGTTTGGAGGTAATTAAGAACAAACCAAAATAATTGTTCGATTGACATGAAAATAGTATGGAATCCACAGTTTTTTCAAAGAAACATTTTTCAGAACACATTGTTTTTATGATCAAGTATTATTTTTAAGTATTATAGTTATTTATATAGCAAATGAGTTTGTTGTCGCTTACCCCGAAACCGAATGTTGTTTTCTAAAATATTCAAAAATAATCTTCAATTACTGAGAGATGAAAAAATGTGGAAGCTATACAAAATTTGTACCTATCCCAAATTACATACGGCTGACAACAATTATGTACCAGCTTGGTTCCAAAAGTACAATATAACAAAGAAAGAAAATGGGGACCATTTTATCTTTGTATGTATGTATATTGGGGGGACATTCACTGAAACCTAAAAGATCTATTGTGCCCCCTTACTTCTACTTAGTTCCTGAGAAAAGTCTCAGAGACTAGCAGCTCCCTTAGTCCTATTTCTCGGAGAAATTTTAGGATATCTACAGGTTTTAACTTAGGTAAATGTCCCTCTTCTATCCAGTAATCTTCTAGGTGTTGTGCCCTGGGATTCTGAATTGCTGTGCAATTCGCAAGTATGTGGACGGAGGTTTCTTCTTCCTCCACAATTTTGAGCCTTTTCAGGTGCCCATTCAGGCGACATTGTCCAGTTAGGATCCCTGTTAAAACTCTTAGTGCAGCTTTACTTTGACTTATGCATTCATTTGATCTCAACTGATCATTATTCAGTAATCCCACAACTGATTCTCTCTTAAAAAGATCATGTTATAAACTGTAAATCTAAATATTTTGCCCAGATAGATAAGAATAAACTTATTCATAGATTTTAACATACTGACTGGAATGATATTATTCTTAATCCAAATTTGGACTCCGCAACTGGTAAATTGGTTAGCGCTATCCAAGATAATATTAGGCAGGCAACAACTTATATACAAAGATTAAGAATAACTTAAGAAAAAGAAAAAATTGGATCACACCATCCTTCATAAAATATGTTAACAAAAAAAATTTAAAAAGAAATCCTCTAAATAATACGCTAAAAAAAGAGTATACCGATTACAAAAAGCTACTAAATAAATTAATCATCACTGCTAAAAATGATTATTATAATAAACTTCTAGAATAGGAGCAAAAAAAATATGGAATATGGTAAACTCGATATCTTTTTTTTTTTTTTTTTTTTTTTCGGGCCGAGATGGGAAACTCATGTTCGAATGGGTCCAGGACCCAAACAGTGTTGGACTCATCCCCAAGGAGATGCCTACCAACCAAACCCACCTCAAAACTCGGTATCGATATCTAAAAAATCAGAAAACACAGAAATTACAAATATTAAGGACAACAATGGAAAAACAGTAAATAAAGCTGAGAAAATTTCTGAAATGTTTAATACTTTTTTTGTAAATATAGGACGAAATCTAGCAAGTACCATACAAAAACCAATAAATTATAATGAAAGAATATTGTGAATTGTCATTCCATCTTTAATTTACGGTCTGGTCAGCTGGGGTGGACTGGCGAAGACTTACTGTAACATTCTCCAGGTTTCGCAAAAAAATCCTTCTTGGAAAAATGAGAAGATACAGCAGTGAACTTCTATATACTGAAACGAAAATATTAGACGTTAGACAATTATATTTAAAAAAACAGTATTAAAACAACATAAACTTAAATCAAATCTGCAAATTCAAACACAATTATGCGACAAAAAACAAACATACTTACCTGCATCTTGCAATGAAAAAACAGCTGGACAAAGAAGCTTTTTGTTTCCTGGACCTAAGCTATATAATACCCCTGCAAATTAAATGTGAATCTTCTGTAAAAGTACTGCATGAATATATTACCAAAACAAATAGACTCGAAAATAATTACTGATAATTTTTCTATCAATTTCTATTTCCAGTTTATTTATTTATTACAATATATTTTCAATAAAAAGCTATTTGCCCTAAGGCAAACTTACAACTAACAAAATTATCAAGGCAAAAAAATAAAATAAAAAACTCCAGCTATCCTACTAGTTAGTCTGTGATTACAATATTTTAGAAATCACCTTATATCTGTAGGGGTGAATAAAAATTATTATTATTATTATTTGAAGTCACCCAGAAGAATCTTCGATTGTCTAAGTCCTACTAGATCTTTCTAATGGTCAGATCGTCTCTTTTTTTCGGCTTTACCTATTTCTTCCAATATTACATTGAGACTGATACCGCAAAAGGGTTCCGGCCCCCCAAACGGGTGTACCAGTCCCCCTCTTTGTGTGTCCTGGAATCCACAGTATTGTTCTCGCCTAGCTCATTGAGTTTACCTAGGCATTCCCACACCATTCAGGAACCGACTACACAAGAGCTCAGTGCTTTAATGTCTGCTTGACTCTGCGACATTATGATAATCCTTTGCCTTCTATATCCTTTATCAATATTGAACTGGGCACACTTTCTTATGGCGCTTGAAAGATACTTGTGGCGTATCCCAAGCTTTCAGAATGTTTGGTTTCTGGACCGTACACTCCTATCCCAGTTCCTTCTATTGCTTTTGAGCCGTCTGTGTACCATTGAATGGCATTGTTTCAAAGTGTGGTGGTAATGGTATTTGGATCTCATTTTATCTTTAAAAACAAACTAAATATAGCCATGATATCCGGCTTAGGGTGAAAAGAGAGAACCGATGAGCTTTACTTTTTCATTATTGGATAATGTTTTACTACTGAGCCATTTTTGACAGTTTGGAAAATGATAATAATCCTAGGGGACATTCCCGGGAACTTTGAAGCGTAAAAACGAATAGAAAATATATATTTTTAGCAAATATAGTAGAATTTTATGGAACATTTCAATTTAACAAAAACTGTAGTTGTACAAAGTTGCGCACATCCCCATTGTAAAAGATGACACGGTTAAATTTTAAATTTATTCTGTTTATGAATATTAAAAATGCCATTGCACACGATCCTACATTGTTCATAACAAAAGTATAATATTGATAAAAATCGTAAATATCTAAACACGCGGTCTGACTGGAATCTAGACGTTCGTGTGCAATGGTTCACAGAGTTCAACGTTGAAAAACAATCTCTATTGTTGGCAGCGTTTGAAACATGCAAAATTATCTTCCTGATTGTTGTTTACTGGTTTCGGTATATTGTTTTTAGATACAAATTTATTAGGTGAAAGTTTTACTCGCTCAAAAATTCCATGGAAACTGTCAAGTCCTTTTAAATTGATTGTTTATATTAGTGCAAAGCAACAGAGCTAACGAAAATAATATTATTCAATGCACACGGTTTTCTTTGCTTCGAATTATAATAAATGTCCTTGTTTACCTTGATAGGTCAAACAGTATTTCACCTTCGGTGGAGTATGTGAGGTCACGGAATGAAGCTCTTTTTGGACATATTAAATACCTGCTTGCGTAAACACTTGAATTTTTATTCATGGACTTGTAAAGTTTTTACTTGATTTTTCTTTCTTTTCCTTTCACCATCTTCAAGGGATTATTTTTGACGTTTCTAAAAGCCGATAGTTAAAAATTAGAATAAAAATGGTTTTAGCTCAACATCGGTGGATGTATGTATCTAATGTTATATTTCATATTTTAGCCAATTATATTTATGAGACAAGACCTAATAACAAATATGTCACCTTTCTAGACAAGGCCCATTAACAAACCACTTGCTTGTGAACCAAGTATTGTTTATAGTTTATCACATCTCTGGTAACATGTACAGGATGCCAGGATTGAACGGGTAAACGGTAGGGGTTGTGAAAAGTGAAGTGGCCTGTTTGGAAATGGGATGATTGGGAATAAAGAGTCTATGTGTAACCGTGACATTGAAGAGGATAAATTCCGTGAGTTATATTATTATCGAGTTTTATTTACTTGGATCCTCTTGGAATCTAAAAATAAATGAAAATTGATACAAGAACACGATGGTGAGCAATGTGTCCATTTGGAAACAATGTTATTCATTTTGTGAGGAACGGGACTACTGAAGAAAATACAGCAGGAATAAGAAGGTTTAACCCTGTTAAAGACATCTACCAGGGATTATCTACCTAGCAAGTGCAAATTGTTGCAAAAAGAACCCAAGAAAAGGAAGTACACTTGATAAATGAATAGGGCAAGTCCATGTGACAGGCGCCCTGATGAATCTGATGATAAACAAGCGTTGTGGTTCTGAATAGTTATTTTTATCGTGTTTGAGTTCATTTAATTTTGATTTGGTGTTTTCTTCGACATTTATCTGACTGTTTATAGTAAAAGGGATGATTAAATCAATACAAAACAACCAAATTACAAATCTAAGAGCTATCCAAATTATTGTTTGACTGTCATTAGTGTCAACTTGTCAGTTGGAGTATGATCCGTATATATCTTTGGTTAGTAACTGGGCGGTTCGTATATATTAAATTCCTGAAAAAGCAGTGATCATTTCCTGAGACTTTGGTGAATTATCTGTCACCAGAGCAACCATACTTTTATTCTGGGAAGTATGGTAACACGAGGGCCTAGCTGCAGAAAGACTCCCACCTATTAGAGTATATATATTTTGTGCAATATACTTAATTATTCCCTTCCCCTTTTCGAAAAAATATCAAAGAATTTGTATTCCACATCAAGTTTTCCAAAAAAGGGAAGGGAATCCCTTAATATTCCTTGTTTTGGTAACTACTTATCATTTCGGTTTATTGTTTGTTTGTTTATTGTAAATTATCTGAACAGGAAAAAATTAAAAAGTATTCATCTTCATTAATTATGCTAATATTTGTAATTATGTATATGATGCGATATTGGATGGACTACTTAATGATTTAAGTGGTGTTTGGTTGGATAAATCCCATTATATTGTGTATGTAACTAAATAAATAGGACAAATGGACAATTCACATTAGCCTCCAATCCAAAATTCTGTCGTGTCAATGTTTTTTGACAAATGACATGTGATCCGTATATACGGACCATTATTCTTGGTGGACATGCCCTTTAGGGGATTCGGGAAACTTTTTCAATTATATCCTCACTTTTTATTAAATGGTTTTGGTAAAGTAATATTTTTTTTTTAATATAAAAGTGTAGACTAAACAACCTGTAATGGAAAAATGTACAAGCTGGTTGGTGATTTTATTAAAGAAATTAATAGTATAAAACTCACATTTTATGAATAGGCACATTACCTACCTACCAGGATAGGTCAGGATATAATATTATGAAATAAAAATATAAACATAAAAATGTTTACATAAAATAACAAACCCACTATCATAGATATTTCATTGAACTTTCACTTTTTTTCATATGATTCATATTGACATATAAATATATTTGATAATACCTTACTTAGTTGTATTTTGTTTGCGATAGTTGCAAGTAAATATTAACAGAAACAATGACTTCTCTGTAAAAGAAACAACAAATGATATGTTTTATACAACACACTGCTTTTGATAATTCCAAGAAAAGATTAAGGATTATAAAAGTCCACAGTTTATTTTAAAAAGGATTTAGTTTCAACAGATAATTTATTATGCAGTTAAAAGTTTTAAAATAGGATTTGCGGGATAGGTACATTGACTCTGTATCTGTAGAGTAGGGAGGGTGAGTTTAGACGACCCACAGCACCTAGGCCACATTTGACCCATTGTACATCCTCCCAAGGAGTTGTCCTCCTAAGTCATCGTCCATCCTGTCCTTTCCAGGAAGGTGGACAGGTCACTAGGAGACATCTACTTTATATCGGCAGGTGTAGGCCAAGACTCATCGAACACACTCTCTCTCATTTACGATAACTCCGGGCATTCGCATAAGACATTCCTGACAGTTTCGTCTTCCTGTTCACACATCCTGCATAGAGGTGTGTCCACTAGCCCCATTGTATGGAGGTGCTTCGTTAGCTGACAGTGGCCAGTCAGAAATCCTACTGTTAAACGTAGGTTTTTCCTGGCCATCGCCAAATATTTCTTCGACGCCAGCTTCCCAGGGTAATCCTGGCAAGACTGCATCCCTTGATTTCATCCCATCCATTTAGGGTGTAACATTTAGCTTAAAGTCTTAGTCCACCGATTCCCTGGCTAAAGAATCGACTATGAGGTTACCTTTACTCCTGTCGTGCTCTTTAACCCACTTCAGGACAATATTGTTATCTACAGAGGCGTTAGCTAAATCTTGATGGCACTCTAATACTAGCTCTGATGTAACACATTGTCTGCTGTCAGTGCAGATTATTATGTTCATGCCAGAAATTTCTTTTCTGGTTAGTTCTTTTGTGGCAATTGAGATACCAGCCAGTTCTGTTTGAACCACGCTGGTATTTTTTCCGGTTCCCCACATAATTCTTAGGCTTAGTGATCTGGAGAAGACTCCTCATCCTGAGCCTTCTTTGGTTTTTGAGCCGTCCGTGTATATGCGTGTTGCATTTGCAGCATCTGACTCCGTATTCTGTTTTTGACATTGACTCTTAGAACAATGAGATGTGTTATTGTTGATCACCTTTTTTCGAATTGTAATAGAATCACGTCACAAAAACAATAACAGATTAAGTTTATTAAGTTGGTTTAATTTTCAACTGGATTGCTCCAGATCTTTCTACGGAGAAGTTGATAAAGGAAAATAAAAACTTCCTGGTTTTCAGAATAACGCTTTTAATAATAATAATTGTATGTTATTTATAATTACCGTTATCGCTCGAGAGATTTAGAAAAAGGTCTTTCAACTCTATTTTGCTAGATTGTTGAATTTTCACTAAATTTTGAAATATAATTAACGTAGATATACTAAGCGGGTCCGAGCCCAGCGGAGGGGTGGGATGGATTTGGTGAACTTTTCAGAAGGGCATGCGCATTTCCGTTGCGCTCGGACTCGCTTAGTATATCTACTTACGTCATCCAGAAATTTTGAAAATTGAGCAGAGATTTTAAAAAAGGAATGCTACCCTCTCTTCTTTGTTCAGAAACTAAAAGTATAAGGTTGGAAAGGAAAGATTACTTTTGTATAAACTCTTAAAAATGTAGATTTAATGTTAAACTCTTTCAATTCAATTGAGAACTAACTCTAGAACTCGTTGGTTTTTTAAAATGATTTCACGAATTTCGTAACACGTGGTTTGAAACTAGCAAACAGTTCAAATTAAATTAATTCGTGTAATGGTGAATTGCAAAAATGAATTGGTACTTTTTGCTTCAATGATCAATTAAGTTGTGTAACAACCGAAATTCTTGAAGTAATCTTTGTAAATGCTTAGGAAAGTTGAAAAAACGTATGTTTTTTATTGCCTAGAGACAAATATGACAAAATCTATTAATAAATTATGTTTGTTACAGATAATGCTAATAGATTGAAAACATTGCTAAGCTTCGCTGTTGGTGGACTTCTGGGAGATGTATTTCTTCATTCCTTGCCCGAAATTTGGGCCAATGATACGATTACAAAATTTGGTAAGTAATAAAATATTATTTAGATAGTTCGTCTTTACAAAAATGACCTTGAAATAGAAAGTCCGAAAACGTATATAGGCCAAACAGGAAGAACCTCGAAATAGAGAATTAACGAACATCATTAAGAATAATATAATCATTTTATTCCAATTACGCTAAGCGTAATTATATAGTAAAAATAACATAACTAAAATTATTGCCAACACAAAAATATGATTTTTTTATCACTCTTTTTCTATGACAGAAAAAAAAATGAAGATCGTTTAGCGTAAATGTCTGGAGAGTCACGCTCTGGTTTAACAATAGCATTGAACTCCATAGATTAACTAACAATTGTTAATCCGCCATTTGAATAATTATTTCCTGTTGTAAATAACTGCAAAATTATTGTTATTAATAACTTTTTTTGCACTCGTACAATAAGCTAATTTAATTATGTACATGTACATAATAAAGTTTAAAAAAGTGAATTAATCTCCCACAATGTTTTTAAATTTTTTTTTTTATTTTCAACGTTTCGGTAGGGTTCCAGCTGCCGTCATCAAGAATTCGACAACTGTATCAACAACAATCGATGAAAATATTTTGAAGTTTACATTCACACAGTTATTACAGGATCGTCAAAAGATGAGGAATTTTTCTAAATGATTTTTTTTTGTTTATAAAACTGACTTGGGCGAAATTAATTTTTTTGTTTTCCAGATAACGGACATCATATATCGAACAGTGGACTATTAATATTAACGGGGCTCATAATATTTGTGGCAGCCGAAAAAGTTTTTTCTGTGATAGAACAAATAGAAGATAAGGAAACAAATACATTAGAAAATAACAACACCAAAGGACTAAAACAGCCGATCGAACATAAAAAATCGGTAAGTTTACTCGATTGAGCCTTTATTTTTTTGAAAAATCGGTCATTTTACTCAATAGAGCCTTTATTTTGTTGAAAAATGGGTAATTTCAGTTAATTGAGCCCCAATTTTATTGAAAAATCGGTAACTATACTCAATTGAGCCTTAATTTTGTTAAAACTATTATGATGAGCCTTTATTTTGTTGAAAAATCGGTCATTTTACTCAATAGAGCCTTTAAATTGTTGAAAAATGTGTAATTTCAGTCAATTGAGCCTTTATTTTGTTGGAAATTGGGTAATTTCAGACCAGTGGGCCTTTATTTTGTTGAAAAATTGGGTAATTGTACTCAATTGAGCCTCTGTTTTGTTGAAAATCGGTAAGTTTGCTTAATTGAGCCTTTATTTTGTTTGAGCATCGGCCATTTTACTCAATAGATTTTTTTGTTGAAAAATGGTTAATTTCAGTCAATTGAGCCTTTATTTTGTGGGAAATTGGGTGATTTCAGACAATTGAGCTTTTATTTTGTTGAAAAATTTGGTAATTGTACTCAATTGTGCCTCTGTTTTGTTGAAAATCGGTGAGTTTACTTAATTGAGCCTTTATTTTGTTGAAAAATTTGGTAATTGTACTCAAATGAGCCTCTGTTTTGTTGAAAATCGGCAAGCTTGCTCAATTGAACCTTAATTTTGTTGAAAAATCGGAAATTTTACTCAACCGAGCCTTTATTTCGTTCTCTACAATCGAACAGGTTAAATAATGTTGTTATATTGATTGAATATGACATTTCTCGCTCTCAACTGTCATCGGTTAACAATAGTTTTAAGCGGCGTTCTCACATCCTCCGAATGATAATAAAATCCTTATGTTTTTACTCAATGAATTTTATTTTGTTGAAAAATCGGCAAGTTTACTCAATTGAGCCTTTATTTTGTATAAAAATTGGTAATTGTACTCAATTGAGCCTCTATTTGTTGAAAATCGGCAAGTTTACTCAATTGAGCCTTTATTTTGTTGAAAAATCAGAAATTTTACTCAATTGAGCCTTTATTTTGTTCAGAGTTCATTTTTGAGTCTTTATTTTGTTCTCTATAATTAAACTGGTTAAATAATTTTCTTATATTGATTGGATATGACATTTCTCGCTGTCAACTGTCATCGGTTAACAATCGTTTTAAACGGCGTTGTCACATCCTACGAAAAATACTAAAATCTCCCTATTTTTTATAAACTTTCACTAATGTATCGAATATAGTCCGATTTCGGTGTCATTAGACCGTCATAAATAAATAAATAAATACAAAATAGTTTTAATTGAAAAAATACCTTTAATATTTTGAAATAGGATAAATTCCTTCATACACCGATAAAGATTTATAAATTATCGACCACAATTTAAATTGATATGTAAATATTTAAATAATAATCATTAGACTAGGTAATAAAATGTTATCAATTTATCTACAATTACTTTGTCTTAAAACAATGCAAAATCGTTTTATAATCTAAAAAAATACCAATTGTCGATAATAAAAATATTATAAACAAATCAAAAATTAATAATTTGACATTATCTCTAATAACTCAGTACGTATAAAAATTCTTTTTTGATAGATTTTGTAATTTCCTGAGAGAAATGAGTTATTTTTAGAACCGTCTCTGTGACCTCTCTCTCCCCATTTCCCAATAAAACACCATGTGCAACAAGTTTTTTTTTTCGGGATAACGCTTTTCAAGAAATAGTCCAACTTTTCTATCGAGTAATTCAGCCTGGATTATCTTTAAAATATTTTTGTAGTATCTGTGAATCATTTTAAGAAAACAGATCTGTTTGCACATTTGTTATGTTCTATAATTAAAACGATTTGCATGACCATTAAAAGTAATGAATTTAGGCCGAAGTTGATATTGGCGAAAGGTCAAATAAATTAAATGGAAACACATTCAATGGAGATAGTAATTCAGAAAAACAAGCAGTGATATTTTTTAAAAGTTGTTTAATTATTGGATGGTTGAAAATAATCGAGATTTATTGGAAAAATAGTCAAGTTGAGTAAAGTTTATCGAGGAAATGTGCAAAATAACCAAAAACATGTATTGTTTATGTTGCTGCTCAGCTGTAGGTTACAAAGTAGTTGATAATACGATAATTATGTTCGTAGTAGTTTCAAATATCAAAATATCTTCAACAACAACAACAATTGAACATTTTTTAATGATTTATCAAAATATATCCCAAAATGTTCTTCATAGCCACTTCATATTACACTCTGTGCCCCAAAAAGAGTATTTTTTACTGAAGAAACAAAAGATCTTCTCTGTAGCCACTTCATTTTACACTTTGTGCCTCAAATTGAACATTTTTTAATGATTTATCAAAAAATCTCTCTGCCTCTTCTCAGTAGCCACTTCATTTTACACTGTGCTCCAAAAAGAACATTTTTCACTGTCCAATGATCTTCATCGTAGTCATTTCATTTTACACTTTGTGTCTCATATTGAACATTTTTTAATGATTTATCAAAAGATATCCCTTAATGTTCTTCATAGCCACTTCATTTAACACTCTGTGACCCAAAAAGAACATTTCTTACTGAATTATCCAAAGATCTTCTTCGTAGCCACTTCATTTTGCATTCTGAGCTCCAAAAAGAATATTTTTTTAAATAGTTATCCAAAGATCTTCATCTTAGCAATTTCATTTTATATTGTGTGTCTCAAATTGAACATTTTTTAATGATTTATCAAAAGATATCCCAAAATGTTCTTCATAGCCACTTCATATTACACTCTGTGCCCCAAAAAGAGTATTTTTTACTGAAGTAACAAAAGATCTTCTCTGTAGCCACTTCATTTTACACTTTGTGCCTCAAATTGAACATTTTTTAATGATTTATCAAAAGATATCCCAAAATGTTCTTCATAGCCACTTCATATTACACTCTGTGCCCCAAAAAGAGTATTTTTTACTGAAGTAACAAAAGATCTTCTCTGTAGCCACTTCATTTTACACTTTGTGCCTCAAATTGAACATTTTTTAATTATTTATCAAAAAATCTCTCTGCATCTTTTCAGTAGCCACTTCATTTTACACTGTGTTCCAAAAAGAACATGTTTTACTGAATTATCCAAAGATCTTCTTCGTAGCCACTTCATTTTGCATTCTGAGCTCCAAAAAGAATATTTTTTAAATAGTTATCCAAAGATCTTCATCTTAGCCATTTCATTTTACATTTTGTGTCTCAAATTGAACATTTTTTAATGATTTATTAAAAGATATACCAAAATGTTCTTCATAGCCACTTCATATTACACTCTATGCCCCAAAAAGAGTATTTTTAACTGAAGTAACAAAAGATCTTCTCTGTAGCCACTTCATTTTACACTTTGTGCCTCAAATTGAACATTTTTTAATGATTTATCAAAAAATCTCTCTTCATCTTCTCAGTAGCCACTTCATTTTACACTGTGCTCCAAAAAGAACATTTTTCACTGAATTATCCAATGATCTTCATCTTAGTCATTTCATTTTACACTTCATATTGAACATTTTTTAATGATTTATCAAAAGATATCCCTTAATGTTCTTCATAGCCACTTCATTTTACACTCTGTGACCCAAAAAGAACATTTCTCACTGAATTATCCAAAGATCTTCTTCGTAGCCACTTCATTTTGCATTCTGAGCTCCAAAAAGAATATTTTTTAAATAGTTATCCAAAGATCTTCATCTTAGCCATTTCATTTTACATTTTGTGTCTCAAATTGAACATTTTTTAATGATTTATTAAAAGATATACCAAAATGTTCTTCATAGCCACTTCATATTACACTCTATGCCCCAAAAAGAGTATTTTTTACTGAAGTAACAAAAGATCTTCTCTGTAGCCACTTCATTTTACACTTTGTGCCTCAAATTGAACATTTTTTAATGATTTATCAAAAAATCTCTGCATCTTCTCAGTAGCCACTTCATTTTACACTGTGCTCCAAAAAGAACATTATTCACTGAATTATCCAATGATCTTCATCTTAGTCATTTCATTTTACACTTTGTGTCTCATATTGAACATTTTTTAATGATTTATCAAAAGATATCCCTTAATGTTCTTCATAGCCACTTCATTTTACACTCTGTGACCCAAAAAGAACATTTCTCACTGAATTATCCAAAGATCTTCTTCGTAGCCACTTCATTTTGCATTCTGAGCTCCAAAAAGAATATTTTTTAAATAGTTATCCAAAGATCTTCATCTTAGCCATTTCATTTTACATTTTGTGTCTCAAATTGAACATTTTTTAATGATTTATTAAAAGATATACCAAAATGTTCTTCATAGCCACTTCATATTACTATGCCCCAAAAAGAGTATTTTTTACTGTAGTAACAAAAGATCTTCTCTGTAGCCACTAGCCACTTACTTCATTTTACACTGTGTCTCAAATTGAACATTTTTTAATGATTTATCAAAAAATCTCTCTTCATCTTCTCAGTAGCCACTTCATTTTACACTATGCTCCAAAAAGAACATTTTTCACTGAATTATCCAAAGATCTTCATCGTAGTCATTTCATTTTACACTTCATATTGAATATTTTTTAATGATTTATCAAAAGATATCCCTTAATGTTCTTCATAGCCACTTCAGTTTACACTCTGTGACCCAAAAAGAACATTTCTTACTGAATTATCCAAAGATCTTCTTAGTAGCCACTTCATTTTACATTGTGTGTCTCAAATTGAACATTTTTTAATGATTTATCAAAAGATATACCAAAATGTTCTTCATAGCCACTTCATATTACGCCCTGTGCCCCCAAAAAATTATTTTTAACTGAAGTAACAGAAAATCTTCTTCGTAGCCATTTCATTTCATACTTTGTGCCTTAAATTGAACATTTTACACCCTGTGGTTGAAACCACAGAAATTATTTCTAATCCTCAACATAATCTATCTCTTGGGGGCCATCCATAAATTAGTCACAGGTTCAAGAGGGGGAGGGTATCATCGGAATGTGACATTGTGGGACAGGGGGCAATGGGGTCAAAAGCTTTGTGACTTCTTTTTAATTTTGATTATTTTTGAATACATACATGAAATTGAAAAATGGGTAACGCCACATCGAGGGGTAAGGGGTTCTAAAAATATGACCTGTGACAAGGATGGGGGAGGGGTTAAAAAGTCCTAAAATTCGTGTGACGAAATTTATGGATGGCCCCTTGAGATAACGTTGAATACTCAACACACAACATAATCTACCTCTTCAATTTGTAGTAGGTACATACAAAAAATATCTGATAGATAAAAATAACTATGCAGGTATTTTAATTTACACTGCTTGATTAAATAATTTTTTTTTTATCTTATTAGGTAGCTGGCTACCTAAATCTGGTGGCCAACACAATGGACAACTTCACACACGGACTATCTCTCGGAGGAGCCTTCTTGGTATCTCTTAGACTGGGACTACTAACGACATTCGCCATTTTAGTCCACGAAATACCACACGAAGTTGGAGACTTCGCTATTTTGCTCAAATCCGGTTTTACGCGATGGCATGCCGGTTTATTTCAACTTTTGACAGCTGGTGGAGGCCTTGTAGGTGCTATGGCAGCCATTATGTTTAGCGGTGCACGAAACGCTTTAGGTAAATACAATTTATCGTAAAAATACTGTCTCACTATTTACAGCAGGGCTCTGTCTAAGTTTAATTTTGCATGTGGTGAGTTTTAAACGTCAGTTTTATGTCAAATTGTATATTTCGTTTCATTTTATTTGGTCTATATTTATTTATTTCTGTGATTCCTACAACAGAATTATTGTTTAGTTGTGAAGCACAGAACTACTGTTTAGTTCTGAAGCACAGAACTACTGTTTAGTTCTGAGGCACAGAACTACTGTTTAGTTCTGAGGCACAGAACTAATGTTTAGTTCTGAAGCACAGAACTACTGATTACTTCTGAACCACAGAACTGCTGTTTAATTGACATTGACACTGTCACCAACAAAAGTTAGGGATTTAAGGGTAACCAACATTAATTGCTCTACACATAGCGACCAATTTTAACTATCATTTTATGAATATTCATTTGTTTTTGTCATTTCTTCTATGATGTTAATTAAAAAAAATTTGATTTTCAGAAGCGAGAAGCTCGTGGATTTTGCCGTTTACAGCGGGGACATTTCTTCATATAGCATTAGTGACTGTTCTTCCCGATTTATTGAAAGAGGAAGATCCCAAAGAGTCATTCAAACAACTAATGGCCTTAATATTTGGAATCGTAATTATGGCATTCGTTACGAACGTTTTCGAATGAATATTGGAAGTTAAAAAAAAACTTCTACTATAGTTTATATGAAGAAATGATTGATATTGTTTTAAAATCGTTTAATACTCCACAGATTAAAAATCAATGCGAACTACTAATTATCAATAATTTTTTTCCGTTTTTTCTTATAGGCTATAGATGCATCGTTGTACGATGTGTCGAAACATGTAATGTTTTTAGAGTTGTTCAATGACGTAATATTTTCTTTGAAAGAATTTTTTTTGGTGGAATATTTCGGTTGACGACGACCTTTTGGTCTTTGTTGGCGTTTGTTTTAAGTATTATTGTTTTTAAGCATCAAAATGGTTACTTATAACGTGTTGGTGTACAGTGATTTCCAAAAATTTGCCAAGGCGTCGCGCTTCTTTCCCGAGTAAGACCAATATTCGTTGTTAGCTAAAAATTCATTTAAAATTATGTACTTTGAAAAGTTCACGTCAGTAGGCATCTTAGTCACCTGTAACATTATGTCATTCTGATTGAAATTGACCAATACGATGACGGTATTTTTACACCAAGTTTACACTTTGTACGCTTTATTATGTAAGAGAACTTAATCGAATTATCTAGTAACATTTTGAATACAAAATTTGACAGCATTGAACATGTATACTCTAAAAATACACAAAATGTAAACTTGGTGTAAAAATGCTGTCTCTGTATTGGTCAATCTTAGTGTCACATCAGAATGACGTAACAAAAAGTTCACGGCAGCTGGCATCTTAGTCATCTGTAACCTTAAATTTGACCAATAGTAAATATGACAGTGCCATGGTTTGGTACAAGTTTAACACTAGCGCCTGTTTTAGAGCACGGTGTGGCAAATTTCAGCAATATACAGGGTCAAGTAAAAATCTGGTTTGAACTTATCCATTTGGTTTTTGTTCGGTTAAGCATCACATCTCGTGTTACGGTTATGGATCGTAATAAAGAATTGAGTGCCTGGCCATGCAAACATTGGAAATCACTGGTGTGCATTTAGAAAAAAAATTCTGATGATCGTCATTAACAAACTTCTATTTGATTTCAAAGCTGTGTTGATGAAGTGGCCATATAAAATAATTTCCTCTAGTGATATGTAATTTTAAATATGTACATACATATTTTATCAGTATTTTTAGGTAGAATGGAGATTAATTTGATATAAATGAAGAATTGTCTTAAATAAAAGTGTAAATTTTTTTTAAAAGCTAAATATAAATTATATTTTATGATTTTGTTGTTTGATTTTACCATATAATCCTCTTTCCTTTACAAAAAATCGTTAGGATTTAACTACAACCAAATCAAATTTCCGGTTTTCCAGACATTATTTTTGGTCCTTCGAGCCGGATCAGTTTATAACGGAATAATAAAGTTTAAAAAGTGAAAAATGTCAAGAAATAGCATTTAATGATGTTAATTGACCTTTTTCAAGTAGACGTCATCGGACAACCTTCACACTACATTCTAATATAACCTCAAAACGAATAATACGACAGGATAAACTCATAACAATTGCTTTTTTACACTTTTAAATTATTATAGTATCCAACTAATCCACACATTCACCAAAACCAATTAACTTTTGTTCTCGATTTATATTTAAATCAGTAAAAAATGCTATTTCCATCCATCTTTCTGGAGGTTGTCCGTGATCAGCTGACAACATGGCGCGGAATGACGTCACTTGGGATCGCTCTATTATAATCGTGATGTGTTTGAAACGTCAGTTTTATGTCAAATCAAATCGTATTCATTTCATCTGGTTTGTTCAAACTGGTGATATGTATCGTTTGCGCAAGTGCTGTTTCGTTCGCCTTCCAACTGATTAAGGTAAGTTCATATAGCAACGAATCGTAGTTACCATTTTATACAAAGACGTGATTTGCTGTTATATGAACTTACCTTTATGTATCGTTCTTGGGACGGTACAAAAACTGGGCCCGTATTCTTAAGGGAATAGTGAGAATCTCACCATCAAATTGGTGGGGGTGAAAATAGAAGATTCCTTGCTTGGCCCTAAAATGGCGGAACTGACATGTGCATATCGTTGAAAATCTTGATGTGTTAGTTCAAGAAGAATCCCTAATTCGAGTTTGCGCACAAAACAGTACTCGATGCGATTCACGGTTCATACATGCCAGCTGGAACCTTGGAACAAACCTATCTATTTTGTTGATTCTAACCACAGAAATAGGCTCTAACAAAAACAATATAGGTTTGTTCCAACTGGAATCGTTTCGAGTACTGTATAGTGCGCAAACTCGAATTTGGGATGGACACATCAACTTTATCACTCCTTCCAAAAGATACAGTTTGTATACCGTCCCAAGAACGATACTTTAATCAGTTGGAATGTGAAAGAAATACAGTACTTGTGCGAACGATACCAAAAACGGTTCTAACACCAGTTGTTGGAACAAAAGCTTGGATCCAACAGGCGTTAGAATAGTTTTTGGTATTGTTGGAACGAAGCTACCAGCTTTGTTCCAACTGGCGTTAGAACCGTTTTTGGCATCGTTCGCGCAAGTGCTGTATTTCTTTCACGTTCCAACTGATTAAAGTATCGTTCTTGGGACCGTATACAAAAACTGTACCTTCTGGCACTATACAGTACTCAAAACGATTCCAGTACAGTTCATAAATGCCAGTTGGAACAATCCTAATTTAGGACTTTAAGAATAACAAACCTTTTCTAGATACATATAATGGCGACTAACATTTTTATTCATAAATGAATGTGTATTTTTTTCACTTCTTATAAAGTATGCATTATATGTTATGATTATATTGTTTCAACTCACCCTAAACATTTTTCCTTTACAAAAAGATGGTTGGAATTTATCTCTATACAAATATTCCAAACAAAATTACTGAAACTCAAGACATTTTTTGGTCCTTCGAGCCGTATCTTTTTATAACGGAAAAATAAAGTGAAAAATGTCAAGAAATGGCATTTAAAACACATTCGTCTCCGGTATAATTTTCAAATAATACCTAGATGTCAGTACGATTTTTGCAAAACATTGTGATATATTTTATCGTTAAATGTTAAACTGTATCTAGATAAACAGATTATGAATTTTTTTTCGTGTAAAATGAAAATAAAAAATGACCGCGCCTGACGCGGCATTGGCTCTTATGCTTTGAAATTTTGTTCCATGTGCCTCCACCGCACGTATCGATTTGCGATAATAATTTTTACATTTATTTAATTTTTGTGCAAAACGTATCAATTATTTTTAAAAAAGAGCAAATACTCGAAATGCATGGAACATGAATGGAACAAATGAATTAAATAAAAGAAATTAAAACTATATCCATCAGTAACCTAACACTAAATCAAATTTTAATTATGCAAGTTCTCATGGAAAAGTCTAAAACAATTCTCTAAACACAAACCAGGTTCATTTGGACACTGAGGACAGTAAAAAATTGAATCCTTTCGTATTTTGCTGGTGTCCCAACAATTTACAACGTCTTCTTTTTATTTTGTTGTTGAGACCTTTTGGATAATACAGATGAGGTAAATGTCCAACTGGTGGTGTTCTCATACGCGGAGATTTTGGTGATGTCCTAAAAGGCTTTGAATAACAGAAAGTCGAAAATCGTATAATGACATTTTTCTCGTTTCCATTATTATAGAGGAGATGTGCATTATTTAACATTATATATGAAAAATATGTGTTCCCATTTTTTATATCGCCGTATTCACTTATGTTCACAACTGTAGTAAAAGCATTTGATGACTTAAGGCAATACCAACTTTATATTTATTGTATTTAGCAATTAATTCAGGTTTTTCGGATTCAATTCCTCTTCTAGATCTTGTTGCAGTCATCTGATCACAAAATTCTGAAGATATCATGCATATCTTTCCATTTGGTAATACATATTCCTTCAGAACTATACATTTGCTGCTTGATTTTTGTTAATTTTTTTGTCATTGTCACAATGTGCCTGTGGCGTATGTACTATAGCTTCGAGTAATCTTTTAGTCAAATGAACACGTTATTATAAAAGTTATCCATATACAGAGCATGTCCAGTGTTCACATGACTCTCTATTAATTTCAGTACGACTTTTTGTGTGTGGTCTCTTCCTCCAATTGTACGATCTTGTGAACCACTGTAGACGATTAACTTTTGAATAATTCCAGTAAATTCTGTTAAAATATATAATTTTATACTTACCAAACTTGTGACATTTTCCCTTTATATACTGTCTAAATTGAAGTCTTCCTCGCCACAAAATTAAAGATTCGTCAATTGTTATCTCTCGCTTTTCGGATAATAAATGGCTGCCATTCTATCGTTGGAAAATCAATCAAAAGGGATATTTTATACAACTTACTCACGGCTTCATCTGTAATCACATAAAAATGCAAGGCACGTAAAATCTGGTAAAATTAAAATAAATCTATTGCGACTGACATAAAATCTATAAGTGTCATATCTTTTTATACAAAATTCCAAACCAGACATTTTGAGAGAACCAAATTCAATCCCTAGCCACCAATACAAAATCCATCACGACGAGACACTCACACTGCTTCGGATTATTCCTCCGGATCCGAAGCTAGGAAGAACTGTATATCGAAAACCAAACTTTTGAGGACATCTTTATATAAACTTTTCGACTCAAAATTAGAATCTTCCATTAAAATTAAAAACCCTGTATTAGTATAATAAACATGCTACTGACTGCCTATTTCCGTTTTATGAAAATAAGAATAAATAAATTGAGAAATCGACAGGCGCGTTACTGGCATAGGGTAACATTTACAACAACGCGCGACGTTCGTTGCAGGAAACGAACGTGTTAAGGATGTTAATAATAATTGTGATGGAAAAATTTTTATAAAAAATGTCCATCACCTATTTTGACCCTAAATTTTTAAACAGGTGCAATTCTACCATTATTATACACATTTATCAAGAACACACTGTTCCATCCAGTTCACTACTTTTACCGAATTTTGAAAATTGTATGATCTACATTACTGCATAATTACCCGATACCAAAATATGGGACAACCTGATATAATAAAACACAAATGTAAAAAATTATTTTATTTTTAAAATCTTATAAATACCTACAAATTATTTTTCTTTTTTGTTTTCACTGCAATCACCTGTTGATGTATTTTCAGTCCTATCACTAGTATCATCACTAACACGTTTTCCGGGTTGTTTTTGTCTATTTTTGTCCTTATTTTTAATTCTTTTCGGTTGTGTTTTTACAGGAGAGGATCGTGTATCTTCGATCCTTCTATGAATTGTAGCTTCCAATAGTCTATCCAATGTTTCCCCTTTAATTTGATTTTCATTATTTTCTTTTTTACCAAATTCAAAGTCAAACAGATGAAATAACTTGAGTCTAAATCTTGAATACGTCAATGCTAATACAAAGACAACAATGATTAGCAAGATGAACACCAACATTATTGGAAATATAAGAATGTTCCATGGAGCGGGCAGATTTTCTGAAAAATAAAATTTAGCATGTACGTAGATGTATCGAGTTTTCTTCAAACACTTACGCCATAATTCTTTGCCTAACTTCCCCATACCAGTACCGACTGATTCCAATGGAATTATAATGACATGCTTCAACTGATTTAGTCCAACTTCCAAAGGAGTTACCATTTTTTTTTCACAATCCCTACTGCCTAGAAATACAAGTTAAGCCTAATTTTCTTCTTACTTGTTAATAGTGTTTTTAACTTACTAACAACAAACTTAATATACTGGTTCCAGCTCATTTTATCAGTATCGCATTCTGTGGAGTAAGTCACTTTCATATTGTGTTCTTCAGCCAACTAAAATTATCATTATGCTTAAATTTAATAACGAATACTTGAAACATACCTCATACATAAGTCTGTAACGGAATCCATAATCACCAATTAGTATAAGGCATATACAATAGGAAATTATGCACCAAAATCCCGAGTTGCTTTTTAAAAATGAGTATAACACATACAAAAAAATAATTGTTCCCAAGATAAATAAAAAGTAAACGTCTGAGATTTTTTCTTTTATGCCTGTAACAAAGTTTGACATGTCATTTTGGTAAGATGTCGAGAATATTGTACTTAGTACTGTATCCAATTTCCTAATGTCTTCATTATTTGATTTTTCACTATTGGTAAATTCTACTAAAAATTTGTACTCTTCACTCTCTGTAGTGTACTTATAAGTTCCTATATAAACATTGGGATTATCACTATCTCTATTAGCAGAATTTAAAATTAAGTTGATAGATCTTTTTAAATATATTAGAGACATATTTTCTTCGACTGACGGTGCATTGTTGACCACGTATTCTTTTGGGAGGTCGGCCCTTTTATCGTTTTCGCTAAAAGACCTCCCCATTTTCTTTTTAACATTCATTTTCATTTCATGTGGATCTACCCAATCATTCTGTCGAGCCTCTGTTAGAGTAATAAAGACTAGTAAATATAAAACATTCATTTTGCAAATCTATGTAAACCTACGAAAATGTATTAATTTTTATCTGATATAGTATTATTATCGTATGTGAATGATCTGTAAATCCCCGTACTTATCACAAAAATTGATAAAATTTTTAAGTATATAATATGTAAAAAGATGAGTTACACAGCGGAATAATACGTTAACAATTATTGTAAGAGTTATTGAAGTTGAGTTTCAAATGCCGCTGTAATTGTATTATTTATGAAGAACAAGCCACGTGCAAGCATAGATAAAGTAAAATCTGTCAATGTCAATAAACGAATAACCTCAAAACGTCAAAACCTCCAAGATAATGTATAAATGGTTGCTGGATCAACTTGCATCTAGCCAGAACGCTCAATTTTGTAGTCCGCATGCACGCTTGCGCGTTTCATGATCAGTTTGCCTCGTCTTGTCCTTTTGAATTTTTAGGTTAGAATAAGTTTCATAATTTTTCTTGGTTAAAACAGATCATTGGTTAATTCTCGAAGAATGCGAAGGAAAAATAACCATTCCCTTTCCCTTCTGTATAGCTTCTTCAATGATTTTCCTTGCCATTGTCGATAAATTGGGGGAAAAACTAATCGTGAAATGCGCATGCGTGCATGTGGGCTACTAAGTTAATCAGTCCGGCTAGACGCCAGTGCTGGATCATCGGTTTTTCATGGGGAAAATAGGACCAAGGACATAATGTCGATGAAATCGTTAATTCAAAGCAGATATTACGTTATTTGAAAATTTATATATTTGACTACAAGTACAAAATAGGTGTATAATTTGTCCAACGCATAATATTAGTACATAGACGGAATTAAGTGAAAATATAATCTCTTAGGTAACACTGAGAAAAAATATTCTGTGATCTCAAAAAATTCGCTACACTGATAAAACAAAAACGTGTTTGATTTAAAATTTCGCGTCATATATCAGAGATGCAAATTAAGATTGTGAAATAAAAAATGTTTATTATGAAGTCGCATTTTGCATTTTTTTATGATTTTATTCTCGCCGTTTCGGCCCTAGGCACGGGCCTGGTAGGCCTAATGGTAAAATAGGCCCTGATCAGAGATTTACAAACTTTGATGTATTGTATACATAGTAATGGAATAATGAAATTTTTATAGAAACAAATCATTTACCTCAAGATTTAAATTTCGGAATTTTAAGGGAGCATCATTAGATTTTCCAATGATAGAATTCATTTATAGGTTTTTGCTTATTTTATAAAAAAAGGGATTTAATTGAAAACAACTTGCTGTAACTCAATGTTTATTCACTGTAACATTGAAATAAACATAAATTGTAGTTATTCGATGGAAATCATCTTTACCTACAAAAAAAAGTACCATTTACGAGCACTGTTTATTTATATAATGACATGCATATAAATGAGTTTTTTTATTAAGTAGTATTATGATTTACACAGTAAATTATAAAAAATATCACATACACTGTATATAAATTCTGGTAAATTCTTATAGAAACTATGCTAATTCTTCTTCTAACTTTAAATTTGCTGCCGGATCAGGTCCTAAGTATGGTAAAGTGTCAGTCCAATACCAGGATGGATTTCTAGTTTCTTGTAAACGAAATACATTTGGTAATACATTGCTAAGTATACTGTAATATGAGCAATAACGAATGCCAGCACCGGGTATTTCAGAGTTATAAGGTGGTGCCAAAACATCTATAAACGCTGCCGGTCCATCTACACTATAAATTTCATGAATATTTCTCTTATTTGGGTCCAAAATGCAAGGTTTACTTTCAACTCCGACTACATCATTGCTAACCAATTCTGCCGTTATGAAATGTTTTCTTGCATTTTTATCGGGCATTAAAATGCTTGTACCAGACCCAGTTTCTGTAGTAGTATCTCTTAAACTTCTTGTATCTACTTCTATAGTTTTTGGAGTATTAACAGAATAACTGATTACTCTTATTTTGCCTGATAATACTTTGATTAAACCGTACATTTCTGGATGATTGTGAAGGGGTAGTTTCTTATCTTTTTGTACAACAAAAATACCTATGGTAAGAACATTATCTTCATAAACGTCTATGTATGTTACAGGAGCTCCTTCTCCATTTTTATTAATAGTAGATATATCAAAATTTAGATCTTCTGCTGTTGTGTTATCTAATACCGCAGCTAAATTATCCAGATTAGGTATAAAGTGAATTGATTTACTTGTAAAGGTTAATAGAGCTTGCTTCAATACCTTTTGAATATGACTAGTCATGGCAATTAAACTTGTATTGTCTAGAAAATCAGCGGTTATTTAATATTTGTACGATTTCTTCATTCTATAGGGGCAAGAATTTGAAAATTAATTAAACAATTATTTCTGGATAAATTCAATGATACGTCAAAAAGCTGAATTGCCAGATTTCATCAATTTTCGACAGTATAAGCATAGTTGGCAACACTGATATTATCGAAAAAACGTTCTTTTGATCGATAAGATAATACAGGAATATAATCATTATGAAAATAATTCAATATATCTGCAAGAAATATGTTAAATATAGGTGAAAATAAAGTTAATTTGAATGAATAGGTGCGCTCATCCAATCTAGACATTATTCGCAATATTGCAATCTATATCTGACTTTTGACAGAACTTAGATTTACGAACGCGCCCAGTGATTAGTTCTGAAGTTAGCCATTACTTCCAGAAAGGTTATTGTTTAGTTTTCACATTTAATCATATATTTTACTTAAAAAGTATTTATTTCTGAATCTTTTTGAATAATGGCAGACGAAGAATTTGACGAAAATGACGTAGCAGATGATTTTGATGAAGAAGTCGATGATGACAACATCGAAGAACTTGAGCAACCCGAAGAGGATGGAGATAACATAGATATTTTAGCACCAGGCCAAGCTGGTGGAGGAGTACCAAAAAGCAAACGAATAACAACCAAATACATGACGAAATATGAACGAGCTAGAGTTTTAGGTTAGTGTAATATTAATTCAAGTCTACAAGAATACATTATGTACTATCTGTTGTAGGAACAAGAGCTTTGCAAATTGCCATGTGTGCTCCAGTTATGGTCGAATTAGATGGAGAAACTGACCCTCTGCAAATTGCTATGAAAGAGTTGAAACAGCGGAAAATTCCGATTATTATTAGAAGATACTTACCAGATCACTCCTACGAGGATTGGGGAATAGATGAACTTATCATTATAGACCATTAAGTTTTAGAAATAATTTTTTATATTATGTAAGTAAATAAAAGTGTTTATATAGTAAATATTAGTTTGATTTTAATACTAATCAATAAATTACAGCAAATAAACAACAAAATTTTTATTGCGATTTATAAAAATTATATTATAAACATATTTAATGTTTTCTCTTCTTTTGTCTGTCGAAAGTATTAAGTTCACTTTGTTGTACAGCTGCTTCAGAGAAAATTCTTTTAACTTTGTCTCTTCGCTCAGTATCGCTGAAAAATATATAGTTTGTTAAGCATGTATTTTTATTTTTCTAATATAGTAGATGTACAAACCTTTGTATCTGTTTATTTATTTTAACTCTTCCCAAGAATGCATTATCTCTTCGAATCTCTCTAAGGGCACCTTTCTTTTCTCTCTTCAATTTGTGCATAAGTTTACTTTGTTGAGCTTTTTCTTTCGATTGATATTTATGTTGTTTCCCATCATATCTGAAAAAGTTTACATGTCAAATAAAAAAAAACACCAAAAATATTTATGTTACTTACATTACTTGTATTTTTGGTTCATAAAGCCTTAACGCTTTAGGTTTAGACACCTCAGTAACAAGATATTCCAGACTTCTTTCCTCTTTCATTTTTTTCAATAAAATAATTAAATTTTTTAAACTATTTTGTACAACTTTTGGATAATTACTGGTCGGAATCAATTGGAGATGTTTTAAAACAGTTTCGAAAATCTCTACGTTACTTGATAGAACTTTGTAATGTTCTATAAATTGTTCCAGATGGTTTAAAACACTGTACAAAACCCTCACTTGGTATTCATCTGTTATTTCATCTTGACAAAAATCTGTCGTTTTCATCTTCATAGATTCAGATATTTCTAAACTGTTTTTATTGATAATTACCAAGTGGGAAGATGTTGATTTAAAGGGAGGAGAGATTTTTATAAGTTTTACGCTTGCTTTTGGAATTGCCATGTGTAATAAACCTGATAAATAGTTGATAACAGCTGGTAGATATCTTTTAGACAAGACTGAATACTAAAAAATGAAAGTGCAAATAAAACATTCAAATATACTTGAAATTGTTGATAAAAATTACCTCTAATATTAACGAAGTTATAAACAACCCATATGAAATCGATTTTCTATCCTTTGCTTTACATTTTGTTAAAATTTGTTCCATAAAAACATAACAAGGCGTTACAATTTGATGCCTGAAGTCTGATGTTGAAAACAACACACTAACTAATTTAAAAAATATCAATACTTCAACACCAGGAAAAACTTTAGGTCTCTTTTTATAATCTTCAAATTTTTCCTTAATAACTTCCAAAATTGATTTATGAGCATTCTCGGGATTTAATTTGGCAAGTTCGTAGATCTGTGGAACTAAACGTTGGAAGATACAAAAGTGTTTTTTTGTTTTTTCAGCATCCATTTGTTCAGAAAAAAGATCGTTTAAGTATTGGAGAATGTATGCAAATAGTAGGCTCAGTTTGCTTTTATTTTTTTCAGATAAACTGGGGTGATTATATTTGATCATTCTTTGGATAACAATATCTTCATTGTTTTCATAGTTTTCTAGAGATTGTAGTAAGTTTTCGTAAGAATCTGGGAGGTTAAATGTGAATGGTATGTCTAAACTTTCCTCTCTTTCTTCTACCAAAGTATTTTCAGTTTTTGGTAAATTTTCATCCAATGAAATCGCTTTATCTACTTTTTTTAATCTTACAGTACTCTTTGATTCAATTTTACTTTCTTCTGTTTTATTAACTTCATTATTTGTACACTTTATACCACTTATTTCATTTTCTTTTAATTTATTACCATTTTCTTCAATCTCTTCTGCTTCATCTTCATCTCCTGTTTCATTGTCACTATCTTCCTTTAAATCTGATAGATTATCTTCAGATTCTGATTCCAATTCCTCATCAGAACCTTCTTCTTCATTTTCAACTTGTTCTTCTTCAATTTCTTCCTTGTCATTATTATTATAGTTATTCACTTTTAAAATCGTGCCATTTACATTTGCTTCAATTGGTATATTAGATTCACCTAAAAATAATCTTAAATAATATTAAATATTACTCAGAATACAACATACCTACCTTCTGGATTATAACTTAGCATATTTTCTTCTACATCCTCACCATCACTATCGAACACAAAACCATCATCTAAATCATCTGCACTTCTATGATACTGCTTTGGTTTATCTTCATTGTTAGTCATTCGTTCTATTCTTTCTTGTTCCAGCTTTTCTAGATTTTCTTTTTCTTCTTTAGCTATTTCATCTTCTGTTTTTAATCTGTCGGAAACAGTACCACGTTTTTCAAATTTCAACTCTCTCATTACTTTGTCATAATCTTCAACCTGCTTTTTTGGTTCATTTTCTACGTTTTGTTTATTTGTGTTTACCAATGGAATGAGATCTTTCCATTCTGTATCTAATTTTTCTGTCAATTCTAACGTAGCTTCCTTGAGCTTTTGTTTTTCGGCTTTTCTCTTTTTGGATTCCACTATAAGTTGATTTATTAGATCTTTATGAGTCATAGCACCTTCTTTTCCAGTATTTGTAAATAAACCACCTCCGAAATGAGCTTCTTTAACAAAATTAGATTCTAAATTCCCCGTTTTATTTTCATTGTCAAAAAAATCTTCCTCATCAGACCTGGGATCATCAAATTTTTCAATTTCATTCAGCGTTTGTCCTCTGTGTGTTAAAATTTCATCATCGGCAAGATTAAAAATGTTTTTTTTATTGTGACTTTTTACTTTCAAAGCTGTAAATCTTGCCAAAGTTTTTTCTTCATAGTCCATGTTACCTTTTTCTCCTATACGTCTATCTACGAATGTATTGTTTTTATTTTGAACTTTATATTCTTGTAGAAGGGTAGATTTTCTTTTTTGGATGGCTTTTGCCCTGGCTACTCCAGGAAGACCTCTATCATTTTTTTGTTTTTTACCCAAAACTTTAAGTTTTTCTTTATTCACATGAATTTCAAAAGGATTCATCTTTTTTGGTTCTTTTTTTGAATGAACACGGTCTGATAATATTCGTTTCTTGTTTTTTGATTTAGCCATTTTCGGTATTTAACAGTATCTCAATTCAATTAATTATGTTTTCAAGAAAATGAGCAAAAAGTTTACAATTTATTTTACATCTAGCACATTGAACCATAACCTAAAAATTGGAAATGCTGAAATCTGTCTTCTTTTTTTAAAGTTCCATTTTAATAATTGCACAGCTATCTTATAACAAACATACGCGTATGCAACTTTTAACATTTACTTGTTAAAGGTGTTGCATACCTAAGGTAAGAATAATAATCATTATATATTCATGGTATAGCATGAATAGAACTGAAAATAGGAAGTCAAATCAACACAAGTATATGAACGTGCTTAATCAGTTTCAAGTTTTTGACAATAAAATAACTTAATACACTTTTTTTCGGTCATGTGTACCTTTATTTAGATAATTATTACCAAAATTCTTCAATTTTCTCATTTCTATTTCTATCGTCCTTTTTTAAAACGATTTTTCTCTAATTTCTGAAGTGAAAACTTCTTTAGGCGCGTTGAACACTTCTTTTGGGTGAAGAAAAAACATGGATTTTTCGTAATTCGTCACGCTTTTATGCAACACACAATACTTTTGGTTATGCAACACAATTAACAATGAAGCGTATATAGTGTTGCATAAATCATAGTCACGCTTTCCATGAGCTATATGTATACTGTGTAAAATCACGTAAATTTTTCTAGCAAAAAACGATGTAAAATTGCGCTAAAGTTGAGTTAAATTAAAATAAAAAATCGTATTTGTCCGAACGCCGCAGAGCAGCACAGTGTAGCCCTTCGATTCTTCTTTTTTAAATAAATCCAACGCTTTTACACCCAAAACACACATTTTGAAAAATCTCACGTAAGATTAAGGGGGGGTCAAAAATGCCTCACGTAATTAATGGCCCCCTTACTGGAGTCTACTTTTTTTTATATTGTACTTTATATCGATGTTCAAATTAGCGACAGTGTGCACGAGAATCAGAAGTGGGATAATAATTTAAGAAGTTCTATATAGGCAATTATTTTCGGCTTCTCTTTATCCCACATTATTATTTTCGATATTATGTGATAGGAAGACAGTCTCAAAGAAATTATACTGTCTGAAAATTCAATAGACCCATCAGTTCAATCAGGCCGCGATGAATAGAAGTTAAACGATCCCACAATTTTCATAACGTTCCATTATTTGAACCGAATTTTCAGCACGTGTGAAAATTATCACACAAAAAACTCTGTGTAGCCTTCACGTGCTAACTAAAAATTTAATTTTAGTTGCTTGATAAGTCCAAATTCGCTTGTTTTATTTTAAGGATATCGAAAGAAGTGACGCGCATCAACAGAAGCATGGAAAATTTATCTCACTCATACGTTACTTACATAAACTCATGAGGACACTGAATATTGTGTGTTTCGTCATATATACAGTTTGAAGCATCCCCTATGTAGGACATTTTGTGACATAAATATTCTTATTATATTTGAATTGCATGCAAAACTATTTTTAAAGTGAAAACTTCTTTAGGCGCGTTGAGCACTGAACAAAAAACATGGATTTTTCGTCATCGTCACGCTTTTATGCAACACACAATACTTTTGGTTATGCAACACAATTAACAATGAAGCGTATATAGTGTTGCATAAATTAACGTCACGCTTTCCATGAGCTATTTATATATTATAAAATTTTTAAAAGGGATTCATTATTGGTGTTTTCACTTCTGTCAGCAGTCCCATGACTGGACTCTACGTTTTTTATGCATCTTAATACTAAAGTGTTACTATTGGTTTTAGAACGTTTGGACAATAAAACACTTCTGCAGCAATACAGCAAAAATTACCAATTTTATACGTAATTCAATTCTGCCTCTTATAAACCATTTAGGCTCTTGTTAATAAAATTGTAACAAACACTAAAAAAATCCAGACACCTCTGCAGAAAACGTTAAAACATTGTATGGCATCTATTTTTAAGCTCGGCGTTTAAATTTTCCTTCTTGTTTGCGATTCTTTTTTTTTCGTTTGTTTGTTTGCAAGAGTTTCAAGGTTTATGAACCCTTAAAAAGTATTTCAAGTTCATTTAACTATCACAGAAAAAAACAACTCACACGTTATAGGTAGATGTAATTGAGGTAGGTGGACTTGATATTGTGACGAATATATTATTGAAGTGAAAACTTCTTTAGGCATGTTGAGCACTTTTTTGGGCGAAGAAAAAACATGGATTTTTCGTCATCGTCACGCTTTTATGCAACACACAATACTTTTGGTCATTCGTTACGCTTTTATGCAACGCACAATACTTTTGGTTATGCAACACAATTAACAAGGAAGTGTATATTATAGTGAATATCATCGTCGCGCTTTCCATGAGCTATGTGTATACTGTGTATATATGTGTACTTTTTTTGTAAAAAATTCCATTTACGATTGGCTTACGATGAAATTTTTAAAAGGGATTCATTTATTGGTCTTTTCACTTCTTTCGGCAGTCCCATGACTGGACTACGCTTTTTTTTCATTATCTACGCCACTGATTACATTTTAAAAGACTGGATCATTTGGCGTATTATAAATATGTAGAAATAAGATTCCACATATTGAAAATGTAAAGTCATGGGATATGTAATTGTTAATAGGCTTTTAACGGGATGTTATTTTCCATATCGAAAATGTTTTCGACTTGTCATGCACTTGGGAGTATTTTATGAAAGACGAATATTTAATGAATTTTAGTGGGATACTTTTGGAAATATGCAGGTTTATTTATCTCGTTTAGGATTGTATACAAAAGGAACTGGAAACTATATTTGCAATAAGATACCTGGAAGGGGCTTTTTAGAATCCGTGAAAACACTTAACAAGATGATTATTTGCTTATTAAGCTTCCGATATGTGGTAAAAATAAAGTTCGATTGAACAATAAACTGATTGACACTTTTCTGTCTCACCTTGGTACGTTATTTACCCTAGGAGAAAGTAGTTTTTTTTTAAATTAAGTGTAAAAATGTTAAAAATAGTAGCAAGGTGATTGAACTGTCAATGAGTTAATTATAGCAAGTTCGAATTTAAAATTAAAAACAATCTATGGTGTAGATCTGAGAAAAAAATATTTTTTTAAAATTTTTGAGGTGATGCAAGGATCCAAAAAAATTGAAAAAATTCATTTAAACACCTTTCAATACGTACTTAAGAATGACCGGAAAAATTTTCTTGTATCCCCTTCATAATTACTGAATTTAAAAAAAAAAAAACCTCTAAAAAAAGCGTTTTTTTTCAATTTTCGAAGTGCTACAGATATCCAAAAAATTTTGTTTGAAAAAAATTCATGAAAATACCTTTAAATAAGTACTTATAAATATTCCTTTGAAATTACTAAAAAAAATTAAAAACTGAAAATACTCATGCGAAATGTTTTCCAATTTTTCAAGGTGACCCAGACAACCGAAAACTCTGGAAATTTTCATGAAAGTACTGTTTGGTAAGTACTAAAAAATGACCAAAAAAAATTTGTTATCTTCCTTAAAATTATTTAAAAATTTCAAAAATTCTCAGAAAAAAAGTTCAAAAAAGAATTCTCCAATTGTTCAAGATGATCCAGACAACCGAAAAGTCTAAAATTTTGTATCGAAGTACTGTTTGGTAAGTACTGAAGAATGACCAAAGAAAATTTGTGATCTTCCTTAAAATTATTTAAAAATTTCAAAAATTCTCTGAAAAAAAGTTCAAAAGAGAATTTTCCAATTTTTTAAGATGATCCAGAAAACCGAAAAGTCCGAAATTTTGTATCGAAATACTGTTTGGCAAGTACTGAAGAATGACCAAAGAAAATTTGTTATCTTCCTTACATTTTTTTAAAAATTCCGAAAGTTCTCAGAAAAAAAGTTCAAAAAAGAATTCTCCAATTGTTTAAGATGATCCAGACAACCGAAAAGTCTGAAATTTTTTATGGAAGTACTACTAGGTAAGTACTGAAGAATGACCAAAGAAAATTTGTTATCTTTTTTAACATTTTTTAAAAATTCCCAGAAAAAAAGTTCAAAAGGGAATTCTCCAATTTTTTTAAAATGATCCAGACAACCTAAAAGTCTGAAATTTTTTATGGACGTACTGTTTGGTAAGTACTGAAGAATGACCAAAAAAAAGTTGTGATCTTCCTTAAAATTATTTGAAAATTTCAAAAATTCTCAGAAAAAAAGTTCAAAAAAGAATTCTCCAATTTTTCAAGATGATCCAGACAACCGAAAAGTCTGAAATTTTGTATCGAAGTACTGTTTGGTAAGTACTGAAGAATGACCAAAGAAAATTTGTGATCTTCCTTAAAATTATTTAAAAATTTCAAAAATTCTCTGAAAAAAAGTTCAAAAGAGAATTTTCCAATTTTTTAAGATGATCCAGAAAACCGAAAAGTCCGAAATTTTGTATCGAAATACTGTTTGGTAAGTACTGAAGAATGACCAAAGAAAATTTGTTATCTTCCTTACATTTTTTTAAAAATTCCGAAAATTCTCAGAAAAAAAGTTCAAAAAAGAATTCTCCAATTTTTCAAGATGATCCAGACAACCGAAAAGTCTGAAATTTTGTATGGAAGTACTACTAGGTAAGTACTGAAGAATGACCAAAGAAAATTTGGGATCTTCCGTAACATTTTTTAAAAATTCCCAGAAAAAAAGTTTAAAAGAGAATTCTCCAATTTTTTTAAAATGATCCAGACAACCTAAAAGTCTGAAATTTTTTATGGACGTACTGTTTGGTAAGTACTGAAGAATGACCAAAAAAAGTTGTGATCTTCCTTAAAATTATTTGAAAATTTCAAAAATTCTCAGAAAAAAAGTTCAAAAAAGAGTTCTCCAATTTTTCAAGATGATCCAGACAAACGAAAAATCTGAAATTTTTTATGGAAGTACTGTTTGGTAAGTACTGAAGAATTACCGAAGAAAATTTGGTATGTTCTTTAAATTTACTAAAAAATTTCAAAAATTCCCAAAAAAACCCAAAAAAATAGTTTTTATTCTTGAAAGATACTACAGACTACCAAAAAACTCAAAAAAATTCAATAAATATCTGATTGAGATAAGTACCTAATAATAGCCTAAGTAAATTTCTTGTACTTCTTCAGAATTACTGAAAAAATTCAAAGACTTTTTAAAAAACGTCTAAAAAAGCGTTTTTTCAATTTTCGAAGTACTACAAATATCCAAAAATTTCGAAAAAAATTCATGAAAATACCTTTAAATAAGTACTTATAAATATTCCCTTGAAATTACTAAAAAAATTAAAGACTGAAAATACTCATGAGAAATGTTTTCCAATTTTTCAAGGTGACCCAGACATTCGAAAATTCTGGAAATTTCCATGGAAGTATTGTTTGGTAAGTACTAAAGAATGACCAAAGAAAATTTGTGATCTTCCTTAAAATTATTTAAAAATTTCAAAAATTCTCAGAAAAAAAGTTCAAAAAAGAATTCTCCAATTTTTCAAGATGATCCAGACAACCGAAAAGTCTGAAATTTTGTATGGAAGTACTACTAGGTAAGTACTGAAGAATGACCAAAGAAAATTTGGGATCTTCCGTAACATTTTTTAAAAATTCCCAGAAAAAAAGTTCAAAAGAGAATTCTCCAATTTTTTTAAAATGATCCAGACAACCTAAAAGTCTGAAATTTTTTATGGACGTACTGTTTGGTAAGTACTGAAGAATGACCAAAAAAAGTTGTGATCTTCCTTAAAATTATTTGAAAATTTCAAAAATTCTCAGAAAAAAAGTTCAAAAAAGAGTTCTCCAATTTTTCAAGATGATCCAGACAAACGAAAAATCTGAAATTTTTTATGGAAGTACTGTTTGGTAAGTACTGAAGAATTACCGAAGAAAATTTGGTATGTTCTTTAAATTTACTAAAAAATTTCAAAAATTCCCAAAAAAAACCCAAAAAAATAGTTTTTATTCTTGAAAGATACTACAGACTACCAAAAAACTCAAAAAAATTCAATAAATATCTGATTGAGATAAGTACCTAATAATAGCCTAAGTAAATTTCTTGTACTTCTTCAGAATTACTGAAAAAATTCAAAGACTTTTTAAAAAACGTCTAAAAAAGCGTTTTTTCAATTTTCGAAGTACTACAAATATCCAAAAATTTCGAAAAAAATCCATGAAAATACCTTTAAATAAGTACTTATAAATATTCCCTTGAAATTACTAAAAAAATTAAAGACTGAAAATACTCATGAGAAATGTTTTCCAATTTTTCAAGGTGACCCAGACATTCGAAAATTCTGGAAATTTCCATGGAAGTATTGTTTGGTAAGTACTAAAGAATGACCAAAGAAAATTTGTGATCTTCCTTAAAATTATTTAAAAATTTCAAAAATTCTCAGAAAAAAAGTTCAAAAAAGAATTCTCCAATTTTTCAAGATGATCCAGACAACCGAAAAGTCTGAAATTTTTTATGGAAGTACTGTTTGGTAGGTACTGAAGAATTACCGAAGAAAATTTGGTATGTTCTCTAAATTTACTAAAAAATTTCAAAAATTTCCAGAAAAAAAAATTGTCTTTATTGTTTCAAGATAGTACAGACAACCAAAAAACTCATGGAAGATCTGTTTGATAAGTACCTAATAATAGCCTAAAAAAATTTCTTGTACTTCTGCAAAATTACCAAAAAAGTTTCAAATACTGAAACTCCCAACTAAATTGGAAAAAAAGCATTGAAAAATGTATAAACCTCGTACATACAAATTGCCATGATCCAACTGTTTTTATTTTCCTCTTCTGGCACGTGGTTGTTGTATATAAACGGGTCAGGACGGTGAATGTTTCTCTATTTGATATAATTTTTATATTTTTTTCGATTCCATCCACAACGCCGATAATTGCCCTCCTACGTGTTCTCTTCTGGCTTTTTATATCAAAACATTATTATTAGTACGCAATCTGCACTTTAATCATGTAATAACAATAAAAAAATTGAGCTCACTAAATTTTATCAGAAATAAAAACCACGTGGAATACACACTCATATACAGAAATAACCAAATTTTCTTAACCCTACACCCTTCTCACGTTTGAACAGCTTTATGTGGAATTTTCGAGAAGGAGAAGGGAAAATTCTGCTTGCATCCACAAGTGCACTGGAAAGTAAAATCTCGTTAGTCAATTATTTACTCTAACTTGTCCACAAATTGTAACAAAAACAATCAATTATCTATTGTTTTGAAACATGAAGCGGAAATCAGTTTTATAAGAGTTAATAATTCTTGTTATTCATTTTGTTAAAAAAAATAACCGAAATCGGTCTATAAATCATAACTTTTGATAGTATTGTTGCGAGGCCACCAACTCAAAGCCGGCCCTGTCCCTCGACTGTAAATTTTGGTGGCTGCGCCGACATGGTCTCGAACATTCTGGAATAAGGTTTTGTTTGTGCATAGCACGAGCGCGTAATGCACTAGAACTTTCCAGAACTATATATACGCGGGTTTTCGAGTGCATAAAGACAGTAAAGAGTTAGTTCACAGTTAGTTCTTAGTAATCGGACAGAGCATAAAATAGTGAAGATAAATAGTGTAATATCCAAGTGGTGAAAATAAATTAGAACTAATATACCGAGTGGACATTAAGTAGAGCGTGTATATAAATTAAGTTTAATACAGTGCGTGTTTCTTTAAATAAATACATAGTAATTAGCCATAGTGTGTATACTTTTATCCCACAAGTAAAAACTGTTTAAATAAATAACGAAAAACATTACAGTATTTTACTTGTAGCGCCATCTAGAGTCAAGCTTTTAACTAATTGACAGATCTCTGTCCTACTTAGTTTAGTTTTTAAAAATTTGGACGTTGTTTAGAAACAGTAAATTGCTTGGACAACTCGGATGTTCTTAATCCAGAGTCGCCAAAAGAGGATATCCAGAGCGATACAATGTACCAGCACCTTAATTAGAGCCAACAGACCAGTCTGGATCAGATCTAGGAAACTACCCTTACAATATGGAATAATTGTTTAGAGTAACTATTTTTTTCAAAAATGTCTAAGAAAATCGAAAATACGACTATAGACAGCATTTCGACGTAATCCGAATTTCCGGGCGCCAAAGAAAACCCAAGAAATAATAATCTTAAAATCTCGATCGCGAAATAAAACAATACCACCGAATATTCGCCGAATATAATATACGTTTCGACTGTGTTTAAATTTTCGTTTCTACCGAAAAACAACACAGATATTATGAGTATCAGTTTAAAATCAATCATAAAATTCATTTCATTGTTATTTTGAAATCGTGGAAATGGTTGAAACGCACTGAAAATTATTTTTATTAGAATGGGTCGTATCTGTCAATGTTCGTAAAAAATGAAGTAAGCTATTTGGACTTTCTAGAAACAAATAAAAAAAAACGTTGAGTCCAGTCATGGGACTGCCGACAAGTAAAAACACCAATAAATGGATCCTTTTAAAATTTTTCCATCGTAAATGGAATTTTTTACAAAAAAAAGTACACATATATACGCAGTATATATATATATAGCTCATACATATAGCAAAAGCATGGATTTTTCGCTTTTATGCAACACACAATACTTCAGGTTATTCGTCACGCTTTTATGCAACACACAATACTTTTGGTTATGCAACACAATTAACAATGAAGCGTATATAGTGTAAATCATCGTCATGCTTTCCATGAGCTATATGTATACTGTGTATATATGTTTACTTTTTTTTTAAAGGGGTCAAAAATTTAATTGGAAAAATTTCATTCTACCACAGGCGTACAAAATTGTTTCAAAAAGGATTACTTTATTTGTAAAAAAATCCATTTACCATAAACTTTTTAAAAGGGATTCATTTTTTTTGTTTTCACTTCTGTCGGCAGTCCCATGACTGAACTCTACGTTTTTTTTCCTTAAATATACTGAAAATATTGTTGGAAATGACGAATATAAAATACTGTAAAAGTTTGAACTCTTAATATTTATATTAAGAGGTGCCGCATTGATAATTTCTATTTTCCATTTAAATAAGATGGAAACAAAATTGTCTATTAATTAAATTTGCGTTAAGGTTACCTTGTATTGGTGGTAGAATAAATTAAGTTACATCTTCATAGTAGCACTGTTTCGTCGTCGCAAGGAAGTATTAACGAAGGAAACGGTCATCACAAGTGGTAGAGTGAAACGTATTTTAAATTACAATGAAATATTGTATCGAAATCGTTTTTGCTTAATTACTGATTAATAGTGAGCCCCAAACCAAATTTCGCTAAATTTAATTTGGTCTAAAAAAGTTTCAATAACTTTTTTGTCATGCTTTATCTAACATTAACAATCTGGCAACATTGAAATCTCGTCGTGCCTGTATATTGTTTGAATTAGTCTAAATATAGACAAGGCTAATCGAAGGGTGAAAGTTTGTTGGTGTAACATAGCAAGTATAACTATTCTTTCGATTTTTCATGCTTTCCCATAATTTCTTATGATTCCTTATGATTTCTTATAATTTCTTATAATTTCTTATAATTTCTTATAATTTCTTATAATTTCTTATAATTTCTTATAATTTCTTATAATTTCTTATAATTTCTTATAATTTCTTATAATTTCTTATAATTTCTTATAATTTCTTATAATTTCTTATAATTTCTTATAATTTCTTATAATTTCTTATAATTTCTTATAATTTCTTATAATTTCTTATAATTTCTTATAATTTCTTATGATTTCTTATAATTTCTTATAATTTCTTATAATTTCTTATAATTTCTTATAATTTCTTATAATTAACTTCTTATAATTTCTTATAATTTCTCAAAATTTCTTATTATTTCTTTATGATTTCTTTATGATCTTTATGATCTTTATGATTTCTTTATGATTTCTTTATGATTTCTTTATGATTTCTTTATGATTTCTTTATGATTTCTTTATGATTTCTTTATGATTTCTTTATGATTTCTTTATGATTTCTTTATGATTTCTTTATGATTTCTTTATGATTTCTCTATGATTTCTCTATGATTTCTCTATGATTTCTTTATGATTTCTTTATGATTTCTTTATGATTTCTTTATGATTTCTTTAGGATTTCTTTAGGATTTCTTTATGATTTCTTTATGATTTCTTTATGATTTCTTTATGATTTCTTTATGATTTCTTTATGATTTCTTTATGATTTCTTTATGATTTCTTTATGATTTCTTTATGATTTCTTTATGATTTCTTTATGATTTCTTTATGATTTCTTTATGATTTCTTTATGATTTCTTTATGATTTCTTTATGATTTCTTTATGATTTCTTTATGATTTCTTTATGATTTCTTTATGATTTCTTTATGATTTCTTTATGATTTCTTTATGATTTCTTTATGATTTCTTTATGATTTCTTTATGATTTCTTTATGATTTCTTTATGATTTCTTTATGATTTCTTTATGATTTCTTTATGATTTCTTTATGATTTCTTTATGATTTCTTTATGATTTCTTTATGATTTCTTTATGATTTCTTTATGATTTCTTTATGATTTCTTTATGATTTCTTTATGATTTCTTTATGATTTCTTTATGATTTCTTTATGATTTCTTTATGATTTCTTTATGATTTCTTTATGATTTCTTTATGATTTCTTTATGATTTCTTTATGATTTCTTTATGATTTCTTTATGATTTCTTTATGATTTCTTTATGATTTCTTTATGATTTCTTTATGATTTCTTTATGATTTCTTTATGATTTCTTTATGATTTCTTTATGATTTCTTTATGATTTCTTTATGATTTCTTTATGATTTCTTTATGATTTCTTTATGATTTCTTTATGATTTCTTTATGATTTCTTTATGATTTCTTTATGATTTCTTTATGATTTCTTTATGATTTCTTTATGATTTCTTTATGATTTCTTTATGATTTCTTTATGATTTCTTTATGATTTCTTTATGATTTCTTTATGATTTCTTTATGATTTCTTTATGATTTCTTTATGATTTCTTTATGATTTCTTTATGATTTCTTCATGATTTCTTCATGATTTCTTTATGATTTCTATTGATTTCTTTTGATTTCTTCATGATTTCTTTTGATTTCTTTTGATTTCTTTTGATTTCTTTTGATTTCTTTTGTTTCCTTTTGATTTCTTTTGATTTCTTTCGATTTCTTTTGATTTCTTTTGATTTCTTTTGATTTCTTTTGATTTCTTTTGATTTCTTTTGATTTCTTTTGATTTCTTTTGATTTCATTAGATTTCTTTTGATTTCTTTTGATTTCTTTTGATTTCTTTTGATTTCTTTTGATTTCTTTTGATTTCTTTTGATTTCTTTTGATTTCTTTTGATTTCTTTTGATTTCTTTTGATTTCTTTTGATTTCTTTTGATTTCTTTTGATTTCTTTTGATTTCTTTTGATTTCTTTTGATTTCTTTTGATTTCTTTTGATTTCTTTTGATTTCTTTTGATTTCTTTTGATTTCTTTTGATTTCTTTTGATTTCTTTTGATTTCTTTTGATTTCTTTTGATTTCTTTTGATTTCTTTTGATTTCTTTTGATTTCTTTTGATTTCTTTTGATTTCTTTTGATTTCTTTTGATTTCTTTTGATTTCTTTTGATTTCTTTTGATTTCTTTTGATTTCTTTTGATTTCTTTTGATTTCTTTTGATTTCTTTTGATTTCTTTTGATTTCTTTTGATTTCTTTTGATTTCTTTTGATTTCTTTTGATTTCTTTTGATTTCTTTTGATTTCTTTTGATTTCTTTTGATTTCTTTTGATTTCTTTTGATTTCTTTTGATTTCTTTTGATTTCTTTTGATGTCTTTTGATTTCTTTTGATTTCTTTTGATTTCTTTTGATTTCTTTTGATTTCTTTTGATTTCTTTTGATTTCTTTTGATTTATTTTGATTTCTTTTGATTTATTTTGATTTCTTTGGAATTTTATAGCTCACATAGGGAACAATACTACGGAACGAATAAGATATATTCTTGCAGAAAATTTGACTCTCTACAAAAAAGGTCCTCTATAATTATTTTGATATTTCCACTCTATTCAAAGTTAAAGTTAAATTAGTAATATATTTTGACATTTTTTCAATTTTTCGACGCTACAATCAAGTTTAAGAAAAATTTTTATGGGATATTTTTTGTAGAGCGTTTTACTGGCTATAATTTATCTGTCCAAATTTTTTTAATATTTTTAATGGGTCGTAAGTTATTCGCATTAAACTGCATCAAAAGAAATTTCCTAATTGTAAAAAAAATCTATTTAAAAGAAAGTACATCAAAAATATCTTCAGAATTCGTTTGTATTTTAATTACCAGATTATAGAGTGTAAGTTCAAATTAGCCCCTATTTTTTCAAATTAGTTTCTAGCACAGTTTCGTTCACGTGATAAATTTTACGAATACTGAAATTTTCCATTTTCCATTTTTAATTGCTTTTCAAATAAAATAAACTTCAAACAGATTTACCCAAGTGCCGATGAATATGGAAAGATGATTAATGTGGAATAAATTCGATGAATATTGAAGCTATAGAGCTGTTTATATTTAATCAATTGTTTAAATTAATTCACGTGTTAAGGTGTTAAGTTAGCAAAACGTGATAACACCACGTTTTAAAACACATAATTACTCGTAGTATTATTACAATAACTTTCAGGTAAAATTCCAACGCAAACGCGGGAATATCTGTAATTTTATCAAATGGCAACAGAATATAGGTCAAGGAAACTTCTGGATTGTTAATCAGACAAAGCACGTTGTAATTTGAATTAGACGAATGTTTATTGTAATGACAATCTCGTTATGGAATTCAAATACATGTCGATCCATAAATTTTTATTCATTCAGATTTAATAGTTATAAATTTGATTTGAGTTGAATTTTTGTTGTTATCAATAAGACGATTGATGTGTTCCCATCTAAAAAATAACAGGGTTATACAGGTTGATTTTTTTCGATGGTACATTAGACATTATGGCAAAACCGATAAGAATAAAAATCTGGAAATTTGTAATATCCGACATTGATTTATCGAATGAAAAGACTCTCGACTTCCGGTTATACCGGAACATCGAACAATTTATTTTTAATTGGCATATATTAGAGACAATACTATATTAGAGAACAAATATTTCTAACCTAACCCTGTACAATGTACAAAGTTTGTAGGTAACGGTTCTTTAAGATATTCTTAAAAAACTGAATTAGTTCTGTAGTTTTCGTTTGGTAGGTGTGTTTCTGTACACCCCGTATAGACCTACTTTTAAAAGGTCGATTTTACACCATCGTGAAACGAAATTATGGAAACTTAAAATGCGAAATCAAAAATTTTAATAATCAATTAACAGTGACCCTGTCGGTCGGTAGAATCGCCGCAAAAGATTTATTTCGACCGCACTAACCTTAGCCAAGAATATCAACTGTAATAACAAAGTGTATTTGGTGAAAAATTATATTTTAATCTTAAAAAAATATAGATTCGAAAATAATTATTTGTTAGCTGGAGTTATTGGAGAATTAAATTTAAGCGTTTGGATCTATTAAGCATATCGTGAAATACTTGATTATTCCAATAAGTGTTTGGATCTATCAAGCATATCGACTGTTGACAGTCCAAGATGACAACCTTGTTTATACCAACTATGCTGCATCTCCCTCCTTTTCAATTAAGTCATCATTGAAATCAAGAATAAAAGATTTTAGATAATCAGGTTGTCTTCTTCTACGTCCACTACGAATTAGTACATTTTTTGCTTTATTACTACTTTCTACAATATTTTCAGTTTCCTCTATCTCATCTGGAATAACAACTTTTTGATTTGAAAAATACTTAGACACGTTTTCTTTGTTTTGACATTGCAAATGAAATCGTAAAGTTGACAAATGCCGAGGATTGTTACTTTACGTTCTAGCGCAAAAAAGGAATCTTTTTGGCTCGCTTATTTAATCAAACCACGCCCTCCGAATTAACTCAATTGGTGAATAATTAACAATTTATCAGATTAAAAATCAAATAAAATTATATGAAAATTGTCAAAAATTTTGAAATATATTCAAAAATTGTCAATTATTGTCAAAAACTGTTAAAAATGGACAATTTTTGTCAAAAACTTTAAAAAAACTTTGAAAAATGGTCATTTTCAAAAATTGTCAAAAATGGTCAATTGTCAAGAATTTTAAAAAAATTTTGAAAAATGTTCAAAAACTATCAAAAATGGTCGAAAACTATCAAAAATTGTCAAAAACTGCCAAAAATGGACAATTATTGTCAAAATTAGTCAATAATTGTCAAAAATTGTTAAAATTTTGAAAAATGGTCGATAATTGTCAAAAACTATCGAAAATGTTCGATAATTTTGAAAAATGATCAATAATTTTGAAAAATTGTTAAAATTTTTGAAAAATTGTCAGAAACGGCCATTAATTGTCAAAAGCTATCAACAATGGTCAAAAATTGTCAAAAACTGTCAAAAATGCACAATTATTGTCAAAATTGGTCAATAATTGTCAAAAATTGTTAAAATTTTGAAAAATGGTCGATAATTGTCAAAAACTATCAAAAATGGTCAATAATTTTGAAAAATTGTCAATAATTTTGAAAAATGGTAAAAATTTTTGAAAAATTGTTAAAATTTTTGAAAAATTGTCAAAAATGGCCATTAATTGTCAAAAACTATCAAACATGGTCAAAAATTGTCAAAAATGGACAATTATTGTTGAAAATTGTCGAAATTTTGAAAAATAGTTGATAATTGTCAAAAATGGCCATTAATTGTCAAAAACTATCAAACATGGTCAAAAATTGTCAAAAATGAACAATTATTGTTGAAAATTGTCGAATTTTTGAAAAATAGTTGATAATTGTCAAAAATTGTTCAAGTTTTTGAAAAATTATCAAAATTTTTGAAATGTGGTCAATAATTGTCAAAAATGATCAAAAATTTGGAAAAATGGTCCATAATTGTCAATAATTATCAAAAATGGTCAATAATTTTGAAAAATGGTCTAAAATATTGAAAAATGGTCAAATATGGTCAAAAACTATCAAAAATGGTTAAAAATTGTCAATTATTGTTAAAAACTGTCAAAAATGGACAATTATTGCCAAAATTTGGTCAATAATTGTCAAAAATTGTAAAAATTTTGAAAAATGGTCGATAATTGTTAAAAACTATCAAAAATGGTCAATAATTTTGAAAAATGGTCAACAATTTTGAAAAATTGTTAAAATTTTTGAAAAATTGTCAAAAATGGCCAATAATTGTCAAAAACTATTAAAAATGGTCAAAAACTATCAAAAATGGACAATTATTGTTAAAAATTGTCAACATTTTGAAAAATATTTGATAATTGTCAAAAATTGTTAAAGTTTTTGAAAAATTGTCAAAAAAGTTGAAATATGGTCAAAAATGGTCAATAATTGTCAAAAATGGTCAAAAATTTGGGAAAATGGTCCATAATTGTCAATAATTATCAAAAATGGTCAATAATTTTGAAAAATGGTCTAAAATTTTGAAAAATTGTCAAAAATGGTCAAAAACTATCAAAAATGGTTAAAAATTGTTAAAAACTGTTAAAAATTGTCATCATTTTGAAAAATGGTAAAAAATTATCAAAAATTTGGAAAAATGGTCACTAATTTTGAGACAGTCAAAATGGTCAATAATTGTTAAAATTTTGAAAAATGGTCAATAATTGTTCAAATTTTGAAAAATGGTCAATAATTGTTCAAATTTTGAAAAATGGTCAATAATTGTCAAAATTTTGAAAAATAGTCAAAAGTTGTAAAAATTTTAAAAAATAGTCAATAAAGTTTTCATTTAGCCATTCCGTAGCTTGCAAAGTAAAATAAAGCGTGCATAAACAACATTGACAGTATACGTTGATATGGACTATTGTCAAATGTCGAAAGACACTGTACAGACACTAGAGAGTCGAATAATTAACAGCTTGATGTTGAAGAGCCGGGCTGAAAACTATACTAACAATCCCTCAGTGCAAAAGACGATTGCCAACTTCCCAAAAGAAACCGGAAACTCAAGAAAGAGTTGCAAAAATTGTCAAAAACTGTTAAAAATCGACAATTATTGTTAAAAATTGTCAAAATTTTGAAAAATAGTTGATAATTGTCAAAAATTGGTAAAGTTTTTGAAAAATTGTCAAAAATTTTGAAATATGGTCAAAAATGGTCAATAATTGTCAAAAATGGTCAAAAATTTGGAAAAATGGTCCATAATTGTCAATAATTTTGAAAAACGGACAAAAATTTTGAGAAATGGTCAATAATCGTCAAAAGTTGTCAAAATTTTGAAAAATAGTCAATAATAATACGAGCCGTTTCCGAAAATCGATTTAAACACGTAATTTATAAAATCAATTTACTATAAATCGATTAATATTACTATAAAAATCGATAACTAAAATTCGATTATAAGAAAATAACAATCGATTTATATAAAAATCGATTATTTTTGAACATTCCTAGTCAGTAGATCTTTTTAAGGTTAATCATGATGAATAGCGAAAATGACGATTATTCTAGCACTCCTATTATAACCTAAGATAATATAAAAAACTGTTTTAATTATTAAAAGGGCGACTGTAGAAAAAAGTATGTGTGTTTTTCGAGCGTAAAGTAACAGATTGCCGCTTTCAAAAGATCGCCGCGCTCCGGTCCGCGTCGCGAGGCAACATTCTTTCTCCAGCGGCAATCTGTTACTTTACGCTCTAAATACACAATTAACTATCCCAGTTCAGGGCGGCAGATATATGAAAGGTAAACCATCCCACAGAGTCGTACTCTCCTTACAATAATAACTTCTGTCCTTTTAATTATTTTTTTTAACAACATAAATGATTTTATAGTTTTTATGGAAAGTTAACGACGCCACTGTTCGATCCAAGTGATACACGCATTAAAATGTATGTGGTGAGGTGCAAGGCTTATCAGGAGGACATCGAACTTTTGGTAGGAAAAAAACCAAATCCGACGAGAAAAGTGTGAAAATGAACCAATAAAAAACATACCGCTAGTTTCATTCCCTTGTCATCTCACTTCGAGGCAATCGTTCATTTCTAATATGTTAAGACAGTGTTTGAAATGAAAGATATTGCCTTTTTTCTACTAAAAATAGTTGGAGCTCGGGTTCACGTTTGTTTAGTTCCAACCGTCATCGATGTTTTTATGATTCTAGACAAAATGAAAACAAATTTTTATTATTATTTAGAGTATTTTTATAACAAAATGTATATTGAGGTGACATTCACTAGATCTATTGTGCCCACTTACTACTTAGTTCCTGAGGAAAGTTCAGAGACTATTACATGGACTAGTTCCTATATAGATCTATTTCCTGCAGGAATTCCCTTTTTTGGTAGTAACATCGTTTGCTTATGACAGGTGATAGGCGATAGGCGAAAGGCGACAGATGTTTTATTTAAACCAATTATTAGTGTAGAACTACTGGCCATATTCTGTTGTAGTCCTCTCTGGTGTAGTCCGTGAGATGTCTCAGTTGAGTGTTTGGGTGTGTCCTCAGTTCTTCGAATCTTCTTCTGGCTCTGGCTTCCATGATTTCTAGGATCTTCTTCTGGTCTAATTCCCGATAGAGCTGATCGTTCCTGACGTAGCATGGTGCGTTGGTGGCATGTCTCAGGCAGATGTTCTGCTGGGCTTGGATCTTCTTCCACTAGGTGGGTGCTTTGTGTCCCCAGACTATGGAGGCGTACGTCAGGATCGGTAGGATGATCATGTTGATCAGCTTTGTCTTTGTTTTCAGCTCCAGGTTGGATCTCCGTCCTATGAGTCCTGCCAGTCGTCCTCTTGCTTGTCTTGCTTTGTTGACTGCGTATTCGACGTGTTCTTTGAAGGCCAATCCTTCAAAGCGTTCCGTTCTATATCTTCAAATAGTCGAGTTATGAGTATTTTTTGTTTGAAAAGTGGATTGGCCAAAAAATCGACTGGCACAATCAGTTTTGTGATAAAATCATTATTTCGCCTTCAAATAGAGTCATGAAATTTTCGAAAATCCACTTTTCAAAACAAAAAATACTCAAAACTCGACTAATAGGAAAGATAGAACGTTCTAGTCTTCACCAATCGATAGAGGGGACAATTTTACATATTTAAGTGAATTTTGAGTCGATATTGCCAAGGATTAAGGGAGTCAGAAAAAAGCAATTTGTTTCTCAAAATATTTCCATAGCTACCCCCTTTGTTCTAAATTTTCGACAAAAAAATTATAAAAAATGCTAAAAATTCGTAAAGAGGGGTTTTTTGGCCAAAAAATCGACTGGCACAATCAGTTTTGTGATAAAATCATTATTTCGCCTTCAAATAGAGTCATGAAATTTTCGAAAATCCACTTTTCAAAACAAAAAATACTCATAACTCGACAAATAGGAAAGATAGAACGTTCTAGTCCTCACCAATCGATAGAGGGGACAATTTTACATATTTAAGTCAATTTTGGGTCCATATTTCCAAGGATTATGGGAGTTAGAAAAAATAAATTTGTATCGCAAAATATTTGCATAGCTACTCCCTTTGTTCTGAATTTTTGACAAAAAAATGATAAAAAATGCTAAAAATTCGTAAAGAGGAGTTTTTTTGGCCAAAAAATCGACTGGCACAATCAGTTTTGTGATAAAATCATTATTTCGCCTTCAAATAGAGTCATGAAATTTTCGAAAATCCACTTTTCAAAACAAAAAATACTCATAACTCGACAAATAGGAAAGATAGAACGTTCTAGTCTTCACCAATCGATAGAGGGGACAATTTTACATATTTGAGTCAATTTTGAGTCCATATTTCCAAGGATTATGGGAGTTAGAAAAAATCAATTTGTATCTCAAAATATTTCCATAGCTACCCCCTTTGTTCTAAATTTTCGACAAAAAAATTATAAAAAATGCTAAAAATTCGTAAAGAGGGGTTTTTTGGCCAAAAAATCGACTGGCACAATCAGTTTTGTGATAAAATCATTATTTCGCCTTCAAATAGAGTCATGAAATTTTCGAAAATCCACTTTTCAAAAGAAAAAATACTCATAACTCGACAAATAGGAAAGATAGAACGTTCTAGTCTTCACCAATCGATAGAGGGGACAATTTTACATATTTGAGTGAATTTTGAGTCGATATTGCCAAGGATTAAGGGAGTTAGAAAAAAGCCATTTGTCTCTCAAAATATTTCCATACCTACCCCTTTGTTATAAATTTTCGACAATAAAAAATAAAAAATGCTTAAAATTTGTAAAGAGGGTTTTTTTGCGCCGGAAAATCGACTGGCACAATCAGTTTTGTGATAAAATCATTATTTCGCCTTCAAATAGAGTCATGAAATTTTCGAAAATCCACTTTTCAAAACAAAAAATACTCATAACTCGACAAATAGGAAAGATAGAACGTTCTAGTCTTCACCAATCGATAGAGGGGACAATTTTACATATTTGAGTCAATTTTGAGTCCATATTACCAAGGATTATGGGAGTTAGAAAAAATCAATTTGTATCGCAAAATATTTCCATAGCTACCCCCTTTGTTCTAAATTTTCGACAAAAAATTTTAAAAAATGCTAAAAAGTCGTAAAGAGGGGTTTTTTGGCCAAAAAATCGACTGGCACAATCAGTTTTGTGATAAAATCATTATTTCGCCTTCAAATAGAGTCATGAAATTTTCGAAAATCCACTTTTCAAAACAAAAAATACTCATAACTCGACAAATAGGAAAGATAGAACGTTCTAGTCTTCACCAATCGATAGAGGGGACAATTTTACATATGTTAGTGAATTTTAAGTCCATATTTCCAAGGATTATGGGAGTTAGAAAAAATCAATTTGTATCTCAAAATATTTCCATAGCTACCCCCTTTGTTCTAAATTTTCGACAAAAAAATTATAAAAAATGCTAAAAATTCGTAAAGAGGGGTTTTTTGGCCAAAAAATCGACTGGCACAATCAGTTTTGTGATAAAATCATTATTTCGCCTTCAAATAGAGTCATGAAATTTTCGAAAATCCACTTTTCAAAACAAAAAATACTCATAACTCGACAAATAGGAAAGATAGAACGTTCTAGTCCTCACCAATCGATAGAGGGGACAATTTTACATATTTAAGTCAATTTTGGGTCCATATTTCCAAGGATTATGGGAGTTAGAAAAAATAAATTTGTATCGCAAAATATTTGCATAGCTACTCCCTTTGTTCTGAATTTTTGACAAAAAAATGATAAAAAATGCTAAAAATTCGTAAAGAGGAGTTTTTTTGGCCAAAAAATCGACTGGCACAATCAGTTTTGTGATAAAATCATTATTTCGCCTTCAAATAGAGTCATGAAATTTTCGAAAATCCACTTTTCAAAACAAAAAATACTCATAACTCGACAAATAGGAAAGATAGAACGTTCTAGTCTTCACCAATCGATAGAGGGGACAATTTTACATATTTGAGTCAATTTTGAGTCCATATTACCAAGGATTATGGGAGTTAGAAAAAATCAATTTGTATCGCAAAATATTTCCATAGCTACCCCCTTTGTTCTAAATTTTCGACAAAAAATTTTAAAAAATGCTAAAAAGTCGTAAAGAGGGGTTTTTCTGGCCAAAAAATCGACTGGCACAATCAGTTTTGTGATAAAATCATTATTTCGCCTTCAAATAGAGTCATGAAATTTTCGAAAATCCACTTTTCAAAACAAAAAATCCTCATAACTCGACAAATAGGAAAGATAGAACGTTCTAGTCTTCACCAATCGATAGAGGGGACAATTTTACATATTTTAGTGAATTTTGAGTCTATATATCCAAGGATTATGGGAGTTAGAAAAAATCAATTTGTATCGCAAAATATTTCCATAGCTACCCCCTTTGTTCTGAATTTTCGACAAAAAAATTATAAAAAATGCTAAAAATTCGTAAAGAGGGGTTTTTTTGGCCAAAAAATCGACTGGCACAATCAGTTTTGTGATAAAATCATTATTTCGCCTTCAAATAGAGTCATGAAATTTTCGAAAATCCACTTTTCAAAACAAAAATACTCATAACTCGACAAATAGGAAAGATAGAACGTTCTAGTCTTCACCAATCGACAGAGGGGACAATTTTACATATTTGTGTGGATTTGAGTCGATATTGCCAAGGATTAAGGGAGTTAGAAAAAAGCCATTTGTTTCTCAAAATATTTCCATACCCCCGACATACCCCTTTGTTCTAAATTTTCGACAAAAAATAATAAAAAATGCTTAAAATTCGTAAAGAGGGGTTTTTTGCGCCGGAAAATCGACTGGCACAATCAGTTTTTTGATAAAATCATTATTTCGCCTTCAAATAGAGTCATGAAATTTTCGAAAATCCACTTTTCAAAATAAAAAATACTCATAACTCGACTAATAGGAAAGATAGAACGTTCTAGTCTTCACCAATGGATAGAGGGGACAATTTTACATATTTTAGTGAATTTTGAGTCGATATTGCCAAGGATTAAGGGAGTTAGAAAAAAGCCATTTGTTTCGCAAAATATTTCCATACCTACCCCTTTGTTCTAAATTTTCGACAAAAAAAAATAAAAAATCCTTAAAATTCCTAAAGAGGGGTTTTTTGCGCCGGAAAATCGACTGGCACAATCAGTTTTTTGATAAAATCATTATTTCGCCTTCAAATAGTCATGAAATTTTCGAAAATCCACTTTTCAAAACAAAAAATACTCATAACTCGACTAATAGGAAAGATAGATTATTTTCGATTAATCGATTATTTTCGATTAATCTATTATTTTCGATTAATCGATTTTTTTCGATTAATCGATTTTTTTCAATTAATCGATTTTTTTCGATTAATCGATTTTTTTCGATTAATCGATTTTTTTCGATTAATCGATTTTTTTCGATTAATCGATTTTTTTCGATTAATCGATTATTTTCGATTAATCGATTATTTTCGATTAATCGAATATCTTCGATTGATCGATTTTTTTCGATTAATCGATTTTTTTCGATAAATCGATCATTTTCGATTAATCGATTTTTTTCGATTAATCGATTTTTTTCGATGAATCGATTTTTTTCGATTAATCGATTATTTTCGATTAATCGAATATCTTCGATTGATCGATTTTTTTCGATTAATCGATTTTTTTCGATAAATCGATTATTTTCGATTAATCGATTTTTTTCGATTAATTGATTATTTTCGATTAATCGATTTTTTTCGATAAATCGATTTTTTTCGATTAATCGATTTTTTTCGATTAATCGATTTTTTCCGATTAATCGATTTTTTTCGATTAATCGATTAATCGAAAATAATCGATTATTTTATATAATCGATAATCGATTATGTTTTTGATAATCGCTCAGCCCTAATTTTGAGTCGATATTGCCAAGGATTAAGGGAGTTAGAAAAAAGCAATTTGATTCGCAAAATATTTCCATACCTACCCCTTTGTTCTAAATTTTCGACAAAAAAAAATAAAAAATGCTTAAAATTCGTAAAGAGGGGTTTTTTGGGCCGTAAAATCGACTGGCATAATCAGTTTAATGATAAAATCATTATTTCGCCTTCAAATAGAGTCATGAAATTTTCGAAAATCCACTTTTCAAAACAAAAATTACTCATAACTCGACTAATAGGAAAGATAGAACGTTCTAGTCTTCACCAATCGATAGAGGGGACAATTTTACATATTTTAGTGAATATTGAGTCGATATTGCCAAGGATTAAGGGAGTTAGAAAAAAGCCATTTGTTTCTCAAAATATTTCCATAGCTACCCCCTTTGTTCTAAATTTTCGACAAAAAAATTATAAAAAATGCTAAAAATTTGTAAAGAGAGGTATTTTGGGCCGAAAAATCGACTGGCACAATAAGTTTTGTGATAAAATCATTATTTCGCCTTCAAATAGAGTCATGAAATTTTCGAAAATCCACTTTTCAAAACAAAAAATACTCATAACTCGACAAATAGGAAAGATAGAACTTTCTAGTCTTCACCAATCGATAGAGGGGACAATTTTACATATTTAAGTGAATTTTGAGTCGATATTGCCAAGGATTAAGGGAGTCAGAAAAAAGCAATTTGTTTCTCAAAATATTTCCATACCTACCCCTTTGTTCTAAATTTTCGACAAAAAAAAATAAAAAATGCTTAAAATTCGTAAAGAGGGGTTTTTTGGGCCGTAAAATTCTCTGGCATAATCAGTTTAATGATAAAATCATTATTTCGCCTTCAAATAGAGTCATGAAATTTTCGAAAAACCACTTTTCAAAACAAAAAATACTCATAACTCGACTAATAGGAAAGATAGAACGTTCTAGTCTTCACCAATCGATAGAAGGGACAATTTTACATATTTAAGTGAATTTTGAGTATATATTCCAAGGATTATGGGAGTTAGAAAAAATCATGGTATCGCAAAATATTTCCATAGCTACCCCCTTTGTTCTAAATTTTCGACAAAAAAATTATAAAAAATGCTAAAAATTTGTAAAGAGAGGTATTTTGGGCCGAAAAATCGACTGGCACAATAAGTTTTGTGATAAAATCATTATTTCGCCTTCAAATAGAGTCATGAAACTTTCGAAAAACCACTTTTCAAAACAAAAAATACTCATAACTCGACAAATAGGAAAGATAGAACGTTCTAGTCTTCACCAATCGATAGAGGGGACAATTTTACATATTTTCGTGAATTTTGAGTCTACATTTCCAAGGATTATGGGAGTTAGAAAAAATCAATTTGTATCGCAAAATATTTCCATAGCTACCCCCTTTGTTCTAAATTTTCGACAAAAAAATTATAAAAAATGCTAAAAATTCGTAAAGAGGGGTTTTTTTGGCCAAAAAATCGACTGGCACAATCAGTTTTGTGATAAAATCATTATTTCGCCTTCAAATAGAGTCATGAAATTTTCGAAAATCCACTTTTCAAAACAAAAAATACTCATAACTCGACTAATAGGAAAGATAGAACGTTCTAGTCTTCACCACTCGATAGAGGGGACAATTTTACATATTTTAGTGAATTTTGAGTTCATATTTCCAAGGATTATGGGAGTTAGAAAAAATCAATTTGTATCGCAAAATATTTCCATAGCTACCCCCTTTGTTCTAAATTTTCGACAAAAAAATTATAAAAAATGCTAAAAATTCGTAAAGAGGGGTTTTTTTGGCCAAAAAATCGACTGGCACAATCAGTTTTGTGATAAAATCATTATTTCGCCTTCAAATAGAGTCATGAAATTTTCGAAAATCCACTTTTCAAAACAAAAAATCCTCATAACTCGACAAATAGGAAAGATAGAACGTTCTAGTCTTCACCAATGGATAGAGGGGACAATTTTACATATTTTAGTGAATTTTGAGTCTATATATATCCAAGGATTATGTGAGTTAGAAAACATCAATTTGTATCGCAAAATATTTCCATAGCTACCCCCTTTGTTCTGAATTTTCGACAAAAAAATCATAAAAAATGCTAAAAATTCGTAAAGAGGGGTTTTTTTGGCCAAAAAATCGACTGGCACAATCAGTTTTGTGATAAAATCATTATTTCGCTTTCAAATAGAGTCATGAAATTTTCGAAAATCCACTTTTCAAAACAAAAATACTCATAACTCGACAAATAGGAAAGATAGAACGTTCTAGTCTTGACCAATCGATTCAGCGGAAATTTTTACATCTTCGCACAAATTTTGAGTTGATATTTCCAAGTATTAAGGGAGTTAGGAAAAATCAATTTATATCGCGAAATATTCCCATATACCCACATTGGTACTAAATTTTCGACAAAAAATATTGAAAAATGCTAAAAATCCATAATAAGGGGTTTTTTTGGGACGAGAAATCGACGGTCCAAGATGTCTCCTAGGTACTTCGCCTTTTTGCTCAATGGTATTTCTTCTCCTGCCACTTCTATGTCGTCTTCTGGCATTTTCTTCTTCTTATTGAAGTAGACTGCTTGGGTCTTCTGGGTTTATCTTCCACGTCGTACACCAGTCGTCTATGCTTTCAGCGGCTTCTTGAAGTCGCTGTGTTACCAAAGCTGGTTGAGTACTTCTTGTTGCTATGGCTGTGTCGTCTGCGTAGAGGGCCATCATGGTGTTGTTCTTCTTAGGAATGTCTGCCGTGTAGATGTTGTAGAGTAGTGCTGATAGTACCGCTCCTTGTGGTACTCCTCCTTCAGTTACTCCCAGTTCGGATTTGGTTTGTCCTATCCTGATTCTGAATGTCCTGTCATTCAAGTAGCTGTGGACTTGTTTGGTGAGTAACGTCGTGTATCCTGCTTCTTTCATCTTGTAGATCAGTCCTTCGTGTCAGACTCTGTCGAAGGCTTTGCTGATGTCCAAGAAGATGGCTCCTGTCGATTGGTTCTGGTTGACCCCTCGGTTTCGTAACCCTCTACGCTACGGACGGTTCCTAACTATCAATGTTCTGTTCGGTATTATAAGCTACCATTTACCGCGACTGCGTCTTACGTGTATGTTTGGATGCCTATACCAAAATCGTTCATTAATAGGGGACATTAATGGACGATTTTGTTTAAAAAAAATTAACGGTCGATGGAAAATGAGAATTTTATCTCCCTTTCGGGACAAGAAAACGACCTTGAGAAATACAATTCTAGATTATTTATTATCTACCAGCTGCTCTTTGTTGATTTTTGTATAAAATAAGGTGAAATATCTATAAAATCGCATTTGTCCACTTGTTGATATATAAAAACGATCCAATGAGATAAATACCAACATGAAAATAATAATATACTAAATTTCTCCGTTTTGTCTGTTATTACTAAAAAAAAATAAGTGTTACGAGCATAAATCCGTTATTGCAAAATTATAAGTAGGCTAAGACTGCCAGGACAAATTACTATAGCCTGTTGACGTTTTCATTGTGCAATTTACAAGTTAGCGAAGCGCGTTGCCGGATCTTTTAAAATGTTCAAGATTTACAGATGTTTTAAATTAGGATCTAGACACTTGTGCTATAAAACAAGCAGGGCTCCAGATTTAGACAGCTGAGAGCAAAGAGATTTCCGATTCATATCCAAAAAATGTATAAATAAAGCTCCATAGAGATGTTCAAAAATATATATAAATTCTTTCCTAAGACAAAATTTCCTCAGCCCACCCGCTTCCGAGATATCACCACTAACGCCTCTTTCACATTACAAGGTTTTGATCGTGCGGTTAAAAATCGTCCGAGTTTTTGCGGCGAACATTGTTGTTTTCCCATTGGCACGGATTTTTACCGCAATATTTTTATTTGATTTTTTTAGTACGACAATTTGAATCGAAAAAAAGTGGTTGCTTCATCGTCGCCGAAAAAGAATAGCACGAGAACGCCTTTTTTGGGTGCACCCCCATTAATCAGAGAGGAGGAGAAGAGAGATATAATGTGAAAGACCCCATGCCTTTCTCCATTTCAACAGCGGTATTGTTTTTAACCCCACGATTAAAACCGTGTAATGTGAAAGTGGCTTTTAAGGGGTGCTGAGTGAAATTGTCACCAGTTTATTAAAATTTCTAAAATCTGTCAACAGTCGATATAGGTATATCTTTCAATATTTTTAGATATTTTTGATAGTAATATTGTGTGTTGTATGAGATAGAATCTTCAAATATCATTTTAACTCATTCAATGATCTAACAGGGTAAAAATTGTGTAGGGTGTGTGTGTGTGAATTTTTAAATAGAAACCAAGATGTGAATCAACAATGAAAAATAGTTTGCTTAGTACGTTTCCAGGGTCGTATGCGTTCAATTTCGAATAAAACGTTGATCTTGAACTAAATATCGAATATTTCTTGACCTGCGGGATCAACTACGATTTAATGTCAGAAATTATTGCCTCGGATAAAGGTCTAGCCTATTTTCTATGCTCTGATTGTTTTTAAGGTAATAATAAAATTTTATATTTCGTATATTTTAAGTTTAAGTTCATTAACGATACTTTTTGTTACCAGATACATTAACACTAACCATGATATACTTTTAAATGTTTTTTTCAAATTCCTATACGAAATTATGCTTATTTTACCATGGTCTATCTCTATAGTATACAGTGTGATAAAGTTTTTAGTCATCTTGACAGAAAAATTACTGATCCCAGTGTTGTAGATTGTTAAATGAAACTTTTAAACCTTTTGTTAGGCTTTATTGTACAAAAAGAATTACAGTAAATCGGAGACAAATAATTGACAATAAAGTGTAGTGAGTAAAGTTAAATAAATGATTCTATGACATTCACCCCACCCTTTTTTCGGATCGAGATGGAAAACTCATGTTCGAATGGGTCCAGGACCCAAACAGTGTTGGACTCATTCCCAAGGGGATGCCTACCAACCAAACTCGCCGTTACCCCCACACCGTCGTCTTCTCCCTACTATCACTCCTACCTCTCATGCCAAATCAAGTCTTTCTCTCCCACTAACCATGCTCTCTACTACTCCACTCACCTCCATCCATTCCTCCTCCCCCCTCAACATTATCTCCACCATGTTCTCCCAGTACACCACCTCCCCTAGTTTTCTCTCCAACTTCTTCAGCACTTCCTCGTTCCTCCAGCTTCTAAACACATGCCCCACATCATCCTCCACTTCACACCTCTCGCACACTCCAGTCTCTCTTTTTCTAATCTTGTGAGGTACCCTACTCTCGACCCTTGTCCAGTGAACACCTGTGTCAAGAAGTAGTTCACCTCCCCAAATTTCCGGTTCAACCAATCTCTCCTATTCCCAATCGCTCCTTTTAGCGCGCCCTCATGCTCCTCCCATCTTCTCTCCATTTCCTCCTCCATCCATTCATGTACTTCTTCTCTGCACCAAGCCCATTACCCTGCCCAGCGCCTCCTCATCTCCTCTCTTACTTTCTTCCTCGTACTCTCTGCCTCGGCCTTCGTCCACCTCCCGATAATTCCTTTCTCCCTTTCCTTATATCTGTCTCCACATACCTATGTAAGCTCAAGCTTTCCTCATCCTCCAACTACTCACTCTTTCCCACAGACATTCATCACATGCTATTATATCAATGAATGACGAACCCCCGTCACCCTTCACGAAGGTGTGCAGTAGCCCATCATTCAGCATTCAGATCATCCTCCAATCCCGTCTCATATTCTTCCAGGCTGACATTTGGGCTTATATACACAGTGTACACCACCATGTCTCCCATTCGCACTACCACCCATCCGTTTCCTTTCCTCACTTCATCCGCCCTCAGTCCATCTCCCACCATTCTTATTCCTGCCTCTCCTGTATCATCCATAATCCATCCCTGCTTTCCCACATATCTAGCATTTACCTCCACACACCGCATCCACTTTCCTCCTGAAAATCACTTCATCCTGCATTTCCTTAAATTTATCTGCAGCACCCTCCATCCATCCTCTACATTCCTTCTTCCCGCGCACTGCTCTCCCCTTCCTCCTATTTGCCCAGACTCGTCCTCTCTGAGGTGCCCTCCCATTTTTGCCTTCCTGTTTTCCATCGTCTTCATATACTCCCTTCCTTCCCCTTCTACATTCTATCTCCCCTGGCTTGCGTCCCCTTTCCCCACATACCCTACAAAGGAAGGCCTGCCGACAGTTTCTAGCCATGTGATCCTCGCTCTTACATAGCCAGCACTTACTCCTTGACTCCCTTCACCTTACACCCTGCTACTTTATGCCCCTTTATCCCACATCCAAAGCATCTGCCATCCTCTATAATACATACCCTGTTCCACCCCAATCTAATCTCCTTTTTTCCCAATAAGGCTGCCGTTTTTTCCCATTCCGCCCTCACCACCGCCATTTTCATCCCGTTCCTCTCCCTTACCACTTTAATCACCGTTTTCCCTCTCCCAATCAAATTCTCTATTTTCCCCCTCACCTTTTCATCTTCCATCCACGGTTCTATCCTTACCATTTTTATGGTTTTTGTTCCCCTCCTCGCTTCCACCACCCTAGCTCCTTTCACCCTTTCCACCTCCCCCAGAATTTCCCTCACCTCAACCCCCTTCTTTGCCTCTATAACCACCTCCCTATTCCTTGAGTCTATCCACCCACTCCCCCAACCCCTTCTTAATTCTATAAATTCCCTCCTGGTTACCTTGGAAGCCTATAAGATCCCTCGTAAATTAACAATGGATCCAGGATCTGATCTACCATATAAAGCAGACATTGTGAATCTGACATCTGAATCTCTTTCTACCTTAAACCTGAATCTTCTAATAATTCTTTTCAACGTAATTTTAGTTGTTCCGTTGAAAAAATCTACTTTCTGAACTTTTTTCGTTATTTAACTTTGCCCCGCTTAAAATTTTCTGTATCAAAACAATCCCGACATCTCGAAAACGTCATAAATTCATGATACACGTGTCTTTAATACAAGGAAAACTTCGTAATGTGGCTTTTCGTACATGAGAGAAACTATCCAGAAAGTTTGATTAAAGAAAATACCCTCCAGTGTTTAGTTGTTTAAAAAAGGAAATCTTCCACGTGTACATCTATTATCGTATAGAATGAACATTAGGGAATATTAGAATTATCATTGGTAATGTGAAAGAGAGGATTTCTTAAATTAAAATAGAGTTGGAGTGGTTGTGTATGTAGTAGATTCAATAAATGTCCAAATTGTGAATAAATACAGTAAAAAAGTGATAAAAAGTTGAAAAAAATCTAAATAGATGACACTAAACTGGATTAGGCCGGCGGCAAGGTCGCTTGTGCCGCCGGCCCCCACTATTTGCCGGCGGCTTTTAAATGTATGTTTATTTTAAAATTTTCAGCGGCAGGAGCCGTTGGCCTAGCCCAGTTTCGTGTAGGCTTGGCTTTAAGCAAATAATGTATCAAGTCTTTAGGTCCATTCGTGTTACTTCCAAACGTCATATTTAATTGAAAGTTTGTACGCTTATCAAGAACCGATGATAATATAATAATTTAATAATTTTATACCAATATCCTGATCAGGATAATTAGGATCAACGATTAATTTACTATATTTTATACACTCTTCTAAAATAATTTTAATGAGATAAATTCGGGTGATCTAGCACTGTTCCCCTTGGCTCAGTGTTTCCAGCTTAGGGGCTTCCCCCCAAATTCAGGGGGTAAATAAGTGAGATGGGATTTTTTTAGGGATTTCTTCACTTCTTACATTTTTTATTAAATAAAGGTACAAAAATTAGGGCCTGACCTGGAGTAATTTAATCTAGCCAATCCCATTTATTTGTTGACCTAACGGGTCAATTTTTTTAAAAATTTCTTAATAACAATTAATTTGCTGGAAAGAATTCTAAAAATTTTCAGTTGTCTGCTGGTTTCAGTTTCATACTTATTGTTGTGAGGTCACCAACTCAAAGCCGGCCCTGTCTCTCGACTGTAAATTTTGGTGGCTGCGCTCCTTTCGAGAACATTCGCTCTGTTTGTGCATAGGACGAGCGCGGAAGGTACTGGAATTTTCTAGAGTTGGGAAGGACTATATATATACGCGGGTTTTTGAGTGCGTGAACAATTAATTAGGGAAACGAAGACAAATAGTTAGTTCACAGACAGTTTACAGAAGCTCTTAGTAATCGGACAGTGAATGAAATAGTGATGATAAATAGTGTAATATTCACGTGGTGAAAATAAATTAGAACTATTATACCGAGTGTAAATACATTAGTAGACAATAAGTATAGTGTGTTTATAAGTTAAGTTTAATACAGTGTGTTTTTCTTTAAATAAATAAATAGTAATTAGCCGTAGTGTGTTCAATTTTATCCCACAAGTAAAAACTATTTAAATAAATAACAAAAAACATTACATTTTTATTAATTTATTATTTATAATTTTTTTAGGGGGACTATGATTTTAGGGGTTTTTGATTTAAACTTTTGGGGAGAAAAGTTTCTGAGAGCTGAGAACATTGCCTCGACTATTTGGATATCAGAGATGAGCTGAGAAAGAACCCTACGCTTTTTGTTTATATTATTTTTTTTTAAATTATTTATTTATGTTTTGATCGTAGTTCTTTTCTCAGTGTATATATATTTATGAATATCACCAATTCTGGAAGTTCGCTAAACTTCTCAATGGCCGTGTGTGTGGGAAAACATATCAATTGAATACAATTCGTGTTATTAAACTCAATATCAACTCATATGGAATCTATTTGTATTGAGAAAATTTAAATTTTTCTGGATAAACCCCATTTTTAACAATTTTATAAAATGACACGAATAAAATTTATTCCAACAGTCTGTACGACGCAATCGCCGTTAATGGTAGCTTATAATACCGAACAGAACATTGATAGGTAGGACCCGTCCGTAGCGCAGGGGGTTACGTAAGGGCTTTCTAACCGAGGGGTCCCAGGTTCGAGTCCTTTTTTAATGTTCAGAATCAGTGCCGGACCGCGCTAACGAAATAATTGAAATATTTGCCATTTTCCTAAAAAAAAAGGATTATACGGGAAAATTAAACAAATATTTTTGATTTGTATTTTATTATTGGGGGTCCCTGGAACTCGGGGGCCCTGGGCTGGAGCCCATTAAGCCCATACGTATATCCGGCCCTGTTCAGAATATTTAGCTTATAAGTCAATATACAAGTCTAACCTTTCTTTTCGGCTCTATGAGTAAGAAAAAAATACAGGGTGTCCCATTATATTCACAATTAGGTATAATATGACTGTAATTTAATAATGTTAATAATTTATTTCTTATTCCTACTAAATGAACTTTCAATATACGGTAGATCCGCCGCTGATTCTTCGATTGCATTTAAATGCTTCTTCGAATAATAATAAAATTTTTATAGGAACGAAAAAAGGCTTTACGACCTCGTGACAGCCAATGAGAAGCAGCTGTTTGTTGTGCGTTATATATAAAGGAGGAGGTGTATTTTTTTCTTAACAAAAATCTAGTGAATTTTTCGCGTAGGCGAAAAACAAAACAAAAGATTCCGTGGGGATTTAAGAGGCATGTAAATTGATTACAATAATTATTTTGAAGTGAAAAAGGAACGTATTTATTCCATTTGGTATTTTAAATAAATTTTTAATAAACCTTGAGGAAATTATTCGGATTAAATGAATAGTTTTGTTGATCCTTCGTTATAAACAGGGTGGTCAGAAACTCCACTGCCAAACGGCATGTTATTTTATGGGACGGCCTGTATTTTATTGAATTTTCCGATACTTGAGTACAGAGATTACATATTAGACCATTTCAGAACACGTGACTTTGACAGATCAGCTGGAGAGCAACCAAATAGATTAACAATATCGACCAAAGAATTTAATTGTTGTAAGCTTTTGTTGTTGTGATTAACTGAGGAGCCCTCAATTTATAGCACTGCTTCAAGCATAACCAAGTTATCTTCTTCAGAGACTGAAGGTAAACTAACTCCAGTCTCTAAAGCAGATAACTTGGTTAATGAAACGCGCGTAAGATAGTGTAAAGTGTTAGTGTTGGTGTAGTGGTAGGGTAAACAGTGTTCAGACCTACCTTTACAATTAAAAGTGGCAAATACATGTAATAAGTTCCGAAGATTGACGAAGGCATTTCTGCTTGAAAGAACTTGTTATTCAGTGGTAGAATTCTACAAACTACCCTAGTCTTATGAGTTAGGATAAAATTTTTATAAGAGGTTCATTATATTGCCTTATGCAAATATTTTGAATTTCGCAATCATTTTTTATACTTATAAAAAACAGCAAAATTAATCCACGAGTGAATACGTAAATCCGAAGTTTATTGAACTTTTTAAAAGCAAATTACTTAAAAATCGATCGAGTTTCACGAATAAAGCAACTTTTGTATACTTTATAAGTATAAAAAGGCAGAGGGCAACAAACCCTTGTAAAATGACCATTCCAAAGGCGTACCTGCTTGTAATTATAAAAATCTCAATAGTTGTGAATTTTATATTTAAGCCATATCCTAAAATCATGTGAAGTTCTTTCTGTGAGAGATGAATTTTAGATGGGAAAAAGTAAACAGAAAGTCGCTTTTAAACGAAAAAGATGAAATTGTATGTTGGAGACGGAATTATTTGCGATCAATAAGGGATTTTTGCAATGAAAATGGAAAAGGAAAACGAGTGATAATAACTCATATTGGAAGTACAGGTGGGTTTTTGAAAAATGGTTTGTTAGCATTTGAGTCAATTCACATCGGAGACTATTATAGTTCTTTTCACGATCCAAGAAACTGACCTGACCTGAGATGGAATAATGACATGCAATAAAGCCATAAAAGTATTAGCCGTGACAGGGTCGTATTTATTTTGTTGTTGGCGAATGATAAATTATTACCTGAAAACTCTATAAGACTTTTTGGTCATTCTTATTATAAATACTTTATTTTATTGCAATGTATTATTTGTATAGTGCGGTTCTGCACGGTAAATCTGAAAAGGTTTATGGTTTTATTGCATCTCAAGCCTAAGTCAAGTCTAGTCAGTTTCTAAGATCGTCAAAAGAACTATAGGAAGATATGAATGCTGATGTTTTCGAGGTCTATTTTTCACAAATGATAACTCGCTAATTCGCTCCTAATCATTCAAGGAGATGTGAGAAATTGGCTACCACCTCTTGGAAAAAGCGGAAATAATTCGGTAACTTTTAGATAAAAAAATTACATTTAAAGAGAATATGTTAAAAAAAGATGTTTTTCGTTTAATATCATACCTACTGACAGCCCTATCTAAAGGTACGGATATGTCTGCAATTACAAGCGACCCGAAGATCGGGTCGCTTGTAATTGTATACCGGCGTTGTACAGGGTAGGGTGGGAAAATAAAAGAATTATACTGTAAATCGTTTTAAGATTCTGGAGTTTTAGCTGCCCACCCGGTAAGGGTTTTGCGTGTTAAATTTCTATCTATTTCAAAAAGGCTGTAGTAGAATTGAATGTTCTTTGGTATTCTTAAATCGTAGTTCAAGAAAAAGAAACAGAAGTAAAAAAAACAAATAAATGACCCCCTTACAAAAATTTTATCGTACGCCTATGGTAAATGGAAATTTTTGAAAATAAATTAATCTCGTTTCAAAATTGGATCGTACGCCCAAGTATATCATGGGCTTACGATTTCAACAAATAAATTCAATCCTTATTATGATTTTATCGTACGCCTATGATTTTTACAAATATTTTCAATTATTTGCACTAAAAACACAGTGAGGAATAGGAGCATTTCATTTTTGTATTTACAGTTTTTATGTATCCACTATCGCATACTACCATTAACGACCTAATGCATATATCATTAACTAAATGTTTAAATATTAAAAAATCGATTATTAACCAAACGACAATATTTTATTTAAACAAATTTTTAGTAGTAAAGTATATAAAGTTCTGACAAGTGTAAATTAAATCATCTGTTTTATCAAAAAATCATACAGGTAAGATTTTTAAAGTATATTTTCGTCAATATCGTTTTTAGTGTCTGTTACAGACAGATTGAAGTTTAATGTTCAAAATTTTAAGACACTAATATCTATAAATTTTATTCCTAGTTAAGTAGATATACCTTTTGTAATGTTAGTTTTAGTTTTTTTATTATTTAACGTATACTGCGTCAACCACTAGGGTTATTGGCAGTTCAGTGGTTACAAAGGAATTTAGATAGTAAAGGGTAACAGTAAAATTATTACAAATTGTACATGTTTATGGCTTTTAAAAAACTTAAAGAATCGTTCATTTGGTCTCTGAGAGCTAAACTGTAAGAAGTTGGGGATCCTATCTTGTCTTCCGCTGGTTTGCAAACTGGTGACATTCTAGAATAACATGTTTGATGGACATATTTTCATTACATTGGGCACATTGAGGCGGGTCTTCTTCACTTATTAGGAATTTGTGCGTTAGGGCTGTGTGTCCAATCCTTAGTCGGGTAGCTTTTAGTTGTTCAGCTTTTGAAGTCGGTAGGGAAGGAGTTTCTCTCACATTTGTCACAATTTAATGCATTTTGTTGCGAGTCTCAAGGCTCCATTTAATCAATCCCGATGGATTATGGCTAGCTCAATAGAGCTGTGTTTAATCCTATTGACGAGGTGGATTACTCCTCTTATATCTGTGCGACTATAATATTTTATCTGTCCTGGCCTCATTTGTCATAGTTCTCCATTTTCTTCTGTCTCTGCATTTTATTATCCAGTCTCTGATTTTCAATGCTTTTATCTCTTCCTCTACTTGATCCCACCATCTGCTTCGCGGTCTTCCTCAATGGAACCCATGTTGTTATTCTTTTTAATATTTCTGTTGGTGCTCTTTTGCCATCCATTCCAGTCTCCTTGCTTTTATATATCGGACTATATTTTGTCCACCTGCTTCCTTTTCTATTTCTATGTTTTTTTTAATCTTCTTTCTCCGTCTCTTGTTATGCCTGGTCCAAGTATTGTTCTCAATATTTTCCTTTCTATTATTTTTAGATCTTCTTCTTCTTTTTTGATTACAGTTGTTGTTTCGAGTGCGTAAGTCATGACTGGTCTGATCAAAGTCTTATAGATTTGTATTTTTGTTTTTATGCTGATCGATTTAGATTTTAATAATTTCTTATTTATGCCAAGCATTTGGCTTCCTTTCTTTTATCTTATCTTTACAAGTTTGTCCTCTAGATGTTCCTAAATAATTGAAGCTTGATACAATTCCAAACTTGTAATTTTTGATTCTTAAGTGAGTATCATTGTTCTGTTTTTCTTTCCCCACTCGCATATATTTTGTTTTGTCTTCATTTATTCGTAGCCCGAATCTTTGTGCTTCTGCGTCTAGCTTCTCTTCTGCTTTGATTAAACTTTTCTTAGTTCTAGCCACTATGGTAAGGTCGTCGGCTTAAGAAATTAACTGGGTCTCGTTCACTATAATATTTTTCTCGTTCAAGTTTCCATTCCTTAAAATGGATTCAAGTACTAGGTTAAACAGTATTGGAGAAATTGAGTCTCCCTGTTTTACACCTTTATTCTTTTTAAATTCTTCTGAAATTTCACCTTGGAATTTTACTTTCCCTTTAGTGTTTTGTAGGGTCATTTCCACCAATTCCCTAAGTTTCTTTGAAATTCCTAGTATTTTTAGTGTTTCTATAATCTTGTATCTTATGATTGTGTCAAATGCGTCTATAAAAATGACGTGTAGATCATTATTGTATTCCAGGGATTTTTCAAGGATTTGTTCGATGGTGTGTATGTGATTTTCCTGGTCTAAGCCCGTTTTGGTAGTCTCCTATTATTTTTTCTGTGTATGCCTTCAGTTTTTGATTTATTATATTCGCAAGTATTTTGTAGGTGGTATTAAGTAGGGTTATTGGTCTTTAGTTTTTCCAGACTTCCTTAACTCCTTTTTTGTAGATGGGTGTTATTATTTCAGTGTTCCATTCGTTTGGCATTATATTTCCCGCCCAAATTTTTTGTATCAGTTTGGATATTCTCTTCTGTAGCGGTTCCCCGCCATACTTCAACATCTCTGCTGCTATTTTGTCTTCTCCTGTGGCTTTTCCGTTGATAGTTCTTTTTGTTTCAGTCACCATTTCTTTTTCAGCTGGGCAGTTTAACGTGATTTCGTTTTCTGGATCTGCTACCCTGGGATCCTCAACATCATCTATAATAATTTTCCCATATTTTTATCATTTCCGTGCTTTCATATACCGTTACGCCATTTAAATTTTTTATTCCCCTTGTTTTATTGGGATATTTGGTCGGTGCTTTTATCTTTTTGTAGAATTGTTTTAGGTTGTTGTTACGCCTATCTTGCTCTATTTCTTTCATTTTTCCATTTAGCCAGTTTTTTTTTTATTTTTGAATGTTGCACTTGCCCTATTTCTGATTATCTCGTATGATCTTCTGTCCGATCCCTGGTTTGTATTTATCCACTTTAATCTTGCCGTGTTTTTTTGTTTTCTCATTTCTTCACACTGTTGGTCATACCATTCTTTTTTCTCCTTCTTTACTCTTCTTCCCTATTATTTGCTGTGTTGCTTCCAATACGACGTTTTTTATTTTTTCCCAACTATTTTCGATATCTGATGTAATAAATGTCTGATTTTCAATATTTTCTGTAATTTTATCTTCATATTGTTTCCCTATTTTTTCAGTTCTTAAACTCTCCACGTTTAGAGTGCTTGTGTTCATTGGTGCGTTATATTTCTTTGCCTCTTTTAGTCCTCTCATTCTTTTCATTACTAGATAGTGATCCGTGTCTGCGTTTGCGCCTCTATACGTTCTTGTGTCTATTGTTTTTTTGCAGATAGCTCTCCTAGCTAATACGTGGTCTATCTGGTTCTCAACTTGTCCTCCTGGGTGCCTCCAGGTTACTTTGTGTTTTTTGGGGTATATGAACTTAGTTGATAGTATTGACAAGTTCATCATTCCAGCTAACTGGCAGAGTCTTTGACCGTTATCGTTAGTTTTGTCATGTATAATTCCTTTTTCGTTACCTATTATTTCTCTTAAGTATGTTTCTTTACCCAGTTTTGCGTTTGCGTCTCCTAATATTATTATTACGTCTTTCTTTGGTATTTCTTCGCAAACTTTAATGAGGGTGTCATAGAATTCGTCATTGATATTGTCAGTTATCCATATCAAAATTCTTAACAATTACCTTGTGGTCTTGATGAGGTATCAGCTCTAATTTTGGGATTCGACTGTTATTGACTGATTCTTGAGCTGAGATATCCGCGATATTGGTACAGTCTTTGCAGGAAGTGTTTATAAAAGGGATATTCAGGATCCATGGTGGGTTATTATAAGTGATAGGAAGTGTTTTGTGGAATTGTTGGAGGTCAAAACCGGCATTTTCAAGTTTTTTGTGGATTGGGAGATATTTTTTATTTGGTGGGTTCAAAAAAAGGGAATTGTATGCTAGATTATATCTATTTGCTGATATTCTGATAATTTCAAATTTGTTTGATAGTTTACCTTAAATAAAGCAGGTTAGAACAAAAATTTCGCTGGATCATTTGGTAATTACTTTAAAAATCAAGAATTTAGTACAAAAAATGGTACTTTTTCAACACTGTTTAATGCTATTTTAGGATGAATATTCGCTTTAAACTATAAAGGTGAAGGTACCGGAAGAAAATACTTAAATTTTGCAAATTTGTAGAAATATTTTCCCCTTGATAAGTATAGGTTATAAAGGTTCACAAATTAGGATTGTGGAGTGATCCTAACCTAAAATAACCTAAGCTAAAAAATTAAGAAATATCTTAAATTAAACGTAAAAGCACAAACAAATTTAGAAAACACTTACTGTTACTTCAGAAAATGACCACCAAGAACTTCCTGAAAAATAAATATTCTACGAGTAAATTCTTCTCTGACATTGTGAAGCAATACACTTCGGATTTAACATATCCCCAATGAAAAAAATCTAGGGGCGTGAGGTCTGGCGATCGAGCTGGCCATTCTGTAGGACCTCGACGACCAATCCACCTATCTTGATAATTATCATCAAGGTAATTTCTGACTTGCTTAAAATAGTGAGTCTTGTTGGAATATCACCTCTTGAAACTCATGTGGATTTTGGGCAACAACAGCATCAATAAGGGGAGCAATTGTATTTTGCAACAAGATTTCCTTCCAGAAAAATGGGACCTATGATATAATTTCCCTAAATGCCCGCCCATACATTAAATTTCTGGGGGAACTGAGTGTGTCCCTCCCGGAAAACATGGGGTTTTTCATCACTCCAGTACCTACAGTTTTGAGTATTAACTCTTCCGTTAAAAAAAAAGTACTTTCGTCACTAAAACAGATATTCCGCAAATAGTTTTGATACCCTGTGATTCTTCCTGACATAATCTCGCAAAATTCGAGTCATCAGGATCATCTTCTGTTAATTCATGCATAATTTTGATTTTGTATGGATGAAATTTATGGTATTTTAAAATATTTTTGACAGAAGTACGCGAAATATTGCACGTGCTTCGATAGGTGTTGGGAATTAACAACCATTTCAGCTAACCTGGACTTTTACATCTTCCCCAATTTTTGACCAACCAGACCTAGGAGCACCTTTTACCGAACCAGTTTGAAACTTTTCTGCATATTTGGCGTTCAGGATAACGTTCATTGAACATACGAACAGCAGAATGGTAATTTCTATTAGCTTCGCCAAAAATAATAACCGCTTCAAATTGGTCTTGTAAGGAACGAGCCATTGTAGACAATTTCGTGTTAAAATTTACTGTCAAATCTAAATGCAGGTATTAAAAAACATGACAGCAACAATCAATAATGACACAAATGAAGAGAAGATTGTTATCTTGAGCATAAAAAGACCTTCAAAATGAGGTATTACTCGACCCTCATTCCAAAAAATAAATAAAATATTCCAAATGGCCGCCCAGCTGTCACTTTGACATTCCGAGCTGTCATTGATATGTTAAAACATGCAGAATGGGGTCAAATATTCTCGTTCCAAATTTCATCACTATATATCTGTATATTATTACTTAAAATAAATGAAAAGATACTTCGGAACTTCACCATCTCTAGTTTATTACATTGTTGAGTTTCATTTGGTCAGTTGGTCGGAAAGCGATATGTGTTGAATAATGATGAAAACTATTGATTGTCACTTCTATATATATAAAGCGTTATAAAGAATTATTAGGTTTTTTCTGGAAAGGAGAATTTAGAATTTATGACATCGTTTACTAACATGAATTATATGCTCAGACCAACGTACATATTGATCTAATATAACTCCCAAGTATTTTATAAGAGTTACTTTTTCAATAGAAGGGCAATGACAGTTATTATTTTGACAGTTATGGTTATGAAGTTTTATGACAAAACCATCGGGTTGCTTTATAATAGTTGGACTGAATGTTATAAATTTGTTTTTTTAAAATTTATTATGATTTAACCACAAACTTAATTTCCTTAAATTCCTCCCAATCATTACCAGTGATAATTAAAGCCGTATTATCGGCATAACATATGAGGTCTCCAGACAAGTTCTTGATTTTTGCAATATTATTTATGTATACAAGGAATAGTAATGGTCCCAATACCGTTCCCTGTGGTACTCCCATTTTCACAATGGATTCAGTAGTGAGTATATTACCAATTTTTACTCGTTAAGTTCTGTTGGTTACTAGATCTAATGCAAGGCCCCGAATGCCATATGTACTTAATTTAGATAATAAGATTTCAAGGGAGACAGTGTCAAACGCCTTAGCCAAGTCAAGAAAAACCGCCAGGCATGTCAATGACTTGTCCAAGGCACGGACAGTTTTCTTTAAAAAATCGACAACTGCATTCTCCGTATTAGAGTTTTTTATAAATCCTGTCTATCAGTAATGATATTATGAGTATAAAAGAAATCAATTTTAAAGCCATTTAAAAATTTTTGGAAAAGTTATTAATAACTGATATGGGCCTATAATTAGTAAATTTCCCTGTGGCTTTCCTTACTTTATTGTTTCTCCCCTCTCCCCTACTTCCCACTTCTCTACCGGCCTTATCCCCCTCATTTTCCCTACCCCCCTAGTATCTTGGACTTCACGAATCCTGCCCCTCCTTCTCCCCCTGTGAACAATTGCTCTATAATCACCTTCTCTCAGTCTTCCTCTAGCACCTCGTTCCTATTTCCACCCATCCTCTTCACCGCTATCTTTTACGCCTTTCCACATGGATTGTTTTCCAATTCCCCCAGTAACTCTTCCCACTTCTCTCTTTTTTCCCTCTCCACCCTACGCTCCAGTTCCTTCTTATTCTCTTTGTATCTTCCCTCTATCCTTCCTCTTCCCCTCAGCATCCGTCTTCGTTCTTTCTTACACTCCCTCCCCAGCTCCTCTATTTCCTCATTCCACCAGTAATTAGCCCTATGCTCACGTCTATTGCCCCTCTTTAGACACTTCTCCCCCTGTGAACAATTGCTCTATAATCTCCTTCTCCCAATCGTCCTCTAGCACCTTGCTCCTATTTCCACCCATCCTCTTCACCGATATCTCATACGCCTTTCCCTATGGATTGTTTTCCAATTCCCCCAGTAATTCTTCCCACTTCCATTTTTTTCCCTCTCCACCCTACGCTCCAGTTCCTTCTTATTCTCTTTGTATCTTCCCTCTATCCTTCCTCTTCTCCTCAGCATCCGTCTTCGTTCTTTCTTACACTCCCTCCTCAGCTCCTCTATTTTCTCATTCCACCAGTAATTAGCCCTGTGCTCACGTCTATTGCCCCTCTTTCCCTCTCTTTTACAGCCCTGTATCACATTGTACAATTCATCTACATCATGTCCAAGTCCACTTTCTATCTCCTCTCTTACTTTCTTCCTTTTACTCTCTGCCTTCGTCCACCTCCATTCCCACTCTCCCAATAATTCATCTCTCCCTTTCCTCATATCTGTCTCCACATACCTATGTAAGCTCAAGCTTTCCTCATCCTCCAACACCCTCCAACTACCCACTTTTTCCCCTAGCCATTAATCGCATGCTGTTAATATCAATGAACCAAAAATCTTTCAACGTAACTAGATAAGTTTTCTTTAAGAAAAAGTAATTTTCTTGTTTCCTTTCAGCAAAAACATGGTCCACACCAACATCAACGAAAACCCTACCAACATCAAATTCAAAATCGCCTTTGAAGAAGAAATTTTCTTCACTTACCTCGATGTAGCCATAACTTTAGAAACATTATACCAAGAAATAAGATATCTTTGTAAACTTCCTAATCAACATTTCACTACGAAATGGATAGACTACGAAGGAGATCCTTGTACGATATCATCTCAAACGGAACTTGACGAAGCCATTCGCTTAATCGAAATCGACGAAGAGCCTGAGATACTTTTACACGTTTTCGACAACGTCCCATGCCCCGGAAAACTTTGCATTGGAGAAAATAAATATATTTATAGAAGAGGTAGTAAAATTTGGCGCAAACACTATAAAATTAACGGACATTTACTAGAACCGAAAAGGTTTAATAGAAGATCTTATTGTGGGTTTTGTATGGGTAGAGTATGGGGACTTGGAAGACAAGGATTCAAATGCAAACTGTGTAATATCGTAGTACACAGTAAATGTTACAAATACATTACTTTTCCTTGTGTAATTGAAACGAATAAATCTCCGGGAGAAAACCAACAGTTTTCTTTATCGAATTTCAATTTATTAAAAGTAATTGGAAGAGGATCGTACGCAAAAGTATTAATGGTTGAACTGAAGAAGACCAAACGTATCTACGCGATGAAAGTGATAAGAAAAGATAAAATAACGGAAGACGATCTGGAATGGTTACAGACTGAAAAGCACGTTTTTGAACTGGTGTCTAACCATCCTTTTCTAATAGGACTTCATTCTTGTTTCCAAACATCATCAAGAGTTTTCTTCGTTATAGAATTCGCTAGAGGCGGCGATTTTATGTACCACATGCAAAGACAGAAAAAACTCCATGAAAACCACGTAAGATTTTACGCCGCTGAAATTGCTGTAGCTCTAAATTTTTTACATCAAAAAAATATCATTTATAGAGATTTGAAGTTGGATAACGTTCTACTGGATCATGAAGGACACATTAAATTAACAGACTACGGGATGTGCAAAGAAGGAATAGATCCTGTTATGGGAACAAACACTTTTTGTGGAACTCCTAATTATATAGCCCCGGAAGTATTGGAAGGAAAAAATTATGGGTATTCCGTCGATTGGTGGGCTCTAGGTGTGTTAATTTTTGAAATGCTTGTTGGTAGATCACCGTTTATGTACGAAGGTCTTGAAGATGCTTCTGAAGATTGTTTGTTTCAAGTTATTCTACAGAAACATATAAGAATACCGAGGAGCTTGAGTAACAAAGCTACAAGTGTATTAAGAGGTTTCTTGAACAAAAATCCCTTGGAACGGTTAGGTTGTAGAAGACCTGAAGGTTTTAAAGAAATATTACAACATCCTTTTTTTAAGTTAATAAACTGGGATTTACTCGAAACTAGACTAGTTAAGCCACCATATATTCCAGATTTAAGAGGTATGCAGGATGTTTCGAATTTTCCTTCGGAATTTTTGGACGAACCTGTTAAGTTTTCTTTGGACGATCCGGATTTAATTACCGTGATGGACCAAGCGGATTTTGAAGGTTTCGATTTTATTAATCCGTTTTTAATGTCGGAAGAAGTAACTGTGTAGAAGAATTTGTTAAGAAAAGTGACAGTTTATGGAAGGTATAAATAAAAATTGTTAATTTCATTGAATAAAGTGGATTTTTTTACTAGAGAAGCGAAAATTACCGATACCTATTTTTTGACCAAATTCCAAAGGCCAAGTTAAGATTAACTGCTCCTCGCCATCGAACTCCTCTCGTGGCAACGGTTGGTCTGTTGCTTTCTATACACTTTTCGTAGAGATCTTATGTGTTTTCGGTGCACTTTTTCAGTGAAACTCGTTGCTTCGGAGCGTGGTAGGAGGTGAAGTGAGGGTGAAGTATTGTCCGAGGTTATGAGATGGGCGTGAAGCTGAAATATGCCTGGTTGTAGTTTTAGTAAGCCGGAGAGTCTCAATTACCGTCCTACGGGAGGAAGGGAGTGCATTCATCAAGATAACGCAAGTTATTGGAGTTCTGTAGGGAAGTCGAATGACATGGGAGGTTTTTGTAGAATTATGGAGGTAGTTTCCTCGGGGTTTGAGGTTGGGAGTTGCCTTTTCGGGCATTTTGGGTCGTATCCACAGTTCCTGCAAGAAGGTTTTTTGGCCTTACTGCATTTGTCGGATCTGTGTTCGTGACTATTACAGTTTGGACAGCTTAGCTTTACAATCGGTGACGAAGTGTTCTTAAGGCCATAAAACAAAATTCCGTTGGAGAGTGCCTGGTGGAGTTGAGATTCAGAGTTCGTGATGACTCTGGTTAGGGAGGTTGAAAAATTTGTGGCTTTGGAGACGATCCTCCAGCATTTTAGGAAGTTGATTTGAAGATATTTGAGAAGATCAAAGATTTCTTCATTGGAGATGTTTTTGTCGACGTTTACGAATAGTGAACCCCCCATTTTTTTGTCACGCCAACGTAGACCCTCATCGAGACCCCCTGGGGGTCCACCAGGACCACTTTGGGAATCAATTCTCTAAAGAATAACCGATGAACATTAATATACATTTTTAATCGAAACTATATTTACGAATAATTTCTGGAATTATTTTATTAAAAAAAATATATCAATAACCATCAGTTACATGTTTGGTATTTATATAAGTTACCGAGTATAGAATTTTCCATGATGAAGTCATATAATCCAGTTGACAACCACGTTTCTATGCAAACATGACCTTTACAAATATTTCGGATAAGAACGGAAGATATTGATTGAATTTATATGATTTGTTGGGGTGTTCGAATGGTCAAAGGCCCAATAATAACATTGTTTATTTTTGCTAAAAACAAAAAAGTTTGGAAGCTGTGATAATTTGAAATTATACAAGGAGTTTGATATACAGTGTGACCCATTTAAGATCGCAATACCCGGTAATAGCTTTTAATTGACATTTGATGAACTCCAAATTTTGGTAGTAAAAGCCAAATAAAGTTGCGTTTACGTCACCATGATCGTAATTCTATTGCATTTCGAACGAGAAGTGAATTTGTTAAACAATCGCTTCTAAAGATAACCCAATCAATAAAAAAACGTTTGTACCAAAATAATGTATATATGCGTTTAGACGCCCTTCAATGTAAAATTTTGTGTTAAAATTTTCATAAAGAATCCACCAATTAATGACGGTAAAATAGTCACTGCCAGAAATACCGAACAAGCTCACCCAATCAAGGAAAAAGAAGAAGAAGAAGCTGAAACATGGAACAGCAAAGGAAGACTATCGACAACTTCACATTTGAACTAGTGACGTATCCGCTTATAAGTTGTACAGTTTTAGAAAATTTTTGTTTTCGTTTTTTTCTGTTAATCTAAAGACTAAATTTAAAATAATTTTATTTTTGAATATCCCATTTGTCACCTATTATTTATGACCTAATAAAACATGGGGTCAAAATTTGAAATTGAACACCAGTAGATGTTAAATGAAAGTGCAAATGGAGGGAGGGAGGTTCAAACTAACGAGAGCTAATAGAGGTTAGTACGTTAGTCAAATATGAGTAATGACCGCATTTGACCTTTATTATAATATTTAAAAAAAAAGGTGAGCGGTCGTCGGACCGCCGACAGAAGCTTGCTTCTTATGCACAATAGAATGACCATTTTTGACCGTTTTTCGAAAATGTTGACCATTTTTCAAAATTTTTAACAATTATTGACCATTTTTGACAATTATTGACCAATTTTGACAGTTTTGACAATTATTGATCATTTTTGACAATTTTTTCAAAAATTTTTACCATTTTAGACCATTTTTCCAAAATTTTACAATAATTGAGCATTTTTGACAGGTTCTGACAATTATTGACCATTTTTGACAATTTTTAAAAATGATTGACCATTTTTGACAATTTTTAAAAATTATTGACCATTTTTGACAGTTTTTTATAATTATTGACGATTTTTTCAAAATTTTGACAATTTTTGACCATTTTTCAAAATTTTAACAACTATTGACCATTTTTTCAAAAATTTTGACAATTTTGGACTGTTTTTTCAAATTTTAACAATTATTGAGCATTTTCGACAAATATTGACCAATTTTTACAGTTTTGACAATTATTGATCATTTTTTACAATTTTTCAAAAATTTAGACCATTTTTCAAAAATTTTGATAATTTTTGACAATTTTTTCAAATTTTAACAATTATTGACCATTTTTGACAATCATTGACCAATTTTGACAGTTTTGACAATTATTGGTCATTTTTGACAATTTTTCAAAAATTTTTAACATTTTAGACCATTTTTCCAAAATTTAACAATAATTGAGCATTTTTGACAGGTTCTGACAATTATTGACCATTTTTGACAATTTTTAAAAATTATTGACCATTTTTGACAGTTTTTTATAATTATTGACCCTTTTTTCAAAATTTTAACAATTTTTGACCATTTTTCAAAATTTTAACAACTATTGACCATTTTCTCAAAAATTTCAACAATTTTGGACTGTTTTTTCAAATTTTAACAATTATTGACCATTTTTGACAAATATTGACCAATTTTGACAGTTTTGACAATTTATTGATAATTTTTTACAATTTTTCAAAAATTTAGACCATTATTCAAAAATTTTGACAATTTTTGACAATTTTTCCAAATTTTAACCATTTTTGACAATCATTGACCAATTTTGTCAGTTTTGACAATTACTGATCATTTTTGACAATTTTTCAACAATTTTTAACATTTTAGACCATTTTTTCAAAATTTAACAATAATTGAGCATTTTTGACAGGTTCTGACAATTATTGACCATTTTTGACAATTTTTAAAAATTATTGACCATTTTTGACAGTTTTTTATAATTATTGACCATTTTTTCAAAATTTTGACAATTTTTGACCATTTTTCAAAATTTTAACAATTATTGACCATTTTTGACAAATATTGACCAATTTTGACAGTTTTGACAATTATTGATCATTTTTGACAATTATTGATCATTTTTGACAATTTTTCAACAATTTTTAACATTTTAGACCATTTTTCCAAAATTTATTATATTTATTATTTATTATTATTGACCAATTTTGACAGTTTTGACAATTATTGATCATTTCTGATAATTTTTTCAAAAATTTTTACCATTTTAGACCATTTTTCCAAAATTTAACAATAATTGAGCATTTTTGACAGGTTCTGACAATTATTGACCATTTTTGACAATTTTCAAAAATTATTGACCATTTTTGACAATTTTTAAAAATTATTGACCATTTTTGACAGTTTTTTATAATTATTGACGATTTTTTCAAAATTTTGACGATTTTTGGACCATTTTTCAAAATTTTAACAATTATTGACCATTTTCGACAAATATTGACCAATTTTTACAGTTTTGACAATTATTGATCATTTTTTACAATATTTCAAAAATTTAGACCATTTTTGACAATCATTGATCAATTTTGACAGTTTTGACAATTACTGATCATTTTTGACAATTTTTCAACAATTTTTAACATTTTAGACCATTTTTCCAAAATTTAACAATAATTGAGCATTTTTGACAGGTTCTGACAATTATTGACCATTTTTGACAATTTTTAAAAATTATTGACCATTTTTGACAGTTTTTTATAATTATTGACCATTTTTTCAAAATTTTGACAATTTTTGACCATTTTTCAAAATTTTTACAACTATTGACCATTTTTTCAAAACTTTTGACAATTTTGGACTGTTTTTTCAAATTTTAACAATTATTGACCATTTTTGACAAATATTGACCAATTTTGACAGTTTTGACAATTATTGATCATTTTTGACAATTTTTCAACAATTTTTAACATTTTAGACCATTTTTCCAAAATTTAACAATAATTGAGCATTTTTGACAGGTTCTGACAATTATTGACCATTTTTGACAATTTTTAAAAATTATTGACCATCTTTGACAGTTTTTCATAATTATTGACCATTTTTTCAAAATTTTTACAATTTTTGACCGTTTTTCAAAATTTTAAGAACTATTGACCATTTTTTCAAAAATTTTGACAATTTTGGACTGTTTTTCCAAATTTTAACAATTATTGACCATTTTTGACACATATTGACCAATTTTGACAGTTTTGACAATAATTATTTATCAATTTTTACAATTTTTCAAAAATTTAGACCATTTTTCCAAAATTTAACAATAATTGAGCATTTTTGACAGGTTCTGACAATTATTGACCATTTTTGTCAATTTTTAAAAATTATTGACCATTTTTTACAGTTTTTTATAATTATTGACCATTTTTTCAAAATTTTGACAATTTTTGACCATTTTTCAAAATTTTAACAATTATTGACCATTTTTGACAGTTTCTGACAATTTTTTGGCCATTTTTGACAACTTTCAAAAATTTTGACAATTATTGACTATTTTTGACCATTTTTTAAAATATTTAACAATTTTTGACAGATTCTGACAATTATTGACAATTTTTCAAAAATTTTGACAATTTTTAACAATTATTGTCCATTTTTGACAGTCTTTTATAATTCGTTTGTACTCTATTACTCTTTGAACGTACCAACCTCCATTAGATCTCTCGTTAGTTTGAACCTACCTACCTCCATTTGCACTCTCATTTAACATATACTAACACCCTATTGGTATAACTCGCCCAGTGTAAGTTGGCACTTGAGATATGCGCGAACAAAAAGTAACAGACACTGCTTGAATAAACATAGATATATTGAGCGGACTACTCTCGTACGACCCTCGCACTTTGCTTCAACATAGTCGTAGGTACATGCCGACTGCTGAGAAATATTTATAATAATATTTAATTTTTTGTTATAATAATTATTGGTATATTACCTGAATTGTGGGTTCATAAATAATCACTTAACAATAGGGTGTTTAAAAATATTTATTTATCTTAATAGAAGATTACAAAGTTAGGATATTATTTTTCCGATGTCTTCAAAATTTAAAATTCTGATTAAGCTACTATCTTCAGCATGTCTGTCTTCAGAAAAATCAGATAAATGGTTTCCTATCGTGTAGCTTCTTCCTTCATAAACTTCAATATATTGGACACTATTTCACGGCATTGTCCACTTAAATGTTTATTTTTTAATTTACTTTTAAACTCCATTCTGGAATTACTGCGATATTAACCGTTTGCGGTCAAAACAGAGACTGGGGTCCTCCATTTCAGTGAGTCTCGAGCGATCGGATGTTCTACTGCGCATCTCAGAAGTCCAAAGTCGAAGTGCCTACTTACATTGGGCGAGTTATAGCTTAGACATCTATTAAAACAAATTAATTATTCAAATTAGGCTGCAGAAAAAATCTAGGAATTCAAATTTTTTTTTATATTCAAGTCAAAAATGTGTCATATTTGATTACATTTAAATGTCAAAAGTAGGTTAGTTTTGAACAGATTGCGATATAAATAAATTTGGTAGAGGCTGGAAAAAAAATTTTTGAATCCATTAAATATTCCTGCGATGAATAATAAAGAGTAAAAAAAATAAACTGTGAAGTAGGTCACAACTTCTTTGCTTTCGAATTATTGGCGTGTCGAGTTTCCTTGATCTTATGCTTTCCAATTATTTTTACTCCATTTGATATAATCTCACCAAGGATCCCCAGTTTTCGATACAGTTAAGGTCGACATCAAAAAAAGCGAAATCAATCAATCAATGAGTAAATTATAACTACAATGGTATACAAAAGTAATTAAAACAAAACTGTTTCGTTTTATCGTTACCCTTGAAGATTTTGTCAAAAATTATATTGGACAAAAGATCGATTTTTAAATCGATTCGAATCGTAACCTGATGAATCGATACATAAAAAAATCGAGGTCTAAAAGATCGATTTCAAAAAAATCGATTTTTTTCAAGTTTGTATTTTTTACAATGTAAATATAAATCGATCTTTTTTACTGAAAAACAACAAGAAAGGTACCCCTAAATAAACAATCTCTCTCCGGGATCTCTTATCAGTAAAACTGGGGATTTTTTTTAAGTTCAGGGAATTCGATAATAATAACAATTATTTTTTTATTACTATATTATTATCACAAAGTATCGGATTAGGAATGTGTGAGATTAATGGAAAAGAATCATCGATAAAATAAAAATCGATTTTTCTTTTTAAAATTAATGGTTTTGTCGAAAAAACCGATTTTAATGAAAAATAAATCGATTTCTGCGAAAAGATCGTTGATATTTTTTAATTGTTTTAAAAATGGACATGCTTTTCGTATAACGATATTTATCGGATTGAAAAAAAATCAAATAAAATTATATGAAAATTGTCAAAAATTTTGAAATATGGTCAGAATTGTCAATTATTATCAATAATTGTCAATTATTATCAATAATTGTCAATTATTATCAATAATTGTCAATTATTATCAATAATTGTCAAAAATTGTCAATTATTATCAATAATTGTCAAAAATTGTCAATAACTGTTAAAATTTTGAAAAATGGTCAAAAATGATCAAAAAATTTGGAAAAATGCACAATAATTTAAAAAAAAGATCAATAATTGTTGAAAAATTTGGAAAAATGGTCAGTAATTGTTGCAAAACTGACAAAATTGGCCAATAATTTTTAAAAAATTATCAGTAATTGTTGAAAAACTGTCAAAATTGGTCAATAATTGTCAAAAACTGTTAAAAATGGACAATTTTTGTCAAAAACTGTCAATAATTCTTAAAAAATAGTTATTAATTGTCAATTATTGTCAAAAACTGCTGAAAATTGTCAATAATGGTTAAAAATTTTGAAAAGTGGGCAAAACTGTCCAAATTGGTCAATAATTAAAAAAAATGGTCAATAATTGTTGAAAAACTGTCAAAATTGGTCAATAATTGTAAAAAATGGTCAATATTTTCTAAAAAATGGTCAATAATTGTTGAAAAACTGTCAAAGTTGGTCAATAATTGTTGAAAAATGCTCAATAATTTTTAAGTAATGCTCAATAATTTTTAAGAAGTGCTCAATAATTTTTAAAAAATGATCAGTAATTGTTGCAAAACTGCCAAAATTGGCCAATAATTTTTAAAAAATGATCAGTAATTGTTGAAAACTCAAAATTGGTCAATAATTGTCAATTAATTGTTAAAAAGGGACGAATTTCTTCAAAAACTGTCAATAATTGTTAAAAAATGGTCAATAATCGTCAAAAGGTGTCAAAATTTTGAAAAATAGTCAATAAATAATACGAGAGCCGTTTTCGAAAATCCACTCCTTAAACACACGTAATTTATACAAAATTGATTAATATTACTCGAAAAATCGATAATTAAAAATCGATTATACCAAAATATTAATCGATTTATATAAAAATCGTTTAATTTTCCATACATCCCTATTTATAGAGTCAATAATTAAAAAAAATGGTCAATAATTGTTGAAAAACTGTCAAAATTGGTCAATAATTGTAAAAAATGGTCAATATTTTCTAAAAAATGGTCAATAATTGTTGAAAAAATGTCAAAGTTGGTCAATAATTGTTGAAAAATGCTGAATAATTTTTAAGAAATGCTCAATAATTTTTAAGAAATGATCAGTAATTGTTGCAAAACTGCCAAAATTGGTCAATAATTTTTAAAAAATGATCAGTAATTGTTGAAAAACTGTCAAAATTGGTCAATAATTGTCAATTAATTGTTAAAAAGGGACGAATTTCTTCAAAAACTGTCAATAATTGTTAAAAAATGGTCAATAATCGTCAAAAGGTGTCAAAATTTTGAAAAATAGTCAATAAATAATACGAGAGCCGTTTTCGAAAATCCACTCCTTAAACACACGTAATTTATACAAAATCGATTAATATTACTCGAAAAATCGATAATTAAAAATCGATTATAACAAAATATTAATCGATTTATATAAAAATCGTTTAATTTTCCATACATCCCTATTTATAGAGTCAATAATTAAAAAAAATGGTCAATAATTGTTGAAAAACTGTCAAAATTGGTCAATAATTGTAAAAAATGGTCAATATTTTCTAAAAAATGGTCAATAATTGTTGAAAAACTGTCAAAGTTGGTCAATAATTTTAAAAAAATGATCAGTAATTGTTGAAAAACTCAAAATTGTTCAATAATTGTCAATTAATTGTTAAAAATGGACGATTTTCTTCAAAAACTGTCAATAATTGTTAAAAAATGGTCAATAATCGTCAAAAGGTGTCAAAATTTTGAAAAATAGTCAATAAATAATACGAGAGCCGTTTTCGAAAATCCACTCCTTAAACACACGTAAATTATACAAAATCGATTAATATTACTCGAAAAATCGATAATTAAAAATCGATTATACCAAAATATTAATCGATTTATATAAAAATCGTTTAATTTTTCAAACATCCCTACTTATAGAGTCAATAATTAAAAAAATGGTCAATAATTGTTGAAAAACTGTCAAAATTGGTCAATAATTGTAAAAAATGGTCAATATTTTCTAAGAAATGGTCAATAATTGTTGAAAAACTGTCAAAGTTGGTCAATAATTTTTAAAAAATGATCAGTAGTTGTTAAAAAAATACAAAATTGGTCAATAATTGTCAATTAATTGTTAAAAATGGACGATTTTCTTCAAAAACTGTCAATAATTGTTAAAAAATGGTCAATAATCGTCAAAAGGTGTCAAAATTTTGAAAAATAGTCAATAAATAATACGAGAGCCGTTTTCGAAAATCCACTCCTTAAACACACGTAATTTATACAAAATTGATTAATATTACTCGAAAAATCGATAATTAAAAATCGATTTATATAAAAATCGTTTAATTTTCCATACATCCCTATTTATAGAGTCAATAATTAAAAAAAATGGTCAATAATTGTTGAAAAACTGTCAAAATTGGTCAATAATTGTAAAAAATGGTCAATATTTTCTAAAAAATGGTCAATAATTGTTGAAAAAATGTCAAAGTTGGTCAATAATTGTTGAAAAATGCTCAATAATTTTTAAGAAATGCTCAATAATTTTTAAGAAATGATCAGTAATTGTTGCAAAACTGCCAAAATTGGTCAATAATTTTTAAAAAATGATCAGTAATTGTTGAAAAACTGTCAAAATTGGTCAATAATTGTCAATTAATTGTTAAAAAGGGACGAATTTCTTCAAAAACTGTCAATAATTGTTAAAAAATGGTCAATAATCGTCAAAAGGTGTCAAAATTTTGAAAAATAGTCAATAAATAATACGAGAGCCGTTTTCGAAAATCCACTCCTTAAACACACGTAATTTATACAAAATCGATTAATATTACTCGAAAAATCGATAATTAAAAATCGATTATAACAAAATATTAATCGATTTATATAAAAATCGTTTAATTTTCCATACATCCCTATTTATAGAGTCAATAATTAAAAAAAATGGTCAATAATTGTTGAAAAACTGTCAAAATTGGTCAATAATTGTAAAAAATGGTCAATATTTTCTAAAAAATGGTCAATAATTGTTGAAAAACTGTCAAAGTTGGTCAATAATTTTTAAAAAATGATCAGTAATTGTTGAAAAACTCAAAATTGTTCAATAATTGTCAATTAATTGTTAAAAATGGACGATTTTCTTCAAAAACTGTCAATAATTGTTAAAAAATGGTCAATAATCGTCAAAAGGTGTCAAAATTTTGAAAAATAGTCAATAAATAATACGAGAGCCGTTTTCGAAAATCCACTCCTTAAACACACGTAAATTATACAAAATCGATTAATATTACTCGAAAAATCGATAATTAAAAATCGATTATACCAAAATATTAATCGATTTATATAAAAATCGTTTAATTTTTCAAACATCCCTACTTATAGAGTCAATAATTAAAAAAATGGTCAATAATTGTTGAAAAACTGTCAAAATTGGTCAATAATTGTAAAAAATGGTCAATATTTTCTAAAAAATGGTCAATAATTGTTGAAAAAATGTCAAAGTTGGTCAATAATTGTTGAAAAATGCTCAATAATTTTTAAGAAATGCTCAATAATTTTTAAGAAATGATCAGTAATTGTTGCAAAACTGCCAAAATTGGTCAATAATTTTTAAAAAATGATCAGTAATTGTTGAAAAACTGTCAAAATTGGTCAATAATTGTCAATTAATTGTTAAAAAGGGACGAATTTCTTCAAAAACTGTCAATAATTGTTAAAAAATGGTCAATAATCGTCAAAAGGTGTCAAAATTTTGAAAAATAGTCAATAAATAATACGAGAGCCGTTTTCGAAAATCCACTCCTTAAACACACGTAATTTATACAAAATCGATTAATATTACTCGAAAAATCGATAATTAAAAATCGATTATAACAAAATATTAATCGATTTATATAAAAATCGTTTAATTTTCCATACATCCCTATTTATAGAGTCAATAATTAAAAAAAATGGTCAATAATTGTTGAAAAACTGTCAAAATTGGTCAATAATTGTAAAAAATGGTCAATATTTTCTAAAAAATGGTCAATAATTGTTGAAAAACTGTCAAAGTTGGTCAATAATTTTTAAAAAATGATCAGTAATTGTTGAAAAACTCAAAATTGTTCAATAATTGTCAATTAATTGTTAAAAATGGACGATTTTCTTCAAAAACTGTCAATAATTGTTAAAAAATGGTCAATAATCGTCAAAAGGTGTCAAAATTTTGAAAAATAGTCAATAAATAATACGAGAGCCGTTTTCGAAAATCCACTCCTTAAACACACGTAAATTATACAAAATCGATTAATATTACTCGAAAAATCGATAATTAAAAATCGATTATACCAAAATATTAATCGATTTATATAAAAATCGTTTAATTTTTCAAACATCCCTACTTATAGAGTCAATAATTAAAAAATATGGTCAATAATAGTTGAAAAACTGTCAAAATTGGTCAATAATTGTAAAAAATGGTCAGTATTTTCTAAGAAATGGTCAATAATTGTTGAAAAACTGTCAAAGTTGGTCAATAATTTTTAAAAAATGATCAGTAGTTGTTAAAAAAATACAAAATTGGTCAATAATTGTCAATTAATTGTTAAAAATGGACGATTTTCTTCAAAAACTGTCAATAATTGTTAAAAAATGGTCAATAATCGTCAAAAGGTGTCAAAATTTTAAAAAATAGTCAATAAATAATACGAGAGCCGTTTTCGAAAATCCACTCCTTAAACACACGCAATTTATACAAAATCGATTATTATTACTCGAAAAATCGATAATTAAAAATCGATTATACCAAAATATTAATCGATTTATATAAAAATCGTTTAATTTTTCAAACATCCCTACTTATAGAGTCAATAATTAAAAAATATGGTCAATAATAGTTGAAAAACTGTCAAAATTGGTCAATAATTGTAAAAAATGGTCAATATTTTCCAAAAAATGGTCAATAATTGTTGAAAAACTGTCAAAGTTGGTCAATAATTGTTGAAAAATGCTCAATAATTTTTAAAAAATGCTCAATAATTTTTAAAAAATGATCAGTAATTGTTGCAAAACTGCCAAAATTGGTCAATAATTTTTAACAAATGATCAGTAATTGTTGAAAAACTCAAAATTTTGAAAAATAGTCAATAAATAATACGAGAGCCGTTTTCGAAAATCCACTCCTTAAACACACGTAATTTATACAAAATCGATTAATATTACTCGAAAAATCGATTATAACAAAATATGAATCGATTTATATAAAAATCGTTTAATTTTTCATACATCCCTACTTATAGAGTCAATAATTAAAAAAAAGGGTCAATAATTGTTGAAAAACTGTCAAAATTGGTCAATAATTGTTGAAAAATGCTCAATAATTAAAAAAAAATTATCAGTAATTGTTGCAAAACTGCCAAAATTGGTTAATAATTTTTAAAAAATGATCAGTAATTGTTGAAAAACTCAAAATTGGTCAATAATTGTCAATTAATTGTTAAAAATGGACGATTTTCTTCAAAAACTGTCAATAATTGTTAAAAAATGGTCAATAATCGTCAAAAAGTTTCAAAATTCTGAAAAATAGTCAATAAATAATACGAGAGCCGTTTTCGAAAATCCACTCCTTAAACACACGTAATTTATACAAAATTGATTATTATTACTCGAAAAATCGATAATTAAAAATCGATTATAACAAAATATTAATCGATTTATATAAAAATCGTTGATTTTTTCAAACATCCCTACTTATAGAGTTCCCTATGAACTTTTTTGAAAAAAAAGCAACAGTGTCTGTCGAGTCTACTGGGATCCGAGCGGTTCCGCTCTCATTACTACTTACGATGTTGCCGGGGCAATTGAAAAAAAAGCCATTCTACCGAAAACACAAAAAAAAATCGAAAGTCGATTTTCAAGGCTGAAATATCGATTCACTGAATCGATTCAGTACAACATATCGATTTATTCGGTCCGAGGAATCGATTAATCGATTTCAGATCGCCATCCCTAGTAAGCGGGTTTAGTCGATGCGATAGACAATACCGAGCCAAGCGGTTTCCCCTCCACAGAAAAAAAAATTGAAAATCAGCAATGAAAATTTTTGATAAATAGAATCCCTCTTTGTATGATAAGGACTCTGTTTCGTTTTATCTAGTCACTCTGTATATGGTTGGTTAACTTAGAAGAACTTTAAAAAAATTATATTTCAGTTAATTGAATAATGTTTGATGAAATCTGATGGTTCTCTCATCATGGCTTTTGATTCTAAGCATGGCGCATGGATGGCGGAACTGCTCACCACTAGAGTATCAGAGACGAGGACGAGCGAAGGCATCTGTACAACCAGAGGATGTCCACAGGGAGGAGTAGCATCCACATTAATGAGGAGTCTGACGGTTGACGACCTCCTGTGTGGTTTGACTGACCTCGGAATATCCTGTTAAGGATTTTCCGATGATATTGTCATAACAGCTAGGGGAAAATTTGAAAAAACCCTTTGTGACATCGTACAAAAGGGTCTGAACTATACAAATAGCTGGTGTATGCAAGTGGGACTTAACATCAACCCCACCAAAACCATCTTAATAACCTTCACTAAGAAAAGAAAACTCAACCTCAAAACCATTAAACTTGATGGGAGCGAGGTTGAATAGAGACAAGAAGTCAAGTATCTAGGTTTGACTCTGGACAGTAAACTCCTGTGGATAAAACACGAAAAGGAGATTATATACAAAGCAAAAATGGCTCTAATGGTGTGCAGGAATCTGGAAGGGATAAATTGGGGTGCTGGATGTACACTGCCATAGTGAGACCAATTATCACTTATGGAGCCATTACCTAAGTTAAAGCCTGCAGATATCCTAAAATTCCTCCGGGAAATAGGACTAAAGGAGCTACTAGTCTCTGAGACTTTCCTCAGGAACTAAGTAGAAGTGAATAGATCTTTTAGGTCTCAGTGAATGTCACCCCAATTTAGATACATACATATTATTAGAGCCGATATAAATGTGAAAAGTTTTATAACAACAACTTACACAACTCAATTAAAATCAAACTATTCTATAGGAACTTCAAGAAGTTATAGAAAAGTCATTACCAGCTTTTAAAGTTATTAAATTGCGTAAAACTTCATATATGTAAACATCCAAAATATCGTTAGATAATCTTATCGAAGGAAAACGTGTGTTCAAAAACAACAGAAATACTTCAAAAGAAAGTCTGAATTAGTCAAGGTACTTGGAATATTAATATTAATAAAGATTCTAGAACGAAACTGTTTGCTTGACGGTTTTTACCATTTTTTTTTAATCACCACCACCTAGCGTCCGTTAAAACCACTGAAATGAAACGATGATAATATAACATTTTATCAGGCATTAAATTCCCTTTCAAATAATACTAAGTTTGTCAAAATCCATAAAGCGGAACAAAAGTTATAACAGTTTGATTGTGTGAGCTTTCCCACTCACCCCTTCCAGTTATTTTACAAGATAGAGGAAAAAGTACTGGAGCAAACTTACGAAAAATGATCTAATGATTATGAATACTTAAATTTTGTGGTACTATAACGGTCCATTTATTAAAATGTTGTATTTGTGTTATTATTGTGAACTACACCCTCTATCGGTGTATTAAGAAACTTGAAAATAATTTCCAGTTTATTAATCAATTACAATTTTATTAATCATCTTATCTCTGTTAATCAATCTAATACAACTATTGAGTGGACTCTCTAAAAATTCTGCAACAAAAGAATTGGGAGGATGGAAAAAGTTAAGACATTGACTCCGTCGTTTCGGGAAAGTTTTACGGTCCAAATAGAATAGATTTCCAATAAAAGGAACCGGAAGTGGTTTGCTAACGCAGTATCCGAATAATCAAGATTAATGGCACTTCCTTGATTTCCGGTTCAAAAGTCAACGTTGAGAAACGAATACTCGAGGTCGATGATACGTTGATAGACTGGAACATTTTTGAGACAAATTAAGGTAATTACAAAGGGAAATTTATTAAATCGAGTTAAATTTATGATTTTACATATCAGAACTGTCAAAAAGTCGCGGGACAACCGGTATATACATTAGAATCAAATTTATTTGCTAAAAAATACTGGTTAAACATTTCCTTTTAAATCAAGCCGAGTGATAATTCCTGGCAGCAGAAAATTGAGAGCCAAACCTCTATACCACTCGGCTACGAAGACATAATAATTGATCAACCAAGCTGTTATATATAGACCATATTATTAACACTAAAAAAGTGACGTTTTAGCACATAATTTAAAGGAATTATTTTTTATTTAATTAAATTTATTGTACTGTATTCGGTCCTTAACAAGTGCGCAAAATTTCGAATGAATCTGAGAGTTTAAAGTTGGTAAAAATAGAGTTTGAAGATTGCTTTACAAAAAAAAACACCTGTAACTAATTTATAAATAATATGAAGCACTGAGCTTTATCACACTAAACAATCACCCTGTATATTGAATTATAAAAATTAAACTATAATATATTTAGGTGATTATTCTTATTCATAACTTCGCTGAGTACAGGAAACTGTAAAAATTCATGATTGTTTCAAGCTAACGGGCTTGTTGTCAAATTTCGAATTTTGTTTTGTGGTTGGTAGGTGAAGATGTCGCTATCATCACAACTTTTACATTTCCGTAACTGGAAGATATGTATAGTTGGTGATTGTAGAGATATAGTCAATCCGGGAATAATTCTCGGACTACAACATATACCTTGTACTGATGAGGCGCAATACGCCGAAACCGGTCCCCTCTAATTGCAAACCAGAATGGTTGGTTAAATCTTGTAGATTATACCGACCCCGTTTGACTTAGAAGTGTAATTCAATGTCTGTCAGGGCATATAGCCCGGGAAGTAGTTGTTGCTTCTTAAGTTAAACGGTCACTGTTTTTGAAAAATATTTTTCGTCGCTTTAACCAACAGAGCCACGGCACCTGTTAGTACATCAGCTCTAGTAGGACGTTTCAAGCAAAAACGATAATATACCTCATGAATTTATTTTTATACAAGCTTAAGATTTAATAACACCCTATAGTTTACTACTTTATTGTATCGTCATCGGTCTTTGACGAGTGTGCAAATTTTCGAATTATTCTGAGCGTTTAAAGTGGCTAAAAATCGTGTTTAAAGGTACAAGTGAAGCTAATATAAAAAAATACTATAAATAATATAATAAACAATAAAATAATTCAAAAAAGAAGAAGTAAAAACCGTTTAAATAATGGAAAATTATTAATACCGTACTTTTCAGTACTAGATTTCACCACCGCGGCGCTGTAATATAAAATTATTGCGTCATTGCATATTTCAGGAATTTCTTTTAGGTAAATTATGACGCTCCTATTCCTATAGTCAAATTTAATATTTTTAACATACCCACGTTTACTTAGAATGTTTTGCTTGGAGTGCTTAAAAAAATTTGTTATTTAAATTTATAAATCTCTTAAAATAGTAAAAACAACTTAAAATTGAACTAAATATATTTTCGAGTCAAGGAGTCTTAAATTTAATAAAGGTTTATGGGTAATAAATTTTCATATTCACATTTTTAAAACCTCGAATGAGATATTTTAAAAGTGAGATAATACTTATGCATTAGTACAAGAAAATAGAGCTTTAATAGTGATGATCGATATTTCACGAAATGTTACTTTTTCACTGATACTAACAAATCGTAGTCAGTCTCAGTTCCTATAAGCAAATCTAAAGAGTGACGTGATCACAGCCAGCGAAAACGACAATGAATTGAATGAAGGAATCGAAATATTCGAAATCGAACAAATTAGACACTTTTAGCTTGTCATAAGTTTTTACACGTATCCGTATCCGTATTGGAGTTACGTGTTGACGTAAAAAAATTGTCAAGAAAACCTTTTTAGCAGAAAAAGTATCGTTTCGTTCTGTTTTTAATTATATAACCTCAAAACTCTTTTAGTTTGTCTTTTTGAAGCTTGCTTCTTATTGCACGACATATGACTTTTGGGAAGGCTAGTGAACTCGTGAAACGTGTGATGTTACGAAAAAGCGTTCGTCACGCGATGACTCATTCTTCGTCTCTTTCTCGGCCGCCCGCGGTGCTAACTCTTTTCCCTCTCTTCCTCAGCCGCCTTCTTCTTCTCTCTTTCGCAGGCTACACAGCGGCACGCCTCTCTCTCTCTCTCATACACGCCGGCACGAGGGATTCCCAAACGGTCGGAAGAGAGACAAAGAGAGAGAGTATGTATCGCGCGTCTCTCTCTCTAATTGCCAAATATCTTGAAATTTTTGAAAAATTGTCAAAAATTTGGAAAAATGGTCAATAATTGTCAAAAAATGGTCAAAAACTCAAAATTTTGAAAAAATAGTTAATAATTGCCAAATATTTTCAAAAATTGTCAAAAATTTGGAAAAATGGTCAATAATTGTTAAAAACTGTCAAAATTTTGAAAAAATGGTCAATAATTATAAAAGACTCTCAAAAATGGTCAATATTGTTAAAAATTGTCAAAAATTATCAATAATTGTCAGAATCTGTCAAAAATTGTCAAAAACTGTCAAAAATGGCCAAAAATTGTTGAATATTTTAAAAAATGGTCAAAAATAGTCAATAATTGTTAAAATTTTGGAAAATGATCAAAAATTGTTAAATATTTTGAAAAATTTACAATAATTGTCAAAATTTTTGATAGTTACCTATTAAAAATGGTCAAAAATAGTCAATAATTGTTAAAATTTTGATATATGGTCAAAAATTGTCAAAAATTTGGAAAAATGGTCAATGATTGTCAAAAATTTGAAAAAATGGTTAATAATTGCCAAATATTTTCAAAAATTTGGAAAAATGGTCAATAATTGTCAAAAACTGTCAAAATTTTGAAAACATGGTCAATAATTATAAGAGACTCACAAAAATGGTCAATAATTGTTAGAAATTGTCAAAATTTTTAAAAAATGGTCAAAAATGGTCAATAATTGTCAGAATCTGTCAAAAATTGTCAAAAACTGTCAAAAATAGCCAAAAATTGTTAAATATTTTAAAAAATGGTCAAAAATAGTCAATAATTGTTAAAATTTTGAAAAATGATCAAAAATTGTTAAATATTTTGAAAAATTTACAAAAATTGTCAAAACTTTTGATAGTTTTCAAAAATGGTCAATAATTGTTAAAATTTTAAAAAATGGTCAAAAATTGTCAAAATTTTGAAAAAATGGTCAATAATTATGAAAAACTGTATAAAATGGTTAATAATTGTTAAAAATTGTCAAAAATGATCAATAATTGTTAAAATTTGAAAAAATAATCAAAATTTTTGAAAAATGGTCAATAATTGTCAAAAACTGTCAAAATTTTGAAAAAATGGTCAATAATTATAAAAGTCTCTCAAAAATGGTCAATAATTGTTAAAAATTGTCAAAATTTTTAAAAAATTGTCAAAAATGATCAATAATTGTCAGAATCTGTCAAAATTTGTCAAAAACTGTCAAAAATGGCCAAAAATTGTTGAATATTTTAAAAAATGGTCAAAAATAGTCAATAATTGTTAAAATTCTGGAAAATGATCAAAAATTGTTAAATATTTTGAAAAATTTACAATAATTGTCAAAATTTTTGATAGTTATTAAAAATGGTCAAAAATAGTCAATAATTGTTAAAATTTTGAAATATGGTCAAAAATTGTCAAAAATTTGGAAAAATGGTCAATGATTGTCAAAAATTGTCAAAAACTGTCAAAATTTTGAAAAAATGGTTAATAATTGCCAAATATTTTCAAAAATTTGGAAAAATGGTCAATAATTGTCAAAAACTGTCAAAATTTTGAAAACATGGTCAATAATTATAAGAGACTCACAAAAATGGTCAATAATTGTTAAAAATGGTCAAAATTTTTGAAAAATGGTCAATAATTGTCAAAATCTGTCAAAAATTGTCAAAAATTGTCAAAAATTGTCAAAAATTGTCAAAAATTGTCAAAAATTGTCAAAAATTGTCAAAAACGGTCAAAAATGGCCAAAAATTGTTGAATATTTTAAAAAATGGTCAAAAATAATCAATAATTGTTAAAATTTTGAAAAATGATCAAAAATTGTTAAATATTTTGAAAAATTTACAAAAATTGTCAAAACTTTTGATAGTTTTCAAAAATGGTCAATAATTGTCAGAAACTGTCAAAAATGGTCAATAATTGTTAAAATTTTGATAAATTGTCAAAAATTGTCAAAATTTTGAAAAAATGGTCAATAATTATAAAAAACTGTATAAAATGGTTATTAATTGTTAAAAATTGTCAAAATTTTTGAAAAATTGTCAAAAATGATCAATAATTGTTAAAATTTGAAAAAATTGTCAAAATTTTTGAAAAATGGTCAAAAATGGTCATTCCATTGTGCATAAGAAGCAAGCTTCTGTCGGCGGTCCGACGACCGCTCACCTTTTTTATATTTTTGTAAAAACGTAATATTGGGGAGATATTAAATAATCCATTGCTGCTAGACGAGGACGATGATGATTTCGACGACCTATTTTTGCTGCATATTTTGCATGACCAAAATATGTTGAGTAACAGGGCAGACTTGTCTGCCTTTGTTTAGATTCAGAAAGGATGATCTGCGAAGGCTAGCAAGAGCATTACAGTTTCCTGAACAAGTGACAACAAATAGGGTTACGGTCTCAGGTAATGTAGAACCATCAACACAATAAGTTGGGTGTTGAATAATTGTAATTGACTATATTTTAGGTATAAACGCTTTATGCTTTTTGCTTAGAAGATTAGCTTACCCAAACCGTTTAATCATTTCATTAATGAAAGATAGACCAAAAGTCTGCAAAAAAAAGGTAGAGCAAAGCTGAAAGGCTTGCAGCGAACTGCATGCCTGGCCATTACCGGAGCAATGTCATCCACACCAACGGCAGCTATGGAAGCCCTCCTGCAACTAACTCCTCTCCCCATTCATTTGGAGAAGGAAGCCAGGATAGCAGCTCATAGAATGCTATCAGTGCAGAGGCAAATAAATGGAAAGACTCTGAGCTACCTGGGCGTAGAGGAAAACATTCACGTACTGGGCAGACATACCGGGGCTCTCTCACTCGAAGGCGTTCATATACAACCCACCGAGTAAAAAAAAATAAGCAGATCCTGGAATGGAGTAGAACAAACCTACGCATTCTGTCGGGACTGCTTACAGGACATTGTCGACTAAATTACCACCTAAAGAAGATGAGTCTCATTCAGACCTCGGATTGTCGGTTCTGTAATTTGGAGGACGAAACTGCTGAGCACATACCATGCTCATGCCCAGCTTTGGGCAGGGTGGGGTATAACATATTCGGTTATAGTACCTTAGAGCCGAGCGACTTCAAAAGAGTATCACCAAATACAACCATGGACTTCGTCAGAAGCACAGGCTTGTGGGGTGGATTGTAATCCCTAGGGGTGAGCCACAATAGACCCAACGGGAGTCGCAGTGGAGGTGGCGAGAAGGCCCCACTCACATAGAACCTAACCTAACCTAAGATGGGGCCACCTTTTGTACAATTTAGGAAATAATGCTTTTTTGAACCAAAAAGGGAGTGTGTGTTCGGTGAGTCTTGGCCTACACCTGCCAATATAAAGGAGATGTCTCCTGGTGACCTGTCCACCTTCCTGGAAAGAACTGGATGGACGATGACCTAGGAGGACAACTCCTCGGGAGGACGTACAATGGGTCACATGACCTAAGTGCTGTGGGCATAAACTCACCCTCCCTACTCTACACATACAGACGACTTGTGTTGTGTTTATCTACTTTGTTAATGCTAGCTAGTATTGCGCAAACATTGACCTCTATTTTCTTGGACTAATTTTATTATAATAATCAAAAACAAAATCCGCCTATCCATCGTAAGAGAGTTCGAATTGTTGAATGATGATTTACTTATCTAAAATTAGCTAGTAAACACATATTTCGTGGGTGCCGATTATATTAGCGAATATGAAATTTCGTAGAACAGTGTAGTGGTATTTTTTTGTCGAAAATATTAAACAGATTCATCGAAAGATTTTTTTTGTTTTTAATTTCTGAAAGTGTCGTAGTAAAAGGCCATGTTCAAGGAGATTACGAGAGTATTTCTTATAAATACGTTTCATAGGCAGAGTAAGGACGAATTTTACAAAAAGTCAAATTTAGACAGAAACAAGTGTTCGAAGCAGTGTCGGTTCGTGGTAGATCGAAGAGGTGAAGCCAGAGAATGTGGCAAAGTACAAAAAAAAACGGGCAGAAATTTATGTGGTTGGTAAAGTGTATGTGATGAAAGATCCTTTAGTGCCGAGTCTAGTTATAAGCAACCAATGCTGAAGTAGGCAGGACCAAACAATAAAAGATTATTCTTAATGAGCTTAAATCTATTGAAGTGAAATTTACCAACAAAAGAGTACCAGAACCCTAACCACTAAATATTAACGGAACAATAGGGTACAAGCATAAATTTTGCTATTGACGCTTTATCAGGTCTCCTAACACCTTGCATGCCTATTTTTTCAAAAAAATATAAACTTTACTATTAAAACGACTTTAAAAATCATAAAATTTGAAAGTGCGCCAATACGCGCTTTACGTCATAAAGATGGCTGCCCCATCCGTTGACGTCACTCCATTTGTTTACGTTCTTATTCGTGTATCACGCTCTGAGTTTTTGTGACCTAATTTGTTTCTGAAAGCTTTAAAAATGGATACAGCCGAAAAAAAACTTTGTATTCCAAGTATTGCATTGTTCCAGAGTGTAAATCAACGTCTATTAAAACTCCAGACAAAATATTTGTTACTTTACCTGGTGGCGCAAGCAAAAATGCACTTAAGAGAAGGGCATTGTGGTTGCAACCTATGCGTCGAAACAAAGACGATATTTCGACAAATACTACTGCTTTTGTTTTAATGTAAGTACCTTCTTCTATGTTGGTAATTTTTCTTCTTAAATAGTTTGAGGTTATGTACCTATATGTCTAGGAATCAACCATAAAAACATTATTTTCTTACCAACTCAGGCCAACATGGCATCGAAATATGGTTGGTATATATTATATATAATACATAGTTTAAATCGTACTTACGATAATGCTTTAACTCCTCTTGTCCTCTGCATTAAAGCGGCTGTTTGACTTCATAAATTCAAGCAGCATAAATGAGTCTACTTTGGGCAAGTTATCAGTTTGTGCTTTTACAAAACCTTCGCTAGCCATATCTTTACTCACAAAATATGAAAGAATCGTCACTGAACACTGAACTAGTAAATAAAATATCCTCGGAAATATCGAATATTTATGTCCACTTTCCCCTTTACGTTGACTTTTAGAAATAAAAAAAAGCACACACAAACCATGTCCAATCGGAATATAATGTTTATATGTCATTGTATTAATTTGGTTTAATTTAAAATATGATATTTTTAATAATATTTAATTTAAGTTACGATGCTACTCTGATTTTATTTATATTAGAAATTCAGTTAGTAATATTGTAAATAACAAGTTTATATAAATGTCATAAAGTGACATAATGAAATTAAATAATTACTTACCTGATTGTATAATATGTTGATAAGACGTTTTTGGAAGGAAGTAATATTTTCTTTCAAAAAGCGTTGCTATGAGGAAACTAAGGGGATTGTTGACTGGGAACGCGATAGTGAGAGAGAGATAGTGAGAGCGTCAGAAAAAATTTGGTGTGCGTGAATTTTTCTGGTAGAAAACCAGGAAAAGTGGTTAGCGAGGTGCTAACGAGCAGACTACGAGAGTCGAGAGTTTGCAGACAAGTTGTGGAGAATTTCCCACATAAAATCAGAACGTATCTACTTCATAAATTTTTCAATTGTACTCCAAGTATATGTATGAGATAGATTAATCTTGTTTATTAATCTGAACGAGGTTCCAGTATCCAGAAACTGAAATAAAATCAGAAATATCATTTACGAATCGTTCATATGAGTTGTGTATTGAGGTTAAAATTTTCACATAATAATCTAAGTGATTTAAAGTGCTTAAATAAGGTTAATTTATAGGTTGTATTATTTAGGATAGAAATTTTCATTCTTACAGAAGAATTTGATATCAAATCCTTACGAATATTCGCAAATCAATTTTTTCTTTATTTAGATTTCTACAGCGGATTCCAGAGAGGAGAACAGCTAATCTTTCATTTGTAACGGAAGCCGCACTCCGTATTTCTATTCGATGCGTTGCGAATATTGGTAGTAAAGTATTTCGCAGTTGAGTTATTGTCGAAAAGACAATTTTTTTTTGTATATCGATGTTTGTTGTAATCGCTCGGCATATTAATTGCCATTTTTATTGTTGATTACTATTATTCTATTAAAGAAAATCAGAGTGCATATCTATCTTTATTCGCATATGTAAGAGCTTAATATTTTTTTTTAAGTTTTATTTACTACACAGAAACCATTACGACATTGACATCAGTTTATATACGCAGATAACAGTTAAAAGTTAGCTGTTTTTAAGTTTAGATTTTTTTCTAATTTTGTTTAAAGAAACAAAATTAGTGGCGCCCTTTGTGTTAACTTATATATTTTTTTTCTAAATTCCTCAGATAACAAAGCACTGAGAACTGGCTTTGTTATCTCCAAAATTTAAATTCAGTTTGGCAAGAACCTACGCTATTCATTCAATTTTTAATTTTTTTTATTAACGCACAACGCCGAGGGTAAGTTTTGTTTCAGTATCAGAAATTGAAGGGTACGAAAATTTGAAAAAACTGCCGTTCTCCAAGATAAAAATAAAGATCTCAAAACCAAGAAATTATTAGGAAAATCACAATTCTACTCCACTGGAGTCAACGTTTTTAAACATCCTCACAATTTGTTTTTTTTATATGAGGAGCCCATTCTTATCGAAAGCTTTAGCTGTTAATTTTATGTTTTCCAATGAAACGATAAATTTACTGTCCGTAATAAAATAGAGCTAGGAAGTGGCCCACTTTTCGACCGACTCGAAACTTATTCATTATAATATTACTGTTAATGTGTCACTAGAAAAATGTATTTTTAAACGCAGTGCGTTATTCAATATCGATGTGGAGTTTTGTTCTATTTGCAATTAAAATGCAAGTCGAAATTCACGCCATAGGAAATACCACCCACATAAATTTTGAAGTTTATATATGCCGTACCAAAAAAGTTATAACAAATTTAAAGCTTTGTAACATGTCTATCGACCTGTTTCGATTTTATACAATAAATCCTTTTAATTACCGCTCGCCGCCACATTAGCCACTTCCAATTATAGTTCTGTGATCTCAAATTCTCCCACCCTGACCATAAGACAATTGACGTCTGCCAACGGTCGCTTCCATTATTTCAACGCCACGAGGGACAGCCCTTTCCGCTATCGACTCTCTTCGAGGAAAGACCTCCATCCTAGCCCCTAAGCTAGTTTACAAGATATAAGACCTAGTCTAGGATACAAGCCCTAGACCAGGATACAGTCCTAGACCAGGATTCCGCCCTAGACCAGGACACAGCTGCTAGGATACCGTTCTAATCAAGACTCTATCTACCTATCTTCTTCGAGATCTAGTCTCCATCTTCTCAAGACTTCTTAGAGGTAAGATCTACCTACCTTTTCCGGAAACAACCACTTCATTAGCTAAATACCTATAAAAGTACAAGTCTTCACATTTGTTCCATTTCCTGTGGCTGAAGAATACATATAAATTTGTTTTAAATCCTATTATTTTTTTTTAAATCCTCAACTATAAAAGTTAAGGGAGATATCGCCCGGGGTAAAGTGTTCTATTTTTCCAAGTAGCTTTTTTATTATTTGATTTCTGGTTAACTTTTATTTAAATTCTACAAGGTGTTTCTACCTTTTCCGCCTTAGTTTTTTTAAATTTATTAGTATTTTTTAACGACGGTAAAAGGGTAGTGGCGCCCTCAATTTTTCAACCTTCCTGTTATCCTTATGCGACATAAACTTGGGGTAGAACCACCCTCGAGAGGAGTCTCTAGCTGGAGCGACTACCGTTACAAATTGGCGCCCCTTACCGTTACAGCTTGTTCAATAGATTATTTTGATGTGTGTATAAAAGAAGAAGAAAACGAATTACTTATTACTATTTCGACCATCTAAGACAAAATTATACAGGACAGGTAGTGATGAGCAAAGCAAGACCAAGATCAAGACTTGGACTATCTTGGTCTTGGTCTTGCTGATCCTGTCTTGGTCTTGGTCTTGGTCTTGCTTTTTCGCAAGACCAAGACCGAGACTGCAAGACCAAAACCAATTTTGCTCATCACTAAGGACAGGACATCGTCTGTCGAATCCTCTAGTCTAAATAGTAAAAAATAGTTAAAATATATATATATACACTGTGTTCATTTGAAAAAGACCCACCCTTAATATTTCAAAAATGGGACAATTTAGAAAGAAATGCCGAAACACTTTTAACTTGAGGGGGACACTTTTTGGCGCTAATGGCATAAACGTCAGGTTCACCCCCTGCCTACTGGAGACACCCCTTACATTTTTTCAAATGGCATTAGGTATCAAGTCACACCTCATTTAAAAGGTCTGGTAAATCTCTATTCAATCATTTTGTTTTGCCTTTGATACCAGCCTTCCATTGTTATTTAATCGTTGTTTAAAATTGGCTCTCTTTCAATTTTTTGCCTCCGTATTGTGTTATGATAAAAAGACTCTTTAAAGAATAAAAAATTTACAAATAGTAAAAAGACAACTGTTAACAAGAAAAAACAGCTATTTAATCATGTGTTCAAAGTGACCACCGTTAACGTTCAGGCAATAAAAATTGAAAAAGAGCCAATTTTAAACAACGATTAAATAACAATGGAAGGCTGGTATCAAAGGCAAAACAAAGTGATTGAATAGAGATTTACCAGACCTTTTCAATGAGGTGTGACTTGATATCTAATGCGATTTGAAAAAATGTAAGGGGTGTCTCCAGGTGGGAGGGGGTGAATCTGACGTTTATGACATTAGCGCCAAAAAGTGCCCCCCTCAAGTTAAAAGTTGACGTGTTTCGGTAGTTTCTTCTAATATGTACCATTTTTGAAATATTAAGGGTGGGTCCTTTTCAAATGAACACAGTGTATATATATATTGATATGAATTATTAATTTATATGGTTAATATGTGTTTTAATTTATTTATTGTAATATATTTATTTGGGCGCCAATTAATATGAATTTTAATTTAAATATTAGTGATATCATACATCACTCACCTTTTATGATGACTCTTCACCTCAGGTTCATGGGTCTAATGCTCATTTAGTTTCTTTTTTTATTTTATTATTTAATATATCCTCAGGCCGGTCCTGTGTCCTTGCCCTTGAATAATAGGAACTATCTAACTGTGAAGCAGTTTTACCAACTTAATAGGAAGAAAACTCTTTATATTAGAAATTTATGAAATATTATTTAATTTATTTTTTAATGAACGGCGTATTTATATAGAATTGATAAGTAAATACATAAGAAACAATTCAAAACACTTATCTAAATGATCTTACGCTCAACGTTCACACTAAATGAAGTTCTTATATCTAATAAATATATGAAAATTATGCAACTCTTTTTACATGTAACACTAATAACCAAAGACAAAATAGAACATCTGTTTTTAACAGATTTTACATACAAATTGGACGATATTGTAATCGTAACGAAGATGAAGAAATATTAAGTTCTGGATTTAATCACACGCTCGTAAGTTTAATGATTTAACTTATAGTTTATGAAATACCTTTTTATCTTGTATTATTTTTTGAAGATTTTCTATGTTTTAGACCTTTCTGGGCCTTCGAGTCCCTCGTAGAAGTGGCTTCAATATGGCTTCGGGGTCGGCTTGGGAAGATTTTCAGTTTTGTTTACCTCTCGGAATTTTCACTTATGGTTTGTTTAAGGAATTTTATATTTACAGAGATTATTTAACCTCTGTTTTTAACAGGAACTTGTTAAGGAAAGGTTAGAAACACAAATTCACTTTTAGTTTCACTTTTAACACAACGTAGTCTAATTTTAAATAAATTTTTAACATGAAAAAGCTTATAGTTCTCGATTCTGTATATTTTTCGTAACTAACCGTTTTCTAATCAATAGCAACCAATATCAATTTTTTCTATCTTTTCAAAATCAATATGTCTCTTTATTTTTAAGTTTTTCTATATTTCCTGACCAATCAAATTCATTTAATAATTTTTGATTTCTGTTATTTGACATGATTGTTTTATAATTTGATCTTTTTCTGATATGAAAGTTTATTTTTAATGTCTCCAAATAATTTATTATTGTTTTTATCTTTTAGTTAAAAAATTTTAAAATTATTTGACATCTGTTTTAATTTCTGTTGTCATCTCCTTTCTTCCGTTCGAGTTGACAAATCTAGATTCACACTTTGTTAGATATGTTCATAAGTGTACTTCTTCTATTTTTACCAGTGTCAGATTTTATAACCCAACTAATAATTTTCAATTTTCAGGTTCTTTCTTTTTAGATTTATTATGAGCCAAGAAACTTTTGCAAAGCTTTTGAAAATTCTGAAACTATGTGATAGGATTTTAATAAATTAGAGAGTTATAAGTTATAAAGATTCCCGTTTAAAGTTTGGGTTGTAAATATTTGTCAGGTGATTTGTTTATATTTTATACTGAAATAACCCTTGTTTGGTGTATGTGTTGTATGATTTCACTTTCCATATCAATATATATTTTTTTTTATCGTAAATTTTGATTTCGTATGATGTGTATCTTATTACTTAAAATCGTCTTGATACTCCATAAAAAATCAGACGAAGAAACGATCCTATAAAAACCGAACGGTGTCACGTGGTGACCCATAAATAAATCCGAGATTACTTTCTTTGTTATTACCTAACCACTGACAATTCTTTTTGCCCCGTGCACGTGGCCGTTACGACGTGTTAATTTCAGGATTATCCACCACTACTATCTAAGCTCAAATAACAATGCTCAGAAATTAGTGTTATTAAATAACATGATCTTTTAGCGAGAGCAAGCTTTAGTCAGTTTGTCTTGTCATAAAAATAGACAAAATCCATTTTAGAAATACGAGGGTTGTCTTTTAAGTTGGCGCCTATCAACAAATATCAAATGTCAAAATTAACTGTCATGTTTAATTATCTTAACGCCAGAGTCAGAGACAGTATTGTCAATGGCGATGAATCCTGGATTTACTCTTATGAGCCCGAAAATAAACGTCAGTTCAGTGTTCCAAGATTAACCAAAACCGTTCTCGAAGTGGTTCCAAAAAGATGGTGGCAGAATTTGTCTCAAAAGCGAGTCATGTAGCAACAATTCCTTTGCAAGATCAAAGAACTGTTACTGCTTATTGGTACATATCGATGTGTTTGCCAGAAGTAATTGCTGAGTTTTGAAAAACCAACCATCACCAATGACGAATGATCCTCTACCAAAACAATGCAAGTTCCCACACAGCCCGAAAAATAGTTGAGTTTTTAAAGCAAGAAAACATTGAATTATGGGTCCATTCTCCATCCCAGAAGATGCAATCAACGCCTTCAGAAACTCTATTTTTATTGTACCAACAAGCGAGTGGAATAAAGGCTTCCAGAATTGGTTCCAAATGATGCAAAATTGCATTTCTCTTCGTGGAGAATACTTTGAAAAACACTCGTATCTCTCTAATTCGTAAACGTCCATGACGTGCATGTAGTCTAGATTTGTGTACTCTGGATTTTTATTTCAGGGGTAATATCAAGACGCAATACACTCCTCCTACATATCGACATCGCCTACAGGAAAAATTTCATTTCATACCGTTTTCCAAGTAATATTATAATGACCTTACACTCATCGTTGTGTATTTTATAAAAATGGAGAAAATAAATTGGAACTTGAACTTGATATACTCCAATTACCATTATGTCATTGCCCACAGAATCTGTCGTCAACATCGACAAAAATGTGTGTGTTTAAGACGGTTAAGACGAATTATCTCATAATAATAATAATACATAATACAAGTTTACTTTGATAGGCGTATTATGAAATACTCTCTAATATCACTGTCAGCATGGATAATAATTAACAAAAATGTCCTATTTTTAATACTGTTTCTAAGAAGAACAAAATTTTATAACACATATTCAAAAAAATATAATCGTGATCTCCATGTCTAAAAAGTAATTATATATTTTTATTTGTTTTATAATGTGGATAATGCACTAAATTACATAATTTTCATTTCAAACATACAATTTTACGCGCCATTTCTAAAGGCTGCTCTCATTGGTGTAATGCAGTACCTATGACCTCAAGCCCACCAATCATATACGTTCTATTATAGTATACCTGTGGTTCCGTGTATGACAAAACAAAAGTCAATCAAATTTGAGGTTATGCTTCATTATATTCGTATGCTGTTTTCAAGTTTTTGAAAAATATTGAAAATACAACTCAAAAACGGCAACAATAACCTTACAAACAAACGACAAATGGACAAAACAAACAAGATGCATATCCAAAGACGACTTTAAATATCGGCAATATAATTGGTCGACGAAGTGAAGTATGACAAGTATCTTATTATAAAAATGGCGCCTTTCAGACATGCGCATACAAAAAAAGGATAGGCAGCTTCGCTTCTTGTCCGCTGGTGTATTCTTTGGTGCTTCTGTGAACAAATGTCATATTCCATCACCAACAGTGTTGCCGCACTAAAATGATCTTGCAGATTTATTGATTTGAACTCGATATAATTTTGATTACTCTTTTGTTAAAAAGATACTTTCCACATTGCTTGCATTGTTAGCTGATAAATGTATGAAAATTTTAAACGTGTGCCATACCGGGTGTCCCAGAATATCACTAAGTCGTGCTTCTTTCAAAAATATTCGGTATAATTTTTTATCTAATAAACAATCATCATTAAAAACTTACTCATCATTCATCTAAACTTCAACAAATTATACATTTTCGGAACGGGGAAGAATTCAGCTTTCAGATAGAATAAAAATATATAAGGTGTTCCATTAAAGAAATACATATTTGCATTTAAAAAATACCATTTTCTTAAAACACCCTATATAAGATTTCACTAATTAAACATTTATACAGAAAAAACTTTATATAAAAAGATATTGTTAATCGAAAACCGCACCACCCTATCGTTTCTGAGATCCGAGATTTTTGCAGTTAAAATGGGTCAGAAACTTCTGGTACACCCAGTATTATATAGTCGACATAAGTCATTCCTGTAGAAGCATGTAAAATATTTGCATACCATTATCTAATTGAACTTTACACGATCGGATGAATGAAACCTCAAACGACAACCGCAATGTGGAAAATTCATTCAAAATGATCATTCCAACAAATTACTTTGTTGTAAAATGACATTTTTATCATTAGTTGATACGTTGTAGGGAAAAATAGCTCAGATATACAAAGCTTTGGCAACAATGCACTACGGTATCCAGAGGGGTTAGTACGTCATAGCACCGCCCACTTGCTTCGGACATTTTTCGGTTTAGAATTAATATGTTGATTTCAAAACGTCGTTGATTGAAAAATATTTGAAAGGATTTCATCTCTTAGTGGTGTTCCCCATTCAATCGACAAAATATCGCCCCCAAGTCGGAGTTAGTCAGTAATTTGACAGGTTATCCACCATACAGTCCTGATTTAGCACCAATTGACATCCGGAAAGGGCGTAAATATATTGGTAATTTCTACTACCCACTCTTACTATTATTTAATAAAATAGTAAAAAGTGTCTCCTACGAAAAGTTACTTTTTCAAAATGACAAAACAAGCTCAAAAAATTGCCTATTTTGCAAGACAAAACGTCAAAATGACATACAATACACCATTAAATCCATCAAAAACCATTTTTGATAGCAACCATGTGTTTTAGTTTAATTTTTTCAATATAGAAGCCGAAAGAAAAGTCTAATTATCCTGTAGTTTTTTCTTTATCCCTACAAGAATTTTCCAGATGGTTTATTGATTAGGAAAATACTGAATAATGTCAAGGCATAACAGAGTTCAAGGCTGGAGCACCTGCTATATAAGCAAAACGTTCAAATTAATTATTTGATTTGTCCCTTAATTACAATTACAATTTGCTGTATTTGTTACAGGCACTTAGCGATATAGGTCAAATCCAGGAAGGTTTATTTTATACAGGAATTTACATTTCAGTAGTGAATTCATGATTCATATTTAATTAATAATTGGTAGAAGAAGAGATAAGAGCGAGTACTGAAGTGGGAATATCAAAATAGAAGTGACTATTTTCACGACAGACGGACCTCGATCGGCCCGCATATAAACGTTGATTTCGACTCTCCTTCACAGCAAATATATTCAGCCTTGAAACATTTCTCGGTGTTGGGTATGAGAAAGGACTGGCTATTCGCCGCCCATACGATAATTTATTATTAATTAACGGAGGGAAAGTAAAGTGAACGAAATTAACGTTACATCTTGCTACTTTAAGAACTGACGAAAATTGGCACAGGAAGCTCGGACATATCAGCTACAACAACCTCAAGAAAATTCCTCAGCTATGCAGTGGGGTACCGGAAAGAGTAGAAGACTGCAAAAGTGACTCACAGTGCGAAAAATGCCTCAAAGCTAAAGTAGTGAAAATTCCTTTTCAATACTGATAGGAAAAGAGCAACAAGACCGGTACTCAGATGTTTGTGGGAAAATAGATCCAACCACATACAACAACAAAAATTATTTCATGACTTGTGTGGACGATTACACACATTTTGTGAAAGTATATCTACTACAACAGAAAAGTGTAGTGGAAGGTTGCTTGAAATGGTTCATAAATGAATCCGAAGGTCATTTCAACTTGAAAGCATCAACAATAAGGTGTGATAATGGAGGACAGTACAGCAGCAACCGTTTTAAAACATGGTGCAAGAATAAAGGAATTTTCTTAAATTGTAATTGGCTTCAAAGAAACTATACTTCTCTATGACCACCAGAGAGGCAAAGGTCTAGCCCAGCCCCCAGGAGGCAACTGCCTATCCTAGCGGGCTCGAGTACGTACGAGACGCGAGATTTCAGTTTCCAATGCACTTGAGAATGCAAGCAGGATTTAAGACTTCTTATTGGTGGCATTGAATAATAACTGTTGATTTTTTCTGGAAAGAGAAGGAAAAATCCTGCTCTGAAAAGTAAAATCTCGCGTCTCGTACTTATTCGAGCACGTGAGGATCCAATCAAGCCTTTAAAAATAATGCAGTAAGAAAAACGTGATTTTTTTATAAATACAGGATTTGCTTTGAAATCGATTATTTTAATTCATTATTTTTAAATTTCTTCTCACGTTTCAATTGTCCTGATTTTGGCATATTGTAAAATGCCTGAAAATAATCAGTCACCACGTAATATGTACATTCTTCTGCCCTTTGTTCGCAGGCATATCAATTTGCCTGAATTGGTGTAGTCATAAGTAAATCTCACAGCTAGGCTCTTAAAGCTAGAATGTAGAACGTAGAACGTAGAACGTAGAACGTAGAACGTAGAACGTAGAACGTAGAACGTAGAACGTAGAACGTAGAACGTAGAACGTAGAACGTAGAACGTAGAACGTAGAACGTAGAACGTAGAACGTAGAACGTAGAACGTAGAACGTAGAACGTAGAACGTAGAACGTAGAACGTAGAACGTAGAACGTAGAACGTAGAACGTAGAACGTAGAACGTAGAACGTAGAACGTAGAACGTAGAACGTAGAACGTAGAACGTAGAACGTAGAACGTAGAACGTAGAACGTAGAACGTAGAACGTAGAACGTAGAACGTAGAACGTAGAACGTAGAACGTAGAACGTAGAACGTAGAACGTAGAACGTAGAACGTAGAACGTAGAACGTAGAACGTAGAACGTAGAACGTAGAACGTAGAACGTAGAACGTAGAACGTAGAACGTAGAACGTAGAACGTAGAACGTAGAACGTAGAACGTAGAACGTAGAACGTAGAACGTAGAACGTAGAACGTAGAACGTAGAACGTAGAACGTAGAACGTAGAACGTAGAACGTAGAACGTAGAACGTAGAACGTAGAACGTAGAATGTAGAGTTGTTGCAATTTAGAATTTCCTTCGACACAACTCACATTGTAATTGTCTTTCTTTTTAGACAATCAAGAGAACGCCGGTCAGGCTTGTCTCCAAAATGGTATCTAATTACCAACAAACTCTTCTGCGCACATCATTTCTGACAATTTTCGGATGTTTTAAATCTTTAACAGTGCCCTCTCAGAAAAGAAATGAGAACATAAGTAAGGAATCTAACGTGCGTCGACATTATAGTTAAATGTAGTTAAATGCGTTCCTAGGCATTGCCGTTAGATGGCTCGAGAGGTACTAAAATAGGTAATATATAAGCAAAACGAATTATTTTGAGCAAAGAAACAGGATCTCCTGTTACAAAACTGCAAAAAATCCCTTAACAGGCTGGCAAGAGACCAGAAAGTGTCTCTAATATGGGTGCCGGCACATGAGTGGATTGCAGGAAATGAAATGGCGGACCAGTTAGCTAAAGAAGGCTCTAAAGGAGACCAACTCAAATGGAAGTTGACACAAAGAGCTTACTGAAAAAGGTAGAAAAGGAACTCTCAACTAGGCTATTGAAACTGGGTAAGAGACATTTGAAGGTGACCTGATGACTGGACACTGCACTCTGAGGAAACATCTGCACAAAATGGGCAAAGTTAGTGAACCTTGATGATGAAACACCTACTCACATACTCTACTTCTGCGAGAACCTCCAAGTACTTAGACGGAAGCACTTCGGAGAGGAATCAATACAACCATCACAACTACTGAAAATCCCTCCAGTCAAACTAGTAGCCTTTATAGAAGACACGAAGCTTCTGGAATGGAAGTGGATAACATGGGAAATGGTACAAAGATTCAGCTCAAGTGCCTGGGCTGTTGAGAAAAGCCGGTAACACGGATGCTAAAACAAAAGAAGAACTAAAGTGTTTTATTTCAACACTTTCAGCTTTTTCTGTCTTTATTTCAAAATAATTTCATTTTAAATTGACTTTGACATATTATTTTCCAATATCTAATTTTATGCCAATGATATTAATTTAATTATAAATACAAACAGGTTAAAATTAAAATACGGAAAAGTAAATTTAACTTAAAAATTCTATAATTAATAGAATACATCTGGAGAAGCTTGATATCGATCTACCTACCTAATATTTACTTAGAAAATATTTTGAAGTGCCAATTGATTTAATATGAAATCAAAAAACTTTTCCACTAACATTCGACATATTATTAGAAGTGCGTACGGTGAATATAGTCTATTTGAAAACTATTGATACACAAAAATTATTTGCTAAAATTCTAAATTAGTATCGGAGAGGAAATATCTATCAATAATATAAACACAAAATAAGCAAGAAAATTAGTCTAGTGTTGTTCGGGGTTGACATATTAAAAGTCCTACTATAATTATCATAATCTGAAAGATAAGAATATAAAATATGCTATGAACCTACTTATAGGCGTAAAATATTGTTGCGAGGTCACCAACTCAAAGCCGGCCCTGTCTCTTGACTATAAATTTTGGCGAATGCGCCCCCCTGTTCGAGAACATTCCAGACAAATCGTTTTGCTCACGCATAGGACGAGCGCGGAAACTACTAGAATTTTCGAGAGTTGATAAAGACTATATATATACGCGGGTTTTTGAGTGAGTTGACAATTAGTAAAACAAAGAGTTAGTTCAGAGACAGTTTACAGAAGCTCTTAGTAATCGGACAGTGAATGAAATAGTGAATTATTCAAGATAAATAGTATAATATTCAAGTGGTAAAAATAAATTAGAACTATTGTACCGAGTGTAAATAAATTAGTAGTTTCTTTAAATAAAGAAATAGTAATTAGCCATAGTAGTGTGTATAATTTTATCCCACAAGTAAAAACTATCTAAATAAATAACAAAAACATTACAATATTTACGAAATAGTTGTAAATTTTGAAATTGTGTCAGATATTTTTCATTTCGACCCAGAACTGTAGAAGCTACAATATTTTTTAAATCATTAATTAATGAATCAAAATGAATGATGACTTGTCTCGAAATCCAATAAATATATTAAAAATAATATTTTTGTATCTAGATTTTGGTTTATGACATGTAAAAGTCAAAATCGTAGGTGTAAGAACAGCATTTTTATAAAATGCGAATTACCTGGAGTAGTAACTAAATATTTTGAAATCATAATAATTGATAGTCATTTGCGATGGAATCATCATATTGATCCATCGATAAAAACATTAAGAACTTTCACGGGCGTAGCCAGGATTTAGTATCGGGGGGGATCAAGAAAATAAAACGACTAAAAGTACATAAAATAACCCTTATTTAAGAAAAATATTAAAGATGTGAAAAATACATACAGAAAAAAATCTCCTCGAAGGAATTGGGGGAGTACTTTTTCGAGCAGTGGGAAATAAAAAAAAACGTTCTGTTATACCGGGTGTCCCAGACTAATTCATCCAGGCTATATCTTTTAAACGAATAGATTTTCGAATGGGACAAAAGCTGAACTATTCCATTTCTAATACACTTTAATATGGCGTAGAAAAAATCATCCCCTAAATATTCATCCCTTAGTTACAACCCCTAACTTTAAATTTTTTAATAGCACGCTGTACATTTTTTTATAATTTTGGATCAAGTAGAGCTCAGTATAAGGTTTTGTTACTGATGAACCGGTCTGCAAGATATGTTGTCCCTTCTATAATAATTGCAGGCCAGAATGGTTGGTTAAGTCTTGTAGATCATACCGACCCCGTTTGACTTAGAAGTGTAATTCAATGTCTGTCGGGGCATATAGTCCTGGAAGTAGTTGTTTCTTCTTAGTTGAACGGATACTGTTTTTGAAAAATAGTTTTCAAAACTTTATTGTAAAGCGTTAAAATAATATATTCTTCGATATCTATTGGTAACTAGATACGACAATTTTACAGGAAACTGTAATAATACTTTAATATTTATTACCACCGGTTTAAGGTTAAAAATATTTTTCTACTTATGCGAATTCTGGACATTAATCGAGTAAGACTTACCAAAAATATATAAATCGGTATTATATTTAAGAACTAAAAGACTGACTTATTAGAAACTTGAACTTCCTCAATGAATTTCAAGTTGAAAACATAAAAAAGTATTCCAGCTTTCAAAACAAACGGTTGATGTAGTGTTGAAGTATTTGAAAGCAGAAAAAATTCTAATCTACCCATCGTTATTTTAAGAATATAATCGCAAAACATTATTTCAAAATCGTTATAGTTATAAACGGTTACAATTAGTTATTTTACAATAATAAATAAATAATAATATCCCGTTACTGATGGAAAACTTTCGGTAAACATAAAAACATTATTTTCCTACGACACTATTTTGCACATTGGTTATAATAACAATTTCTCATAGCAACAAAAGTTGTGGGAAAAGTGTCGTAAGGCATAGCCTAAGTGACATAAAACATAGCCAAACTGACATTCGGTATCTAAACAATGAACCCGCAAAATAGTCCGACTTCATGTTAGAAAAAGTGCTCATAAAAATGTACCGTGTGCAACACAGTCGTTTGATTTTCGGATGGTGGTCGTAGGAAAAATGCAGTGTGCAACACGTGCGCAAATGCTAATTTCTCACTCGTGTGAAATTAGCACTTTTGCGCACTTGTTACACAATATACTATTTCCCGACGAACGATTGATTATTGGTCGGATGATAAATTTGAACTTTCTCATCGGTCAACGATTACAAATTTATAAGTTCATTTTTTACCAGCTGCTTTTTATAGATGATTGCTATTGTTCCTTATAAAGGATTCCACATTTGATCAAGCACTTTTTATACTTATAAATCTACATACTGTGTATTAATTGTTGTGTGTCAAGATCGGGAGTTTCTATAAAGTTTTCATATTTAAAATAATAGTAGCGAAAAAATCTACTGCCTGGAAATCACGAAACAAATTTTTATCCCATTTCATCATATTTTGAAATTTTTTTTTTTTCGTTAGACAACTGGCTTTTAAGTTACCTACAATCTTTTTATTATACAGACGCATAATATTGAACCAACCGACACCTATTAGTGTTGGTATTTTCCTCATAAAATTCCTTTTTTTCCAGAAGTTATTTAAAAACGATTCATCTACAGCGTTGCCTATATCACGAATCATAAAATGCAAACCATTTAAAAAAAGAAAAGAAAAGAATACACAATTTCCAAACTTTTCCTTCAATATTCACTGATTTTCCTAGACTTCCTAGTGACGAGCAAAGCAAGACCAAAACAGTTTTGATATCGGTCTCTCTGTCTTGCTCATCCGGACTCGTTCTTGGTCAAATCTTGTAGTCATGGTCTTGATTGATCGATTAGTTCTGCGCCACCAGTCAGAGACTCAGCCTTTAGGCTTTTTGTGCTCTTGGTTATACCGTTTATGTGAAGAGACCAGTAGCCCTTATCAGGCTCAATAGTATTTTCACTAGGTCCTTCTTGGAGAAATCCTCCCTTGGATACCCTAGTCCTAGGAGTCCAAGAGACAGTGCTTCACATTCGAAGATAATGTGAGATGCTGTTTCCTCCTCTTCCATGCACAACCGACAGATAGGCTCCTCCCTACATATGCCGTAGTCTTAAGAGCTTCTCTATTATGGTTTGCCACAGGATTAAAAGTTTTTGTAGGCAGGCCCAGACCAGTATAGATCTGATCTGGGGACATGCTAAAGATTTCAGTGCTGCCTGACATCTGAGAGTATGAGGATCTTTTTGCCTCTATATCCCCTTTCGATGTTCATTTGCAAACACGTGTCGATAGCGTAGATTTCTGCCTGGATACAGATGCAAACTTCCCCAACGATGCTTGAACATTGTACCATGGACTCCAGCTCCTGTTCTATGAAAATCTTGGATCCGTCTGTGTACCACACCAACGTTCCTTCCTGACTGCATATTTCCAACCGATCCCAGTTTAGCTGGATATGGTATGGTTGGTTGTCGTTAATTGTTGCCAACTTGTGTCACTTCTCATTTCAAGAAGAGTTTGTGATTCTGGAATGACAATGGAAGTTGGTTCCTTCATGCCCATTCCCATTGCATTCCAGCCTGTATGCAACCATTCTCGCTTCCGCCTTAACATGCCCAGCAAGAGGCGGAATATTGAGAATGGCTTCCATTGCCGCAGTCGGGTTGCTTCTCATCACACCCGTTATGCACAGAAGTTTTGATAGCTTCTCTGATCTGTTTTTGGCCACCAAACTAAGGCTTCATAGGTAACCATGGGTCTCACCACAGTTGTGTATAGCCAGTGGATCCGTGGATGAACGAGTGCAGTTTTTGCAGGGTTCACCCTTAGGCATTCCCTCCTACACCAAATCTCCACAATTTCCAGAGCTTGTTGCATCAGATCCGATATAAAGTTAGGGTGTTTCCCCAGTATTATCAGATCATCTGCATACCATTTATGGTCTTGGTCTTGCTTATTCAATATTGGTCTTGCTCTTGGCCTGCCTTTGCAGAAAGTTACAATATTTAATTTAGTCTTGCAAGACCAAAACAGATTTTGCTTAACACTAACTCCATTCCATCCCTTTGTCTTTCTTTTCTATTCCTTCAGTACCTTCCGATCTCAGCACAACCTATCAATTCTCTTCAGTCTTCTCTACATACTCTTCTAGTCTTTTATTAAAATTTTAAGATCAAATGTATTTACTTGTTTGCATAGTTGAACTTATTGCATCTGCTCGTCTATCAGTTCTAAAAGTTCATTGTTAATCTACAGCTTTTTTCCTAATTTTTCTCAAACTGAGCATATAATTGGAGAAATTAATTTTTTTTTTAAATATTGAGGTCTTCTGGAAAATAACGAGATCTGGCAACTTTGGGCGATCAGTCGTCGATTCCCATTACCTTGACACATGTCAGGACGCCGTTTCCAAGACAACCGATGCTACTATATTAATATAAGCTCGAGCGTCGGGACGCTGCGTTCATTCACTAGAATATAACGTTTTCGATAGAGTTTTTCCGAGTTTCCCTTTGTAAAGCTACAGGTTGGTGCTTGTCGCGTTCGTTGATATTTGATTTTTTTTTTCGATTGTAGTCTCAATTCGTGCCAAAAGAACTGTTTTAAAACTGTTGAAAATTCTGTTTTGTGCAGTGCCCAGTGGGTATATCTCCCAAATTGCCGAGGTAAGTTATTTTTTTTTGTCCCGGTTAAAAAATTTTATGTATAGAAGGGATTTATTTTGTATTATTAGACACTTTTTTTAAATATTTTTTTAATTTTTACCTTATATAAAATACTAAGTTTTTTTTTCAATTTATTATTATTTTCGTTGAAATTTTGACTCATCATACTTTAAAAAACAAAAATATCCAGATTATGTTGAACTAAAATAAATAATCTAAATTTATATCGCTTCTCAACCTGCAATATTAAAAGATAAATCATAACACGAAATTCTACGATATTTTTATTCACGAAAAATTAATGAGTTTTAAGCGACGCCTTACAGCGAGGCGTCGATTAATAGACTAGCGTCTACAGCAGGCGCCAGTACAAATTTTAACATTTCAGCAACGCCAAAATTCCTCAAAATCCCAATAGATCAATTTTTCAGTTGAAAGTCTTTTCAAAATCAGTAATTTGTGAAATTATTATACCGCCGCCACTGCTCGGTTTTTTTTATTAACTCCCCATCATCGCCTTTCAGAAAAAAAATATTTTTAGATTATTTTGACGCTTTTCACGGGCAATAAATAAAAATTAGGCGCCACGAGCTTTTTTTGTCTTTTTTTTAATAAACTACTCCGAATTCTCGGGAATTCGGACCGTCCATCTTTGGCAAGAATGTCAACAAAAACTTGTTTGGATTTCCGGTGCATCTTTTAATCCTATCGATGATATTTGGTTGTAAAATTTACCTTGTAGGACATAAAAAATTAAAACTGATCAATTTTCGCCTTTCGCCTCCAACACTTCATTAACTAGCTCATAGAAATTCTTTCTTATAAGTCTTCTCATCTGGTTGGTGTGTAGGAGCTGGATCGCCTCAACATTTACGTCGTTCTTTCCCAAACTTCGTAATCGCCTGACTAAAAGTGTCGACCTCAAACTCCGAAGAAGGTCTGGCCCAAATAGAGTGCCTTATGGAACCCCTTTATTAACTAACTCATAGAACTTATTTCTCTTAAGTCTTCTCATCTGGTTGGTGTGTTGGAGCAGGATCGCCTCAACATTCACGTGGTTCTTTCCCAATCTTCGTAATCGCCTGACTAAAAGTATCGACCTCAAACTCCGAAGAAGGTCTGGCCCAAATACAGTTCCCTGTGGAACCCCTTTATTAACTAACTCATAGAACTTCTATCTCTAAAGTCTTCTCATCTGGTTAGTGTGTAGGAGCTGGATCGCCTCAACATTTACGTGGTTCTTTCCCAAACTCCGTAATCGCCTGACTAAAATTGTCGACCTCAAACTCCGAAGAAGGTATGGTCCCAATACAGTTCCCTGTGGAACCCCTTTATTAACTAACTCGTAGAACTTCTTTCTCTTAAGTCTTCTCATCTGGTTGGTGTGTAGGAGCTGGATCGCCTCAACATTCACGTGGTTCTTTCCCAAACTCCGTAATCGCCTGACTAAAAGTATCGACCTCAAACTCCAAAGAAGATCTGGTCTAAATACAGTTCCCGGTGGAACCCCTTTATTGACTAACTCATAGAATTTCTATCTCTTAAGTCTTCTGATCTGGTTGGTGTCAAAGAGCTGGATCGCCTCAACATTTACGTGGTTCTTTCCCAAACTCCGTAATCGCGTGACTAAAAGTATCGACCTCAAACTCCAAAGAAGATCTGACCCAAATATAGTTCCCTGTGTTACCCTTTTATTAACTAACTCATAGAACTTCTTTCTCTTAAGTCTTCTCATCTGTTTGGTGTATAGGAGCAGGATCGCCTCAACATTTACGTGGTTCTTTCCCAAACTTCGTAATCGCCTGACTAAAAGTATCGACCTCAAACTCCGAAGAAGGTCTGGCCCAAATGGAGTTCCCTGAGGAAACTCTTCATTAACTAACTCGTAGAACTTCTTTCTCTTAAGTCTTCTCATCTGGTTGGTGTGTAGGAGCTGGATCGCCTCAACATTTACGTCGTTCTTTCCCAAACTTCGTAATCGCCTGACTAAAAGTGTCGACCTCAAACTTCGAAGAAGGTCTGGCCCAAATAGAGTTCCCTGTGGAACCCCTATGATTTCTCTTAGTTCAAAACATGCTTCTGCTTGTTTTATTCTAAAGATTCTTCCAGTTTTGTGTGAGTTCGTCATGCCACACTTTGTCAATAGTTGTTGTCACATTCTCTATAATATTCTCTGCACATCTTGCCAAACGTAGGAAGAAAAGTGAGTATATAAACATGGTCACGCCCCCCTAGTGCGCAATTTACAGCGGCTGAATTCATCAGTTGTTGTTTGAGGTATATCGATCGCAGTCTACAGTCAGTCTCTTTCTTCTACTTTCTCTTTCTTTCTTGTATGCAGCCCATTACATTTTATTGCCTCTTCCTACGTTTGATAAACTACCTGATCTATTGTAGGATGGTTTTAATCTTTTTTGAAGGGTTTTTTCGAGTAATTACAAGTAGGTATGAGATTGGCTTGTGGTTAGGTGCTTGCATTTATCAAATGTGTTAGATTTTTAAGATCCAGGGGTTTATATATCCAAAAACACTTCTTTTTATCTAAAAATATCCATGGTGTTTCATCTCCTTCATTTGCTAGAAGAGTGTTTTATATACAATTACCGAATCTGCTGTTTTTTTGAATGCTACTCCTTGTTCCAGCTTCCATCTTCATTTTCATCAACTGATGAATCACTTTTTTTATAATGTTACAGTTTACGTATATAAACATGTAAAATTTTTATTATTCCATTGACTTTGAACGTTTGTGAGCGTAACTGGATTCTACCAACTACTGTTTTTTTCGCTATACTTAAAATTAAAATAAATGCATTCATCGTGAAATAATTTGTCTATAATAATCTTGTTGCTAATACTTCAATAATGTGTTTTGATGCTTCATTCACTTTTTGCCGGTTGATTTGAGTGGGTAGAATTTGCAGTATAAATATATATTAAAAATAAAATCTCTACCGGTCTACCGGTAGTTGATGAAGGTTATTTTTATTATTTTTAAACTTAATTATCCTTGCTGTACAATATAAATATCAAATTTATAATAAAATGGAACAGTTCAATTTAAACGTCCCAATAAATTTTGAATATGATGGTCTTTTGGGGGGGGGGGGGGGGTAAATTCGAAAAAAATTTGGAAAATATGCCTTGTAACATATCTAATGAAAGCATTTGTTCTGAGGAACTTAAATATTATTTTTTTGTATTTTTAAAATTAATAGTTTAAGATTATTTAAGAAAAATTACCATTTCTTGATACTACAAAAAATGCAGATGGAAATCTTGTTTATATACCATTAAATTTTACATAATTCCATAGTCTAGAATTATTACAAATGAAAATATAAGTCAAAGTTCCTTGTGAAATAATTTTTCTATAATAATCTTGTTGCCTATACTTCAATAATGTGTTTTGATGCTTCATTCACTTTTTGCCGGTTGATTTGTGTGGGTAGAATTTGCAGTATAAATATATATATTAAAAATAAAATCTCTGCAATATAAATATCAAATTTTCAATTTTAACATCCCAATGAATTTTTAATATGGGGGTCTCTTTTTGGGGGTAAATTAAAAAAAATTTGGAAAATATACCTTGTAACATATCTAATGAAAGCATTTGTTTTGAGAAACTTAAATATGATTTTTTTGTATTTTTAAAATTAATAGTTTTAAGATTATTCAAGAAAAATTACCATTTCTTGATACTACAAAAAATGCAGATGGAAATCTTGTTTATATACCATTAAATTTCACATAATTCCATAGTCTAGAATTATTACAAATGAAAATGTAAGTCAAAGTTCATCGTGAAATAATTTTTCTATAATAATCTTGTTGCTAATACTTCAATAATGTGTTTTGATGCTTCATTCACTTTTTGCCGGTTGATTTGTGTGGGTAGAATTTGCAGTATAAATATATATTAAAAATAAAATCTCTACTCTTCTCGCAGTACAATATAAATATCAAATTTTCAATTTTAACGTCCCAATGAATTTTGAATATGGGGGTCTCTTTTTGGGGGTAAATTAAAAAAAATTTGGAAAATATACCTTGTAACATATCTAATGGAAGCATTTGTTGTGAGGAACTTAAATATGATTTTTTTGTATTTTTAAAATTAATAGTTTTAATATTATTTAAGAAAAATTACCATTTCTTGATACTACAAAAAATTCAGATGGAATTACTGTTATATATTCCATAAAAACCCCTTATTTTGCAAAAAAATCACCCCCAGATCGTACATTGTGCTGGTTTTTCTCAATTTTCTCGTAGCTCATTGCTCCAACATAAAATTGTTGTACAATAAATGTTACACATTCTTTTTTTGTTGTTAAAACCTTGAAAATTTTCCTACCATTAACGAATAAATTTCAGTCGGTTTTCCTTTTCAAGTGTTTAATGTATATAATGAAAATTTAACGCAAATACCACTCAATTACGCAAAAATTTTCCATGCTTTACCGGTAAGTGGCCATAAATCTGTTGAAAATCCTGATAATCCCATACGCGACGCCCGAAAGAACGACACTTCGAACATTGCCCGTTGGATGAACATCGGCGCCGAGTTGCCTGCCTATACGAAAATAGCCGCTTCTGGTTTCACGATGAGATCGGAATTCCTACGGGATTTTTGTACTTTGTTGTCGGATTTTCAAGTTTTACAAACTTTCCAGGAAATTTATAAATGAAATATCTGTCAACACAAATCTAAAGGTGCGTTTCCACCAAAAAAACAATCATTTTTAAACGAACACAAATGTTTATGTTTGTCTATTAAAAAAAAATACACACTTCTTGCTCTACTAGTTCGATTTTTTTGAGTTAATTATAATATAAACTCGAATAAGGCCAGCTTGTACTTACCAGACTTCAATATAATTTATATATTTATCATTTTACTAAAATATGATATACAAGTGAGTTTTAAATAATACTGCGACCAATGCTCTTAGAGCATAAAAGTAAATAAGCTACAATAAATTTGTTTGCGAACTATTGCGCCATTGGTGGAAATGCACCTTAAGAATAGTGCTCTTCATAGCTTACACTATTTACTGGAGTCTTACTCATGTTTTACTCCAAAAAAGCCACCAGAAACCATGAACCAACGGAAAAGTCTTTTTAAGGGGGTAAATAACCTAAAAAAAAATTATAACAAATAGTTATGTAATATTAATATATTCACTATATTTTTTTCATAAGTTAACGTAAATATCAATATTTTAGTTGGCAACATTGTGAGAAAACTTTCGTTGATCTAATAAAGAGTTGCCATGTGCTTGAATTAATCTCCAGACAGAAAATCAAAAAAATGCGGAAGAGAAAGGTTAGATTTCCTTGTTTCTGTCCTGATTAAGCGTGTCAATTGTCAATGACAGCTCGGTTATTGCGAAAAGACGTCGAAAGAGAAAACCACCAGTTTCCACACACTCACTTCCTGTTTTCAGATTCCAGACAGAATGATTATGAGTCATATTATAAAAATAATTTTATAACGGTTTAAACAAAACACAATCTTAATAGGTAGCCACCACATATTCCAGATTTAACATTTTCCAGATTGTTTGTTATTTTGCAAACTTCAATTGTTCCTTCTCAATGGTAGGTTTATACATATATTGAGTGATGTAAGATGAGGTAAGATAAATATGGGGCTTGTGTGCTTTTAAGAGACTCTCCACTACGACCTTTGCAGATCTATTGTGTATGCCCTATCCCAGTTCATCTGCATGGAACTGATGGCTTTTATTCCCGTTTGGCTGTCGGAGTATATGGCAATGGTCTTTTCCTGCAGCTTCTGTCTGGAATATCCTCACATGTTTGCCTAAGTATATATATAGAGCAGAAATATTATATATATATATATATATATATATATATATATATATATATTCCTGCTCATACACCTTCCTCGAGTTTTGAGCCATCTGTGTAGCAGGCCATTTCTGCATTAATTGGAGGTCCTTCCTTACATGCCCCTCTGCCTGTTATGACTATTTTGAAGTTTTTCCTGAAGCTATACTTGGGAATCATCTCGTCCGATGGCATTCCCATTATGGGGTCGATTCCCAACTCTTTGTATAGCTCGTTATACACCTTACCGTGTAGTCTACTTCGCCTTGTATGTAGACATGAAGTAGCAGCAGGTTCAGCAAGACCTCATGGCTCCCGTTGCAACCTTTGCTTGCCTTTGGATGACACTTAGCTTTTGGATCGACCCACCATTACGAGTATTTTGCCACCATACCACCGAGCCATATGCTATCATGAGTCTGATGACTCTGATATAAACCCATATGACCATGTCAACAAGTATTTATTGGAATTTCCACCCCATTCATAACTGGTGACTTCAATCCTCTCATCAGTACTTTCTTCTTGGTTTTGAGAGAGTTTACAGTTAGTTCCTCCTCTTGACATCACTTTTTGATTACGTTTAGGGCAGTTTGTACCTGCGAATTTGCCTGTGATGTAACGCCGACTTGAAATTTAATATTTTCCCGACCTACTTTAATGGAAAAACTGTTTGATCATGGTACATATACACTAAGCTTAACGATATATGTCGTTTAGTATATTAAATTTCATGGAAATTTGTTAGCCATTGAGCACCGAATTGATTTCATGGAAACCGTAAAATTATTCAACGGTTAATTAGGGATGGTGAAAAGCAATTTATTTAGAAAAAATTATTTTGGGAATTTTTTAGGAAATGTTCCTTTCCAGGAAAGTGTATAGGATGATTTTATGGATACTTTGGGAATGATGGGTGTGGAGATCCTCGTCCTATCCAACGGTCTGGAAAATGGTTATTTAAAAACACCCATACGATTACTACAAAATGTGGAGGAGCACCATCATGCTGAACCTCATACGTCTTCTTATTATGAGAGGAACATCTTCCGAAATAACTGGAAGTTCATTGTACATGTTCATGTTCATGTATCACCGTGGAGTTCTCGCAGTTCTAGGTTGACAAAAAAGATTCCTTGATTTTGCAAAAGTTCCAGTTTCTTGGAAACGTAGATGCAATTTAGTAAACGTTCCAGAACATGGTAAGTTCGATTTGAAGTATCTTCTTTTGTTTCACTTCAAACCTTGCTGAGGAAATGAACTATATAACCATTCATTCCAGACTATCCGAAATGGAACATTGGATCTAACCAAACCGGCATGGGTTAGGTGTAGAACAATTTTAAGGGAGGAGCCGATGCTTCTAGTTGGGGTTCTGATGAGTGTCTGCCTCTTGGCACGATTGGAAGATTAGAAATGGGGTAGTGTGGGTCTGTTCGAGTAGTTGCACCTTGTACAAGGTGCGAGAGAGAAGATGTATTGCGAAATTTGTTCCGAAGAAAGAGAGGGAAAATAAATCGGTAATATAGATTTTCTCGGAAAAGAAAAGTGAGGCATTACCATTGATTAATCCATTGTAACATGCCTATCGACCTGTTTCGATTTTATAGAATAAATCCTTTTAATTACCGCTCGTCGTCACATTAGCCACTTCCAATTATAGTTCTGTGATCTCAAATTCTCCTACTCCGAACGCTAAGACAATTGACGTCTGCCCACGGTGAATTCCATTTTTTCAAGGCCACGAGGGACAGCCCTTTCCGCTATCGACCCTCTTCGAGAAAAGACCTCCATTTTTTTTACGCTTTTATACCTTTCCTATCTAATTAATTTTGCTGTGGTAAGCACAGCACCTAGACCAGGATACCGCCTTAGACCAGGACACAGCTGCTAGGATACCGTTCTAATCAAGACATCTTTATCTTCCTATCTTCTTCGAGATCTAGTCTCCATCTTCTCATGTCTTCATAGAGGCAAGACCTACCTACCGTCTCCAACCATCACCTTTTGCGAAAACAACCACTTCATAAGCTAAGAACCTATTAAAGTACAAATTCTCCTTGTGGCAGATAAATAAATATAAATTTGTTTTAAATACTATTTTCTTCAATTTTTTCAAATCCTCAACTATAAAAGTTGAGGGAGATATCGCCCGGGGTAAAGTTTTAAGTGTTCCATTTTTTTTGTAACTTTTTTATTATTTGATTTCTGGTTAACTTTTAGCGTTTCTACCTCTTCCGCCTTAGTATTTTAAATTCATTAGTATTTTTATCGACGTCGAAAAGGTAGTGGCGCCCTTAATTTTTACAACCTTTCTGTTATCCTGGTGCGACATAAACTTGGGGTCGAATCACCATTGAGAGGAGTCTCAAGCCGGAGCCCTTCAAGCTGGAGCGTTTACCGTTACAAATTGGCGCCCAACGTTACAAATTAGCGCCTCTTACCGTTACACCATATAAAAAATGTATATTAGTCATTTCAGCATTGGTAAACACTGACATCGTTATTAATTGAACTCATACGAAAGCAGAACAACAAAATTAGAATTTCTTGTTTGTTTTTGCCTTGAATTTCAGGTTTGACACAGTAATTGTCAAAATTCCAAAGGAATAAACATGTTCTTTCATATTAGTTTTGGAGACCAGTAGCGTTACTAGTTACTAGGGAAAAATTATGGTCGAAATAAATTTCACTTACAACCCTGTATCTCATTAACGACAAAACTTATCGCACATGTTTATAAGAACTTTTTATGTTAAAATTTAATGACGAATATCTCAGTTTACTGTAATTCCTATATTTTACCAAATTTCGTGTAAAAATCTCTATATTTTTTGGAATCGGGTTATAAAAATAGCACTTACCGCGCGCACTGAATTTTCGTAAAGTCGAAACAAATTTTTATATGCTTATGTAAGCCAAATCTCAAAAATCGAAGATATAAATTCGGTTTGGCAATTAATCGTCTTTGAAACGTTAAAAACAAGATCATAAAAATCGATCGTTGTTCTAATTCAATAAAAAAAACCTCATTAATACTTCGAATGATTTTCGAGAAAAATAAAAAACTAACCTCAATTTCAACGAATAATGGTTATCGGAATTGTTTATAACCTTATTTATTTACGACCGATCCAAATAGAATATAAATTTTTTCTTGTTGTGCTGTTTTTATTTTAGGACAATGTGTCCCCTAACGGTCGCAAATACACGTGCCAAGATTTTCGAAATCTACGATGTCAAATTAGTGGATTTCCATATATAAAAATGCCAAAAAGACCTTAAATACGATTTTGAAAATTTTAAAAATCAGAAAATGATTTTGCGTAACGGTCGCAAATATTCGCGCTAAGTCAAAAAATCTTAGAGATCATAATAATAAAAATTTGGAGATAAAATTTGGAAAACACCTTCTCAGATAATGAACGAATATGGAAAAAAATCAACGAAGACGTATCCACCATATTTTGTATACAGGGATACTGGAAAGTGAGGGGATCAAAATTTCGAGAATTTTTTTTTATTAAAGACTTTGGATAATTTTTATGGTGATTTTCGAAATATACGATGTCAAATTAGTGGATTTCCATATATAAAAATGTCAAAAAGTCCTTAGTTCTGATTTTGAAAATTCAAAAATAAGTTTACGAAACGGTCGGAAATACACGCGCCAAGTCAAAAAATCATAAAGGTCGTAATAATGAGAATTTGGAGCTGAAATTTGGAAGACATCTTTTTAGATAATGAACAAAAATGTAAAAAAAATCAGCGAAGACGTATCTACCATAGTTTGGATACAGGGATAGCGGAAAGTGGGGGGATCAAAATTTCGAGAAAAAATTTTTTTTTTATTAAAGACTGGAAAATTTATATGGTGATTTTCGAAATATACGATGTCAAATTAGTGGATTTCCTATATAAAAATTTCAAAGAGACCTTAGTTCCGATTTTTAAAATTCAAAAAATAAATTTGCGAAACGGTCGGAAATACACGCGCCAAGTAAAAAAATCATAGATGTCATAATAATAATAATTTTGAGCTGAAATTTGGAAGAAACACTCTCAGATAATGAACGAATATGGGAAAAAGTCACCGAAGACGTATCTATCATATTTTGTATACAGGGATACCGCAAAGTGATGGGATCAAAATTTCGAGAAAAAAATGTTTTCTTATTAAAGACTTTGGAAAATTTTTATGGTGATTTTCGAAATCTACGATGTCAAATTAGTAGGTCTCCATATATAAAAATGTCAAAAAGACCTTAGTTCCGATTTTGAAAATTCAAAAATAAGTTTGTGAAACGGTCGAAAATACACGCGCCAAGTCAAAAAAATCATAGAGGTCATAATAATGAGAATTTGGAGCTGAAATTTGGAAGACACCTTTTTAGATAATGAAAAAATATGGAAAAAAATTAGCGGAGACGTATCTATCATATTTTGTATACAGGGATACCGCAAAGTGATGGGATCAAAATTTCGAGAAACATTTTTTTTCTTATTAAAGACTTTGGAAAATTTTTATAGTGATTTTCGAAATCTACGATGTCAAATTAGTAGGTTTCCATATATAAAGGTCAAAGAAACCTTAGTTCCGATTTTGAAAATTCAAAAAATAAGTTTACGAAACGGTCGCAAATACTCGCGCTAAGTCAAAAAATCATAAAGGTCATAATAATGAGCATTTGGAGCTGAAATTTGGAAGACACCTTTTTAGATAATGAACGAATATGGAAAAAAATCAGTGAAGACGAATCTACCATATTTTGAATACAGGGATACCGGAAAGTGAGGAGATCAAAATACCGAGAAAAAAAATTTTCTTATTAAAGACTTTGGAAAATTTTCATGGAGATTTTCGAAGACTTCGATGACAAATTAGTGGATTTCCATATATAGAAATGTCGAAGAAACCTTAGTTCCGTTATTGAAAATTCAAAAAATAAGTTTGCGAAACGGTCGGAAATACACGCGCCAAGTCAAAAAATCATAGAGATCATAATAATGAGAATTTGGAGCTGAAATTTGGAAGACACCTTTTTAGATAATGAACGAATATGGAAAGAAATTGACGAAGACGTATCTACCATATTTTGTATACAAGGATACCGCAAAGTGATGGGATCAAAATTTCGAGAGAATTTTTTTTTTCTTATTAAAGACTGGAAAATTTTTATAGTGATTTTAGAAATCTACGATGTCAAATTAGTAGGTCTCCATATATAAAAATGTCAAAAAGACCTTAGTTTCGATTCTGAAAATTCAAAAAACAAGTTTGCGAAACGATCGGAAATACACGAGCCAAGTCAAAAAATCATAGAGATCATAATAATGAGAATTTGGAGCTGAAATTTGGAAGACACCTTTTTAGATAATGAACGAATATGGAAAAAAATCACCGAAGACGTAACTACCATAGTTTGTATACAGGGATACTGGAAAGTGAGGGGATCATAATTTCGAGAATTTTTTTTTATTAAAGACTGGAAAAATTTTATGGTGATTTTCGAAATATACGATGTCAAATTAGTGGATTTCTATATATAAAAATGTCAAAAAGTCCTTAGTTCTGATTTTGAAAATTCAAAAAATAAGTTTTCGAAACGGTCGGAAATACACGCGCCAAGTCAAAAAATCATAGATGTCATAATAATACGAATTTTGAGCTGAAATTTGGAAGACACCTTCTCAGATAATGAACGAATGTGGGAAAAAATCAACGAAGACATATCTACCATATTTTGTGTACAGGGATACCGCAAAGTGATGGGATCAAAATTTCGAGAAAAACATTTTTTATTAAAGATTAGGTATGGGATTTTTGAAATCTACGGGGTCGAATTAGTTAATTTCCATATATTATAAAAGTATCCAAAATACCTTAGTTCCGATTTAAAAATGTGAGGTTATTACATGAATCGCCCAGGGCGCCTAGATGTTTAAAGCCGGCCCTGACAATGATGCTCAAAACTATATTTCAAGTGAAAATACTGTTTTCTATGTATCTCCCCACCATTTTTTCATTCCCTCTCTCTCTCTATGTCTTTTTGTCTCTATAACATTCTTGAATATCATCTACATCTGCTTTACATCGAAAAACTATCTGCTTAGGTATGCCCCGCAAATTGTCATTGTTTATCCGTCCACCAGGTGTCGGCACATTATTTTCTAACTAACAGCAATTCCATAATTATTTTAACATAAACAAAAATATAATTAAATCCTTGTAACTGCAGCTTAGCAACACACGCACACACACTCCAAGCACTCGACGGGTAAAACAAATAAACCCACTATTTATTTGTTATATAGACAACGTTTCGGAAACAAAACAACTTCCAAATTATTATTGCAAATATTTGCAGCGTTGTTAGTTTTTTTGTTTCGTTCATCATCATGCGTCAGGAACGTGACGCAGTTTACATACATTTTATCTTTATGAGAAGCGCTAATGAATTTTCTACATGGCACCGACACGTGTCCGACAACTAGAGAGAAAATTGATGATAAATCCTATATGAAAATTCCTTTGTAGGACCAATTGTGCGTAAATACTCAAGCAAACTCATTATTAGGGATGCGCGATACTATCCGATATTCCAGTGTATCGATACTTTTACTTCCGATACTCGATATTTTGTATCGATACTATGCTTTTCGATGCATTCCAAGTATCGATAAATTTGTAGTGTATCGATACCTTGCGATACGGGATTTTTAGTGCTAGCGGTAAGTGGCGTTTTCTATAGTGATGAGCGATATCGTGATCACGTTGTGAAAAGATGTGCTTTTTTTTAACGAAACTAAAAATAAAAAACGAAAAATGTGCAGTTTTTTGCGTTTTTCGAGCTAATTTTGAGGTTATGTGAAAAAGCCACAAATGAAAAAGTTGTAGATTTTCACAAGATCTACAACTTTTATAATCAACTTTTTATTCCAGGAACTCAACTTTGGCCGGAAATCGCAATATAGTCTTTTTCCACCCCCCAAAAAAAGTGTTTTACCGAAAAAACGTTATAACTTGAAAAATTTCCAATATTTCAATTTGAAATTTTTTTCATGGTTTTTGACTATCAAAGCTACCTTCTACTAAATTTTCATCAAAATCGAACAATTTTTAAGGAAACTAATAATAAAAAACGAAAAATGCAGTTTTTTGCGTTTTTCGAGCTAAATTTGAGGTTATGTGAAAAAGTCACTAATGAAAAAGTTGTAGATTTTTCCAAGATCTACAACTTTTATATTCAACTTTTTTTCCTACAACCTCAACTTTGGACGGAAATAGCAATAATGTCTTTTTCCACCCCCCAAAAAAAGGGTGTTTTACCGAAAAAACGTCATAACTCGAAAAATTTCCAATATTTCAATTTGAAATTTTTTTCCACAGTTTGTGACTATCAAAGCTACCTTTTACCGAATTTTCATCGAAATCGATCAATTTTTGCAGAAACTAAAAATAAAAAACGAAAAATGCAGTTTTTTGCGTTTACGAGCTAATTTTGAAGTTATGTGAAAAAGTCACCAATTAAAAAGTTGTAAATTTTCTCAAAATCTACAACTTTTATCATCAATTTTTTATTAATTATATATTTTTAGTGCTAGCGGCAAGTGGCGTTTTCTATAGTGATGAGCGATATCGTGATCACGTTGTGAAATGATGTGCTTTTTTTTAACGAAACTAAAAATAAAAAACGAAAAATGTGCAGTTTTTTGCGTTTTTCGAGCTAATTTTGAGGTTATGTGAAAAAGCCACTAATGAAAAAGTTGTAGATTTTCACAAGATCTACAACTTTTATAATCAACTTTTTATTCCAGGAACTCAACTTTGGCCGGAAATCGCAATAATGTCTTTTTCCACCCCCCAAAAAAAGTGTTTTGCCGAAAAAACGTTATAACTTGAAAAATTTCCAATATTTCAATTTGAAATTTTTTTCATGGTTTGTGATTATCAAAGCTACCTTCTACTAAATTTTCATCAAAATCGAACATTTTTTAACGAAACCAAAAATAAAAAACGAAAAATGCATTTTTTTGGGTTTTTCGAGCTAATTTTGAAGTTATCTGAAAAAGTCACAAATTAAAAAGTTGTAGATTTTCACAAGATCTACAACTTTTATGATCAACTTTTTATTCTAGGAACTCAACTTTTGCCGGAAATCGCAATAATATCTTTTTCCACCCCCCCCCCCCCAAAAAAGTGTTTTTTACCGAAAAAACGTCATAACTCGAAAAATGTCCAATATTTTAATTTGAATTTTTTTTTCATGGTTTGTGACTATCAAAGCTACCTTCTACTAAATTTTCATCAAAATCGAACATTTTTTAACGAAACCAAAAATAAATAACGAAAAATGCAGTTTTTTGGGATTTTCAAGCTAATTTTGAAGTTATGTGAAAAAGTCACCAATTAAAAAGTTGTAGATTTTCTCAAGATCTACAACTTTTATCATCAACTTTTTTCACTAGAACCTCAACTTTGACCGGAAATCGCAATAATGTCTTTTTCCACCCCCCAAAAAGGTGATTTTTACCGAAAAAACGTTCGTTAACGTATCGATACTTCGAGTATCGATAAATTAATATTCGATATTCTACTGTATCGATACTTTACGTTCCGATCCGTATCGATACCTAATATCGATACTTTCTAGTGTATCGCGCAACCCTACTCATTATTATTGAAAATATATACATTTATACAAAAAACGATAAAGGGACCGTAACGCAGGGGATACGTAAGGGAAGGGTTTCGTGGCTGAGTAGGGACTCGGGTTCGAATCCTGACGGTATTTCGTATAAAATGTCCTGTCGTATAAAATGTCCTGTCCTTGGAGCTATAGGGCTCTAAAGTTAGAAATTACCCTATATTTTTTTGGTCTTAGAGCGAAAAATAAAACTGAGTCTGCCAGAAAAATGGGAGTCGTTAAATTATTGAAAAATGACAAAATTTCATGTAGTTTTTTTTTGTTTCAGAAAATGAAAACTGAAGACAAAAATAACATGCCCAAAGTGAGGATTGCTGTTATAGGAAAATCCAACGTAGGTAAATCAGGTAAGAAAAAAGAATTCTTTCAATTCTGCTCGAATGAATATTTCTTGAGTTCGTCCCTGGCCTAAAAAATCAATCGGCCGCAATAATTATTTACAAAGGGACAGTGTTGATCATTAGCCTACTTAAAAAATGGAGTAATTGGTGTCTACCTCGACCGATCCGACGTTTTTCAAAGGACAATATCTGCGCTGGCTTTTAATTTGCCAGTTTACTTCGAAATACAGGTGACCTAATTACGCGAAAATAAAATAGGGTTAAGGTTGGCAATTCTGAGGTACACCTCGAAAAATAAATTGTTATTGATGGTGACAATTTGAAAAATTGATAGGAGCGGTGAAGGATCCAAGAAACTAAAAATTATCATATTCCAAATTCAAGATTAATAGGGAAAATGGAAAAACAAATTATTTATAGCCTGTCAAAAAATAAAATTATGTTTATATTATACACTAGAGACCCGTCTCGGCTTCTTTCAGGTCGCCCACTTCTAAGTTGGAATTCTTCTTACTTTACCAATTTAATGCCCGTCGTAACTTCTAAACCAAATATCCGAATATGTAGTACATTATGTTATCTAACGCAGGCAAAATTATTGTAATTTTCTTAGGAACCATGTAGCTTTCTATTGGCGGAAAATGTTTTAAAGCAGTTTAATAGTTTATCCATTACAATCCAACAAAAAACAGATTGATAATGTTTCCATTCCCCACTACTAGTAAATCAATTGCACGGTACATAGACAAGCAAGAAGCGACACTTTCAGTTCATTTTATTCCTCGGTCGGTTTGTACCCCTGCAGGCGATGTGTTCAATGCCAATGTATAGGCAGAGGAGTAGTTGTTTCTAATTTAAAAAACGTTAATATACATTTTTTTCGTCTGTTAACCTCTAAATGGATTTTTGACTTTGATTAAAGTTAATTTTAAGAAATACGTTTAAAAAGTGCAAAAATGGGCGTAATAAGTGGACGATGAAAATCTCTAGACATAAACATATTAAGAAATGGTTTCTACTATTTATGTAAGTGATGAAAAGAAAGAAAATTGGTTTGTAATTATTAGGTGGGAGAGCAATTTCCAAGGTATGATCTCATTATTTGATTTTTTTTGAATGTATAGTTACTTTTTCGATTTATTTTATCTCAAGTGAACGTAATTGAAATATCAGCTGATAGGTGCGAAATCGATATTTATCATACTGTCTATTTTTATATTGTGACTGCTTTTACCTGGGAAAATTTACATTACGTGATATGAAAATATTAATAATTAATCAATCATTTCAATAAATTAAAGTGTCAGTTTTAGAATTTAATAAAACTTGCCATATTAAAGAGCTACAGAGAACCAAAAAAAATACAATAAAAATGTTTGCCTACCAATAAAAGTACAGGGGCATCTGTCCGCAGCTCTATGCGCCGACGTTACCAAATTTCAAGAAAGTGACATTTAAAAAATGTGGAGAATTCGTTTTATATATTATATCTTAGCTCTTTCTTTTTCAAGAAGGGGAAGGAAAAATAACGATCCATTCCATACACCCTTCACCTTAATGAACCTTCAAGGGGAAAGGTTATGGAATGGTTATTTTTCCTTACCCTTCTTGAAAAAGTAAGAGCTAAGATATATAAAAAACGAAAACAAACACTTAACCTCATTTCATTCCCCACAATTTTTAAATGTAACTTTCTTGAAATTTGGCAACGTCGGCGGACAGATGTTCCTGTAAAAGTACCGTTCAGTTTACGATGCAAGTGGTATCAAGGGAAAGAAGCCTTCTGGATCTGTCAAATAATTTTGACACTCACTGTCAGTCACCACATACTTTTACAGTCTCTAGAAGATACTGGAATGCAATATGTGAATCAGAATATCCAAGAATGACATGACATGATCTTGTCGAAATAAAATATCAACAATGCTCAAATTATCCATCTCAGTTGTTAACTGATAAATATTCTAAATATTTTAGACGTTTCTGTATATTATTTGAAATTCATTATTCATTAGACAGTTTATATTAGAAATTCTGTTGAAGTTTTAACTTTGCATCTCCATTAATAACAAACAAATCTATTAGTTTAAACAAAATACTCTTTAAAATATTAGAAATTTTCGATCTTAATCACTTTTTATTTTCGGCTAAGTTTAGTCAGAAGCTTTCAATTTAGAATTATTCACACTCTGTGTTTGTTTTTCAAACAATCGATTAGATAAAAAAAAAATCGTGGTCAGTACGTGGTGTTTTAAATTCATAATCTTAAAAAATACAATGTGAAAACACACGTTGGGCGCCAAAATCTCATTTTGTGAGAATACAAATGTTTTTGTGACAGATAAACACGCCTATAAGAAAAACTAGTGGTAGAATTATGTTATATAAAACATAAGGGAATATAAAACTTTTAATTGAAATATTATATTTTTTTATAGTTATTTTTCTTTTTTTACAGCCTTAACTGTGAGATACCTGACGAGAAGATTCATTGGAGAATATAGGAGTAATACAGGTGAATAAATTCTTTAATTTAATAAAAATAATTCTCCAATGTCATATTTTACGGAGAAACCCCCTCACCCAACTAAACCTTTTTTTTGCGAAATTTTTTGAAAATATGCCTACATAAGGTGTTGAGCTACACCCTTTTCTGCAGGCACAATACCACCCAACTCTAAACATTTTTAGAAGGTACAAAAAATTGATTTAGGGGGGAAATCTTCCTTATTTTTGGTATAATTCCAAACGTGTCGTGGGAATCGAGTCGGCGAAGGAAAAAGTCGGCTAGGGCGACGAACACGTGCTTTAACTTTTGGATAAAATTAATATTTATATCTCAGAAATAATTCCTTTCCAATTTTACGAGAAAATATTTTTATTTCTAAGTAAAAATTTATATTTAACCAGAAAATGCTACATTCATAATAAAAATAATTCTCCAATGTCATATTTTATAGAGAAACCCCACCAACCATAGGAATCAACCAAACGGTTTTTTCGCGAAATTTTTTAAAAATATGCTCACATAAAGTATCGAGCTACACCCTTTTCTGTAGGCACAACACCCCCTTACTCTAAACATTTTTAGAAGGTGCAAAAAATTTGATTTAGGGGGAAAATTCTCGAGGCGATCTTCCTTATTTTTTGGTATAATTCCAAACGTGTCGTAGGAATGGAGTCGGCTAGGGCGACGAACACGTGCTTTAGCTTTTGGACAAAATTAATATTTATATCTCAGAAATAACTCCTTTTCTATTTTACGAGAAAATATTTTTATTTCTAGGTAAAAATTTATATTTAACCAGAAAATTGAACATTCATAATAAAAATAATTCTCCAATGTCATATTTTATAGAGAAACAACCTCCCCCCCCCCCCCCAACCATAGGAATGGAACAAACGTTTTTTTCGCGAAATTTTTTAAAAATATGCCCACATAAGGTATCGGGCTACACCCTTTTCTGCAGGCACAACGCTCCCCAAACTCTAAACATTTTTGGGAGGTGCAAAACTCATTGAAAAATTTGATTTAGGTGGAAAATTCTTGAGACGATCTTCCTTATTCTTAAAAGTTTCGTAGGAATCGAGTCGGCAAAGGAAAAAGTCGGCTAGGGCGACGAACACGTGCTTTAGCTTTTGGACAAAATTAATATTTATATCTCGGAAATAACCCCTTTTCAATTTTACAAAAAAATATTTTTATTTCTAAGTAAAAATTTATATTTAACCAGAAAATTTAACATTCATAATAAAAATAATTATCCAATGTCATATTTTATAGAGAAACCCCCCTCCAAGCATAGGAATGGACCAAATGTTTTTTTCGCGAAATTTTTTAAAAATATGCCCACATAAGGTATCGGGCTGTACCATTTTCTGCAGGCACAACGCCCCCCCAAACTCTAAGCATTTTTAGAAGGTGCAAAACTCATTGAAACATTTGATTTAGGGGGAAAATTCTCGAGGCGATCTTCCTTATTTTTTGGTATAATTCCAAACGTGCCGTAGGAAAAAGTCGGCTAGGGCGACGAACACGTGCTTTAGCTTTTGGACAAAATTAATATTTATATCTCGGAAATAACCCCTTTTCAATTTTACAAAAAAATATTTTTATTTCTAAGTAAAAATTTATATTTAACCAGAAAATTTAACAATCATAATAAAAATAATTATCCAATGTCATATTTTATAGAGAAACCCCCCTCCAAGCATAGGAATGGACCAAATGTTTTTTTCGCGAAATTTTTTAAAAATATGCCCACATAAGGTATCGGGCTGTACCATTTTCTGCAGGCACAACGCCCCCCCAAACTCTAAGCATTTTTAGAAGGTGCAAAACTCATTGAAACATTTGATTTAGGGGGAAAATTCTCGAGGCGATCTTCCTTATTTTTTGGTATAATTCCAAACGTGCCGTAGGAAAAAGTCGGTTAGGGCGAAGAACACGTGCTTTAGCTTTTGGACAAAATTAATATTTACATCGCAGAGATAACCCCTTTACAATTTTACAATAAAATATTTTTGTTTCTTAGTAAAAATTTATATTTAACCAGAAAATTTAACATTCATAATAATGTAAAAGCAAATCCCGCAAAAACTTCTAAAAATAACAGCTGATTATGCTCAAGCTTCAACTAAGTGTTGAGGAATCCGAGTATCTATTGCGCATACTAAAATTTTTGGCAGCCATATACCTGTCGTGCCGAGAGTGTTTATATATTCTTTTGTTTTTGTTTCTTGAATACACCGACCAAGATATGACGAAATTCCTAATGATGCGTATGATTTTGGGTTACAGTGGTTTTAAAAATTCGAAAAATATAATCACTTTTAGGTTAACGGTAAACTTCGTGACCTTTGGAATTTTATGTTAATTTTAGATTCATTTGATAGTTTACCTTAAATAAATTAGATTAAAACAAAAATTTCGCTGGCCCACGCAGTTTTTTCTTAAAAAGTCACGTTAGAATAAATATTTTAGATAAGAAATTGAAAGAAAATACTTTTTTTCCAATATTTAGAAATAGTTTGAAATCTCTAGGTAGACAGGGTCACAAATTAGCATAGTGGTAGGGATGCCGCATGAGTATTTTCTTGAAGTATAGAAGCAAAATACGAAAGCGTAAATATCTTAAGAATCATGGTATTTTTACTTTTCCCTTCTTTCTTTTAAACTGTTCTATAGCAATAGGGCGAAACTCGAAGTGACGCGAATTTTACCGAAACCCTTTTTTTTTCATATTTCGCCTCTAAATTTTGTAAAACTTTCCTAAAAAATATTTGTCGATACTTCGTAACAACACATTATAAATATCCTTATTATGCTAATATTTATTTCCTGTTTTAGCAAAGAAAATAAACTTTCGAACATTTTCCATCTGTTTTCAATTTCCAATTTCATCTAAATAGTTTTTCGTTCTACCAAACATGAAATGAATCAACAAAAGCATAACTTCTTTATCGCAATTTAACTTTAAAGTTAATTTATTTCAAATATCCCTATACGATCCTTTTTTTGATACGTAACTGGCTAAAGTCTGTTCATACTTATAATGAAGTGAATTTTGCATCGTTTCATTTTTGTTTCTGGCCACCTTCGAATAAGCCGTTTAGTTACTTCATTATAAGTATGAACAGACTTTACCTTACAGCACATAAATCTAACCTTGTCAAAAACGAATTTAAATCATAAAATGCTACTAAATATCATTTTCCATCTGTTTTTTACTGCCAATTTCATCTAAATAGTTTTTCGTTCTACCAAACAATAAATGAATCAACAAAAGCATAATTTCTTTATCGCAATCTAATTTTAAATTTAATTTATTTCAAATATCCCTATACGATCCTTTCTTTGATACATCACTGGCTAAAGTATGTACATACTTATAGTGAAGTGAATTTTGCATCGTTTCATTTTTTGTTTCTGGCTACCTTCGAATAAGCCGTTTTAGTTACTTCATTATAAGTATGAACAGACTTTACCTTACAGCACACAAATCTAACCTTGTCAAAAACGATTTTAAATCATAAAATGCTACTAAATATCATTTTCCATCTATTTTTAACCATTGTGTATTACTGCCAATTTCATCTATATAGTTTTTCGTGCTACCAAACAATAAATAAATCAACAAAAGCATAATTTCTTTATCGCAATCTAATTTTAAAGTTAATTTATTTCAAATATCCCTATACGATCCTTTCTTTGATACGTTACTGGCTAAAGTCTGTTCATACTTATAGTGAAGTGAATTTTGCATCATTTCATTTTTTGTTTCTGGCCACCTTCGAATAAGACGTTTTAGTTACTTCATTATAAGTATGAACAGACTTTACCAAACAGCACACAAATCTAACCTAGTCAAAAACGAATTTAAATCATAAAATGTCACTAAATATCATTTTCCACCTGTTTTTTACTGCCAATTTCATCTAAATAATTTTTCGTTCTACCAAACATGAAATTAATTAACAAAAGCATAATTTCTTTATCGCAATCTAATTTTAAAGTTAATTTATTTCAAATATCCCTATACGATCCTTTCTTTGATACGTTACTGGCTAAAGTCTGTTCATACTTATAGTGAAGTGAATTTTGCATCATTTCATTTTTTGTTTCTGGCCACCTTCGAATAAGACGTTTTAGTTACTTCATTATAAGTATGAACAGACTTTACCTTACAGCACATAAATCTAACCTTGTCAAAAACGAATTTAAATTATAAAATGCTACTAAATATCATTTTCCATCTGTTTTTTACTGCCAATTATTTTTTCGTTCTACCAAACATGAAATTAATTAACAAAAGCATAATTTCTTTATCGCAATCTAATTTTAAAGTTAATTTATTTCAAATAGCCCTATACGATCCTTTCTTTGATACGACACTGGCTAAAGTCTGTTCATACTTATAGTGAACTGAATTTTGCATCGTTTCATTTTTTGTTTCTGGCTACCTTCGAATAAGCCGTTTTAGTTACTTCATTATAAGTATGAACAAACTTTACCAAACAACACACAAATCTAACCTTGTCAAAAACTAATTTAAATTATAAAATGCTACTAAATATCATTTTCCATCTGTGTATTTCTGCCAATTTCATCTAATTAGTTTTTCGTTCTACCAAACAATAAATGAATCAACAAAAGCATAATTTCTTTATCGCAATCTAATTTTAAAGTTAATTTATTTCAAATATCCCTATACGATCCTTTCTTTGATACGTCTCTGGCTAAAGTCTGTTCATACTTATAGTGAAGTGAATTTTGCATCGTTTCATTTTTTGTTTCTGGCCACCTTCGAATAAGACGTTTACTTCATTATAAGTATGAACAGACTTTACCAAACAGCACACAAATCTAACCTTGTCAAAAAAAAATTAAATCATAAAATGCTACTAAATATCATTTTCCGACTGTTTTTTACTGCCAATTTCATCTAAATAGTTTTTCGTTCTACCAAACAATAAATGAATCAACAAAAGCATAATTTCTTCATCGCAATCTAATTTTAAATTTAATTTATTTCAAATATCCCTATACGATCTTTTCTTTGATACGTTACTGGCTAAAGTATGTTCATACTTATAGTGAAGTGAATTTTGCATCGTTTCATTTTTTGTTTCTGGCCACCTTCGAATAAGCCGTTTAATTACTTCATTATAAGTATGAACAGACTTTACCTTACAGCACATAAATCTAACCTTGTCAAAAACGAATTTAAATTATAAAATGCTACTAAATATCATTTTCCATCTGTTTTTTACTGCCAATTATTTTTTCGTTCTACCAAACATGAAATTAATTAACAAAAGCATAATTTCTTTATCGCAATCTAATTTTAAAGTTAATTTATTTCAAATAGCCCTATACGATCCTTTCTTTGATACGACACTGGCTAAAGTCTGTTCATACTTATAGTGAACTGAATTTTGCATCGTTTCATTTTTTGTTTCTGGTCACCTTCGAATAAGCTGTTTTAGTTACTTCATTATAAGTATGAACAGACTTTACCTTACAGCACACAAATCTAATCTTGTCAAAAACGAATTTAAATCATAAAATGTCACTAAATATCATTTTCCATCTGTTTTTTACTGCCAATTTCATCTAAATAGTTTTTCGTTCTACCAAACATGAAATGAATCAACAAAAGCATAATTTCTTTATCGCAATCTAATTTTAAAGTTAATTTATTTCAAATAGCCCTATACGAACCTTTCTTTGATACGTCACAGGCTAAAGTCTGTTCATATTTATATTGAAGTGAATTTTGCATCGTTTCATTTTTTGTTTCTGGCCACCTTCGAATAAGCTGTTTAGTTACTTCATTATACGTATGAACAGACTTTACCTTACAGCACATAAATCTAACCTTGTCAAAAACGAATTTAAATTATAAAATGCTACTAATATCATTTTCCATCTGTGTATTACTGCCAATTTCATCTAAATATTTTTTCGTTCTACCAAACATGAAATTAATTAACAAAAGCATAATTTCTTTATCGCAATCTAATTTTAAAGTTAATTTATTTCAAATATCCCTATACGATCCTTACTTTGATACGTCTCTGGCTAAAGTCTGTTCATACTTATAGTGAAGTGAATTTTGCATCGTTTCATTTTTTGTTTCTGGCCACCTTCGAATAAGACGTTTACTTCATTATAAGTATGAACAGACCTTACCAAACAGCACACAAATCTAACCTTGTCAAAAAAAAATTAAATCATAAAATGCTACTAAATATCATTTTCCGACTGTTTTTTACTGCCAATTTCATCTAAATAGTTTTTCGTTCTACCAAACAATAAATGAATCAACAAAAGCATAATTTCTTTATCGCAATCTAATTTTAAAGTTAATTTATTTCAAATATCCCTATACGATCCTTTCTTTGATACGTCTCTGGCTAAAGTCTGTTCATACTTATAGTGAAGTGAATTTTGCATCGTTTCATTTTTTGTTTCTGGCCACCTTCGAATAAGCCGTTTTAGTTTCTTCATTATAAGTATGAACAGACTTTACCATACAGCACACAAATCTAACCTTGTCAAAAACGATTTTAAATCATAAAATGCTACTAAATATCATTTTCCATCTATTTTTAACCATTGTGTATTACTGCCAATTTCATCTATATAGTTTTTCGTGCTACCAAACAATAAATGAATCAACAAAAGCATAAGTTCTTTATCGCAATCTAATTTTAAAGTTAATTTATTTCAAATATCCCTATACGATCCTTTCTTTGATACGTTACTGGCTAAAGTCTGTTCATACTTATAGTGAAGTGAATTTTGCATCATTTCATTTTTTGTTTCTGGCCACCTTCGAATAAGACGTTTTAGTTACTTCTTTATAAGTATGAACAGACTTTACCAAACAGCACACAAATCTAACCTAGTCAAAAACGAATTTAAATCATAAAATGTCACTAAATATCATTTTCCACCTGTTTTTTACTGCCAATTTCATCTAAATAATTTTTCGTTCTACCAAACATGAAATGAATCAACAAAAGCATAATTTCTTTATCGCAATCTAATTTTAAAGTTAATTTATTTCAAATAGCCCTATACGAACCTTTCTTTGATACGTCACAGGCTAAAGTCTGTTCATATTTATATTGAAGTGAACTTTGCATCGTTTCATTTTTTGTTTCTGGCCACCTTCGAATAAGCTGTTTAGTTACTTCATTATACGTATGAACAGACTTTACCTTACAGCACATAAATCTAACCTTGTCAAAAACGAATTTAAATTATAAAATGCTACTAATATCATTTTCCATCTGTGTATTACTGCCAATTTCATCTAAATATTTTTTCGTTCTACCAAACATGAAATGAATCAACAAAAGCATAATTTCTTTATCGCAATCTAATTTTAAAGTTAATTTATTTCAAATATCCCTATACGATCCTTTCTTTGATACGTCTCTGGCTAAAGTCTGTTCATACTTATAGTGAAGTGAATTTTGCATCTTTTCATTTTTTGTTTCTGGCCACCTTCGAATAAGACGTTTTAGTTACTTCATTATAAGTATGAACAGACTTTACCAAACAGCACACAAATCTAACCTAGTCAAAAACGAATTTAAATCATAAAATGTCACTAAATATCATTTTCCACCTGTTTTTTACTGCCAATTTCATCTAAATAATTTTTCGTTCTACCAAACATGAAATTAATTAACAAAAGCATAATTTCTTTATCGCAATCTAATTTTAAAGATAATTTATTTCAAATAGCCCTATACGAACCTTTCTTTGATACGTCACAGGCTAAAGTCTGTTCATATTTATATTGAAGTGAATTTTGCATCGTTTAATTTTTTGTTTCTGGCCACCTTCGAATAAGCTGTTTAGTTACTTCATTATACGTATGAACAGACTTTACCTTACAGCACATAAATCTAACCTTGTCAAAAACGAATTTAAATTATAAAATGCTACTAATATCATTTTCCATCTGTGTATTACTGCCAATTTCATCTAAATATTTTTTCGTTCTACCAAACATGAAATTAATTAACAAAAGCATAATTTCTTTATCGCAATCTAATTTTAAAGTTAATTTATTTCAAATATCCCTATACGATCCTTTCTTTGATACGTCTCTGGCTAAAGTCTGTTCATACTTATAGTGAAGTGAATTTTGCATCGTTTCATTTTTTGTTTCTGGTCACCTTGAATAAGCCGTTTTAGTTTCTTCATTATAAGTATGAACAGACTTTACCATACAGCACACAAATCTAACCTTGTCAAAAATGATTTTAAATAATAAAATGCTACTAAATATCAAGTTTTAAACTTTCAAATGATACCTAGTTACAGGTAGATATTCTGGCACGACATTCCAAAGCAACAATTTTTCAAAAATAATAATATTGCAGATTGGGCTGACATTTATTTTTGAATAACGAGTGTTTTTAATCAAACTAGCTCTAAAACGAACTTTTTAATGAACAATATTATGAAATATATACACGTTCCATCTCGTTTGAAATTAGTATAGACTGCCAAAAAAAAATTCTTTCGAATATTTAACACGTTAGTCACGACTCGATCTATTAGATAATCTGGATTTCGTAGACTATACCTATGTTAATAAACAAAACTTGTTGAAAATATATACATACAGTCACCTAGATTTAAGTACCTTACGCTTAAAATAAACCAAGAGGTATAATATATATTTTATTAACATATCTCATTTATGTTATGGATGACTTCGGCCTATAAATATTCCGACCTATATTTTAAACAGTACTTCTTTCATAACATAAATTTTTGCAAGGCTGGATCAATTTATTATTAATAATTAATACCTTTACGAAAAAATATAACGTACGCCACTCGTTGGGTATATGTATTACAAATTGCTCGATAAACAAAACACGTGTCCAATTTTCACATCAAATAAATTCAAAATTATGAATTGCTCTTTGGTTCATTTAAAACGTAGGAATGTATCAGGAAGATAATTATTTTGTTCTAATCAAAAATAGAACTGAAACGGCCTTCCTAAAAATCAACTCGAAGGTTATTACATAGTTTAATAGTGTTTCACTAATTGTATTTAATCATTTGACAACTGAATTTTTCGCTGTTTGGTTCACTGGCTTGATACGGCCTTTGGCACCTTTTTGTTTTGTCAGGAAGTTTCGAATATGTTTCGTGAATCAGTGTTCAAAGCGATTTTAATTCTATTTAATTAAGATCCAAGGAAACTTTTAGTTATCTGTCAAAAATACAACATCAGACGCCATCAAATTTGTTGATTATCATTTGCCAAAAGCGTGAAAAATATAACTGAAACATTATAAATATCACTTACACCACTAAAAAAAAGGTTAGAGTCCAGTCATGGGACTGTCGACAGAAGTGAAAACTTCCCTTTTAAAACCCTTTTAAAAATTTTCCATCGTAAATGAATTTTTTTACAAAAAAAAGTACACATACATACACAGTAAAGATAGATATAGCTCATGGAAAGCGTGGCGATTATTTATGCAATACTCTATACGCTTCATTGTTAAATGTGTTGCATAACCAAAAGTATTGTGTGTTGCATAAAAGCGTAACGAATGACCAAAAGTATTGTGTGTTGCATAAAAGTGCTCAACGCGCATAAAGAAGTTTTCACTGTGTATAAATGTGTACGATAGAATTTTTAAAAGGGAGTCAATTATAGTTTTCACTTCTCACTGGACTGGACGCTTTTTTTGGTAATTATCTATACCTACCTAATATAAATTTCGAAAGGTAGTGTATGTGTTACGACATAAGAATTTGGAACTCTGAAAATACGGAAGCCGGCATCAGCTGGGTAAAAATAACGAGATCTTTCGAATTTTTGTTTTAAATATTTCAAAAATTATGTAAACCACACAAATCAGAACGACACACTGCCTGTCGTTCATTAGGCACTATTTATATAACTAAAGTATAAAAGGATGAGATTTGATTTTTTTCGTGAAGGAATGCAATTTAGTGTAAGAATAAAGACGATCTGGAGTTACCAGTAAAAAATTCTTTGTTGTAAAATTGAGGTACTACTAATCGTGTAAATAATTTTGTTTCATATTTCAAACATGAAATATTTTACGAATCGTTAAAACGAAAATAAATTTAGATATTTGGCCGAGCATATTGAAACACCAGCCAATTCTGACTTACTTTACAATTACATTTACATTTTCTACTTGGCTCCTTATAAAAATATGTTATTAAGAAAAACCATTTCACATTATATATTCCTACGTTCTTTCGTTCTAAAAATAGAAAATTGGGGGGTTAAAATAAAGATGTTTTTGTGGAAAATCTAATACATTTCTAATTTTAGGTTAAAAAACGCTTCTTCTTTGTTAGAAAGTGATTATCCGTGTTAAAAAGTTCTTGCTTTCATAAAAAAAACGACGAATATATTGCATTTATAAAAACTTTTTTACGACTTTTTTTAATGCAAAATATGAGTTAAGTGACATTATGAAGTTATTATCGTTTTATTGTGTATACATTTCCAGAAAATGAGTCTGCATGAATGAATATTAAGAGTTCGTTGAAAGGTTACTTTTAATATAATAACAGCTCGCGAGAAAATGCCTTAACAAGCCGAATAGCTCTAGCAGCTGTGACCTCCAATCTTAGAAAAAGGAAGAAAACTTAATCATTAGTTTTCTTCATCTTCTTTCTCCTTTATTGGGTAATATCCCTAGGGTTTCACACGAGACGAGAGTAGGCAAGAGTATCAAAAATCTCGTTTCGATCTCGTCAATTCCGAAGAAATTGAGTCTCGTTTAAGTCTCGGTCTCGTCTCGTTACCGGTTGTCTCGTCTCGCTTAATTCCAAATATTGATAATAAAATACATAAATAATTTTTTTAAACTATATAACGCTATTATACAAAAATATTTAACATATACATTAATTTTTTTTAATTTTACACACTTTATCTTTTAAATTACACGATGACCAAGAATTTAAACATAGTAACGCTTGCATCACATCATCTTTCATTGGTGTACGTGATTTTGTCATAATCATACCTGCTGTAGAAAATAATCGGAATTTACGGAATTTTTAGAATATTGACAAGGTATTACAAAATGGAAATAAAGTACAAAAAGTGCCTAATTACGGAATTCTACGAATATTAACAAAATTATTGAACAAGTTTACCTGGAAATTCAGTCACAACAATCACTCCTGACCTATCTTCTAGGTAAATAACTTCAATAAGGGGGAATGGTTGATATCTATTTGGTCGGTAAGAAGATTACCTGAATATTTGTTTTTATTTATCTCAAGAGCTTCTAGAAGATTTAATTTAAAGGCTTATCATATTAATGAATCCTTAACCATTGTGCTGAATTTTACGACCCTATAGTATTTGAGGTGTCGATTTAATTTTGGTAAAACCGACCGGTTTTATCATTTTATTCCACATAGAAAAAAAGTAAGACTCACCCTATATTTATAGTACCCAGATGGACACCAGAATTTATATATTGAAAAAAGTAGAACTTTTCTAATGAAAACTTCAGAAAAAAACTTGTACGAGACCAAAAACGAGACTCTCGGTTTGTGCTGTATGTGGTCTCGTTATCGCCCATAATATTTTCAAAAATGTCTCGCTTTTTCGAGACAAGACGAGAAAAATCTCGCTCTCGTGTGAAGTCCCAAATATCCCAGAGGATAATTTGCCCAATCATTAGTTTTCTGTCAATATTAAATAATTTGTAAACCAAAAAACTCATAAATATTTCCTGTTCAGTATTAAAACTTAAAACCGTTGCACGTCATCAAAGTGTGGAAAAAGAGACGTTCGTTTATATTATGTCATTCGTTTGCTGCTGTCAATATTAAAAAATATAAATATATGCTTAAAGAAAGGTTTCGTAATTAATTTAATATCAAATACAACTCGTAGGTTAATTAAATATTAAACTCAAACTAACGTCAGTCGTACTATAGTTGGCAAAAATGCGCGCTGTTGAGAACTATCCCAAACAAATTTTTTGCGATGTATACATCAATATATACAAACCATCGTGCATTCATTATATTATTTATGAATAAAATTAAACACACCTGGTATTTTATGGTGTTTATTTAAAAATACCCCGGTCCAAGTCCAAACGTGTTATTCACTATTTTCGATATTATTACAACTTTCACAGCCAAAAAATTCATGAATGTATCCGTCCTGACGTCTGCTAACGTCATTTTCAGGGTTATTTTTATAAACGACACACTCTTCTTTCAATTTCTTGCCAAATTTATGTTGAATACAACTTTCACGTTATTTAATTTGATATTATTGAAAATATTGTATAGTACGCATTTCAAAATTCTTTAATTTGAAAATTCTTCGAGTTAGCGATAGACAAGAATCCCGACAGAAAAAGGAATAAGAAAGTAAATATACAAAATAGGTCTCGACTGTATCAGCCACGTGTTTAGCCATTCGCAGCTGCAGCTGTCAGTGATGTTCTACTTTCCTAGATACAATTTGTATACAATAATATTAGAGAGAACAGTGAAAAATTATTAATTCAATGACAAACAAATCACAACATTTCTTATGAATTGAACTCAATATTGTCAATAATCGTTTGCCAATTCATCTGTCGTGGGAGTTTTACTAAAACGTATCATCTTATTTTCTTCTTTTTAATTTCTTTTTCAATTACAGCAGTGCTAGTTTTCTACTGCGTATGACTTTTAAAAATGATTCATTTTCTAATATAAGTTAACCTTAACCTTACTACGCATTTATGGAGGGTAGAAGGAAGGAGAACCGTCTTGTATGGGGGTCAAGTTGAAAAAGTGTCCACCTGTAAACAGCAAATTATAATTCGAAGATTCCCCGAAATGGCGCTCGTGTAGCTAATGGAAATAATGTGAATTTAGAAGTATATTTCATATGTAGGTTTGTCTATGATATAATAATTTTAAAATGCGCGCTGTAATAAACCGGAAGTATCTCTTTCCTTTTTTAATTTTGTATCTTCTGTTTTTAAAATATTTCCACTTGCTAGTATGGCGCCACCTTAATTTGCTCCCTTTCGATGGACTCTTTTTAATACATTCAGATGTTGTTCTCCTTCCTTCTACCCTCCATTACGCATTAAAATATATACGAAAGCTTTTGAAGTGGCTTTATTTGATATACCTTCAAAAAGTAATTTAAAGTTAATCAATAAATACAATAACCTACAGGTAAAAACGGTCATTGGCATTTCATGAAAACATGAAAAATTCCAAAACCGGAAATAGTAACAATTTGAATTCCTCATTTTCTAAAATTAGTTTCCTGTTTGTAAACAACAATTCTATTCATTTATTAGGTACTACAGCCATCGAAATATATAGCCAATCAAATTATGTAAATTTTCCTTATTTTCCAACCAAACATATATTTGTCAACAAAACCCACACTAAACATAAAAAACTACCCTTCTAATTGAAAATAAATAGGTAATCAAACCAAACAAAATAAGGTAAAGAAAAAACTCGCAATAGAGGAGTTCGGTCTAAAGTCAGTGTGGCCAACAAAAAGTGGTTTTTATGACAAGAATGACAGTTAATGTCTACCATTCAAAGCATGGTTTTTGCAGGGTTTTTATCATTGCGAACATCTACATTGCTTTATTAAAACAACCCCCGAAGCGTAAATCTTAAAATTTAAAATGAAGCTTTTACTGACTACTCAACACATTGGTTGCCAACTTTGAATATAAAAATCCCAAGTTGGTATTTTACAACGGAAATGACGTCATAGCCTCCATTTGCAAATACCTTGTATGATTATTATTATTGTTATTGATGGTTTGTTGAAATTTTCTAACAGAAGTTTAATTTTTTTTGATCATTAGTAGGTAGAAAAATGAACTGAAGTTTAGCCAAAGCTGTTGAAACACTTTAAATTTGACATTTTCAGTGCATACCTAATAGAGGAAGTCAGTCTAGGGTCAGTGTGACCAACAAAAAGTGGTTTTTATGGCAAGAATGACAGTTAATGTCTACCATTCAAAACATGAGGTTTTTGGAGGTTTTTTCATCATTACGAACATCTATAATGCTTTATTTAAACAATGAATACACCCCTGAAGCGTAAATCTTAAAATTTAAAATGACGTTTTAGCTGAATTCTCAATGCATCGGTGGCCAGTAATTCTGGGAACTTCCGGCAAATCACCAATTCTCTTCTGTCATTATGTCAGATGTCAGTGAAAAAAGCAATCAGAAGAATAAAGTGATACAACTAACTAGAACTACTACAAAAGTATGGAAAATAAACATGAACGATTAAACGAATATCAACAAAAACAAATAACTCTGACATCTGACATAACTAGTGACATAATGATAGAAATGAAATGGTGACTTGTCAAAAGTTCCTAGAATTATTTTAAATTTTAAGATTCACGCTTCGGGGGTGTATTCATTGTTTTAATAAAGCAATATAGATGTTAGCATTGATAAAAAATCTGCAAAAGTCTTGTGTTTTGAATGGTAGATAATAACTGTCATAAAAACCACTTTTTGTTGGTCACACTGACCTTAAACTGAATTATATTTTGTAGTCTAACTTTCTAACGTCTTTTTTTCCTTGTTTCAGATCTCCTTTATCGCCAAACATTGACTTTAAACAATTCAGCTTTGGAAGTAGAAATCGTAGATGTATGTAGTTGTGACATACAATCCTTCCCCGAAGAAGCCATTTATTGGGCTGACGCTAGCGTAGTTGTTTACGACATCACTTGCAGGAATTCCTTCACCCAAGCCAGTGATATGCTACAAAAAGTTCTACATTTGAGGAGCCAAATGCCAACGATACTTCTTGGAAACAAAGCTGATCTCGAACATTTAAGACAGGTTAGTAATTTTCATCAAAGTTTTTGAATTAACCGGTAGATGCTGGTATCACTGATTACAGTCTGATACTGTTCATTTTTAAATAACTGTTTGAAGAAATAAAAAAATAAAACATTTATTAAACTTTATATATTTATTTGTAGATAAATCAAATAACTTTACATTGTACTGTAACATGTCTATCGACCTGTTTCGATTTTATAGAATAAATCCTTTTAATTACCGCTCGCCGCCACATTAGCCACTTCCAATTATAGTTCTGTGATCTCAAATTCTTCTACTCCGAACGCTAAGACAATTGACACTTGTCAACGGCATCTTCTTTCCGCTGAAACGCAGTTTTTTCCTTCCCCATTACCGACCGCCCACCGGGAAAGACCATCTTCCGCTATCTTTCATATTTTTTTAAGTACCTGTGACAGAAGAATAAATGAAAATTTGTTTTAAAATCTATTTTTTAATTTTTTTCTAAATCCTCAACTATAAAAGTTGAGGGAGATATCGCCCGGGGTAAAGTTTCAAATGTTCTATTTTTTTAAGTAACTTTTTTATTTTTTGATTTCTGTTTAAAATTTTATCTAAATTCTACAAGACGTTTCTACCTTTTCCGCCTTAGTTTGTTGGTACTTTTTATCGACGTCAAAAAGGTAGTGGCGCCCTCAATTTTTACAACCTTTCTGTTTCCTTGTGCGACATAAACTTGGGGTCGAAACACCCTTGAGAGGAGTCTCTAGCCGGAGCCTTTACGGTTACAGTACTAAATAAAGATTCACGTTTTACACGTCGTGCCATCTATGATAATGTTTTAGAACGAAAATTAATCACGTCATCGGAATTGAAATGAATGTATGTCATTTTCGGAGTAATGAGAGCTGTTTAATATCCTCCAAACAATCGCGAAAATCTGGCTGGTAAATTAGGTTAAATTATCCTATATTTCATTCGATAATATGTTTATTTACCGGTGGGACGATAAAACTGATTACTTTATGGAAATTTTAACACAATAACATTGGTGAATTTCGTACCCAACAATAATCTGAAAACGATATTTTCAACGATACTTCATTCACATTTATAAACTTAAGGTAAGTTCATAATAACAACGAATCACGAACTCTAACGCCACTGGTCAGATTAATAGAAGAGTTCTATATGAGGTCCATATAGCCAACACAATAAATTAAAATTATCGAAATGACATAAGAAATGGGGGTCACTGAATGGGGTCAACTTACTTTTTGTTTCTTTCAGATATACTTAAGGGTTTGTATATTATATATTGTACCCAAAAGATAAAAAGCTCGTTTTATGTTAGGGTTTTTTGCTTCTTTAGGCTTACGGCAAATGTCTGTTAACTGTCAAAGTCAACGACATAACATTGGCTGTATCTTATGTATAGTAAAATTAATACCTATTTAGAGGTACCAGCCGTTTTAGTAACTTAACGTATGCGGCTTCTTGAACCATCTGAACCCGCATGAAAAAAATTAGGTTATGACCTTTGTCATGTCAAATGCTTGACATATTTCTTATTGCATTGGCGTAGTGACTTGAAATTTCATATTATCAGTGGCAGTTTGTAATAATACAAATTAATTTTATGAAATTCATAAAATTCTAAAGATGTTGACATAATAAAAGAATATAAAAGAAGCGCACTAATTTTAAAAACATTGTTTTATTAACTAGATACATAGTTTTCTTAAAAAAATATGGCAATTCAGAGTTCGATTAAGTACAAATTCTAGATTTAAAAAAAAAAGACAACGTGATCTTCAAGGCAAAGTTTAATTAGTTTCTAAATCAGAATAACTTTCGGAAAGTGATAGTTCATCATCGGATTCATTGGATACAGAGATCACCATAGGTTCGATGTTTAGTAGGTCCAGTTTTTGTTTTCTACTTCCCATGCTTCAGAAATAATTTTCTCTGTATGATTTATGTAATTCTGCCAGTGTTGCTCCGGTACATTTTTTACAACGTCATTCCATACTTTTAAGACTTCAGTAGGTGACCTTGCAGTTTTCGTAATAGCTTGGTCATAATGTCTTTTAGTTTCTGACCATACCATTTCGATGGCATTAAAATGGCAATGATAGGGTGGTAGCCTGAGAACACAATGACCATGCTCGGCAGCGTATTTGTCTAAATGATAATTTTTTTCTGGCAAAACTTGCTTTTCAATTATATTCCAAACAGCATCCTTTAAAATGTGATCTGGAAAAGGAATATTCTTTTTTTTGAGCCATTCTAACATGCGTGTTTTACTGCAACTTTTTCTTGGGATTTCTTCATCCAGGCGACTGTGATACGTTGCGTTATCCATTATAATTAACGATGGTTCTTCCAAGTTTACAATTAGTTGCTGTTTAAACCAATTTTCAAAATTTTCGGTGTTCATGTTATCATGGTAATCGCCTGTTTTTTTATTGCATTTAAAAATAAGCGATGCATTTGCCACAAAACCTTTTTTATTACCGGCATGAACAATTACATATCGTGTCCCACTTCCAGTTATTTTTAAATCACTGTGTTTAGTACCATCTTGCCACATTCTTCTGTCCCCGCTTTTACTAAAAACCCATGTCTCATCCAGAAAAACAGGTGTAAAGAGCTTTTCGCTTTTAGCAGCATGATATTTGTTCAAAAATAATATTCTTTTTAATCTGACTGCAGGCATTTCCAATAAATGTTTTCTTCCATCCTGTTTTTTGAAATGAAAACCCATTTTTTTAATTCCCAAATATAACGAACCTTTGGAAATCTTAGTTTCTGGAGACTCTTCGATAAATTGCCGTAAAATAGTTTCTACTGTGATTTTATCCTTTCGCGCATACATTTTATAAATTACTTCCCTCAAACAATGCAGAGTATTTTTTGTAATTCGGGTTTTGCTCCGGGAAACGCTTGCAGACATATTTCTTCTAAATTCGAAATCTGTAGCTCTGTTTGGTTTTTCAAGATTATATAATGTGCTTTCTGGAACTTTTAGTGCTTCGGACGCTTTTTGAATTGCCTTAAATCGAGATCTTAAATCGTTTTGAAAATAGTTTACTACATTAAGCATAAGTTTTTTGGATTCATCAGAATATCGCATTTTTATATCTTATTTTGCGTTATGACATTAACATGAAATCAAAATTTGACGTAACTTCAAAAACGTGACATCTAATAAATTAGTTACGACGTTCATTTTTGTTGGTAATTTTTTGTTTCAACCGATTTATTAATAATAAATAAGGATAGTCTTATTCTAAATGGGTATAAAATTTACTATATATTATGTCTTTCTAGTGTATTATAATTTAATATTGATAATTTAAAACACACAACAACAAACAGAATGACAATGTTGACAGTTACCTGTGACATTTGTGGTAAACATTAGAAAGCAAAACACCCTAAATTAAAGCGAACTTTTTATCATTCGGGTACTACAAGATATATTGCATAAAACAAGGTTTATATCTGAAAAACTGAAAAATTAAGTTAATAGGTGACCCCCATTTCATATGTCATTTTGATCATTTTAATTTATTGTGTTGGCTACATTGACCTTACATAGAACTCTTCTATTGGTGGGAAAGTTGACTAGTGCATAATTTACGAATCCATGAAATTTAAAATGTGCCTGGCGGGAAACTTGAGTCCACTTCAAGATTTTCCGATATTCGTGCAAATTTGACACTTTTGACAGTTTGCATATCAATTTTTAGGTTATGATACACTCATTTTAATTAATTCAGTAGTTTTCCGTGTACATAATCTTTGGTTTATACAAACAGAAAAAATAAACTCCACGGTATTTACCATTAACCTAACCTCAAAAACGTCTAATACGAATTTCGTCTTTGTATAAAATGGTAACTTTTTACGACTTTATAAAAACAACGACTCGTTATTAGTGTTTCGTGATTCGCCGCTATACCTAAAATCATACACCCTGTAATCTTAGGTAACTCGAATTCCTGTTCAAATTCCAATTTCTCAGTTTATTTTGAATACCTGCAATGAGACATAAGACTGCGAGAAATATTCCGATTGCATTTTCAAACGCTTTAATTTCTAAACAGACCTCTATTTTCAGCCAACGCTCGGTCTGAACAAATTTTATCGCTTCCCGCCAATTTATTACCTCCGCAGTGTCCGCCATTTTGTAATTAACTATCATTTAGGGCAAATATATTATAAAAAGTTAAAAATAATGGAATGCAAATGAATGAAAATCTATCACGTTTATTTGAGTACGTATATCGACTTTTGTTTCATTGAATGTTTTTCTAAATATGTTATTTATAACGGAAATTTCAAAGTCAAACGCCATTAAACTTAATAAACGAAGGTTAAGCATTGGCAGTATTCGAAATAATCGCGTAGCTAATATATCAAAGTGATTTTTTTTATAAACAGAAGTGGAAAAAAAAACAGATCAACAAACTTTGTTCTATTGATTTTTGTTTTAATCAACGTCAATCAATGGATGAAATCCGGAATTCTTGTTATAGTTTTGCCAACTTATCTAAAATAGATCATTATTGTTAAAATTTTAAGCTTCTATTTATATTTCGGCAATGCAGAACAAATCCAGATGTTTGTTATCCATTAATTGTTTTTCAAAATATTCTATATAAAGATCAATACACTCGAACCAGTTTTAAAAAAACCAGGAGGAGTAATTTGAATTTAAGTTGGCAATTCTGAAGATCTCTGATTGGTCAGATTGCACCCAGTTTTAAACAGCACTTTTTAGCATCGACACTTCGTGATAATTGACAGTTCTGACTTCTGACATATATAATCATTTTCACTTAGTTTTTCACTCCAATATAATTTCAGAAAGAAACCTTTAATCTAACTGTGCAATAAACGATCAACTTCAATCTCTCAGGAATATCAAGTACAAAACAACCAAAGTTGTACAGGTTATAGAATACCCTTTTTGTTTACATCTCATCCCAACCGGACATCTTAAGAATCATTATCAGGACTTAAGGATTATCTTTGATTGGCTAGTTTCCGCGTCAAGTCAATCAATTCATATTTCATAGATTTTGAACTCGCGGAACACGCTCTTTAGTAACTAATCTAGTAACTTTTAGTGGTGTGGGTAAGGCTTTTGAAATTACTCCTCCTGGTTTTTATGTTCCATGCGCATGCGTTAAATATTATAAGTGCGTTCTTTTGATATGTTTTCTAAATTTTTGTTTTCTATTGTTACAGGTCGAGGAAATGGAAGGTCGTACTCTGGCCATCCAAAACAATTGTCAATTCTTCGAGGTATCCGTAGCAGAAAACTCCTCAACTATCTACACCGCATTTGACGCCATCTTAAGCGATTGCCGTTCAGTGCAAGCCTCGCATAAAACAAGAAAATTTTCGGTATCCAAAATGATTGGTACTCTAATAGGAACCGCCAACAATAAAGTACCTAGTCCCAGTCAAGGTGGTACTGTGGTTGTTTGTCATAAATCAGATTTGTACAAATCTAGAGTGCTCAGAAGGAGGCAGAATTTCACCGCCACTGCTTCACTTTGACTAACAGCAAAGGAGGAATTAGAATCCCGTTAAATAATTTTTCTTTGGAGGTATTAAGACTTTTTGTAGGCTTCTTAGTTGTATAAGGAGCTATGGATATTATTGTGGATGATGTATATGAACTTTGTGATATGCACATGAGAAGATTGTGTTTTTTTAAATTTATAAACGCGTCATTTTGTTCAAATATATATCATGAGTTTTACATGAAATTTTTTGATATTTTAATGTTTGACAAAACAAAATGTCGTTAACTTGATTAATATCAGAAAATGTTAGAGAAATATCTTGATTGATATTTTTGTAGAGCACGGTTCTGACGGTGCAATTCATCAAGGCAATTTAGTTGTAGCAACTTCTTTCCGCAACACGTCTTCTTTCAAAGTTGCATGAGCGTTCATACTATTGTAGAAATTTCTTAGGGAAGTACCATATTGTTGCCAATATTCAAAATAGCCACCATATTTTCAACATTATAAAATAACCATTATAGATGATAAATTTAAATTCTCAAAACAGCGATTTATTGCTTAATTTTTCTAAAAGGACAATAAATATAAGGATTTGGAAGAGGTAGCCATTGTACCCTCTTAACTGTCATTTCAGTTAGTCACACCAACAGAAGTTTTAGGTTTGCGTAAAAAAAGTCACTAAAAAAGTTACCAAGTTGCTGCAACTTGTGGCATAAAATTAGAACCAGTTCTATGTTGGTGCAGCTCGATTGCATTAATCAGTTGCATGGTAGGAACACCTAAACTGAATGCAATTTTGTCGCCGCAATCGCGTTGCAGAGACGAATTGCATCGTCAGAACCGGGATTAACCTTTTCAGAAAATGAGGAGTTTGACTGACACTTGACAAGTGACACTGAAACTGTAGAATCAGTCACAAATCATCTACTCTTAGATAGTCCACGACAATGCTTTCTTTAAATGATAAAAAAATAGCGCCACCTATAGACCTGAAACACAATTAAGTAGTTCCTCAAGTTGTTACTGGGGAAAGAAGAATGGGTGGTAAATTTAAATTGGGATTCTCTTTACTCTTGATTATCGTAAGTAAATGACAAGTTTTGCTAAAAAGTCTACTATATTGTGCACACACAATTGTTTGCCAATCATTAACGTCGTTGATATCTTGTAAACTCAAATGTAATTGCAAAACAATTTATCATTGTAGATAATAAAGCATCTATAAAAAAAAGTAGGTGATTTGTGGAATCAGTAGGCGGAAGTTAGTATTAATATTTTTGGTAATTTCCCTCATTTTCTGTTGTACTTATTAGAGATGTTTGATTACTAACCATTTTTGAAAATAATCTACATCTCTAGTTGTATTTAATAGTTTTAGGATTGTATTTTTTTGTCAACTGCACGAAGACTCTAAATTTGTATTTTATAATTTTGTCAATTATTTTTTATCCAACAATTTAGTTGGAAAAAAAGTGTTACTTCTAGGAAATTTTTTGTAATATATAAAATAGAATAAGTACATATTTAATATTTTTGCAATACTTTTGATCTCTTTGTAATTTCTATTAATTTTTGGAAAATTTACAACAAAAGTTGAGGTCAATCTAACTTTTGTTATTTTATATTGAATTAATATATTTAGCAAATAAAGCACCTACTTTTAGGTACTAAACTTATTTTCTTTATATATTATTATTTATAAAGATTTAGCTACACTTTTCGTAAGACTATTTCTAATTTGTATTTGCAAAATCAAATTGTTAATTTGGTTGAACCTTCAAAAAAACAATAAAGCTGTCAATTATTACCCCATTACTCAATTTGGATTGACTTATAAAGACATTTCAAGTGTTCTCGATTGAATTATTTCAGCTTTCTTCAACCTACACATTTTTATGAACGATTTTTTCTTTGAAGGGTGCATGTATTTTAAAAAATACTTTTGTGTGTGCTAAAAAAAGGCTGTGATATCAGATTGTATGTTTTTTGTATTGTAAACATATATAGTATAAGAGTAGAAAAACATATTCATGTTGGAAAATAAATTTATATTATTTATTTAATTTGTAGTTTTATTTACAATCAACCAGAGCAAAGCCATACCTTTACCGGTTCCAAGCTTTTTGTTTGCGATCCTGGCATCTTTAGCACTCTCCAAACCGAAAGGGGTTTAGTAATAAATAAAGAACAAACTAACTTTACTTGTGTTTATTTTAATTTAAAAATAATTATCTTAAATAAAAACAACATAATATTTACAAATAGCAAGAAAAATGCAGTGAACAAATTAACAAAACGAATTTCGGAAATAAATTAAAACTGGTAGAATTTAAATGCTTAAATGTTTACGAATAACATTTTAACAAAAATGAAAGAAACTTGGTGCATTAAATGCATTTTATATACCAGAAAACTAAACATACATAAAATTTATATTGATATTTGGTATTCATCACTCACTATAAAAATAATTAAACAAATTCAGGAAGACCTATGATTTTCCTTTACTAGCGATTGCCATACCAACTCCTACTATTGCTCCCACAGCCAAAACTATACCTCCAGTCAGTGCCATACCTACAAGTCCTTCCTTTCCCATTTTTTTCCTTATAATTTCTTCTAACGTAACTACCTGTTGGTTACCTACGACAAAATATATCACTAGTGACTACATTATCACAAGAAACATGATAATATCAACCAAGTATACAATATAAATCCCTAAAAAATGACTGTTTTTAATGAAACAATAGCACTTACCAGGTTCAATGGACAAAAAGGACCTAACATAGTTTAAGGCTTTAGTATAATCTTTTAGCCTGGCACTTCCGATTGCAAGATAGTACAGATAGTCTCTCTGACCTTCTTCATGAGTTTTGTATAGTTCTTCTAATAACATAATTCCTTTTTGTATATCTGTTGGGTATTTACTTCTAACTAGGCACCAGGCATATTCAAATTGTGCTCTGGGTGAGACATCATTTTTGTATAGTTGTTCATGATAAATTTTCTCGAATTTCTAGAAAAATGTTCAGGAACAATTTAAAAGCAAAAAAAGGTAGGTACAAAGTACATAATCAATAATGGTTAGATGATGGATGGAATTAAATGTTATGAAACTTACTCAACATAAATAAATTGCATATTTTCGATTGTAATTAATTGTTAGTCTTTTATCAAAAGGGGCCGGAATTGAAAATGAGTCATATTGATTCTAAGAACTATCACAAATTTGTTTACTCATGAAAATTGCTTTATAATTTAATTAAATGTAATATATCTACCTTTAAATCTTCTGGTAAAACTGTTTCTGTTAATACATCTGCCATTTTCAAAATGTAAGTAGCCGATTTCAGTTTTTTGCAAAAATTTAAACGTCAATGTCAATGTCATTTGTCGTCAAATAACAATAAATTAAATATTCATTCTAAAATTACTGGTGCCACCTAGTAGTGAGTAGTCAAACAATTTTATACAGAATATAGAAAACTAAATTTTTAGTGCAGTATGGAAATCTAAATACGATGTCTCCATTATATTCTTCAAGATAATAATATTTCAATAATTAATGTACGGAATAATTTGATATTTACTATGAAATACATTGGAGACATACAAATAATTCTTTAAAATCAAATTGATCTTTGGTGGCGCTATCTAGTAGTGAGTAGCGCAACACGTTAATTGAAATTTGAATAGAAAACAAATAATTTGCAGTGATGAACTGTTGATGATCAAGTCAAGGTGATCTGTGGATCAAGTCTTGAAAAATTTTTAGTAGTTTTTACTGATAAACTAGAGTGGAATTTTAAGCGAATTCCTAGATTAATTAATTACACTAGTTTGCAAAATTGAACTTTTTTTTATACACCAAAATAAATGTATATAAATGTTAATCTAGCTTACTTAAACCTAAAAGTGTTAGCAGAAATATTTTATCACCTCACAATTTTTTCCTGCAGTTAATTTTTTTTAGCTACCTAACGTGGTGACGACAATTTATTGTTTATTCGTTCGCTTCAAACGACAATTATATTGTTTCGAATTGATTAAAAAGGTGGAGTAGAAAGTGTAAACAAAATTCACAAAAGATTGCATAAGAGGGGAAATCGGGAACTGGCTAGATAGGGAATACCAATTCAAATGGAGGGTGACACAAGGGCACCTCCTTATAAAGAGTTTACTGAACAAGGTAGACAAGGAACTCTCAACCAGGCTACTGAAACTGGGTAAGAGACATTTGAAGACAGTTACCGACCTGATGAGTGGACACTGCTCCTTGAGGAAAAATCTGTACAATACGGGAAAAGTTAGTGAACCTATGTGCAGAAAATGTGAACTTGATGATGAAACACCTACTCATATACTCTGCTTCTGCGAGGACTTACAAGAACTCAGAGGGAAGCACTTTGGAGAGAAATTTATACAACCATCACAACTACTGAAAATCCCTCCAGTGAAACTAGTGGCCTTTATAGAAGACACGAAGCTTCTGGAATGGAAGTAGATAACATGGGAAATGGTACAAAGATTCAGTTCAAGTGCCTGGGCTGATGAGCACAACCCAAATATATGAATGAATGAAGTCCATATTACATTCGAAAGATCTACCACATCCTGTTTGTCCCGATTCGAGTGCAAATATACTACATGACAATGAAAGTGATGTTGAATTCAAATCGATTTCTAATGATTCTGAAGAGTCCTCACTTCAAGAAAACATATAAGAGATTTACAATCATCAAGATTTAAAGCAGAGCTTCTTGGTTCCCGCTTACATCAATGTAACTTATTACTACCAGACACAAAAGTTACGTTTTTCAGAAACAGAAGCAAAGTTTACTCAGAATTTTTCAAAAAAGAAGGTGAATATTGTTAATGTACTGATATCCCGGGACTTTTTGAAGCTATGAATCAAAACTATGACAAAATAGATTGGCGCTTATTCATAGACTCTTCGAAATATAGTCTAAAAGCTGTTTTATTACACAATGGTAATAAGAAACCGTCCATACCAATAGGATACCCAGTGAATTGTAAAGAGAGCTATGAAACGATGCGTATTTTAATTAATTTAATAAAGTGTGCGGTGACCTCAATGTCATCGGTATGTTATTGGGATTGCAGGGTGGTTACACAAAATACTGTTGTTTCCTTTGTTTGTGGGACAGTAGAGCGAAACAACATCATTAAGTAAGAAAATAATGGCCTATTCGGGCAAAATGAACATTAAACACGAGCTGTTGGTAGATCCCAATAACATCACCCTCTACCCCCTTTACACATCAAATTGGGGCTCATGAAAAATTTTGTGAAGGCGCTTGACAAAACCAGTGATGCTTTCCGGTATTTACAAAAAATCTTTCCAAACATTACAGAGGGTATATTTGTTGGCCCACAAATCCGTAAAATTATGAAAGATTCTCAGTTTGGAAGCCTTTCATCTGTTAATGAAAAATCTGCTTGGAAGTCATTCAAAATGGTTGTGGAAATTTTTTTGGGAAATAAAAAAAGTGAAAATTACAAAGAAATTATTACCGATTTATTGGAAAATTTTCAAAAGATGGGAGTAAACATGCCATTAAAGATTAATTTTCTGCACTCGTACCTGACTTTTTCCCTGAAAACTTAGGAAGTATGAGTGACGAACAAGGGGAACGTTTTCACCAAGATTTAAAGGTTTTTGAAGAACGACATCAAGGATTTTGGGATGAAAACATGTTATGGGATTATTGTTGGTCCATTATAAGAGAAACTGATTCAAATAACTATAAAATGAGAAGACGAAAATTAGCCATTTTTAATTTTTTTAAGTATTAATACCAAAATTATGTATTTCAGTTGAGTTAATAAATATTTTTTAAACCAGATGCAACAGAATTTTTTTATTATTTTTTCTGGATAATTCTAACTAAATGAATAATAAAATAACAACTTACAGCTGGGGTTTTTTTACAGACTGCTATTTTTGTTTGGAAATAAAAAAAACGTATAATTGTAAAACTTTAATACGTAACAAAAATATCATATAAAATTCATTACAATAATTAATACATATACAATATGCAATAATATCTTAATCTAATATGGTTAACATCGGACAAGACAAGAATAATAACAATTTATAATTGTACATCCCCAAAAAATTGACTTTGTCTCTTTTTAGGAGCTCTCCTCAAACTACCCAAAATATTCAATAGCTCCGAAACGGCTTTCGGTTGCTCTTTATCTTGTTTTTCTTTATCTTTCTTGGCTTTTCTTAAAGTAAACTGGCCAGCTTTGATAGCGTTGATTATATCTTCGTTCACACCAGGTGCGGTTTTCTTGTCGGGATTCGTATTTTCCTGCTAAAAGAAAATTAATGTTACAAACATAAATCATCACCAGGTAATACATAAAAGCTTAAAATTTTGTTTGTACTCATTGCTTTTAAATGCATATTTTACAGTTATCGCCGGAGTGCGGAAATAGTATATTATGCAACGATCATGTAATAACCATTACATGAGAGTTGCATACACTATTTTTTCTACGAACAAGAAATTTTATTTGAATTCAACAACACTTCTCTTGCTATCCATAAATTGACCATGAAATTTATCATAAACCTTTTTTGATTTTGCAAGTAATAAACTATTGGATACATTTTTCGCCTTTTCAGCGATTTCAGGTGGTGTGTATGAAAACTCTTCGTCGCTCGACATTTCTCTTAAAAAGTGGAAGGTGTTAGATATAACCTGTATGTCAAATGTTACTACTGTATGTAAGATGAACACTGACATTTAATAGATGTATCCTGTATGTCAAATGTAACTACTGTATGTAAGATGAACACTGACATTTTGACATGACAGTTGACAGTACTAAATAAAGATTTTGATGACTACATGTTTCAATGGTAAGCTAAATAATCCTGGTTCATCGTAATAATTGAAAGGCATCCAATAATTGCAACCTACATAAAAGAAAGTAACATATTTAAATAACACAGAAGGTATCTACCTTTTTGACTAACGCAAAAGATTGAAACTGTCATAAAACACGAATCTCTTAGAAACTGTCAAATATTCTACAGAATATTTCACTCATACATGTTGTATCAATGCAACGAATGCTAAATTATTAAATGGAAATTCAAAAATTACAGTGGAAATTCCACGTTGCCATGACAACCATTGTCAGACAACGTTAAAATAATAAACGTGAAACGTCCAAGAATAGAGGTGATGAATCGATTCGGAGATATAAAAGAACGGGAAATTGACAAAAATGTCATTAAAAGTGTACCCAAAAACACGGAAAAGAGAAAGAATAGTGTATGGAGACAATTTATGTTATTTTGCGACGAAAAAAAGTACTGTATTGTACTTTTTTTAAATTTGACATTTATACATATATCATGTTACCAACTGTCAATAGAAAAATAAATTAATTAACATTTATATTTACATTTTATTCTTATTTTAAATTATTCCTTACAAAAAAAATTGTACCTAACTTTTTTAGGAAGGAATTTTTCGCATTCCTTCGGTCGTGCTGCAAACAAAGTGCTCATGCGAAAAATTCTACTTTCCAAACATACCCTAAAACTTACAGTGCAGTGTTAATTTTTTATTTTTTCGATATTTCTCCTTGTACGAAGTTAGCTACAAATTACAATGAGAAGTTAGCCTGGCAACAGCCACCATCTTGTGTTTAGTGATGAGCGATTTCGTGATTTTTTAATCACGTTGTGAAATTATATAAGTTATTTTAAAAAGTGACGTGATCACGACCGTTGATATAATTCTGAGTATACGATAGGAAAAATGTATCCGTATTGATCGGTATCAGTACATAATATTTTGTTGTATTCTCAAATTTCCATACTAAGCTAATAAAATGTTCTCAAATTCCTGTACCATTTTTTCTAGTTTCCAATTTTTCCAAACATTTTTTTCTACAAATTAGTGAAATATCACTCAACGCTACCAAATATTAGAATACCGTTTGGCGTTCCTAGTTTCTGGTAAAAAGAGTACGAAATCTCTTTATAATTTTACTGTAATTAACGAAATACGATTTTATTGCCGAATGAAAGCGATGAAGGTCAAGGAGATTATATATTATGTTTGATTTCGATTCATTCATTCAATTCATTGTCGTTTTCTCTAGCTCTGATCACGTCACACTTTAGATTAGCTAATAGGAAATGTGACTGACTGTGATTTGTTTGTATCAGTGAAAAAGTAACAGTTTGTGATATATCGCTCACCACTACTTGTGTTTATTCATAACCTAGCTTTTTGTTGTTTTTTAAGTTTGGTGCGTGAAACAGTGGCGGATTTACATATTTGTCGCCACTAGGCTATTCAAATTTTGCCGCCCCTACTAACCTCTACAATGCTTACTTACACTTTAAAAGCAATATATTTGATTATCTAGTCTAGTATCCGGCTGATAATATCGATCAGATTCCACCACAGCAGGTATAAAAGTTTTACAATACCATTTTGTACAACAAAGCCAAAACGTTTTGGTTTTCTTGGCTTAAGGTAGATCTTGGACAATTTCTCACTCGTTTCCAGCAGCAAAGAAACAGCTAAACACAAGTTGGCATTAAACGTTTCGCAAATTCTGTTTCCGCAGGAACGAAGATCTTTTCAATGGTCCAGATTCCGGTTTATCAAAATAGATGAATGTCGTAATGGATACGAGTACAGTTCTTGCATTTATAATGATGGCATTAAAGCATGGGAGTAGCAAAGACATATTTATGAAGTCATCCGTGCCTAGTTATGAGCAAAGCAAGGACCAATACCAAGACAGTCTTGGTAATGGTCTTGGTCTTGCTTGTCCGGTCTTGGTCCTGGTCTTGCTAAAATACTTGTTCTCTTGGTCTTGGTCTTGCATATTCAGTCTTGGTGTCGGTCTTGGACTTGCTCAAATAGTTTGTTACTTACTACTTACGTCGTTTTGGAAAAGTTTCGAGTCTTTTGATAGGTATAAATTATAAATGATCAACAATTCATAACAAAATGTTCTGTTTCGACGAAAACATATATATTCTCATATATCCTATTTAAAACGAAAGTTGTAATTTTTAGTTTAGTTTTGCCCTTTGGTTTTGGTCTTGTTCTTGTTCAATCGGTCTTGGTTTTGGTCTTGCTAGTGTATATATGATCTTGGTCTTGGTATTGCAAAATCGTAAGACCAAGACGGATTTTGCTCATGACTAGACCGTGCCCACGCCTCCCTACATATTGAACAACATTTAGGTATATAAATATGATTTTTCATTTATTTTTGTGAGGCATAAAAATGTTGGTTCCAAATTTGCCGCCCCTAAAATCTGCCGCATTAGGCTCCAGCCTACTCAGCCTGGTGGTAAGAATTTAATTCCGAATTTTATTTGAATAAACTAAAAGAATGTGTTCCAATTAAAGTTAAATTAACTTAATCAGACAGTTAAGTGCTGGTTTAGTTATCAATGGGCTGTAAATTTCAATTGAGGTAAGTAGCTTTCCATGAACTTCGGCTACAAGAAAGTGTTAGATCAGGAACAATTTAACTGATTGGCATGTGTCTTTTGGTTGAATTTATTTAGGCATTTTCGGTATATTTGTTATTATGAACACTGTGATTCTAAAAATGTTTTGACTACCACTGTGGAAAAATGGAAAGTGTATCTTTTTAAAAAATGATTAAATTATTATTTTAAACGCTCTCACCTGAACTCCTATACATTCGGCGAGATCAGAAAGTGCTACTTTGCTTCTTCTACGTCTCAGTGGAACAGCAGGGGGATCGACGCAAGGAGGCGGTAACATCGGTGGTGGCGGCGGTGGTGGTGGTGGAGCTGGAGGAGCTTTAAGTTTCTCTTCTGCTCGTTCAGCTCGTTCGTTAGCAGCTTGAAGTTCCGATTCAACTAAATTTAATCGTTCTTCAAGTACTTCAATTTGCGCGTTTTCATCTCGATTATCCAAACGATCTTGAAGTATACCGATTTCTTCTTCGAATTTGTTTCTTTCGTCTTCTAGCGTCCTTTTCAAGTCTTCTATCTCTTGGAATAACAACAAACATTTTTCCGTATCTTCGTTTTCATTTAATCCTTGCATAATTAAAGCGCTTTGGTGTTTTAATACGTTTCTTTCTCTTTTGTGAACATCGCACTCTTTTCTAAAAATAATTTAGTGAAAAAATTGTTTTTTTTTTCGTAACAAAAACTTACTTTATATTAACCAAGTTCGTTCTGTGTTCGTCTTCCAACACCTGCAGATCGCTCATCTCATTTTTCATCATCTCCATGATCCTCATAGTTTGTTCGTGTTCTTTTTTTAATTCCGTTAATTGGTACTCCAATTCGGTATTTTTTTGTCTCTCGTATTCCAAATCCTATCATTCATTTTATTAAAATGTGAAAGGTATGAATTTCAAAATGTTCACGTAATATTTCTTATATGGAAACTTGTAAATTGTCTAAGTAATGTATCTCCTAATATAGTTTTTAACAAATTTAATTGAGCCCAGCAAAATATTTTACACTGACATGGAAAACATGTTTAAACATTTTTTTAACCTGATTTTTCTAAAATAATATAATGCACTTACCTCCGATAACCTAATGTTATCTTCAGAAGTCTGAAATTCAGTTTGTTTCAAACTATCTACTTCAGTCTGTAGCTCGGCAACTTCGATACTGAGTTGTTTGATTGTTTTATTTAAATTTTCTATATCTGTTTCTGAATTTGATTCGCCTTCACCTGCATCTACACCTTCGTCTACTGTATCTTTGTCCATTAGAAGAAGGGTTTTTCTTTTTAATTCTTTGTTTTCTCGATACCATTGCGTGGCATCTTTAAGGGCTCTATGGAAATAATAAAAAGGGATATAAATATCACTTATATTTTTTTATTTTTACAAAAAATATCCGCTATATATGACCGGATTCTAGGAAAATTCAAATTGATCACACCACAACCCTCAGATTCAAAATTTATTCTCTAATAGGTTACACATCCGTGTTTAGGTATATTTCGACTTACTGGGTCAGTAGAGTGGATTTTTTTGTTGTTGTTGCAAAATTTAACTTTTTCTAAACAAATTATAAGCAAATTTTACCTCAAAATCGTAGAATTATTCGCCATTCTTTGAATAAACGTCAATACAGTTACAGCAGTTGAAATTAAATGATATTTGTAGTAAGTTTTTGAAACATGAAATTCCATAATTACTTCTGTCAGAAATCTATGACACTTTTGTCGTTTTATTTTGATTTACATTCAGTTGTTTAAGAAAATGTCTGTTTAGTTGAAAATACTTACCCGGACATAGCTCTAGTCTCAGTTTCATACTGATTCTTCAACGTTTCGTATTCCTTGTATAAATTTTTCGATGCCGTGGACAATTTCGTGTATTCCTCATTTTTTTCAAACAGCTCCGTTTCTAAATGATCGTGTTTTATTTGTAAATTTAAATGTCTTTTTTCTATGTCCGATAAATTTCTCAGAGCTGAAAATAAAAGTTTTTAACAGTGTAGATTGCGGTGGCTTTAGCAGCTGATGATACTGAAAGTTTGTTTTGGTTATGAGAGTACTCGAGAAAAAGTTTTATCAAATTTCTATAATGCGTGTAGGATCTACAACATTATTTGTAAAATCCAAAATTTCGTTATTTTTTTAACAGTGTATATGGTGGAGGCAACCTCCAACCAAAAAATACACCACTTAACAAGAAGCGAAGCTTCCGATCATTTTTTGTATGCGCATGTCTGAAAATAGCCATTTTTATAATAAGATACTTGTCATATTCCACTTTGTCGACCAATTATATCGTCCATATTTGAAAATTTTATCATTTTCTCAGTGTATTTACTAAGTTATCTGTCAACGTCGGTCTCTCAAGGTCATAAATTTTGGTTACCAAAACATCAAAGAAAATGCGTCGGGCTTCGCTTCTTGTTAGCTGGTGTATTCTTTGCTCCAACACAAAAAGGCGGCACCTTGATGTACTGGAGGATGCAATAGCTTTGATCCAGGAACCCTGGATAATAAAGACCAAAATTACTGGTTTCAGTAGCCTAACTAGTCAAATTTTCAGCGTACCAAGCAATCAGCAACCTAGGTCAAGGAGTTCAAAAAAGTCTGCAGACAAAAACAAACAGCAGCCTGGAGAGCCTACTGTGAGGTAGTCGAAGATTTTCCACAAGTTTCTAGGCTACAGAAGGCACTCTCAAACGACCACCATAAGAGTATCGGCATCCTAACGAGAGAAAATGGCGACAAAGCCAACCTCTAAGAGAGCGCTGATATTCTTATGCAAACTCACTTCCCAGGTTCTGTCTTTCCTGGAACGACGAACTGAGCGGGAGTACCAACAACACCCTCAAAAAACAAGTCACCAAAAACCAAAGAAGGCTCAGGATGTTAGATCACTTAGCCTAAGAATTAAGTGGGGAATGGGAAAAAATACCAGCTTGGTTCAAACAGAACTAGCTGGTATCTCAATTGCCACAAAACAACTAACCAGAAAAGGAATATCTGGCATAAACATAACAATCTGCGCTGACAGCAGACAAGCCTTATTAGCCTTGAACAGACAACGTGTTACATCAGGGCTAGTATTAGAGTGCCACTAAGATTTAGCTAACGTCTCGGGAGATAACAATATTATCCTGAGTTGGGTTAAGGGGCACGACAGGAGAAAAGTTAATCGCATTGTCGATTCTTAAGCAAGAAGACTTTTAGGACCCAGCGACGACGGTAATTGCGGAACTAGCTAAACGTTACACCCATGCTCAATCCCTAAAGAGATGGGATGGAATCAAAGGATGCAGTCTTGCCAGGATCACCTTGGGCGTCCATGGGAAGCTGGCGCCAAAGAAATATTTGGCGATGACCAGAAAAAATCTACGCTTAACAGTAGGATTTCTGACTGGCCACTGTCAACTAAGGAAACACCTCCATACTATGGGGCTAGTGGGCACACCTCTATGCAGAATGTGTGAACAATAAGATGAAACTGTCAGGAATGTCTTATGTGAGTGCCTGGAGTTATCGTCAATAAGAGAGTGAAGCTTGGCCTACACCTGCCGATATAAAGGAGATGTCTTCTAGTGACCCGCTCGCCTTCCTGAAAAGGACAGGATGGACGATGACCTAGGAGGACAACTCCTCGGAAGGACATACAATGGGTCACATGTGGGACTAAACTCACCCTCCCCACTCTACAGATACAGATGGTGGAGGCTTTAGCAGCCATTAATACTGAAAGTTTGTTTTGATTATTAGAGTACTCAGAAAAATGTCTATAATGCGTATATGATCCACAACATTTTTAGTAAAAGTTAATGTTTCGTTTTAAAGTGTAGCCTTTTTTTAATATTGTCAAATTTTGAAAGATTCAAAGCAAAAAAACAGTCAAATAGTCATATGGAGAGCTACGCGCACTAATTCACGAAATTCGCTACAAAAATAGGTACCTTTTTCTTTTTCAGTCAAAAGAATTTTTCTTCTCTCCTCCGCTTCTTCGTATTTGATTTTCCATCTTAAAGCTTGGCTTTCCGTTACAGGTATCTTCGAAGCGTTGTTCGGCGATGACAGATGTCTATTATATTGTCTACGTAAAGGTATGTTTGAAGTTCCATTGCCGTTAGTTTTGTTCATCGACATCGTGCATCTGTTGTTATTAACAGACATTTTTCAAAATTCTCACATGAGGATTCGATAAAAGAATCTGAAACAAAAAAAAGTCGATTGCTCTCTTATTCAAACACCCGGTATCTATAGAAGACGAAAGTAATTTCGATTTCTAAAATCAACTCGACGTAATAATTAATCTTCCAAAATAAGAGTTACAACGTCCCAACACAAAGAGAGAATTAAAATGAATAAGGAGTGTCGGCATTTTTTTCGCGATATTTTCAAGTGAGAGTTTCCAGTCGGTCTGGTGATAAAAAAAAAGAAATTGTCGATAGGAAGGTTCGATTTTATTAAAATGTTATTACACTCGACTGCAGCTAGCAGTGGAACGTGTTTAATTTTTCTATCACGTATGGTTTTTTTTATAGATAATTGTTTACGTTTCGATGTATTTTTAACTATAAGTCATTCTAGGTAGGTATCTGGTGTTAATAATGTATACATTTTTTAAGGTACAAGAATGATACTAAGAGTTATGTAATCTTTTCTATTTTGGGAAAAAAAGTAGAAAATTTAAGTGAATCTTTGATTACTATACCGGGTGGGCAAATAAGAACATATCGGCATCGAGAAAATCCTGGTAAGACTTGTAGGTCCACCGCTAGAGGGAGTAATTGAATTGAAAAAAAATTTGGAAATCGGTTGATCCTAAAGGGCATCCCTGCAAATTCAATTTTCAAACGCATGCGATTTTGTCCCTAGTTGCTCTCCGAGTTCAAAGATAAAGCTATTCGATGCTTTTGAGCTCTTCGAGCTCAAAAGTCTTATCAAAGTTCGATAAAACACGATTTTTTTAATTTTCGAACTGCTATAACTTTTGAATGAATTTACCGATTTTCACGCGGTTGGCGGCGATCGATGTAGTTTTTTGAGCTCTATAAAAAATGCCGAAGAAAAAAATTGATCTGATGAAACATTTCGGAGTTATTACAAAAAACACTTTTTTTCGATTTTAACGACAACGATATCTCACGAACGCATCAACCGATTCTGACGCACTTGGTGGCGATCGATGCGGATTTTGAAGGTTAAGAGCTAGTTAGTTTTTGAGGTCGATCGGTTCAGCCAATTCGGAGATATTTTGAAAAAATGAAAAAAAACTTTTTTTTTTCACTTTTTTTGCAATTTCTCGAAATCTACTGGTCCGAATTGATTCAAACTTACAAGAAATCTAAGTTTTGCGAAGCCCTTTCGAATGACATGAACTACGATCAAATCGGTCAAGCCGTTCAGAAGTTATAAGAGGTTTACACACACACACCACACCATACCACACACCACACCACACCACACCACACCACACCACACCACACCACACACACTACACCACACACCACACACCACACACCACACACCACACCACACCACACAAAGTCTTATCAAAGTTCGATAAAACACGATTTTTTTAATTTTCGAACTGCTATAACTTTTGAATGAATTTACCGATTTTCACGCGGTTGGCGGCGATCGATGTAGTTTTTTGAGCTCTATAAAAAATGTCAAAGAAAAAAATTGATCTGATGAAACATTTCGGAGTTATTACAAAAAAACACTTTTTTTCGATTTTTACGACAACGATATCTCACGAACGCATCAAACCGATTCTGACGCACTTGGTAGCGATCGATGCGGATTTTGAAGGTTAAGAGCTAGTTAGTTTTTGAGGTCGATCGGTTCAGCCAATTCGGAGATATTTTGAAAAAATGAAAAAAAACTAACTTTTTTTTCACTTTTTTTGCAATTTCTCGAAATCTACCGGTCCGAATTGATTCCAACTTACAGGAAATCTAAGTTTTGCGAAGCCCTTTCGATTGACATGAACTGCGATCAAATCGGTCAAGCCGTTCAGAAGTTATAAGAGGTTTACACACACACACACACCACACCACACACCACACACCACACCACACACCACACCACACACCACACCACACCACACCACACCACACACCACATACCACACATCACACCACACTACACCACACACCACACCACACCACACCACACCACACCACACCACACACCACATACCACACATCACACCACACTACACCACACACCACACCACACCACACCACACCACACCACACCACACCACACCACACCACACCACACCACACCACACCACACCACACCACACCACACCACACCACACCACACCACACCACACCACACCACACCCCACCACACCACACCACACCACACCACACCACACCACACCACACCACACCACACCACACCACACCACACACCACACCACACCACACACCACACCACACACCACACCACACACCACACACCACACCACACCACACCACACCACACCACACCACACCACACCACACCACACCACACCACACCACACCACACCACACCACACCACACCACACCACACACCACACACACCACACACCACACCACACCACACACCACACACCACACACCACACACCACACACCACACACCACACACCACACACCACACACCACACACCACACACCACACACCACACACCACACACCACACACCACACACCACACACCACACCACACCACACACACCACACACACCACACACACCACACACACCACACACATACACATACATACATACATACATACAGACGTACGGACAACATCGTAAAAATAGTCAGGAAAGCTTCTAAGGGCTTCAAAACGTCGAGATTTGTTGAAACCTCGATTTTTTTAAAACGGGGTAAGAACAATAACTTCCCGATTTTTCGAAAATCATTAAGAAGAATCATTGATTTTCTTAGCGGGAAGTTAAAAATAAAAAGTCAAATTCTGCAAAATCTACCCAATTAAGAAGCACGATAAAAACAATCATCGTATCATTCGAAAAATTCTGCGTATATTTGATATTACACGTTTTAGTCTATCTGCTCAAATAAGAGATGGTGGGAGAGTGGGAACTTTTTCATCAAAAAACACCCTTAACTCCGGATTTTCCTAACCGATTTTTGCAAAGTTGGTCTTGTTAAAAAGAGCTCTTTTCTATCAATTTACCTGTTATATACTCAACGCCCCTCAATTAGTAACGTGCATGCTAGAAGGACTATTTTAATTTATTTTTAAATCTAGTTCTTTTTGGAAAATATTGAATGGAAGCATACACTATTAACAATGGAATATTAAAGTAGACCGAAATAGCAGAAATTTGAAGAAAACCGCATGTCAATATATTTTTCCTATCACAAGATATTTTAAGAAACTTAGTCTTATTATGTCGTGTATATTTCGCTTCGAAGATAATTAGTTTTAATCGTAAACATTTTATAAATGATCGGTTCGGGCTTAATACAGTTCTGGAAACGAATGTACTTGGGTATTTGTAAAAAAAAAGTTACCATACACTCGAAAGAACTTTCTTCGGATCTTTGTGGGGTCAGTGACAAGATATATGAATGCAAAATTTACTATTGTTTTTGTAATTAATTTTATACAGTTTAAAAATGCTTTCTCTCCAAATCCAAGAAGGTTTGCTTATCTTTATTATTTCAGGCTCTAAATATATTTTTTTTTGAATCGAGATGGGAAACTCATGTTCGAATGGGTCCAAGACCCAAACAGTGCTGGACTCAACTCCAAGGGGATGCCTACCAACCAAATCCACCTCAAACTTGCCGTTACTCCCGCCTCGGAATCACTACCCTAGCATACTTCGAGACGGGCGGCGATTCCTCCCTAGCACACTCTCCGCTCACACCATCGTCTTCTCCCTAACTATTACTCCTACCTCTTATGCCATATCAAGACCTTCTCTCCCCCTAACCATGCTCTCTACTACGCCACTCACCTCCATTCATTCCTCCTCCACCCTCAACATTATCTCCACCATATTCTCCCAATACACCGCCCCCCTAGTTTCCTCTCCAGTTTCTTCAGCACTTCCTCGTTCCTACAGCATCTAAACACATGCCCCACATCATCCTTCACTTCACACCTCTCGCACAGTCCAGTCTCTCTTTTTCAAATCTTGTGGAGGTACCCTACTCTCGACCCATGTCCAGTGAACACCTGTGTCAAGAAGCAGTTCACCTCCCCGAATTTTCGGTCCATCCAATCTCTCGTATTCCCAATCGCTCCTTTTAGCGCGCCCTCATACTCATCCCATCTTCTCTCCATTTCCTCCTCCATCCATTCCTGTACTTCCTCTCTGGTCGCACACCTCCAGAGTTTATTCCTGGCTCTAGCCATCTCGTCCAATGGGTAAGTCCTTGCCAGCACCGCTGCTGCCAGTCCACCCACTGTCCTGTACCTCTGCATCCGCAGGAGAGGCCTAACCCTCGCATTCACCCCGCTCTTTCACCCACTCCTCCGCACCGTACAGCATACTCTGCTCTACCGTCCTACCAATTATCCTCCTCTTCCACTCTCCCGGCCCTTTCACATTACACATCAATCTCCCCAGTCATGCTGCCCTCACTTTCCCCTTCTCTGCCGCCTTTAACATGTGTGTTCTGAAGGATAATTGACCATTCAACCACACCCCTAGGTATTTCACAGACCCCTTCATACGAATTCTCCTTCACCCCCACCCTCCCTTCCCTCGTCTTGCTCCGTCCTTTCACTAGCAACCCCACCGTATTACCTTTCGCCACTTCTAATCCGCACCGCTCTATCTTCTCCACAATCTTCCTACACATTCTCTCCGCCTTTCTTTCTATCTCCGCCTCTCCCTTTGCCATACATACCAGACAAACATCGTCCGCATACACCGTAATCACAAACCTCATCAAACACACACTTCTATAGCGTTGGTCCAAGAACCGTGCCTTGGGGTACTCCAGCCTCCATCTCATACCTCCTCCCTCTAGTGTCTACTATCACACGTCCCGTCAGGTAGTCCTCCACCAGGTTAACCAAACCCTCCCCCACTCCAAGCATCAGCAATGCGCTCAAAACTGCCCGTTTGCTGACACTGTTGAACGCGTTCCCGACGTCGAAGAATAAAGGTAGGGCCAATTTCTTGTTCCTCCAGCTACCCGCCCTAGCCCTTTCAACCAAGCCCATTACCCTGCTCAGCGCCGAGATACATGATTTTCCCATCGCAAACCCGTGCTGGTTTACCCTAAAACCCCCATTCCTACCAACTTTTTCCACAATCCTATCCTTTATTATCCCCTCCATCAATTTACCCATACCACACGGCAAGCTGATGGGCCTGTAGTCCCCCACCCACTTCCCCTCTCTACCCGCCTTCTTCAGCAGTATCACCCTGGCCACCTTTCATCCTTCCGGAAACTCTTCCTCCCTCTTCTCCCTGTCACTCCCTATTGTCATCCAACAACTCTTCATCATATCACCACTCACGTCATCTATCCTTACTTTAATGTTTCTCCCTCCTAAAAATCACTTCATCCAATATATCATGCGCTATCCTGCATTTCCCTAAATTTATCTGCAACACACTCCATCCATCCCCTACATTCCTTCCTCCCGCGCCCCTTCCTCCTATTCGACCAGACTCGTCCCCTCTGAGTTCATTTTGTTTTAAAAAGCCATGTTTCTCTTTTTTTTTGGGAGGAATTACTTACTATTGTACAGGGTGTCTGATTAAGATAGGTAACCCGCTGTATCTCAGAAACTATTTATCGTACAGTTTAAAGAAAAAAATCTGTATTACGAACTCGCATACGAGAAACGGCTAGACATTATTTTCAAGTTTTCTACTAAACCGCTAGAGGGCGTAGTTAACAATAATAACACAAAAACATCATTTTTCTATAAAAAATGTACCGTTATAATAGCACAAAATTTAAATATTCTCAATCATTAGATCATTTTACGTAAGTTTGCTCCAGTACTTTTTCCTCTATCTTGTAAAATAACTGGTAGGGGTGAGCTGACTCAATAAAACTGATATAACTTTTGTTCCGCTTTATGGATTTTGACAAATTTAGTATCATTTGAAAGGGAAAACAATTTCTAATAAAATATTATATCATCGTTTTATTCCAGTTGTTTTAACGGTCGCTAGGTGGCGGTGATTGAATAATTGTTTTGTTTTCAACTTTTTTGGGAATCTTCAATTTCGATGCGCTATTTTTTAATCATTTACTTGAAAGAGAAGGGAATTTTTAAAAAATGGTGAAAACCGCATATCTATAAAAAATAGAGCCTAGGGAGAGTATCTTTTATAAAAAGTATCATTAAAATGGGCTTGTTTAAAAATTGGTAGGCGTGTAATATAACAACAATGTAATTTGCGTGTCCTAGAAACATAAGATGATTCCCATTCACTTAAGACAGTTTTTCCGATACTCAAACATGACGTAGTACCAAAGGAAGTATTTTGAAATAGACCAGCCAAATTTGTATACACAATGCGGAGGCGTATCCAGAAAAGAAGGTGAGATAAATATTATTCAAAGAAATAATTTCAGTGGCGTTCCGTTTTAAAATAACCCTTAAATTTATCAAAAAAATTGGGAGGGTGACTGAAAAAAAAAGTTTTAATAAATTGAACAATTCAAAAAATGAACCTACACGAAATCAGGTGACTCACTATCACCTACACAATGCAAACAATTGTTATTAATCAGTTATTTACTTTCATACGACCTTGTTACAGATAAAAACGTTATACTCATACCTTCTTGTTTAATAATCAACGTTTTTTGTGTAAATTGGCACCTTTTAAATGCTTAATATCGTTCTAAACATGCGAAATCTACATTTTCCGACCTGCTAAAAGAGTTACATACGAGGGTTGTCTTTTTTACAGCGTGTCCCAAGTTATCGTTCACAGGCTTAATTTAAAAGATAAACCAATACTATAGAATTTGTTGTGAATGGCATAACAAGTCCTTCCTAATGACGTATCAGTCACCCCTTCACTTTCTATTTTCAAATGGCACCCCCTGTATATTTTCGTAGAAAATAGATAGTGTTTAAATCGCGAATATGATTTTTTTTATTGTTTTTAGGCGCGCTTATGATTTCTCCCACGATTGTTTCTATCATTACAAAAAAATATTCTTCTAAAAAAGATCTAATTGCAAGAATAATCTAATCATGTTACAGTTCCTTCACTCCGCTTTTTTTTTTATTACTAAAATTGTGTGCTACATTTCCCGTTATTTCAGATAAAGCTCTCTCTATCAGGAAACTTTTAAACTAATAAATATTGTTTGTTTAAAAAAACACTTCAATTGACTCACTTCGTAGTTTTCATTATCCGAAAAAAACCTTATTTAGTGACGAATCCAACTGTGAACAAATTACATTTAAATATATTTGTAAAATTAGAAAATTTTTAGGTAAATAATAATAGTTTTTAAAGGAAACTATATAAGGATACTCTTTCTAAAGTCAATGTGAAGAAATAAGAAAAATTCAATGTTATCAGATATAATTTCTAAAATTGCTATTAAAAAAACTTGATGTATATTTAAGAAAATTTTGAAGAGCCGGCAACATGCCAATATGGCTGTGAAAACAAAAGTAGAACTAAAGTATTTTGCATTGGCACCAACTAAGTCGGTTAGTTATAATTATAGAAAAAATGAGCTGATTCATCTGTCACATTATTATTTTTATTTTACAGATCAATAACAAACTTTTAATAAAAACATCAATATAACTTTTTATCTTTCAATTGGGACACCCAGTATGTGATTAAATATTTTGAAATAATATACTGGATTTGCCATTTGAACGAATGTATACTGCCAATTTTTTGAATAATGATGCTGTTTAAATTTCGTCAACACCCTGTATAATAAAAATAATAATTTCTTCTATTTCAATTATAACATTATCATTTTATAAATTCAATTGTACCGGTCGTAGGGATGCGCGATACTATCCGATATTACAGTGTATCGATACTTTTACTTCCGATACTCGATATTTTGTATCGATACTATGCTTTTCGATACATTCCAAGTATCGATAAATTTGTAGTGTATCGATACCTTGCGATACGGGATTTTTAGTGGTAGCGGCAAGTGGCGTTATCTATAGTGATGAGCGATATCGTGATTTTTTAATCACATTGTGAAATGATATCGTGCTTTTTTTAACGAAACTAAAAATAAAAAACGAAAAATGCAGTTTTTTGCGTTTTTCGAGCTAATTTTGAGGTTATGTGGAAAAGTCAAGTTGTAGATTTTCTCAAGATCTACAAATTTTATAATCAACTTTTTATTCTAGGAACTCAACTTTGGACAGAAATCGCAATAATGTCTTTTTCCACCCCCCCCCCCCCAAAGTGTTTTTTACCGAAAAAACGTTATAACTCTAAAAATTTCCAATATTTTAATTTGAAATTTTTTTTCATGGTTTGTGACTATCAAAGCTACCTTCTACTAAATTTTCATCAAAATCGAACATTTTTTAACAAAACTAACAATAAAAAACGAAAAATGTGCAGTTTTTTGCGTTTTTAGAGCTAATTTGTGTGGTTTTTCTCAAGATCTACAACTTTTATAATCAACTTTTTATTCTAGGAACTCAACTTTGGCCGAAAATCGCAATAATGTATTTTTCCAGCCCCCCAAAAAAGTGTTTTTTACCGAAAAAACGTCAAAACTCGAAAAATTTCCAAAATTTCAATTTGAAATTTTTTTTCATGGTTTGTGACTATCAAAACTACCTTCTACTAAATTTTCATCAAAATCGAACATTTTTTAACAAAACTAACAATAAAGAACGAAAAATGTGCAGTTTTTTGCGTTTTTAGAGCTAATTTTGAGGTTATGTGAAAAAGTCACTGAAAAAAAAGTTGTGGTTTTTCTCAAGATCTACAACTTTTATAATCAACTTTTCATTCTAGGAACTCAACTTTGGCCGAAAATCGCAATAATGTATTTTTCCACCCCCCCAAAAAAGTGTTTTTTACCGAAAAAACGTCAAAACTCGAAAAATTTCCAAAATTTCAATTTGAAATTTTTTTCATGGTTTGTGACTATCAAAGCTACCTTCTACTAAATTTTCATCAAAATCGAACATTTTTTAACGAACCAAAAATAAAAAACGAAAAATACAGTTTTTTGCGTTTTTCGACCTAATTTTGAAGTTATGTGAAAAAGTCACTAATTAAAAAGTTGTAGATTTTCTCAAGATCTACAACTTTTATGAAGAATTTTTTATTTTAGAACCTCAACTTTGGACGGAAATCGCAATAATGTCTTTTTCCACCCCCCCCCCCCCCCAAAAAAGAGAGTGTTTTTTACCGAAAAAACGTCAAAACTAGGAAAATTTCCAATACTTTGGCCGAAAATCGCAATAATGTCTTTTTCCACCCCCCAAAAAGGTGTTTTTTACCAAAAAAACGTCAAAATTGGGAAAATCTCGGATCGTTAACGTATCGATACTTCGAGTATCGATACATTAATATTCGATATTTCACTGTATCGATACTTTACGTTCCGATCGTATCGATTCCTAATATCGATACTTTCTAGTGTATCGCGCAACACTAACCGGTCGTCGATCCCGTTATTGTTACCAAGGACTATACACGGTCATTCCTTAAAAAAACCTCTCGAATGTTCATAATACAGGATGTACCGAAATGGTGGAGTAGGTTAATTGCTTTGGAATGCATAAACAACGATAGGTACGAATGGAAAAAAGTTAAATTTAATAAATACTTTTAAATTATTAAGTTTATTATACGTCTAAGAGGAGACACATTTTTATTTTTAGCTTTAGAGAAAGATATCATTTTTTTGCTTGTTCTAAAACCCCATACAATTTTTTTCCTGCTTCATTTTATGGTCAGTTTTTATAGTGTATTTTTATCATATTGATAGCTGAAGAGCTCATTATAAATTCAAAAACGTGTCTGAAACACTTCAGGGTGATTCAAAGAATTAAACAGAATTGTAAGCGCTTCTTCATGTGAATAAGTGTTCAGTTAGCAACTTTCGCTAAATTATTCCTGTATAGTGAACCGTAGGTAGCGAGGACAATAGAACCCTAATACCATTACCATTATAAAAATTCAAAACATCTCTATAATCTGGTTATTTTTATTATTTTAATAGAAATTAAAAAGAATGAGAATTTAAAAATTATTTACCGAAGTTGAATATATCACCCACTAGATTATCATTACAATTTCGCTCTTAGTACAAAAATTCATAGGATTTTACATAAAATTGACTATAAAATGAAACAGGTTTTGAAAAACTCAAATTTCATCTCAATTTATAACATTTTTTCTAAAACTGAAATAAAAAGAACAGTAAGATTATATCAGTAGTTATAAATAAATCGTTATATAAAATTTTTCTTATCTATTTTAACTGACATCACATCTAATTTTCAAGAATTTTAATTAGAACATAATTCCGATAAAGTTGTTCGTAATGGATTTCCCTTTTTATTTGGGTTCCGGTCCAACAAAAATTGTTCCCGAACCTCTCCCAAGTGTACAAAAAAAATCATTTTGTGGTTTTACGAAACAACGATGCAAGTGAAATTTTTTTTCGGATTAACTGAAAATTTTGGGAAAAGTATTCAATTTAAGGTATAAAAATCGCATTTTTAATCAATTGGACAGTTCTATTATTTTTTAGTTCGTTTTAAAAAGGTGGTATATTATAAAAAAAATGTATTTCATTTATTTTTTACTTTTTAGATCGATTTAACAAATAAAACAAAATTATCACCGTGTCCAGGCAAACCATAGGCCTACAATTAATAATTTTCGGCATCCAAACCTCTATACCGCTTGGCTACGAAGTCATAATATTTATATTGTAATGTTTTTGTTATTTATATAAATAGTTTTTACTTGTGGGATAAAATTATACACACTATGGCTAGTTACTATCTATTGATTTATTTATTAAACTTAATTTATATTCACACTCTATTTAATGTCTACTAATTTATTTACACTCGGTATAATAGTTCTAATTTATTTTTACCACTAGAATATTACACTATTGATCTTCACTATTTCATTCACTTCGCTTCCCTAATTGTCGACGCACTCAAAAACCCGCGTATATATAGTCTTTATCAACTCTCGAAAATTCTAGTATTTTCCGCGCTCGTCCTATGCGTAGACAAAGCATATTTTCGAGAATGTTCTCGAAAGGAGCGCAGCCACCAAAATTTACAGTCGAGAGACAGGGCAGGCTTTGAGTTGGTGACTTCGCAACAATATGTTGTACAGACCGTAGGATGTAGGTATGTCAAAACTAAAAAAGTGGCGTTTTATCAATAATTCTCCATACAAGAAAGTCCAGACATAAAATAAGCCGTGGTAAAAATAAATTAACTCACCAAGAGCCTTTTTCCGTTCCCTATAAGCATGAATCCTCTCGGCAGCCTGTCTCTTGCGGCGTAAAATTAATTAATTCATTCGCAAACACCGCGTAGCACTTGCACGAATGAGTGAGAATATAAATATTTCATTTTTTCGCTTTTTAGTTCGATTTACTATAAGGAGGTTATTCATATACAATTGAAAAATGTTCACCGTGTCCAGGATTCAAACCGCGTGCCTACAATTCATAATTTTCGGCATACAAACCACTATACCGCTCGGCTACGAAGACATAATAGAATTTACTGTTTGGACCCTTACTTACATTGTGGAATCTACTCATATATTACTGTTATAAACTGATTCAAATTAATTCCACTATTTATTTTCATAATTTTTTCATTAAATAGTGGAATAAATAATTAGAAACAATTAGTTTCATTTATAAGATTGAGAAGACATAATATTTTTATGTTGTATATAGACCATTATAATGTATGTCAAACGCGAAATGCCACATGCGGTAGATGGCTCTGTAGCAGAATAGCGTCAGTCAAAATAGCGCTGGACAAAATAGCGCTAGGTTAAAATAGCGTTAGTCAAAATAGCATCGCACAAAAATAACGCAGAACAAAAACAGCGGCGGACAAAATAGCTTATTCTCTTCCCCTTCTCGAAAATATATCAAAGAATTTATATTCCACATGAAATTTTCCAAAAAGGGGAAGGGAATAAGCTATGCGGCAGACAAAATAGCTTATTCCCTTTCATTTCTCGAAAATATATCACAGAATTTGTATTCCACATGAAGTTTTCCAAAAAGGGAGAGGGAATAAGCTATGTGGCAGATAAAATAGCTTATTCCCTTCCCCTTCACGAAAATATATCAAAGAATTTATATTCCACATTAAATTTTCCAAAAAGGGGAAGGGAATAAGCAATGCGGCAGACAAAATAGCTTATTCTCTTCCCCTTCTCGAAAATATATCAAAGAATTTATATTCCACATGAAATTTTCCAAAAAGGGGAAGGGAATAAGCTATGCGGCAGACAAAATAGCTTATTCCCTTCCATTTCTCGAAAATATATCAAAGAATTTGTATTCCACATGAAGTTTTCCAAAAAGGGAGAGGGAATAAGCTATGTGGCAGATAAAATAGCTTATTCCCTTCCCCTTCACGAAAATATATCAAAGAATTTATATTCCACATTAAATTTTCCAAAAAGGGGAAGGGAATAAGCAATGCGGCAGACAAAATAGCTTATTCCCTTCCCTTTCTCGAAAATATATCAAAGAATTTGTATTCCACATGAAGTTTTCCAAAAAGGGGAAGGGAATAAGCTATGCGGCAGACAAAATAGCTTATTCCCTTCCCCTTCTCGAAAATATATCAAAGAATTTGTATTCCACATTAAATTTTCCAAAACGGGAAAGGGAATATAAGATATGTGGCAGACAAAATAGCTTATTCCCTTCCCTTTCTCGAAAATATATCAAAGAATTTGTATTCCACATGAAATTTTCCAAAAAGGGGAAGGGAAAAAGCTATGCGGCAGACAAAATAGCTTATTCCCTTCCCTTTCTCGAAAATATATCAAAGAATTTGTATTCCACATGAAATTTTCCAAAAAGGGGAAGGGAAAAAGCTATGCGGCAGACAAAATAGCTTATTCCCTTCCCTTTCTCGAAAATATATCAAAGAATTTGTATTCCACATGAAGTTTTCCAAAAAGGGGAAGGGAATAAGCTATGCGGCAGACAAAATAGCTTATTCCCTTCACCTTCTCGAAAATATATCAAAGAATTTGTATTCCACATGAAGTTTTCCAAAAAGGGGAAGGGAATAAGCTATGCGGCAGACAAAATAGCTTATTCCCTTCCCTTTCTCGAAAATATATCAAAGAATTTGTATTCCACATGAAGTTTTCCAAAAAGGGGAAGGGAATAAGCTATGCGGCAGACAAAATAGCTTATTCTCTTCCCTTTCTCGAAAATATATCAAAGAATTTGTATTCCACATGAAGTTTTCCAAAAAAGGGGAAGGGAATAAGCTATGCGGCAGACAAAATAGCTTATTCCCTTCCATTTCTCGAAAATATATCACAGAATTTGTATTCCACATGAAGTTTTCCAAAAAGGGAGAGGGAATAAGCTATGTGGCAGATAAAATAGCTTATTCCCTTCCCCTTCTCGAAAATATATCAAAGAATTTGTATTCCACATGAAATTTTCCAAAAAGGAGAAGGGAATAAGCTATGCGGCAGACAAAATAGCTTATTCCCTCCCCTTTCTCGAAAATATATCAAAGAATTTGTATTCCACATGAAGTTTTCCAAAAAGGGGAAGGGAATAAGCTATGCGGCAGACAAAATAGCTTATTCCCTTCCCTTTCTCGAAAATATATCAAAGAATTTGTATTCCACATGAAGTTTTCCAAAAAGGGAGAGGGAATAAGCTATGTGGCAGACAAAATAGCTTATTCCCTTCCCCTTCTCGAAAATATATCAAAGAATTTGTATTCCACATGAAGTTTTCCAAAAAGGGGGACAAAATAGCTTATTCCCTTCCCCTTCTTGAAAATATATCAAAGAATTTGTATTCCACATGAAGTTTTCCAAAAAGGGGAAGGGAATAAGCTATGCGGCAGACAAAATAGCTTATTCCCTTCCCCTTCTCGAAAATATATCAAAGAATTTGTATTCCACATGAAGTTTTCCAAAAAGGGAGACAAAATAGCTTATTCCCTTCCCCTTCTCGAAAATATATCAAAGAATTTGTATTCCACATGAAGTTTTCCAAAAAGGGGAAGGAAATAAGCTATGCGGCAGACAAAATAGCTTATTCCCTTCCCCTTCTCGAAAATATATCAAAGAATTTGTATTCCACATGAAGTTTTCCAAAAAGGGGAAGGGAATAAGCTATGCGGCAGACAAAATAGCTTATTCCCTTCCCCTTCTCGAAAATATATCAAAGAATTTGTATTCCACATGAAATTTTCCAAAAAGGAGAAGGGAATAAGCTATGCGACAGACAAAATAGCTTATTCCCTCCCCTTTCTCGAAAATATATCAAAGAATTTGTATTCCACATGAAGTTTTCCAAAAAGGGGAAGGGAATAAGCTATGCGGCAGACAAAATAGCTTATTCCCTTCCCCTTCTCGAAAATATATCAAAGAATTTGTATTCCACATGAAATTTTCCAAAAAGGAGAAGGGAATAAGCTATGCGACAGACAAAATAGCTTATTCCCTCCCCTTTCTCGAAAATATATCAAAGAATTTGTATTCCACATGAAGTTTTCCAAAAAGGGGAAGGGAATAAGCTATGCGGCAGACAAAATAGCTTATTCCCTTCCCCTTCTCGAAAATATATCAAAGAATTTGTATTCCACATGAAGTTTTCCAAAAAGGGGAAGGGAATAAGCTATGCGACAGACAAAATAGCTTATTCCCTCCCCTTTCTCGAAAATATATCAAAGAATTTGTATTCCACATGAAGTTTTCCAAAAAGGGGAAGGGAATAAGCTATGCGGCAGACAAAATAGCTTATTCCCTTCCCCTTCTCGAAAATATATCAAAGAATTTGTATTCCACATGAAATTTTCCAAAAAGGAGAAGGGAATAAGCTATGCGACAGACAAAATAGCTTATTCCCTCCCCTTTCTCGAAAATATATCAAAGAATTTGTATTCCACATGAAGTTTTCCAAAAAGGGGAAGGGAATAAGCTATGCGACAGACAAAATAGCTTATTCCCTCCCCTTTCTCGAAAATATATCAAAGAATTTGTATTCCACATGAAGTTTTCCAAAAAGGGGAAGGGAATAAGCTATGCGGCAGACAAAATAGCTTATTCCCTTCCCCTTCTCGAAAATATATCAAAGAATTTGTATTCCACATGAAGTTTTCCAAAAAGGGGAAGGAAATAATCTATGCGGCAGACAAAATAGCTTATTCCCTTCCCCTTCTCGAAAATATATCAAAGAATTTGTATTCCACATGAAGTTTTCCAAAAAGGGGAAGGGAATAAGCTATGCGGCAGACAAAATAGCTTATTCCCTTCCCCTTCTCGAAAATATATCAAAGAATTTGTATTCCACATGAAATTTTCCAAAAAGGAGAAGGGAATAAGCTATGCGACAGACAAAATAGCTTATTCCCTCCCCTTTCTCGAAAATATATCAAAGAATTTGTATTCCACATGAAGTTTTCCAAAAAGGGGAAGGGAATAAGCTATGCGACAGACAAAATAGCTTATTCCCTCCCCTTTCTCGAAAATATATCAAAGAATTTGTATTCCACATGAAGATTTCCAAAAAGGGGAAGGGAATAAGCTATGCGGCAGACAAAATAGCTTATTCCCTTCCCCTTCTCGAAAATATATCAAAGAATTTGTATTCCACATGAAGTTTTCCAAAAAGGGGAAGGAAATAAGCTATGCGGCAGACAAAATAGCTTATTCCCTTCCCCTTCTCGAAAATATATCAAAGAATTTGTATTCCACATGAAGTTTTCCAAAAAGGGGAAGGGAATAAGCTATGCGGCAGACAAAATAGCTTATTCCCTTCCCCTTCTCGAAAATATATCAAAGAATTTGTATTCCACATGAAATTTTCCAAAAAGGAGAAGGGAATAAGCTATGCGACAGACAAAATAGCTTATTCCCTCCCCTTTCTCGAAAATATATCAAAGAATTTGTATTCCACATGAAGTTTTCCAAAAAGGGGAAGGGAATAAGCTATGCGGCAGACAAAATAGCTTATTCCCTTCCCCTTCTCGAAAATATATCAAAGAATTTGTATTCCACATGAAATTTTCCAAAAAGGAGAAGGGAATAAGCTATGCGACAGACAAAATAGCTTATTCCCTCCCCTTTCTCGAAAATATATCAAAGAATTTGTATTCCACATGAAGTTTTCCAAAAAGGGGAAGGGAATAAGCTATGCGGCAGACAAAATAGCTTATTCCCTTCCCCTTCTCGAAAATATATCAAAGAATTTGTATTCCACATGAAATTTTCCAAAAAGGAGAAGGGAATAAGCTATGCGACAGACAAAATAGCTTATTCCCTCCCCTTTCTCGAAAATATATCAAAGAATTTGTATTCCACATGAAGTTTTCCAAAAAGGGGAAGGGAATAAGCTATGCGGCAGACAAAATAGCTTATTCCCTTCCCCTTCTCGAAAATATATCAAAGAATTTGTATTCCACATGAAGTTTTCCAAAAAGGGGAAGGGAATAAGCTATTTTGTCTGCAGCTGTTTTTGTTCTGCGTTATTTTTGTGCTGCGCTATTTTGACTAACGCTATTTTAACCGAGCGCTATTTTGTCCAGCGCTATTTTGACTGACGCTATTCTGCTACAGAGCCGCGGTAGATGGACGAAAAATTAAATTATTTTGAAGTTGGCTATTAAGTCCTTGTTTAAAAATCCTCTGATAACTAAACTTGACAATGATAGATGCAGGGGTCCATATTTCATTTTTGGACAAATGGAGGAGGGGTCAGATTGGTTCCTTTATTTTCCCTATTAAATGTAGGGCGACTTGCCTCAGGCCCCCAAATGTCGGACAGCGAACCTTATTTCGATAATGTTTACCCTTCTGCTAGAAAATATCTTTTTATTTTCCGGCACAGTTTGCTTTTGGTTTATTTGCTTAAATTATATAGTGCTTTTAACTCTAAATTAAGACCAAAAGAGCCTTCGACTATCTCTTTTTTCACTTCTAATTGCGTCCAAAACGATGACAAGTACTTCTAATTAAAGATTTCTTCGAACAATAAACCTTCTCATAAAAAAGTCATTTATAATCTTATCGTCGGCAATAAGCAACAATTAAATAAATAACAAAGAAAATAACCTTCAATCGAGCTTGTCGATTTAAATAATTCTCGACGGCAACCAATAATAAACTCACCTGTGTCGGAAATATCCGCAAAATCGATAAAACAACACCTGTGAGTGAACGAAAAACGTTAGCCGAAGAAAGTAACACAAAACAAAACTCGAATCCGAAATCGTTCGACTGTACAAAAATAAACGCGGACTAAGTCATGTCACCCTAGCCGCGAACGGAGACGTAAACTGAAACAAGAAACAAGTGAAATAAATTGTGACTTATCTTTCGATACGGCCAACAAAGATCCAACTCCTTCCAAGCCATATCTGAGATCGTGTGACTCATTTCCTTCGCACATGTTCGTCCAAGATAAGTTATACGCATGACATACTTTATTCTGCTCTGCCTACTTACTTGAAATCGAAATGCTTACGGAATAGATGGGTCAAAAATAGGGATGGTGATTCTTTCTGAAAAAGATCGATTTTTAAATCGATTCGAATCGTAAAATGATGAATCGATACATAAAAAAATCAAGGTCTAAAAGATCGATTTAAAAAAAATCGATTATTTTCAAGTTGTATTTTTTACAATGTAAATATAAATCGATCTTTTTTATTGAAAAACAACAAGAAAGTTACCCCTAAATAAACAATCTCTCTCCGAGATCTCTTATCAGTAAAATTGGGGATTTTTTTGAGGGTTCAGGGAATTCGATAATAATAAAAATTATTTTTTTATTACCATATTATTATCACAAAGTATCGGATTAGGAATGTATGAGATTAATGGAAAAGAATCATCGATAAAATAAAAATCGATTTTTCTTTATTCAAAATTAATGGATTTGTCGAAAAAATCGATTTTAATAAAAAATAAATCGATTTCTGCGAAAAGATCGTTGATTTTTTTTGATTGTTTTAAAAATGGACATGCTATTCGTATATATTCCGATAATAAACCTAAGAGATTTATTCGTTAACGATATTTATCGGATTGAAAAAAAATCAAATAAAATTATATGAAAATTGTCAAAAATTTTGAAATATGGTCAATAATTACCAATTATTGTCAAAATACTGTTGAAAATTGTCAATAATTGTTAAAATTTTGAAAAATGGCCAAAAATAGTCAAAAAATTTGGAAAAATGGTCAATAATTGTTGAAAAACTGTCAAAATTGACAATAATTGTTGAAAAATGGTCAATAATTTTTAAAAAATGATCAATAATTGTTGAAAAATTTGGAAAAATGGTCAGCAATTGTTGCAAAACTGTCAAAATTGGTCAATCATTTTTGAAAAATGGTCAATAATTTAAAAAAAATTATCAATAATTGTTGAAAAATTTGGGAAAATGGTCAGTAATTGTTGCAAAACTCAAAATTGGTCAATAATTGTAAAAAATGGTCAATAATTATTGAAAAACTGTCAAAATTGGTCAATAATTGTAAAAAGTGATCAATAATTTTTAAAAAATGATCAATAATTGTTAAAAAATTTGAAAAATGGTCAATAATTGTTGCAAAACTGTCAAAATTGGTCAATAATTGTTAAAAAAATGGTCAATAATTTTTAAAAAATGATCAGTTATTGTTGCAAAACTGTCAAAATTGGTCAATAATTTTTAAAAAATGATCAGTAATTGTTGAAAAACTGTCAATAATGGTCAAAAACTGTTAAAAATGGACAATTTTTGTCAAAAACTGTCAATAATTGTTAAAAATGGTCAATAGTTCGCAATTATTGTCAAAAACTGCTGAAAATTGTCAATAATTGTCAAAAATTTTGAAAAGTGGTCGATAATTATCAAAAATTTTAAAACAAATTTGAAAAATGGTCATTAATTGTCAATTATTGTCAAAAACTGTTGAAAATTGTCAATTATTGTTAAAATTTGAAAAATGGTCAGTAATAGTTGCAAAACTGTCAAAATTGGTCAATAATTAAAAAAAAAGGTCAATAATTGTTGAAAAACTGTCAAAATTGGTCAATAATTGTGAAAAATGGTCAATAATTTTTAAAAAATGGTCGATAATTGTTGAAAAACTGTCAAAATTGGCCAATAATTGTAAAAAACGGTCAAAAATTTCATAAAAAATGGTCAAAAATTGTCAAAAAGTATGGAAAAACTGTCAAAATTGGTCAATAATTGTTAAAAATGGACGATTTTTGTCAAAAACTGACAATAATTGTTGAAAAATGGTCAATAATTTTGAGAAATGGTCAATAATCGTCAAAAGGTGTCAACGTTTTGAAAAATAGTCAATAAATAATACGAGAGCCGTTTTAAAAAATCCACTCCTTAAACACACGTAATTTATACAAAATCGATTAATATTACTCGAAAAATCGATAATTAAATATCGATTATAACAAAATAATAATCGATTTATATAAAAATCGTTTAATTTTTCAAACATCCCTACTTATAGAGTTCCCTATAAGCTTTTTTGAAAAAAAAAGCAACAGTGTCTGTCGAGTCTACTGGGATCCGAGCGGTTCCGCTCTCATTACTACTTGCGATGTTGCCGGGGCAATTGAAAAAAAAAGCCGCTCTACTAAAAACACAAAAAAAAATCGAAAGTCGATTTTCAAGGGTGAAATATCGATTCACTGAATCGATTCATTACAACATATCGATTTAAAAAATCGATTCATTCGGTCCGAAGAATCGATTATTCGATTAATCGATTTCAGATCGCCATCCCTAGTCAAAAAGACTACGATGATGCCAGTGTTTCCAAAACATCTTGTAAACTAATATTTCAGATATCCGATTTTTAATGTTTGCTTCACTATATTTCCCTGACCCTGTATCATAGTACATAAATACAGTGTTTCCATTTTAAAACTTTATGAGTACATTTATCTCCTATGTCATTTTAAGTTCCTCCTCTCTATCCTAGAAACGGATTTACGATTTTTTTTTTCGTGCACGATATAAAATTGACACACGGTATATTACAGCTCTTTCTTTTGAATTAAAATATCTACAGGAAATAGTAGGCGTCGAAGTACACACCTTTTACTTTGTTTCTTGTGTTGATTGCAATAGAGATGAGTGACATTTTACTCTTAGACGTTTCTTCATTATTTCAAATGTTGACATTGATGTAGGAAAAGGAAATCTATTTTGAAATGAAACTGTAATTAAAAATTAATTTTATTCTCTTTTAGTTCAAACCGGATACACTCGTTAAAACACCTGGTAAACAAAATGATGTTTTAATGAGCAGTGTCGATAAAGGGAAATTTTCAAACGCATTTTTCTGTTACCAAAAATTTGTGATTATAAATTATGTTAAATTTAAAAAGTTGCTGTAGAAACTGTAAAAATTCCCAATATCAGAATTTTAAATTTACTCACCTAAGAATTGAATACACAATTTCACAACACAAGAAAAACTGATTTATTGGGATTTCCGAATTTTTTTAACTTTCTATCTCCTTTTAGTTATGCAACCAACATTAACTGCACTGTAAGCGTTCCAAGCTCAGTATTTATTTCGTTTTCCATTTCATAATCTTCACTTATAAAAAAGAGATAGACACTTCATTTTCACTGTTAACTGATTCGTGATAGATTCTCTTTCCTTTTAGTTATGCAACCAACATTAACTGCACTGTATGCGTTCCAAGCTCAGTATTTCTTTCGTTTTCCATTTCATAATCTACACTTATAAAAAAGAGATAGACATTTCATTTCCACTGTTAACCGATTCTTAATAGATTGAATCATATGATTATTTCAATGACGCTTGTGCTGTCAAATTTAGAAACCTAACCTCAACAATTCTTGCGTTTATTATCGTTACAAACTTATTATGTGAGAATATATTCTTTAAAAGAAATTTATAGAATTAAAATGACAGAATCCGATCCTCAAGTTGGTCACTTAGAAGAAGAAGCTTTCAAGAGAAAAGAAAGAATAAAAAATCTAAAAAGAAAAAGAACAGGGGAAACCAACAACCAAGAAAAGCAAATCGAAGATGGAAGTGCAGCCCTACCAAAACCTTTGTTTAGAAGTTATAAACCTTCAAATGAAGTTTTAAACGACTACGTACTTGATCCAGCTGAACCTGGAGATGTTACCAAACAGGTAAAATTTAACTATGAAAATTATGGATAGTATTTTGATAATAAGCAATTTTAGGTAAAAGATCAGTTAGAATCTGCTAAATCCAGTGTAGTTATTGATCAACTTGATGTTACATCTTTAGCTCCTCGAAAACCAGATTGGGATTTAAAACGTGATGTAAGTAAAAAGTTGGAAAAGCTGGAGAAACAAACGCAAAAAGCAATAGCAGAGCTTATAAGAGATAGGTTGAAAGAAAGTAGCCAAAATGAAGACTTAGCAGCAATAGTAAATGCTGGAAGTGGAAGTTGATAGAATAAAGATTTGGCAAAGTATTATTTTTTTCTTATTGTACTAGAAATTATTAGTTTCTGTACATTTTTGCTCAGTACCAAGTGAAATCAAACAAAATCTGTAAAATTTATTATAAGTAAGAACTTTTTATACATTAAAACTGAATTTTGGATAAACCATTTGATTTTCTTTATATTTAGAAACTAAGTTCTATCCTGTCTGGGACATTAGATATACTTTTATCGATTCAAATAAAACACAAACTGTTTCTAATAAGTTTATTAACAATTATAAAAGTAAATAACTTATCTACCAACTAAAAACAATAAAATTAAGTACAATAGAGAATTTAAAACGTAGTAATATAATATCACCTTAACCTTTTTTGAATTTGAGCACCAAAATACTAATCGTTAAGAATATTAAAATCCAAATAGTCAATGAAATAAAACCAATAAAAACAACGGGGTTCGTCATACCCCAACCTCTTGCTAATACACATCTAAAACTCTCAGTAGCTTGAGTAAGAGGAAGCACCATGGAAATCCATTTTAAGTAGTCATTCATAGCTTCTATCGGCCATATAATTCCACAGAGCATTACGATTGGCAGGAAACTTCCTAAAGCAAGGTATGTAGCTGATCTTTCGTTGTCACAAACACAGGAAACAACAAAACCTAAAAAAGTATTGTTAAGGATAAAATAGAGTTATTTTGCTGAATTGTTAACTCCTCAGAGAAGTCCTGTGTATATAGGCTCTTAAATATATGGTCAAGTGTTGTTTAAATGTGCCATTATAGCATTTTATTACGAACCTTTACTAAACCATACACAAATAATGTTGTTTTCCAACTGTCCATACTTACCAAAGCACATTCCACATACACCAGCAAGTAAAGTGATGAAAGTAAGTGTTCCCCAAGATCCATGCTGTGTTATATTAAAGACAAAGAACGTTACAATAAGTACCATTATAGTTTGCCCCATCATGATGACGAATTGTGTTATAATTTGTGAAAACAGCAACTCTGTTCCGCTTATGCCATTTACGAGGGAACGTTCTAAGATACCTTCGTTTCTTTCCATTATCATAGAACCGGATGTAAGAGCTACTGCCATGAAGAAAATAATTCTGGAATAAAAAATTTTTGTATAGGGAATGATGCAATTGGGATAAGGATTTTAAGTAGAACATACGTTAATATGACTCCTGGCGCTGCGAAGTCTGTGAAATCTGGTTTGGCATATCCATAAATTGGTTCTTTATACTGCAAAGAAATAAAATATGTAAGAAGTGAAGAATGCCGATGGCTTGATGTTTAAGGAAGAGTTGTAATAGTAATAGTAAATTTCTTACCGTGATTAGGGGTGTAAAAGCCCTTGGATCGTATTCACAACTGAGTAAGAAGTCCTCGAAAAATCCAAGAAAACCGTATAACATATCTCTGGTAATGAATGTCGCTATGTTTTCGTCTAAAAAAAATATGGACATTGAAAGAACACATTTTCTTTGTATCCGAGCATAGATCCTGCTCGAAGGACCAATAAATAAAATAATGTTATTAAGCAATACTTGATTGATTGATTAGTTCTTGGAGAAATCCTCCCTTTGATACTCTAGTCTTATGAGTCTATATCTCCAATGACACAGTGCTTCACATTCGAAAATAATGTGAGAGGCTGTTTCCTCCTCTTCCATGCACAACCGACAGATATGCTTCTCCCTATATTTATGCCAATTGTATGCATGTGCTTCCTTAGGGTACAGTGGTCGGTGAGTAATCCCGTCACTTTCCTTATCTGGCCCCTGCTGAGGTTTAATATTTCGTTAGTCAGCGACTCCGAGGGTTTTTTGACCAAGAGTTTGATGTGTTCCTGTTTTGACACGTGTCTCCAGTACGTCTTATGTTTAGTTTGAATCCAACGAGATGTACAACCACGTGCAGCAGATTTTGATATTCCAAATACTGGTTCAGGACCCTATCTTCGATACGGAGTCTGCCTTTTCATTGCCTACAATACCCTTGTGTCCCGGGACCCACTTAGGAGGTACTCTATTTTGGTTTGCCAGGGTTAAAAGTTTTTGTAGCCAGTCCCAGACCAGTCTAGATCTGATCTGGGGACATGCTAAAGATTTCAGTGCTGCCTGACTATCTGAGAGTATGAGGATCTTTTGGCTTCTATACCCCCTTTTGATGTTCATATGCAAACACATGTCGATAGATGCAAACTTCTCCAACGATGCGTGAACATTGCACCTGGGTCTGGCACCATGGACTCCAGCTCCTGTTCCTAGGTTAGTTTTAGATCCGTCTGTGTATCACACCAACGTTCCTTCCTGACTGCGTGCTTCCAACCCATCCCAGTTTAGCTGGATATGGTATGGTTGGTTGTCGTTAATTGTGGCCAACATGTTATCACTGCTCATTTCAAGAAGCGAGTTTGTGATAACATCTGTGATTCTGGAATGACTATAGGTGTTGGTTCCCATTGCATTCCAGCCTGTATGCAGCCATTCTCGCTTCAGCCTTAACATGCAGAGCAAGAGGCGGAAGATTGAGAATGGCTTCCATTGCCGCAGTCGGGCTGCTTCTCATCGCACCCTTTATGCACAGACAGGCAAGCATCTGAAGTTCTGATAGCTCCAGTTTGACTTTCCTCTGATCTGTTTTTGGCCACCAAACTAAGGCTCCGTAGGTAACCATGGGTCTCGCCACAGTTGTGTACTGCCAGTGAACGATCCGTGGATTTAATCCCCATGTATTTCCTAAATACTACTTTAAATATACTTGAAATATAAAGGTTCTCAAAAAATATAAACTTACTAGATTTATCTGGGTATACGCTTATGGTAGACGCCATAATATCTTCCAAAGGTGCGTCCCTGGAGTTATTAATTCTACTCCACAAACCATCAGTAAAATTATGAGGTACAACTACTGCAGCCCAAGAGTTTCCTCTCTGTACCATCTCCCTAGCTAGTTCCTCATTTTCCGCATATAACTGAAAAGAGTGTGTCGTAAGAACGATTATATAACTGGCGCAGTTGATAGGATAAGTAAAAATAGTACTCACCATAGTTACCGAATATGTTTTAGCAACAAAGTCCAAATAATTACAACTAAGCTTCGTATTGTGACAACTGATCTCCCTTACCGGACACAATTCAGAAGGAAAATCGATTTCGTTGTTTACAACAGATATTTTAATACCCACTGGATCGTGTCCTATCGATAAGCAGAAGAGAATCGCTTGACCTAAAATAACATAGTTTATTATTTTTACTGGTTCAGAAGTGGGATAATTTACTCACCTATAGGTAATCCAATGATAAATAACATCATAGGAATATTCCTCCACATCCACAAAAAGTTTTTCCAAATCAACGCTCGCATGTGATTGGCTTTGAGTATTAAATAATCCTCACAGGATACTTCAGGTTCCTCGTCCGGAGGTAATTCGGGGGGAGTGTCCGCTGTTGGTTCTGGAGCAATTGATACCCTTCCTACAAAAAATTTAGCTCAGCTTCGCTTTAAATTAAAGTAAAATAAGACACTTACTTCCCACTGCACTATTAATTGATACGCTGTCTCCAAATTCTCCTGAAATTTCTCCCATTTCGTCATCTAGTACAACTGCTGGATTGAGTGCACCTCCATGGAGTTCAGGTACAGTTATTGCTTCGGTAACAGTTTGAGCTATGCTGGATCTTCTTCTCTTTCCCATGTTTTGCATCACACTTAATTTCAAAAAAACGTCTTCTAAACTGTCAACTGCGAAATGGTTTATCAGTCGTTCTGGAGATTCTTCGGCTAAGAAATAACCACCTCTCATAAGACCAATCTGAAAAGTAAAATCTACTATTATAAAGTTGAAATAAAATACAGCTTTACACATCTAAACACTACATAAGTATGGCGCCACTGCTGGGGATAAATGCTGTAAATCATTTTAACGACACAGTAAAATACTGTAATTAGGTGACTTTAGTTCTTCTTTTGTTTTGTTTTGTAGGGAAAAATGGAGGAATTGTTAATTATTGATTTATTGTTGATTTTTGACAAATTCAGGGTTAAAAATACAAGAAAATATATTGCTAGTGCACGCTTTGATTCTCTTGAAAGATACACCATATTGTTCGCCGTCAAAAAAGCAACTAACGCGACGTGCTTGGTGGAAAGACTCGTATGTTGTTCGACGCATACCGTCGCCTGCCGTATTTGACGTACGTCAACGTGTCGCACGTCGCCGGACCCAGTGGAATGTGGCCTTTAGACCATGCTTCAAACGATACGTCAAATTTTTTGCTTGTCAAATAACTGTCATAAGTATTTTTTTTGGAAATTTTGTAAAATTCATGCGATACATTCAAATAATGTTTGGTTTAGTGTACTTTCTCCAACATTTGTTCAAATTCTACCCCAGTTTGCTATACAAATGTAACAATTCTTCGAGTCAAACTTCTTGTCCAACGTGTAAAAGAAAATTTATAGTCGGTGGAAATATGAAAATGAACGGAAACAAATTGGAAATTATGAAAATTTTAAAAACTCTACAAGCCGGTCCTTTAGATTGCAACACCGACGTTTTCATTGCTGTACCTGCAGTGTATTTAGGTGAATATTTTGAATAAATTATAAGATTAGCAGTGGCGTAACTATAAGAGAACGCAGAGATATAATTAGTAACAAATTTGCAAATATTAAAATATAATTAATTATACAATGTTGCCACATGTTCAACTATGTTGTAGAGGCTGCGATTTCCTTGGAAGTACAATTTTGATCAAATCTGGAAATCTAGGAAAGCTCATTCGTTATTTGGGACACCAAAATAGTATTTTTTTTATATTTTTCTTGAACCCACCCACATTCTAAGTTATTGTCAAATCCTACAGCAACTTCAACTGCTCACCCTTCGTATTTAACAAAACGAATTCGACTGTCTAATGCTATAATTTATACATAGATTTCGTGAAATGTAACGCCCCTCATAACGTACAACTGGCCGCTCAAAATTGTTACAAAGAAGAAAAAGGTGCATATACTGGAGAAATTTCCCCTTTGATGTTGACAGATATCGGTGTTCGGTGGGTGATTTTAGGACATTCAGAACGAAGACATATTTTTAACGAAACTGATGAGCTTGTTGCAAATAAGGTAAGATAGTAGTGAAAGTTTCTTCACCAAGTTGCTTAGAAATATTTCTAATAACTTAGAAGTGGAAGAAAACTTGTCTTCTACCACACTATTTGTAGGATTATATCTTCATCTTTTTCGCTGTTCCTGTCCCCATTCCCCCATTAAGCGTGGAACGGAAACTTTGCAATTGTTTAGATGGACTCTAGACTATATAATTGCATCAGTTTTCTTTTTGAAGGTGAAACTGGCAAGAAATAGTGGTCTGCAAGTGGTAGCTTGCGTCGGGGAAACTTTGAATGAGCGAGAAGCTGGAAAAACTATGGAAATAATAACCAACCAAATACGCGCATTGGATATTAAGTTAAAAGGTAACTGGACTGGAATAGTGCTGGCGTACGAACCGGTATGGGCCATAGGCACAGGCAAAACTGCTACGCCCGAAGAAGCTCAAACTGTTCATCAAACCATTAGGTGCTTTCTCAATAACTTTATTTGTTCCAATGTAGCAGAAGGTAAATTTTTGTATATAAACATATATGACAAATTGCATCTAGCGTGCAAAATGGGGTCGCAGCTACCAACTTTATATAATTTGTTTTGTAGGTGTTAGAATTCAATATGGAGGATCAGTTACAGCTAAAAATTGTAGAAAATTAGCTACTCAGCCAGATATTGACGGATTTCTAGTAGGTGGGGCTTCTTTGAAACCCGAATTCGTTGATATTATTAACTCCAAAAGCTAATAGTCGCTTATTAAACTTTTTTTACGAATAGAACGTTATTTTATTGAAAGAAGTTTGTCTCATAAAACAAACCTACAGTCTTAATACTGTAATAACTACTTACTAATAATATAATAGTAGCCTAACTTTTGCACTATTAAATAAACCCGACAACTGAATCAATTCAGGTCTTTACCGAAAAATGTAACGCCAATGGTTTATTACCGCTTTATGACTATCGACCCTTTCTTGTACTCATATTCAATAGGAAATCTAGTATAATCAATTACCTTGTATTTTAATACAATTTTTCTATTACTACGCCACTCACTGGCATTGGACAGTGGACGAAGCAAAATTCACGCATTTTTGTTAGAAATTATCAATTCTTGCAGTGATGATATTCTTTTTTTCAAATTTTAATGTCACAGTCATTAAAAACTTGTTTAAAATTCATTTATATGAATAATTATTTAGGTTGAAACTTTTAGTTTGTTTGATGAGTTGTACACAACTCAAGGACTATCTTTTTTTATTATAAGAATACGATTACAGTCTATAAATGGATAATAATAAATAATTAATTTTACAATCAATAGAAATAATGAATTTTAAAGTTTTTATGCTGTAAAAGCAGGTAGTTTTAAATGCCAACAAAATACACTGACAATAAATTCGTGACACCAAAAATTTTACGTTTTCAAAAGTGTTTATATCTATCTGTATGAGAAGCATGTAACTTTTTCAATAACAGAGATAATAATAGAGGAGATGGTCCGAATATGGGCCCCCATCTATGGTTTTTGAACACCCTGGTTGGGGATCCAGATATGTGGAACGGTCTGGTTGGGAATCTAGATCTTTTGAACCATCAACATCAGTAATGGTTGAGCAGCTGAGTTTCTGATCCTGAACTACATGATTTTTGGATTCAATACTTCGGCAATAAAGTCAGCCTCCGTAAAAACATGTTTATTTAGTGGACAGATTCCCGTCACTCTGAAGCCATTTAGAGCTAACTCCGTTGTCTGGCACTTCAACAGAGCATTGCCAATTGCCAAGCAATTCAGCCAGATCAAATTGTGTTACTGCTCTGTTATTTATTCTTAACCAAGCCCTAATTTCTTCACTGTAGTAGGATTTAAGTGGCCCCATAAAAGTCTTGTCAAGAGGCTAAAGTTTATGAGTCGAGTGTGGAGGAAGGGATATGATGTAATCATGGTTTTCCCTTGCTATATTTATTACATCCAAATTTCTTTGGTTTAACAAACTGAATGAAGTGGTTTTGAACCACATGGTAAATAGATTTTGCTGAATCCAGCCACTGGGGTGAACTGCATAGATAGATCCAGGCGGTGTACCACGCATAAGCTGGACGTTTCTGGTTTTTCTCGGAAATACAAGCATTGGAGGAACTACAGTTACTAACATCAAAATTAAATGAGTGCTTCAAGATATACCCAAATTTTTTGTATCCGGACTTTTTTGTTGATCAGTATTCAGTATTAAGGAAGTGCTGTCGATACCACAAGTGTCCAATATTTGCTTTGACTAAATTGAGTCGAAGGTAGCTATGCTGACCATAAATATCTTTCACTCAAAAGAGCATTTACATTTTGTTATTCTCGGATATTCTGATTCACATACCATGCATATTTAAATTTCGCGCGGGTCCTAATTCCATTTACGGCGTTGCCACATATAATTAACAACAATATAAACAACTCACCAAATGCGCTTGCCTGGTCTCATCGATATAATGCGTAGTAATAATCACAGTCGTCCTTCCGTACTTGGTAATTTCCACTAGGTGATTCCAAATATTCGTCCTTAGTAAAGGATCGACCCCTACCGTTGGCTCGTCCAATATCAACAACTCCGGCTCGTGCAAAAGAGTAGCAGCCAAAGATACTCTTCTTTGTTGACCACCACTGAGAATCTTAATTTGTCGGTCTGCGTCCGGCAACATTAACAAGTTGACGAAAAACCCCACTTTCGCTTCTACTTCTTCTGTTGTCATGTTCGATATCCAGCCGAAGTACTTGAGGGTTTCTCTGATGGTGAATTCGCCGTAAAGGGCTATTTCCTATAAAAAAAAAAGAAGGCATATTGAATTAAAAATGCAAAATACTGTAATTGGGTCACTTGAGTTCTTCTTTTGTTGCCATGTTGCCGGCTCTTCAAAATTTTCTCAAGTACAGTAATATAATTAAATATTTCTAAACTAGCTTTCTAAGAACGTCTCGAACTAACAGTTTACAGAAGTGGGGAGAACATTTTTGTATGGTGAGCTTAGCAATTTTCGAAATTATATTTGACAACCATGCTTTTTTCTCATGTCTTCACATTGACTTTAGAAAAAGTATACAATATATTTGCTTATTAAAGTACTTAGGGGTACTAGGTCCTTGAGTACACGTAGAAATTTTGAAAAATGTATTTCAGATATAAGTGCATGTAAAAATTTTTCATTCTAGGAAAAAGGGAAAATTAATTCGGATTGAATTAGAGAGTATTATTTACAAAAAAATTCTGTAAAATGTTAATCCTGGACGAATGGACGAAATTGAAGGTTTGCTAGTTTGAAATATTTTAAGTTAATCACAGGCATTTATTGAAGAATATTTGTCATTGTTACTGATTTTTTGAATTGTTAACATAATACGGAAAAGTTGAGAGAGAGCCAATTTTAAACAGCGATTAACAATGGAAGGCTGGTATCAAAGGCAAAACAAAATGATTGAATAAAGATTCACCAGACCTTATAAATGAGGTATGACTTGATACCTAACGCCATTTGAAATAATTTAAGGGGTATCTCCAGTAGGGAGGGGGTGAATCTGACGTTTATGACATTAGCGCCAAAAAGTGCCCCCTCAAGTTAAAAGTTAACATGTTTCGCCATTTCTTTCTAATATGTCGCATTTCTGAAATATTAAGGGTGGGTCCTTTTCAAATGAACAGAGTGTATATTAGAGGTAAGTACTATATAAGTATACAGTTTTTGATATATCGATAGATAGAAAATCCTAAACAAAGTTTTTTAATTAACTACGTCAAATTCTAGGTACTGATGAAATAAAACAAATTAATTTGTTTAAATCTTCATTATTTATTTTGAACTGACGTTCAAATTAAAATTAGTGACGCGTTTCGCTACACAGTAGCTTTTTCAAACTAGTAAAGCGAAACGCGTCACTAATTTTAATTTGAACGTCAGTTCAAAATAAATAATGAAGATTTAAACAAATTAATTTGTTTTATTTCATCAGTAGTATGGATCTTCATCAAGTAAAAGCCTCATCTATTCAAATTCTAGGTACCTACTTGTTCCGTTCCGAACCATTTTTTATGACGTTACGTCAAGTTGACATTACTTTTTTAGAATTGTTAAAAAAAATAGCTTTTGTATGTTCTAATCAATAATCAAAATAAAATAATACCGTATTGTATCCCATGCTCAATTAAAAGTATATAAGACTTTATATACAAAACATTGTATATATTTATATAAATTCAGAAAGTTAATTAAAATCCATTTACAACGATTGTCACTGAAACATTTACAATTATTTTTTTCAAAAACAAACATCACGTCAACACGCTTTTCCTTTTTTTTGAAGTGGATTAAAATAAAACATAAAAAACCCGTATCAATTGCTTTACTATCCTTGGATAGTTTTTTTTTCTGCATTTTTATCATTAAAAATTCCTATTAGTAACTTTAAATAACCAGTTTTCGTTAATCTTGTTTATAATACTAATGTAAATTTGACGTCATCGATAATACCTTGAGACCCCAACGATATGGAGCCACTTAATTTGTATTTAATCCTTTAGTAATGACGTCTTTGTACAATTAGCTGGAAGAAACAAGTTTAATGAGAATTTATGTAGATTTGATAAAATTTGTACAAAATATTTTGTTACTTTTAATATAAATAGTCGAATCGACCATCTAAATGTCCGCGTTCACTTATTTTGACCTTGGACGACTCCTATTTTCCAAAATAAAGATACTTTTGCTCACAAATTTTAAATCGCAAACCGTAGGACACAACAAATTCAACAATACTAATTTTTTTTATAAAACGACCTTAGAAGAAAGTTCATTTAAATAGGCATTTGTTGAGCTAATAGTTTGGAATTAACGATTTTTAGATGCAAAGTATCCATTTCTGCTACCATTTTATGAAAAAATCAACTCTAGGAGGCATTCTAGTGAAAAATTTATAAAAAAGTATGAACAAATGATAAAAATGAGTAAAAAGGAAATTTTTACTTTCTGGCACTTAAGCGCCTATACTATTTTTTGTCTAAAAATAATTGGAACCAAAATTTTCTGACACTTGCAGTTTTCTCCATATTCTAATCAATAAAATTTGAAATAAAAATTAATTGAATGTTCTAAAAATTTTAATATCACTTATTTCGAAACTGACATTAGTACAGGCGCTTGAGTAACTTTTTTTATTTCGACAAAAATACAGTACCTGTGGCATGTATCCTACTCTCGGACCAGGAACTCCACTCCCTCTAGAACCAGGCGTACCACCAAGCACCCAAATTTCCCCGGCGTTTAGTCTTTTTCTTCCAACTATACAATTCAGTAAAGTAGTTTTACCACATCCGCTCGCTCCTAACAAACCATATCTGAAAAAAATATACCATCAGGGTTACCAAACTGGCAAAATAATTACCCCAGAAAATAATTCATACTTACATACATCCTTTGGGTACAGTCATATTGAGATTATCTAATATAACGTAAGGATTTTTTTTGGTACCATATGTTTTGACAGCCCTTCGTACACAAACTGCCTGTTGTCTTCTGGTATGTACAGTGGACGGTTGCGTTTTAAATTGCCGTCTACGCAATTCGATGTCGCTGGCACGTTCCATTTTCTAATAAAATCGTCCTATAACAAAAAATAATAATAAATTAAACTTTTTCGAGTCTACACAATGGGGCTTAAGTGGATAGGTTATTTATGACAGTACAGACTATAACCTTAAAGTTCCTGCAATTTGTGGCAGTGGTTTCGTGAAATGGGACGGAAGTGTGTAACAGTGAAGCGCGCGCTATTTGATTTGACCAATGAGCGCGAGCGGTGGTAAATTTCGCCGTTAGATGGTAGCGACGAATTTACCGAGAGGTCGGTATTGTCAGACAACAACAGTGCATTATGCATCAGCTGTGTACTTAAGCTACAGTTTGTTGTTATATGAACAAATTGATATGAACTTTGAAACATTCCAAGTTGCAGATTTTTTTTCAAATTTATGACGTCATTGTAGACATAGAATAATTATTGGTTTATTATGAAATAACGTCATTAAAACTTAAGGTTGTGGTTCTGCGACCATGGTTGAAATTTACATTTTTGAATTATCGTATATTAAGAATTAATTATAATCATTTTTTATACATGTTATTATATAATTAGATGTAATAAATCATTAGCTTGAGATGTAATTTAAAATTTTATTTTTTTATTTAATCATGTCACTATACTATACAGTGCGTCCCAGAATATATTCGTTTATTTCTATGATATTTACAATTTTTTTTTCATTTTCGTAAAGGCGTAATCTCATTAGAAAACTCTGTATTTTATTTTAAAATTGGCTAGACAAAAACGAAAACTGTTAAAAACTGTTAAAAATTGTCAATTATTGTCAAAATTGGTCAATAATTGTCAAAAATTGTTAAAATTTTGAAAAATGGTCAATAATTTTGAAAAATGGTCAAAAATTCGGAAAAATGATCCATTATTGTCAATAATTATCAAAAATGGTCAATAATTTTGAAAAATGGTATAACATATTGAAAAATTGTCAAAAATGATCAAAAACTGACAAAAATGGACAATTATTGTTAAAAATTGTTAAAATTTTGAAAAATAGTTGATAATTGTCAAAAATTGTTAAAGTTTTTGAAAAATTGTCAAAAATTTTGAAATTTGGTCAAAAATGGTCAATAATTGTCAAAAATGGTCAAAAATTCGGAAAAATGGTCCATAATAATTGTCAACAATTGTCAATAATTATCAATAATTTTGAAAAATGGTCTAAAATTTTGAATAATTGTCAAAAATGATCAAAAACTATCAAAAATTGTTAAAAATTGTCAATTATTGTTAAAAATTTGGACAATTATTGTTAAACATTGTCAAAATTTTGAAAAATGGACAATTATTGTTAAAAATTGTCAATAAATTTGATTCATGGTCAAAAATGGTCAATAATTGTCAAAAACTGTTAAAATTTTGAATAATGGTCGATAATTGTCAAAAACTATCAAAAATAGTCAAAAATTGTCAAAAAAGGACAATTATTGTTAAAAATTGTAAAATTTTGAAAAATAGTTGATAATTGTTAAAAATAGTCAAAAATTTTGAAATATGGTCAAAAATTGTTAAAAATTTGGAAAAATGGTCAATAATTGTCAATAATTATGAAAAATGGTCAATAATTTTGAAAAATGACCAAAAACTTTGAAAAATTGTCAAAAATGGTCAAAACTATCAAAAATGGTTAAAAATTGTAAATTATTGTTAAAAACTGTTAAAAATGAACAATTATTGTCAAAAACTGTCAAAAAAACTGGTTAAAAATTGTCATTTTGAAAAATTATCAAAAATCATCAAAAATTTGGAAAAATGGTCACTAATTTTGAAAAACAGTCAAAATGGTCAATAATTGTAAAAATTTTGAAAAATTGTTAATAATTGTAAAAAGTTGTCAAAATTTTGAAAAATAGTCAATAAATAATACGAGCCGTTTCCGAAAATCGATTTAAACACGTAATTTATAAAATCGATTAATATTACTATAAAAATCAATAACTAAAAATCGATTATAAGAAAAAAATAATCGATTTATATAAAAATCAATAACTAAAAATCGATTATAAGAAAATAATAATCGATTTATATAAAAATCGATTATTTTTTAACATCCCTAATTTCAGTTCCAATTGATCAGTTTTCGAGTGAGCACGTTTTTCTTGGAGGGGTAAATTTGAGACACGCTTGGAGGTAAAAATGAGACAGCACAGGTTTAAATATGAGACAAGCATTTTGATTATTTTTTAGCTCTTATTTACAAAACCAAGATGGCAAATAAATATATACCCAAGCCGAAGAAGTATACAGAGGAAGATCTCGATAAAGCAGCAAAGTTAGTGAGAACTGAGGGTTTTTCTGTAAGAGCTGCAGCAAATGCCTTCCATATCGATAAGTCGAAACTAGTCGCTATATGAATAAGAAGAATTCAACAAAACAAGGGCGAAAAACATAGTTATCTTCAAAGGTCGAACAAGATTTAGCTTCAAAATTAATAACAATGGCTCAGTGGGGGTTCGCACTAACTAAGCAAGAGGTTAAAAATGCCGTGCAAACATACGTGCAAGAAAATAACCTTAACACGGCTTTTAAAGATGGGCGCCCAGGCGATGACTGGTTTAGAGATTTTTGCAGAAGAAATCGTCTTAGTCAGAAAAAAATGGAGCAACTTGAAAAGTCACGACGTTTAGCCACTAGTGATCCATTTATTCGTTTTATGATAAACTTGAAAAATGCATAAACAACCTAAATATTACATCGTCACAAGTTTGGAACCTTGATGAAACTTCTTTTTCCATGGATCCTACAAGGATTAAAGGGATAGCTGCCAAAGGACAAAAAGTACATAGGAATATTGAAGGATACGGAAAGAAGAATGGCGTGTATATCAGCAAGCGGGTGTTCTTTACCTCCTTTAATAATATTCCAAGGCCAAAATATGTGGAGCTCCTGGAAAGGTAACAACGAACTAGAAAATACGATGTATGGAGTTTCCGAAAAAGGTTGGACGAGAAACCTTATTTTCAATGCATGATTTGCCAAGTTTTGCACAATTGTAAGGGATAGATTCTCTTAGATGGACATTTGATACATTTGGATAAACATACCATAGAACTAGCCATTAGAGAGAACGTGACATTACTGAAGCTACCTGCACATTCTACTGACTTAATGCAACCGATGGATCGAGGTTGCTTTGGTCCATTAAAGCTGAAATGGAATGAAACATTAATCGTTTAACAGCGCCAGAATCAAAGAAGGAATCAAAAAGTGAATTTTCAGATTTGCTTTGTTCCATTTGGCTAGAAAATAAGGACCTTTTAGATACACAGTGAGATCAATTGGAAAGTAATGAACCCCAACAACAAATTGTCAATGTTCCAGCACTCCAAGCAGACTTAGAAGATTTTGATGATTCCAGCACAACTTTGGCCTCCAATAACAATGTGGTTCCTACGCTACCTCCACTTGAACCAGAAGACAGAAATTCTTCCTTTGAAACCATTCTGTTAAAGAAAATCAATAAAACACCCTCTGCTGTACAAAAGCGTCGTAAAATACTTAGCGGCAGTCAAATACTTACTAGCCAAGAATATGCAAAGCTGATTGAAGATATTGATAACGAAAAGGGTAGAAAGAAAAATAAGGCAGGAAAAAAGAATCGGAAAACAAAGACAATCTTAAAAAAACTACCTTCTACCAGTTCAGAATCTGAGTCAGAAGTAGAGGTTGAGTATGAGGATGAAAGCGATACCGAAAACATGACACTAGCTGATTCAGTAAGACATGGAAATGAAGAAGAAGAAATTCAAAATGACGGTGAAAATGAGTCAGAAAATATGCCACTAGCACAGAATGAAGGATTCAAATCCCCAGAGGAAGGAAATATCACTATTGGTAATTTCGTTTTGGTTAAATTTAAAACGAAAAAGAAAGACGTGCACTACATGGGAATTTTGTGTTTCCTATCTCAGACGCAAGGGAAGTAAATTTGTTTATCCAGCAGTTCCGGAAATCAATAATGTGGTAAAGGAAGATGTTTTAAAGCTACCACCCCCATCTCCGCTTGCAGGAACTTCTAGAGCAGCAGATGTTTTTGCCTTTCCAGTAGATTTCGATAGATATTTAGTTCGTTAATGTTCTTTTATATTCAATGTGTTCTGGATTTTGAATTTTATTTGTAACTAGAACTATTATTTTTTATTAGCACTTCTTTGCCTAAGTTTTGCATGAACTGAAATTTAGTTTTGAAGTTAATGTTTAATTTTGTGGTTATTTTTCTATCACTAAATATTTTTCTACTGTTTTGTTGTTTGAACATAAAAAAAACGTATTTTGTCTCATTTTGTTTCCTTACTTTTGGTTTAGAAGACGGCAAGACTGTTAAAATATGCATTTTATAACTGTCTCATTTTTAAACTTTTTCTAGGTTAAATATGAGACACACTTTTATAAAGGTCATTTTTATATGTTTTTAAGCTTTTAATAGTTTTCTCATCATCATTTACTTCCCATAACATTTTTATCAATTATTTTAAAGGAGTCTAACACACACAAAAAGTTAAAAGTTTTAAAAAATATCTCATATTTACCCCACTTGACCCTACCTTATACCTTATAAAATGAAAATATGTTAAAATGGCATTGAATATATTTGTGAGAAACTATTGCCAAAGATTTTTGTCAATAAAACTAGTTGTAAGAATGTCACGAAAGAAAAATAAAAAAAAAATCTCAGTTGTATGAAATTTATGTTATTCGTCCTTGTGGTGATATTTATTTAATAAATATGCTAATAATTTTTTGTAATTCTTTGAAATTTATGAATATAAACGTATAGTGAAAATATTAACAAACTAACATCAATAGAAATAATATAGTCTATTTGAAAATGTTTGATAACAACAAACAGATTCTTAGCAGAAAGATTTACTTTCTTTATCTCCTCCGATCAACACTAGAACTGTTCCTCGACAAATTCTGCATATTTTTTATTTGACAAGTTTTAGTCTATCTCTTCAAATAAGGGGTGGGGAAGAGTGGGAACCTTGCAACGAAAAAACGCCCTTAATTCCGGTTCTGCTTGACCGATTTTAATAAACTTGATGTTGTTTGAAAGAGCTTTTCTTAAACAATCGAAAATTTGTAAATTTTAAGCAATCTGATTAATAAAATAAATGCTAGAGGGCGCTGTTTAATTTTTTTTAAATATCATGTTTTCTCGTTACAATTTTAAATGGAAGCATAAAAATTTAAGTAGGTCTTTAAAAAGTAGACTAAATTAGTAATAAAACATTGAAAACCGCAAGTTGATATCTTTTTCCTATCCTGAGATATCGTAATGTTGCGAGGTCACCACTCAAAGCCGGCCCTGTCTCTCGATTATAAATTTTGGCGAATGCGCCCCCTCCCTTTCGAGAACATTCTGGAAGACGCTTTGTTTACGCATAGGACGGGCGTGGAAGTTCAAGAATTTTCCAGAATTGATAAGGACTATATATACGAGGGTTTTTGAGTGAGTTGACAATTAGTGAAATGAAGACAAAGTGTTAGTTCACAGACAGTTTACAGAAGTAATCGGACAGTGAATTAAATAGTGAAGATAAATAGTGTAATATTCAAGTGGTAAAATTAACTATTATACCGAGTGTAAATAAATTAGTAGACATTAAGTAGAGTGTGTATATAAATTGAGTTTAATAATAATATGTCTATAATAATTACATATCTTTTTAAATAATTAAAATTCTATTTATGTATTATTTTTAGTTTTTAATACTTATCTTTGTTTATCAAACTAGCTCAGTCGAAAATTATCAATAATATTTATTTTATAATTAATTTATATTTTTTTTGTTATTATGATTGTTAGGAGACTCTATTATGTAATTTGAATATTATTTTATAAATTCATTTGAATTATCTCAGGGCAATTATATTTTGTTTGTGAGTTCAAATTCTTGTAAAGCCAACTCTGTCCTTTGACCTTCAAAAGGTTCCAACGCCGATAACCAGTGTTGATTGTAAAAAATATATCATAGATATACACATTCAATTTAAATAAATGTTCAACAAATGAAACGTTCGATTTATTATTTAATTCTGTTTAACGGCTTAATCAACTTCAAAAATGGTTAACTTTAATTATTTCTTATCTAAAATTCATTCACTCTCTCATTCACAACAAAATTAAGATTATACTTATCAGAGTCTATGGTTTTAAAAACTACAAAGAAGAAAATTAATTTTATATATGAAGAAGTGATATTTGACAAATTTTATGATAAAATGGCGTCTACATTAACTATGGTCGATATCTCTTTGATTCTTTTGCAAAAATTTTATCATTAAGTATAAACTTATGTAATACTTTTTAAATTTGAACAATTTAAAATTTTTACATCAACAAATTCAAACATTTAATTATATGGATAAATGATACCTGACTGTCTTTGTATTGTAATTAAATATTCATTACTTTTCTTTTCTTTTACTGAAGTTCAATGCTCAGCAGTCCTGGATCATAATTCTGGATCACGATTTCAATATTTTTCTGCTTTCCACTTTTAATTAATTAAATAAATATGCGTTGGTCATATGAATATTATATGGCTTATAGCCGTGTTTACTTATTACCGAGTATTTATGGTAAGTATTACTTTTCACTTACTTATTTGTTGTAACAATCAATTTGTATTAGTTTAGTTTACTTTATATTTACAACTTGTTATTATTTTTTGAATATTTCTGCATAATTTTAGTTTTTTAAATTTTTACTTTGAAGAATAGTAAATGAAGGCGTCATCTGCAAATAAGTGAAATAAACATTTAGTCTGAATGTCTGCAATGTCATTGATATAAATAAAAAAAAATAAGGGACCTGGGACGGGTCCATTCTCCTTCCAAAATGTGTTAGTTATGTGCGAACTGCGATTTAGTATTGAATAATAATTATTTGATGGGGGGTAGTAAACGTCGCTACATATTGAAACAATGTGCTTACGTTTTATGTTGTTAAGATCGAAAATTAATTGTTAAATTCTCTTTAACAATTAATGTTTCGAGTTAAGATAATATGTTTTGATTTCTTTTTGGCAAAATAAAAATAAATTCGTAAATAAAACAAAATAGGATTCTTTAAATTGAAACAAAGCAACGCTCTCATCTACCGACTGCTGTTTACTGACTGTCTGACGCTAATTAAGGACCGCCCACAGTTGAGAATACGGAGTGGTGGGAATTGTACGATATGTTATAGAGGTGTCCAAATAAACGATTGTAATAATCGTGTTTTTAATCTGTTGAAGCTGGATGTTGGTCGACTAGTTCAAAAGCAGTTCTGATACAATGCTTCAAAATCCCTATGTTCCGTTTGTGTTTGAATGTATCTGTATATAATAGAACCTCTAGAGTGTCTGCTATCTCGTAACTGATAACCATCAATGTTCAATTCAGTATCATAAATTGTAGGTGTAACATGTGTTTCTGACAAACAAACTACGTTTGCCCCTTAATTGAGTAGAATTTGAAAAATTTTACATTTTAACTGTCAAATACGCCCTCTAGCGGTGGACCTACAATTTTGAAAATAATTTCCAGGCGTTTCTCGAGGCCACTTTTGTTATCAAAATTTTTTTCCCGAACCTGTGCTATAATCCATTCTTGAGATATGGCCGACGGCCGTTCTTAGTTGGCCACCCGGTACAAAGTCGGTATTGCACTAAAAGTCTCATCAAAAAGAGTACCAGAAAAGATTGGGTCTGCCTACTTGGTTATTTAAAAATCTAGATTTCTATTGGTCAATTTTCCAGTTTCATAATGAAAACCAATGTTATAAAGAGTATCATTATGAAACTGAAAATTGGCATTTAATTAACAACTTATAGTATAGGAGTAGAAAATAGTTATTTATGATACTAGTGCGTGAAGTGATACTTTTGCGCAATGAAAGGCACGAGCGTAGCTAGTGCCTTTTTTCGCAACGAGTGCGCAAAAGTAATTCACGCATGAGTATCATACAATGTTTTATCTACGACCACATTAAAAATACTTTCCCTGAATTATATATTACATAACCTCTCTTTTTAATAATGGTGCTCCATTTATAAAATCCAAAATCTGTTCCCTTGTGAAAATTTTTGATTTTTTTGGTTTATGGCTTCGTTTCATGAAGGTAATAAGTTTATAAAATTTACTTATATCAATGATTAAATTTAAATTTATGGTAGTTTTCAACATTGAATAATGGGACCATAACGTTGATGATTTCCATTGACTTTTCCGAGAAATATGCAATAAGAGCATTTTCCGTCTAATTTTTAATTTTTTTACTGTTACACCAATCCAAAAAAAAAGTGAGCGGTCGTCGGACCGCCGACCTTCTTATGCACAATAAAATGACCATTTTTGACCATTTTTCGAAAATTTTGACCATTTTTGACTATTTTTTCAAATTTTAACAATTATTGACCAATTATTGATCATTTTTGAGAATTTTTCAAAAATTTTGACAACTTTCAAAAATTTTGACAATTATTGACTATGTTTGACCTTTTTTAAAAATATTTAACAGTTTGTGACAATTTTTAACAATTTTTGACAGTTTTTTACACTTTTTGACCATTTTTCAAAATTTCAACAATTATTCACCATTTTTGACAGTTGCTTATAATTATTGACCATTTTTGACAACTTTCAAAACTTTTGACAATTATTGACTATTTTTAAAAATATTTAACAATTTTTGACAATTTTTGACAATTTTTGACAATTTTTGACAATTATTGACCATTTTTTCAAAAATTTTGACTATTTTTTCAAATTTTAACAATTATTGACCAATTATTGATCATTTTTGAGAATTTTTCAAAAATTTTTACAACTTTCAAAAATTTTGAAAATTATTGACCATTTTTAAAAATATTTAACAGTTTGTGACAATTTTTAACAATTTTTGACAGTTTTTTACACTTTTTGACCATTTTTGAAAATGTCAACAATTATTCACCATTTTTGACAGTTGCTGATAATTATTGACCATTTTTGACAACTTTCAAAAACTTTGACAATTATTGACTATTTTTAAAAATATTTTTTTGACAATTTTTGACAATTTTTGACAATTTTTGACAATTTTTGACAATTTTTGACAATTTTTGACAATTTTTGACAATTTTTGACAATTGTTGACAATTGTTGACAATTTTTGACAATTTTTGACAATTTTTGACAATTTTTGACAGATTCTGACAATTATTGACCATTCACGTTTCACCCTTATAAATATACAAATAAAAAAGAGTGTTATAATGATTATCCCATTTAAAAAGCATTGTACTTTTTGGCACTCTTTTGGGTGTTATAATGAAACTTCCATTTAAAAAGCATTGTTCTTTTTCGCACGCTTTAGACGTATGTATAAAATGTAATTTCACGTATTTATATGAGTTTGTAAATGCTTAATTTTATTGGTGGTCGTAGATAAGTCTTTTTTGAACTTTAGTGCAAAAAAGAACTAGTTTTTTCCACTAAATACAGTTCAATAAAGTCTTGTTTTTTGCATGAACGTAGAAAGATATATTTCTCGTATTAATTTTCGTATTGTTGTATAAAACTTTTTCAATTATTGATGACTCTAAGATCAATAATGAATTATTTTTTCGAATCAACGATGTTTTATTTCAAAGTACAAGGTTGAAACGGTAATGTTTAGATATCAATTAAAGATACTTACATTAGATGCGTGTTTTTTTTCAACTTATATACATAAACAAGACAACGTATATGTAAAAAAACAATTAGGTTTTAAAAATAAATATATCGATGACATTTACGATTTCGAACATTTAATATATTATCCTAAGTGACAAGGTAAATTAGTTTCTTAATTTTTTTTTAAAGAAAATTCAGCAATTTCCTACTAATTCTTCAATGAATCAATTTTAACATCTTCCCATCGAGAGAGAGAAAGAGAGAGAGAGAGACGAGGAGACAAAGAAAGAGACAAAGAAAGAGACAAAGAAAGAGACAAAGAAAGAGACAAAGAAAGAGACAAAGAAAGAGACAAAGAAAGAGACAAAGAAAGAGACAAAGAAAGAGACATAGAATGAGACAAAGAAAGAGACAAAGATACAAAGAGAGAGACAAAGATACAAAGAGAGAGACAAGAGACATAGAGAGACAGAGACAAAGATACTAAGAGAGAGAGACAAGAGACAGAGAGACAGATACAAAGAGACAAAGATACAAAGGGATACAAAGGAAATAAAGTCTCCCGTTTTTGTTCTTCGAGCGGGGATTTAACTAGGATAATTTCAGGTAAGACCAAACAATCCTGGTCTATATTTCATTAAGGACAGAGAACATTGCGTCATTAGTACATTTATTGGGTAGGAAACCAAATTGTTGAAATTTCAAGGTTTTATGTTTGAAAAGAAAAGGCAATAGACAGTTTTTCATTAGTCTTTCGATTATCTTTGATAAGATTGGAATAACGCAATAGGACAGTGTCATCTCCAAAGTATGCACAATATGGGAAACTTCTATATTAATGGTTTTTCGACAAAAAGTTATTCTTGTGCATCCCCTAATACTAAACATTTATTAACAAAATATAAACGAGAAGCCTTCAAAAATTCCCTTTTAACTTCTCTGTGGCCATATTTAGTTACGATTTTGTCCGATGCCAAATTCTCCTTGATCACTATTGTTTTTGTTACCTCTGATTCTAGCAACGCAGCTTCCAGGACACCTTTACTAAACGATTCCTCTTCTTCTTTTAATCGTTTTCCGCTTTTTAAAGGATAACGAGTGAAAGAAAAGGTTCATCAGTCTTTACATAATTGTTATGAAAACGCAACAAACATGATCTAGTGAGTAATTCCATAAATTATATATATCTACCTACTAATTAAAATGTCCTTGATCCAAATATTATTATATATATATACCTGTATTAAGTAGAAGTGTTTGTGTGTGTGAGTGAGTGATGCAAAAAGAAACTACTACATTATGCAAGAAGACGACCTTTTAATGCTTTACACTGAAAAAAAAAAGAAACTGAAATCCCCGCTTGGTCGGTTGGTTACACATTTTTTTAACTAAAGGATGTTACTTAACATTTTAGATATTTCTATAATTTGTTAGTGGGGGTTTTAATCTAATTAGCGCATCATGTTTATTATAAAATTCAAAATTATACGAGATACAAGTTGGTAAAGTTGGTTCAGAGATATTTCGTACTAAGAGTATAGGTCTTGGTGTAATGGCGACTGAACCAGTACCCCCTCCCTGATTTGTCTATCTAGCAGTTTTTCCAAAGTTTTAAGCTCAAATGACATAAGATGGATCTGTCTTAGGAACTTCGCCGTTTCCTTCAGTATGAAGAAATAACAATCTTTAGTCAGATTTCTAATAAGCTTAATATGAAATATCTCCGAACCAACTATACTATACAGGGTGAGTCATGAGGAACTGTACATACTCTTACCTCGTATGGAGACCTCTATGGGGAATGTCAAATGGCCATTAAAAAGTGTCTGCTTCCATATCTTAATAATATACAGAGGGAGTTATTCAATTCAATATTCAATTGTATCTTAGGGGGTTGTGATAATTTGCCAGATTCGTTCTTTGGAGTCGTTTAAGGAGTTCCGAATCATCAAACGTTTGGATCAGTGTTTAATTATTCAAAATAATTTCCTACATCAAAGTCTGAACGAGCAATAGATCGTTTACAAGAAGAACATATTCTTGACGCAGTCGAAGCAGATCCAAAAATAAGTACCAGGAAAGAACGTTGCTCAATCAAAGGTTGAGAGAGTTTTAAGAGACAATAATTTACATCCTTATCAGATCTAACAGGTCCAATAGATTCTTGTAATACAATTAGAAATTATCCCTTAACGCTCAGGAAGTTGTTTAGAAGCAGGTGGGCTTCATTTCGAAAATCTATTATAAATATATATTAACAATTTTCCCTTTGGTTTTAGTTATGTCGTCTTAGGTGATAGTAGTGTAACGTTTTACCAAAATTTGGGACAAATCGAAATTACCGTTCAAAAGTTATGATCAAAAGAAATATCAGTCAAAATTCACAACTCCCCCTGTACATTATTAAAATATGGGAGCAGACACTTTTTAATGGCCATTTGACATTCCCCATACGAGATAGGAGTATATCTACAGTTCCTCATGACTCACCCTGTATAAATAAAATTAGATCTGCAGCATTCAAATTTTTTAACCAAAATTAACAAATCTAACATAGTCAGGGCAAGCTTTTTCCGTTTTCCCTTAAAATGGCAAATTGTAAAGATAATTTTTCATAATATTCAGTTAAAGGTCATCTTGTAATTTTTGTAACGTCAAAAACCAGTTAGAAAAAGGTTACAAGGAAACAAAATTGATGAATCATTCTTGACGCAGGAATTATCACCATTTAGTTTTTAAATAATATGTAAATAAGAAGAATCGATACAAAATTATTTCTGAAAATATTTTAACAGGTTTGCGAAATATTTAATGAGCTTTATAATAATAAATACTATTAGAACCTCGATGATGCTTCACACAGTAACTAATTGACCCTCACAAGATAGTGTTTTCATGTGTTGTTGATTCTTCCTTCTTTCTACGTCTCTTCTTCTCCCCTTCTACCTCCATTCTTCGTCCCTCCTTTTCTTCCTCACGTCATTCTCTCTCCTTCTCTTCCTCACGTCTTTCCTTCTCTTCTTCTTCCTCCTTTCTACGTCCCTCCTTCTCCTCTTCTTCCTCCGCTCTACGTCTCTCCTTCTCTTCCTAACGTCTTTCCTTCTCTGCTTCTTCCTACTTTCTATGTATTTCCTTCTCTGCTTCTTCCTCCTTTCTACGTCTTTCCTTCTCTGGTTCTTCCTCCTTTCTACGTCTTTCTTTTTCTTCTTCCATCATTAAAAACCATGCTGGGGGTCCGGAAGTACCCATATCTCTGTCGTATACGGTGTTTCTAGTATTTACGACTTCTTAAACTTTCTTTATTTATTCGACTTTAACATTCACAATTCAATACAAATAACGTCTTACTATTAGAACACAGAACTACTGTCAATTGTCCAGCCGTTTATACTTTTCACCTGTTTCAGGCAGTTCTCGACTTTTCGATGACATTTCTAGATGATTCTAGATGTAGGACTTCTTCTTTTTCTACATGGAACTCTACATATCCTTAGTACAGGGAGAAGGAGAGACGTAGAAAGGAGGGAAAAGAAGAGAAGGAGAGGCGTAGACAAGCAGATGTATGTCCTCTTCTTTTTCTTCATGGACCTCTACATATCCTCAGTACAGGGAGAAGGAGAGACGTAGAAAGGAGGAAGAAGAGGAGAAGGAGGAGAGGCTTAGACAAGCAGATGTATGTCCAGTTCTTTTTCTTCATGGACTTCTACATATCCTCAGTACAGGGAGAAGCAGAGACGTAGAAAGGAGGAAGAAGAGGAGAAGGAGGAGAGGCTTAGACAAGCAGATGTATGTCCAGTTCTTTTTCTTCATGGACCTCTACATATCCTCAGTACAGGGAGAAGGAGAGACGTAGAAAGGAGGAAGAAGAGGAGAAGGAGGAGAGGCGTAGACAAGCAGATGTATGTCCTCTTCTTTTTCTTCATGGACCTCTACATATCCTCAGTACAGGGAGAAGGAGAGACGTAGAAAGGAGGAAGAAGAGGAGAAGGAGGAGAGGCTTAGACAAGCAGATGTATGTCTTCTTCTTTTTCTTCATGGACCTCTACATATCCTCAGTACAGATTCGACGTAACAATATGTTAAGTCCACATAATAGCGTCTATCTGGCTGTTTGCAGCCACAAAAAGGGACGACTTAATCGACTTCTGTCTATTTTGCAGCCCTGTTTTTGATGAGGCGAAAGAAAATCTACCGGTAGTGGTGTCCTGTTATGACTCGAATGGGCTTTGTTTTAATACCTATAGTTTTATTTTACAGGGGAATTTTACAACCTCTTAAACTTAACAATAACTTGATAGATGAGTCGAGTTTTCTGACAATCACTGTATGTTACGTTATAATTGGCAAATTCAAGAATTGAAAGTAGAACATGATACATGACATTTGTCTACACTGCATATTATTTGTTTTTATATTAATTACATAACAAATTCAACAAATTTTATTGTAAATATTATTTGTTTGTATTTTTGTGAAAGATGACTAATATAAAAGAAACAAAACCGTGGAAAATAATAGAAATATATTTGTGATAATTTCATAGTAATCGTGGAACAAGATCTGTAACATCAAAATTAAATATACCTACATGGATCATTCAAATACCATACAGTGTGACCCATTTTGTTTGGAAGCACCCCTGTAAAATCAGCATTTTTCAACCGATTTTGATTTAATTTTTTTGTTAGATTCAGTATCAAAAACAGTATTTTGGCACAAATTTTCATAGCTTAATTTCTATTTTCAACGCCCACTATATTAATTAATTTTTCTTTGCATTTTTTTTTCTCAAATATGACTACACCACTGGATTCAGAATCGTTACAAATGTAAACTACCGAGATTTTATTTAAAAAAATTTATTAACGACAAAGTTATTACAACATGAATTTGGAAAAAGTTGTATTTTAATTAATTTTTCACGTAGAATGTAGACAAATTTTAAAAATGGCAACATGGTAAACAAAAGTAAAAATTCGAAGCCGATAACTTAACCTGTTGTGGAGATATAGCTTCTGAAAGTAATGTAAAATTGTGTCTAATAATTTCATTCACTAACAAAATGCAATCAACGAGTATGCCATGAAAATACAAATTAACAACTTTTAAAAATAACTAACAATACATTTTGATCAAAGTAATAATAATTTAACTCTAAATTTGCAACTTAGTTTTTGTAATGTCCACATCTTTATTATGTCCATACTTATTAAAAATGTTTTTGATACTGAATCTAACAAAAAAAATTAAATCAAAATCGGTTGAAAAAAGCGGATTTTACAGGGGTGCTTCCGAACAAAAAGGGTCACACTGTATATAGAAACATCCCTGACATTCTATCAAAAACAGACCACCACCCCCTCCCAGATTCAAAATTCCTTTAATGAATTAGCATCGAAATTTTCCAAATTCTCTTTCATTTACACTGATGCATATTATGTAAAGATAAAAAATTGCTCTGCTTCTGCCACAAAATTGTATATACACTGGAGAAGCGTTTGCTATACTCCATGCCCTCAAAATGTACAAAAAAACATATGAAAATAACTTTCTTATTATCTCTGACTCATTAAGCACCCTAAAAGATCTGAAAAATTTATAACCATCACCCATCATTATACCGAGGAAGTTGACTCTTTCGCCCAAAAAATCAACTTCCACTGTATAAGTGTTCGAACAAACCTGACTTAATAAAATATTATGCAAGCGGTCGTTATCTGTACAATGAGTAGTGTCAGAGTAGCTTTTGTTTATTTCATACTTCTATAAATTTTAAATTTTAATTTACCGCCAAGTAGAATTTTTTTAAATAATTTTTTTCCTGGGCAATTTTCTTAATAAAAAGTATCCTGGTTCTAAGCTACCTCTTCACCAATTTTCAGCAAAATCGTTGAAAAAAAAATCATAATTGAAGGAAATTGAAATTATAAACTCTGAATAAGAATTTATCCTACTACAATTATTATATTCGATTGCCATCTTGCAAAAATAAAAATCGCGATGGAAAAATAGGGGTTGATCGTATAAGGGTGAAAAGTTAGGGTTCTATATATTTTTGAATGCTGTATCATAAAAAAATCAAAACAAAAAATTTTGTCTAAAAAATAAAAAATAAAATTAAGGGGAGGACCACCCTTAACATTTAGGGGGATGATAAATAGATGTTGACCGATTCGCAGACCTACCCGATATGCACACAAAATTTCATCAGAATCGGTCGAGCCATTTCGGAGGAGTTTAATTACAAACACCGTGACACGAGAATTTTATATATTAGATAAATACTGACATGTTGATCTTGATATTTTTCATTAAATAACTGAGCCGTTACATTTGCACACTTATTGTTCATAAAATATAGCGAAACGATATCTACCCTATCCGTAATGGGTATTTTTTGACCACCTGCAAATAACACATTGCAATAAAATAAAGTATTTATAATAAGAATGACCCAAAAGTCTTATGGAGTTTTCAGGTAATAATTTATTATTCGCCAACAACAAAATAAATACGACCGTGTCACGGCTAATACTTTTATGGCTTTATTGCAGGTCATTATCCCATCTCAGGTCAGGTCAGTTTCTTAGATCGTGAAAATAACTATACATAATTTAAATTTTAAAATGTAATTTATTAAAAAGATAATATAGAGGGCTTTAAAATGATACCTTACTCGACTCCTAATGCCATTTAAATATTTTGTGGTGGTGTGGTGGTGGGTGTGAAAGTAGCGAAGTCAAAAAGTTTTAAAACGTTCATAATGGCTCTGTTTCGTTTTCGTCCGGCCACCCTGTATATATTTTGATACTAAAAATTCGCTATTTTGAAATGACATAAAATTAATAGCGGGTATTTCGAAATAACAAGGTAATTTAAGCTCATAATTACCTTGAACTTATCGAATCAACATTTTCAATAATCTACAAAACAATTTAGTAATATTTAAATTGGGAATTTTACCAAAAACCATCACAAATTCAAAGTTAATAGCCATATTTACGTTGAAAATACATTAGAACTACTTTTCAAGACTTTCCAGTAATATTAAAAGGAATTAGGATTGTGGTGTCAGAGAATAGGTCCTTACTGACCCAACATTTGACTATAATTTTACGAAAAAACTCATAGCAGGTGTATGTAAAATATCCCAAGAGCTCTTCTAGCCTCTACATCCACGTTAGAAGGAAATAAGTTTATAGTCCAAGAGCTGGCACCAATTTTTGGGCAGGTATTTGAGGCAAGCTGAAAATTTGTCCTATTAAACCCCCTTAAGCCCCCTTGAATTAAACCTCAACACGGATTGCAGATCTGGCTGGTGAGTAGCGGGGCTAAATCAACCCCTAAATTTTTAAAAATATTAATTTTTTTTACCAAAAATATGTTCGAGGCAATTTGAAATTTCATATACGTTGTAGTTTAATGTTTAGAGAGTTGAGAAAAAATAAGCCAGACGATTTAGTCGGGTTTTTAACCTTGCCAGACGCGTGCAAAAATATTTTGCGAAAAAAAAATATATATATACGTTTTGACAGTCCAAATTCTCTAAAACTGTTCATATAGCATGTATCAAATTTGGCAGATATAAATAAGATGCTTATATTTATTATAAAATGACTTCCGTTTTTCCTGTCATTTCGGGTCACGTGACCCCAACATAATTTTTTTAAATTGGACAACCGGTATAATATTACAATTTTGGATATATCATTCAAAAACAAATTCACACTTGTCATCATTGTATTGTGCAGAAATGATAATAGGGGCAATTAAATGAACATCTGTATAATTATTTTATTAAAAAACGTAACTTGGGGAATTAAAAAGTACAAGTGGGACACCCTGTATATAGTTAAAAAATAAGATTATAAAAAAGACAGATCATTTTGATGGGACTTTCTGCCTGACAGGTGATCTAAAAACGTATGTATAGGTGCGAGTGAGTGGCACTATAGGCAAGCACTATAGGACAAGTTTTCAGTTTGCCTCAAATACCCAAAAATTGTTGTCAGCTCTCCTACTATTAGGAGGACCATATTTGCCCAACATTAGTTTCTTCAACTTCGGAAAACCGCTTTTCCGGTCCCCAATGCCATATTAGACTTGCTTTCCTACAGACACATTAAAAGGAATTATGGTTTTGGGAAGGGAATACCAGTGAAGGGTTTGTACTGGTCCAATATTAGCCTATTACTGAGTAGTAAAGTGTTTCAAAATGGAAAATGGATAAGGGCAAACTGCAAACTCCTGGTCAAAAAAGGATAAAGAAAGTGAAAGGATTACTCACCGGTCATTGTACCCTAAGGAAGCAAAAGCAAACTATTGGCATATATAGGGAGGAGTCTATCTCTTGTAACATGTCTATCGACCTGTTTCGATTTTACAGAATAAATCCTTTTAATTAGCGCTCGTCGTCACTAGCCACATTCAATTATAGTTCTGTGATCCCAAACTCTTCTACCCTGACCGTAAGACAATTGACGTCTGCCAACGGACGCTTCCATTTTTTGCACAACGCCACGTGAAACACCCCTTTTTGTTATCGACCGCCTAAGAGGGCAGATCATCTTTCGCTATCTTTCATATCTTAAGTATCTATCTTAGGAATTTTGCTGTGGTAAGTTCAAAATCATAATTCATAATTAATAAGCTTCTTCTAAAGTACTGTCTGATATAATTTTCGTATGCATTCTTTATTTTTTCACAGAGATAGACGAAATTAAATTCAACACGTGGTCATAAACTGTTCTTTTATACTAATATGGTAGTTTTAAGCCAAATATTCTTTTATAATTCACTGTTTTACTTTCATACAAACATTTTCAAGCTTTTTCAGTTGCGAAATAACTCTTTTAATTATAAAATAACACTTTTATAAACCGCTAACCTATAAAATATTCTTTCGTAACGCCAGTGCCTGTTTCATATATTTCCTAAGCACGATATTTTTTCATATTACTAAATAAATAACTTTTTGCTATGATTAGTTTCTTTCGGATCATTAGTATATTTTTTAATTTAGCCGATAATTGCTATTTTTACTGTTTTAACATGGAACATATAATGTTGGAAAGCTTTCAGTAAATTGAATCAATTTTTTTGACTTTCAAATAACTGCCTTCCTTTTCTTTAACCTGAAAAGCTGACCAACATAATGTGCCATAACATTCAAGTTCCTACATATCCCTGATCCACTTGTACTTCTAGGTAAGCACAGCCCCTAGGCGAGAATATAAGCCAAGAATATAACCCTAGGCTAGGATATAACCCAAGAATATAACGCCGAGGATATAAACCCAAGAATATAACCCTAGGCTAGAATATAACCCCAAGAATATAGCCTAGAATACAACCCGAGGATAGAACCCCAAAATAGCGCCTTAGAACAGAAGACAACAGTTCAGATCAAGACCTGACTTCTTCTCCAGGAAACCACTTCATCTAAGCTAAGTACCTATAAAAGTACAAATTCCTGTTCATTTCCTGTGGCAGAATAAATTGTAAATTTGTGTTAACTCTATCTTTCATTTTTCTAAATCCCCAACTATAAAAGTTGAGGGAGATACCGCCCGGGGTCACTTTTCTTTATTAACTTTTATCTAAATTTTACAAGGCGTTTCTACCTTTTCCGCCTTAGTTTTTTGTAGTTTTCATCGTTAAAAAGGTAGTGGCGCCCTCAATTTTTACAACCTTCCAGTTATACTTGTGCAGCATAAACTTGGGGTCGAATCACCCTTGAGAGGAGTCTCTAGCCGGAGCCCTTCGAGCTGGTGCCCTGTGAGGTACAGCATTTACCGTTACAAATTGGCGCCTTTACCGTTACACTCTCCTGTCGGTTGTGCAAGGAAGAGGAAGAAAAAGCCTCTCACATTTTCTTAGAATCTGAAGCACTGTCTCATTGGAGATATAGAGTCCTAGGAGTAGAGTATCCAAGGGAAGATTTCTCCAAGAAGGACCTAGTGAAAAGACTGGTCTCTTCACAAAACGGTGTAACCAAAAGCACAAAAAGCCTAAAGGCTGAGGTCTCTAAGCCTCTGACTGGTGGTGCCGAACCAACCAATCAATCAATGAAGGGTATTGTACATTATTTTAATTATATCAGCATTTTTATCGACATTCAATACACAGCGAACGAAATAAATTTTTTATGAGAAGTTGAATATATAATGTTGTTCGGGAGTTGTCAATAGTTGCTCTGGGAATCATATCAACTAATAAAATTTCTAGTTATCGATTAAATTTGTCATTTCAATCATTTTATTTTTTTATTTATGTGTTCAATATTTTTAAACCTGAAGATGGTTTATAGTGGAAACTATAATTATTGAAGTAAAAGTGATATTATTTAGTGTTATATTATTTGATATTTTGAAAAATTAAATTAAATAGTGAACTGCTAGTATCGAAAATACATCTGGTGAGTTAAAATTTTTTTTAAAGTAATTTGGTGAGAATTTCTCGTTTAGACGAAATGAAATTTTACAAAAATTGCTATTATTATTTTATAATTTTTTTAAATCAATTTCTTATAATTTACAAAATTAGGAAATTTTAATGTATTTGGAAAGAATTTTCTTAATACTCACCCTAAAATTTCAAAACATATATTATTACTCCACTTCCTTGTAAGGCAGATTATGGCACTATCACTGGCGCAGAATTGAATTTTTTTTTAAATTCACATCGACATCGAACCGAAAAAAAAATTGTAGAGCGGATTTTCGATGCGCACCTCTTCGCGACAGTTCTCGCACCTTCAACTACCTGCGCTGTTTTGAATTCGATTGACGAGTGTTAAAAAAAACGACAATCGCAGGAATGGACCCGCAACCCGCGCGCCACCTCTACTTGATTGGTAGGTTTTGGAAAACTTTAAACTTGAACTACGTTTAAAATATCTTGAATTTATGGGTAATTAAAGTGGAGTCGTAAAATTTTATGGAAATTAGTGAGTGTTTTAGACAAATATTTTTGAAAAAATTAAATAAATTCAGGTTTCGACTCAAGCACTGGCCTATTTCACCAAAAAAAACATTAAATCAATTTAATGTCACCCTGATTTGGCACAAAAAGACTCTCGTAGGTCAAAGATAATTTACCTGGAAAATATTTTACCACGAAGAAATTAATGGACGTGGAAAAATTAAATTGGAAAATTTTATACCTGCAATTTTAAGCCAACCACATCCCCTCATTTTGTCTGAAAAAATTAATAAGTGGAAATTTCCCTGTCTTGACAGGGATTGAGTTGAGTGTCGTTTTTTCCTTTCTAAAAAGAAAAACAAAAATTTCTAGGTCTTCATAAATCTTATTTACACTTTTCATTATCTCCCATTTCTTTTACCACTCTTCTTTTATTCTCTCCTCGTTCAACTTCTGTCTTTTTCACTCCCTTTCTTCTTCCATCCCCTTTTGTCCCTCTCCCTTTCTTTCCCCTTCCTTTCTTTGCTGCAATTTTTTTTATTAACCCCCCTCTTTCCATGTCTGTGTTTCTTGATCCTTCTTTTTTCTTTCCTCCTTCTCCCTCCTTCCTTTCTATTTCCCGATTTCCATTCATTATCTCCCATATCATTTACCACTCTTCTTTTATTCTCTCCTCGTTCAACTTATGTCTTTTTCTCTCCCTTTCTTCCTCCATCTTCTTTTGTTCCTTTCTTTGCTGCGATCTTTTTTATTAACCCCCCTCTTTCAATGTCTGTGATTTCTGATCCTTCTTTTTTCTTTCCTCCTTCGCCCACCTTCCTTTCTATTTCCAGATTTCCATTCATTATCTCCCATTTCATTTACCACTCTTCTTTTATTCTCTCTTCGTTCAACTTCTGACTTTTTCTCTCCCTTTCTTCCACCATCCTCTTTTGTTCCCCTCCCTTTCTTTCCCCTTCCTTTCTTTGCTGCAATCTTTTTTATTGACCCCCCTCTTTCCATGTCTGTGTTTCTTGATCCTTCTTTTTTTCTTTCCTCCTTCACCCACCTTCCTTTCTATTTCCCGATTTCCATTCATTATCTCCCATATCATTTACCACTCTTCTTTTATTCTCTCCTCGTTCAACTTCTGTCTTTTTCTCTCCCTTTCTTCCTCCATCCTCTTTTGTTCCCCTCCCTTTCTTTCCCCTTTCTTTCTTTGTTACAATATTTTTTATTAACCCCTCTCTTTCCATGTCTGTGTTTCTTGATCCTTCTTTATTTCTTTCCTCCTTTACCCACCGTCCTTTCCATTTCCCGATTTCCATTCCTCCTTGTCCGATCCTGTTCTTCCTTTCCTCTAGCATTGTTTTCATTTTCCCTTCCTGCTTAATCCCACATTATTTCACCTCTCTTTCCATTTCTCCCACTCTTTCTTCGCCCCCATATTTAGGCAACCCCCTCAACTTTTAATATTTAGTTGTTTCTTGGCTCCCAGATTTAATTTACGAAAAATGATTGTAGGCTACTGGGATAAAAAAAACTATTCTACAACTTTCGAGTAAAGAGTTTTCGCAATCGGATTAACCGTACGGCTGCACATAAAATACGACCAAAAAGATTTATTAATTTAAATAAAATATTTTGCTATGCCACTGCTCTAGGTAACGTGGATAAGCAGTTTTGTGATAAATTTTTTATCTCAACATAAACAAATCTTATTATCTAAATGTACACTTCAAGTCAGTTTTAAGTGATTTTTATTCGACAATTGAAAAAAAAATGGTAAAAGCCAAAGTTTTTATATACGAAAAATATTTCAAAGGTTTTCCCAAAGAAGGGGATGTGAAGTTGATAGAAGAAGAATTGAGACCGTTAAACGATGGAGGTAAATAAGATTTTTTTTTAATTGAATTTCTCGCAAACGATTTACATAGACAGTACCATGATAAGATAAAAAAAAGGTATGGAAAAATATTGTTCACATATTTTAGGTTATGTATTATATAAGTAACCATTGGATTTATTCTTTAAATTAAAAAAAATGCTAGGAATGTTCTCTTCTAATGTTAAACTTCAATATTTTAGAATAAAAACTTTAAAATACAAATAAATGATCGTGAGAGCAGAGGGGGGCAAAGTCGACTCGCTAATTATTTCTATATTATTCTTTATTTTTTCAGAATTCTTAGCGGAAGCCTTGTACATAAGCGTCGATCCATTTATTAGGGTAAGGGCGTCGTTAATACCTTTAGGGCAAACCATGATAGGCTATCAAATAGCTAAGTAAGTATTTCACTTTTAGTATGTAAAAATTTGTGCTATCGATTATTTTCAAAAGATTATTTTTCCGCCAGTGACTGTTTTCTGTTATGTTAAAAACAGGCAAAATGGAAGATATTGGCAGAGAAACGGTAAAATATCGTAACGTTTATTCTAATTAATATTTACAATTAATTTATATTTACAGATTTATATGTAATTCAGTCCTTATTTAATAATTTATGTAATACACTAAACACACTAATTATAATTTATATGAGAGTCACTTAATAAACACTTTATCGAGGCGCGATTACTTTCCTTCGGTATCAACACTGACTGATTGACTAATTGCCTGCAGCGATGCTCGTGGCCTATTTATACTCGCGCGTCGTATTTCTAGAATTATCTCGACGTTCTGGCGGATTCACTGGATATTCTCGATGTTTCGTATTTTGGATGCTTCTCGAAAATTGGGCGGAGGAGCCATAGTCGTCTCATACGGGGATTTCACTGGGGGCACTAAGTGAGCATATTAATGCAGTAGCTCGCGTAACAATATATTATAGATATCACAGCAGTTCAAGAGGTTAGATGGGAGAAAAATAGAGAAATATACAATGAATATACATTTTTCTACAGTGGAGAGAATAAACAAGGACATAAACGGAGTGGGGTTTTATGTTAAAAAGAACATTAGAAGTAATATAATCAACCTCAAACAAGAAAATGGAAGAATCGCAACACTAAGATTAAAAATGAGGAAGAACGCCATAAGCATAGTAAATATTTATGCCCCAACAGAAACTGCAGAACCGCACGCCAATGACGAATTCTATGACACGCTTATTAAAGTTTGCGAAGAAATACCAAAGAAAGACGAAATAATAATATTAGGAGACGCAAACGCAAAACTGGGTAAAGTAACATACTTAAGAGAAATAATAGGTAACGAAAAAGAAACTATACATGACAAAACTAACGATAAAGGTCAAAAACTCTGCCAGTTAGCTGGAATGATGAACTTGTCAATACTATCATCTAAGTTCATACACCCCAAAAAACACAAAGTAACCTGGAGGCACCCAGGAGGGCGAGTTGAGAACCAGATAGACCACTTATTAGCCACGAGAGGTATCTGCAAAAAACAATAGACACAAGAACGTACAAAGGCGCAAACGCAGACACGGATCACTATCTAGTAATGACAAAAATGAGAGGACTAAAAGATGCAAAGAAATATAACGCACCAATGAACACACACACTCTTAACGTGGAGAGTTTAAGAACTGAAAAAATAAGAAAACAATATGAAGATAAAATTACAGAAAATATTGAAAATCAGACACTTATTACATCAGATATTGAAAATAGTTGGGAAAAAATAGAAAACGTCGTATTGGAAGCAGCACAGCAAATAATAGGGAAGAAGAATAAAGAAAAGGAGAAAAAAGAATGGTATGACCAACAGTGTGAAGAAATAAGAAAACAAAAAAACACGGCAAGATTAAAGTGGATAAATACAAACCAAGGATCGGACAGAAGATCATACGAGATAATCAGAAATAGGGCAAATGCAACATACAAAAATAAAAAAAATGACTGGCCAAATGGAAAAATGAAAGAAATAGAGGAAGATGGGCGTAACAACAACCTAAAACAATTCTACAAAAAGATAAAAGCACCGACCAAATATCCCAATAAAACAAGGGGAATAAAAAATGAAAATGGCGTAACAGTATATGGAAGCACAGAAATGATAAAAATATGGGAAAAGTATTATAGCAGAATGCTTCATAAAGATGATGTCGAGGACCCCTGGGTAGCAGAAGACTTAGTAGCAGAACCAGGAAACGAAATCATGTTAAACAGCCCCTCTGAAAAAGAAATAGTGACTGAAATAAAAAGAGCTATCATCGGAAAAGCTACAGGAGAAGACAAAATAGCAGAGGAGATGGCGAGGAACAGCTTCAGAAGACAACTGATACAACAAATTTGGGCGGGAAATATAATGCCAAACGAATGGAACACTGGAATAATAACACTTATCCACAAAAAAGGAGATAAGGAAGTCGGCAAAAACTATAGACCAATAACCCTACTTAATACCACCTACAAAATACTTGCAAACATAATAAATCAAAAACCGAAGGCATACACAGAAAAAATAATGGAAGACTACCAAAACGGGATTAGACCAGGAAAATCAACAGTAACGGCAATACACACCATCGAACAAATCCTTGAAAAATCCCTGGAATACAATAATGCTCTACACGTCATTTTTATAGACTTCAGGAACGCATTTGACACAAGATTATAGAAACACTAAAAATACTAGGAATCCCAAAGAAGCTTAGGGAATTGGTGGAAATGACCCTACAAAACACTAAATGGAAAGTAAAATTCCAAGGTGAAATTTCAGAAGAATTTAAAAAGAATAAAGGTGTAAAACATGGAGACTCAATTTCTCCAACACTGCGTTTACCTAGTACTTGAATTCATTTTAATTGAGGAATGCAATCTTGAACGAGAAAAATATTATAGTGAACGAGACCCAGTTAATTGCTTATTCCGACGACCTCACCATAGTGGCTAGAACTAAGAAAAGTCTAATAAAAGTAGTAGAGAATCTAGACGCAGAAGCACAAAGATTCGGGCTACGAATAAATGAAGACAAAACAAAATATATGCGAGTGGGGAAAGAAAAACAGAACAATGATACTCACTTAAGAATCAAAAATTACAAGTTTGGAATTGTATCAAGCTTCTATTATTTAGGAACATCTATAGGACAAATTTGTAAAGACAAGATAAAAGAAAGAATAATGAAAGGAAACCAAATTCTTGGCATGAATAAGAAATTATTAAAATCTGAATCGATCATCATAGAAACAAAAATACAAATCTATAAGACTTTGATCGGACCAGTCATTACTTACGCACTCGAAACAACAACAATAAACAAAAAAGAAGAAGAAGATCTAAAAATAATAGAAAAGAAAATATTGAGAACAATACTTGAACCGAACATAACAAGAGATGGAGAAAGAAGATTAAAAAGAAACATAGAAATAGAAAAGAAAACAGGTGGAGAAAATATAGTCCGATATATAAAAGCAATGCAATGGATGGGATACATTATGAGAAGAGCACCAACATAAATATTAAAAAGAAGACGAGAACAAGAGGAATACTTCGAAGCAGATGGTGGGATCAAGTAGAGGAAGATATAAAAGCATTGAAAATCAGAGACTGGAAAACAAAATGCAGAGACAGAAGAAAATGGAGAACTACGACAAATGAGGCCAGGACAGATAAAATATTATAGTCGCTCTGATATAAGATAGGATTAACCATAGCTCTAATGAGCTAGCCATAATCCCTCGGGATTGAACGGCCATGATGATGATGATGACTGTTTTCTACCACTTTGTAAAGATATGGGAATATAAAGTTAAAATGACTACCAAAAGTTGTATATACATAAGATTTGAGCGTGTATAAAGAGCGTTCTTTAAAATTGTACCAAAAAAATAAAATAAAAATTTATTTTTAGTTCTTTTAATATTATTCCCTCTTCTTAACAAATCTAAATTAAAAAACTAAATATATATCTATAAATAGACAGATATTTGTACTTTAAACAACAATTTTAATTCTATTATGTAACCATGTAAAGCTCTATAAAAAAATCTAAAGGTCATTTTACAAACGTAGTTTTTTCACAGTTAAAATATATGGAAACCATTTAAAATTACTACCAATTATATATGTTTAAACAAAATTTTAAAAACCATTGATTTTTTATTTAAACGGTTATATATTTCATTCAGTAATTTAGGTATTTTGGCAATTTTAAAACTTTATCATATATTTAGGAAAATTCGTCATTGGGGAATTTTTGCCTAACAGAGTTTCGTAATATTCCCGTATTCGATTAAATTTTAATTATTTTCTCTTTTGTATACAGGGTGGACGGAAACTCGAACCTTTCATTTTCTTTCTTCTTTCAAATTTTATAGCACAAATAGATAATTCTTCATGTAAAATTTTTTGAATTGTGGTCTTTGGAATGATGCTCCAATTTCACCATATGTGACATATCGATCTTCTTGAATCAGCTTACGTACAGCTTCGACTTTATACAACTATTGTATCTCAGAAACTTTTTCCTTTAGCTTGTAAAATAACTGCTAGTAGTGAGTGGGAAAGGTGACTCAATCAAAATGTTATAACTTTTGTTCCCCTAGTATACCTATTTTTTCTCATACCTTCGCTTAGAAAATATTACCCTGCCCTGCGCCGAGATGCATAATTTCCCCTTGACAAACCCGTGCTGGTTTACCCCCATTCCTACCAATTTCCTCCTCAATCCTATCCTTTATTATCCCCTCCATCAATTTACCCATACCACACAGCAGGCTGATGGGCCTGTAGTCCCCCGCCCGCTTCCCCTCTCTACTCCCCATCCTTTCGGGAACTCTTTCACCCTCCGCACCCTGTTGAAAAGTTCCCAGAAGTACTCCCCATTGTCATCCAGCAGCCTCTTCCTCATATCACACCTCTCAGGCCATCTATCCCTGGAGCTTTCCTTACTTTAATGTTCCTCCCCCCCCTCCTCCACTTCCCACTTCTCTACCGGCCTTATCCCCATCATGTTTCCTACCCCCCAGTATTCTGGACTTCCCGATTCCTGCCCCCCACTCCTCCTTCTCCCCCTGCGAACAATTTCCCTATAATCTCCTTCTCCCAATCTTCTCTATCACCTCGTTCCCTTTTCACCGCTATCTCATACGCCTTTCCACATGAATTGTTTTCAAATTTTCCCAGTAACTCTCGCTACTTCCCTCTTTTTCCCCCTCCACCCTACTGTTGCTACAGGTTGTTGGTGGACCTGTTCTTGGATCGTCGCTAAGATTAATCCGTCCACGTTTAAATTCTTCATACCAACGAGAAATTGTCGACTTATGTGGTGGTTCATTGCCGAAAACAGAAACTAACTCGGCCAGGCATTCTTGTTGGGACAACAACAACAAAAATTCAGTTTAGGTACAGCTTCAAACTTCGGCGTTAAGTAAACTAAACATGACAGTTAATTTTGACATTGGACATTTGTTGACAGTCGCCAACTATGTTGTTATATGCAACACTTGATAGACAACCCTCGTATAGCTGCAAAAATTAAAATTCTACAAACATCCCTGTTTTTTTAGGATAATAGAAAGTAAAAACCCCAATTATCCTGTAGGAAAAAACGTCATAGGTTTCTTCGGTTGGAGGACTCTTACCATATCCAACGGAAAACATTCTAACAAAGACAGTGTACCTCAATTGGTCGATTCAGATTTAGGCGATTTACCATTATCTTCACTTCTAGGTGTCTTAGGCAGACCTGGGTAAGTGTCGTCAATAACATCAACTACCAGGAAGCTCCAGAAGATCTCTGTACTATTAAGTATTTCATACCATCTGTTTTTAGATTCTCCGCATACTTTTGCTTCTTAGACATCTGCAAACCAAAAGAAGGTGATACGGTCGTCGTATCTGGAGCAGCTGGAGCTGTAGGAAGTTTGGTAGGACAAATAGCAAAAATTAAAGGATGTAAAGTTATCGGAATTGCTGGATCAGAAGAAAAAGGGAAGTGGATAGTGGACGAATTAAAATTTGATCATTTTATTAACTACAAGACTGATCATATTGATGCAGCTATAAAGAAATTCGCTCCAGATGGAGTAGATTGTTATTTTGATAATGTACGTATAAGAAAGAATAATAATTTCCTTTCAGGGTAGGTGATATATCATTGTAGATTAGATTTGATGAGGTGGCTAATCGGCCTATTCCAATGCAACCTTTTCAGATCTATTGTGGTCATCTGAATCAAGTAATTTCTTTCCGGTTGCTTCTCACTGGCATAGGATGTGCTCTGCAGTTTCCTCTTCTAGGTCACAGAATCTGCACATGGCTTCGTCTGTCAACCCCCTTAGCTTTGCATGCCTGTTAAGCTTACAGTGCCTAACTACGGCTTTGACAGCTTTCCAAACTTTGCTTATTAGGTCTGCCTTAAAAGTTGGCGAATGTCCTCTAATGAATTGTTTCGCCTGTTTAAACTTTTTTGTGATTATGGATTCAGCAAGTCTTTCATCGCACTTGTGGGAGTGGTTTTTATGGCTCCCGTAATACACAGGCAGTGCTACTCAATAGCCTTACAGCCCCCACTTGCAGTGTCTTTGTCCACCACACTATTGATCCATAGCCTATCATTGGCCTAACAACCATTGTGTATAGCCTTGGGTCATTTTTAGGGAGAGTCCCCAGTTTTTTCCACACATTCTTCTGCATCTGCCGAGGGCAATGGTAGCTTTTTGTGTGGTCTCCTGAAGGTGAGTGTTCCAAGAAAGCCTTTGATCAAGCTCCCCGAATTTCCGGTCCATCCAATCTCTCCTATTCCCAATCGTTCCTTTCAGCGCGCACTCATACTCCTCCCACCTTCTCTCCATTTCCTCCTCCATCCATTCCTGTACTTCCTCTCAGGTTGCACCCCACTAGCGTTTGTTCCTAGCTCTAGCCATCACGTCCAATGTGTAGAACCTTGCCAGCACCGCTGCTGCCAGTCCACCGACTATCCTGTACCCCTGCACCACCCTCCTTGCCAGTGGTCCTGAAATATTGTTTTCCACTTAACCAATCTTTGTGGGGTTCGTAGTGAAGGGTAGGACAAACCCACTCACTTTAAACACAATCTAACTTAGAGCAGACAGGCTCCAAGGTAGGTGTATGGCTAAAACAAAGCATATTTATTCCAAGTAGCTACAACTTTTCAAGTGAAGGAAGTAGGTATGCTAAGAGGGCGCTATAAATTTAATAGGAACGCAAAGGTAATGGGATTGACAGACGAAGCCATGTGCAGCTTCTTCACCTAGAGGAAGAGTCATGCTGAGGAATGCAATTGATAAGCTGTTTGATATGAAGGTATTATTAGAAAAGCATCAAACTTTTTATGCCGGATTTTTTTTGGGTTATATATAAAAATATTTCACCATGTTTTTCCATTTATAAATTATATAATTTTTTATAATGATTAATGATAATGAGAAACTTTGATGAACAGTTTTGTACGTATTATAATTAGTAGGTACCTTGTGTGTGTTTTTTTTTTAATCACAAAAGTTGTTTTTGCCTTGAAGATAAATTTCGAACTTTATACAGAAGCAATTTGATAGATATATTATGACATGATATACAATTTAAAATACAGACTTTTTTGTACATTTTTTAAATTTCAAAGTCGTAATATACAGCGTGGGCAACAGAAAACAGTCCACCCCGATATTTTGCAGTATTCCTTAGATTTTAAGGATATTAGGAAATACGTCGATTTTTGTTCTAAGGGGGACACATTTTTACATATCAAAAGTAAAAGTAACAGAAAAATGACACATTAGCAAACCATAGGCGCTGCGTTTCATTTTTAGGAGTTGTACTTTAAATTAATTAAGACTTTGCAAAGATGCTGTAAATATCGAAAAAAATCGTGGACGATCATTATGTCTGAATAATCCATCTAAATTCCTTTCTAATGATGTGCCGCACATGGTTTATTCATTATTTAAAAATAAGGGGTTGGTGAAGTGGAAGGGAGGGGGTTGACAAATGACAGATGCCTATATCGTAAAAATGTGTCCCCCTTAGAACAAAAATCGACGTGTTTCCTAATTTCCTCAAAATCTAAGGAATACTATCAAATATCGGGGTGGACTGTTTTCTGTGGCCCACGCTGTAGGTATATATAGTGGCAGAAAAAACGTGCAAAAAGGGAAGGTAATTGTCGGGGAACAACCGCTAGAAGTATTTAATGCTTTATTTTCAAATTTTCGTTTTATTTCAAGCATTATTGATTATACTTCAAAAAGGTTTCTCATAGTGAAATATCAGCACTGGCAACGTCGCTTACAAATTTACGCATAATATTCGTCCTTGTTCAGTCTGATGAATTTGCCTAAAAGTAAAAATACTTTTGGAGGCTATGGTAGTTTTCATGTTGTAGTGACATTTTTGTCAAATTTGTTGAAAAAATGTTAGAAAATCCAAGTAGGTTGTGATTAAAAGCTTACAGTTATTGAGCAATTATGATTCGTGGTTATGTAGTTAGTGGAAAAGGGGATCGTTTATTCTCGGTCTCAACTTTTTAACGGTAAGTGTTTGTAGGGAACCCAAGAAGTGGGTAAATATCTCTCTTGAAAACAGCACGCCACTGGCGACGAAAAATCACGAACTAAATGTTGCCGATCAGGAAGTAAAGAAGTATTTCTCTCTCACACTCACTTCTGGATTTCAAATGAATTCTGTTAAAATCCCTCTCTCTCTCTCTCTCTCTCGCTCTCTCTCTCTCTCTCTCTCTCTCTCTCGCTCTCTCTCTCTCTCTCTCTCTCTCTCTCTCTCTCTCTCTCTCTCTCTCTCTCTCTCTCTTTGTCCCTTTGTTGTCCCTTTGTTGTCCCTTTGTTGTCCCTTTGTTGTCCCTTTGTTGTCCCTTTGTTGTCCCTTTGTTGTCCCTTTGTTGTCCCTTTGTTGTCCCTTTGTTGTCCCTTTGTTGTCCCTTTGTTGTCCCTTTGTTGTCCCTTTGTTGTCCCTTTGTTGTCCCTTTGTTGTCCCTTTGTTGTCCCTTTGTTGTCCCTTTGTTGTCCCTTTGTTGTCCCTTTGTTGTCCCTTTGTTGTCCCTTTGTTGTCCCTTTGTTGTCCCTTTGTTGTCCCTTTGTTGTCCCTTTGTTGTCCCTTTGTTGTCCCTTTGTTGTCCCTTTGTTGTCCCTTTGTTGTCCCTTTGTTGTCCCTTTGTTGTCCCTTTGTTGTCCCTTTGTTGTCCCTTTGTTGTCCCTTTGTTGTCCCTTTGTTGTCCCTTTGTTGTCCCTTTGCTGTCCCTTTGTTGTCCCTTTGTCTCTTCGTCTCTTCGTCTCTTCGTCTCTTCGTCTCTTCGTCTCTTCGTCTCTTCGTCTCTTCGTCTCTTCGTCTCTTCGTCTCTTCGTCTCTTCGTCTCTTCGTCTCTTCGTCTCTTCGTCTCTTCGTCTCTTCGTCTCTTCGTCTCTTCGTCTCTTCGTCTCTTCGTCTCTTCGTCTCTTCGTCTCTTCGTCTCTTCGTCTCTTCGTCTCTTCGTCTCTTCGTCTCTTCGTCTCTTCGTCTCTTCGTCTCTTCGTCTCTTCGTCTCTTAGTCTCTTCGTCTCTTCGTCTCTTCGTCTCTTCGTCTCTTCGTCTCTTCGTCTCTTCGTCTCTTCGTCTCTTCGTCTCTTCGTCTCTTCGTCTCTTCGTCTCTTCGTCTCTTCGTCTCTTCGTCTCTTCGTCTCTTCGTCTCTTCGTCTCTTCGTCTCTTCGTCTCTTCGTCTCTTCGTCTCTTCGTCTCTTCGTCTCTTCGTCTCTTCGTCTCTTCGTCTCTTCGTCTCTTCGTCTCGTCTCATCGTCTCTTTATATCTTTGTCTCTTGTCAAAGTCACATATGCATATTTCTATCAGTGATGATACTCTCTGTCCTTTTTCTTCCCATTGAAAATGAGTGAGATAGAAATATCATCAGTGATTGATGGACGAAGCTGCCGTGATCAAAAACCTTTCGCTAAGGTTTGGCTATTTTTACAGATTATTCTGTTCTTTTATATCGCAGCTGATACAAAAATTAAAATTTTTAATAGAAAATGCCTCATTTATGTTTTTTATTAGGTTGGAGGTGAAGTAAGCAGTATAGTTATTCATAACTTGAAAAAATGGGGACGGGTTGGAGTATGTGGTTGTATTTCAACTTACAACGAAAGTTACAAAGGTGAGTCTCCAATTACTAAAACACGACTATCGTCTGTGAATTTTAAAAAGTAGTGATATATTGCTCATCACTAGTAAATACGATCACATTTGACATTAATTTTTAAATGGTTCATAAAAGATAATTTTTAATTATTCTGTAGTGACTCCGATATTTCGTCCAATAATAAGTAATGAGCTTTACATGCAAGGATTCCAATGTTCGTCTTGGGTGGATAGATGGCCTGAAGCTTTCAAACAGAATCTGGAATGGGTGAAACAAGGCAAATTAAAGTATAGAGAAACTGTTAGTGAAGGATTTGATAATTCATATCAAGCTTTCGTAGAGATGTTGTACGGTAAAAATTTTGGTAAAGCTATTGTTAAAGTTTAAATATATTTTTTTTCCTTGTTTAAATGAGTGAGTGTTTTTTGTATTTGCCTTCCTAAAAATGTTTTTTGTGCAATTAGAAGTCAAGAAGAGGAAAAGGAAGTAATTGTTTTACTTAGTAATAATTAAAAGGTGACTCGCTATTGTAATTAGTGTCCAGTACAATGACCAGGAAAAGTTGGCAAAGCTATAACTCGACGTTACTAGTCAAACGAAAGGTTGATTATTTTCAATGGTTTCGCATTTTTACTTCTTTTTATCTCAATAATATCTTAAACTTATGTGCTTTTTTGTAGTAGAAATACATTTTAAAAACGATTTTCCTTATTTTTCATTTAATAATAATTTACGACAATATATAAAGCTCTGACATCTATTTGTCAGAAGCAGAACTATATTGAGTTATTTGAAAGTTCTTCAAATTCCCACTAGATGTCTTCTATTTTAAATTAAAATTTCAATTTATTATTAATAATTATGAACTTGTTAATATTTTTAAATTACATTTTTCTGCATTAGAAATACATTTCAAAGAGTATATAAAATATGTCCAATTTCGTAATAAATAATATTATTCGTAAATACATAAAGCTCTGACATCTATTTGTCAGAAGCAGAACTATATTGAGTTATTTGAAAGTTCTTCAAATTCCCACTAGATGTCTTCTATTTTAAATTAAAATTTCAATTTATTATTAATAATTATGAACTTGTTAATATTTTTAAATTACATTTTTCTGCATTAGAAATACATTTCAAAAAGTATATAAAATATGCCCAATTTCGTAATAAATAATATTATTCGTAAATACATAAAGCTCTGACATCTATTTGCCAGAAGCAGAACTATACTTTTCTATTGGAAAGTTTTTAAAACCCCTACTAGATGTCCTCCCCATTTTTAATTGAAATTTCAATTTAATATTAATAATTGTATCATAAATCTATTGCTTTTTACTGCAGTAGAAATGCAATTCAAAAAGGATATAATATATGCAGAGCTTTGCAATTATTAATATTTTTAGTAAATGCATAAAGTTCTGACATCTATTTGCCAGAAGCAGAACTATACTGTTCTATTGAAAAGTTCTTGAAAACCCCACTAGATGTCTACTCTATTTTTATTAAAAAATTTAATTTAATATTAATAATTGTATAATAAATCTATTGCTTTTTACTGCAGTAGAAATGCAATTCAAAAAGGATATAATATATGCAGAGCTTTGTAATTATTAATATTTTTAGTAAATGCATAAAGCTCTGACATCTATTTGCCAGAAGCAGAACTATACTGTTCTATTGAAAAGTTCTTGAAAACCCCACTAGATGTCTACTCTATTTTTATTAAAAAATTTAATTTCAATGTATTATTACTAATTATATACTTGTTGATACACCAAAAAGACAAGTTCAATTACAATTTGGACTTTTTCAATGCGACTTTAAAGCTTCCTTAATCGATTTTAACGACTTTTTAAAAATAATTCATGTTTCTTTCCGATTCAAAAACACCACCCAACCCATATGCGTCTATCTGCTTGCCGGTTCCGTTTCTATTGGTGATTGGGAATTCTCCATGTGTCAGCTAACTGACGCATGCGTGAAAAAGCCAGGTATGAAGGCAGAGTTGGTTCACGTGTGTGACAATTTTTAGTTTATTGACAATTTTAGGAAGAAGAGAAAGTAGAAAATTGTCTTTATTATCGGAAAATACGTCTTCATACCTCTTAAGTTAGTGTTAATAGATAATCATTTTAGTGCTGTTAAGTGTTAGTGAGTTATTCGGAAAAATATGTACACTTTCCCACCATAACCTTAAAAGTGTGTTTGATTCTAAATAAAGTTATATATTACGTAAAATCTGTGTTTACGGGTAAAAAATATAGTATTATTACTTGGTTGTTTAAGTTTTTATCAACATGCCGGTGTGTTAAAAGGAATTTAACAAGAATATTCTTGAAACGTTGGAGCATATTGATTTATAGGTTATGGATATAGACCTGCGGCGAGATGGGGAGCATTTCTCCACGTTTGAATCTGCAAACTTTCTGGTAAGTACCAAAACTAATTTTTTTATATATTTTCCCATTCATGTACGATTCTACTAACAAAAATCGTGGCGTTATAGGATCCCTTTCCAGACGAAGGGGCTACTATGGATTCTGTACAAAGTTTCACTCCAAACGATTATGAATGGAGTTCAGAAAGAGAACAAGAGTGAGTAAACGTCTTTACTAACTGTTTAACAACTTTAAATGTTTTTGTTATCTTTTTGTAGGATAAATGGAGATATTGCCCTTGTCCCAGTATGTGATATGAATTTAGCAAATGACACTTCCCCTAACGTAGATGAATTTTATAAGATTTTGAATGACTGGCATCAATTTATTAACATAGATGTGAGTAAATAAATAATATTTGTATGTCAATTTACTGTCTAGGTTTACACTAATTAAATTTGGGGGGTTCTTAATAAAAAAAGCAAAATATTGTGCACAATTATAGTCAATTAAAATGACTGAATAATTATCCAAAAGCAATATTCTGTATGCAGAGAGGTATAAAAAAAATAGTGGAAATGTTTATTACCAGTGGTTGAAAAGATCCTTTTATTGTTGTTACTTCTTAGAATTGCCTCTTTACCTACACAAAATTGGTTGGATAAGGGAAGGGTACATTTTAATTGTAGTTAAAAATATTCAAAAACTGTTATGAGTGGGTACAATTTTTACATAAAATAAAATCTGAGCATTGACTCAGTAGTTCTATTGTTTATTATTATTGTTTTTAGGTTTGGCAAACTTTCTTTTAATTCTTGTATTTCCTGTTGTTCAGAAAATTACTTAACTATAATCATAAAAGTTATTTATACTCAATTTACAAAGTAATTATCAATTTTAGGCAAACAACCAATTTATAATATTCACTTTTTAGATCATTAACAAAGTTTATTGTTTGGGATTTTGAATTCAAATAGGAAACTTTTGTCTAAAAATACATTTTATCATTAGTACTGTTTATGGTATTTTATTGAATTTTAATCCTCACAAGAATATTCTTCTATGATTCACTCTAATAGTTTACTGGAAGTATTTTCTAGCTTTTATCGAATAGCATCAAAAAATCTGTGTAGAGTAACATTCTTTTAAGAAGAACAAAAAATTCCAAGTCTACATTCTGCATCGTGTCTATTTTTTTAAATAAGAAACTTATTTTCCCAAATTTTAGCCTAGCACAGACTTAACGATAGAACAATTCATAAATCCAAAAGATCACGAGCCAGATTTAATAGAAGAAAAAGAAGATATACTAAACACTAACAATTTCGACATAACTCAATATCTTAATGACATAGAACCAGAACTTAGTACATCTCTATCTAGAAAACAAAAAGCGGGTGTTAAAAAAATAGACCTGCAAGCTCAAAGATATATAATAGATGAAGAAGATTTCGTAGATGTAGAAACTTTATCAGAATGCGAAGAAAATTCACCCGTATTGGAAGCTAAAGACCTGAACAGTCTTTTAGAACAATTCGAAGCTACACAAATACCTCATCTTCCCGACAGTTTCATTAAAACCGAACCTATTATTAGCGAAAATATTCCTTGTGATATTTTCGAAGAACAGGATAAGGAAAAGGTAGAGGAAGAAATAACAAAAAATAAGATAGTTAAACAGGAAATCGAAATCGTTAAAAAAGAAGTAATAGATGAAGATTATGAATTTGGATTTGGTAAAAGGAAAGGAAGCGACAAAAGGGATAGCAAGAGTAATAAGAAAAAACAGAAAGATTTGTCAAAGGAAAGTTGTAAAGCTAGTGGCAAAGATATAGGTAAGTACAATTTGCTTTTATATTCTCTCATATTTATCCTATGAACTATACTTGTCTATTATAACATACAGGGTCATTTTGTCATATGACACAAGCGTAAAAAAATTTAATGGTTTGAAGTTGGCCATTGTGGTTACCCCGTTAAATGTAGGCCCCCAAATCTCTGTAGGGAGACTGGCGATATTTGGAACATGATTCACGTTTGTGCCCATATTCATCTCTATATTAGTATACAGGGGATAACAAAAAATAATTGTATACATTTCGTATATATCTTTTTGTTTTAAAATGTACAAACAATTTGAATGTCGTGTTTATTTTCTACATTTAACAGTGAATCATAATTTCCAGGAAGTTGTTGTTAATGTTTTTTATGATGTTGACATACAGAGTGACTGATCCAATTTTGAATGAAAAAATTTAATAATAATAACTCAAGGTACATTTTCAAGGTCCTTGGGAGGAATAACATTCTTGGATGTTTATTTAAATAGATGATTTGTTGTAGTAATCTCTTTGAATATCCCACTTTTACCTGAATTTTATAAGATATTACAAATGATTATTTGCTTACTGAGAATTTTCAATAATAATCTGGTATTTTGGGCTCTTTCTTTTTAGGAAATTTGTGGATTTTGGTATTAAAATTGTATTATAATAATTATCTTTAAAATAAATTTTTTTAAATAGTAACAGCTACTGTACTTTTATCGAATAGTTAAAAGCAAATAATCGAAAAGTTTTATCTGATAAGAACAATTTAATTTTTTTCCATTCAAATATTTGAGTCATTGGCCTAAACCAAAAAATTACTATTGTTACTTATTTTTTCCAACCTTTTGTTGCAATTTCTCACAGATAATTTTGACTCACCCTGTATACAAATATAGATAATCTATTGGTAATTGTTTCGACTGCAATTTAAAAATAAATATACTCAGTAGGAATGTTTATTTACCAACTGTATTAAACTTAATTTTAACTATTTAGAATCAGGTGTACCTACTCTTTGTTTGGTCAATGCCCCCTATTTTTACCTGAATAATATTTTGTACCGTTTTTAACTTTTAATTTGTTTGATCCTAGTTTAATAGTAAAGGAAACAAATACAGGGTGATTTTATTCAGCCAAATTTATATTTAAATATTATCTCTAATATTGTTTATCTTTAAATGTAAATGTTGATTTGCACCTGTTGGGAATAATATTAAATCGTTTTATCATTGTTGACCTTGGTTTTTGGCTTTTTCGACGTAAGATTTTTTTGGTTGTTGAATATTTTATTTGTTATTTATTCCACGAGTTATCAAACTTTTTAATTAAAAAAAAATAGAGAAAATTGCTGATTTAGGATAATTTTAATAATTATTGAGAAGTATATAGAGTGAGTTTCAAGTATGGAACGCTCAATTATTACAGAAATTTTAATAAATTTTGGTTTGTGAGGGTTTTGTGATATGGCTGATCTTATGTTAGATTTTGCATTGTTGTCAGATCTTTCGTTTTTCTGGAAATATGTTGAACTTTATTATCTCAAATAGATCACCCTATATATTTTACTATCAACTATAATACTTTTTTTAAGTTCCCTAGATATTTGTCTATCATTTATACTATGGGTGAATCTTTTACTATGCCAGTTTCGTTAAAGTTACGCACATCTGTTACGGTATTTCTGTTAGGATATAAATTATTAAATATTCCAATTAAACGAGTTTATTTATAATAGTCACCTTTATGTAACGTAAATTTATCTATAACTGCGAAATTGAGGCATTTGGGTATAGGAAATAAAATATTGGATATATTCAGTGTTTCTGAAGGATTTAAAAATATATAGGGGGATCTATTTGAGATAACAAAGTTTATTATATGTTTCAGCAGGAATTCTAAGAAACGTCATAGTCGAAATTTGCTTTATTAGGCTATTTTGCCAAATCGTTGAAATAGTATGGGAATTAAGTAAATTTAAAATAAAGTTTATGTAATATTCTTCTTTTTAAATTTTTTTTCGCAAATTTTAGTATATAAATTTTTATTTTAAATTTATTAAATTTACTCTATTTTTTTTTTAATATTTGGAATTTTTTCAGATGTTTTACAATTGGATATACCTATTTGGTATAAAATTTGATACAAAACGTTTCTTCGATTACTATTTTTAATTATTCAATTCTATCAAAATGTACTCCAATTTTGTTTCCAAATTAACTTAATTAAAATATGCAATTTTTTTTGCCGATTTTTTCAAATTATTTTTTTTATTTTTTCAATTTTTTTCCCAATTTCCTATTGAATTTTATTTGCTTTATTTTTCAATTTTCCCCAATATTTTTTAAATAACAAAAAATTCTAAACTAATTTTTCATCTTTACAGCATTTCCTATAGAAATAAAAATAGAAAAACAATTATCACCCACTTTAACAGAACCTTCCCCCCAAAACTGCCCATCTCCTAAAAATGACACAACTACCTCCAATCCTCAATCAATCCCCCCAGATCTTCCAATCGCCCAATTTCTACCTCAAAACATTGAAACAAAACCCAATCAAGAAACGACACAGAAACCTCCAGAATCCCCAGCAAAGTCAACAGACTCCACTCCACCCAACAAACAAATAGCAGATTCACTACCTCCAGAGCTAATAGCTCGCATCAAAGAATCTGGCAAGAGGAAAACCATATCTGTGATAGATCCTATACCAACGAGAAAACGTGGTTGTCTTCGTACCCCAGACGTCACTTCCCAACCACCTAGAAAGAAGATAAATAAACTAGCAGTAGTAGAAGCTGTCCATTTAGATCACAGCTATTGTAGCGTAGCAAAACTTGAACCCTACCCGAAAGTTCCTAAGAAAGATTCAGGATTCGAGTCTGCTGAAGAAGACGATCGAACCGTTATTGGTACGCAACCCACTGTTAAAAACGCAGATGGGAAATTGATGGTGTCGCTTTTAAAGGTATGTCGAGTTTAACTAGGTTGATTTGTTGATGTTTATCTACCGAGAATGTTCCCGACAGGTAAATACGATTCACCCCAACCAATCCAATCAAAAGAAAAAGCTGAATTTCGAAGAATACAAAAAACGTCGTGAAGGTTTCGTTAAATCGCAAAACGACTCGCTGAATTGTTCGCCGAACAGCAGTACGTGCAGCTCGCCGTTACCGGAAGACGAAAACACTAGACTTTTAAAGCACCAAGAGAAGTTGAAGAGAATGGCGCGGGAAGTGCTCAATACCCCGCCGAAAAGTGAAAAAAAGACCGAACCCGTTGTGGTCGCCAGTCGTCCACAACCTATCCAAGTACCGGACGATATGGTGATGAAGACGTTCATTAGTATCGGAGTCAACACGGATTTTAAGGTAGGGTCGCGTCACCGACATGCTAATTAATCATAATAATAACGTTTTTTTCTTCTTTCGTTCAGATTCACAGCAAACATATCGATCCTTTAGCGCCGGTCGAACGACTCGACGAAATCAAACCGTTGCTTCAAAAGGTCAGCGGTAAAATCAACGGCAATTCCCTGATAACTTCGGTGATCGAGAATATTCCGAAAGTTATCGAAAGTTGCGATCCGACTCACAAAAGACAAGCGTCGGTTAAAGACAAATTGGAATGCGGCGAAGACAAAACTATCGTTTATTTACATAAGAATAGAGAAATGAAAAAGACGAATTCGGTGGAATGTCAAACTAACATTTCGCTTATACAACAAACGAAAGCCAGTAGATACAGAAGGAGGAGGAGACAGGAATCGTATTCTTCGAATTCTTCTTGTTCGTCGGATGACAGTAGGATGAGCAGCGGATCGGCGCGCAGACACGACAAGTAAGTGGTATTCAGCGTGTATTTTAATAGCGAATAATCCGTTGATTTATTTTACAGAGGAATTTTACAACTTTCTATGATTAACAATAATAATAATAATTAATAAAAATCGAAATATTTCTAGGTCTTCACAAATCTTACTTATACTTTTACTACTCGCTTTTTTCCTTCTTTCTCTTTTTTTATTCTCCCCTCGTTCAACTTTTGTCTTTTTCTCTCCCTTTCTTCCCCCATCTTCTTTTGTTCCCCTCCCTTTCTTTCCCCATCTTCTTTTGTTCCCCTCCCTTTCTTTTCCCGTCCTCTTGCCCCCATTCCTTTCTTTGCTGCAATCTTTTTTTATTAACCCCCCTCTTTCCCTTTGTGTTTTATTTATCCTTTTTCTCTTTCCTCCTTTACCCACCGTCCTTTCTATTTCCCGATTTATATTCCTCCTTGTCCTTGTTTCTCTAGCATTGTTTTCATTTTCCCTTCTTGCTTGATCCCACTTTAATTCACCTCTCTCTCCATTTCTCCCACTCTTCCCTCCCATATTTAGACAGCCCCCTCTACCTTTTCATATGTATGTGTTCCTTGGCTCCCACTTCTTTCTCAGTACTCTTTTTCTCCTCCTTTACTCACCTTCCTTTCTTTCTCCGTCTCTTTAATCCCTTCTCTCCCTCACTTTCTTCTCATTCATACCTATCTCGATTCTTTTCTTTCTTTCCGGATCCCCCTATTTTATTTCTAATCCTCATTATGGCTTTATCATTTCCTCTTTGATATCGGCCTTTTTTCTCATTTCTCTCTCCTTCTTTCATCCTATTCCTAAAGTCTCTTGATCCTTCTTTTTCCCGATGTGTCTCTTTTATTCCCATTCTTGCTCTCCTATTCATTCTTCTTTGATCCTTCTTTATTTTTTCCTCCTACTTCACAGACATCATTTCATTCCCGATCCTCTTCCTTTCTTCGCGCATTCTTCTCTTTTTCCCCTTTCCAACTTGATTTTATCTTTCTCCATGATCCACTTTATTTCCCCTTCTTCTTTACCGACACTCTATGTATTAATTTTCCTTTCTTTATTTCTCCGCGTTCTCCCTTTCTTTTCCTCTCCATTGTTTCTATCTCGATGCTCCCACCTTTTTTAGTCCCCCCCCCCTTGCTTCTCTTGATCTTTTTTCTTTCCCGATCCTCCTCCTTCATCCTTTTCTTTTTCGGTTCCGTATTTCTTTAATCCCCCCCTTATTTTCCCATTTCCTTCTCTCTATCCGACTATCTTTCTTCCCTCTATTTAAATGTATTTCATTCTCTTTAGCAACCTCATCCTTTTTTCTTTATTATCCTCTTTCTCCCTCTTCAATTTAGTTGTAAATTGTCATATAAAAAATAATGTTTCCTTCCAGAATAAGAAGTTCAAACGACTCCAGAAGCAGTTCAAAATGTTCACGAAGCTCCAAATCGAATAGTTCGTCGTCGTCGTATTCGTCAAGGTTTGTTATAAGAAAACAAACAGATTTTTAATCTTTTTTTATTACCTGATAATTGTATTGTTAGGTCTTCGTCACGATCTCGTTCTCGCTCCTCCTCTCCCAAATATTCTAGAAGAGAAAAGGAACGGCTTAAGGAAGTCGAGGAACGTAGAGTCATCTACGTAGGTAGAGTGGCGACAGGTACCACAAAAGACGATTTGAGAAAAAGATTCCAACGGTTCGGCCCAATTACTAACATTAGTTTACATTCGAGAGATCATAGTTATTTGTAAGTTGTTTTTTTTTTGGATAAAAAAATGGAAATTTTGGTAATTTTTTTAAATTTAATCAGGGACAATTATGGATTTGTAACTTTTGCTAACAAGTTTGACGCGTACGAAGCAATAGAGCACGGTAACGATGCTCCTTGGCAGCCGAAATATGACTTGAGCTTCGGCGGAAGAAGAATTTTTTGCCAGACAAGCTACGCAGATTTAGGTAATTAAGAGATTCGCGTTTTCTTTTATTATTGTAGAGTCTAAAGGTTTTAATAAAATTGGTCTTGTTGTAGATAACATGCGTGACGAGGGCGGTGGATATTTTTCATCACGGGGAGCTGCGGAGAATTCCTTCGACAAACTATTAAGAGAAGCACAGGAAAAGATGCGCAAGCGTAAGGCTTGACAATTGTTTTATGTCGTTTTAGTCATAATTTCGCATTTTTATATCGATCGATATAAAAGGAACATATATTTTAATTTTATTATCGGGTGTATTTTACGATTTTGTATGTAAATTTGGAAAAAAAATTATATAAATAACATAAAAACCTTAAAAAAATCATCATGACAATTACTTTTTTTGATTATTAATTGTAATTTACGTTAACTGTTGAACGTTACTTTGTTTATTTTTCTTTATTATATTTCCCCTTCTTTGGGCTGTGTATTTTGTATTCAAGATATTTTTGTTATAGCTGAGACAGAATAAACACTATTAACTAAAAATCAATCGTTTTATTATTTTTTTCCTTTAGTTTCCCAGCAAACAACGTCAATTGACAATATTTAAGTAAAAGTCAATGTCAACAACAGACAAAGGTCGTAACCGACGTAAATATCATTGTCAACAACAGACAAACTTCAATTGACAAGATTTAAGTAAGGGTTAACGTAAGTATCACTGACAACAGACAGGAGGTCGTAGCCGATGTCAATTGACAAGATTTAAGTAAAAGGTCAACGTAAATATCACTGTTAACAACAGACTAAGTTCGTAACCGACGTAAATGTCATTGTCAACAACAGAGGCAGTAGCCAACGTCAATTGACAATATTTAAGTAAAAGTCAATGTCAACAACAGACAAAGGTCGTAACCGACGTAAATATCATTGTCAACAACAGACAAACTTCAATTGACAAGATTTAAGTAAGGGTTAACGTAAGTATCACTGACAACAGACAGGAGGTCGTAGCCGATGTCAATTGACAAGATTTAAGTAAAAGGTCAACGTAAATATCACTGTTAACAACAGACTAAGTTCGTAACCGACGTAAATGTCATTGTCAACAACAGACAAAGGTCGTAACCGACGTAAATATCATTGTCAACAACAGACAAACTTCAATTGACAAGATTTAAGTAAGGGTTAACGTAAGTATCACTGACAACAGACAGGAGGTCGTAGCCGATGTCAATTGACAAGATTTAAGTAAAAGGTCAACGTAAATATCACTGTTAACAACAGACTAAGTTCGTAACCGATGTAAATGTCATTGTCAACAACAGAGGCAGTAGCCAACGTCAATTGACAAGATTTAAGAAAAGGTCAACTTAAATATATATAACTGTGAACAACAGACAGATGTCGTAGCCGATGTCAATTGACAAGATTTTAGTACCAGTTGATGTGAGTGTCATTGTCAATAAAGCTTAAGGACACATATTTAACACGGACACATGTATGTTTTGGAACGTGTGGTGAACGCTGGAATTTGTTTTTTGAAAATGTGAAGAGAGAACTTGTTTAGTATCAGTGTCGGCTACGGGTATATATTTAATGGAGCACCTACCCGAAGAGATGGACTGGTTGGATGAAGAGGAGGAAATGGTAGCTGCTATTGGTGCTGTGGCCTGAAATCAGCATTGATAACGAAAGGTGTAAAATGTATATAAGGATGACCAAGAAGGAATTTGACGTACTTTATGATTTATTAGAAACGATATTAAAGAAGCAAAACATATTTCAGAGAGGCAATATCACCAGAGGAAAGACTTTTATTGACTTTAAGGTAGGTAACAAAATAGAATACTCTATTCTTTCAAACAATAATGAAGTAAACAAACATAATATCTATATGTGTAATATTATAATTATTAAAAAACTAGATATAATATTACAAAAGTAGATAAATGTGTAAAATTATAGGAGCTTCCTTCAGTATTTTCTCATCATGGTGGGGGAAATAATGTTGTGCGGATGGCGACGGTACAAATGTTTGAGATTCACTCGAGTAGGAATTTGTAGACGAAGATAGTACTGGTGAAGGATGCGGTAGTGTGATAGCTTGGGTCGTGATATATTCTTCAAAGACCAAATTACTTATGCCCATTTTGAGACGAACTTGTTCAGTTGAAAGAAGTTTCTTTACAGTTTTAGCTAAGCTTAGGAAAAACAAATTAATATCATCATCAGGCATATGTACTGCTGGAGGTCGCATTATCTGAGACCTGATACGGTTATTAGATTTCATTATATCGACTAATTCAGTCATTGACTTCTCAATTCTCTTTTTGCTTGTTACTCTTTTAGAAGGATCATTTGGGTTAACACATGAATTTGAGTCTGTTGATACTTCAGTAAGTAATCTCCTTCATCTTGCCTTTCAACATCAACAGTCGTATTTGTGTCACTCTTCTCAGTTTGACTTTCCGCGTTATGTTCATATTGAGACTGGAAGCTGTTTTGCGATATTCTGGGTTCCATATGGGGTGACAAAAATGACATATTGGTCTTCAAATTTCCACTTCAGATTTTTTTTTCTTGCCTGCCTGTTTCTTCTTTTTAATGCGTTGGAGTAGGCATTTCTCTGCTTTGTCCAGTCATCTTTACATTCTTGCCCTGAAAAAATATGTATTATAAAATATATATTTCATTTGTAGTGGATAACATAATTAATTGAATTTTCTTTTTAGATTTTTGGCAAATGGAAACTCATACAAAACAATGGGATTTGAGTTTCGCATTGGATTCAGTACAGTGGGACAAGTTGCGAAAGAATGTTGTCAGGCCATATGGGAAACACTGCATCCTATATACATGCCCCAACCTGATCAAATGCGTTGGAAAGAAATATTGCTAGACAGTTTGAAGAAAAGTGGCAGTTCCCACATTGTATTGGTGCCTTGGACGGTGAGCATGTCCAAATAACGCCGGAACTGCTTATTTCAATTACAAAGGTACTCACTCCATTGTTCTTCTTGCATTAGTCGATGCGAATTACAAATTTACAGGATAGATGATAGATGTCAGTAATTATGGTAGAAACAGCGATGGAGGTATTTTTGAAAGATCACTATTAGGCCAATTATCAGCAAGTAACAGAATTGATTTTCCGGCGGATGAACCACTAACGCCCACAGGACCTCTTTGTCCATTTGTTATGGTCGGCGATGAAGCATTTCCTCTGAAACGCTATTTGATGCGACCTTTCAGTAGAAACAACAAAAATTTAATTACAGGCTTTCAAGAGCTAGAAAATGCTTTTGGTATCCTAGCAGCGCGATGGAGGATTTTCAGAAAGCTAATCGAAGCTAGCCCAGAAGTAGCTGATAAGATGATAATGGCAGCATGTTGCCTTCATAATTTTCTGGGAATTACATCGACCAAATCTATAGAACCTTTTGATGTAAATTCGATGAACGCATTAAGGCCTATTTGCCTGGGAAACTATGCATTGGACGCTTTTGGCGTACGAGAACTATACAAGAATTGAACTTTTTCATTTCTAATACAGGCAATGCAATGTGTCCGTGGCAGAGAGACATTATTCGTAGGGGCAGGCGTTAATTGGTTAATAAAAAATACTTAACTAGAATTTGAAAAACTTATGCCCCATATTCAGTTAATATTTCCGAAAAAATAATTTAAACAAGGTTCTAACAATCTATAAAATACAAAATCAATTTTTGGCTTTATAATTTCTGGTTCAGTTTAATTCAATTTTTAATACATAAAAAAGCGTTGGCTATCGGTGTCTGTTGAGGAATAATATATTTATATGAATACACGTTTAAAAATACAATAATATGAATACTTACAGGTTTTCTTTATTTTTCCACTATCTCCTCCCAAGCCTCTTGTCGTTTTCTTTGATCACGATCATCTTTATTACTGTGAACGTTATACAAAAATTCGTACTTTCGTACTTCTTCAATTAATTTCCATTTTCTACTTGCTATTTCGCGCTGGAACGCAATAACATTCTGATGAAAATCTGGCCACTCTTGATATTGAAAACACGAGTTGTGACGTGTTTAAGCGAGTTTTCGTCATCTGATGACACATCATAGTAATATGTATGGGTCTATTTGAGATAACGTTATAGATTTTTCTATAACACGTGTTGAATATATACATAGCTTAACACACATAGATCGTAGCCTACGTCAATTGACAGAATCTAAGAAAAAGTCAACATTAATTTCATTGTTATCAACATTCTCAGATCGTAGCCTACGTCAATTGTCAAGATTCCAGTGAAAGTCCGTAGCCACCGTCAATTGATAAGGTTTAAGTAAAGATCAACGTGTGTGCATGTCATTATTGTCAACAACACACATATATACATAGATCATAGCCTACGTAAAATTGACAAGCTCTAATTAGAAGTCTCTCATAGAGGTTTCTATGGTAACTCCAACAAATATTGATCAAATAAGCACTTTTTGAAAGCATGCAGCAACTCTGTAATCGTTTTCAACAAAATCTGGTTAATTGAAAAACAAAATTAAACCTCATGTCGTGGAATGCACAAATAATTCAAAAATGGTTGCCAGCCGAGATGTTTATCCACGAAGAGCTGTTTGATTCTTCTAAAAAATTGGTGGTGAATTGTGATTTGTTAACAAAAAGGTTGGAAGTACTATTGAATAATTTAAAAAATAGACCATGTTCGAAGTTCAATCCCCTTTTACACGACAACGAGTTACAGTTAACAGTAAGTAAAGTTTATGACAAAATAAGATATTTCATTGCTATACAACTAGTACAGTATTAAACACCAAAAACGTTTTTAGGATATCGAAGACCTAACATTAACTTTAGAATCCATAGAAAAAACCTACTTAAAAATTCTTCCAAAACTCGCGTCCGACAAACTGCACGTTTTAGTGACGAAAAAATTTCAAATGTGGAAAGATATTCTATGGAAGGCGGAATTAAAACTGGTATATTTTGTTCAAGAAATTATTAATGAAATAACGCATTTATTTATATACTACGGAGAATCTTTACTCGTACAAACCTTAAGGTAACCTTTTTCATCTCATTTATTTGTCAAACTTACAGTGAAAAACTGCTCAAAATTGTGCTACCAAATGGCCAACTTAGAGGTTTTTGAGTCTCTAGAGTAGTCTGATATTTTTGTGGATTTATATCCCGCATGCTATCACAATAGAAACGCCTTAAATGTCGGTAACTACTAAAGGAGCTACCTATACCACCTATAGTCGAAAATCCGAATTTTTTAAGAGAAAACTTCTATAGGCGCGTTGAGCACTTTTGGGTGAAGAAAAAACATGGATTTTTCGTCATCGTCACGCTTTTATGCAACACACAATACTTTGGTCATTCGTCACGCTTTTATGCAACACCCAATACTTTTGGTTATGCAACACAATTAACCATGAAGCGTATAAATCATCATCACGCTTTCCATGAGCTATATGTATACCTACTGTGTGTATATATGTTTACTTTTTTTTTGTAAAAAATTCCTTTGACGATGAGCTTACGATGAAATTTTTAAAAGGGATTCATTTATTAGTGTTTTCACTTCTGCCGGCAGTTCCATGACTGGACTCTACGTTTTTTTATTTGAAATTATGCCAGATTCGTTTTAGAATTTCAGTGTGCTACAACAGCTTCCTAGCCATGTATAAGAAATACAGTTCCACTTTAACCGATAACAGTATATGCAAAAATACTTGTCCATATTTGTTTTTTCCCATGAGAAAAATCTCGGTAACAAGATTACTTCAAATAATCGCTTACAAAAGAGCAGAATTGTGTTGCCACAAATTGATCGATTGTCTGTTAGAAACCTACAAATTATATGAAAATTCCGATGACGATGAAGATGGATCGGATAATTCAAGTTTAGAAATATATATGTAAGTCTTGTAATAGTTGTAGAAGTGTCAATAGCATAAAATCGACTTATTCTAGGACATTAACAAAACATCTATCACCTCCTGATGTAACTGAAATAACAGTTCCTAAAGAACAACCTGAAAATATAAACGACAGTAATAGCTTTGCTAGTTTAGAGGAACTTATTTATTACGAAGAAAAAAACGTAATAGATTTATTAACAGTAACATTAAAAGCAGCACCTGAAATGCTAGGAAACGATGGAATTAAAAAATCAAAAAGTTCAGGTAATTTTTTTTAAAACCTCCGGCTGACAATTGACAGATATAAGAGTTTTATGCTTTTTAGGGTTAAATAAAATTAGTCCAAAAGCCCGCGAGAAAGTTTTGGAATACTACGAAGAAGTTTTATGGGGGGAAGTGGGTAATTTTTTAGAACACATCGTCTTGTGGTGGTCTTCTTCTCCTCTATCTGCTAGACCTCCACATTCCAGCGAACATTTACGAGAGTGGATTCTACAATTTATACCAACTGCTGACGTTTCTCCGGTGGTTTTATCAGCTTTAGCAAGTCTTGCAGATGCTTTAGGTGTTCACGTGGCTTCTACATCTTGGGATCAACATTTTAGATTAGCTTTAGTAGCTTCGAACAAGTCTTGTAACAAAGAAACTGGAACATTGTTCGCTAACGTTTTACAAGATCTTGTAATGTTATGTAATCAGTGCGAAGCTACACCTGATTGGATTGTTGGCGCTCCTCTGGATGAGTTACCACTTGTGGAACAAATTCCTGTATTGCATAGATTAGGTAATGCAAGAAATAGTTTAAATTTCACGTAGATAAAGTTGCGGTGTTACTTTTTAGATCATTCTATACATACGACAAGATTGTGGTGTATCAACGAATGTAAGAAGTTGGTAAATGTATGGAATGTAAGTGCGTTTTTCGCAGTAATTCACGACGACGTTGTTAATTGCCTTAAACAACTCAATAATCTAAAATTGGTGGATCATACGAATGAAATTCAGAAGAAAAACTTGGGAGTACACGTGGAAGTGTGCGCGCTTATGAGAGCTAAATTAGTATCAGAAGTCAAAGTTAATTTCGATAAATTGAAGGTAGGATTAAATATTTTCAATGTAAATTGATATAACTGTTACTTCCGAGTTATATTTTTTGACGTACCTCTGTATATTTACTTAAATGTATATTTCAGGAAGCTGCAAAGGAGTGTGTGGATGGCTTAGCTACTGTTTGTAGGACAATTTGTCTAGCAAATTTGCAAATGATATTTCCTCCAAATTCTTACTGGAAAAAAACTGTACCTGATGTTATTTCCGAACAACCAAGTTCGTTTGTTACCAAGTATTTGGGTCAGTTCCGTTTTTTATTATAAATACAAATTTAAAAGTGTTGAAAAATCGTTGTATCGTTCAATTTTCTACTTTTTTAAAAACTTTGCCATCAAAATGTATAATGTTTCAAAATAACTATCAAAGCCATCTGTATCCGTTCCTTGGACTTTGACATAACGCCATCTGTATCCGTTCCTTGGACTTTGACATAACGCCATCTTTGTTTAGGCCCACAGCACTTAGGCCACAAGTGACCCACTGTACGTCCTCCCCGAGGAGTTGTCCTCCTAGGTCTTCGTCCATCCTGTCCTTTCCAGGAAGGTGGACAGGTCACTAGGAGACATCTCCTTTGGTGTAGGCCAAAACTCACCGAACACACATTATCTCATTGACGATAACTCCGGGCACTCGCATAAGACATGCCTGACTGTTTCGTCTTCCTGTTCACACATCCTGCATAGAGGTGTGTCCACCAGCCCCATTGTATGGAGGTGTTTCCTTAGTTGACAGTGGCCAGTCAGAAATCCTACTGTTAAACGAAGGTTTTTCCTGGTCATCGCCAAATATTTCTTCGACGCCAGCTTCCCTTGATTTCATCCCTTCTGTTTAGGGATTGCTGCTTCCCTGGCTAAATAATCGGCAATGCGGTTAACTTTACTCCTGTCGTGCCCTTTAACCCACCTCTGGATTATATTGTTATCTACCGAGGCGTTAGCTAAATCTTGATGGCACTCTAATACTAGCCCTGATTTAACACGTTGTCTGTTCAAGGCTAATAGGGCTTGTCTGCTGTCAGTGCAGATTATTATGTTTATGCCAGAAATTCCTTTTCTGGTTATTTCTTTTGTGCCAACCACGATGGTATTTTTTCCCATTCCCCACTTCTTAGGCTTAGTGATCTGGAGTAGCTAATAGACACAAGATAAATGAACTCGTTGTTATTTTAGATCGAATTTTGGTACCAGTACTGACAGCCACCGAGGACCACTTGATAACCAACATGATCCTAACCTTAATTTGCGAATGTTGGTTGGATCACATTTATTTAAATAAAATAAAATTCAGTCATTGTGGAGCTCATCAACTATTATGCGATTTTAGATATGTTTTGTTGTGGTTAAATGAATGTAATAATATAAGCGGTATAATGAGAAAGAAATTATTAAAGAACGAAGTATTAAAAAGGTGCGAAGGAGTGGGAAGATTATTATTGAGGAGACCGGGAGAACGGATCCAGATGACGGATAAGAGTAAGGCGACTCCCAAACGTATGTATAGAAAAAAAAACTGATTTTTCGTCTTAATTTTGTGCGCTGTTAATAAAATTAAGGCTATGGTCCGAAAGTAACTGGTTTGCGGTTTACTGTACCGAAAATAACTAAAAAGTAGTGGTTGCTGAAAATCTTGTTTGTTTTGGAACACGGTTTCCTGAAATATGGTTAATTAACTGTCAAACTAGTAACCAGCCTTAGGAGCCCGGTTACTTCTGGTTTCGACTGTCATTTGTCATGCATTCGACTATCGAAGAGAAACACAAAACTGATTTTTTTCCAAAAACAGAATATCTACCCATGGTATTATCAGGAACCAGTTTGTCCTTAACTAACGACAGCATATGGTCAAGTGTTAGTCTAAACATTCGAAAATTCTTTTGAAATTCTCCATCAGTATACAACTCCACTACTCTGGTGACAAAATTATGAATTCTGTAGTCATCATCTGAAGACTCTTCATCAAAACTTGACAAAAGAAGGTGGTGAAACACAAAAGCAGCACGATTGTACATGTTTAAAACCAACTCAAAAATTCCAAAAACTGTTTGTTAAAGTAACAAAAATAAAATTTGGGGTCGTTTTCGGAATATATTTATGGTTATATTTTCTTTTCGTATTTTTACCGGTTTTGTGTCCCGAATACAACTAGATTTTTCAGTTTCATTCTGTCAATCGAAGCGGTTAACCGTGGTTACGGTTAGTTACTTTCGGACCATAGCCTAATTATGAAATGTCAACGTCATATTTTACATTGTTACCAATTTCTAAAATATACATGGCAGTCTGTCATATTTTAAAACTTCGAATTTCGATGGTTACGTTACTTTTAGATGTTGGAGATTCTCCTGGAGAGGAAGAAGAAGAAAAAGAGCTTATGCCGGCAGAAATGTACGTACCTAACCAAGAACAGTGGTTGGAACTGAGAGCTATTAAAAAGAAAACAACTTTATTTCCAATTCCTATTTGCTGCGGACAAATACCGTAAAAGTTGACCGCTAATTTTTTATAAAAAAAGAAGAAGACATAGTGCATCTTCAAATACCACCTTCGATTTATATAAATTTTATATTGAATGTTCTTTTCATGAGGTGTTAAGCGATTTTGGTATTTTAATAAAGTATATCGGTACTAATTTGTAAAATTAATTTAAAAACTGACAGTTATCGATTCTCAACGATTCGCGGAAATTTTTCCGATAGTGGCGCTGCAGTATATGTCAAAGCTGTCAGAGTAGATATGGGAAGAACGTGTGCGTGTCGCACTTACTTCTTGTCCCTGCTGGTACATCCATTTCTGTTTGTCTCTGTCTATTTGATTCAATTTCGAATTTTGTGCGATGAAGGTGTTTTGTGAAAGATGGTGCTGGTTAAAATTAGTTTGGTGGACATTTTTAAAGACGAACAGGTATTCAAAGCATTAAATAACACTGAACATCAAAATATTTTATTGAAATGAGTGAAATTACTAAGCAGTGATTTACATCTTTCCACTGATTACATTGCGGCACAGAGCAATATACCCCTTGCACTTGCTGGTCATTAGAGTGTAAATAACTATTCTGATACAAGAAACTTCACCAAACTCTTCTAGAAATCGAGAAAACGATATCAAGACTTTGCTCACTATACACGTACTCTAATGGCGATTTGGTTTGTTTTCCCCATTCCAAGGTTATAAAATTTTGACGGTAGGTGTCGCACCCTTTGATCGTTTTCGCGAATTATCGACAAAATGGATGAGTTCTATACAAGGCAAATGCTGCCAACATAAAGATCAAAAAAATACTGAAAAAGGTGTTAGTCTCATAAGAAGCAGTTTTTCCGATCAATTCTTGGTTTTTCTTATATATTTGGGTCCTTTCACCACCCATGTTGTACCCGAAAAGTTTTGAGGTCTTTTTAGCTTGGCGTATTTTACTTCTTACAGTTTACGAAATACTAATGTCAGCTGTCAACACATATACGTATCATTAATATATTAGGCATTATTCAGTATTCTTTGTTTTGCTCTGTTTCTGATATATTGTATATTACTGATTTTTATTCTTGTACCTTTATCTGTTTGTGATTTATGTGACTCTGATCTGCTTTTATCATTGCAAATTCCACCGAGAAGATTACGTGCATATGTGTTGGCATTAGTTTTTCGTGAACTGTAAGATGTAAAATTCCCCAAACTAAAAAGACCTGCAAACCTTTAGGTTACAACATAGGTGGTAAAGGTACCCAAAATATATAAGAAAAACCACTTCCTTATCCGAATAACCTTTTTCAGTTTTTTTTTAATCGTTATGTTGGCAGCATTTGCCTTGTATAGAACTCTTCCATTCTGTTATCGTTGATTTGACAGAAACACAAACTGTTCATGTGAAAAAATAAGTCGCATTGCTGTCAATTTGAGGGAAATTCCACAAAACCGGTGACAGCTGTATGGAGAACGTTGGGAATAAGGATGGCTGATCCAAACATTTTTATGGATCACTCCCAACCTGGTCCAGTCCAGAGTGATAACTAGTCCAAAGATCAGTTCCAGGCCTTTTTTGCGAGGGGTAGGTAGGCTTTTACAGCAGTAGATAAACAATCGTAAACTAGAATTGAACTGATCTTGAACCGCTCGCGTTCAGCGTGTATCGTTGATGTTGTCCGAGTGCGAGATACGTTCATCTTAGTCCGTTTAAGACATGTGCCCGAATCACGACAGAACAGTCGCGGGTCGTGCCACGCTACAATGATTGGACTAATACTCGTACCTGAATAAATTGTCGGTTCGGATCAGTTCCATTAGTCCAACACGCTGGATCTGATCCAATGGATCAGTTCTAGTACAGGTTAGCCATCCCTAATTGGGAATCGGTAGGAGTTCTCGAATTACCTCAATAATTGCATAGTAGTGTAGTCTTCCCTAATTACTGCTCGTTATCCTGCGAAATCGCTCGATAGATTAGGCTAATGAAATTCTAGTAAAATTTTGATTGTGAATCAAATTTACTCTATTCATAAATTTTTTTGTTTTACTTAGTTTTGTGGAATCTCGTTTTGAGTTGTCTTTTGGCGACTTTTCGCAGAAAGCTCTTTTTGTTTAGATTTTCATCAACTAACTAGACTTTAGCCAACACGTGGCAATTATGAAATTTCCGTTGGAAAGCAACGCGAGATCACGAATTTCGGACTTGGACAGTCCAATTCGGATCACAAAAGCAGCAATCACGAAAATGGTGAAATAATAAGGATAAAATTGAAAGTCAGTGTTTAATTTTTTTAAATCTTATTAATGTGAATCGAGGATGTAAATATAAAAAAAAAAGTTGTACATATTCATCGGCCATCTCCACCTTATCGCAATTCAATTACAAACTCGGCTGCAGATTCAATAAAATAAAATCTCACGTTTCTCATTTTTTAATTACTTCGTCACTTCCTTGTTACCCAGCCTCTGCAAAAACCTTCTAGGCAATCCCATATCGATCAATTCGCTATTTTTAAGTTTACTAATATCGGGGGTATAATGTAGAACCGCCTCCCAACAAATTTCACTTAATTTAGGAATACACAGCCATGTTGAATAAATATCGTTATTTCTTCTAACATCGTCTTCTTCGCTATAAATACCGCCGAAAACGTACAACCTACCCTCCGGACTAACGGCAGTGGCGTGGAAATAGGTCGGTTGAGGTAACTTACACAAATTAAAACAAGTCCATTGGAGAGATTGTAAATCTAAACGCCAGAGGTCGTCGAAGGCACTTTCGCCATCGTGTCCGCCGGTTATGAAGAATTGGATGGCGTTGTTGTAGGTTATTTGGACCGACCCGTGGCATCTACGAGGTTCCGGAAAACCTATAACAATTTTAAAAAATCCATTTTTATTTTGTAACAATACAAAAAACGTTTCGTACCTTTGGCGGAGTCTCTGTTTGTTTTCTGTCGAAGCCAAACTTTTTTTTCTACATCGAATGTAGGAATATACCGGAAACCGTACGCTTCGTCGGTCGTACCGCCGCCCAATAGATAAATATATCTACCATCGAATCCTACTTCGTGTCTATATCGACCTTTCGGTTCGTACTCCCCTAATCCATTACACAGATATACAATTTCCCAATTCATCGTTTTTATATTTAACCTAGAAAAAAAATCCACCCTTGAAATATTTTATTTGTACATAATACGAGTTAAGGCGCAATTACACGGTTTGTCGAACCACGAACCGTGTAACTGCGCCTTTTGGAAGAAGAAACCTCCATCCACATACTTGCGAATTGTACAGCAATTCAGAATCCTAGGAGAGTACTGGATGGAAGAGGGACATTTACCAAGTTAAAGCCAGTAGATATCCTAAAATTCCTTCGGGAAATAGGACTAAGGGAGCTGCTAGTCTCTGAGACTTTCCTCGGGTACTAAGTAGATGTAAGGGGACACAATAGATCTTTTAGGTCTCAGTGAATGTCACCCCAATATACATACATGCAACTGCGCCTTTTGATATATTCATGAGTAAACTCGGGACACACTGGAATGGAAGAAAACGAAATACCAAAAAAGAAGGACTGAAACTTGAAGACCAAGAAGTAGCTGTCAATTTATTCCGGAAGCTTACATCAATGACTTACCTATGAATATCACAAGTATATGATAACCCAGTAGTACCACCGATGGTATATAGGTAATCGTTATGGTAAATAAGTGCTTGACCATATAATGGTAACGGTAATTGTCCAGTTGTATGAAGTTCGATCATTAAACTATTTTCCTCGTTAACTCTACAAACATATAGTTGATTGCTACATCTTATTCCGAATGGCGAACCTGTTCCGCCATACACCTAAAAAATATACAGGTACTCAAAATGTATTTAGATCCAAAAGAAAATTATTAAAATACTTAAATTATTGCCTGTGCCTCGTATATCGATAGGTTATGTTGTCTCTTTGATGGGTAGACAGAACTTCTTATTGGATAATGCTGGATTTATAAACTCTGTTGTTCGTTATTCGTGATTCCCGCTGCTCGAAAATAAAACATACAGGGTCCGGCAGTGAAATGGGAATATTTTAAAAACTCTCAAAGTCTTAATTAGTCCCCCATTCCTCTCGAGCCGTCTGGCGACTGTTACACAATATCTTAATCTTCCCGTTTCACTGTCGAACCCTTTACATGATTTTATAAACCGTTGTAGTGTTGTTCGTCGTTGCTCTCAAATAACCAAATTTTATATCTTGTTATTCGTGATTCGCAGTTCCACCAATGAAAAATAAAGTTAGTGCCACGTGACTTGATATCTGCCAATCGTGTCAAACTGCACTTATTTTGATAATATAATAAAGTTGCTGGTGAAGAACTCTACTATCTTACTTTCTTGATACATTGATACAAAAACGAGAAACAATAACAAAACATTAATAATCTGTAACAATTATTGTATGAAATGCGTCACCTTTGTGACCAATCAAATTTCAACATCGCCAATAACGAAAAACCTATGTAAATTATTCGATTCCGGAACGACTGTGAATAGACAATATCGAAACGCCCGCAACGTGGAAATCACGACGAACAACGGGAACAACATAGTTTATAAATCCAACTTTAATCTCTAGCACTTTCTTTATGTTGTAGTTACATAAATTTAAAAAAAAAATTGAACCACAAAATATTGAGTAACGTTTAAAAAGTTGTCTAGCCGAAATTAAAATCGATAAATTATGATTCATTGGAGAAGGAGAAAGTGAATTTTCTCATCGATAATTTAAAAGCGGAGCAGAACGGATTATTGTGCAAGAATATATATTCGAAATATTATGTACTTGTAAAAAAACCCGTTTTTGAAGTGTCACGGATGTGATATAAAAAAAAATTTCACTAAAAGTTTTCAATGAAAGTCAAATTTAGTCTGAATATTTTAAAATGCTCTCGTATCCGGTTAAGGATCAACTAAATTTATATTGTTTGTAAGTTTATAAAATAAAAATTATAACGAGTAAAGAATCCACCTACAGAAAAAATACTTTTATAAACAAGAGTTGGTTTTTTTGTCTCAAATTTTTTCTTTTGTTTATCTAGAGCTCTTTAAACCTATAGAAGTGGTAAAATATTATCTTGTCATTGTTAAAAATACAACTAGGTACTGAGACTCAGTTTAACTGAGCCCTCGTTTACAAAGAAACCTCTTTTATTGAGGTCGGCCTGACACTTTTGACTTAAAATTCCTCTATTTTACAAGTGAAAATTATTAATAATAAATCTTTTTGGTTGTTGTGACAGATCACACTGTAAATGACCTGACTTTTCAGAAACTGGGTAATCTAAATCCCTTGAGATCTCAGTTATCCAGGTATTTAAAATATTTAGAAATAATTCTCGATAAATATATGAATAATCCTTGATTCAACACACATTCTAATATTGTTCTTTCACCTCATATAACCTTCCCATTATTTCATGCATACTTGAAGCATTACATAATATTCATAGTAAAGCATGAATCTGCTAAATTTTGTTCATGGTGGAGGTCACTTTCATTAAAATTACTTATCTTTGACAATAAATAAAATCTCAAGGCGAATGATCTATCGTTTGCTATAAAGTTACAATAATTGATATTTTTTGTATATACCGGGTGTCCCATTATATTTTCCGGTATTTCTAGAGCTTATAAATAAATAAAGATAGATAGATACAAGAATTGTGACATTTGTGTTAAAGATAATTCAGCAAATTCTAAAAAATCTTATACCAACAGATAGCTGAAGAAAGTGGCTTTCCTTCTATCATAAAATATATGGTGTGTTACATTTTTAAAAAGCAAACAAACAGAATTTTTAAAAATGGCATTTTCTTCTATACTACAATTTTCAATTGAAGGTGACTGATATACAAATTGAACTGAGAACTAATGGCAACAATGTTAAATCTCAGAACTAAATGTTTACGGGCACTCATTTTTATTGTTTATGCGCTTCGCCAAAGTGGATAAGTGAAAAGTAAGATGATTCCATAACAATGTTGCCAATGAATCACCATCAATTGAAAATTGTTATACTATAGGTGAGGTATTTCAATGAATACTGTATGCATCTGTATTTCTTTTTTAAATTAAACTGTTTATAATTAATTCCACTATTTAATGAAAAACCAATAATAAGTTCTTGAAATACAGGAAAATATAATGGGTATTATTCAGTTGTCAGATAAATGAAATTTTTAGAAATAAGAAGTATGGGAATTTTTATGTAAATGCCAAAATAATCCTGGTAATATGTGAAATTTACTATTCTTTTAATTTGCATAGTTAATTTTTGAATCTTCCCAGGAGATAATATCAAAATTATCATCTTCTACTTTCGTTTTATGTTTTGTAATGCTCTAGGAAATTAACAAAAATAAACTATATAGAGACTGAAACATAGATAATTCCCAAGCCCTAACTGACAAAAACAAAATATTACAACAAAATGGTTAATAACCTTGTTAATGACAATGTCAAACAACAACAATATTGAATTGTAATCTTGTATAATTATTGTTTACTGGCATTGCTAAAAATATTTATCTACAAACTTCAACAAATTAACCTCTAATAAAGATTGATCAATTCTATTAAATAAGGTACAATATGTATGTATCACATTTTATATATACTATAATGACACCTACTACTCAAGATATGAGATAAGAATATAAAACAACCAATATTTCTGTAAATATATCATTAAATGCAAATTTATTAGTATTTACAGCATAAAAAATAAAAATCTTACTGTAACCAATGATATAAGAGATCTTGGTGTTAGTTTTAATTCTAAATTGACATTTAAACAACACATATTAGAAATTACATCTACGGCAAATAAAACGCTGGAACATCTAGACATTTTTCAGCAGAGGTCTTAAAATTATTATATTGTTCATTAGTTCGCAGCATCTTGGAGTATAATTTAGTAGTTTTGTCTCCACATTTAGATACTGACACACACTTAATATAAAGGGTCCAAAAGAGATTTTTTCCCTTTAGATTGGGAATTCAGGTAAATAATTTTCACATCAATGAGATGCTGACTCGTTTAAATCTTCAGTCCTTAAAAAATTGGAGAATAGTATTTGATTTGTGTTGTTTACACAAAATAATTAGTGGTCACATTAATTGTCCTGACTTACTGGCTTTAATAGAATTTAACGTAAATGACAGAAGAACCCGTAACACTGAATTGTTTCATATTCCATTTCAACAGACAAACTGTGGCAGATATGAACCTATAACTAGACTGTTGAGAACTGTCAACAGCTATCAACATAATTTCGGCTCAACTTTGTCACGATTTAAAGTCAGGGGCATTAACTTTACATATAAAGTGTTCATCTTTGATCTTGTTATAAATATTTTTAGATTTAAATTTATTTACATTCTGCAAATGTTTTTTTTAATCTTATATTATGTATTTCAAAGCTTTTAAGTATATTTATTAGGGTGTGTCATTTTTAGGCCATTATTTTTTTTTACTGCTATACCAGAAAATCTGGTAGTATATAGAAAATAAAAAATTATGCTGCTGGGGTAAAAGGTTTGAGTCCAATAGCGGCTTAGCTCATCAAAAAATTTGATTTCCCATTTAAATAACACAGGAAATATTTTTTTTGTTTCAAGTGGACTTTTCGCTATTAAATTTTTTTTTCAAAAAACCTTCTTATGGCTTTTGTAGAAAATTAAATTCTCTACAAAAATATCTCTTTGGACGAAGACTGTAGAACCACTAGTTTCAAAGTTATAGCCCGTCAAAAGGTAACATTTAAAAAAATACACATTAAATTCCATTTAATTTTCAATTTATTACTCTTACATGAATAATTTAATTTTATTGTGCATTTTTGAGCATTAAAATTTTAAATTAAAGTATTGACTCGTTTTAATACAATAATCTAAGTCAAATTATTATCAATTAATTGTTCGTCTGCTTGTTAGCATTTGGAAATTTTTTTCTGTGCATAGCTACTACTTGCAATAAGTACTGCTTCTGCTCTTCATCAGCAGTTAAGCTTTTATTGTAGGCTTCCATAAGTTGGATCGCCCGTTCCGCAGTATCATTAATAACATGTACATTTTTTAAAATTTTCATACACGAAGATATTGTAACTTTTGTCAGATATCCACTGATCAGGTTGCAAATTTAAAAAATCAGTTGGGAGTTCCAACCTTTCAAAAATAATCAACGACTCTTTTGACATACAATCATACAATTATTTGTTTAGTAAGGAATTAAAATTAATATTTTTTACATTAAATTGTTTAAAGTTTTTAATCTGATTTTTTTTCTGAATTGATTCAATTAATTTTAATTTGATTTCTGCTCTAACCTAATTATCAAATAATGACGAACAAATAAGTTGTTCAGATAAATACCACAAGTGATTGCTGAATTTTTTTGATGCTACTTATTTAAAATTTTACTGTTCAAAAATGTACAATAAAATTAAATTATTCAAGTAAGAGTAATAAATTGAAAATTAAATGGAATTTTATGTTTATTTTTTTAAATGTTACCGTTTGACTTCAAAACTAATGGTTCTACAGTCTTCGTCTAAAGAGATATTTTTGTAGAGAATTTAATTTTCTACAAAAGCCATAAGGTTTTTTGAAAAAAAAATTTTGTAATAGTGGAAAGTCTACTTAAAACAAAAAAAAATATTTCCTGTGTTATTTAAATGAGAAATCGAATTTTTTGATGAGCTAAGCCGCTATTGGACTCAAACCTTTTAGCCCAGCGGCATAATTTTTCATTTTCTATATACTACCAGATTTTCTGGTATAGCAGTAAAAAAAATAATGGCCTAAAAATGACACACCCTAATATTTATGTTACTCTATATTTAATTACGAATCTAAAGAATATTATTATTATATTATAAATTGGTTTATCCGTTAATATATAAATAAATTATAAAAATTAACAAAGTGTATCTTGTTGAGATTTTACATGAAATTGAAGATTTAAAAAGTAAAATTAATTCCAATTCCGATCTGAATAGTAGTTATTCGTCAATTTATAACTTACATTTGTGTACCTCCTTGCAGTAGTTTTAGAAGAGCAGGAATCATACTCGAAATATTCTCTTTCAATTATGTTGATTAATTTTCTGTCATTCGTGAAACTTTTTATTTATTTCCTACTAATTACTATTATTTGAATAATATACACACCGTCTTTATAATAGAACTAAACTAAATTATAAAATCTTACACAAAAATATACCATTAAGACATTCCCGCGTAGGATCATGGCATTTGATGCTAATTCCATAGGAAGGGTGTAACTATTTTTGAACCTAGTCCATTCTCTGGTAGCAAAATTAAACTTCCACAGCTCTTGGAACAATGGAAACGAATGTACCCAAACATCATCTTCCATTTCACGAAATTGGTCATCTCTAGATAAAGGATTATAACCACCAAACGAATAAAAGTTAGATGAATTTGCTTCTATCCTATGTCCGCTTCGAGGCAGAGGTATTTTTGAATTTTTATTCGGTTCAATTTTCTCATACTGAAACACTTTAAACGCGTACGGACCTCGAACCTTGTCATTTTCACTAGTGCACATTTTGGTGATAACCACATAAAGGATTTCCAAAAATTTTACAAAAAATTGTAGGATACATTTGGGATACGAATACATTCATTATCGGTTGCACAAATACGAAGGCTACAGAATAATAACATTATGATCTGATGTGTAGCTCAGTTTATATTGATTGCACAACAAACTTTGGTGAAGGTTAGCCAGATTTAAGTGGGATGCAATAATCAAGAATTTTATCATTAACTTTATAGAAACCAAAACGTTAACCTCAATTCATAAACATTTTCAATTACATTGACAACTTCTAACTAATCCCACTCCGATCAGAATCAGAGCAGTCCTCAGCTGTTTCCGTTTCTTTTTAATGCACGTAAGAAAACGGTGACAACTAAATAACGTTTTGCACTGCACAAATGATAGATTACCTAAAGGCAACACAACGAACGATGAGTTGTAATAAGTGTTGCCTACTTTCATGCTTTAAAACAAACCACCTAGTGGTGTTAAGAAATACTAAGAAATAAAGTAAAAAATTCTACTTGTCAATGTTTATTTTACTTACCGCTAGATGTCACTAAGCGGTTGACAAAAATGAAGTATACAAAACTCAATTTATGAATAAAACCCGAATCTCTATATTTTGGGTTAAAAAGGTATAACGTAGGTTACTTTTATGTGATAATGCGAATATTATCTATTTGAGAACTATTATAATCGTCAACGAGTCAAGTTAGTCAACGTATTATCAGTGAACTATCAGTAATACGGATTAATATTTTTTAAATTTATATCAGGTAAGTCATCTTGCCTGTATTTTTTTATTCTTGTTAAACTTTATGTAGTGTAAAGTGTTTTAAATTGAAAATGAAACTACAGAAAATAATTTGAAGGTATTTATTAAACTTCTAGTTCAGTAAAGACAAATGTATTGTCCTTATAAGTATATTAAATTTTACTATAGTTATTTACTATGAATATTGTATAAAATGTAATCTATTTTTGTATATTAATTTCTTTACTAATCCTCCTTCAAGGATAACATTTTTTTACGTACAGGGTGAGTAACGAGGAGTTAGATCATCTGCATATCAAAATCTATCCACCCTATATATATATTAAACAGGTTTTCATTGTTTCCTGACAAATTGTTGATGTTATATAATTGAATTACAAAAATATAAAACATTATACACAATTCAAAAGATCGGGCTTTTGATACAAAATATATATGTATATAAAAATATAATAAAACCACTTAACACCAAAGTTAAAAGGTTCTATTCTAAATCTGTAAATATACAAATGAATTTTTAACGTACATATTGGTCAGTATAGACCCTGTATATATTAAAATAGTCTTTATACTAAGTTTATTTATATTTCTAATAAATTTCTTCAAGGATTAATATATTTTATTACGAGGTGATTTTTGATGATATGATTTGATTTTTTTTGTGTATTTTGTTGATAATAAAATTCCAATTTAAAATGTTATATCTTCATCAGTGGCGGATAGTACATAAGCGCTGCAGTGCTCCCAAAAAATCTTCTAATTAACTAAAATATTTCCTTCTATCAAATATAAAATTTATAATATATTTTTCAAGGCATTCGCATTGTCATAATAATAAAAAAAAACAAGCCACTGAAGCGACATCTAAATAAAGCGTAAATAAAGTCCACCAGTGGAATAACGAACCGATTTCGCGCGATCGTTGATATTTTATATAGTTGGGCCATACCAACGTGCTCTGCGAGCTCTTTAAAACACCCGCGTTGCGCACTTCTTCCCCTTGACGGTCTCAAAGTAAGCCGTGATCATGCGTGATTTTCCCTCTTAAAATCGCTGCATTTAGTCCAGCGCAACGAGGCATACGGTAGGGTACGAATTAAAACATTTCTTAGAAATTCAATGACCGACGAAGATCGTTTAACAGCTCTTTCCATGCTATCTAATGAAGAAAAAATAGACAATTTTAATGACAAAGTGATTACAACATTTGTGATCCGAAAAGAACGTAGAATAGACTTAATTTATGAGAAATAATTTTTTGTTAGCGAAGTAGTGCTTGTGTGGCAATTGACAATCGTTCCATAAATCCAATATTTCAACACGGAAGGCGGAGAAAGGACGATAAAATCTATGGGAGACAACAAGGTAAACTTTTTCTCGAAAATTGCAGAACACCTTAAAATTTTTACCACGAGCCGCCACTGATCTTCATTATACAAAAAATATACTAGGTTTGCGGAGACTGTTCATGACAATTTCGCATGCACACTTCAAGTTTGAGCGAAGTCAGGGAGACAATTCTCGACATCGTTCGTTCGTTAAACGTATACGTTCGTTCGTTAAACGTATACGTTCGTGACGTCATGAGCGTAGATTTCTAGAAACTGAATCCATGAACTAATCGTTCCTAATCGTCGCTCAAATGTTCGATCGACAACGAGTGCTTTATACCGTCGTGGAGTTAAGAGGATAGTTTTGACCAGAGATCCTTTTTTGACTGTCTTTTTTTGGGTTATGTGTATGTACGTGTGCATTGAAATTTATAATTGTTTAATTGTGCATTGTATTGAGAATGCACGTAGAAGATCTCTTGTTAGATAATATGAATAATATATTGTGGGCGAAGCTGAAATTTTAGTGCAAGAACGTAACGAGAGACAATTTTATGAGACATTTACGCTAAATCCATTTGATCTTTATGTTCATCCGTTTGTTTCGATTAAATAAACAATTGGTTCTATAGATTTATTACTTTGCTCCACAGCCTTATCCAAGCATTTCTTAATTCAGATTTTTTGTTTCCTGATGAATTAGATTGTTTATCATATGATTTGTTCTTTTCACAATATTTTCCAGAGGGTTGGTTTCATCCAGTTGGTTACTTGGGAAATCAGATTTTGAGGTATTTTCATCCTCTACCTCAATCTTTTGAACCTGTGATTCGACTATTTCTAAGCCTCTTATGGCAGTATCGCCAATTATTTCAGCGATTATCTCTTCTGCTGGAGAAAGATCCTGTATTGCAGGGCCACCTCCTGTTTTCGAAGAATGGGTATTCATCTGCGCCTTCTTAGTCTTCGTTCTTGACTGAATGTCATGCCAACTCTGAATAAAAAACACATTATAATTCATGAAATATACACCAACTGTTTTGTTTTATATACCTTTCTCCACTCTTTCCACTCCTTGTTTGCACCCGGGGTTGCATTTAAAATACTTGTGAGTTTTTTTCTATCAGAATGTAATCAATTACTGATTACTCATTTCTGCTTTTGCAAAGAACGTATTTGTTATCATTAGATTGTTCATTGTGCAGTAATCTAGCATTCTTTCTCCATTATTATTTCTTCTCTCCTCTCCATGTTTACCTAGTACCTATACTGTTATATATTAATTCTTGTTTCCCAACTCTTCTGTTAAAGTCTCCTAATACAAATATCTTTCCTTTTGCTTCTTCTGTTATTTCCATCAGTTCCTCCCAGAATTTTTTTTAATTTCAGCTACGTCATCCTCGTTTGGCCCATATATCACAATAACTGTTTTTATGTTTTTATTTTGATCTTTGAGCTCTTCTGTCATTATTCGTTCTGTCCATCCTTTCCATTGGGTAATTTGTTTTGCTGTTCTTTTATGTATTAAACAAGGTACTCCCTTTGCTGCTCTCTGCTTTTCTGAGACTCCACTGTGCAATAAAACATGTCCGTTTTCTGTTAGCATCTTCCATTCTCCTTTCTTTTTTGTTTCAGTTACCGCCAATATTTCAAGTCCTGTCTTTTCAAATTCATCTTCCAGCTCTTTTTCTTTTCCTGATAAACTTCTGCTGTCGTTTTATCATTATTTGCCAATTTTTCAGTTTTATTAATTTTTTTGTCTATTTTCACCAATTTCTTGTCCTTTTCCGTCGCTCTTGTCGTTATCATTGGGGGTTTCTTGCTTTTAGTTTTTTGAATGAGTTAATTCTAGCCTTTCATTATTATAATTCCATTTCCACTCTTGATTGTTGATAATTATTTTGTTGTATCCTATTTTAATAGAATTTCCCTTCTCTCTTTCTTCCTGTCCTCTTTTTCTGATTAACCTCTCCTTTTCCATTTCCTTTACTGTCTTATCTTCGTTGATGTATATTCTGCCTGTTGCGTTTTTCAACTGATGCTTGCTTTTCATAACATTTTCTTTATCTGCATAATTCTCAAATTCTGCTAAAAACGTTTTTCCCCCAGTTTTCCTGCTCTTTTTATTTGCGTTTGGATGCCAATTTCATTGCACAACACATTTCCATTTCTTTCTTGATTTCTTCTGAATCATTGGTGTCTATTTTTATTCCTGTAACTATTATATTCCTTTTTTTTTCTTTTTCCAACCATTCTATTTTTTTTTCACTGTTTCAACTTTTTCTTTTATTTTCTTCAACTAATTTCGCATTCTCCTGGTTTAACATTTTATTTTCTTCCCTAATTTTTTTTATTTCCTCTTTGATCTCAGTTTGTTCCTGATTACTTTTCTGCTGTTCTGATTTCATGTCTCTGATCATTTCTATCAATAAATCTAGTTTTTCCTCAGACTTTTTGTATATCCTTTGTGGTGATTTTTTCCCACTGCTAGTAAATATTTTTTCTTCCTCCCTGCTTCTTTTTCTTCTGCCCTCGTCCGTGGTATAATAATCGCTGTCCATGCTTTTTGGATACAGTTATGAAGTTTAAATACAACCAATCAGAAGTCTTCAGTCCTTCTCTTATATTCACACATACTAAATGGCTGTTACAGAATTGGAATTTTTTGTTTCAACAAATACACAAGGCGATGATTCAAGGATGGATCTAAAAATTACTTATCAACAATTCTAATTTACATTATTTGGTTGGCAGTTAATTCAATAATCACCAGAGGCGTACCTAGAAAAGTTAAAAATTCTCTTCGGTATTTGAAACGTTTTTTTTTCAAGAAGTTCTCTTTTCTAGACAATTTTTTTTTCAAATACGTCACTGATATTTTCGTTTTCTAAATAGTTAATAATAAGCATTCGTTTTATATACAAAATTGATTGTTTTATTCATCAAATAGTGAAAAAACGATACAAAAGAATCCATGTTTTCAGTCGATTTCTTCATTTCCAATTAAATTTCTCTCTATTTCGATTGAATTCCTTTGTAACGTTAAAAATAATAGCTCGCAGAATCTCATTTAGACTCCGTTTCACGTAAGAAGAACCCACCTGAAGTTGCAGTCGTATGCGCGAACTTGTTGTCAAAACCAGCGCCATATTGTAAAATTGACATTCGACTTCAAATCAGTAGCGTAAAATTTTCGGGCTCGATAAAAGTTGCAACGTTTTTAAGAATCTGTCGGCCTTGATTGTGAATAATTTTTCCTCTAACTCCAACAAGTTTTTTAGGAGTCATAGTTTTAGATCAAATTAAACACACGACACTCACATATACACTAGCTAAACGCCTTAAAATATTCAAAAATCAAAAATATTAGACAGTAAATGATTGCTTTAAACACAACATCAAATGTCAATAATAAAATGGCTGTCGGCATGAGAATCGTTTGTAACGCCAATGGCATGAAACGGCCGATTTTGGTTTCTGCGCAAGACAGTTGACAAACTTCATGTGGCTTCTTCTTATGTGAAACGGAGTCTACAGCACCGCCATTTAAAAACTTAATTTAGGTTATGTTGTTCGTTAAATAAAGTCACAGAATAACCCACTCATCATGGAGACTAAATATAAGGAGCACAAACTATGTATATATAAAAAGTGTCCGCCGAAAGGAGGTAAATTGGTGGTTCAAAAGTTATTGACGCATAGAGAGCAGATAATACATTTTAGGTTATGTAAATGTAGGGTTGGTTTATTTGCATTAGGTTACGTTTTAGGCTACATTCGTAATCAATTCGCTGGCCAAGAGGCATTTTGGCACGCAAGCTAAGCAAATCTATTTCAGTGTGATCGTTCACAACGCATTTGGCACCAGAGTTGAAGTTGAAGTCGTCGAAATTTCTTGCAAGCTGCAAACTTTCACTTCGTACCGGCTATGAGACATGCGCATTAAGTTTTGTTATATCTGACATCTGTCTGATAGTTTGACATTTTCATCGAATTGTGTGTTTTTGGTTTGTTTTTCTTGATTTTTCCGTACGACTGATTGATTAAAAAAATAAAATGGAGGAGGAGGACATTACTTCTACTTTATTTTTAAATTTTTTTGTATTTCCATACGCCCAGTTAGTTTTTGAACACATATTAAAGTGATTTATGAACGCTCCTTAACAGATCAAGTAAATTTGCAAGGCCTTGTTAAGATCTTGCAAGAAATGAGAGAAAAGCCGGTAGAATATTGGATCAAAGAAGCTACTCCTATATCAGAAAAGTTGGAAATTGAGCCGGTTCTTAAAAACAAACCAATTTCCAAAAAGAAAAAGCTATTTTTCAAATATATAAAAGTAGTGTTTGACAAAATTTTAACAGAAATTGAGACAAGAGTAGAGAGTGCAAAGAGTCTAGATGAAAAATTCGCCCTCCTCGGTGGTCATGCCTTTTTAAATATGCCGACAGAAGATCTGCAAAAAAATGCTTTCTGATCAATGTAATTCACAAAATATATACATTCTGATTGGTGGGAGCCTTTCTGCAGCTAGGCCCTCGTGCAAAAATTCGGTATAATTGAATAAAAAACTAATAGTCTTGTAGTCACCCGTCAAAATATTATTATTGGTATAATTAACTACCTGGAGTGATATTTGTAGTGATAAAAGTAGTTTATTTAACGGACCCATGTGTGACAAATGAAATATGTGCTTTGAAGATTTGGACAACTCTGCATGCTATTATTGCACAAACACCAATGTTCAAAATTTAATTTAATGGTCAATGTACACTATGAACACATTTTTTTCTGTATAAATGTCCAAGTTATGATTTATCAACTATACTAAACTTTATTGAATGTAATACCCCAATAAATTTCAACAACTAAGAATAAATGAGTAATTTAATAATGTGTTAGATAGTGTACACTGCTTTTTAACGATTTTAGTATTAAAGAGTAGGATTAGTTTAGTGGTCTTGTAAATACGAAAAAAGAGTGAAGGCAATAGTTTAGATAGCGGCAAATAGAATGCCCAACGACAAATTGTTAATTTTATCAAGTAGTTATTATTTTTTACAGTAATTAATAAGTGTTTGAAATTTTATTGATTGAGGTTCAAAAATCTTGTTTATTTAATGTTTCAAGAATTATTCCTAAAAACATTCAACGAGACTTGATGTTTTTTGCACGCGTTTTCGTTTTAACGCATAATTTAGTTAAGAGAGGTGACATCATTTAGATATTTTGGACTTAAAACTCTATGGCCTCGTTGTACTAAAGTATGATGATCCAAAGTTCAGGTGATCTTCAGTTCAAAATTGATCCACGTTCATTTCTAAAAGCCTTGTTGAACTATTCAGTTAACTGATCCTTGATTAACTTGTGAGTAGTTCAAAAGTTCCTAGAAATGTCATATTTTAGAAGAAGAAATGTCATTTGTCAACATCAAGTGATTGCTTACAACCCAACTGTTTTACTGTTATATTTGTTATTATTCTATAAGACAAAAAGTTTTGTTGTGGTATATAATAAAATAATGGAGAAAAAGTGGCTCTTTTGTTAGCACACTGATATCAACAGCACAAGAAAAGCTCATTTAAACAAATAGATTATAATTGTTAGTTTCTATTCCTAACCTCAAGTGTAAAAGCTTGAAATTATTGAAGTCGGCTTGATCGCTCGCTAACAGACGATCACTTTAATTTGTAGATGATCCATAGATTGATTTGATAACGATCTGCGATCAGCTTTGATTAAACAAGCTTCGTACAACGAGGCCTATTAGAATTCCTTTCAACTCTACTCAATTAATTTCAAATTCATACTGGATTGTTATATTATGTTACAAAGCATTTTAAGTTGTTTTTTAATGTCCCTATAGTCGGTAAACCCTTTATTTAAATTTATGTATAGTAAATTTTATACCTATTTAGAATAAGACCATCCTTATTTATTATTAATAAATCGGTTGAAACAAAAAATTACCAACAAAAATGAACGTCGTAACTAATTTATTAGATGTCACGTTTTTGAAGTTACGTCAAATTTTGATTTCATATTTCATGTCATAACGCAAAATAAGATATAAAAATGCGATATTCTGATGAATCCAAAAAACTTATGCTTAATGTAGTAAACCATTTTCAAAACGATTTAGGATCTCGATTTAAGGCAATTCAAAAAGCGTCCGAAGCACTAAAAGTTCCAGAAAGCACATTATATAATCTTGAAAAACCAAACAGAGCTACAGATTTCGAATTTAGAAGAAATATGTCTGCAAGCGTTTCCCGGAGCAAAACCCGAATTACAAAAAATACCCTGCATTGTTTGAGGGAAGTAATTTATAAAATGTATGCGCGAAAGGATAAAATCACAGTAGAAACTATTTTACGGCAATTTATCGAAGAGTCTCCAGAAACTAAGATTTCCAAAGGTTAGTTATATTTGGGAATTAAAAAAATGGGTTTTCATTTCAAAAAACAGGATGGAAGAAAACATTTATTGGAAATGCCTGCAGTCAGATTAAAAAGAATATTATTTTTGAACAAATACCATGCTGCTAAAAGCGAAAAGCTCTTTACACCTGTTTTTCTGGATGAGACATGGGTTTTTAGTAGAAGCGGGGACAGAAGAATGTGGCAAGATGGTACTAAACACAGTGATTTAAAAATAACTGGAAGTGGGACACGATATGTAATTGTTCATGCCGGTAATAAAAAGGTTTTGTAGCAAATGCATCGCTTATTTTTAAATGCAATAAAAAATCAGGCGATTACCATGATAACATGAACACCGAAAATTTTGAAAATTGGTTTAAACAGCAACTAATTGTAAACTTGGAAGAACAATCGTTAATTATAATGGATAACGCAACGTATCACAGTCGCCTGGATGAAGAAATCCCAAGAAAAAGTTGGAGTAAAACACGCATGTTAGAATGGCTCAAAAAAAAGAATATTCCTTTTCCAGATCACATTTTAAAGGATGCTGTTTGGAATATAATTGAAAAGCAAGTTTTGCCAGAAAAAAATTATCATTTAGACAAATACGCTGCCGAGCATGGTCATTGTGTTCTCAGGCTACCACCCTATCATTGCCATTTTAATGCCATCGAAATGGTATGGTCAGAAACTAAAAGGCATTATGACCAAGCTATTACGAAAACTGCAAGGTCACCTACTGAAGTCTTAAAAGTATGGAATGACGTTGTAAAAAATGTACCGGAGCAACACTGGCAGAATTACATAAATCATACAGAGAAAATTATTTCTGAAGCATGGGAAGTAGAAAACAAACTGGACCTACTAAACATCGAACCTATGGTGATCTCTGTATCCAATGAATCCGATGATGAACTATCACTTTCCGAAAGTTATTCTGATTTAGAAACTAATTAAACTTTGCCTTGAAGATCACGTTGTCATTTTTTTAAAATCTAGAATTTGTACTTAATCGAACTCTGAATTGCCATATTTTTTTAAGAAAACTATGTATCTAGTTAATAAAACAATTTTTTTTTAAAATTAGTGCGCTTCTTTTATATTCTTTTATTATGTCAACATCTTTAGAATTTTATGAATTTCATAAAATTAATTTGTATTATTACAAACCGTCACTGATAATATGAAATTTCAAGACACTACGCCAATGCAATAAGAAAAATGTCAAGCATTTGACATGACAAAGGTCATAACCTAATTTTTTTCATGCGGGTTCAGATGGTTCAAGAAACCTCATACGTTAAGTTACTAAAACGGCTGGTACCTCTAAATAGGTATTAATTTTACTATATGTCACGTTTAAGGTTATTTTTAATTTCAAACACTTTGTACATAGCGAACCAAACAATGTGTTATATCTAACAAAACCATTACATTAGAGTAATTAACAGTCTTAAAGGGTACACACAGATCACAATCACATAAAGTACACCTGGTCAACTGTACGAAACAAATTGAATATTATCGAATCAGAGATAACTGAATATTATACTTTTTTTTATTTAGGAATGTATACATGTGATAAAAGTTCAAATTCTAAATTTTGCTTTTACAACTTACCTTGCTAGCTACATGGCAGTGCTTAATTAAACAATTTCTATTTGGACAGAGTAAACCATTATACAGAGATTATAAAAAGCTTTTCTTTACACAATAGCAATTACGGAAATATCATGATCTATCAGTCTAGTTGAATAAATGTGTCATAAACTACATAAAAGAAAAATGATAAATGAAACAAAAAAAAAACGAAAGCTATACTTTATTCAGTTACTTTTTAATAACGAAAAAAAATTGAGGGAATATAAGTCAGTCTTGCGTAGATATTGAAAAAATATGTACATAAAATAAATAACGCCAATAAATTCGGCTCTTGTATATAATACAATGTCATACCTATGTTGAACGTATATAAAAAAATACAGTATAAAATTTAAAAAAAAATTGATCGTACATGCTACTAAAATTTAAATATTATTTCCTGAATGTATGTATTTATAACCATTTTTAATAAAAAAAGATATTAAACAAACCTATATGTTCAGAACAATTAACATCAAACAAGTTCGTCTGTGGAAGAAATTGTGCACTAAGGAAGACACAATGTACTAATAGAACATTTAAACTGCTTTAACTATGAATATTTTTGTTTAAACAAAAAACTGAACTGAACTATAAGTTGGTTTTGTAGAATAATAAACAATTTCATCCATAACAAGTGATACTGACAGATCCGCCATCTTACTGATGAGCAAAGTGAAAACGATCGGTATCAGTGTTTATACATTCTATCCTTTCTCTATTTATGAAAAACAATGAGACAGAGATGGTACGTTTTATTTGTTTAGAAGGCAAAAGATTATCATAATGTCAGATAGTCAAGCAGCCATTACAGCACTGCCTAGGCAAACTCAATGGACTAGGCGAGAACAATATAGTTACCTTACTGTGGATTCCAGGACACACTCGAATAGAAGGAAATGAAATAGCAGATGAACTAGCAAAGAGGGGAACTGAAACACCCTTTTGGGGGACGGAACCCTTTTGCGGTATCAGCTCCAATGTAATATTGGAAGAAATAGGCAAAGCCGAAAAGAAATAGAAGATCTGACCATTGGCAAGATCTAGTAGGACTTAGACAATCAAAGATTCTTCTAGGTGACTACAACCTGTTGAGATCAAATGAATCCTGCACTAAGAGTTTTAACAGGGATCCTAACGGGACATTGTCGCCCGAATGGGCACCTGAAAAAGCGCAAAGAATGTAGATTCTGTGGCATATGGAAGAAGAAACCTCCGTCCACATACTTGCGAATTGCACAGCAATTCAGAATCCTAGGTCACAGCACCTAGGAGATTACTGGATAGAAGAACCTAAGTTAAAGCCTGCAGATATCCTAAAATTCCTCCAGGAAATAAGACTAAAGGAGCTACTAGTCTCTGAGACTTTCCTCGGGAACTAAGTAGAAGTAAGGGGGCACAATAGATCTTTTGGTCTCAGTGAATGTCACCCCAATATACATACATAAATTCATCAAGGTTTTGAATAACAGAATTAAATAGGGAAAGGAGTGATAAAAAAATCCCTGCCATTTTGTTAGTGAAAAGGTACGTTTCATTTGTTTATGTATGTTTCTAGTTGCCGATAAGTTTCAAAAGAATTTTGTGTCAAAGCCTGTCGAACAGTCGAACACAAATAAAATTAATCTTCAATTTTTACATATCAAATTTTATTATAAAAAGTACGGTTGTTTTCAAAAATCATATTGTTCTTTTCTCACACAACAAAAAATGAATAATCATCCTCCCACCCTGTGTGTGCATTAGAAAAATAAGAATAATTAATTGAATCAAAGTTCGTTTTAAATATATATAAAATGTAATATAAAAAAAAAACTATAAAAAAACCAACTTTAATGTGTTACATTTTTGGTTCTAAGTTCTATGGAAGATCTACGATTGTTATTTCATTGGAATTAACAAAAATTACCGAGAAAAATCCCATTTTTTAAAACAAAATATCAAGTAAAACCGAACATTTCATTTCTATCTCGGTACCTTTTGCCTAAACCTTATTTTATCTTCCTAAATTCCCAATTGGGTTAAAAACAATCTTTCAGGGCATATGACCAGAATTTGTTCTCATAAACTAAATCTTATAGCGAATTCCTTTTCTGTATCATATACCAGACACTTTTGCTAGGCGCCGATGTGGCCTATTACCCAAGGCCAAATGAAGGCTATTAAGATGCCGCTGAATATGCCAGTAATTAGAGCTGCGGCAGCGAACATACCGGCCGTAGGGGCGTATCGCTCTTCTACAGTTCTGCAAACAAAAATTATCCCAATGCAATTACCCCAAAACAAATTTAAAGCACGTGTACTCACCCAGGGGCGTACATCATAGCTAACGAACTGAGATACCCACTGGACAAGGCCATTATCGCTGCGATGACAAAATACACGTATTCGTTCGTTATCAGTTTAGGAAACACTCTCGTTACTCCGTCCACTTGGTAATTGCACAGCAAAAACAAGGGAATGAACACAATTCTGGCGACTATGGGTATCCATAAATATCTCGAACTAGGCTGAAAAGTAATAATTTATGTCAAAAATTCTACGGGAATCAAGACAAAAAGTGTGTACTTACCCATATAAACCAAGATGGAAGTAAACTGCCAATCATAGCGAACACATTGAACGTCATAAAACACATGACGTCGACGTAAAGATCAGGCCTGACAAAAAAGTCCGGATCACTCTGGCGAATACCTGAAAAAATTAAATTGACAGACATCGAAAATGCGTACTAACTAACTAACGTACTGTCGACTAGCGACAGAAAGCAGCATTTGGGAAGTAAAATTAGACAAAAATCAATTGCAGAAGCTAAAATACGTGTTCGTCGACCTTGCTGACTTTTTCCTTTGAACGGCAAACCCCGCTTTAGCGACCGACTCGACAAAAAACGATTCGTGTGTTTTTAGCTTTACCCTGTTATACGGGAGTGAAGCTGGATACTAAATAAAGAGTAATAAGGAGAAATTAAGGATGCGGTGCAGTGGAAAAAAATAATAAACAAATACATACAACGGTGCGTTGAGATAATAAAGTGTTTATAAAATTCGCCTGCATTTATTTCGATATATCGGAAAGTGCAGCGAAAATTAATCAAATAGAATTTGAATTGTATCAACAAAAGGTAAAGTACGTAGTGCTACAAAAGAAAAAAAACAAAAAAAACGTTAGATTTTGTAAAAACAATTAAATAAATAGGTTAGTGTTAGGTTATTAAAATAAAAAGCAATTGTTTAAGGCGAGTCCAAAACAATATAATTTGCGACGTTGTCAAATTTAAAAAATAAAGGACAAAATAAAGAAAGAAATTAGATATATATAATAAGTGGCTGGATAGATCAAGTATCTCCGAAGAGTAGATCTGGGTATCTTGGTCTTACGCTACCACAAAAATAATATAATTAAATAGTAATTGAATACAAAATATAAACAAAATGGATAGTAATGATTATTCTACAGAAGATTCAAAGAAAAGAAAAATGGATGGTGTATTTGAAGTTAGCAAGAGGACTAGCAGAACCCCAACTAAAAGTAAAAAAGATGAAAAGTTAGATCAAATCATAGCGTTAATGAAGGAAATGTCTGCAGATCAAAAGGATATGAAATGGGAACAACAACTGATTAAAAACGAGATCAAAGAAACCAAAGATCAACAAGCTCTGTTTAATGAGGAAATATTAAAGTTGAAAACGAAGTATTGAGAAAAGAAAACCAAGCAATTAAAAAAGAAAATGCAGAAATGAAAACAGAAATGGAAGAGATTAAAAAAACAATGGAAATTATAGATAAAGAAAGAAGAAAGAATAATGTGATGATAAATGGATTAAAAGTTGATACTAATGAGCCGTCGAAATTGGTAGAAAATGTCAGAAACTTTTTGAGTCAACAACTAAAAATAAATATCGATCCTAAAGCAGTTAACAAGATAGGGGAGAAAATGTGTATAGTGGAATGTCAAAAAGAAGCTGATAAAGAAAAAATTATGGCAAATAAAGCTAAATTAAAGGAGAGGAAAGAAGAAAGAGTTTTTATAAATAATGATATGACCAAGAAGGAAAGAGAAAAACAAAAAGAGGTAAGGATGTTTGCAAAATTAGAAAGTCAAAAGGGAAAAGACGTAAAAACGGGATACAATAAGGTAACGGTAAATGGGCAAGAATGGAGATGGGATAAAGAAACAAATAGAATGAGAATACTGGAAAAAATACATTCAAAAAACTAAATAAAGAAACAGATATTCATGGTAACAGAGAAAAAGACACAGCAACGGAATTGGATATGAATAAAGTAAAATCAGCAACGGAAATGTGGAGAATTGGAACATGGAATGTAAGAAGTATTTTAGGAAAAAAAAAAGAATTAGAAGAAGAGTTTGAAAATACAAACTTGAGAATACTAGCTATAACAGAGACAAAAAAAAAGGACAGGGGATAGTGAAAATGGATAATGGCCATATGCTCATATATAGTGGTATTGAAAATGAGAAAAGAGCGGCAGCAGGAGTTGCATGCATAATACATAGAAACTTAGAAGAACAAATTACTGGATGGAGGGGATGGTCGGAAAGATTATTGGTGATGGAAATGAAAGATAAAAATATGAACACAAAAACTATAATAATTGTATATGGACCAAATGAAGACGATACAGTAGGAAATAAAGATAGGTTTTGGGAAGATCTAACTATGGCTACAGAAAATGCAAAAGGAAAAATAATTATACTTGGAGATTTGAATAGCAGAGTGGGAACAAAAGATGACATTTATAGAGCAGTAATAGGAAAACATGGTGAAACATTTAGGAATAATAATGGAGAACGGCTGCTGGATTTTTGTATATTATACAATTTTATTGTAACTAATACATTTTTCCAACATAAAGACATACATAAATATACACGTGTGATGGAAAGCAGAAATGAAAGGTCAATAATAGATTATATATTAGTGGAAAAGAGAAATAGAAAGGAAGTATTGGATACCAAAGTTAGAAGAGGACCGGAAATAGGAAGTGACCACTATTTACTTGTAACAAAAATAAGAGAACAAGTAGAAATTACAAACCATAATAGACAAAAATTAGAAAAAACAATAGAATATGAATCGGTCAGATCATACAAACTACAAAACAAAGATATGGCAGAAAAATACAAAATAGCATTATCAGGAAAGTTCTTAAATAATTGTGATATAATGAAAAATGGTAATTTAGAAGAAATGTGGGATTATTTCAAAAAAACCGTATTGGAAACCGCTAAAGAAATATGTGGTTGTAGCAAGAAAACTAATAAGAAAAAACAAACAGCTTGGTGGACGGACGAAATTAAAATAAAAGTAAAATTAAAAAAAGAAGCGTGGAAAATGTATATAAATAACAAAACAATGGAAAACTATGAAATGTACAAAGAGAAGAGGAAAAATGTAAAAGAGATGGTAACAGTAGCTAAAAGAAATCAGTGGAAAGAATTTGGCGAAAAAATGGAAAGCAATAGTAAATCAAATCAAAAACTGTTTTACAAAACATTGAAGTCATTAAGAAAGGAAAAAACACAAGAAATAACATGGATAAAAAATAAAAAAGGAGATATACTAAGAAATGAAAACGAAGTAATTGATAGATGGAAAGAGTATTTTGAGGAATTACTAGGAGCAGACAACAAAGTTCAGGACATTAACAAAATAAAGACATTGTAACACTAAAAGAATTACAGGAAATAATAGATGAATTGAAAAATGGAAAATCTCCAGGAATTGATAAATTAACATCAGAAATGTTCAAGAATTTAGGGGAAACAGGAACAAAAATATTATTGAAAATATACAACACTGCTTGGAGTGAAGAACAGATTCCAGAAGATTGGAAGACAGCCTTAATAGTTCCAATATATAAAAAGGGGGATAGACAAGACTGCAATAATTATAGAGGAATAAATCTACTTAGTACAGCTATGAAAGTCTACGAGAATATTATAGACAGTAAGCTAAGACCACTGATAGAAAATACTCTCGAAGAATCGCAAAGTGGATTTAGAAGAGGGCGAAGCATACAAGACCACATGTTTACGGTGAAACAGATCATTGATAAGTTCTCACAACAAGAAAAAGAGGTATATATGGGATTTATAGATATGGAAAAAGCTCTTGACAAAGTACCAAGGGAGAAGTTATTGAAAGTACTAGAAGGGGGGTAAACTACAAAATAATAGACATAATCAAAAACATTTACAAAAATAATAGAAATTGTGTAATATACAAAAATAAAGCATCAGAACCATTTTCAACACAAGAAGGATTAAGGCAAGGAGGGGGACTAAGTCCATTATTATTTACAATTTTTATTGATGAAATAATAAAAAAATCGTCAACCAAAATGGCAAAACTACACACAGACATTAGGAAGAGAGAGACATTTAGGAAGAGTGGATATATCAGAAGCAGCTTTTGCAGATGATTTAATAATGATGGCAGGGAAAGAGAAGGATTTACAAAAGAATATGGTAATATGGAGCACGGTATCTGAAGAATTTGGAATGACAGTTAATCAAAGCAAAACCAAAGTTATGGTTATAGGACCGCAACCATTTAAATATACAATTAGATGGAATAAAAATTGAGCAAGTTAGAAGATATAAATACTTGGGAGTAGAAATAGAAGAAAATGGAACGCAGGAAGACGAAATTATCAATAGAGTACAAAAAACGATGAATCTTTATCACACGATGAATTCGACATTTATAAATAAAAAAGAGATTTCCAAGAAAACGAAGTTAAATGTATTTAAAACAATTTACCGGCCAATATTAACATTCGGATGTGAATCTTGGGTATTAACAAAGAGACAAAAGAGTCGAATACAAGCAGTTGAGATGAAGTATCTTAGGCGAGTTAAAGGAGTCACAAAGAAAGACAAACTAAGAAATACGAAAATAAGAGAAGACCTTGACATAGAATCAACACTTAAATTTATTGAAAAGAGACAACTAAGCTGGTGGGGTCATTTACAAAGAATGAACGATACAAGACCAGTTAAAAAAGTATGGCAATCAAAAATACAAAAAAGAACGAAAAAGGGAAGACCAAAACAAACATGGGATGGTGTTATGGTAGGCATACTACAAGAAAAAGGAAAAACATGGACAGAGGCAAAAACAATGGCAAAAGATAAAAAACAATGGGCTAAATTTGTACATGAATAAAATTCTATCTGGACCAAAGCATCGATGAAAAAATGGATATATGTCTTAAGCATAATACTATGTAGTTGAAACAAGTATAATTGTATAAGTATACCCACACCATACACTATGGTAATTGGGTTTTTGATAATATATATATATATATATATATATATATATATATATATATATATATATATATATATATATATATATATATATACATATGCTCCGATGGTTATGTCTAACATGCACATTACTATCGAGGTACAAAATGTTACTTTAGCATGTCGGTGACGCGACCCCATAAGTTTTTGCTCAGTTTTCGCTGAAAAAAAAAGAAAAATCTCCTATTTTTCACTTACCAGATTGAACAGCAGGGAAAATCGATAGCGTAACGAAGAATATCAAGAATACGTTGAGTAGTTGCGGGAAAGCTTGCTTGAATATTTTCATATAAGGCGGTTTTTCCGTACTTCCCGCCGTTACGGCAGCCTGTTGTTTCTCTTTCTTGTGTTTCAAGTCATAGAATCTATAGTACCTCTAAAAATAGAAATTAAACACGTATTCGTGATAAAGTTAGGTTAGTGTATCTACTTACGTTTAACGGTAAGGCGAAGTACGTATCGAAACATATTAATAAAACGAATAGTGCCGATATGAAATAATAAATGGCGGCCATTATTACATTCGGTGTGCTAATTTTTGATAGGAGACTGACTGTCGCCGTAAAAGTTCCACTAATGTTATTTCCTAATATCACAGCTCCTGTATATTTACCGGGTAATTTCGCTGCCATTCCGTATACGGTATTCTGGTAAACGCCGTTCGCACCTATAAAATAAGTTTCCTATAATACGCCATCTTTTGATTTTGTGGTAAAAGAGCAACGTTGTCAAATCAATTGAAAGAAGCACTGTCAAACTTAAAATAAGAGAGTTGTCACTTATATATCGAGATAATTTGCGTTGAATCACTTAACGATATAAAAAATTACGTAAGCAACAAAGTTTTGACGTTCCAAATATTATTTTGTGTTGAAATTTCTCTCCCTCTTATATAACTCACCCTACTATGGCGTATCTACTCTATATCATCTCTAGGGGAGTTTTATGCTAAAAATGTCAAACTTCATATAGGAACGTCAAATTTCACGCTATTTTACAGGATAACCAACTCTAGAAATATAACTAGTTATTTTTACGTAAAAAAACAATAATCCAAAATATATTTATAATTAGAAATTAGAACCGGCAACATGCTAAAATAAAAGAAGAACCAAAGTGACCCAATGTATGCGGTCCACTGTGTCGTTAAAATGTTTTACGACGTTATTTTATTTCAACTAGGTTTGTTTTTATTATAATTTATTTGCACGTCATCACGTGGCATTTGCTATCGATGGGATTAAAAATCTACTTTCACATTGACAAAAGGAAAAAAAAATTTCACTTACTATTTAAAATGACAACTAATATCATGGTCAACCAAAAAAAGGCGTACGGCGCGCCGCTGGTGTCGAACATAGCCAAAAGTATGGTAACAATAAAAACTGATATAGCAATTCCAATACTCCAAACTATTCGGGTAGTGAGATTACCCCCCATTTGTACGAAAATGTTTGTCCAATTTAGTACCACTGAGGGTACTTGCGCGCAGAACGTCATAATTTGCATCAAAGTTGGTGTAAAAGGAAAGTCGAATTCTATATAAGGCATGGATAATTTGTGTGTGAAATACTAGAAAGAAAAAAACGAAAATGTCAAATATTATTTTAAAAATGCGTCGTTAACAGCTTATTTTCCCGACCGGTGCCGCCCACTCGGTACACTGATCGTTGGTTGATTTATCGAGAAGGGCAAGGAATAGTATATTGTGCAACTAGTGGGGAAAGTTCAACTTTTCTCACGTGCGTGGGTGAGTGCCGCAAACGAGTGAGAAAAGTAATTTCCCCACTAGCACACTATACTTTTTCTACAACTGCACAAGTAAAGTAACTTAATATTTATTTTTATGGTTAGTAAAACAAAAAGAAAAGGTGAGCGGTCGTCGGACCGCCGATAGAAGCTTGCTTCTTATGCACGTAAATTTTTGACTATTTCTCAAAAATTTTGATAATTTTTGACAATTATTGACCATTTTTTCAAAAATTTTTGACAATTTTTGACTATTTTCTTAAATTTAAACAATTATTGATCATTTTTAACAATTATAATTTTGATAATTTTTGACAATTATTGACCATTTTTTCAAAAATTTTGACAATTTTTGACTATTTTCTTAAATTTAAACAATTATTGATCATTTTTAACAATTATAGACCAATTTTGACAGTTTTGACAATTTTTCAAAAATGTTGACCATTTTTCTAAATTTTAACAATTATTGACCATTTTTCAAAAAGTTTGACAATTTTTTACAATTATTGACCATTTTTGACAGTTTTTTATAATTATTGACCATTTTTTCAAAATTTTGACAATTTTTAACAATTTTTTCAAATTTTAGCAATATTGACCAATTTTGACAGTTTTGACAATTATGGATCATTTCAGACAATTTTTCAAAAATTTTGACCATTTTAGACCATTTTTCCAAATTTCAACAATTATTGACAATTTTTGAGCATTTTTGACAGGTTTTGACAATTATTGACCATTTTTGACAATTTTTCAAAAATTTTGACAATTTTGACAATTTTTGACAATTGTCCATTTTTTTCAAAATATTTTCAAATTTTAACAATTATTGACCATTTTCCAAATTTCTGACCATATTTCAAAATTTTTGACAATTTTTTAAAATTTTCAACCTATTTTATAATATAATCTGACAGTTTTGAAACAACTAAGTAGGTATTTAAAGATGACTGTAGCCTACTAAGTTTTTATCGATTTTATTTGATTTTCCATATAAATATATGTGGCGTGGGCAAAGTGCCATGAGAAATATTATTTCTCACAGTATAAGCAATATTTGGTTTTGAAATTAAGTAAGGTATGAAAAACACGTCACTTTTCATAGCAGTTGTAGAAAATAGTATATTGTGCAACTAGTGGGGAAAGTTCAACTTTTCTCACGGGTGTGGAAACACATGAGTGAGAAAACTACTTTCCCCACATGTTGCACACTATACTTTTTCTACAACTGCACAAATTTAAAGAATACAAGTAAAGTAACTTAATATTTATTTTTATGGTTAGTAAAACAAAAAGAAAAGGTTAGCGGTCGTCGGACCGCCGATAGAAGCTTGCTTCTTATGCACAATAGAATGACCATTTTTCGTAAATTTTTGACCATTTTTCAAATATGACCATTATTGACAATTTTTCAAAAACTTTGACCATTTTTCAAAAAGTTTGACAATTGTTGACCATTTTTTACAGTTTTTTTATAATTATTGACCATTTTTTCAAAATTTTGACAATTTTTGACTATTTTTTCAAATTTTAACAATTATTGACCAATTTTGACAGTTTTGACAATTATGGATCATTTTTGACAATTTTTTAAAAATTTTGACCATTTTAGATCATTTTTCCTAATTGTAACAATTATTGACCATTTTTAACCATTTTTGACAGGTTCTGACAATTATTGACCATTATAGACAATTTTTCAAAAACTTTGACCATTTTTCAAAAAGTTTGACAATTTTTTACAATTATTGACCATTTTTTCAAAATTTTGACAATTTTTAACCATTTTTGACAATTTTTAACCATTTTTGACAATTTTTCAAAAATTTTGACCATTTTAGATCATTTTTCCAAATTGTAACAATTATTGACAATTTTTGAGCATTTTTGACAGGTTCTGACAATTATTGACCATTTTTGACACTTTTTCAAAAATTTTGAAAATCTATTTATTTTGACATTTCAAAATTTTAACAATTTTCGTCCATTTTTCAAAATTTTAACAATTATTGACCATTTTTGACAGTTTCTGACAATTATTGACCATTTTTGACAGTCTTCTATAATTATTGACCATTTTTTCAAAATTTTGACAGTTTTTGACAATTATTAACCATTTTTCCAAATTTTCGACAATTTTTGAAAATATTTGGCAATTATTAACCATTTTTTCAAAATTTTGACAATTTTTGACTATTTTTTCAAATTTTAACAATTATTGACCAATTTTGACAGTTTTGATAATTATGGATCATTTTTGACAACTTTTTAAAAATTTTGACCATTTTAGATCATTTTTCCAAATTGTAACAATTATTGACCATTTTTAACCATTTTTGACAGGTTCTGACAATTATTGACCATTATAGACAATTTTTCAAAAACTTTGACCATTTTTTAAAAAGTTTGACAATTTTTTACAATTATTGACCATTTTTTCAAAATTTTGACAATTTTTAACCATTTTTGACAATTTTTCAAAAATTTTGACCATTTTAGATCATTTTTCCAAATTGTAACAATTATTGACCATTTTTGACAATTTTTGACAGGTTCTGACAATTATTGACCATTTTTGACACTTTTTCAAAAATTTTGAAAATCTATTTATTTTGACATTTTTTTATAATTATTGACAATTTTTTCAAAATTTTAACAATTTTCGACCATTTTTCAAAATTTTAACAATTATTGACCATTTTTGACAGTTTCTGACAATTATTGACCATTTTTCACAACTTTCAAAAATTTGGACAGTTTTTGATCATTTTTCAAAATTTTAACAATTATTGACCATTTTTGACAATTTTTCCAAATCTTCGACAATTTTCAACAATTATTGACCATTTTTGACAGTCTTTTATAATTATTGACCATTTTTTCAAAATTTTGACAGTTTTTGACAATTTTTGACAATTATTAACCATTTTTCCAAATTTTCGACAATTTTCCAAATTTTTGACAATTTTTGACCATATTTCAAAATTTTTGACAATTTTTTAAAATTTTTAACATATTTTCTAATATAATCTGACAGTTTTATGACAACTAAGTAGGTATTTAAAGATGACAGTAGCCTACTAAGTTTTTGTCGATTTTATTTGATTCTCCATATAAATATATGTGGCGTGGGCAAAGTGCCGTAAGAAATAATATTTCTCACAGTATGAGCAATATTTGGTTTTGAAACCAAGTAAGGTATGAGAAATACGTCACTTTTCATAGCAGTTGTAGAAAAAATCATTTTTATAGCTTCTTCAATCATTTTCCTTACCCTTTTCGATAAATTAACCAATGACACATGACAGATGACAAGGACGAACTACAAACTACATTATACCGTATTCCTCAGTCAGTGTCAAAATTACAGCACATAAAATAACATCATAAAGTAACCAATGTTTATACATAACCTAGAATGGTATTTTGTCACAAGGAAAGAAGCCATTTTAATGAGCATGTTTCCTCTAAAGATTTAAAAATAATATACTAGAGGCCGTACTAGTTGAGGGTACGTATATGTTTTGATTTTCCATCTGACAGCAACGTTAAACATACTCAATAAGAATGATTACTTTTTTCCCGCCAATGACAAAAAGTAAGAATTCTTATTGGGTACGTTTAACGTTGCTGTCAAATGGAGAATCAAAACATATACGTACCCTACAGTGACTGTATACAGACTATAATGTACCCCCCACTAGTGCGGCCTCTATTGGATTATTTTTAAATCTTTAGAGGAAACAGCACCGGGACAATCAGGGATTCTATTTTTCGATTGGTCGTAGAAATACGAGTCGATTCACTCGATAGGTATGGACGAGTCGTATTCGTTTACTTATTTTGAAAATTATATGATATTTGGTATTTCCTGACATATTCTAACCCGCACATTCTAATTTCTAACAAAAAATAAAAACGTTTTATGTGTTTTCTGCCGATTTTTGCAAATATTTAGAAAATAACATCAAAAGAAGTCATTTTTTTATGCAATAAACTATTATTCTTGGTACAATGTTGCCTAATGTGAGGGAGGGTCTTTTAAATAATCTATATCTTTTAAATCAACTAGATCCTTATAGCGCAGATAATAAAAGGATTATTATTTCTCCAAATCCCAATGAATTTAGTTTGAGGGCTAATTCAGACCATATTTTTGTCTGTTTATCCCTTCCTGAGGCCCAAATGAACCTGCCATTTACAAAATCTCTATTTTACTCCATATATTGGAGAAGAATTTCCCAAGTGGCAAACGCCTATCTTAAATGAGATTAATATAGTATTTTAGCAAAACTAAACTAATGAAAGTACTAATGAAGCGCTACACAATAATCTTATAATTATTATTTGATCTAACCATCATAAAGTATATAACATGGCGCAGTCAGTAGGATATAACCTGTAGTTTAAAAAAAATGGAATATTCACAGATGGTAATGGAAGGAGACCTAGGAGTGAACTGGAAGAGGATCAAGGCAAACTTTCAAACATACATAATAGCCACATGATGCACTGAGAAACCTAAAAAAGTAAAAGCAGCTGTTCTGCTACATTGCATTGGTGAAGAAGCCAATGAAGTTGTTGAGAACCTTGAAATGGCATCTCAGGAAAAAGAGGATCCAGATACAATAATCACAAAACTGGATGAATACTTTGTACCAAAAACCAACACAAGTGTAGAGACACATAAATTTAACTCTAGAAATCAGTTAGCAGGCGAGACATTCAATGAATACTACAAAGGAACTTCAGAAAATAGCATCGAACTGTGAGTTTGGTACATTCAAAGAGAGATTATTAAAAGACAGAATAGTAAGTGGAATAAGAGATCAAAGACTAAAAGATAGATTGTTGAGTGAGAAAACTTTAGTTTTGACGAGTGCTATTGAGATATGCAAGGCTGCAGAACGAACAGAACAAAATTTACGTGATATTGCTGAAGGTGAAGCCAGAAAGGTTGAAATAGACGAAATAAAAAATGATAATTCGAGAAGCTTGCAAAGCAGAAGATTTTTAAGAGAAGAAGTTGGAAATCTACAATCCACGGGCTACTACAGTTCAAGAAACTTGCAATCATCAGGAAATTATAGGCAAGTGCCTACAGGAAGAAATATTAAAACAAGTAGAAATTCTGCACCTACATGGAATAGAAACTTTAGACAAGCGAATTGTGGGCGTTGTGGAGGTCAATACCTACAGGGTCGGTGTCCAGCTTATGGCAAGGTATGTAGGAGGTATAAGAGAGTAAATCATTTTATTTCAATATCCAGAAGTCTGTTTCCTTAATAAAGGTACTACAATAATGGACCCCAATTTGTTAATAAAGCTTTTCACGAATTTCTATCGGAATGGGAAATTAAACAAATCACAAGCACCCCCCCCCCTACCCTTCTACAATCAAACGGTTTTATAGAGCGCCATGTACAAACCATCAAGAATATTTAAAAAAAGGCTTTATTTGATAATAAAGGTATCTCTTTAACTTTATTAGAATATAGGAACACTCCTGTAGCTAGTAACATTCCGAATCCTGCTCAATTACTTTTTGGTAGAAAACTTAGGGGACAGTTGCCAATGTCTGAAAATCAATTAAAACCTGATTTAACAAAAATAATTGAAAACAGGCTGACTAAACAAAAACATCATTTTGATAAGCATGATAAAAATCTCAGAGATTTAATTGTTGGAGAGAAAGTAATGGTACAATTTGGTAAAAGGTGGGAACCAGGTGTTATACTTGACATTGATCTAAACAGACCAAGAAGGTTGATGAAAGTCATAAGATTTTTGTACGAAACAGAAAATTTTTAAAAGCATTCGAGGTAGACAATTTTAGATACACTACAGAGTTTAATAACTTACTAGATATAACTACTTGAATACGTCTAAAGAAAACGCTACTTCACAAAATGTAGATGAAGGTCTCGAACAGCCAGAAATTTTAGAGGGTTCTCATAATCATGAAAAATTAACTGTTCGTGAGGAAAATAAATCAAGATACATTAAAATGCCCGCTTATTTGAAAGATTTTGTGAAGTAACAAATTCTTAGCAGGAACATTTTTCGTATTCCTTTTTGTTATGTATGGGAGATGTTGTGAGTGGCTTATGCCATTTAGTATAAGGCCATCTTCTTCCCTTTACGTAGAGTTGATGTTTAATGTTGACACGCGTCAGAGTTACTGTTAATGAAAGTACTAATAAAATGCTTATAATTATTATTTGATCTAACCATCATAAAGTAAAATAGAATGGGATACGATCATATTAGACATCGATTGGCTCGATAAAACCGTGTCGTGAAATAGAATCCCGCTGCAGGTTAATTTATGTATAAAAAATCGCTAATACCACAGTGCAATTGTCGCTTAGAAAGTGGCAAAAGTTACCTAAAATGTAACAAACTATTTCTTACCTGTATAGCATTAATGAACATATTCCAAGGCATCAAAATACCGATACCGTGTATTAAAAACGTCATAAAAATCAAATTAAATCTATCAGCCGGAGGTTCCATGGTTAGATGTTTGAAATTCAATTCGTCCTCTGGTAAATTGTTTTCTTCCCAAGCGGGTTGCAACTTCACTGGTTGCTGTAGACGAGCCTTTTCGTTGAGATGGATATCTCCACCTGAAAAACGTGATTAAAATGTTTATAGACGATCTCCAGAAATTTCGACAACGAGTTACCATACAGTGTGTTCCAAAAAAAACACTTCTTGTAAATAGCATTAAAATAATTTCAAAAAAGTATTCGTGCCCAAATTTCTTTATTAAAACTTGTTAAAAAGTAAAACGAGACATGTCAAAATTGACAAGCTTATGTATAGATTCTTCTTTTGCTTGTTTTCAGCGTTTATAAAACTAAAAACCCTACTATACTAATATAAAGTTTGTCCCAAATGAATTGCTGAAGCCAAAACACGCGATAAAGTCCAATATCTTGTAAATGCTCAATGATATTTATATTAAATTTTGACCGATTCTAGCCAGCCTAAAAGCCCATTTTCAAAATTAGTCGCAATTGTACAGCGTGTTCCAGAACGCCGAGATAGATCAAAGGTACATTTTCTTAAATGGGACACCCTGTATTTCACTTAAAAGTCACTTTTTAGAACAAGGTTTTAAAAAGTCGATAACAGTGCCACACGAGTATGAGATTCAGATTTCTTACGTACTTTTTCTAAATAACTAAATCATTAGCGTTCTTAGTAATTAGGTAGGTAATAAGTAGGCTCTAAAATATCAACTTAATTACTAATTACCAAATGTGGTATGTACATGATGCAGTCCAGATCACCAGAGTTAAATAAAGTCAATTTTTTTCTTCTGGGGTTATGTTAAAGATCAGGTGTACAAAGTAGATTTACTTTAATTTTGCCGCTGTTGTGGAAAGTGATAAATGGTCCGTAAATCTTTCTTTTGTTCGACATAACGTCCGACCAAAAAGGGGGCAACACAGAAACGAGGAAGATTCTCTCTCTAAATATCATCAACTGCTTCCACATAAAATAAAACTACTGGTTTTTTCTCTTCCATCATTAAAAACGAATTTTAATTATTATTCAAATCATATCTTTCGAATATCTCTCTGGGGATTGTTAGTTGGCACGAAAGAGGTCATTTTTTAAAAGTTTCAGCGTCATTTGGGAAATTTACCTCGAATAACTAACTGATAATATTCATCTATATAATTGTTTTAACTGGGAATAATTTCAATAAAATTACTCGAAGTTTGTCTAAAATCAATTTCTCATCTAACATAATTGGAAGAACAAAAAGGAAACATTTATGACCCATAAACCACTTTCCACAACAGCGGCAAAATTAGAAGCAATCTATTATTGACAACTTGAATCATTAAGCTGCTCGATTTGTTTATACGTTTCGATAGAATTAAAAATACATACCACGAATTTTTTCACTGTTCCTCGTTGACGGATTATCCTTAAACCAAGTACCGTATGTACGTATCACTAATTCTCCAATTTCCGGCATTGGAACCGCATTACAAAATTTTATTCAAACACAAACTGTCTAATTACTACAACGATAATACAACGAAATCCTGATAATTTTTCCATGCTCAGATAAGTTTTGTTATCATAGAATGACCGAAGGGTACAATGTACCTGAAGAACATTGGCCTATCCGAAAGAAACGACAAGAGGAAGTACTTTGCGCACCACGACAAGAGGAAGTACTTTGCGCACCATTACTTTTAAATACTATGTCAATATATTATACGGTGCGGATATTGAGTCTTACCCCCCCCCCACTAGGAAAATCAGTTATTTAAGACAACGATGAACAATACTCGAACAAGTCAATTTTTATTTTAATCGAGGTGTTTTATAACATACAAAAAATGTTCACCCCTGCATTTGACAGCTACCCCTAATCATTAATTAATTGTTTCATGTTTCATCAAAATTATACATTTTTGATTTCTGCTTTTCAAACCCTTTCCAACGAAGTATCGCACGACCCCTCTTGCTATTTAAAAAAATCTAGCTGTCAAGTGTAGGGGATAAAAGGGATGACAATTTTTTGTATGTTATAAAACACCTCGATTAAAATAAAAATTGACGGGTTCGAGGATTTTTTATCTTTGTCCTAAATAACGGAGTTTCCTGGGGGGGGGGGGGGTAAGACTTTATATCCGCACGTTTTCCTAAACTGATTCCGCAGGTAGTTTTACACTATAAAATAATGAGTTTTTGATAAAATTTCAAATTTATCACGTTTAAAAAAAATATTTACATAAAACATGCTTACCTTGTAGAGGATAAGTGCCAGATCCATTTTTTTCATTATAATATGTTCCTCTGCCTCGATTCATTTTCAATATTATTTTTTATCCAAATTAAAACTTCTTGAATCTTGTTTTTAAATTTTTTTCCTCAATTATATATCATGACGATTTCACTTTTTACACAAATTCCTGTAAGAAAAGATAATTAATTACGAATATCTATCTTTAAGTGCGAATTTTATTATCTTTAAGAAGGAAAAATTATATATTCAGATGAAGTTCTTATCCCCGGCCATATAGAGGTTATCTAAATCGAATAAATATAATATGCTAGTTCAAGTTATTTTCTTTTAAATTTCTACAAAAATATCTTAAGAATCCGGTTCGATGTCGTAGTAGTCACCCTCTCAACCCCTTATATATGGTTTTGACGCGTTTGTACGGCACTGCGTTTAAATATCAACATCAAAGACAAGGGAATATGCTTTTGGTGAGTTCAAAGAGACTTCCTTTGTTCCATAACAATGTTATCAAGAATCGCTTGAATTCTAGGACAATGTTTAATTCGAGATAAATTTTATCCCACTCCTATTTAAATTAAATATTTTTCTTGCATCATTTATTTTGAAATTAAAACAATTTTTTCCATATTACGTGGAGTGTACCAAAAATTGATCGTGTTTTTAGCATGATTCATTAAACTAAGGACAAAAAATGATCACCATGACAATTAGAAAACTCCAAAATACAGGAGCTGTCAAAACATCATAGAGTCCATAATAATAGGAATTTTGAGCTGAAAATATAGATACGCGCTCTAAAATGATGAATCAATATGGAAAAAAATCAACGACATTGTATCTACGATATTTTGTATACGAGGGTATGCAAAAGTGAGAAGTTCGAAAATTCGAAAAGTTTTTTTTACACGAGCTAAGTCAAAAAATCATAGAGTCCATAATAATAGGAATTTTGAGCTGAAAATTTAGATACGCACTCAAAAAGGATGAAGCAATATGGAAAAAAATCAGCGACTTCGTATCTACGATATTTTGTATACGAGGGTATGCAAACGTGACAAGTTCGAGAATTCGAAAAGTTTTTTTTACACTAGCTAAGTCAAAAAATCATAGAGCCCATAATAATAAGAATTTTGAGCTGAAAATTTAGATACGCGCTCTAAAATGATGAATCAATATGGAAAAAAATCAACGACATTGTATCTACGATATTTTGTATACGAGGGTATGCAAAAGTGATAAGTTCGAAAATTCGAAAAGTTTTTTTACACGAGCTAAGTCAAAAAATCATAGAGTCCATAATAATAGGAATTTTGAGCTGAAAATTTAGATACGCGCTCTAAAATGATGAATCAATATGGAAAAAAATCAACAACATCGTATCTACGAGATTTTGAATACGAGGGTATGCAAACGTGACAAGTTCGAGAATTCGAAAAGTTTTTTTTACACGAGCTAAGTCAAAAAATCATAGAGCGCATAATATTAGGAATTTTGAGCTGAAAATATAGATACGCGCTCTAAAATGATGAATCAATATGGAAAAAAATCAACGACATTGTATCTACGATATTTTGTATACGAGGGTATGCAAAAGTGATAAGTTCGAAAATTCGAAAAGTTTTTTTTACACGAACTAAGTCAAAAAATCATAGAGTCCATAATAATAGGAATTTTGAGCTGAAAATTTAGATACGCACTCAAAAAGGATGAAGCAATATGGAAAAAAATCAACGACATTGTATCTACGATATTTTGTATACGAGGGTATGCAAAAGTGACAAGTTCGAGAATTCGAAAAGTTTTTTTTTACACTAGCTAAGTCAAAAAATCATAGAGCCCATAATAATGGGAATTTTGAGCTGAAAATTTAGATACGCGCTCTAAAATGATGAATCAAGATGGAAAAAAATCAACAACATCGTATCTACGAGATTTTGAATACGAGGGTATGCAAAAGTAAGAAGTTCGAAAATTCGAAGTTTTTTTTACACGAGCTAAGTCAAAAAATCATAGAGCGCATAATATTAGGAATTTTGAGCTGAAAATATAGATACGCGCTCTAAAATGATGAATCAATATGGAAAAAAATCAACGACATCGTATCTACGATATTTTGTATACGAGGGTATGCAAAAGTGACAAGTTCGAGAATTCGAAAAGTTTTTTTTACACTAGCTAAGTCAAAAAATCATAGAGCCCGTAATAATGGGAATTTTGAGCTGAAAATTTAGATACGCGCTCTAAAATGATGAATCAATATGGAAAAAAATCAACATCGTATCTACGAGATTTTGAATACGAGGGTATGCAAAAGTAAGAAGTTCGAAAATTCGAAGTTTTTTTTACACGAGCTAAGTCAAAAAATCATAGAGCGCATAATATTAGGAATTTTGAGCTGAAAATATAGATACGCGCTCTAAAATGATGAATCAATATGGAAAAAAATCAACGACATCGTATCTACGATATTTTGTATACGAGGGTATGCAAAAGTGAGATGTTCGAAAATTCGAAAAGTTTTTTTTACACGAGCCAAGTCAAAAAATCATAGAGCCCATAATAATAGGAATTTTGAGCTGAAAATTTAGATACGCACTCAAAAATGATGAATCAATATGGAAAAAAATCAACGACATTGTATCTACGATATTTTGTATACGAGGGTATGCAAAAGTGAGAAGTTCGAAAATTCGAAAAGTTTTTTTTACACGAGCTAAGTCAAAAAATCATAGAGCGCATAATATTAGGAATTTTGAGCTGAAAATATAGATACGCGCTCTAAAATGATGAATCAATATGGAAAAAAATCAACGACATCGTATCTACGATATTTTGTATACGAGGGTATGCAAAAGTGAGATGTTCGAAAATTCGAAAAGTTTTTTTTACACGAGCCAAGTCAAAAAATCATAGAGCCCATAATAATAGGAATTTTGAGCTGAAAATTTAGATACGCACTCTAAAATGATGAATCAATATGGAAAAAAATCAACGACATCGTATCTACGATATTTTGTATACGAGGGTATGCAAAAGTGAGAAGTTCGAAAATTCGAAAAGTTTTTTTTACACGAGCTAAGTCAAAAAATCATAGAGCCCATAATGATAGGAATTTTGAGCTGAAAATTTAGATACGCACTCAAAAAGGATGAAGCAATATGGAAAAAAATCAGCGACTTCGTATCTACGATATTTTGTATACGAGGGTATGCAAAAGTGACAAGTTCGAAAATTCGAAAAGTTTTTTTTACACGAGCTAAGTCAAAAAATCATAGAGCCCATAATGATAGGAATTTTGAGCAGAAAATTTAGATACGCACTCTAAAATGATGAATCAATATGGAAAAAAATCAGCGACATCGTATCTACGATATTTTGTATACGAGGGTATGCAAAAGTGAGAAGTTCGAAAATTCGAAAAGTTTTTTTTACACGAGCTAAGTCAAAAAATCATAGAGCCCATAATAATAGGAATTTTGAGTTGAAAATTTAGATACGCGCTCTAAAATGATGAATGAATATGAAAAGAAATCAACAAGATCGTATCTACGATATTTTATATACAAGGGTATGCAAAAGTGAGAAGTTCGAAAATTCGAAAAAAACTTTAGAAACTTTCTGTGGTCATTTTCGTAATCTAGGAGGTCGAATTAGTGAATTACTGTATATAAAAATGTCTGAGAAAACTTAGTTCCGATTTTGAAAATTGGAAAATTCAAAAGTGAGGTTATGATATAGTCCAAAATACAACCGCCAAGATATTGATAACGGTAGCTGGAACGCTACCGAACCATAGAAAATAAAAATAAAAACAAATCAAAAATTTAAATTGATATAACTTATACTATGACGCTTGTAAATTTGTTGCAACAGCACACAAACAACTTCTTTATTTAATAATTGGTACTTTCAACAGCCACTATAATGTAATTATTCTTTTAATAAAAACGACTTGTTCAATGTCACTGGGTAAAGTATGTTCATACTTAAAGTGAAGTGACTAAAACCGATTTCAAGGACAGTCATAAACAAACGAAGAAATAATATGGATGCGCTAGTTTTTTAGGTTAAAAGCAAGTAAATTACGGTTCGTACTTGATAACAGAACCACAACAGTCAAGTGTACCAGAATCACTAAAACTAATCTTACATTACAGCCTTTTTAAACAAATTGCTGGCCTTTGTGGAATAATAATTGCGCATGCATTTCTAATTTTCAAGGTTATTCACGCGCAACTTTGTAAAATTAGTGATTTTAGATTTTGACAACATAATTATTGTGTTGGTCGTTCTGTATAATGACAGACTATAAAAAGTAGAAGAAGAATCATGACCATACTTTATATTTTGTTTTGGATGTAAACTCCCTAACTTCTAAAATTATTTGCCGACCTTAAAATTAATGTGATAATAATAATGTCAATAATTGTCGAAAAAATCTTGGAAATTTGCAACAAATAAGCTTAAATGTAAGAAGACTGGTATTTAATTTTGCATTCAATTTATATTGCCTGCAATAAAGTTGCTGCAAAAAGGCTGAAATGTAAGATTAGTTTTATACTTTTTTTGTGAACGATGGATTTTTGTATTATATCCGTTACTGGAGAAAAAAGCGTCTTTATCAAAGCAGATGTATCTGCTGATTTATTTATTTATTTGAAAATAAACCAAATATTGTTTAGATTATATTTCAATGATTAAATTCAGACTCGTTTAGTCAAATTTCAAATTCACAGCTTTCTCAACTGTGGCCTACCTAGTTGGTCACTTCACTATGTATGAACAGACTTTACCTTTTTTTTCATTTTAATCGAAAGTTTGATTTCAATTATTGTCTGTACATGGTTGATTGAAATTTTTTATTATAAGTGTTGAAATAGAATGTAATAGAAAAGAAAACACCAGAACATTATTTTCAAGTATTGGAATTAGGCTATAAATAATATTATAAAATAAGTAATAAGAAACCTCAAGGTTATCAGTGGCTGATAAAATAAAGGTCATTCATTGAAAACGATCAAATGTTCTTTCACTTGTTCATTATTAGTTTTAAATTTGTTAATTAATTTTCCACAAATTCGTTTTTGAAGCTGGTAGAGATCCTAATATACTTAAAATGTTATATCTTATCATCTGCAGAGTTTTTAAAAGATACATTAAAGACTTTCCTTCATCAGCTTTGTAAACAGGAAATGACTTCAACTAGAATCAAATATAGATACAAAAATTACGATAACTTTACAAACCAGTGGTTCTGTTCATTTACTTTGTCAAATATTCGTTTTTATTTAGAAAAACTACCTACTAACTGACTATTTTAATAAATAAATTATGCATATGCCTGGGATATTATTCATAGTTAAAAGTGTGTGCCTATTTCTTGTTGAGAAATGCCAATACCCAGTTCGACAAGTTCAACAAACTGGAGCATCAACATATTACCAAATCAGAGGATATAGATCGAATGGCCAATCCTATCACCTGATCTATTACCCTAAGACTTCTAATAGAGATAATATACAAGAAGAAATTGTTTGAGAGCCGCTGTACTGAAAGTATATTATTTATTTAGCAAAATGTAAACAGTGTTGAAATTTTATCTTGGGAAACCCATTTTCGTCATAAATATTAATATTAACATTTGTGATTATCTGTATTTGGGTACATCTAAAATAAATAATTAACTTCGCCAAACGTTGGGATATAAAGTACTACTATCTAGTGATATAATAACATGTAACTGTAAACCCTCCTAAAACCACAATAGTTGTTTTCACCAAGAAGAAAGTACTGAGAGGACTGAAGTCACCAGTTTTTAATAGGGTGGAATCTCCAATTGCCCAAGAGGCAAAATACTTGGGAGTCATATTTGACCATAAGTTGACATGGAATCAACACCTACAGAAAATAATACAAAAAGGTACGATAGCCCTCAATCTGTGCGGAAAGAACTGGGGGCTACAACCAAAAATGATCATATGGCTATATACAAGAGTCATCAGACCCATGATAGCATATGGCTTGGTGGTATGGTGGACAAAGACTTGGCAGGCTGGGGCGATCCAAAAGCTAAATGGCGTCCAAAGGCAACAGCCGCACTAGAACTCTTGCTGAACCTGACGCCACTCCATGTCTACATACAAGGCGAAGCCAGGTCAATCAATAATAGATTGACCAGAGGGCAAGCACCCATTAGTAGGCTACAACGTAAGGTGTATAACGAGTAATAGATTGTCCTTAGCCTGGGTACCAGGCCACTCAGATCACAAGGGCAATGAAGAGGCAGACTCACTAGCCCGAGAAGGGGCATGTTGGCCCAGAACCTTTCTGTGGCATAGCAATGGCGCTGCAAAAAACAAATAGCAGCACTTGGATAAAAAATCAGACTCGAGAATGGTGGAACAAGGCGCCAAAAATGAGGCAGGCCAAAGAGTTCATCAAGGAATCCTTGCAAAAATTCACGGAGTATCTACTGAGCCAGAATAGGAAAACAATAAGGATCCTGGTTGGGCTCCTGACAGGGCATTGTAGACTTAACAAACACATGAATAACATCAGATTGGCAGAAACAACCATATGTAGGTTTTGGCAAGAAGATGAGGAAACCCCAGTACACGTACTGTGCTACTGCTAAGGCCTGACTAGGCTGAGGTTTTCAATGATAGGGGAGGACCTGAGGTTTGCTATCCGTCTAGTAATAAGAACGGGTCTAGACAAGGAACTCTAGAATAACAGGAGAGCATACACAATAGATCTGCAAAGGTCGTAGAAGCACTAAGCCCCATATTTATCTATCTATCTAAATCACCACCAAATCTCCTGATTTTAAAATCATTGATTTTTTCCTATCAAACCCACAGCTGCCTCGACATGAAGAAATATAATTCTGTATAATTTTTGACGTTCACATCGTGCCTGTATAAAATTCCAGATGGTCTACAAAAAGACACTACCACATGCATCAAACCGACCTCTACAAAAATAAATATTTAAAAGAGACATCAGGATTTTATTTAAACAACGCACTAAAGACACACGGTTGAACTTAACCTCAAAATAAAATAAAAATCGAAACATGTGCTTGGTGCTATTGTTAGTCATAAGTTCAGTATACTTCTAAAAATATGTGTCTATTCAGCATTCTAAAGTAGGTTACATTGGACAATAGTTTAAAGTTCAGAAAAATATTTACAAAAAGAAAAGTCTAGTTAGCGTTTTTGTGTGCACGTAGTGATAAGAGGTGTTTAGAATGGGTTTTGCCGTTTTATTAAATCCAGTTTAAATATCTAAATCATATGGAAGGGGAATTTTTTTTATTATCACAATTTTGATATCGACGAGAAGCTAGCTCCCAGCTCCAAACGAGTAAAATTGATCTGGCAACACCGCTCGACCGCTCAGCCGCTGAGAGTTGAACGTATTTACGAGGGGCATACGTTATCGAACCTATGGTTTGATATTTTGCATATGAATTAATAACTTTTCTCTGCTTTATTCAAAGGGAAAATTACGAACAAAGGTAACTAGAGCAAGGGAATACAGAAAAAACTCCAGTGACTCCAAAAAATGGTATGGGTTACAAGGTACATATATCGATGTCCGTTGAAAAAAAAAATAGAAATAGATTGATAAATCAATAGTCTTTAGCGTGTCGTCTTCAAAAATCACTGACAAACGTTCCAAGGGTGAGAAGAAAAATAAAAATCAGTTTTCTTGAAAAAAATGTTTTACTTTATTTTCTCTCCTTTATCTACATATATCGATGTCCGTTGAAAAAAAAAATAGAAATAGATTGATAAATCGATAGTCTTTAGCATGTCATATTCAAAAATCACTGACAAACGTTCCAAGGGTGAGAAAAAAAATAAAAATCAGTTTTCTTGAAAAAAATTTTTTACTTTATTTTCTCTCCTGTATCTACATATATCGATGTCCGTTGAAAAAAAAAATAGAAATAGATTGATAAATCGATGGTCTTTAGCATGTCATATTCAAAAATCACTGAGAAACGTTCCAAGGGTGAGAAAAAAAATAAAAATCAGTTTTCTTGAAAAACATTTTTTACTTTATTTTCTCTCCTGTATCTACATATATCGATGTCCGTTGAAAAAAAAAATAGAAATAGATTGAAAAATCGATGGTCTTTAGCATGTCGTCTTCAAAAATCACTGACAAACGTTCCAAGGGTGAGAAAAAAAAAATCAGTTTTCTTGAAAAAATTTTTTTACTTTATTTTCTCTCCTTTATCTACATATATCGATGTCCGTTTAAAAAAAAATAGAAATAGATTGATAAATCGATAGTCTTTAGCATGTCATATTCAAAAATCACTGACAAACGTTCCAAGGGTGAGAAAAAAAATAAAAATCAGTTTTCTTGAAAAAAATTTTTTACTTTATTTTCTCTCCTGTATCTACATATATCGATGTCCGTTGAAAAAAAAAATAGAAATAGATTGAAAAATCGATGGTCTTTAGCATGTCGTCTTCAAAAATCCCTGACAAACGTTCCAAGGGTGAGAAAAAAAATAAAAATCAGTTTTCTTGAAAAACATTTTTTACTTTATTTTCTCTCCTGTATCTACATATATCGATGTCCGTTGAAAAAAAAAATAGAAATAGATTGATAAATCGATAGTCTTTAGCGTGTCGTCTTCAAAAATCACTGACAAACGTTCCAAGGGTGAGAAAAAAAATAAAATCAGTTTTCTTGAAAAAATTTTTTTACTTTATTTTCTCTCCTTTATCTACATATATCGATGTCCGTTTAAAAAAAAATAGAAATAGATTGATAAATCGATAGTCTTTAGCATGTCATATTCAAAAATCACTGACAAACGTTCCAAGGGTGAGAAAAAAAATAAAAATCAGTTTTCTTGAAAAAAATTTTTTACTTTATTTTCTCTCCTGTATCTACATATATCGATGTCCGTTGAAAAAAAAAATAGAAATAGATTGAAAAATCGATGGTCTTTAGCATGTCGTCTTCAAAAATCCCTGACAAACGTTCCAAGGGTGAGAAAAAAAATAAAAATCAGTTTTTTTGGAAAAAATTTTTTTACTTTATTTTCTCTCCTTTATCTACATATATCGATGTCCGTTGAAAAAAAAAATAGAAATAGATTGATAAATCGATGGTCTTTAGCATGTCATATTCAAAAATCACTGAGAAACGTTCCAAGGGTGACAAAAAAATAAAAATCAGTTTTCTTGAAAAAAAATTTTTACTTTATTTTCTCTCCTGTATCTACATATATCGATGTCCGTTGAAAAAAAAAATAGAAATAGATTGAAAAATCGATGGTCTTTAGCATGTCGTCTTCAAAAATCCCTGACAAACGTTCCAAGGGTGAGAAAAAAAATAAAAATCAGTTTTCTTGAAAAACATTTTTTACTTTATTTTCTCTCCTGTATCTACATATATCGATGTCCGTTGAAAAAAAAAATAGAAATAGATTGAAAAATCGATGGTCTTTAGCATGTCGTCTTCAAAAATCACTGACAAACGTTCCAAGGGTGAGAAAAAAAAAATCAGTTTTCTTGAAAAAATTTTTTTACTTTATTTTCTCTCCTTTATCTACATATATCGATGTCCGTTTAAAAAAAAATAGAAATAGATTGATAAATCGATAGTCTTTAGCATGTCATATTCAAAAATCACTGACAAACGTTCCAAGGGTGAGAAAAAAAATAAAAATCAGTTTTCTTGAAAAAAATTTTTTACTTCATTTTCTCTCCTGTATCTACATATATCGATGTCCGTTGAAAAAAAAAATAGAAATAGATTGAAAAATCGATGGTCTTTAGCATGTCGTCTTCAAAAATCCCTGACAAACGTTCCAAGGGTGAGAAAAAAAATAAAAATCAGTTTTCTTGAAAAACATTTTTTACTTTATTTTCTCTCCTGTATCTACATATATCGATGTCCGTTGAAAAAAAAAATAGAAATAGATTGATAAATCGATAGTCTTTAGCGTGTCGTCTTCAAAAATCACTGACAAACGTTCCAAGGGTGAGAAAAAAAATAAAATCAGTTTTCTTGAAAAAATTTTTTTACTTTATTTTCTCTCCTTTATCTACATATATCGATGTCCGTTTAAAAAAAAATAGAAATAGATTGATAAATCGATAGTCTTTAGCATGTCATATTCAAAAATCACTGACAAACGTTCCAAGGGTGAGAAAAAAAATAAAAATCAGTTTTCTTGAAAAAAATTTTTTACTTTATTTTCTCTCCTGTATCTACATATATCGATGTCCGTTGAAAAAAAAAATAGAAATAGATTGAAAAATCGATGGTCTTTAGCATGTCGTCTTCAAAAATCCCTGACAAACGTTCCAAGGGTGAGAAAAAAAATAAAAATCAGTTTTTTTGGAAAAAATTTTTTTACTTTATTTTCTCTCCTTTATCTACATATATCGATGTCCGTTGAAAAAAAAAATAGAAATAGATTGATAAATCGATGGTCTTTAGCATGTCATATTCAAAAATCACTGAGAAACGTTCCAAGGGTGACAAAAAAATAAAAATCAGTTTTCTTGAAAAAAAATTTTTACTTTATTTTCTCTCCTGTATCTACATATATCGATGTCCGTTGAAAAAAAAAATAGAAATAGATTGAAAAATCGATGGTCTTTAGCATGTCGTCTTCAAAAATCCCTGACAAACGTTCCAAGGGTGAGAAAAAAAATAAAAATCAGTTTTTTTGGAAAAAATTTTTTTACTTTATTTTCTCTCCTTTATCTACATATATCGATGTCCGTTGAAAAAAAAAATAGAAATAGATTGATAAATCGATAGTCTTTAGCATGTCATATTCAAAAATCACTGACAAACGTTCCAAGGGTGAGAAAAAAAATAAAAATCAGTTTTCTTGAAAAAAATTTTTTACTTTATTTTCTCTCCTGTATCTACATATATCGATGTCCGTTGAAAAAAAAAATAGAAATAGATTGAAAAATCGATGGTCTTTAGCATGTCGTCTTCAAAAATCCCTGACAAACGTTCCAAGGGTGAGAAAAAAAATAAAAATCAGTTTTTTTGGAAAAAATTTTTTTACTTTATTTTCTCTCCTTTATCTACATATATCGATGTCCGTTGAAAAAAAAAATAGAAATAGATTGATAAATCGATAGTCTTTAGCATGTCATATTCAAAAATCACTGACAAACGTTCCAAGGGTGAGAAAAAAAATTAAAATCAGTTTTCTTGAAAAAAATTTTTTACTTTATTTTCTCTCCTTTATCTACATATATCGATGTCCGTTTAAAAAAAAATAGAAATAGATTGATAAATCGATAGTCTTTAGCATGTCATATTCAAAAATCACTGACAAACGTTCCAAGGGCGAGAAAAAAAATAAAAATCAGTTTTCTTGAAAAAAATTTTTTACTTTATTTTCTCTCCTGTATCTACATATATCGATGTCCGTTGAAAAAAAAAATAGAAATAGATTGAAAAATCGATGGTCTTTAGCATGTCGTCTTCAAAAATCCCTGACAAACGTTCCAAGGGTGAGAAAAAAAATAAAAATCAGTTTTTTTGGAAAAAATTTTTTTACTTTATTTTCTCTCCTTTATCTACATATATCGATGTCCGTTGAAAAAAAAAATAGAAATAGATTGAAAAATCGATGGTCTTTAGCATGTCGTCTTCAAAAATCACTGACAAACGTTCCAAGGGTGAGAAAAAAAAAATCAGTTTTCTTGAAAAAATTTTTTTACTTTATTTTCTCTCCTTTATCTACATATATCGATGTCCGTTTAAAAAAAAATAGAAATAGATTGATAAATCGATAGTCTTTAGCATGTCATATCCAAAAATCACTGACAAACGTTCCAAGGGTGAGAAAAAAAATAAAAATCAGTTTTCTTGAAAAAAATTTTTTACTTTATTTTCTCTCCTGTATCTACATATATCGATGTCCGTTGAAAAAAAAAATAGAAATAGATTGAAAAATCGATGGTCTTTAGCATGTCGTCTTCAAAAATCCCTGACAAACGTTCCAAGGGTGAGAAAAAAAATAAAAATCAGTTTTCTTGAAAAACATTTTTTACTTTATTTTCTCTCCTGTATCTACATATATCGATGTCCGTTGAAAAAAAAAATAGAAATAGATTGATAAATCGATAGTCTTTAGCGTGTCGTCTTCAAAAATCACTGACAAACGTTCCAAGGGTGAGAAAAAAAATAAAATCAGTTTTCTTGAAAAAAATTTTTTACTTTATTTTCTCTCCTGTATCTACATATATCGATGTCCGTTGAAAAAAAAAATAGAAATAGATTGAAAAATCGATGGTCTTTAGCATGTCGTCTTCAAAAATCCCTGACAAACGTTCCAAGGGTGAGAAAAAAAATAAAAATCAGTTTTTTTGGAAAAAATTTTTTTACTTTATTTTCTCTCCTTTATCTACATATATCGATGTCCGTTGAAAAAAAAAATAGAAATAGATTGATAAATCGATAGTCTTTAGCATGTCATATTCAAAAATCACTGACAAACGTTCCAAGGGTGAGAAAAAAAATTAAAATCAGTTTTCTTGAAAAAAATTTTTTACTTTATTTTCTCTCCTGTATCTACATATATCGATGTCCGTTGAAAAAAAAAATAGAAATAGATTGATAAATCGATGGTCTTTAGCATGTCATATTCAAAAATCACTGAGAAACGTTCCAAGGGTGAGAAAAAAAATAAAAATCAGTTTTCTTGAAAAACATTTTTTACTTTATTTTCTCTCCTGTATCTACATATATCGATGTCCGTTGAAAAAAAAAATAGAAATAGATTGAAAAATCGATGGTCTTTAGCATGTCGTCTTCAAAAATCACTGACAAACGTTCCAAGGGTGAGAAAAAAAAATCAGTTTTCTTGAAAAAATTTTTTTACTTTATTTTCTCTCCTTTATCTACATATATCGATGTCCGTTTAAAAAAAAATAGAAATAGATTGATAAATCGATAGTCTTTAGCATGTCATATTCAAAAATCACTGACAAACGTTCCAAGGGTGAGAAAAAAAATAAAAATCAGTTTTCTTGAAAAAAATTTTTTACTTTATTTTCTCTCCTGTATCTACATATATCGATGTCCGTTGAAAAAAAAAATAGAAATAGATTGAAAAATCGATGGTCTTTAGCATGTCGTCTTCAAAAATCCCTGACAAACGTTCCAAGGGTGAGAAAAAAAATAAAAATCAGTTTTCTTGAAAAACATTTTTTACTTTATTTTCTCTCCTGTATCTACATATATCGATGTCCGTTGAAAAAAAAAATAGAAATAGATTGATAAATCGATGGTCTTTAGCATGTCATATTCAAAAATCACTGAGAAACGTTCCAAGGGTGAGAAAAAAAATAAAAATCAGTTTTCTTGAAAAACATTTTTTACTTTATTTTCTCTCCTGTATCTACATATATCGATGTCCGTTGAAAAAAAAAATAGAAATAGATTGAAAAATCGATGGTCTTTAGCATGTCGTCTTCAAAAATCACTGACAAACGTTCCAAGGGTGAGAAAAAAAAAATCAGTTTTCTTGAAAAAATTTTTTTACTTTATTTTCTCTCCTTTATCTACATATATCGATGTCCGTTTAAAAAAAAATAGAAATAGATTGATAAATCGATAGTCTTTAGCATGTCATATCCAAAAATCACTGACAAACGTTCCAAGGGTGAGAAAAAAAATAAAAATCAGTTTTCTTGAAAAAAATTTTTTACTTTATTTTCTCTCCTGTATCTACATATATCGATGTCCGTTGAAAAAAAAAATAGAAATAGATTGAAAAATCGATGGTCTTTAGCATGTCGTCTTCAAAAATCCCTGACAAACGTTCCAAGGGTGAGAAAAAAAATAAAAATCAGTTTTCTTGAAAAACATTTTTTACTTTATTTTCTCTCCTGTATTTACATATATCGATGTCCGTTGAAAAAAAAAATAGAAATAGATTGATAAATCGATAGTCTTTAGCGTGTCGTCTTCAAAAATCACTGACAAACGTTCCAAGGGTGAGAAAAAAAATAAAATCAGTTTTCTTGAAAAAAATTTTTTACTTTATTTTCTCTCCTGTATCTACATATATCGATGTCCGTTGAAAAAAAAAATAGAAATAGATTGAAAAATCGATGGTCTTTAGCATGTCGTCTTCAAAAATCACTGACAAACGTTCCAAGGGTGAGAAAAAAAAAATCAGTTTTCTTGAAAAAATTTTTTTACTTTATTTTCTCTCCTTTATCTACATATATCGATGTCCGTTTAAAAAAAAATAGAAATAGATTGATAAATCGATAGTCTTTAGCATGTCATATTCAAAAATCACTGACAAACGTTCCAAGGGTGAGAAAAAAAATAAAAATCAGTTTTCTTGAAAAAAATTTTTTACTTTATTTTCTCTCCTGTATCTACATATATCGATGTCCGTTGAAAAAAAAAATAGAAATAGATTGAAAAATCGATGGTCTTTAGCATGTCGTCTTCAAAAATCCCTGACAAACGTTCCAAGGGTGAGAAAAAAAATAAAAATCAGTTTTCTTGAAAAACATTTTTTACTTTATTTTCTCTCCTGTATCTACATATATCGATGTCCGTTGAAAAAAAAAATAGAAATAGATTGATAAATCGATGGTCTTTAGCATGTCATATTCAAAAATCACTGAGAAACGTTCCAAGGGTGAGAAAAAAAATAAAAATCAGTTTTCTTGAAAAACATTTTTTACTTTATTTTCTCTCCTGTATCTACATATATCGATGTCCGTTGAAAAAAAAAATAGAAATAGATTGAAAAATCGATGGTCTTTAGCATGTCGTCTTCAAAAATCACTGACAAACGTTCCAAGGGTGAGAAAAAAAAAATCAGTTTTCTTGAAAAAATTTTTTTACTTTATTTTCTCTCCTTTATCTACATATATCGATGTCCGTTTAAAAAAAAATAGAAATAGATTGATAAATCGATAGTCTTTAGCATGTCATATTCAAAAATCACTGACAAACGTTCCAAGGGTGAGAAAAAAAATAAAAATCAGTTTTCTTGAAAAACATTTTTTACTTTATTTTCTCTCCTGTATTTACATATATCGATGTCCGTTGAAAAAAAAAATAGAAATAGATTGATAAATCGATAGTCTTTAGCGTGTCGTCTTCAAAAATCACTGACAAACGTTCCAAGGGTGAGAAAAAAAATAAAATCAGTTTTCTTGAAAAAAATTTTTTACTTTATTTTCTCTCCTGTATCTACATATATCGATGTCCGTTGAAAAAAAAAATAGAAATAGATTGAAAAATCGATGGTCTTTAGCATGTCGTCTTCAAAAATCCCTGACAAACGTTCCAAGGGTGAGAAAAAAAATAAAAATCAGTTTTTTTGGAAAAAATTTTTTTACTTTATTTTCTCTCCTTTATCTACATATATCGATGTCCGTTGAAAAAAAAAATAGAAATAGATTGATAAATCGATAGTCTTTAGCATGTCATATTCAAAAATCACTGACAAACGTTCCAAGGGTGAGAAAAAAAATAAAAATCAGTTTTCTTGAAAAAAATTTTTTACTTTATTTTCTCTCCTGTATCTACATATATCGATGTCCGTTGAAAAAAAAAATAGAAATAGATTGAAAAATCGATGGTCTTTAGCATGTCGTCTTCAAAAATCCCTGACAAACGTTCCAAGGGTGAGAAAAAAAATAAAAATCAGTTTTTTTGGAAAAAATTTTTTTACTTTATTTTCTCTCCTTTATCTACATATATCGATGTCCGTTGAAAAAAAAAATAGAAATAGATTGATAAATCGATAGTCTTTAGCATGTCATATTCAAAAATCACTGACAAACGTTCCAAGGGTGAGAAAAAAAATTAAAATCAGTTTTCTTGAAAAAAATTTTTTACTTTATTTTCTCTCCTGTATCTACATATATCGATGTCCGTTGAAAAAAAAAAAATAGAAATAGATTGATAAATCGATAGTCTTTAGCATGTCATATTCAAAAATCACTGAGAAACGTTCCAAGGGTGACAAAAAAATAAAAATCAGTTTTCTTGAAAAAAAATTTTTACTTTATTTTCTCTCCTGTATCTACATATGCCTGATAATTGTCCACATAAACCACAAATTAGCCGGACACATACACACTGAACAATTTCTAAAAACCTACAAATTAATTGTCGAATATGTGGCATGTGCAGAGAGGGTTGTCTCTGATATGTATAAGGGTATCTATTCTCTTTGAGAAGGCGGAGTCAAAAGTGTACAGGGCTGGTCAGACTATATTTAATATGTAGGTAATAATGTAAACTTTTTAAATTAAACTAACTGTTTATAATTAATTTCACTATTATAAATGATATTTTAAAGTTTTCATTGGTTCTTTCAATAAATGGTGAAATTAATTATAAACAGTTAGGATAATTTATAAAAGTAATAGGTATGAGTAGATTCCACAAAGTAGGGGCCCAAACAGTAAATTCTGATAATGTAACCATTGTATAAAGATACAATGATGTAACTTTGAATTAGGGATGGCGATCTGAAATCGGTTAATCGAAGAATCGATTCCTCGGACCAAATAAATCGATTTTTTAAATCGATATGTTGTACCGAATCGATTCAGTGAATCGATATTTCACCCTTGAAAATCTACATACGATTTTTTCTGGTTTGGTTTTGGGAACTAGGTATAAGCTATATTATCTATTTTCTTAACTTTTTAATGTAACAAATACATTTAGAAAATAAATGTCTTCTTTTATAACTGATCTGATACTTTGATATGGTAATAAAGATAATTGTTATTATCGAATTCCCTGAACTAAAAAATCCCTGATTTCACTGATAAGAGATCCCAGAGATTGTTTATTATGGTATATTTCTTGTAGTTCATAAAATGGATTTATATTTACATTGTAAATACAAACTTGAAAAAAATCGATTTTTTAGAAATCGATCTTTTAGACCTCGATTTTTTTATAAATCGATTCATCAGGTTACGATTCGAATCGATTAAAAAATCGATCTTTTTTGGAAAGAATCGCCATCCCTACTTTGAATTAAGACTTCTATGCCACATACTAATCTGACATGGGCGTTTTGTACTCTTTGAAGGTAGTTTTTATAGTTTTGTGATAAAACTGGTCCATAAATATTGTTACCATAACCACTGTTAGTATTGCCTTTTTTCATTGATTAAAAAAAATTTATTCGATGCTTTTCTATTTTCATGGCATCACCTGTTCAATTCATATCAGCCAATCAGGACTAGGATTCGGAAAAATCTCCTTAGGTAAATGGCACATGTAGGTAAATCCGTTGCGGTCTCACACCACCGGTACCCAGAGCGGGGGTCGTTGTTTTTCCCTTTCGCACACTACAAGGAGTAACAGAGTAGTGATGGTAAGACCCGGCTCATTTTGGTGACCCGGCCCTTCCAGATCAATCATTAAAATGACCCGTTCTTGAAGATTCGTTCATATGACCTTGTTTATTTGTTCCATCGTTTCATGATGTGAATGAAATGAACGGCATAAATTATTATGCAGATTTTCATATTCATTTATTTATTAAACTTCACGTCTGCTTACGAACCTTCATTAGAGTGGATGAATGACTGAATTTGTAAATAACAATCCAAAAATTGAAATAGTTTGTATTTTTTGTCAAATTAAAACATAAATGTATAAATGAACAAAATATATAATACAAATAAAAAATATTTACTCTTGAAAATTTTATCAAACATTAAAATAAATTTTATTTCCTATAAATGTGTGAACGAGAGAGACTCTATGATCAACCTTAGAACGCGTATTTATACTACAGCTACAACAGCGGTGGCTTGGTTGGTTCAGTTCATTCGAACGACAGGGTCACAGAACGTGATTGAACCAATCACGGGTCTTGGAACTGATTCGGTCTTTGAGAACGGGTCGTTCGTGACATTCCCATCCCTATAACAGAGCCGCCTTTCGGCGCCACAGTACCGATAAACAAAAAAATATCAGACGTCTGTGCGGGGAGCGGAGGGTTTGTTTTGTTTTTTCCATGCACTCTTCGACAAGTTTACATTCCTTTTGCCATGGGCGGCGTTAGGAGTAGGGGTATTGAGAAGGAATCGTTTAAAATAAACATCCCTTCCGTGTCAGAAGGTTATTCTATGACCAAACTGTTACGAGATTTGAGTTTTTAGATTGTCTACAATCTTTTTATTTTTCAATTTGAATTTAATATCTACACGTGCATTCGAAATGTAAAAGTCTTTATTTCAATGAAAACATGATGTGTCTTTAAAGATATGTCTCGTCGTAATTATTTTCAGGGATAAATTCATACAAAACAAAATTCCAACGGTGCACGTAGATTTTATTATCGTATTATCAATCTATTTCTATTTTTTTTTCAACGGACATCGATATATGTAGATACAGGAGAGAAAATAAAGTAAAAAAATTTTTTCAAGAAAACTGATTTTTATTTTTTTTCTCACCCTTGGAACGTTTGTCAGTGATTTTTGAATATGACATGCTAAAGAATATCGATTTATCAATCTATTTCTATTTTTTTTTCAACGGACATCGATATATGTAGATAAAGGAGAGAAAATAAAGTAAAAAAATTTTTTCAAGAAAACTGATTTTTATTTTTTTTCTCACCCTTGGAACGTTTGTCAGTGATTTTTGAAGACGACATGCTAAAGACTGTCGATTTATCAATCTATTTCTATTTTTTTTTTCAACGGACATCGATATATGTAGATACAGGAGAGAAAATAAAGTAAAAAAATTTTTTCAAAAAAACTGATTTTTATTTTTTTTCTCGCCCTTGGAACGTTTGTCAGTGATTTTTGAAGACGACATGCTAAGGACTATCGATTTATCAATCTATTTCTATTTTTTTTTTCAACGGACATCGATATATGTAGATACAGAAGAGAAAATAAAGTAAAAAAATTTTTTCAAAAAAACTGATTTTTGTTTTTTTTCTCACCCTTGGAACGTTTGTCAGTGATTTTTGAAGACGACATGCTAAGGACTATCGATTTATCAATCTATTTCTATTTTTTTTTTCAACGGACATCGATATATGTAGATACAGGAGAGAAAATAAAGTAAAAAAATTTTTTCACAAAAACTGATTTTTATTTTTTTTCTCACCCTTGGAACGTTTGTCAGTGATTTTTGAAGACGACATGCTAAAGACCATCGATTTATCAATCTATTTCTATTTTTTTTTTCAACGGACATCGATATATGTAGATAAAGGAGAGAAAATAAAGTAAACAAATTTTTTCAAGAAAACTGATTTTTATTTTTTTTCTCACCCTTGGAACGTTTGTCAGTAATTTTTGAAGACGACACGCTAAAGACTATCGATTTATCAATCTATTTCTATTTTTTTTTTCAACGGACATCGATATATGTAGATACAGGAGAGAAAATGAAGTAAACAAATTTTTTCAAGAAAACTGATTTTTATTTTTTTTCTCACCCTTGGAACGTTTGTCAGTAATTTTTGAAGACGACACGCTAAAGACTATCGATTTATCAATCTATTTCTATTTTTTTTTTCAACGGACATCGATATATGTAGATACAGGAGAGAAAATAAAGTAAAAAAATTTTTTCAAGAAAACTGATTTTTATTTTTTTTCTCACCCTTGGAACGTTTGTCAGTGATTTTTGAAGACGACATGCTAAGGACTATCGATTTATCAATCTATTTCTATTTTTTTTTTCAACGGACATCGATATATGTAGATACAGGAGAGAAAATAAAGTAAAAAAATTTTTTCACAAAAACTGATTTTTATTTTTTTTCTCACCCTTGGAACGTTTGTCAGTGATTTTTGAAGACGACATGCTAAAGACCATCGATTTATCAATCTATTTCTATTTTTTTTTTCAACGGACATCGATATATGTAGATACAGGAGAGAAAATAAAGTAAAAAAATTTTTTCACAAAAACTGATTTTTATTTTTTTTCTCACCCTTGGAACGTTTGTCAGTGATTTTTGAAGACGACATGCTAAAGACCATCGATTTATCAATCTATTTCTATTTTTTTTTTCAACGGACATCGATATATGTAGATAAAGGAGAGAAAATAAAGTAAACAAATTTTTTCAAGAAAACTGATTTTTATTTTTTTTCTCACCCTTGGAACGTTTGTCAGTAATTTTTGAAGACGACACGCTAAAGACTATCGATTTATCAATCTATTTCTATTTTTTTTTTCAACGGACATCGATATATGTAGATACAGGAGAGAAAATAAAGTAAAAAAATTTTTTCAAGAAAACTGATTTTTATTTTTTTTCTCACCCTTGGAACGTTTGTCAGTGATTTTTGAAGACGACATGCTAAGGACTATCGATTTATCAATCTATTTCTATTTTTTTTTTCAACGGACATCGATATATGTAGATACAGGAGAGAAAATAAAGTAAAAAAATTTTTTCAAAAAAACTGATTTTTGTTTTTTTTCTCACCCTTGGAACGTTTGTCAGTGATTTTTGAAGACGACATGCTAAGGACTATCGATTTATCAATCTATTTCTATTTTTTTTTTCAACGGACATCGATATATGTAGATACAGGAGAGAAAATAAAGTAAAAAAATTTTTTCAAGAAAACTGATTTTTATTTTTTTTCTCACCCTTGGAACGTTTGTCAGTGATTTTTGAAGACGACATGCTAAGGACTATCGATTTATCAATCTATTTCTATTTTTTTTTTCAACGGACATCGATATATGTAGATACAGGAGAGAAAATAAAGTAAAAAAATTTTTTCAAAAAAACTGATTTTTGTTTTTTTTCTCACCCTTGGAACGTTTGTCAGTGATTTTTGAAGACGACATGCTAAGGACTATCGATTTATCAATCTATTTCTATTTTTTTTTTCAACGGACATCGATATATGTAGATACAGGAGAGAAAATAAAGTAAAAAAATTTTTTCAAGAAAACTGATTTTTATTTTTTTTCTCACCCTTGGAACGTTTGTCAGTGATTTTTGAAGACGACATGCTAAGGACTATCGATTTATCAATCTATTTCTATTTTTTTTTTCAACGGACATCGATATATGTAGATACAGGAGAGAAAATAAAGTAAAAAAATTTTTTCAAGAAAACTGATTTTTATTTTTTTTCTCACCCTTGGAACGTTTGTCAGTAATTTTTGAAGACGACACGCTAAAGACTATCGATTTATCAATCTATTTCTATTTTTTTTTTCAACGGACATCGATATATGTAGATACAGGAGAGAAAATAAAGTAAAAAATTTTTTTCAAAAAAACTGATTTTTATTTTTTTTCTCACCCTTGGAACGTTTGTCAGTAATTTTTGAAGACGACACGCTAAAGACTATCGATTTATCAATCTATTTCTATTTTTTTTTTCAACGGACATCGATATATGTAGATACAGGAGAGAAAATAAAGTAAAAAAATTTTTTCACAAAAACTGATTTTTATTTTTTTTCTCACCCTTGGAACGTTTGTCAGTGATTTTTGAAGACGACATGCTAAAGACCATCGATTTATCAATCTATTTCTATTTTTTTTTTCAACGGACATCGATATATGTAGATAAAGGAGAGAAAATAAAGTAAACAAATTTTTTCAAGAAAACTGATTTTTATTTTTTTTCTCACCCTTGGAACGTTTGTCAGTAATTTTTGAAGACGACACGCTAAAGACTATCGATTTATCAATCTATTTCTATTTTTTTTTCCAACGGACATCGATATATGTAGATACAGGAGAGAAAATAAAGTAAAAAAATTTTTTCAAAAAAACTGATTTTTGTTTTTTTTCTCACCCTTGGAACGTTTGTCAGTGATTTTTGAAGACGACATGCTAAGGACTATCGATTTATCAATCTATTTCTATTTTTTTTTTCAACGGACATCGATATATGTAGATACAGGAGAGAAAATAAAGTAAAAAAATTTTTTCAAGAAAACTGATTTTTATTTTTTTTCTCACCCTTGGAACGTTTGTCAGTAATTTTTGAAGACGACACGCTAAAGACTATCGATTTATCAATCTATTTCTATTTTTTTTTTCAACGGACATCGATATATGTAGATACAGGAGAGAAAATAAAGTAAACAAATTTTTTCAAGAAAACTGATTTTTATTTTTTTTCTCACCCTTGGAACGTTTGTCAGTAATTTTTGAAGACGACACGCTAAAGACTATCGATTTATCAATCTATTTCTATTTTTTTTTTCAACGGACATCGATATATGTAGATACAGGAGAGAAAATAAAGTAAAAAAATTTTTTCAAGAAAACTGATTTTTATTTTTTTTCTCACCCTTGGAACGTTTGTCAGTGATTTTTGAAGACGACATGCTAAGGACTATCGATTTATCAATCTATTTCTATTTTTTTTTTCAACGGACATCGATATATGTAGATACAGGAGAGAAAATAAAGTAAAAAAATTTTTTCAAGAAAACTGATTTTTATTTTTTTTCTCACCCTTGGAACGTTTGTCAGTAATTTTTGAAGACGACACGCTAAAGACTATCGATTTATCAATCTATTTCTATTTTTTTTTTCAACAGACATCGATATATGTAGATACAGGAGAGAAAATAAAGTAAAAAAATTTTTTCAAAAAAACTGATTTTTGTTTTTTTTCTCACCCTTGGAACGTTTGTCAGTGATTTTTGAAGACGACATGCTAAGGACTATCAATTTATCAATCTATTTCTATTTTTTTTTTCAACGGACATCGATATATGTAGATACAGGAGAGAAAATAAAGTAAAAAATTTTTTTCAAGAAAACTGATTTTTATTTTTTTTCTCACCCTTGGAACGTTTGTCAGTAATTTTTGAAGACGACACGCTAAAGACTATCGATTTATCAATCTATTTCTATTTTTTTTTTCAACGGACATCGATATATGTAGATAAAGGAGAGAAAATAAAGTAAAAAAATTTTTTCAAGAAAACTGATTTTTATTTTTTTTCTCACCCTTGGAACGTTTGTCAGTGATTTTTGAAGACGACATGCTAAAGACTGTCGATTTATCAATCTATTTCTATTTTTTTTTTCAACGGACATCGATATATGTAGATACAGGAGAGAAAATTAAGTAAAAAAATTTTTTCAAGAAAACTGATTTTTATTTTTTTTCTCACCCTTGGAACGTTTGTCAGTGATTTTTGAAGACGACATGCTAATGACTATCGATTTATCAATCTATTTCTATTTTTTTTTTCAACGGACATCGATATATGTAGATACAGGAGAAAATAATGTAAAAAATTTGTTTCAAGAAAACTTATTTTTATTTTTTTTTTCACCCTCGTAACGTTTGTCAGTGATTTTTGAATATGGAATATGAAAGACTATTTATTGTATTATCAACCTTTGTAGAAAATTTAAACGCGAAACATCGATATATGGTAATACAGTAATAAAAAGAAAGTTGTAAATTTTTTAAAAAAATTCTTAGTTTTCAATTTTTTCGACCTCCGTAGCGTTTATCAGCGAATTTTGAATTTGGAATATGATAGACTTTTATATTATTACAAATAACTCAGTTCTTTCTCAACCAAATTTTTATACCATATTTCAACCTCCCCCCGTATATTAGACTGGTCGAGCCAAAGCAACGGTGATAAACGGACATCTTGGTGCGCTGTTGCCGGCTCAGTCAATTGTCGCAGATTTACTTTTGGAGCTAGGAGCTAGCTTCTCACCCGTAATTTTGATTACATTAAAATTCAAACAAATATAATATTATCGTTTAGATGAATAAATAATCCTATTATTAGTTTAAGACTTTAGAATGAATAGGGACGGGAAAAAACTGATTGTATTGTATTCAAATGTTTCAACATTTATTTTTTAAAGGGAAAATTGAAATCCGAGAAAAATTGCCAGATTAAAATTGTTTTTCAAATATTCAAACATATTGTGTATGGTACGTGCATATTTTTAAAATATTGTACTGCTACGAATTATTTAATATAAAAAATTAAAGAACTATAACAGTTATCCACAAGTTGCATATACAGGGATTTGTATTGGGGTTGCAGTGGTGGTTTACGCCTAACGACCTAATTTGATGAATAACTGCACCAATATTTTTACGGTTAAATAAACAAGAGCTTATTTGGTGATAAATAGGAAATTATTCTAATTGGGCGCGAGTGTGTGGAACAACACTAATTTAACTGTATCGACCAGTGTGTACGTAATTATGTGTGAAAAGTTTCTCAAAATGTACTTACATTTTAATTTATTGTAACACAAGACTTCAGCGTGATAAATTATAAAGTTGAGGAGCACGTGATTATTATGGAATATAACCAACGAAAAAGAGACCACTTCTACACGACACCACCGAAAGTTAGAATACCGCCATTTTAATCACAAAAATAGCCGAAATGTGTATTTGCCAAATCTCTTAACACCATTGTAAACGTTTTTGGATTACTTATACCACTCGCAATTGTTGAGACTGAATTTAATATTTATTATGAGGAATATATAAAAATCTATAAAATTAAAAAGTTATAACGCATAATTTGTTATTATTTTCATAAGATAATTAAAAATATCTAGGTAATAATTAAAGAGGTGTAGTAGTTTACAAGACTTTCCTTTATATTTGACAACACTGCACTAGGAGTTACGAAGTGTCATTGACAGCAGGGAAATGAAATACAAGAAAAGAAAATCCCCTGGACATATAGGCAACCATACATTCAAATAAAATATGAATTTAGGTTTTCAAACGAATTTATATTTTTAGTTTAAATCAATATTATCATAAACATTCAAGGTTATTAGTTTTTCCTTCAGCTTGTCATAAAAAATGCCAATTATATCGTTTATTGGTAAAAAATATTAAAATTGTATTGGTTTGTACCAATGCCATCTATTAGACATTTGGGTAATGTTTTCGACGTCATCTGTCACAGCTGATCACACTAGGGTTGCGCGATACACTGGAAAGTATCGATATTAGGTATCGATACGGATCGGAACGTAAAATATCGATACAGTAGAATATCGAATGTTAATAGGGACTTTTAGCTTGCCTTAAATTTCTCACGTATCCGTATCCGTAACGAACTGCGCATGAGTAGACCCGTTACGTCTCAGCCGATACGATATGCGTTGAACGTATTGTTACGTCCCCTACTCCGTATACGTAAACGTATCCGTATCCCGACCAAAATCAGTATTCTGTGCTATTAGTGCTATTTTACATGTCTTCTTCTTCTTTGATATTGGTTTGGTTTAATTATAACCCAACATATTTTGGTAATGCAAAATATGCATCAAAAATAGGTCGTCCAAATCATCATCGTCCTCGTCTAGCAGCAGTGGATTATTTAATATCGTTCCCATATTACGTTTTTACAAAAATATAAACAGACAAACTAAAAAAGTTTTGAGGTTATACAATTAAAAACAGAACGAAACGATACGTTTTCTGCTAAAAAGGTTTTCTTGACAATTTCTTTACGTCAACGTAACTCCAATACGGATACGGATACGTGTAAAAACTTATGACAAGCTAAAAGTCCCTAATGTATCGATACGTTAACGATCCGAGATTTTACAGCTGCCAGCGGTTATATTCAAAAAGCAAAGTGTGGTGATGAAATGAATTAAATAACAACAAAAATATCAAAAGATATTTGTAATAACTAAAAATTATAAATTAACGACGAAACTTTACACTATTACAGTAAACTGCATACGACAAATAAGGGTTGCGGGAATATATTTGCTTTTGTTAGTAGATAGCGCCACTCGCCGCTATCACAAAAAATCCCGGATCGCAAGGTATCGATACAGTACAAATGTATCGATACTTGGAATGTATCGAAAAGCATAGTATCGATACAAAATATCGAGTATCGGAAGTAAAAGTATCGATACACTGGAATATCGGATCGTATCGCGCATCCCTAGATCACACATAAAAACTGTGGATTTTTGTGGTAAAAAATTAAAAGTTAATTGAAATGTAATAAAGAACTGCTACTGTATGGTATACTCGATAAATGATAAGCTGCATTTCTTTGACTTTTGACAATATTTCGAATCTTACCTTGGGGACAAAAAGAAGGAGCTATAGATATCGTGATCCTAACCTTCATTTTGGTTCTTTTAGTTGAAACCCGCACCTTAAAGAAATGTTATGAATAATTACGTAACACGTAAGTTGTGCACAAAATTAAAAACGACTTTGTTGTTTTCTAAGTTGCAAGGAAAAAATGAATTAAGATATAATATATTTGTTTCCAAATTTTGGAATACGATGTTGATCAGATGACTTTTGAAAACGAGAAAATAACAGTATTATATGGTTCGCAAACCGGAAACGCTCAAGATTTAGCTGAAAGAATCTGGAGAGAATCCAAAAGATATTATTTTGTAACTTGTGTTAAGGCTTTAGATGAGTATAACATTGTAGATCTAATAAATGAAACATGTGTTATAATTGTTTGCTCGACTACTGGAGTAGGTGATGAACCAGATAATATGAAAACATTTTGGAGGTTTCTATTACGAAAAAACTTACCTCCAAAGATTCTTTCTAACCTAAGGTAATGTAAATCAAACTAAATACTTTGTACCAACTGTTATACTTTTTTTATAGATTCGCTGTATTTGGTTTAGGTGATTCGAGTTATGCAAAGTACAATTTTGTTGCAAAAAGGCTTTATAAAAGATTACTACAGCTAGGAGCTAATCCGTTTTTACCATTAGGCTTGGGAGATGACCAACATGATCTAGGTTATGATGCAGAAGCAGATATATGGATTGAAAAATTATGGAATACCTTATTACAATATCATCCTATACCAGCAACCCTTGAGCCATTGCCTAAATATTATAAATTAGAACCAAGGTTTGTAGATGTTAAATATTAAAATAAAATTATTTATTTTTAAAATATATTGTTTTTGCAGATGGAAGGTGTTGAGTAATATTAGTAAGAATGGTGTTGGAACAAGACAAAAATCGATATATTCTATAATTAAAAAACCTTCAGATTTTACCGCTACAGTTATTGAAAATAAGAGGATTACCTCTTGTAACCATTTTCAGGTATTTGTGTGTTATTCTGTTATATTATTTAAATTTATTATTTTAATTTTTTTAGGATGTAAGGTTAATAAAATTAAGATGCCAAGATCAACTCTACGGACCTGGAGACGTGGTAGTTTTAAGACCAAGAAACTTAAATTGGAAAATAGAAGAATTTTATGATGTACTTAATACAAACGGTATAAAAATCTCTCCTCAAACTAAAATAACCGTTGAACAAAATGAATCTGGAATGACCGTACCGGATGTATTAACCTACGAAGTAACATTCGAAGAATTGTGTTCTGAATATTTCGATCTAATGTCTATACCAAGAAGATACACCTTCCAAGTTTTAGCACAATTAACCGATAGTGAATTAGAAAAAGAAAAATGTTTGGAATTTACCACTGCCGAAGGACAACAAGATTTATATACTTATACATACAGACCAAAGAGAAACATTGTAGAAGTGTTACAAGATTTTCCGAATGCTACTAAAAATTTAACTCTTGAAATTCTTCTCGACATTATTCCACCGATTAAACCTCGCGAATTTTCCATAGCAAGTAGCTGTAAGGCTCACCCAAACGAAATACACATTCTTCTAGCAGTGGTTAAATACAAAACTAAGTTGGCTAAAGAGCGGTTTGGTTTGGGATCGAATTTTTTGGCTGGGTTAAAAGAGGGAAATGAAATTACTGGATGGATTAAAAAGGGGAGCTTCAAGTTTCCTTCCGACTCAGTAAGTACTTTCTTATAAGACATTTTGCAAATATAACCGGATAAAACTTAAATCCCACCTTACTAACAGTTTTATTTCTTATACATATTTTTTGTAGGCTTTGATTACTCTCCACAGTTTGTTATATATTACTCACAGTTGATATATTTTAGTCAAATGATCTCCCTGGTAGCTTACTTGTTTCTATAGCATTCAAAAGTAGCAATGGGCCATTGTTACTATGTAATATGACACCATAAGTTCTTTGCAGCGGCTGGTAAATTTTTTCGGCATATTTACTTTTTTAAAGAGTTTTTCAATAACGCAGAATCGAAAATTTAAATGTACAAAATAATATTAACAAAAGTTTAGAAATACCACCATATGACCATAACTGTAGAAAGCATAAACGTCAAATGTCAAAATTTTAAACCCGACAACCGTTAACACGCATTATTGCCAACATAAAATTTTAGCAATGCCAACTTGAAGTGCGGTTAGTTTGAATTTGATAATTAATTAACCAATGGATTGTATTTGGTTTAAAATTGAACACAAAACGTTTCTTTAAATATATACTTATATTTTTTAATCACGTGCGAGCTACAAACACTTTATAAATGTAAATTGGCGATTTCGAATGGTTAATGGTTAACCGGTCGGTCCATAAACGATGACGTCAGTCCCTCGGTTGGTTCCGACTCATTCGAATTCTTCGTAAACGAAACGGTTGGTTAAACGGCTGTCAAGTAAAAATTGACGTACGTCATTTCAGAACAATTTGTTTGCAAGTGTAATTCAGTTTGTTTTTGTATAAAGTGGAAGCCAAATTTTCAAATGCAAAGCAGTTGCAGCCATCTTATTAGTAGATTAATTTGGTGTTCATGAACTGAAAGTCTTGAAATTTTCATTTGTTCTGCTCTTGTAATGTAATCAATGTTATCGGTTAACCAACCTTGAACCAGACGATTTATGACGTCATCAATTTGTCATTCGAATGCGGTTGGTCCAAATATGACGGACCAATCTAATGTGTGCTGAGGTAATTTTTTATCAATAATTGTTTTTCAGAACATTCCTGTGATAATGGTGGGCCCAGGGACGGGCGTAGCGCCGTTTCGAAATTACATATTTGAACGAAGTGTAGAAAACGACAGCAGTGAAAAAAATTTATTTCTATTTTTCGGTTCGCGCTATAGAGATAAAGATTATTTGTGTAGAGAAGATTTCGAAGCAATTAGCAATCAACAAAAATTAAATTTGATTACTGCATTTTCTAGAGAACAAGAAGAAAAAGTGTAAGAATTTTAATTAAATTAATCCTATACGACTGCGCCACTTAACTTGAATTTTTTCGCCGTTTTAGATACGTACAGGATAAAATAAAGGAAAATAAACATTTGGTGTGGGATGCGATGGAGCATAACGCTTATATTTTCATAGCTGGAAATGCTAAAAGCATGCCTCAAGCCGTCAGGCAAACTTTTGTTGAGATTTGTCGAGAATGTGGTGATATGACACCAGAAGAAGCAGAGATGTATGTAGTGAAGATGGAAAAAAGTGGACGATATCAAACGGAGTGCTGGTCATAGTTGTAATTTAAGAAAAATCTTTCTTTTTTCATATAAGATTTAAAAAATTGTTTTAAATAAAACGAATACATTGTTTTTGTGTTTTTTCTTTTTATCAGTTTTTTTATTATAACGATGATAAGATGAATAATTTGAAAGTTCAAAACTCAAAAAAGTTGTATTTAAAAATGCTCGATACGAACCGAGTAACTAGCGCCATTTGTGAGAGTCAAAAATTCATGCGATGTGAAGAAAAGAAAAAAAATATGTCCCTACTTTTCGCTTTTAAAATTAATTAAAATTTTAAAGCTTGTTATCAAACTAGATACTTTTCTTAATGATATGCCAGATTGTTTTAATAATTTGTGTGCAACACATTGAATAAAATATGGCGAAATGTAATTTTTTTTCATAAATGGGGCAACTTTGTCGACAAAATTTTTAGCTTGTATTTGACAATAATTTTTGGTTTTAGATTCAAAAATGGTCAGAAATTATAAGAGAAAACTAGGCTCTCGACGGTATAAAGATTATACTGAAGAAAACTTAGCATCTGCTGTGCGAGATAGAGGTATATCTTATATGCAACAGCTGCTGACTTGTTCAATGTCCCAAAACGTACCGTATATAATAAAGTTAAGAACCTCCACCAAAAGCCTGTTGGAGCACCAACCGTTTTTGAGGCTTTCTAATAGCAAGTGCAGAGTATGGATTTCCCCTTACAATGTTTGACCTTAGAATTATTGTAAAAGAGTATTTGGATCGTTTGGGTAGGACAATTAAAATATTTCCCAACAATATGCCTGGAAAAGATAGGTGTTATGGGTATTTGAAAAGACATGAAGATCTAACGCAAAGATCATGTCAAAATATAAAAGGAGTACGTGCTCAAACAACAGAAGAGTCAATAGAAGAATATTTTGATAGACTAGCCATAAGTTTTAAGATGTGCCACCGCAAATCGACCAAATCTGTAGTTTCTATTATGTTTGCTGCTACAGCTGTAGGAGAACTTCTTCCACCCTATGTCGTTTATAAGGCGGAACAACTATGATAAATGGTGTATAGGTGGACCCCCTGGAACTCGATACAACTGAACGAAATCGCGCTGGGAGGGGCCGACGTTTATGGAGTGGTTTCAGACTATGGTATTGCCATGGGATAAAAAATTACAAGGTCCCAAAGTTATTATCGGAGACATCCTTTCGTCACACCTGAATATTGAAATATTGCACTCCTGCCAGACTTTTAATATCCGATTTCGTGTTTTTGCCTCCAAACTCAACACATCTTACACAGCCTCTCGACGTGGGATTTTTCAGATCCTTAAAAGCAGCCTGGAGGGAAACAAAATACAGAACCCGAATGTATCAACGTTGAATAAAATCTATTTTCCAGATTTGCTGGGTAAACTGATTAATAAGATGCATTCCAAAGGCAGAGGTATTATAGAAAATGCATTTAAAGCCTCAGTCCTCATCCACTTGATAAATTTCAAAGTAACAAAAAGAATGCCAAAAAACAAAACACAAGAATTGAGAGAAGCAGGACTGATTAATGAAGCTGTTTTAGACTTTCTTAAAAAAAAGGAGCCCTGAAATGCAACAAGCAAGGCAGAAAAAAAAATGTTGTCTGTTCCTGCAGGGCAGTCTATTTCCTATTTGGATATGCTTCCAATTGAATTGGACAAGCTTGAGAGTGGACCATCCAATGTATATATAGTCCCTAATACTGAAGGCACCCTTAACGTAGAAGCAACAGCAGGAGGTATGAATATAGATGAAGCAGATGAAAACGGATTTGCAATAATTCGGTATGACAAAAATAAACCAAAAGTTGATGACTTTGTAGTAGTAGTTAATAGTTAGTACAAAAAAGAAATTCAAACATTTTATTATTTGTACGATTTTATCTCTTCAAGATATAAACTCCTAAGAAATAAAATATCTGAGAAAGAAAAGCGAAAATTTGTTTGTTTTCCCTAATATCGATGACATAGCAATTGCCTTCGAAGAGGATATCGAAACTATTCTCAAAGAACCAAAAATTGCCAGAGATATTTTTCGATTTAGCGAGGATAAGCGCCTTTAACTTCTAAAGATGTGATTTCTTAAACGTTCCTAGATTTATTTTTAAGGTTTTGTTGACTTTCAGACGTCTATTTCTGCGTTTAGGCTGTTAAGAGAAAAAAAAATCTGATTTTTTATAACGTTTATAATATTTTTGTAGGTGTAGCTTTAGGTTTTTTGACTGATAATGTTATTTTAGTTCACCTGTCTAGTAGGTAATTGTTGAAAAAATTATCTGAATTTTTTATCTAGTTTTTCAAATAAAAAATATTACATTCATTAAACTGTTTGTGGCAATATTTAAGTAGGCAAAGTAACGTCTTACCCAGTATATAGACATCTTTATAACGATTTTATACGTATAATGGCAAATTTAGCCCCACATAAAAAAACACTGTGGCTCAAAATATGTTATTTAATTATTAGGATAAGCTCTCTGAAACATTTTTACAAGCCTAAAAATATATTATAAATTGCTAACCTTCGTTTCAAAAAAATTATACAGCAAAATAACCCAAAAGCGTTGCAAAGTAACCCCACTCTACGGTATTGTTTGTTTTAAACACCCTGTATATTTTAAAACAACAACTAGGCAAAGTAACGTCTTACCCAGTATATAGGCATGTTTATAACGATTCTATACATAATGGCAAATTTAGCCCCACATAAAAAAACACTGTGGCTCAAAATATGTTATTTAATTATTAGGATAAGCTCTCTGAAACATTTTTACAAGCCTAAAAATATATTATAAATTGCTAACCTTCGTTTCAAAAAAATTATACAGCAAAATAACCCAAAAGCGTTGCAAAGTAACCCCACTCTACGGTATTGTTTGTTTTAAACACCCTGTATATTTTAAAACAACAACTAGGCAAAGTAACGTCTTACCCAGTATATAGGCATGTTTATAACGATTCTATACATAATGGCAAATTTAGCCCCACATAAAAAAACACTGTGGCTCAAAATATGTTATTTAATCATTAGGATAAGCTCTCTGAAACATTTTTACAAGCCTAAAAATATATTATAAATTGCTAACCTTCGTTTCAAAAAAATTATACAGCAAAATAACCCAAAAGCATTGCAAAGTAACCCCACTCTACGGTATTGTTTGTTTTAAACACCCTGTATATTTTAAACCAACAACTAAAAACAAAATTCGATAAAAAATGTTTTACTATTCGAATATCCCGCTTAAATATTTAAAGTTTGAACTTTCTCTACTGGCGGCGCTTGTATCGCGCTTTCTTATTGGTTAATTGCTACATCTTCTATAAGTGGCGGACTTGCAAGTGTTTTGAATTTGTAGTAAATAGTGTTTTTTCAAAAGTGTAAACTTAAAAAATGTAGCACAATTATTTTTGTTTATCTAGTAGTGCAAAGAAACGTTTAGTCGATAAAAAATTATCAAAGTTACAGCGTAGGGATAGCTGGGGCGTAGAGAATACAGCGCACAACGAACGAACACTGTGATGGCCGTACAGACTGCAGACGGTAGCTCGCTATGGTCGACGATTCTCTAGCTCGGCGTTCATTATAATACGTGTAATTGTTCACCACGGATTCTACAATAAATAATCTACTGTGAGCATTTAGTATTAAGTGTGTATTTTTTGTGTAAGAACTGTTTTTAGGTGGTTTAATGTTTGAAGAGATTTAATGCAAAGAAATCAGGTTAGTAGCATTTTTAAGCCTTGGGCGGCAATCCTATGTAAATTTCGACTCGTTTTTGTTAACAAGACTTTTTAAAGTATCGTAAACACTGTTATTAAATTATTTTTAAAGTCGTTTTCAACTTGAAAAATAACATTCTAGTTGGCAGTTGTCTACTTTGTTATGTAAATAGGTTTAACCATTCTATTTCTACTTTCCACGTAATTTTATTGTTATAAAACTGTATTCAGATAGATAAAATAAGTACCATTATCTACATTTTTTACTTTATATAGAGAGACCACGAGAAATATATCGTTTGTTTTCATTTTATATAGTTTGTAAGGCTAGCAGTTTTTAGTGTATAGAAACTACTTTTTATCGTTAAATTTATTTTCTATATTTATACTTATTTATCTAAATGTAACGTAGTTAGTTAGGAATTTTTTCCCAATAATCAAAAGCATTCGTTCGATAGGTATGTACTTAATAATAATGTAGATATCTCAAAATTTACTCTTATTTTTTATACACTATATCCTATCTACAATATAATGAGTGTACAGTTCCCAGTAAAATATTTTAAAATGCAGAGTGTTTAGTTTACATTATTTTAAAGAATGTTTTGTTAACATTGACATAGTACCCGAGTGTCGGTATACTTTCACGTAGGTAGGTAGTGAATTACGCAACCATATTGACAAAATCTAATTAAATACAGTTTGAAAATAATAATATAATAATAACATTAAAATTATATGATTTCCATCCAACTAAGTGCAAGTAAAGTAACAGCATAGTTGCAATCGTAGGTAGGTAAACGGCCGAATAACCCCTCTTTACCTCTCGCCTGTCAGCGTATTTCACCAAACACAACAAAACCGTCGTAATAGAGGTGGGCACTCACTCATAAAAGGAACGCTTACGAAATGTAACATTGAATTAAACTTCTCTGAAGTACGGGTAATATGTTTACTAAAATATTTGGCTGCAATATTTCCAACAATAACAGCCAGACTATACAATACAATGCTGGGTAATTACATGTACTTTAACAATAATTACAATTACAAAGTACATGTCCTAAAAATAGGAATTATATTAATTTAATTACAATTACATTAAAAAAGGAATTATCAATTACTTTGCGGATAAATCAACAAATTATGACAGAATGTCCCCAGCCGATACGAATAAAATTTTAAAATAGTTAATTCAAACTGTAAAACTAACAGCCGATTGCAGAGACTTTCTTAGTTTTAAGTTATTTTCTTTTGTATATTGTATATAAATAGAATTAGTTGTTTGTAATTAGCTTGGAGCTAAATAAAGATTACTTACTTAAAGTTAAAGATATGTTAAGGGTGGTTTGTATAAAGCTTACTTGAAGTAAAACTCGGTTTGAGATGACACATGACAAATTTTGTATGGCGTAGATGCAGTCTAAACATCATTTAGCAATTAAGGCTTGTTGCCCGAAACATTAGACTGCACCTATAGTTATAGATCGAAAATTAACATGTATCACCTAAAACTGAGATTAACTTTAAGTAAGCTTTATAATACTTATGGGAAACGACAAAATCCTTGCAGAAGCTGTAGATGTTGAAAAATTTTGTCATAAAGTTGATGCCGAATTTGCTGCAGTATCAATTTCAAATATCTTAATTATTGCATTGTACTGGTGATGTAGAGGTAAATATGAACAGTTTATTCAATGTATTGAACAATTATTGGAAGAGGTAAACAAGAAATTTAAAAATATAGCTTCAACAGGTGATTTTAATGTAGACTGTTTAGCAAATTCAAATGAAAAAATTACATTAATTAACAGTTATACTGCTTATAATTTTAAACATTTGGTAGAGGAACCTATGCGAGTTTCTGCAAAATCAGCAACTTGTTTAGATAATATAATAGTTAACTTTGAAAACTTTTTTTAATGTCAATATTATAAAAGTAATTATGTCTGATCATGGGATAGACATAAATATTGATGTAGTAGAATTAGATACAGTTTTAAATTATTCATATTGTAGGCCACTAACAAATGTCGGAAAAGCAGAGTTTATATTTACGATGAACAAAATAAATTGAGACTAGTTTTATATATCTAGGGATCAAAATTACTTAGCTAGATTTCTGTGTGAAGAAATTAGTCATGCAGTAGAATTAGCATTTCCACAAAAGCTTGTAAAAAGCAGATATGGCAAGGTAAACTGGTTTGATGATAGTTTAAAAAATATAAGAACTGAACTAACTAGTAAGAAAAAGCTGTGGTTGAGTAACGGAAACCAATTACATAAAGAAGAATTCAATAATTTTAGGAGTCAGTACAGGAAGTCCTTAAGGGATGCTAAAGTTGTCTTATGACAACATATTATTAAACAGTAATAATATTAGTAAAACTACTTGGTCAATCATAAATAATTTTAATAATAAATCTAAAGAAACATCTCCAACTAGTAATTTGACTGCAAACGATTTCAATGAATATTCTGTTCAAATAATTGATGATGTTGTTGCAAAGTTTCCTTCATCTAGTAAGGATGGATCTAAACTGTTAAATATATCGGTTAAAAATTCAATATTTTTAAGACCTACAGATGAAAAAGAAGTTATTGAGTCAATAGCTTCATTGAAAAACTCAAAATGCATGGATCCTCATAATATTAGTCATGTCTTGATTAAAATTATTAGTGATATTCTTAGTAATCCTCTGGTACATTTGATTAATATATGTTTTGCAAATGCTTAAAATTATGTAGAGCCACACCAATACTTAAACAAGGTGATCCTAATCTATGTGATAACTATAGGTTTATTACAATAACTCCAATTTTATCAAAAGTTATTGGAATAATTTAAAAAAATAGGTTAATTGTATTTCTAGAAGGCAGTAATTATTTATGTGAAAGGCAATATGGGTTTAGAACATTAAGGTCGACTACTTAAGCAGTAACAGATATCATATCATCAAATAAAGATTTGGGATTTTCTACAAGATCTGGATTGTGTGATTTATATAAGGCATTTGATTGTATATCACATCAAATACTACTTAACAAATTATGTAAGTATGGAATAAAAGGGACAGTCTTAAATTTGCTAAGATCATTCTTAACTGATAGAAGACAGTTTATAATACATAATAATATTAAATCGGATATACAGTTAGTTAAACATGGTGTGCCACAAGGATCGATATTAGGACCTTTACTGTTTGTTATATATGTGAATGATTTACCATATTGCTGATACATTTTTATATGCAGATGATACTACCTTCTTAATTAAAAACGCAGATTATAATCAGCTTGATGCAGCAACTGCTGAACTCCAAAATAAGTTTGAAGGGTATTTTAATGCTAATGTCCTTTCTCTCAATAAAAATGAAACAAAAGTTATAAATTTTGTAAAAAGAAATGAAAAACATGAAGGTGAAAATAGTGTAAGAATGCTAGGTTTTACTATGGACAACAATCTAAATTGGAAGCTGCATGTAAATGAGCTAAATAAGAAATTATCAAGTGGACGTTTTGTATTGAGAAGAATGAGAGCTGTTGTATCGAAAGAATTACTTGGGCTGCTTATTTTGGAATAGTACAGTCTCACATTCAATATGGAATTCTTTTATGGGATTCAACAAATATAGCAAATGAAGTTTTTATGCAGCAAAAGAAAATTATACCTGATATGGTGGGTGCAGGCTTCAGAGAACATGCAAAACCATTGTTTATATCATTAAGAATTCTGACCATACCATGCCTCTTTATTTTGGAAGCTATTTTATTGGTGCATAAAAGCAAACATAAATATAACACAGGCCCAAATGTTCATAACTATAACACTAGGAGTAAGGATTTTATTAGATTACCTAAAGTAAATCATATAACTAGCTCTAAACAAACGGATTTTATTTATTGTAAAATTTACAACTCTATACCAATTGAATGGACAAAGTTTAATTATGAAAAGTTGAAGTATTCTGTAAGGTATGCACTTGAGACACTGGCTTTTTACTCGTTGGATGAAGTTTTTAACTGTAACTGGCTAGGATAGTCAATTTTAGGTGAAATGTTTTTATGTATATGTTTTATTATGTTAACGTGTCTAAACAGTTTGTGTTGGTGAAGATTTTAGGAAATTTTAACTTTCATAAACTGTAATATTGTAAGACCAATAAAGCTATCTATCTATCATCCTTAATAAGTAACAAGTAATATATAAACGAAACAGGGAAGTTAATAATAAAATGTTTATTTAAAAAGTTTATTGATTGGAACGAAACAAAAATACAAAAGTTGGTGTACCTGGGTCTAGGTACATAGATATATTATATATTAGGTATAATCATATCATACAAATCGGGCAACATTAGTCTAGGGCCGTTTAATCGAAAAGATAAAATAGTTGACTGTTTACACCAAACATTTTATTTACATTCGGTGATCAACTCTAGCCAAAAAGTATCTGACATCTTTTAAAAAGGGTGGACTACTAATGTAAAAAAATATGTGGTGTAAAATTATTAATATTTTTTACTTTTCGTCAAGCGGACTGAAAGTAATGGACGCCTGATTTTTTACAAATATACAATTTACATAACGATAAGTTTTTCAAAATTGTTGAAAATGTGAATAATCTCTCAACAGGCCCAGAAAATTTGATATATCAAGTGATTTTAGTCCAATTGTGTTTAAAAGAAATTCGAAGTCACTCTTTGACATTATTGAAAAGTTTTTAAATAGATTATTATCAAGACTTATTTCTAGACTTGAATTATTTAAAGTTTCACGCCTATCGAAGTAAGGTCGAATCCACAATAATAATATTGTCTTTTTTTTTTCTTTAAATGTTTGTTTAAAACAATATAAGCCGCTGCGATGCGTATTATTTCGTCAGCCATTGTTTCCCGATTGTGTAACCCGTTTACGAAAGAAATTTACGGGCCATACTGTTGCAGGCATTATTGCCGAGATATATATTGCTGCGCTAAAAGTTGTCGTATTGGCCGGTCTATTGAAAGCTAACTTGGAACTCTAACCTACAAAGCAAAGCAAAAAGAGCATATGTGGCTTATTAGCAATGTCTGAGGACAGTGGGACGCACATGGGGTCACCTGGATCTCCATTGCAATCATAAGACCTATGTTAACGTATGGAGCCATTGCATGGTGACCGAAGGCCATCCATAAATTATATCAAATAATAACAGGAGCCATGAGAACAACACCAACCGCGGCAATGGAATTAATTTCTGGTCTGACCCCTCTGGACTTGTACGTGTAATCTCCGAGGTAGGAGTGGGTCGAGTGCTTAATACCTCTGCTGCAGGCGGTCAGTGATGCAGTTGAACCCAAGTTTGTGTTCAAAAACCAAATAAGGTTCAGGATATGGAGTCTACTTCTGCCGCTATAAAGGAGATGTCTCCTAGTGACCTGTCCACCTTCCCGGAAAGGACAGGATGGACGATTACCTAGGAGGAAAACTGCTCGAGAGGACGTACAATGGGTCACATGGGGCCTAAGTGCTGTGGGCCTAAACTCATTGAATATTTCGTTAAGTTCTAATTATTTTAGAAAATCTTGTTTTTCGTCATAAATATAAGTTTTTTTGCATGAAGGACACTATTCTGGTTGCTATTTTTATTGAAATGTGCAAAATGATACAGCTTGTGCGCCTTATGTGATCGTATTTAATAATCATGATTCATGAAACTCTTGATATTAATAATAATCATGATTCATAAAACTCTTGATATTAATAATAATCATATTTTCTATATTAATATTGTCAATAAAGCGCATGGAATTTTTTTATAATGCTTTTTATTACTCAATAATGTTGTTTTATGCAATATTATTGTGGGCGACTACCTACCAGTTTTTTAGAAAGAGCTTAAATAAAAATATGATAATATTGTCGCGTTTATGAAAAATTTGTTACGTCCATCTCTACGTCGTATTCCAGTCTGGTATTTAAACTTGGCAGTGTTGCCATATTAAAAACAGATGGTTTAATTTGCCGGATGGTGACAGTTTTGAAATATACTCGTTGCGAAGGCCCTTCAGGTGCCACACAGGCACTGTATATAGTAGGAAAACACGCTGAGTGGGCATGTCAATCACAAAAGAAAGAGAGAATGATATAGTTTGTTTCATTTAATAATTTATAGCAGTTGGAATTTTCGAGGGAATCTATAGAAATGGCGTTATTTTTTCTTTTGTCATCTTTTTAAATATATTTTCGGAACATAGGCATCGTTGGATTTGTAACTGTCACGATTCTCATAGAAATCCGTGCAGCATTGTTGCCATTTACGTTTAAAAGCGAACCGGGCTGCCAGGGTCACATGGCCAACGATGATGCCTCTGTCTTTATTGACAAAAATGTAAAACGCCGTGGAAACGATGACGAATGGGGCTCGCTTAGCTTACTGGGATGTAAATATATAACATGCTTTTATTTTATCGATGATGTCTGGGTATATGAATGGAGCATATACTGAGAAAAAAAATACATTCTTGACGGATGTAGGTGTTCAAATTGAGCAATTATTTAAAAAAATATATTCTTTGGCACAAATTGTTTCACAATACCGGGTGTCTCGATAAAAATGGAACTGTGAAATATCTCCGGTACCGTTTATAGTACAGATCCAGAGTTATAATATAAGTGTCTGTATTGTTTTGTATGTTAAATAATATACTTGTATGTGAGTTTGATAGTTTTTTATTTTAATCTCAACAATGTAGTTATTGTTACAATCAACTTTCCGACTTGTCTGACTTGACAATCGACAGAGGATTGGAGAACTATCGATGGTTTATCGATAACTATCGGTAATTTTGACTATCGAAAAAAATCGATAGTTTTCGGTAGTATCGATAGTTGGGATGTTTAGGTGAAGAATTTATTTTGAAACCTGATATGGATTAAAAATGCTATCAAAAAATGGGACAGAGAGAGAGAGATGGGAGAGAAAAAGAAAAATGAGAGGGAGAGAAAGGGATGGGAGAGAGAGAGGGATGGGAGAAAGGGGAGTGAGAGATATTGAAGACAGAGAGAAAGATGGGACAAATAGAGGGAGATGAGAGAAAGAGATGGGATAGAGGGAGATAGGAGAGAGAGAGAAAGAAATAAGAAAGAGAGAGAGTTAGGAAAGAGATAGAGATGTGAGAGAAAGAGAGAGTTAGGAAAGAAATATAGGGAAAAAAGAGAGAGGTAGGAAAAAAAGAGAGATATGGGAGAGAGAAAAAGAAAGATGGGAGAGAGAGGGATATGGAAGAGAAAGAAAGATGGGACAGAGAGAGAGATGGAGGAGAGAGAAAGAAAGATGAGAGAGATGGGAGAGAAAGAAAGAAATAAAAATGAGAGAGAGAGCGGGAAGAGAAAGAGAGTGTATTGCATTATTTTAAACTGTCTGAATCTAAGACGGATTCGGTAAGGTTCACGACCCTCGGAATATTGTAAGCATTTTTTTCTTATTAGACCATTTTTGACAATTCTTTCAAAAATCTTGAACATTTTTCAAAATTTTAACAATTATTGACCTTTTTTGACAATTATTGACCAATTTTTAGTTTTTGACAATAATTGTCCATTTTTGACTATTTATCAAAATTTTTGACAATTATTCACCGTTTTTTCAAAATTTTGAGAATTATTGACCAATTTTGACAGTTTTTGACTATTATTGTCCATTTTTGACTATTTATCAAAAATTTTGACAATTATTGACCATTTTTCAAAATTTTGACAATTATTGACAATTTTCCAAAATTTTGACAATTATTGACAATTTTCCAAAAAAATTGACCATTTTTCAAAATTTTTGACAATTATTGATCATTTTTGACAATTATTGATCATTTTTGACAATTATTAACAATTATTGACCATTTTTCAAAATTTTGACCTTTTTTGACAATTATTGACCCATTTTTAGTTTTTGATAATAATTGTCCATTTTTGTCTATTTATCAAAATTTTTGACAATTATTCACCGTTTTTTCAAAATTTTGACAATTATTGACCAATTTTCAAAATTTTGACAATTATTGACAATTTTCCAAAATTTTGACAATTATTGACAATTTTCCAAAAAATTTGACCATTTTTCAAAATTTTTGACAATTATTGACAATTTTCCAAAAAAATTGACCATTTTTCAAAATTTTTGACAATTATTGATCATTTTTGACAATTATTGATCATTTTTGACAATTATTGATCATTTTTGACAATTATTAACAATTATTGACCATTTTTCAAAATTTTGACCTTTTTTGACAATTATTGACCCATTTTTAGTTTTTGATAATAATTGTCCATTTTTGTCTATTTATCAAAATTTTTGACAATTATTCACCGTTTTTTCAAAATTTTGACAATTATTGACCAATTTTCAAAATTTTGACAATTATTGACAATTTTCCAAAATTTTGACAATTATTGACAATTTTCCAAAAAAATTGACCATTTTTCAAAATTTTTGACAATTATTGATCATTTTTGACAATTATTGATCATTTTTGACAATTATTAACAATTATTGACCATTTTTCAAAATTTTGACCTTTTTTGACAATTATTGACCCATTTTTAGTTTTTGATAATAATTGTCCATTTTTGTCTATTTATCAAAATTTTTGACAATTATTCACCGTTTTTTCAAAATTTTGACAATTATTGACCAATTTTCAAAATTTTGACAATTATTGACAATTTTCCAAAATTTTGACAATTATTGACAATTTTCCAAAAAATTTGACCATTTTTCAAAATTTTTGACAATTATTGACAATTTTCCAAAAAAATTGACCATTTTTCAAAATTTTTGACAATTATTGATCATTTTTGACAATTATTGATCATTTTTGACAATTATTGATCATTTTTGACAATTATTAACAATTATTGACCATTTTTCAAAATTTTGACCTTTTTTGACAATTATTGACCCATTTTTAGTTTTTGATAATAATTGTCCATTTTTGTCTATTTATCAAAATTTTTGACAATTATTCACCGTTTTTTCAAAATTTTGACAATTATTGACCAATTTTCAAAATTTTGACAATTATTGACAATTTTCCAAAATTTTGACAATTATTGACAATTTTCCAAAAAATTTGACCATTTTTCAAAATTTTTGACAATTATTGATCATTTTTGACAATTATTAACAATTATTGACCATTTTTCAAAATTTTGACCGTTTTTGACAATTATTGACCAATTTTTAGTTTTTGATAATAATTGTCCATTTTTGTCTATTTATCAAAATTTTTGACAATTATTCACCGTTTTTTCAGAATTTTGACAATTATTGACCAATTTTGACAGTTTTTGACTATTATTGTCCATTTTTGACTATTTATCAAAAATTTTGACAATTATTGACCATTTTTCAAAATTTTGACAATTATTGAGAATTTTCCAAAATTTTGACAATTATTGACAATTTTCCAAAAAATAGGACCATTTTTCAAAATTTTTGACAATTATTAACAATTATTGACCATTTTTTCAAATTTCAACAATTATTGATCATTTTTGACAATTATTGACCAATTTTGACAATTATATTAACAATTTTTTACAATTATTGACCATTTTTCAAAATTTTGACCATTTTTGACAATTTTTCAAGAATCTTGACCATTTTTCAAAATTTTGATCATTTTTGACAGTATTTCAAAAATCTTTACCATTTTTCAAAAAATTTTGACAATTATTGACCATTTTTCAAAATTTTAACAATTATTGCCCATTTTCCAAAATTTTAACAATTATTGACCATTTTTGACAATTATTGACCATTTTTTCAAATTTCAACAATTATTGATCATTTTTGACAATTATTAACAATTATTGACCATTTTTCAAAATTTTGACCATTTTTGACAATTATTGACCATTTTTTTCAAATTTCAACAATTATTGATCATTTTTGACAATTATTGACTAATTTTGACAATTATATTAACAATTTTTTACAATTATTGACCATTTTTCAAAATTTTGACCATTTTTGACAATTTTTCAAGAATCTTGACCATTTTTCAAAATTTTTGACAATTATTGACCATTTTTCAAAATTTTGATCATTTTTGACAGTATTTCAAAAATCTTTACCATTTTTCAAAAAATTTTGACAATTATTGACCATTTTTCAAAATTTTAACAATTATTGCCCATTTTCCAAAATTTTAACAATTATTGACCATTTTTAACAATTATTGACCATTTTTTCAAATTTCAACAATTATTGATCATTTTTGACAATTATTAACAATTATTGACCATTTTTGACAATTATTAACAATTATTGACAATTATTGACCATTTTTTCAAATTTCAACAATTATTGATCATTTTTGACAATTATTGACCAATTTTGACAATTATATTAACAATTTTTTACAATTATTGACCATTTTTGACAATTTTTCAAGAATCTTGACCATTTTTCAAAATTTTTGACAATTATTGAAGATTTTTCAAAATTTTGATCATTTTTGACAGTATTTCAAAAATCTTTACCATTTTTCAAAAAATTTTGACAATTATTGAACATTTTTCAAAATTTTAAGAATTTTTGCCCATTTTCCAAAATTTTAACAATTATTGACCATTTTTTCAAATTTCAACAATTATTGATCATTTTTGACAATTATTGACCATTTTTAACAATTATTGACCATTTTTGACAATTATTGACAATTTTTAACAATTTTTCAAAATATTTGATAATTATTGACCATTTTTCAAAATTTTGACAATTATATATAAACAACAGACTGATAGATGTCTGATGTAAACTTTACCGATGTAAAACTATCGAAAATTATCGATAATAATCGATAGTAAAAATAGCACTATCGATAAATATCGATAGTCGGGACTATCGATAGTTCTCCATTCCTAACCGTCATTGCCAACCTGGTTATGTGAAACAGTAGTACCACACTATATCTCCCTTATTTTTACTTTCTTGAATGTTTCATAAAAATTATGGAGGGTAGAAGGAGAAGGAGCACCATCTGAATGTATTAAAAAGTCTCCATCGAAAGGAAGCAAATTAAGATGGCGCCATAGTAGCAAGTGGAAGGATTTTAAAAACGGCGCCATGAATTATTAGAGTAAGATACAAACTTAAAAAAGGAAATACTACGTAAATAATTGAGATTTTAAATACTGCATATTTCTCAACTACACAAGTCACGAAAAATACTAAATTTTTCAACCCAGCACACTTCACTCGGTTTATAACCCTAAGTTTACATCATTTCCATTAGCTACACGAGCGCCATTTCGGTGAATCTTCGGTTTATAACCCTAAGTTTACATCATTTCCATTAGCTACACGAGCGCCATTTCGGTGAATCTTCGAATTATAATTTGCTGTTTACAGGTGGACACTTTTTCAAGATATCCCCCATACAAGATGGTGCTCCTTCCTTCTACCCTCCATATACTTAAGCTTTAATATTTGTAAAATCATATCTTCTTTTTTATATTCATATATATTAAGTCAATCACAAGATAGGTCACTTACTATTTGGTCTAGCCAAAATATCAAACATCAAGTAGGTATCACATAAAATGTAACTTCTGTCAATATCGAAATAATTATCAATATCTTGGAGTTTTCATAATTTTTTCATTAAATAGTGGAATTAATTAGAAACACTTAGTTTCATTTAAAAAAGTAATAGGAGTAGATTCCACAAAGTAAGGGTCCAATCAGTAAATTCAATAAAATAAAATGGTTTCAGGTGTTTCACCAAAATTTATAAATTTTCCAGGTGTCTATATATTATTGTGCCTATAATAAATTTTTTGACCTTTATTGTATTTTATATTTCTTTGTTGTGAATTTTTATCATAATGTTTTTTATTCAATTCATTTTTATTTTCTTGGATTTCGTTAACATTGTTTACAATGTTTGGTTTTAATAAATTAACTATGAATTGGTAAGTTAGTTCTTGTTCTCCTACTAAAAATAAGTTGAGAAGAACTGTACTTTGAATTTAATATAGATGTATTTCTTTTCCACATTTTGAACATTTCCTGCATAGGGCTGGACATTTTTTTCTATCTTTTTCGTGTGTCCTACCACACCACTTACAGTTGACTGTTTGATGTTTTGGCATTTGTTGTTTACTTTGATATTCCCGTTCATTTGACTTTTTAATTCTATCCACACTGTTGCTGCTGTTTGCTTGACAAACATTTTTGGCTTGTACTTTCTCTAGTTCTGCGATTTTAAACATTTTTATACCTTGTTCTAATGACACTTTTTCTGTAGTTATTATTTTTTGCTTTGTTACATTATCATACTAGTCTATCTCTTAAGATTTCGTTTTCATCTGTAAATTCACAATCTCTTACAAGTGTTTGAGCATCTATCAAAAAGGCTTCGAATGGTTCATCGATTCTGCAATAGAAAATATTTTTCTTCGGATTGCATACTGATTGAAATTTTTCCAAGACGACTTCATATGTTTCTTCATCGGCCTCAAATTTAAAATTATTGTACGTTTTTATGCCATCATCCCCAATACAATTTAAGTGGATTGCAATTTTTGTATCATCATTCTTTGATGTTTGTCCCGATGCTCTCATATAAATATTTAGCGATTGCTTAAATGTCTTCCAGTTTTCGTTCATGTTGCCCGTCATTTTTAAAGGCTTTAGTAAATTAAAACCGAACATTATTATTTTTGTACAAGACAATTTTAACCAATTGACAATAATTACCTCATACAATCTGGAACCTTTAATGACTGCGCCATGTATTGTTTTGTATTTTAAATAATATACTTGTATGAGAATTTGATAGTTTTTTATTTTAATCTCAACAATGTAGTTATGTTACAATCAACTTTCTGACTTGACAATCGACAGACCTTCATTGCCAACCTGGTTATGTGAAACAGTAGAACCACACTGGAAATGTATGTATGGAAATCACTTACAAACTTCTAGATCCACCTATAAGTTTGTATGTGTATTTCGGTGTATTTTTAAATGAGAAATGGGGGAAACCAGGTGGGAACTTTGCTAAGAAAAAACGCCTGTTGAGAACAGTTTTATATACTCAATCCGAGGCATTCTTATTGAGAAACCCGGTACAAGGAATCTTTACAGAGTCTAATCAGGCTGATGGTCCATATATGACATTTTTAGTAATTTTGTATTAAAAATCAATTTTCTTTTTCAGAACTGGTTGTTTTTGTAATGCAATGTTGGAGAGAACAACTGCATCCTATTTCGAAGACGTAATAACAGATTTTAAATATTTACAATCAAATGTAGGTGTTAGAAAGAAAATCTTGAAAGGCGGTAAAAAGACAATTCTGAAAAACGATGATTTTTTTCTAGAAGAGCATATCATGACTCGTAAAACCAGGTACGTACATTAATCCTCGTTAATTTCGCGATTTTAATTGAATTTTTATAGGACTAGAAGGCCTAGAATCTCTGCTTTGCAGTCTGGTTACTGCGCCGTGTGTAATGTCCCTTACAATAGCGTAGAAGATCACATCCAATCGAAAAAACATCAAAAGTTAATAGGAGAAGATACTAATTACATCTCTCTAAACGGATCTCTCAATGGATATTTACAGTCGAATACGATCCCCTTTTTAAATCTGAACGGCATAGACGCCATAGGCGTGCACGATTCGTCTTTAGAGGAATATTCACCGATCCACAAAAAACGCAACATGCGCAAAACTAGAGCCGCTTCTGTTATGTTCGATAGGGTTAACCCGTCCCCACTTTCCCCCACCGGTAGCGACATTACCGGTCATCATTTAAGATCGAGAAGAAACATCAATTACATGACTCCTCCATTAGAAGATGACAGTCTACAAGAAAAACCGGATCTTACAGTTTCCGAAGATCATTCGGAATTAGAACATAAAGAAAAAGATTTGAGGGAGATGAGGGCCACGACAAGATCTTTAACGGTAAGTTTAAAGACGATTCAGACGTTTTATACACATATGTATATTGTTAGTTGTCTAATTACTAGTGATTTGTTTAGAAATTGATGTTTCCTATGCCGGAACAAGAAGAAGTTTGGAATTCCGGTCGGCCGAAAAGAGCTTGTATAAGTAAAAAAAGACTGTCAATCGACGAACGTCTTTCGTCAAATTACAAAACTTACTACAAAGTTGAAGTTGTAACTTCCAAACCTCGATCGTTTTTCATCAAAAATCCGGAAAACTCCACCAAAAGGCAGCAATCGCAGTCTCCGAAAAGAGAAGAAGATAAAGATAAAGGACTTATAGTTAAGTTTAAGAAGTTGCGCAATTCCGAATTGATCCGGCTCAATAACGAAGCCACAAATTTTTTATTTCCGAAAAAAGATGATACCAGCGAGGAAGACGAGGAGGAAGAAGAAGAAACCGATGAGGTTAATACGACGGCTAGCAGTGTGCATAGTTGCAGCAACGTCGATATCGAAGACTGTTCCAATTCGACTTCGAAAGTGAAAAACGAAGACGACGGCTCGATGGATAGTATGGGGAAAAAGAAAAAACGAAGAACTCACGCCGAAGCATTTATCATGGACAATCAAAAGTATTATAAATTCGAAACGCCGGGATCCAGGTTAGTATAAATAAAGTATAACAACCCCTCCCCATTTTTAGCCTCTTAGCAACTATACCTTTTCATCGACAACCGAACATGAACCAGTAACTAGTAAGGGGGCCTTCACTTAAAATGATTGTAACTGAATGGGTTGGTAACACTGATTTTCCCAAATTTAAGTGTCTAAAGTCAAATCCTTTTATTGGTTAAAAAGTTTGTTGTCGCCGTCCACAACTGTCAAATTGTTTCCGTTACCTTCCACAACTGTCAAATTGTTTCCGTTACCTTCCACAACTGTCAAATTGTTTCCGTTACCTTCCACAATGTCGCTGTCTAGCTTCGAGCTGTCAAAAATGTCAAAATGTTTGCTTTTAACACGTGGAAAGTGTTGGGAACAGTTAGATTGAGTAGTAGACAAACCATATTTAGACTTACCGATGGGGAAAAGCTTTTAACACGTGGAAAGTGTTGGAAACAGTTAGATTGAGTAGTAGACAAACCATAGTTAGACTTACCGATGGGGAAAATGGGTTGCGTCACCGACATGCTAATATGGTGTCTTGGGCCTCGACTTTACGATGAGCCTGATGGGTGGGTAACGATAAAATTTTTATAAAAGGGTTCATTTAATTGAATACCACCGAGGTGCTATCTAACATAACAAAGTTATTGCAGGTTAAGGTACCAAGGATCGTATTTACCTTTGGTAGTAAAAACTCCCGAACCGCCAATCAAAATAGTAGAAGATAATGTAAAAACGGAAGAACCGGAAGAAAAGAAAATTAAATATTCTCAAAATTCCAAAATCAAATTGGACAATTACAAATTCGCCTTTGAAAAAGTACCGACCAACACCGGATGGTACAACGCCTTTAAAAGACTGGATAACGCCGAACAGAGCTACGCAGTGGTCAGTAACTGTAAGTATGTTTAAACACATCCCTTCACTGATTTAATAATTTTTATTTTTATTTTCCAGATTTATGGGAAGCTTTTCTTTTGCCGTACCAAATGCGTTCCATACCACCTTTAGACCGAAAAGTATGTCACGAACATTATGACGAACTTCTTAATGGTCTCATAACGGCTCATAGTCAAGCTTCGGCTACGAATTCCAGAGCTTCCTCGCCAGAACCAAGTATTAGTTCATCATCGTCTCTGTATGATCCCGATGAAGATAGCAAGCTCAGTGCTTCCACCAGTAGCTCTACGTGTAGCGCAGACGAAAAAACAAAAGGAACGACTAGCCAAGTGAGGAAGTCTAGTCGAGGGGTAGCTGCAACTTCTGGTAAGTAACAGTTGGGTGATTCCAAGGTGTAGTTTTTTTCGAATTTGGTGATTTTAGGTAAAAATCCAAGAAAATCACCGAGACAACATGCTTCGACTTTAGCAATTTTAAGTGATTTAATACAACAAAGAAAAAGAAGATCAAAGAATCAACCTACCGAAGAACCTGCTCAAAGTTTATGTACAATACAAGAAGAAGAACCACCACCTACTCCTCCACCGCCACCAGTGGAAGTTGAAGAACCTCCACCGAAACCACCAACTCCCGTACAGTACCACCATCGTCTTCAAACTCCCAAACAATCTATCGGTACCGTTAAAAAAACGACCGTTAGAAAAGTCAAACCAAAGATTGACTATTTCTCTATGGCGAAGCAAATTGAAGAACAATTCGATAATGCTTTAAACGATGACCTAGTTGACTGTGAGTTGGAGTTGTGCGACGACGCAGTAGACTTTAATAATAGTCGTACTACTCTTCAGGATATTATGGGATTGTACGAGGAGAATAATTCAAAAGAGACTGAGAAGAGCTGTAGGAGGTTCTTCAATGGCACGCCGGGAAGGAAACCCGGTATTAAGAAAAGGAAGCTGAACAAAACAGGTAAATTTTCTTTTGATTTTTTTATTTACATATTACGAGGATTATTTTTCTAGGTTGGCCGAACAAGAGTAAGAAGCCGATAAAAAAGGACTCGAACAAAGAGAAAGGAGAAAACGACACCGCTAGCACCGTGGGATCGGCTAGTGTAAATAATTCCGAGGAAGAGGAAGAAGCGGAGAAAGTGGAAATAGAAGTACCTGCCAAGAAGGTGAAAGGTGGAAAGACGATGGACATGCGGCGGAGGGACGTGGGACCAAAGTCGGGTTCTAGTGATCAAAATTGTGATGCCGTCAAAAACAGGGTAAAAGTGCTTTCGAATAAATTAGTGAATAGTGACTTACCTCAACCGTATGTGTGCGTTCAAAAGTTAGATAGTAAAAAATTAGTGAAACATTACGTCGCGAAGCCTAAAAGGACAGTTAATAAAAGGCCGAGGCGAATGCCGGGATCACCGAAATCGCCGAGGATGTTACGGAAACCTAGGGGTAAATGGTATAGAGAGAGATAGAAAGACAACAGGAATTCAATTGTATTATTTATTGAGGACTTAATTTTTTCGATGTATTTTTTCTCATTTTCCGTAAAGAGATTGTATTCTATTTTGTACCAGATGTTTATTTAAATTGTACAGTATAGTTCGACGAGAAAATAAAAGTTCTTGTTTTCCCTCATTATTACTGCTTTTTTTTTTTCACAAAAAACACTGTCGGAAGCTTATCCGGAATATACGATGGACGATAAATAAAAAACCGTAGTTTTGGTTAATTTTTTAAAATACAAGACGTAACGAAGTCGAATCTGTAATATACGGTGGACGAAACACGTAAAAATATAGTGTAATCGAATCCGCAATATAGTCTAAATACTAAAATTTTGGGAAAAAATCTAGTTTAGTGAACCAACGCGGATTTTGATGAAATATTTTTTTTTAATTAATTCGAGGTCGCTGAACACGAAAATGAAAAAAGAAATCGGCGCTCTCTTACCAAAAACGAGTTATGAATTTTTGAAGATGAGTTCAGATCAGCACTGCACTGGTTTTATTGTCATATAACAACTGATTTAAATGATGCATTATAAAGTCTACACAATGTTAATTACACTATAATTACTTTTTACGATATTCCTCTCACACACACATTTAAAAAACACTGATATTGATATTCATTTCTTGTAAATTCTTTTTTTAATTCCTCAATTATTATATCTTTTGACATTTTCATGTAACATGACTGACATATAACTTTTGGTCTGTTTCTTCTTTGTCGTACAACTTGTACCTAATAGCATATTCAGCCATAAAAGATATTTAGCCACTTGAATTAGTTGCTGAGTATATTCGTTTTCATGATCGTGACCATATCGTGACATAGAAGATATAAACAAGATGAACATCATGAACATACACCTATTTTTCCGATAGCTAGCGCCGTATTACAGCTGAAACATTTTTTTTCAAATTTTGAGAGATGTTGATTTTAGGAAGATGGTTAGTTTTGAGATAAGTTTGGTTGATATTTATCATTTATTTGAAGGATAATGAACCATTCAATTTGATCATTGAGGATGCTGAACAATTTTTTTTCTCTGAATTGCACTCATCAATTAATTCTTTAAAAAAATCACCTCCTCAGTTGTTCGGCCTCTATAAACACTGCTGACAACGAAAATAGTTGCTGCAGGTGTAATTCCAAATCAAATTTTGAACATACTGCTAATATTATTAGACTTTGGTTATCAAAAGCTGTTTCCCCTTTTTATAAAATTTGAAAATTCTACTAATATCGCTTCCCGACCAACTAACACCGATCAAAGTGAAATCGCAATCGCTTCTTATCATCTTGATACATTTATTAGATTGGATTTCCGTTTGAAATAATGAAGTAGATTGATTATCGCGAGCGCGCCGGATCGACGTTTCGCAATTCGCGCGCGCGAATTGCGAAACGTCGATCCGGCGCGCCTTTCTCACAGTATGTAGATGGCTGTTCATATAATTTTTCCATAACCGATTTCAGTTAAACGAAAGTTGAGCCAAATACAGCGCCAGCTATCGGAAAAATAGGTGTATGTTCATGATGTTCATCTTGTTTATATCTTCTATGTCACGATCATGAAATCGAAAATATTCAGCAACTAATTCAAGTGGCTAAATATCTAATGGCTGGATTTGCTATTAGGTACAAGTTGTGCGACTGAGCGGAAACAGACCAAAACTTATATGTCAGTCATGTTACATGAAAATGTCAAAAGATATAATAATTGTGGAATTAAAAAACGAATTTGCAAGAAATGAATATCAATATCAGTGTTTTTTAAATGTGTGTGTGAGAGGAATATCGTAAAAAGTAATTATAGTGTAATTAACATTGTGTAGACTTTATAATGCATCATTTAAATCAGTTATTATATGACAATAAAACCAGTGCAGTGCTGATCTGAACTCATCTTCAAAAATTCATAACTCGTTTTTGGTAAGAGAGCGCCGATTTCTTTTTTCATTTTCGTGTTCAGCGACCTCGAATTAATTTTAAAAAAAATATTTCGTCAAAATCCGCGTTGGTTCACTAAACTAGACTTTTACCAATTAGGAAATACAAAAATCTGCCGAAATCGAATCGGGTGGACTAGACACAAATTTTTATCAAAAAAATCTTACGGAGCTGAATCCGGAATATTCGGTGTACGAAAAACTAAAAAGAAATATCGTGAATTCTTTGAACAAAACAAATCTTACTCGATAGAATTCGGTGGATGAAACACACAAAAAATCCCATGGAATCGAATACGGAATATATGTGGAACGAAAAAAAATCGTTAATTTTTTCGATAAACAAATCTGTTTGAGCGAAATTTGGAAAATATGGTAGCTGATAATAAAAAAGAATTTTCGATGAATAGTTACTTAACATTGAAAAAAAAACTGACGGACCCGAATCTGAATTATATGGTGGACGATAAGGAAAAAAAATCCTTTTTAATGGATTTTTATACAATTATTCAATAAAAAATCAAATCTGGAACATACGGTGGACGTTGAATATAAAGTTTAATTTTAATTATTAAAAACAATCTAACTTATTTTCCGAAATTTTTGAATGAGAAAATCTGGAATTTGTGCTGGACGATAAACAAAAATACTTCGTTAATTAAAAAAAATTGACGGATCCGAATCTCAATAATATGGTGGATGATGAACAAAATCGTTCCGATCAAGTGTTTTCTACATATTTTCTAATAAAAACAACCTGACGGAGCCAAATCTGGAATATACGTTGGACGATGAAAAAAAAACAACAATTTTATTATAAAATATCTTTATTCAACAATAGATATACAATAATTAGATTTATATATTTATATATCACCACAGCAAGACAAAGTATTTATTTATTTATTCAATATATTAATGATGTAAATAGTACATATTATAGATATAGTCAAAAGGGTAAAACATTTGGTTCCAAATTTTCGAAATATACTTAATTGTATACAAAAGGGCGAAAGTACAAAACATTTTTCATCATCTCGAAAAGATACTATAAGCTGCAAACGTACCCTTTTCAACACCGAACTCGATTTGTATTTTCAAGTAAAAAAACGGTCGACAATTTTGACGTTTTTCAAACACTGGGACCCAGTTTTGAAGTGCACTACAAACAGGACAACCTCAAGAGTCACAAAGACATCTTTATGATATCACAATGCCGAAAACACTACCAAAATCGAAAGATATTGTCGTTCAGAAACTATCTCTTTTTACTGTCATTTTGACACCTTTTGCTCTTCTCCAATACCGACGCTCTGAGGATCGCTCCAGTTTATGTGTATTCACGATTATTCGTAGTATCAACCTCAACAACAATAATGATCTACTATTAAATACACGGTGTATCAAAAATTAATATCGAACGTTCAATTTTACTTTTTGATACACCCTGTATAATAATAGCAGACGAACATTGATAAATTATACTTGCTTATTATTCCCATACGTTTTGGGAGGTTTTATAGTGTCCTAATGATGGTTCTTTGTAGAACGCCACAAAAACTGTTGCCAAGTGTTCTAAAATTACGCAGTCTACCGTTTATTTTTTGAAAGATGTAGTGGAAGTAGACGAAATTCGAAAAGTTGTACATTTTTAATGTTTCTCACTTATTATGTTAAAAAACGAGATGATTGAAGCAACGACATTATTTAATTTATGAAAAAAATCGTCTACCATCGTTCCGCAAACAATTATTCATAACCTACCGTATACAGGGTATTTCAAAAAAAGTTAACTCGCTGATAGGATAAGCAGAATCAAAAATAAAATGAAAAATTCAACACATTTTTTCCGATTATTTCGAATTTATTGGCAATATTGTAATTACATTTTATATGAATATACCATAAATTTATTTTGACTCTCATAGAGGGCGGTAATTACGTAGTTTACAAATAACTTTTCAAATATAAAGAATTGTATAACTAGCGCCCTCTATGATAGTCAAAACAAATTTATGGTATTCGTCAACTTCCAAAACATATTCATATAAAATTTAATTACAATGTTGCCAATAGTTCCGAAATAATCGTAAAAAATGTGAATAAAATTTTTGTTTTAACACGGGGCTACCTTTTTTTTAAACACCCTCTATAAATAAAACATTTAAACTTTCAGTTCAACTAAAATATGATTTGTATACCCAAAATCAACATGCTTCTTATTTAAACAATTTTACAACAAAAATCAACTCGGGTGAAGTACAAAAGGAACAAAAACGAATCCTTCTCCTAATCCCTTCTACAAAATCTCTTCTATCGATAAAAAAGTGTCCTGAACTATTTAAATACTTGTCCTGCGCTATTTTGAATGTATTAACACTAACATTTTTTGGTCCTTCGAGCCGGATTCGGACCAGCTACCTATTTAGGGAGAAAAATTAATTAAAAAACTACATAAGGGATAAAACCCATGCGATTATCGGTAAAACCATATTAGCGAACGTAAAAGTTTTTAATTTCAAAAGCGAAAAGTTGGGACATATTTTTTTTTTTTATAAAAACTAGGAGCAATCTCATATAATATAATATATATCGGTATTTTCTATCGGTACATCACATCACAACGATTAATGAAGATCATTACTATAGGCACCCAATATTTTTTTTTTAATTTTCAGTCAATCTTGTATACATGCTTTAAAATTTTAAGTAGAGTGTTCCTGCTTATTTTTTCGTACGAATTTCTCTTCCAGATCGCCGGGAACCTTCAAAAAATTAATTTTTGGTTATTACAATCGACAATATACTCGGTTAAATGAACAAAATAATGCGTCAAACCATCATAAAAAACAGCGTTAGTTACACGTGTAAGCACAATGTGGAAAGAAAAAAGGTTTTTAGACATTATTACATTATTGTATTGTATGAGCTCCCATGATTTTTCACATTTAATATAACAAAATACTTTTTTTCAACACTTTTACCCAAAACTGAACAATATTATTTCCAAAAATGCCCAAAGCCTGCGGAAATGTACGTCTGGATTTTTTTAAGTACCCTGTATCTCAAGGTTAGGGGGAAAAAGTGCTTAATTTTGGAACAAGGATTCCAGATTTGAAATTCCACCAAAATTAGCGTACAGGCCTTCAAGGAATTAAAAATGGCAGATGACAGTTGTCATAAATACTTGACAGACATAAAAAGTGTCAAATAATATTGTTTTTGATCAAACTACAGTCGCTAGTTACTGAAATATAATCGTAAGTGAAAAGTATTGAATCTCTGTGATTTAACTGATATTTTAGTGACCACCATGTTGAAAATGTGTCAGTTTTTGTGTCTCCATTATTTTTCACATCAAATGTGACACACTCTATACAACAAAATACTTTTTTTCAACACGTTTACACAAAACTGAACAATATTATACCCAAAAATGCCGAAAGCCTGTGTTTGAGCATGGAAATGTATTTTTCTTAAATCTCCTGTATCTCAAGGTTAGGGGGAAAATTGTTAAATTTTGGGACAGAGATTCCAGATTTGAAATTCCACCAAAATTAGCGTACAGGTCCACAAGGTTTTAAAAATGGCAGATTGGAAAGTATTGAATCACTGGGATGTAACTGATGTTGAAAATGTGTAAGTTTTTGTGTCTCCACTATTTTTAACATCAAATGTGACACACTGTATACAACAGAATACTTTTTTCAACACTTCTATACAAAAAAATGCCTGTGGTGGTGGTATGAAAATGTACGTCAGTTCTTTTTAAACACCCCGTATCTTGAGGTTAAAAGTAATGTTGGGTGAAGGATACAGTTCCAGGTGTGAAAATAATTTAAAATTTCACCACAGTCACAGGATTGACAAGGAATTAAAAATGACAGATGTCAGTTGTCATAAAGGTCTGTTCCAACCGCAATCAGAAACGGTCAGAGAATAACTGGTCATAAGCTGATTGCAATGGTCGACTATTCTCCCATCGTTTCTGATTGCAGTTGGAACAGACTATACTCAGCGATGCCAACTATAAAAAAAATTTCCCCTCAAAGCTTAAATCAAAAACCCCTAAAATCATAACATTTACATGAAAATCCCCCTAAAAAAATAATTTTATTACAAAAATTATAAATAATAATTATGAAATTGAAATCAGTAGACTGTAACCGACAATTTTTAGAAATTTAAATTTAAATTAAGAAATTTAAAAAAAAATGTCATCTATATTTTAGCGCTAACCCGCTAGGTCAGCAAATAAATGTGAAAATTGTTTCCCTAAAAAACTCCTTATATATATTTTTCTCCCTAAATTTAGGGAGAAAACCCTCCAAGTTGGCATCACTGCATATACTTGACAGAAATAACTAGTGTTAAATTAGCAAGTTTTCTTTATATAGTTTTGTGAATTTTTTACCCAACAACTGTTGTTAGACTTTCCAGAAAAAGTATCCAAGATTTTTATTAAAAAAATTATCGCGTTGACAACTGACACATGTCATTCCGAATATTTCAATATGCTTACTTTTAATGTATAAAACTTTGTTTATTCACGAGTATAGTGTCATAATTGAAGAGCTTGTTGCATCGAAATATATTTTGACAAAAATATTTGAAAACAATGAAATGTAATAAGCTCTTCAATTTCATTAGAAAAAAAAAGGATGTTTCCTTAATAAAAACAAAATAACCAACCTTAGAAAAAAAGTAGTGAATTTTTAAAATAAAATCATGATGAAATCGTTAAGGCGATTACACACGAACCGGTGAAATCGAAAGGTTGGATCATCTGATTTAGAAGTTTTGTATCGTTATGTCTCTTTCACATTACACGGTTTTAAACGTGCGGTTAAAAATCGTCCGAGTTTTTGCCTTTCTCCATCTCAACAGCGGTACGGTTTTTAACCGCACGATTAAAACCGTGTAATGTGAAAAAGTGGTTATTTTTCGTTTTAAAATATTAAGAGAACAATTTTCTCAAATGGATAAAACGCAACTAAAACACGAATGCAATACAACGTTTAATCCACAATCACAGTCATTTAAAATCGGACTTCATCAAAAAGTGATTTGACATTTCGCTCTGACAGCAGTTGTAACGTCAAAAATTATTGATTTAATATTGTATTTTTCATTATTCCACTAGTGGATAAAACTCCAATTATAATAATTGTGATTGTGGATAAAATATATAAATGGCGGTTACAGGTTATTTGAAATTTATTAAAGACAAAAAAAAGTAGATAAGAAATAGTCACAGCAATAACAAGTATGTACACGTTATATGACAAGACAATACATATACGAGGTTCCTTCAAAAAATTCTACGTCTAATAAAAAACAATAAAATTTTCTAAAATTCTAAAAAAAAATTGAGCAAATTTATTTTTTTAACGTATCGTGGATACTTTTATACATATTTCGGGTTATATTAGAAATTTTTGTATTGTTTATGGTGTTTGAAAATAATCTAAAAATAATGCATTACCGAACGTAAATCGACGTTTGGCGAATAAGCTTCATCAAAAAAACGATAGTATTTCCCCCCAAAATATGTATAGCAATCAACCTATACGTAAAAATAAAAAATATTAATAATTTTTTTATGTAACATTTTAGAATTTTTCAAGTAACGTCCGTGTATTTGTATATAGTATGTTTTCCAAACACATGCAGAATTTTTAGACAACGCATTACGTTTACACTTATTTTTTAAGGTTAAAATTAAAAACGAAAAGTTAGTAAAGTACAAGAATTATTTGACAATGTGTCAACAGTGGATTAAAAAAAAAAGGAGGCTAGAAAACTTTTTACAAAAAAATGCATTTCAAGTTAGTAAAAGTAATTGTAGGGTAATCATATATCTCCATTTAGAGAATTAAAAAAATATATAGGGTGTTCCGTTAAAAAATTGGCTGAGGTGACTATAGAGATGAGATAACGAGTACATTATGAGCAAAAAGAGCCCCTCTATATAATTTTTGACGTAATTTTTCATGAAAGTTAAGAGCTCGTTCCCATTTGTCGGGTGTCGGATCCGTATATTAATCGGATGTCGGCGAGTTTTTTCACACTTTCGGTTAATAATCGGTTATCGGCCTCGGTCGAAGCTGGTGCCAATTTTTAGCGCTCTACGCGAGGCGACTGTGCACGATGGACGTCGACGAAGTTCTTGTTGTGCTGAATTATTATTTAAGAAGAAAACGAAGAAGGGCAGCCAGGAAAAACAATATTGGATGCACCCGATCCTGAGGTAAAGATTGGGAACATTTCAGTACTTAATAACAGAATTGAGAAGTGTTGAAATTAAGTTTTTCAATTAGCAAACCTCCCGCCAAGTAAATATTTTCAGTTGCTTATCTTTATATTCATTTAGGGTTTTGTCCTAAAGGACACCTCTTTCCTGAACTAAAGTATATCCATCGAACAAACAACGATAGATGCTTGATTGAAGTATGATCACCATGTTCCTTTGCATCTCAAATAAATAAGCATCCCTACGCTGGCCAATCGGATTTAACTGCAATCGGCCGGTAGAATTCACTGTCTGGTACAAGCTGACTCGTCTGAGATATCACGTGCACTATGCATGATACTCTTTTGGAACACTCCGTTGATTTGATGGACAGAGTATAGTGTGGGTTTATATTTGTTTCCATTATTAGGAATCACCAAACGTGCCGCGATGTGTGTGTGCCACAGAACTAAAGAACAGTTCAGTTCAGAACAGTGTGTAGTGTGTGCGCGATCGCAGCGACACACGCACGGACGGAAGAAGGGATAACGGGGAGAGGGTTGTCGTCCCCGACATCTGACAAATGTGAATACCGCCATTCTTACTCATAGGCGAGCGAGATCCGACACGATTTTTTCCGGACGTAGAGGGCTGGCAAAACACCCGACATTTCTTGTCGGCGCCGACCCAAAATCGGTTTCCGATAAGTGTGAATAGTTTCATATAAAATGCTCTGCCACTGGAACCTCCGATTCATATGCGGATCCGACAAATGGGAACGAGCCCTAACGCATTCAGATTCAAGTATATACTTTAAAACTAGATTCATCCGGACCGGAACTCGTATTAACAGTGAAATTGTTTAAACTGGTTTCGATTTAGCGGTACAAATTTATTTCTAGTATTTGAGATGATTCAGATACGGTACGAAAGGTTAACAAGAAAAATTACAGGTTGTCCAGAAACTCAATATCAAAAATTCGGTTCGCTTGCGAATTTTCGGTATTAAGTTCCTGGACATCCTGTATATTGGTTAGGGTATTAACATACACATTAAAACATCAAGTCAGAAGCGATTAAGGCTTACAGCAATCAATGCGGTTGTTGATACACTCTTGAATAACATTCTAGTTTTCATATCAAAATTGGAATAAAAACTACTCTACAGGGAGAGTTTTAAGTATGGAACGCCTCAATTATCTCGGAAACTGATCGCACGATTTTTATAGTTTTGGTGTGTAAGGATCTTGTGATGTGGCCGATAATATGGCGGTATTTAAATTGTTGTCAGATCTTTTAATATAATAATAATAATAATGAACTTTGTTAGTACAAATGGATCACCCTGTATATGTTTTGCCTTTTGAAATACTGAATATTTTGTTCCCTATACATAAATGCCATAATTTCAGAGTTATAGCTACATTTACATTATCTTCGCCGAAGTTAAAATAATACATTTAGATGGCTATGATTGAATAAACTCGTTTAATTTGAATAATCATTAATAATTTATATCCTAATAGGAATATCATAACAAGATCTACTGTCCAAATCATGGCGCAGAAAACATACAGCAACTGAAGACAAATTTCATTACTATTCCGGAAAAATGAAAGATTTGACAACAATGTAAATACCACCGTAACATCGGCCATATCACAAGATCCTTGCACACCAAAATCTATAAAAATTGAGGTGTTCCATACTCAAGACTCACTCTGTATAAATACCATAGATAAAATAGGCAAAACTTTTGACGTTTCAGGTGAAACAATGCGCTTGCGCTGCTCTACCTATATTAGCTATGTTCGCAGGTTACAATCCGAACCAGTTCGGAATTAGCTCTGAATTGTCTAGAGCGCATGCCTAGTTACGAACCTGTAATTAATTTTAATTTTACCGCGAACGGTCTTAGAACCACAGATCACCTCTCAGAACTTGATATTAGAATAAAAAATAAAAACACGAGAAAGATTGAAGTAAACAATTGACAGTTGCGCATGAGCGGTCGAACTGAACTTCCTTACCAAAATTAGAGAACTGCTAGGACTGATTCCGAATCGATAACGAACCAATCCGATATGATCCGCGAACAACGAACTGTTATTAAAAATTCAGAATTCTATTAACCGCGAACGCCACTTTTCATAATGCGCATGCGAATAGTCCCCGAACTGGTTCGGAATTACATCCGCGAACAAACCTATTATTTCCATTATTCGTTTTTTTTGTTTAAATAGTCACTTTTTTGTGTAAACGTAGTCAGCTGCTAAAATCTACTGGCTAGCGATACAAAAAAAGATTACATAAGCAGGAAAAATTGTTATACGGAGCCAGGCCAATAATAAAATTTCGAAATTCTGCATGTCTTTTTTTCACAATAAAAATAGTAAATAGTACAAAATGAGACCCTATGAAAACACAGCAGCACTGTTTGTTTAATTAATGAGTTTTTAAGTTTAAGCGGTGTTGACGTATTTATATTTTGTACAATATTAGAAGGAAAAAGCGTTTTTTTTTGTAAAAATATATACATGTTAAAAGGGGAAAAAAAATTTATGAAAAAGATCAATGAATATATATATAAAAAAAAGTATCCCATGCTGTTAAAAACAATCTACTAATAATAACTTTCAAATCATATACATAATATTTTAAAACAATTTTATGTAAAGTAGATAATTAAATCTGAAATTAATTAAATTTATATGATGTGCAAATCTAAATTATTGTAAGATATTATTTGGGTGTCAGCCCTATACAAGGTGCGTCAGATAACCGGACGATTAGAAAAATCTCGAAAACTGAAGGTTTCTGGAAAGTAAAAATTGAAATGAAAACATTGCCATCTTTTTTACTGGAAACTTTTTTTAATGGGTCTTCCTGTATATTTCGTCATTTAAAAAATGTTTACGTTACTTTCAATAATTTTTAAATTTCGTGAACTACATTTGCGAGTCGAAAATATATCAGATTCTTACCATGTAATGTCTTTTACATGATGGCACAGGTTTTCTACGAGGATTTTTGTCATAAAATTCACCTATTGGTTCATTAGGGAGTCAGGTTTGTTGATATGACAAACTTTTATTTATATTTTTTGATGGGACACACTGTATATTTTGGTTTACACATCCAAAAAAGAAAAAAACTGTGCAAAACATTATGTACATCTTTCCAAGTTACATAAAACTTTTTTTAGTTAACATTGCAGATCGACATGGATATTTTTAAATACAAAGTGAAACACAGATAAAAAGTGTTCAATCATTTTTATTACCCTCTAAAACCTTCAAAAAACTATCCACGAAAATAAAAAAATATTTCTGTGCAAGTGAAACATTACACACAACAACAAAATATTGTGTCTTCGTAGCCGAGCGGTATAGAGGTTTGAATACCGAAAATTATGAATTGTAGGCATGGGGTTCGAATCCTGAACACGGTGATAATTTTTTTATTTGTTGGGAAGGGGTCCAAGTAGTTCTTAACTTGATTCTAATAAATTGGAAAACTACAATTCGACTCAAGACCTTGAAGGAGGCGACTATTTCGAAACTGAAATTCCTCAAAGTACGAGATGTAATACTAGAAAAAGAAAAACTCTTGCCTACTTTGAAGATTTTGTGGAAAAATAAAGAAGGGGAGAATGTATCTATGTACTATATATTTATATGTATTATATGTCAATGTTCACTGTTTAATGTCAAGCTCTGTTCTTGCTTAATAAAGCCTATTCACGAAGGTTTCGCTAATTTTTTACGTTTTTACATCTACTTTCAATTGAAATAAAAAAAAAATAGTGGTCACAAAAGAAGAACATGTTCAAAAATGCAAAAAAAGGAAAAAATTCGTTTTTCACGTCATAACGCGAAAAATTTTCAATATTTTAATTTTAAATTTTTTTTTCGTTGTTTGTAACTATAAAAGCTATCTTCTATCAAATTTTCATCAAAATCGAACATTTTTTAACGAAACTAAAAATAAAAAACGAAAAATGCAGTTTTTTGCGTTTTTCGAGCTAATTTTGAGGTTATGTAAAAAAGTCACACATGAAAAAGTTGTAGATTTTCTCAAGATCTACAACTTTTATAATCAACTTTTTATTCTAGGAACTCAACAACCCCCCCAAAAAAAGTGTATTTTACCGAAAAAACGCCATAACTCGAAAAATTTGCTATATTTCAATTTGAATTTTTTTTTCATGGTTTGTGATTTTTCTAAGCTACCTCCTACTAAATTTTCATCAAAATCGAACATTTTTTAACGAATCCAAAAATAAAAAACGAAAAATGCAGTTTTTTGCGTTTTTCGAGCTAATTTTGAGGTTATGTGAAAAAGTCACTAATAAAAATGTTGTAGATTTTCTCAAGATCTACAACTTTTATAATCAACTTTTTATTCTAGGAACTCAACTTTGGCCGGAAATCGCAATAATGTATTCTTCCAAGCCCCCCAAAAAAGTGTTTTTTACCGAAAAAACGTCATAACTCGAAAAATTTCCAATATTTTAATTTGAAATTTTTTTTCATGGTTAGTGACTATCAAAACTACTTTCTACTAAATTTTCATCAAGATCGAACAATTTTTGACGAAACTAAAAATAAAACACGAAAAATGCAGTTTTTTGCGTTTTTCGAGCTAATTTTGAGGTTATGGGGAAAAGTCAATGATGTAAAAGTTGTAGATTTTCCCAAGATCTACAACTTTTATAATCAACTTTTAATTCTAGGAACTCAACTTTGGCCGGAAATCGCAATAATGTCTTTTTCCACGTCCCCAAAAAAGTGTTTTTTACCGAAAAAACGTCGTAACTCGAAAAATTTCCAATATTTTAATTTGAAATTTTGTTTCATGGTTTGTGAGTATCAAAGCTACTTTCTACTAAATTTTCATCAAAATCGAACATTTTTTAACGAAACCAAAAATAAAAAAAGAAAAATGCAGTTTTATGCGTTTTTCGAGCTAAATTTGAGGTTATGTGGAAAAGTCACTAATGGAAAAGTTGTAGATTTTCTCAAGATCTACAACTTTTATAATCAACTTTTTATTCTAGGAACTCAACTTTGGCTGGAAATCGCAATAATGTATTTTTCCACGCCCCCAAAAAAGTGTTTTTTACCGAAAAAACGTCGTAACTCGAAAAATTTCCAATATTTTAATCTGAAATTTTGTTTCATGGTTTGTGAGTATCAAAGCTACTTTCTACTAAATTTTCATCAAAATCGAACATTTTTTAACGAAACCAAAAATAAAAAAATAAAAAAGCAGTTTTATGCGTTTTTCGAGCTAAATTTGAGGTTATGTGGAAAAGTCACTAATGGAAAAGTTGTAGATTTTCTCAAGATCTACAACTTTTATAATCAACTTTTTATTCTAGGAACTCAACTTTGGCCGGAAATCGCAATAATGTCTTTTTCCACGTCCCCAAAAAAGTGTTTTTTACCGAAAAAACGTCGTAACTCGAAAAATTTCCAATATTTTAATTTGAAATTTTGTTTCATGGTTTGTGACTATGAAAGCTACCTTCTACTAAGTGTTCATCAAAATCGAACATTTTTTAACGAAACTAAAAATAAAAAACGAAAAATGCAGTTTTTTGCGTTTTTCGAGCAAATTTTGAGGTTATGTGGAAAAGTCACTGATGTAAAAGTTGTAGATTTTCCCAAGATCTACAACTTTTATAATCAACTATTTTTTCTAGGACCTCAACTTTGGCCGAAAATCGCAATAATGTCATTTTCCACCTTTTTCAGCCGTTACATTAATTTATTACTCCCTTGTTTGTAACAACCCCCTCTACAACTTCCACCTACCAAACTTGAGATAACAATTTTTTTTCAAAAAAGTTAATTCGTCTGGACTAATATGAACAATTTTAAATATGCCTATGCCTACAATTAATAATTTTCGGCATCCAAAACTCTATACCGCTCGGCTACCAAGACATATTTTAATGTTGTAAATAGACCGTATGAAGTATGTCAACAAGAGACATGCGATAGATGGACGAAACATTTTGAGGCGATGTAAAAAAAGTTCATAGTACATCTTCTTTAGATGCCTCTTTGAGTTTAACCCATATATACTGCGTTAAAAACTTCCCGATGATGAAATTTAATTTTTATCAATTTAAATAAACATATGTTGAAATCGAAGGTAATAAAATTGATCGAAACTAAACAATCCCCCTCTAGAAATTAATTTATTTTTCATTTGCTACAGTTGGTTTTTGGCCTGGTTCCTGAAAAAACATTTACATGCGAGAAATACCGAAAAGATGAAGACAAATTAAAAAGAAAAGATCGATAAAGAACAAATCAACTTACATTTGGTTTACCTCTGTGAGTATCGACGCATTCGATATTCAAAGGAATTTCTTCTACTCTACAACCGTAAGCCACTGGTGTTAGTTTGATTATGGTATGAAGAGGGACTTTCAGATAAGGCAATTCATCTGAAAAATAAAAAAAATTTATTGGTCCAATACTCGAACCAAGGGAGAGTTTCTTACCTGCGGTTTTATCTAGGAAATAAGCTAGAAGACATCGAATCACAGCCTGATGTGATACGACCAAAACATTACCCTGTCGTTCCAATTCCATTATCACCGGCTCTAAGCGAGCCACCAGATCCTCGTAGCTTTCGCCTCTCGGATATCTGTAAGCGAATTTATTCATATCCCTAGCGGCGAATTCGTCGGGATATTTTTCTTTTATTTCCTCGTAGGTCATTTCTTCGCAAACGCCCTGTAAAACAAAAGTCGTGAACCCCATTTAAAAAAAATTATCGTACGCCTATGGTGAATATTCTCACAAATAAATGGTAGATGAAAATTTTTGCAAATAAATGAACCCCTTTTAACAAATGGATTCACCCTCTTCAACAACGATTTCGTACACCTATGATGAAAGAAATTTTTACATTAAGACTCTTTAAATTTTCACAAATAAATTAACCCCCTTTGAAAATTCGTTTCGTACGACCATGATAAATGGATATTTTTACAAATAAATGAACTACTTACAAAAATTTTGTAGTGCGCACATGGTAGATGGAAATTTTTGCAAATAAATTTATCTTCAATACGCCAATGATAAATAGAATTTTTTTAGAAATAAGCTAACCCCTTTTGAACATTTTATCGTACGACCAAATAAGTGGAAAATTCTGCTAATAAATTAGATCTCTTTGAAATTTTCGCCGAACGCCAATGGTAAGTGGAAATTTTTACAAATAAATGAACCACTTCCAAAAATTTTGCAGTTCGCCCATGATAGATGGAAAATTTTGCAAATAAATTAATAATCTTCCAGAAATTTCATCATACGCCAATGGTAAGTAGAATTGTTTTAGAAATAAGCGAACCCCTTTGGAACATTTTATCGTACGACCATGATAAAAGGAAATTTTTACAAATAAATGATCCACTTACACAAATTTTGTAGTACGCCCATGGAAGACAGAATTATTAGAGAAATAAGAGAGTTCCTTTGGAAAATTTTATAGTAAGCACATGCCGAATGGAAATTTTCAAATAAATTAATCTCCCTTTAAAACCTGTCATCATACGCCCATGGTAGATAGAATTTTTTGGCAAATAAATGAACCTCTTCCGAAAAATTGTATCGTTAGCCCGTGATAAATGGAGATTTTCATAAATAAATTAGCCCTAATTTTTACAAATAAATTAATCCCCTCAAGAAACTTTATCGTACGGTCATGATATTGAAATTTTCAGAAATACCAAGTAAAATTACGTTACATTAGCATGTCGGTGACGAGAACCCGAAAAATTTGCCCCTACCGAAAATCGCCCGACGCCGCTAAAAAGAAGTTTTCACAACTTACCGCGTCGATTTCGTTAAGAGCTTTCCATCTTTCTTGCGGTACGTGTAGACCGGAAACCGTTTGGATGGTCCTCTTTAACCACGAAGTCCATATCCTTAAACCGTCTAATTTTTGTTCGCGAATATATTCGGCTAGAGAATGAGCGTATTGTTTTCCTCTGGGACTCAAGCTGGAATCGCCGCCTATTCTACCGTCTAAATTTTGTTCACTTTCACCGTGCTGAAATGAAAAATTCATCAAAAATCTGACAGCACCTTGTAACGAACAAACAAACAAAATAGTATTGTAATATTGTATACAGTATTCGCCAGCTAAATTGATGTCCTAAATGCTTTCTAGGGAGCTATTGACGTCGCCCATCCGATAACTGTAAACAGTGCCGTGCAAGTTTTGAGGATACGCTTTCTGTTACAAATTAACACAACTTGTACAATTAATAAAGTAAAGTCCGTCCGGAAATATATGATCTTAACTTAGTAAATAATATTTAATTCTTTGTTATATTGATTTTAATAGAAACGGATCTGCTTTATACCTGAATTCTGAGTACATAAATAATATTTTAACAATAAGGTACCCATTACAATAACATGTTATTTATCTAATTGAAGATTATAAAGTTAGAATCTTATATTTCCGAACGACTATAATTAGAATTTGTTAAAAACTAAATAATTTCTTCCAGGTAGTAATGAGAATAAAAGAAACACAAGATAATGGGAAATTATTTAAGCTAGGTATATTTCTAAGAATAGGTATAAACAGTTGTTATCTTTACGAAGAATCTGACTCACTGCCGCTACTTTTAATTTTCACGTTTATTAAGGTATCTTCATCACTTTTTAATGTCTTAAAATAATTAAACACTCTATATATATCACTTGACGAGTTTGACCTTCAGTACATATACGATTTTCTTCATTAACGGCTGACATTTTTACAAACACTTGATTGTACAAAGCAGAAACAATAACTGTGTGACGCTACGCTACTGAAAATCTTAACACCTGATAAGGTTCGATGCAATTGGCGTTGGTCAAAATTTTACCACCAATAGCAGCCGAGTAGGCAGGGCACTATTACTCTGTCTCTCTTAGTTGGTAATTTCTGGGACATCAAGTTAGCTGGCGAATACTGTATCTATAGTTCTGTCGCCATCAGAAGAGAGTAATAAATCTTAATTATGGATGCAAACTACAGCAGCGGTGGGTCTAAAGTAAATATTTATAGACTATCATTATAAATATAATTCTATAAATGTACGCCCATGGTTTACTGGTTTCCGATAATTTTAATACTCTCTACTGATGGCGAAACAACTATAGGCGGTAAAGTGGCATTTTTCAGGCCGAAAGAAGATATCTTGAGGTCTGAAAAAAGCACTTTACTGCCGTGGTTTACACATAATTTTTTATCCTACACAATAATTGTTGGTAATATTTTATATAAAAATGTTATTTTCGCTATATTTTTTTACTTGCTTGGAGGCACACCAGTCCATAAATAGCTTGTATTTTGCTTTCGATATTTTCGGTAATAAGTCAAGCGTGACCTGCAGTGGGATTACGAATGGTCAATTCGAATCGAGTACGCCATTTTAAAACGATGCTACCGATTATGATGGCTACTCGATGCGAGTCAGTCGATATGTATATGTAGCTATCGAAAAATCAAAAAGTAAGGTTATATATCAGTTATTTGTTGATGTTGACATTAGATATAACCAAAGAACCATCAAAGTTTAATGTAACTAGAGAAGTGTAATGCCTAATAATATAACAATAAATATTTAAATGAGAAATAAATTCCCTTGAAACTAATTTCAATAAATCAAGTATAAATATTACATAAATAAGTAAGAAGGTCGATAGGTACGAAGTCAAGTTCAGAGTGTGAAATAAACATAAACAGTATTATTTATATTTACTTATGGTGAACTTGACTAGTCGTATAAATATACAAGCGACAAAGCATTATCATTTAATTCAAGAAGATTCAGTATGAATTATTCAATTCAATATAATAAGTAATCCATAATTATAAGTATGCTATACGTCTAGGTACTTATACATATAGTTAGTAATCTTAAGTAGTGTAGGTAATGTATCATAGTACCATAGTTTAATAAATTGAACATATCCCAGTGCTAGAAGTAGTAGTTTTATTCCCTTAAGATGACTCTCCGGGTGACCAGCAACATCACCGATTAAGAGGCCTCTCCACACCTCTAAATCCCAACGTTTACATTGGAGACTCAACCTTTACAGAAGTTAGGGTTGATATTGATACAATGGCTTTTAAAATTTCAGATAGTCATACCGATTTTGCATTCTGGTACTATAATGGTAACAATAGCTCTAGTTACCTCATGTATGCAATTATTGTGAGTTGCCGACTGACTTAGTGTAGAATTATATTCTTCTCCTACACATCTTTGTTAAGAGCCGAAAGCAAAAAACCGTAGGGTCACCATAACTTTTTTCCACCGATATTCCAGCTATTGTATAAATGCTCACGAAGTCTTTCAATAATGTCTCTTGCTAGTTCCTTACTAACTCTATACAACTCCTTAAATCTAGAATCGGGAAGTTCAAATGGATTATATAAATTTCTCAATTGTCTTCTATTCCTCATCAAGGATATATTCATTTCCCTCCTGCGCCGACTAATGTTCTGTATTCTGACAACAGGAAGCATTATTATTATTATTAGTACTCTCTGTTTGTACACTTTTTTAATGGAATGAAAATAAGCAATCAACTGAATCCACCAAATTAAAAAATAAAAACGATCAGAATTTAAAATAACAAGCAAGGGTTAAAGGAAGAGCATCAAGCAAAACGATACTTCTTGGAGTTGTTCCATTTATTCAAATTGTCATCCCAATAGATAAAAAATTACGAGTTTAGCCAAATCTTACTCGAAGGAAGTTCATAATTCCATTTTGGATACAGTTCGAGTTATCACACGTATCGAGTGGACTGTTCGCATCCAGTTTTCGTAATCTCAGCTTTATCTGTTATTTCAGGCGGAGTGAGATACATTATTTCATCTGATTCAGGCTCCATAACTGACAAGTTAACTTCAAACGAACATCAAAATACGACAACTTATGATTGAATTTGCAGACATTGACAACTACTGCTAACAATTTATTTTTATACTGACGTTTAATGGTGTCGTTTATTTGTCAATTGGGGCGCCAGCTAGCGTGGAAACGTAAAATTTATTTTCTCGGCTAGCCGTAGAAAAGGTAACTTTCTCATAGTGTAGGATAAAAATAAAATTTACTTACTCTAGTTAGATAAATTGTTCTAGGTGTAATATGTATATTCATCAAATAATAAACGATTCTAGCTTGGACGTGTCCTTCGTGTTTGTGTACCACGACTTTTTCTCCGGTGTTATATATTTTCATGAAAGATACGTCTTTTTCTATGACTTCGTCCAAAGGGTCATATTTTTCTTGATAATGTTGTATTCTTTGAAGGAAGTCGGTTAAAACGGAATCTTTATTAATATTCGCGTAATCCGGACTGCTGACTTTTACTTCCATTATATTTTGTTCGATTATATGGGGATCATCGCAAATCTAAAAGAAACAATTGTGTTGATCATTAATCGGTGCGGTTACGTGTAACCCGGCCTTAAGTCTATTACAAACTTACTGATTCCACAAAGAACAACTTGAATCCCATCTTAGTAACTACTACGTCATGTATTAATTTCCTTCGATCAAGTGTGGAATTGGTAGCATCGAAAACGGCTACTTCCCCCCCTTCTTCCAACCATTGACTGACGTCGTGGAGAGCTTCCAAGGCACATTGCGTTCTAATCGCCATAGCTTCTTGGTTATCGGCTCGGAAAAAATCATGGTTTTTGTATGCTGATGTAGCGTGTCGTCTGTATTCGCCCAAATTGAAAACTCTCGTATTTATGCCTATCCAATTCAAATATCTGGATAACTTTTTGGAAATGTAAGTCTTCCCGCGCGCCGGGAGTCCCACCATAGCGATGACGTGAGGGCTGTTGACATAATTGGCACGTTCTCCTGAAAACAAAATTTCTAGTTGAAACATTTGTCCGAAAAGTGTTTTTAACCCACGTATTTCCGTTTTTAAAAAAGTTTTAATTAGAGATCTGGATTGTAGCCAAAAAGTTTTACCAAATCACCATTTTCCACACTAATTAGTTTAAAAAAAAAACGTAGAGTCCAGTCATGGGATTCCGACAGAAGTGAAATCACCAATAAATGAATCCCTTTAAAAAATTTTATCGTAAGCCCATCGTAAATAGAATTTTTTACAAAAAAAGTACACATATATATTATACAGTTTTTAGCTCGTAGAAAGCGAGACGATTTATGCAACACTGTATACGATTCATTGTTAATTGTGTTGCATAACCAAAAGTATTGCGTGTTGCATAACCAAAAGTATTGTGTGTTGCATAACCAAAAGTATTGTGTGTTGCATAACCAAAAGTATTGTGTATTGCATAAAAGCGTAACCAATGACGAAAAATACATGTTTTTTTTGCACAACGCGCCTAAAGAAGTTTTCACTTCAAAATTATATTATTATAAATCGTATTAACCTCGTATATACGATAGGATTTGAAAAAAAAAACAACTTGCGCGCGCATTCTATATACTAATACGTTAAAAAACGAAAACCTAACCTTAAAAAATACGTTACACAAGAGATATATTTTCAAGAAAATCAACGTAATACCCACCTATATGTATCGAAAAAGCTCTGTTAATACCACGCCTATTAACATGTTCATTAAACGGCATTTTAACACTAGAAAACACCGAAACTTTTCACGTAAAATAACAAGTCTTACGTCACTACAAAAATAGCGATTCGACTGAACAGCATTCGTTTACTTTACAGCAAAATATTTTGTTTTTATTACAAAAATTTCGAACAGACTTTGACTTCGTATTACAAGAGTGCGAGATTAACTCATCGAACGTTATGTATTCGATTGTCGATAAGATCTTTTTAATTTGCGAGAACCCAATAACAACTTTCGCATTACAAATAGAGGTGGGAAGTAACTAGTAGTATTTGGAATTGAAAATATTCTATAAATTAACAAATTTACTGTTATATTTTGTATATTATTTCAAAATTTGTGCATAGATATTGACCAAATTAAAGCATGGGTGTAGAAAAAATAAATAGTGTATGACAGTGGCGTAAATATGTGAAAACTGTGGTGCTTTAAAAGTTTTTTTTCGACAGTCGCGCGTAAAATGACTAATTAATTTATTCAAATGAAATCATAAAGTCGACAAATGCCGAGGATTGTTACTTTACGCCGTAGCGCAAAAGAGGAATCTTTTTTGTTCGCTAATTTAATCAAACCACGCCCTCCGAATTAACTAAATTAGTGAATAATTAACAATTTATCAGATTAAAAATTAAATAAAATTATATGAAAATTGTCAAAAATGGTCAATAATTGTCAATTATTGTCAAAAACTGTTAAAAATGGACAATTTTTATCAGAAACTGTTAAAAATGGACAATTTTTGTCAAAAACGGTCAATAATTGTCGAAAATGGTAGATAATTGTCAAAAATGGTCGATAATTGTCAAAAATGGTCGATAATTGTCAAAAAGTTTTGAAAGATGGTCAATTGTCAAAAATTTTAAATTTTTTTTGAAAAATGGTCAAAAATTTTCAAATATTGTCAAAAATGGTCAAAAACTGTCAAAAATGGACAATTATTGTCGAAATTGGTCGATAATTGTCAAAAACTATCAAAAATTTTGAAAAATTGTTAAAATTTTTGAAAAATTGTTAAAATTTTTGAAAAATTATCAAAAATTTTTAAAAATTGTCAAAAAAGGACAATTATTGTTAAAAATTGTCAAAATTTTGAAAAATAGTTGATAATTGTCAAAAATTGTTAAAGTTTTTGAAATATGGTCAACAATTGTTAAAGTTTTTGAAATATGGTCAACAATTGTCAATAATTATCAAAAATGGTCAATAATTTTGAAAAATGGTCTAAAATTTTGAAAAATTGTCAAAAATGGTCAAAAACTATCAAAAATGGTTGAAAATTGTCAATTATTTTTAAAAACTGTCAAAATGGTTAAAAATTGTCAATTATTTTTAAAAACTGTCAAAAATGGACAAATATTGTCAAAATTGGCCAATAATTGTCAAAAACTATCAAAAATGGTCAATAATTTTGAAAGACTTTCAAAAATTTTGAAAAATTGTCAAAAATGGTCAAAAATTGTTAAAGTTTCTAAAAAATTGTCAAAATTTTGAAATATGGTCAAAAATGGTCAATAATTTTGAAAAATGGTCTAAAATTTTGAAAAATTGTCAAAAATGGTCAAAAACTATCAAAAATGGTTGAAAATTGTCAATTATTTTTAAAAACTGTCAAAAATGGTTAAAAATTGTCAATTATTTTTAAAAACTGTCAAAAATGAACAAATATTGTCAAAATTGGTCAATAATTGTCAAAAACTATCAAAAATGGTCAATAATTTTGAAAAACTTTCAAACATTTTGAAAACTTGTCAAAAATGGTCAAGAATTGTTAGTTTCTAAAAAATTGTCAAAAATTTTGAAATATGGTCAAAAATGGTCAATAATTTGGAAAAATGGTCTAAAATTTTGAAATATGGTCAAAAATGGTCAATAATTTGGAAAAATGGTCTAAAATTTTCAAATATTGTCAAAAATGGTCAAAAACTGTCAAAAATGGACAATTATTGTCGAAATTGGTCGATAATTGTCAAAAACTATCAAAAATTTTGAAAAATTGTTAAAATTTTTGAAAAATTATCAAAAATTTTTAAAAATTGTCAAAAAAGGACAATTATTGTTAAAAATTGTCAAAATTTTGAAAAATAGTTGATAATTGTCAAAAATTGTTAAAGTTTTTGAAGTATGGTCAACAATTGTCAATAATTACCAAAAATGGTCAATAATTTTGAAAAATCGTCTAAAATTTTGAAAAATTGTCAAAAATGGTCAAAAACTATCAAAAATGGTTAAAAATTGTCAATTATTGTTAAAATCTGTTAAAAATGGACAATTATTGCCAAAAACTGTCGAAAATGGTTAAAAATTGTCATTATTTTGAAAAATGGTCACTAATTTGAAAAACAGTAAAACGATCAGTAATTGTCAAAAATGGTCAATAATTGTTAAAATTTTGAAAAATGGTCAATAATTGTTAAAATTTTGAAAAATGGTCAATAATTGTTAAAATTTTGAAAAATGGTCAATAAATGTCAAAATTTTGAGAAATGGTCAATAATCGTCAAAAGTTGTCAAAATTTTGAAAAATAGTTGATAATTGTCAAAAATTGTTAAAGTTTTTGAAGTATGGTCAACAATTGTCAATAATTATCAAAAATGGTCAATAATTTTGAAAAATGGTCAAAAATTTTGAAAAATTGTCAAAAATGGTCAAAAACGATCAAAAATGGTTAAAAATTGTCAATTATTTTTAAAAACTGTCAAAAATGGTTAAAAATTGTCAATTATTTTTAAAAACTGTCAAAAATGGACAATTATTGTCAAAATTGGTCAATAATTGTCAAAAACTATCAAAAATGGTCAATAATTTTGAAAAACTTTCAAACATTTTGAAAAATTGTCAAAAATTGTTAAAGTTTCTAAAAAATTGTCAAAAATTTTGAAAAATTGTCAAAAACTATCAAAAATGGTTAAAAATTGTCAATTATTGTTAAAATCTGTTAAAAATGGACAATTATTGCCAAAAACTGTCGAAAATGGTTAAAAATTGTCATCATTTTGAAAAATGGTCACTAATTTGAAAAACAGTCAAAACGATCAGTAATTGTCAAAAATGGTCAATAATTGTTAAAATTTTGTAAAACGGTCAATAATTGTTAAAATTTTGAAAAATGGTCAATAATTGTCAAAATTTTGAGAAATGGTCAATAATCGTCAAAAGTTGTCAAAATTTTGAAAAATAGTCAATAAATAATACGAGCCGTTTCCGAAAATGGACAATTTTTGTCAAAAACTGTCAAAAATGGTCAATAATTGTCCAAAATTGTCGATAATTGTCAAAAAATTTTGAAAGATGGTCAATTGTCAATAATTTTAAATTTTTTTTGGAAAATGGTCAAAAATTTTCTAATATTGTCAAAAACTGTCAAAAATGGACAATTATTGTCGAAATTGGTCGATAATTGTCAAAAACTACCAAAAATTTTGAAAAATTGTTAAAATTTTTGAAAAATTATCAAAATTTTGAAAAATTGTCAAAAACGGACAATTATTGTTAAAAATTGTCAAAATTTTGAAAAATAGTTGATAATTGTCAAAAATTGTTAAAGTTTTTGAAATATGGTCAAAAATTTTGAAATATGGTAAAAAATTTGGAAAAATGGTCCATAATTGCCAACATTTTAAGTTAAGCTTATGATGTTTTTTTTTGCTGATTTTTTTTTACTCTTTTATTTGTAATAGTCGTCCCATTCTGTTTTTTTTGTTATATTTTATTTTTTATTAAAATTTTGAAGGCTATTTAGATGGTAACCAATGAATTATTTGTAATCCCTATATATGTGTTAAAAATGAATCTGCATCTGAAAATATACATTAGGTACCGATTTAACAGTTTCTAAAACGATTCTAAAAATTTAAATTATATTTATTTATTTATTTTTATATATTTTTTTATATTTTATATTTATTATTATATAGTTATATTTGTAACTGATGTTAGTCGGGTTATAATTGGTTCGACGGGTGGGAGGAAATATGTGAATCTTGGTATATTCCCTTCCCCTTCTCGAAAAAATGTGGAATACAAATTATTTGATATTTATGTCTACATTTATACATACATATTTATTCCTCTTCTCGAAAAAATTCATGATGAATATAAAGTATTTAACTATTTTTTAAATCAAATATCTGACCAAATAATGGTCGTGGTGAAAAGATATTGTTTTTTGGATTTTTCTCTATAAATTCTGAATGTACCCCAAAAGATCTGAAACCTTATCACGAAATACGGAAATGAGAACTGGCAACATTGTCCATCCACCGCTCTTTCTAAAATTTGTGACCATCTGATATCTAGACATAATTGTCAAAAATTGTGAAAATTTAAAAAAAAAATGGCCCATTCTTAGTACTATTAATTGCCATTTTCTCTTTCAAAAGTGCATGTTTTTTCTCTTAAAATGTTTTATAGCAATAGGGCTTTCTAATAAAAAAAAATCGTTGCAAAATTCCGAGGGTCGCGAAAAAAAACTACTTTTAAATTACTAATAACTGTTACATCTCTAAGCGTATACATTCTCTACGTGCTACGACTAAACTTTTTTGTTACCGCAATCATTATTTCTATATAAATAGAATAATATTACGAGGGTATTAAAAGTTTTTATCTCTCTGTACAGCAACATCCAAAATTAGAAAGATAATTTATTGTTTTTTTCGTAAACAGAAAGCGATACTTTGATCTGGCGAAAAGGTTTCTTTTGAAATTATCTTTACAGGGGTAAAAGCAGGGCCGGACCGCGACCTTCGGGAGCCTGGGCTAACGATATCCGGGGGTCCCACGAAATAATTGAAATATTTGTCATTTTCCTAAAAAAAAATATTATGCGGGAAAATTAAACATACGAAAGTTTTTTTTATTTCAAACGAAAATACAATAAAGACTTAGGTCAAAGAAGATAAAATAAACAATAGTAATAATAAAATTAAATAAACATAAAAAATGGTGTATAATGAAGGTATTGTTGAAACGGTCAATTATTAGGTATTTTGGGTTGGAAAAACCGAAAATCGCATCAAATTTGGAAAAAAACGTATATTTTCCCCAAAAAATTTAAATTTTTCCAAAATTTTGGGGCAAAAATTTTATCTAACTCAACTTAATCTTAACTAGCCAAACTTAATTTGCTTAAATCTAAACTAACCCAAACCTAACTTAATCTTATCTAACTTAACCTAACCCAAACCTAACTTAACCTAAACCTAACTTAATCTTATCTAACCCAACTTAATTTTCTATTTTTAATTTAAAAATTCGTTTCCATATGAAAATTAAGGAAGTAAATATTTTTTTTAGATAAATATGGATCATCAACTGTCGATTAATGTTAATTTGGTAGTTTCGATTCCATAGGCGTAGATGATATAAATTTTTAAAGTAAAAAATTTCATATATGAAGGTTTTTCTGGGAAGTATATGGTAATAAAATTTTACAAAAAGAGGATTTAGTATCAATTTTGATGAGGTAGGTCCGTTTTTGGCATTTTTTTGTAAAAAAATCGCACGGATCAATTTTTAAAAATTTTTCGGTATACTTGAAGGAAAAAAAATTTCCCCAAAAAAAATTTTTCATACACATACATGGTTTGAAAGATAATTACTTGAACTATTGTTTTCCAGAATTTCAAAAAAATCGAGTTATATTTACTATTTTTTAGTCCATCGAAAAGTCGAATTTTGACAGTTTTTTGGGAATAATGACATGTCAAAAAATTTTTAGATCACAACTGATGAAATTTTTGGAATCGTCGACCTCGAAAACACCCCTCCCTAAAATTTCATCAAAATCGGACAACTTTTTTTTTACCCCCCCTCGATGGTCCTGATAAAAATTTTGAAAATTCATTTTTAATGGGAAAAATTCATTTTGAAGAACGGAAATTGTTCCCATCGTATTCGGGGGCCTAAAAAGGTCACCCATACCAATTTTGGTGAAATTCGTACGAAATTTAGGATTGGGCAAAATTTTACCCCCCTAAAACTCGAAATTTTACAAGAGAGAGTTTATATAGAGGATCGAAAATGATTACGTTTGACGTAACAGAGAAGATTAAAAAAATATATTTGGGGGCACTTGGGGGGGGGGGGGTAATATATTTAAATATTTTTTTGTTAGAATCTCCAATGAAGAAAAAGTAAAGCAGATTTCGGGAAAAATAATGATTTTAAATAATAATTTAATTTATTTAACATATTCCTTCTTTATCTTTGACAAAAAAAAATTAAACTCATAAATTCTTAACAAACATAATTTAAATGAAGTAGGGCGGAAGAACGAAAATAAATTGCTCTGGAATATTAAAAATAAATTTCATGTTACCTCGAGTTATTTATTTTTGATTTGTATTTTTTTTACTGGTTTATTATTTTATTATTCGGGCCCCTGGGTTGGAGCCCATTAAGCCCATACGTACATCCGGCCCTGGGTAAAAGACTCCCAGCGCCATCTTTTGCTCGTTTTTGGTTGACTGGTTAGATAAAATTTCGGTTTGAGGTATAGCTGTCAAAGTTGACCGTCACAAACAGGCCCTGGGCACTCGGGTGGGCGAAATTAATTCAAAATTGGTACGATTTTTACTGACATCTTTTATTTGGAGGCGGAACTAAACGTTAAAGATTTCAAATAGAGCTGATAGATGGAGCCTAAGGTGAAATTAAGTTTTGGAGTCTAAAATTAAATTAGGTTCAGCAATCATGCATGCATGAAGCTAGCAGCCATATTGTTTATTATTATTCTTCGTAAATAAAGGGCGTGCCAGTTCGTTCTTTCGTCGTTGTTTGAGCTTTTATTTTCTCATTTATATTCCTAAAGTATTTAAAGATGAGTTCCTATGATGAGAATTTGCTGTGTTCCTGGATGCATTGAGAAGGTTAGTACTAATTATTAACAATACATGTTAATTTCTACCAATATTATCAGTTGAAGAATTTTTTTTTATAAAATTAATTCAAATACTAGTTAAGATAGTTACTCTTAATATTTGGAATTGCTAGATGTATTAATTGTGGTTTATACAAAGTCAACGATTTCCTTGAAATAAAAATGAGAAGTATTATAACCAAGTATTAACCTAAGTATTTTTTATAGGCATAGTATACCTACCTGCTAACCAAGAGGTTAACGCCATTTGGAATGAGAGAATTAATAATTCTAAGTTGGCTTTTGAGTCTTACAAATCTTATAAAAGTTGTAACATTCATTTTGAAGATTGTGGCAGATTGAAGAAATCCCTCACTACATTTGCATGGTAAGAACTTATCTCATCTATATGTGTACTGCACTGTTTGAAATAGTAGTTATTAGTACTACAATAGACAGTTGATTGTAATCATTCAACGTTGTAACTATAATTATGATTAGTGTATAAATATATGTTGAATTAGGATTAATGTTTTTTAGGATACAAGAGAAGTGTGAAGGTGATCATTTTTGGGTACCAGAGCAACAACAATCATTTTCAACTCCCGAGAAGCTAAAAGGTATCTATAAATATTTTGCAATATTTTTTTATATCCAGTATTAAATCATTTGTAACTGTATAATGCCTAGTCTTTCGAGAGCAACAACTTATGTTTTATTGATATTAATTTAAAAAAACCTTTTTTAGAATCCATTTCTATTCTAAGTGCTTCCACCACAAAAAGTAGTAATAGTCCAGTAGGAAAAGTACAACGACCAGTTAAGACATATACGAGTAGATACAAGGAAGCGTTTACTACATGAGTTTGATGAAGTACCTGGTAAGTATTTTTAAAACACCTTCAGGCAGTATAGCTTATGGTGACCTACTTGTGGTTATGTTGAAAACTCAATTGTAAAAAATTCTTATGTAATTTTCAGCTTGCAGTTCATCCACATCAAGTTTTTCACAATTACCGTCCACATCAAGTTTCATACAAGCACCATCCATTTCTTGGCATCTGGGCAGATATAAAGGAGTTTTAACTGCAACTGGTAAGATTGTTTATGTTAAATAACTCATTATTGCATCTGCTAGTCACACCTTGAATTTTAATAATTGTAAGTACAAGTGATGTCAAAAACTATATTTTTGAAGAAAATCAACCTAAATTACAGAAAAAATTGTTCACAGCAATACCTTGCTTTTGTGTATATAACTTATAAGTTCACTGCATACAACTTGAATGAGGATAACAATAGTTGACTTTTTTTTTAGCTCATGGATATAGGGGCAATAGGAAACATTTCGATTCTCCAGATGTAAGAATTTTATAAAGAAAACTAAGCCAGTGGAAGGCAGCTGCCAAGAAAGCCCAGAAATCAAGTCCAAAGCGGATATTTATCCAAGTCTATTAAATAAAGTGTGTTATATGTAATTGTTTCCCATTTTTCATTTATTATATCAAGTGAAATTACCTGCTTTTTAAATTGTTTTTTTCTTATGGAATGTCCTATACCAAGTGGAAATATAAAAACTAGATTAATGCTCATTTCGCATTTGAATTTGTTTACCTACTTTTAACTAAATAAATGTAGGTGGGAAATTTAAATAGTTGTATTCGTAATAATTCTGTAGTAGAGAGGTAATCAGTTGTAACTACAAGTTATACTAGTAGAGTTATTGTCTTTACATTACACTGATTCTATTTTACTATAATAGCAAAATAAAGAGTGTAATGTGACGACAATAATACTACTAAAATAACTATGTGTTACAACTGATCACCTCTCTACTACAGAATTATTACGAATACAACTATTTAAATTTTCCACCTAAATTTATTTTTGAATTTCCCGCTTTTTTCAAATTAGAGGATTAGCCTGGATCTGAACCTTTAGCATGGCTCTGAACCCTTAGCATAGATCTGAACCTTTAGAAATGTTGGTAGTTCCGCCTCCAAATATAGATGTCACTAGTTTCGGTGCGCGTAGCCACTTTTTTATATACAGTGGCCGATCTACCTGTGTATCTTATCTCTGGTCACAAACCCTCTGCACTGTATATAAAAGAGATGTAGCAGGGAATCACCTAATTTATAGATATTATAATTTACAAATTCTTACCTGGAGGTCCAAAAGTTTCTTTGTTTAAAAACCTCCAGCCCAGTGATCTACACGAAGCTGCGGAGCCAGCAGAAGATAAAGAAGAACTTGAGGAATTTCTCATACTCGATTAGCAAAACCAAAAAAAAACTGCCGATTTATAAATGTTTTGACATGTACTGTCAATTTTTCGTATGTTCAAACGTCATAAAACTTGATAAAATTACACCGTTTGACACACAAATATCTAAAATTTCACACAAATGATAAATCAACTTGAAATAGCAATGTTGGTTGTCTACCTACATGCAACTATCGATCGCGTTTAAAACGGATAAACATACCGAGATCGAACAATATATTTTGAAACCTTGGAAATATCGGCGGAGATGCTCGCGTTAGGGATGCGCGATACTATCCGATATTCCAGTGTATCGATTCTTTTACTTCCGATACTCGATATTTTGTATCGATACTATGCTTTTCGATGCATTCCAAGTATCGATAAATTTGTAGTGTATAAATACCTTTCGATACGGGATTTTTAGTGGTAGCGGCAAGTGGCGTTATCTATAGTGATGAGCGATATCGTGATCTTTTAATCACGTTGTGAAATGATGTCGTGCTTTATTTAACGAAACTAAAAATAAAAAACGAAAAATGCAGTTTTTTGCGTTTTTCGAGCTAATTTTGAAGATATGTGGAAAAGTCACTGATGTAAAAGTTGTAGATTTTCCCAAGATATACAACTTTTATAATCAACTTTTTATTCTAGGAACTCAACTTTGGCCGGAAATCGCAATAATGTCTTTTTCCACCCCCCCAAAAAAAGTGTTTTACCGAAAAAACGTTATAACTCGAAAAATTTCCAATATTTTAATTTGAAATTTTTTTTCATGGTTTGTGTCTATGAAAGCTACCTTCTACTAAATTTTCATCAAAATCGAACATTTTTTAACGAATCCAAAAATAAAAATGCAGTTTTTTTGCGTTTTTCGAGCTAATTTTGAGGTTATGTGAAAAAGTCACTAATAAAAAAGTTGTAGATTTTCTCAAGATCTACAACTTTTATTATCAATTTTTTTATTCTAGGACTTCAACTTTAGCCGGAAATCGCAACAATATTAGTCTTTTTCCTCCCACCCAAAAAAAGTGTTTTTTACCGAAAAAATGTCATAACTCGAAAAATTTCCAATATTTCAATTTGAATTTTTTTTCGTGGTTTGTGACTATGAAAGCTACCTTCTACTAAATTTTCATCAAAATCGAACATTTTTTAACGAAATAAAATAAAAAACGAAAAATGCAGTTTTTTGCGTTTTTCGAGCTAATTTTGAAGATATATGGAAAAGTCACTGATGTAAAAGTTGTAGATTCTCCCAAGATATACAACTTTTATAAACAACTTTTTATTCTAGGAACTCAACTTTGGCCGGAAATCGCAATAATGTCTTTTTCCACCCCCCCAAAAAAAGTGTTTTACCGAAAAAACGTTATAACTCGAAAAATTTCCAATATTTTAATTTGAAATTTTTTTTCATGGTTTGTGTCTATGAAAGCTACCTTCTACTAAATTTTCATCAAAATCGAACATTTTTTAACGAATCCAAAAATAAAAATGCAGTTTTTTTGCGTTTTTCGAGCTAATTTTGAGGTTATGTGAAAAAGTCACTAATAAAAAAGTTGTAGATTTTCTCAAGATCTACAACTTTTATAATCAACTTTTTATTTTAAGAACCCAACTTTGGCCGGAAATCGCAATAATGTCTTTTTCCACCCCCCCAAAAGTGTTTTACCGAAAAAACGTTATAACTCGAAAAATTTCCAATATTTCAATTTGAATTTTTTTTTCATGGTTTGTGACTATGAAAGCTACCTTCTACTAAATTTTCATCAAAATCGAACATTTTTTAACGAAATGAAATAAAAAACGAAAAATGCAGTTTTTTGCGTTTTTCGAGCTAATTTTGAAGATATATGGAAAAGTCACTGATGTAAAAGTTGTAGATTCTCCCAAGATATACAACTTTTATAAACAACTTTTTATTCTAGGAACTCAACTTTGGCCGGAAATCGCAATAATGTCTTTTTCCAACCCCCAAAAAAAGTGTTTTGCGGAAAAAACGTTATAACTCGAAAAATTTCCAATATTTTAATTTGAAATTTTTTTTCGTGGTTTGTGACTATGAAAGCTACCTTCTACTAAATTTTCATCAAAATCGAAAAATTTTTAACGAATCCAAAAATAAAAATAGAAAAATGCAGCTTTTGGCGTTTTTCGAGCTAATTTTGAGGTTATGTGAAAAAGTCACTAGTAAAAATGTTGTAGATTTTCTCAAGATCTACAACTTTTATAATCAACTTTTTATTTTAGGAACCCAACTTTGGCCGGAAATCGCAATGTCATTTTCCACCCCACCAAAAAAAAAGTTTTTTACCGAAAAAACGTCATAAGTCGAAAAATTTCCAATATTTCAATTTGAAATTATTTTTCATGGTTTGTGACTATCAAAACTACCTTCTACTAATTTTCATCAAAATCGAACATTTTTTAACGAAACCAAAAATAAAAAACGAAAATGTGCAGTTGTTTGCGTTTTTCGAGCTAATTTTGAGGTTATCTGAAAAAGTCACTAATAAAAAAGTTGTAGATTTTCCCAAGATCTACAACTTTTATATTCAACTTTTTTTCCTACAACCTCAACTTTGGACGGAAATAGCAATAATGTCTTTTTCCACCCCCCAAAAAGGTGTTTTTTACGGAAAAAACGTCAAAATTAGCAAAATGTCGGATCGTTAACGAATCGATACTTCGAGTATCGATAAATTAATATTCGATATTCTACTGTATCGATACTTTACATTCCGATCCGTATCGATACCTAATATCGATACTTTCTAGTGTATCGCGCAACCCTAGCTCGCGTGCATTTCACGTGGGTAGCGCTCTCAGACAAAAATACTTACAAAATGCGGCAGCATATTTGTAAGATCGAAACGCGTTTTTTCCTACTAGTGACGGAACCAGCGCAGAAAATCTAAAGGTATGAGATCCAGTGACTAAGTTGGCCGTTTTATTGGACACTGTTTTAAAACATCGAAACTATCAGAAACCTTCAAATTAAGAAGTCCACGAGGAACAAAATCTCAAGGTGTCAGGTCCGGTGACTCAGCTGGTCGTCTAATACAACAAATATTCCTAAATCCATTATAATGAGTGAATTATTGGAAAAGTAAAACGTGATTTTCATAAATTTCGACATTTAGAAGTATTTTCAAAGTAAAATTGATAACGTCGAATACAGAGACAAATTTAAAATTGCAAAATATTCAAATTGAATTTGCTTTATATTCACATAACGATAAATGTATACAGGGTGTAGCTATATTATAATAGATTTTGTTACATGAACATTAAACGTCGAAGGGTTTTAGTTGAAGAGATACGGGGTGTTAAAGATTCAAACTGCGGAAAACATGTTTAATCTAATTCTAGGGTGTAGAAAGTTGCCGCTAACCTTGATAGCGAGTTACTGGTTAAAGGATTCACTCAGTATAATAAGAAATTTAATTTATTAAGATTAAAGATTGTTTTCAATAAACAATGTTGATGTTTATAAGAAAATATTGAGCAATAATATTTAGATAATGTTATCTGTACACTTTCAGTATATATCAATATATAATTATTTGTTGTATAAAACAGGGTGTCCGACAAATAACATTTCACGAAAATTTTAAAATTAAGGCTACTTTACTCTTGACTATAGTCTACTATATTTTTTGTTGGTACATGTTTAGTTTTAGGGGAAACTTTTTCCAAGAATACATTTTTGTCGAAAAACTTTTAATAAATAAGTTTTCCTTATGGTGCTTACTTTTGGGACGACACTGTATGTAGACTTCTCCCAATATGGCCTTAAGACTTTGTATCAATAAATGATTTTTTTGACAAACAAAAATAAAATTTGAAATTTAAAAAACATCCATATGATTTGAATTCCATATACCAATATATACTGAGTGTACTTTTCTACCTCCTACATTTGAATCTTATCTAAGTTATGGACAATAAGTAACTCAACAATGACATCAACGTGAAATGAGCACATGATCCATTGTTATCTCGTTTGGAAAAAAATTACTTGTTAAATAAATAAATTTTTTTAAATATTACACCTTGACAAATTTCTCACTACTTTTTGGAAACTCAACAATATTAGCATTTTTTTAATACATAATTCATTTTTATCTAAAATAACAATATGACGTTTATAGAAACAATTTATGATTAGAGATAAAGCACTTAATTACATATTTAATTGATAAGCGTAGTTTGATGGTTATTTACTGTGTAGATATGACAGATGATGAAGTTTTATGTTAATTATTTAGAAAAAAAAGAAGAATTGTATTAACCAAATTAAAATGAATAGTTATGACAGATGATGAAGTTTTGTGTTAATTATTTAGAAAAAAAGAAGAATTGTATTAACCAAATTAAAATGAATAGTTATGACAGATGATGAAGTTTTGTGTTAATTATTTAGAAAAAAAGAAGAATTGTATTAACCAAATTAAAATGTATAGATATGACAGTTAATGAAGGTTTTTGATCAATTATTTAAAAAAGAAGATAAAGTCAATTCCAAATGTTAACGCATGTCAAAATTTGGGATAAGCCAAATGAAAAAATTTAATTTAAAAAGGAGGGTTATTTAAGAAAAAAATTGAGGGGTTTGCAATAGAAATAAATGAAATAAATTTTTGAAAATTATTAAGAAAAGTCACAAATATTTAAAAATCAACGTAAAAATCAAAACTAAAATAATAAATAATAAAATGGTAGAATCTAAATTTAAATGGGATTGATGCAGATCATAACATGGTAGAATAATATGTGGAATTCAAAAATTCAAAAGCTTTAAAATTGAGGAGGAAAGAGGAAGAAATTATTTTTCAAATTGGGAAAAATTCTAGTTATCTAAATCCAGAATACAAATTAATTTACAATAGTGAGGAAGTAGATATTGACAGAAATTCTATAATATTTTCGAAATTTTAGAAATTTCTAATCTAAAAATAAATAATTGGATTGGGAATAATACAGGGTGCGCCACCGAAAACGAAACAGGTCGCATATCTTGAAGACACATTTTTTTTTTGAGAAAATGCAAAAAGTGGTCGATTTTTATATTTATTTTTTTATAAAATTACCTTTTCAATGATGTGTCACACTTAGTACTTTCCCTATTTAAATTTTATTGGTAATAGTGACAGAGGGGAGGGGAGGGATGTAGGATAGTTGAGGATATGATAAAAAGATGTCCCCCTTGAAATAAAAATCTACCTCTTTTTGAATTTTCCCCCCCAAAAAAATTTGTCTTCAAGATATGCGCCCTGTATAATAATAATAATAACTGAAAAACAATAATAATTTTTCATGCACGGTTGGGTAGATGGTTTCCATTACAAAGTTATGTAATGGAATTTCCATTGTACTGGTGAAGTTCAGTTTAAAAAAAAATTTTGCTAGACATTTTTATTAAAATGGGGTGACATTTTGAACCACACCTGAGAAGAGTTTTGGCAGGGGCATATTAGAATAAAAAAAATATTGTCCAAACGTGAGGCATTAAAAAAATCAATATAATTGGCGCCCAACGTGGAGCAATCAATATAGCATAGTTAAAAATAGTTTATGGGGATTTGAAATCTAAAAATGAAATAATTGGAGTGGGACTAATATATTATAAAATAATAACTGCAAACAATAATAATTCTTCATGCACGGTTGGGTAGATGGTTTCCATTACAAAGTAATGTAATGGAATTTCCATTGTACTGGTGAAGTACAGTTTAAAAAAATTTTTGCTAGTCACTTTTATTAAAATGGGGGGACATTTTGAACCACACCTGAGAAGAGTTTTGGCAGGGGCATATTAGAATAAAAAAAATATTGTCCAAACGTGAGGCATTAAAAAAATCAATATAATTGGCGCCCAACGTGGAGCAATCAATATAGCATAGTTAAAAATAGTTTATGGGGATTTTAAATCTAAAAATGAAATAATTGGAGTGGGACTAATATATTATAAAATAATAACTGCAAACAATAATAATTCTTCATGCACGGTTGGGTAGATGGTTTCCATTACAAAGTAATGTAATGGAATTTCCATTGTACTGGTGAAGTACAGTTTAAAAAAATTTTTGCTAGTCACTTTTATTAAAATGGGGGGACATTTTGAACCACACCTGAGAAGAGTTTTGGCAGGGGCATATTAGAATAAAAAAAATATTGTCCAAACGCGAGGCATTAAAAAAATCAATATAATTGGCGCCCAACGTGGAGCAATCAATATAGCATAGTTAAAAATAGTTTATGGGGATTTTAAATCTAAAAATGAAATAATTGGAGTGGGACTAATATATTATAAAATAATAACTGCAAACAATAATAATTCTTCATGCACGGTTGGGTAGATGGTTTCCATTACAAAGTAATGTAATGGAATTTCCATTGTACTGGTGAAGTACAGTTTAAAAAAATTTTTGCTAGTCACTTTTATTAAAATGGGGGGACATTTTGAACCACACCTGAGAAGAGTTTTGGCAGGGGCATATTAGAATAAAAAAAATATTGTCCAAACGTGAGGCATTAAAAAAATCAATATAATTGGCGCCCAACGTGGAGCAATCAATATAGCATAGTTAAAAATAGTTTAAGGGGATTTTAAATCTAAAAATGAGATAATTGGAGTGGGACTAATATATTATAAAATAATAACTGCAAACAATAATAATTCTTCATGCACGGTTGGGTAGATGGTTTCCATTACAAAGTAATGTAATGGAATTTCCATTGTACTGGTGAAGTATAGTTTAAGGGGATTTTAAATCTAAAAATGAAATAATTGGAGTGGGACTAATATATTATAAAATAATAACTGCAAACAATAATAATTCTTCATGCACGGTTGGGTAGATGGTTTCCATTACAAAGTAATGTAATGGAATTTCCATTGTACTGGTGAAGTACAGTTTAAAAAAATTTTTGCTAGTCACTTTTATTAAAATGGGGGGACATTTTGAACCACACCTGAGAAGAGTTTTGGCAGGGGCATATTAGAATAAAAAAAAAATTGTCCAAACGTGAGGCATTAAAAAAATCAATATAATTGGCGCCCAACGTGGAGCAATCAATATAGCATAGTTAAAAATAGTTTATGGGGATTTTAAATCTAAAAAATGAAATAACTGGAGTGGGAATAATATAATATAAAATAATAATAATTACTGCAAAACAATAATAATTCTTCATGCACGGTTGGGTAGATGGTTTCCATACCAAAGTTATATACTGGTGTAGTTCGAACTACGACCTGAGAAGAGTTTTGGAAGGGGCATATTATTATTCTATAAAAATATGGACCAAATTAAAATCAATATAATTGGCGCCAAACTAACACCCACAAATCATACAATAAATAATGACGACAATGTCATTTTTATAATACCGTACATTTCAGTGCAAAAATATCGATAGTGTGTGGACTACTTTAGTCTATTTCTTTAAGCGATACAGTTGGTATACTCTTTCTAAAGTCAATGTGAAGAAAGAGAGAGATTTTTAATCCCATTTATGCCAAACGCAGACCAATGGCGTATGTCTTTTATAAATTATTTAGAAAATACTGTAATTGGGTCACTTTAGTTCTTCTTTTGTTTTAGCAGCCGTGTTTGCATGTTCCGGCTCTTCAAAATTTTCCAAATTAGTGACGTTAACATAATTGTTAGTTTGATGCTTCAACCAACTGTCAATTATGTTCTGTCACTTTAAAACTAATAAATATTGACATTTATAACGTGTTTTTAGGTTGAATATGATTAAAAATATAACATTTTGAATTTAATAAATATCAAATTCAAACGAACGGCAGTCTGAGTTGCCATTGCTAAAATTTTATATGTTGACGATAATGCGCGATGTTGAATTTTTAAAAGTTTAAAATTACGTTTATTCTATTCTAATTGCTATTTCACTGAGTCATCCGACCTCTATTTTGAACTTTTCATTTCCGAAGTCAAGTGTTGAATTTATTTATTTTTAAATTTGCAAGTAGACGTTACAAAACAAATATTTAGGAAATTTCAATAAACGATAATCTGATTAGACAGACATAAAAATTACCAATAATTATGTAACAAAAGTGCAAAAAAAATTATTTTTATGTCGGGTGGAACATGATTTTAAACTTATTTTCCGAGACTAAAAGAAAATATGGAAACAATTTTTTAAAAAATGGAGAATTATTGATAAAACGTCACTTTTTGATTTATAGATACGGGGGCTGATAAAAATGTACGTTGTTGATATTTATTTAATTGGGAACATCAAATTATAAGAAATAAACTAATATCATTGATTAGAATAGCTTTTACTAAATTATATTGATAAAATATTGGTAATTCGTCAAAAATGTACAAATATATATAACTGAAATAAAACAAATCCACATGTATACCTTACAATCTAAAAAAATAATTGTGTGATTTAATAGACAAGAGAGGAATCCATTCCACTTACTGAATACTTGAGAGAAGTATTTAATCTTGAAATGAAAAATGAAATATTTCAATTACGAGATGATCGATGCGGTTTTTTCTTGTGTAAATTTTGGGACAACCTTTATAACAACGATAATTGAAACGCAATATTTATTTATTTATAACTAAAATCATAATTTATTATTTTATCATTTGTATTGTTTTTTATTTACAACTCAATAAACTTTTTGCGTATTTCCACTTTTGTTACATCACTGTCAATTGACTGAGAATTGTAATTAAATAAATTTTCATTTACATAGAAGCCACTGAAGTATATAAATCAATTGTTTTCTAATTGAAAAGGCAATTATTGTTATTTATTTCTACGGGTTGATTCCTATTATTGCCACTGGATAATTTTAATTGAAAATTGATTTGGAATTTTCCAAAAACATCTAATATCTTGCCGAAATAGTTCTTCTTACTTAATATTTCATTGTCTTCACTATAATTAGTAATATTTGAATTATCTATAGCTGCACCAACATTATACAGATTGATCATTTTAGTTGACCAGACCAGACCAGACCCGACCAAACCAGACCAGACCAGACCAGACCAGACCAGACCAGACCAGACCAGAACAGACCAGAACAGAACAGAACAGACTAGACTACACCAGACCAGACCAGACCAGACCAGACCAGACAAGACCCGAAATACTAGCATCTCTATTTAATAATGCGTTGGAGCAGCAAAAGATAACGGTGCAGCTCAAAACTACGAGACTAATGCTAGTGAGGAAACATGAGAAGCCAGAGGACAAACCCCCGTCGAATAGACCTATCTGCCTACTTGACACCGTAGGAAAAATATTTCAGAGGATAGTGAAGAATAGACTCGAAGAGGAGCTCGGGAGAGCAGGATGCCTGTCAGGAGGGGCAAGTCTACCATCATGGCAGTAGAATGGCTGAAGGCAAAAAGGAAGGGTGCTCGCAAATAGTGGGCGGCAGTAATTATCCTGGATATCAGGAACGCGTTCAGCTCTGCGTCTTGGTCGAAGATTATGGAAGCGTTGAAGAAGAGAAATTTCTCGGCTTTCTTACTCAACATGATTGGTGACTACCTCTCAGACAGGTATGTAGAGAAATCTCGCAAGGGAAGAAGATGGAAGTGACCACAGGGGTGCCTCAAGGCTCTGGAAAATCCTTTACGATGGCGTTTTGAGGCTAAAGCTAGAAGAGGGTGCAACTAACTATTCTGGCATTTGCCAATGATCTGGTCATATTTGTGGAAGCCAGAGTTCCCAAGGAACTACAAGATATTGGTAACAATAGTAATAAAATGGATGGAAGATCATGAGCTGGAAATAGCAGGCCATATGTCGGAAGCGATAGTAATTATGGGACCTCTGAAGAGAGGCAGCAACCGTTTCAAGGTGCAGGTGACAGAAGTTATCCCCAAACGGGGGATTAAGTACCTAGGAGTCCATTTGGATGACAGGTGGAGGTTTAACAGACACATCCGAGAAGCGTGCGATAAAGCCAGCATACTTAATTGCTAAACATTGGCGGGCCCAGCACTGGGAAGAGGCGGATGCTATTTGAAGTGACTGACCTTGAGGATGTGTTGTGTGGAGAGCTCGGGAGAGCCATTAACGCCAGAAAATATTATCGGGTTCATGATTGGAAATGAGGTTTGCTTTAGAAAACTGTCTAGTACAATCAGAGACATCATTAGAACTAAGGAGAAGGAAGAGAGGGAGTATCGGGCAATACATTGATAGGTTCTATACCTAGAGAAATGAGAAGTCAACGGCCCTTTATCCCGGAGGCGGAGATAGAAAGAAAGGCGGAGATAATGTGTAGGAAGATTGTGGAGAAGATAGAGCGGTGCGGACTAGAGGTGGAGGAAGATAAGACGGTGGGGTTGCTAGTGAAGCAACGGAGCAAGACGAGGGAAGTGGTGGTGATGGTGAAGGGAATGAGAATTTGGATGGAAGAGTCTGTGTGGGGTGTGGTTGGATAGTCAATTATCCTTCAGAACGCACATGTTAAAATGGGGAAAGTGAGGGCAGCATGGCTGGGGAGATTGATGTGTAATGTGAAAGGGCCGGGAGAGTGGAAGAGAAGGGTAATTGGTAGGACGGTAGAGCAGAGTATGCTGTATGGTGCGGAAATGTGGGGTAAAAGAGCGGGAGTGAATGCGAGGGCTCCAGCGTGTGCAGAGAGGGATACTGCTGAGGGTGGTGCAGGGGTACAGGACAGTAGATGGACTGGCAGCAGCGGTACTGACTAGGACCTACCCATTGGACGTGTTGGCTAGAGCTAGGAGCAAACGCTGGAGGGGTGCGACCAAAGAAGAGGTACGGGAATGGATAGAGGAGGAAATGGAGAGAAGGTGGGAGGAGTATGAGGGCGCGCTAAAAGGAGCGATTGGATGGACCGGAAATTCGGGGAGGTGAACTAATTCTTGACACAGGTGTTCACTGGTCATAGGTCGAGAGTAGGGTACCTCCACAAGATTGGGAAAAGAGGGACTGGAGTGTGCGAGAGGTGTGAAGTGGAGGATGATGTGGGGCATGTATTTAGATGCTGGAAGAACGAGGAAGTGCTGAAGAAGTTGGAGAGGAAACTAGGGGAGGCAGTGTATTGGGAGAACATGGTGGAGATAATGTTGAGGGGGGAGGAGGAATGGATAGAGGTGAGTGGCGTAGTAGAGAGCAAGGTTAGGGGGAGAGAAGGGCTCGATATGACATGAGAGGTAGGAGTGATAGTTAGGGACAAGAAGACGGTGTGAGCGGAGAGTGTGCGAGGGACCGCCGCCCGTCTCGAAGTATGCTAGGGTAGAGATTCTGAGGCGGAGGCAACGGCGAGTTTTAGGCATCCCTTTGAGGATGAGTCCAACCTTGCGATGAGTCCTGGACCCATTCGAACATGAGTTTCCCATCTCGACCCGAAAAAAAAGGTAGGCGGCTGAATGGTGACAGCGAAGGCTGTGGAGTGACTCTTGACCGAATCCGCAACTAGGGACGCCTTCCCTAGGTGAAGATACCCACCACCACCAAAAAAAAAAAAGGTTAAATGAGGGTAAAGTTGCATTTTTAGGGAACCAATACTTAAATGTGTGTTATTTTTATTTATACAAGGGAAACAAAAAATGGTAAAACAAAATTTTATTTGATTTGACAATGGCTAGCTTTCCTTTTTCTACGACGTTTCGTGACTCCAACGAAATAATCTACTTTTTTTTACCTCAAGATATATGCACGCCATTGGGTGGTGTTTGCAATCAATGGGATTAAAATTTTTTATCTGTATTGACTTTAGAAAGAGTATAGCACTTGAAGTACTATAATCCCGCGTTTAATTTTTAATCGTTCTAGTTTCGTGAAAATTCTAAGAAGACACTGTAGCGTCAATTAACCAGTTTGGGTCTTAGAGGAAAAGCCTTATTCTACTTGTTTTTCACATGAAACTCGATGGTAAAAACGGCTTCCATTCGAAATAATGAAGCTTACATGTATCATGGGCTACCCGGTTGATTACATTAAAAATCAACAAAAAAAAAAAGGAAAAAAAACTGTAATTGTTTCAGTATCTAGGACAATGCTAAATACTACTCTTACAAAACAAATATAATAAATTTACAATCCACTTAACACTCTGCCAACATCGTTCCATTATTATTTCTAAAATTAACTGATCACATGTTCATAATACAATAATTATTAACTTATCTACATCATATTATAAAAATGGTGATTATTTCACTCACCTATCCTCAATGACATAATCCTTTTAGTCCTGTAAGTTCTTTCGTCTAACATGGCGTTAAACCGTTCCATATTTTAATTTTATACACGATAGTTTTAAAAAAAATTTTAAAAGTGTTCACGAACACGCGTCGAAAATGGTAAAAGTGAGATATTGAATGGAATAATGTAAAATGGGTGTTGGATTTAGTCACATGAATTCATTGATTTGCTTAATATTGGTATGTGTGTGTTCTGTGTGAGTGTGTCAATGAGTGATTAAAAATAACACCTGCCGGTATTAGACTAGATAAAAGCTGTGGCTAATGATCCGGCTACGTACGCTTATTAATCAACTAACTTTTTTTTGTAGACAAAATTATGCATGTTTATTTTTTTTTGTATTTTACTATTTTAGTCTTTTAAGTGTATTTTGATAGTTCAATATACTCTTTGTTGAACTCGATACAACACTCCATTTTCAATATTTTTATAGTTTATTTCAGAAAGGTATAGAGTAATAAAACCTCATTAGGTATGCAAAGGGAGCACAGAGTGACCCAACGAATATTTAAGCCACTTTCATAGTTTGGCATTGATTTCATTGTAAAATTCTTTCTTTTTATCAAGTGCAGGTAGTACCACCCGGGTTGGGGTCAATATATGGGTTTAGCCTATTGTTATCCATTCACAAACAGTGAAAATAGTGTGCCAAAGGTAGGATACTCGTAAAAAGGAAAGAATTTTATTTTAACAGAATAAAAATTAGGCATTATGTACATAGTATTAGGTACACTTATTTTTTATTGAACATTATACAAAAAATACATTATACAGAAATTAAATTATAAAAAATCATAATATTCTTCGTCATATGAGGAACTGTCATCTCCTCTTGAAGTTATAATTAACGGGTCGACGGTCCGATCCATGGAGGCTATACAAGGAGATCTAACTCATACGGGAAAATTGACAAAAAGTGTCCTCAAAATCGTCTATCTAAGCAGTTTGTTTTTTCACCGCGGCGTCGCGCATTGTACCTAAGATACCATTTTAAAACTGTCACGACAATAACCTTACTTTTTATATTTTACCAATTTGACAGTAGGCAAATAGTGAACATTACTTGTGAATTATAAAAACTAGAAAATTAAAATTGTTAAAAATTGATAATGTTGTTGAAATTTATTGCAATAGTGGTTGGTAGTGCAGATTATTTAAAAGGAAGACGTGAATTGAATTGAATTTAAGTAAACCAGAGTTTTTTCAGTTACCAAAAATAATAAGAAATATTCAAAGATAAAAATAAAGTAGGAAAGGAAATATTTATTATGATAGACTTATATTATATACCTTACTTGTGAGAAGTCTAGAAAAAGCACAATTGCACACAAAATACTTTACTTTTGCTGATGACATTATTATGTTCTATACAAGTACAATTTAAGAGAACTGGAAGAAAATCGGTGAACAAAGATTTGAAGAAAAACCAGAGATAGTTGATAAGGAATAAGCTGTAATACTAATTTGAAAATATTACTGGCATGTTATACAAAAAAATAGGAATTCAGTTGATGTTCAGATAAAAATAGGAAATGAAAATATAAATAAGATGAGAACATACATTGAAGCAAATATATTCATCAAATGAAATAAAATTTATGTTTGCCAATTATTGGTGCACTTTACCAATGTAGGGATTACTAAAACCATAAGACATTGAAACTAATCGGTGACACTTATTTCTTACCAATCTTCAGCTATTTAATTTCAGTGTGGCACACTTGTAGTATAACATTCATAGATAAAACACAGAGGATTCAAAATAGTGTAGAGAATGTTTTGTGCAAGTTCAGTTACAGAACGTCCACAGTTATATATTTTGTGTACGTACTTATGTATTTTACTAATTGTGACTTTCCACTGTGTTTGCTTCATTAGGAAATGAACTTTTGTAAATTGCAATTTTTGTATTTTTAAAGTACTTAAAAAAATTATTTTCATGTATGATACGGAATTATTTAAATATATTTTATATTGAAAATCTGTGCATGAACTAATGTCATTAGTAAGTTGTACCTATTGATTGAAAATATATTGTATTTTTCATTGTTATTGAGTTTTAAGACGTTGGGCTTCATCCTACACATGTTAAACCATTTCAGTATTCTTTTATAAGTTTTTGTAGCTTATTTACTGTTATTTTGAGATTATTATGACTGATCAAAGCGATGTCATCTATATACTGCAATATGTATGCAAATTTAAATGTTCTGTTGCTAAATCATAGTTGTAACAAGATAGATAGATTGTAGAGCAAATAGGACAGTGAGGAACACTGGAGAAGTCCTTAAATGTTTTGAATAAAACTGGTATTCACTTTTACTTGTGGTGTTCTATCACTAAGGTAGTTTTCAAGATTAAAAGAAAGTATTTAGAACACATCATTTCATATAGTTTGTAGAATATACCACAGTTCCAAACACCATCAAACGCTTCAGTAATGCCTAGAAAAATAGCAGCTCTATGTTTTCATCATAGACTAGAGGTTTGTATATTTGATGTCAGGTTCGATAGTGTGCATAGTTGAGCATCTGGTATCAAGATATACATGTATTTTCTGATATCCTTCAGTTAAAATTTTTTGCAAGAGTACCCGTAATCCTATAAAGCCTATTGGTAAATTGAGCAAAAAATATGAAGTATTCTAATTACCTTATTTTAACTTCAACAGTTCTCTTATTACTCATAATACCTAAGCTGAATAAGTATAACAGGCAATAGGATAGGTAGGTATCAAGTTAGAGACAAAATACTGATTGTATCTTTGAACAATGTTTAATGATCGAAGGATTGTACACTTTATATTTAGGTAAAAGAAGTTAAATAGTATGTAGTAAATTACTTCTCGTGCAACTCTCTGTATATTCAATATTTTCATAATTTCTTCTTGTAAAGGCTCGACCAGTTTGGAGGCAATCATCTTTTCGTTCATTTCATGGAAAATAACGTAAAATATTAGATAATATTAATTATGTAATTGTTTTATTACTTCTTATTAATAGGACCAAATTTGTGTGTTATTAGAGCTTATGACTACTGGCTATTTATCTATACATACTTTCTATGTTTTCAAACTACATTTCTTCTAGCTGCAATTCTCAGCCATTTAATATAGTACATTTGAAGTGGCACATTTCCTCCAAGCATTTCAACTGATTTTTCCTTTTTTTCCTCTGTTTTTTCATATTTTTGTTTAGCTAAGATTTCTTTACTATTTAGGAAGCCAGATTCTGAAAAGCTTTATATATAAGTATTGTATATCTCTTTATTCATCTTCAATTTATTTTTTATAATTGGGCAATACAACTTGTGAACTTGGTTCTAGAATATACTTACTTGCACGTAGAGTGTCTTCTTTATTCTTCAAATTTCTCTTTTAAAGACTTACACTCATTCTAACTGTGCTGGACCTTTAAGTGTGTTCTAAAATTCCATACTGAAGAGAAGACATAATAGTAGATATTCATATTTTTTATCACGTAAAAACATAAATAAATTCAGCAGCGCAGAATGGAACTGATTATTTTACCACCAAACGATTACAATTTTCGATATTTTTGAAAACGAGGACAAAATACGGATTTCTTATTCACAATATTTTTCATTTCTGTGACCTAACCTCATTTACCTCACATGTAAACAGCGAACTGTCAAAGAAGCTAGCAACCAATAAAACATCATGAACTCGAGTTTTATGATTGGCTGCCGTCAGATTTTTTGGTATCGCAACTTATGTGGTGCCCTCTATAATGACCAGAAATTGGAATACATGGAGTTCGATCTCCTTGTATAGCCTCCATGGTCCGATCGATCAAGTAGTCAAGATCCCACAATTTCTCCTCTTCTTTAATGACGTGCTGGACTGCTTTTCGCCAGTTCTCTGGTGTCACCTCCTTAATGGCTTGATCAAACAGTAGCTTAACGTCTTTCATTTTGAATGTCGTGTTGTGTCTTGCTACAAATCCTTTCACTTGCGCCCATATAAGTTCTATAGGATTTAGTTCGCAATGATATGGCGGTGTGCGCAGCACAGTTAAACTATGTTTTTCTGCTATATCTTCCACGGCGTATTTCATAAAACGATGTTTGTGTAAATTTGATATAGCTAATCAAATAATCTTCAAATTCAATACTTTCGGTGGTTAACCAGTCAATAATTTCTTGTTTTCTCCAAGATGAAGTTGGAGTCTTCTCTATGCGTCGAGAATGATTACTCGCGTTATCCATAACTACTACTGAATCAGCCGGAATATATTTTATCATTTCACCAAAATAGTCTTCAAAAACATCCGAATCCATGTCCTCGTGGTAATCTCCCGTATGGAACGACTGAAAGGTTAGCAAACCTTCTTTTAAAAATCCCCCTTCGCTTCCAATATGGACGATTATTAGTCTTTTCCCTTTACCTGAAGGCACCTTAATACCCGTTGACAGGCCTTCCATGTAAGCTTGGAGAGCACTGGTTATATTTTTGTCTTGCCACATTTTTGGTACTGTATAACCTTCATTGATCCACGTCTCATCAAGATAAAAGATTTTCTTCTGCTCTGTTCTGTACTGCTTTATACTTCTTAAGTATTTTCGTCGCCAGCAAACAATTTCATCGCTTTCCAGTAAAAGTGCTTTACGGTTATGCTTTTCCCAGGCAAAATCCATATTTCTCAAAGTGGTCCATAAAAGTTTTTTAGTTATCAACGGAATACTGTCATCCTGACCAAGCTCCATTAAAATCTTACCTAGGGTGGGAATTTCTTTTTTAAAATAAAAAGGTGAACTTTTCTTCGAATTACACTTTTGGTGTCTTCATCAAGGACTTTTACTGGTCTGCCTGTACTTTTCTAGGGAGGCTCCACTTGGCCTGCTATCTTTCTCCCCCGCAATAATTTAAAAACGGTGGACTTTCCAACTCCAGTCATTCGGGAACATCCGTCGGCAGTTTCTTGTACAGTAAATTTCGGGTAATCGTATTTTATTCAATCGTGTACATTTAAAATAATAAGTTTTTCATTCACTGATAGTGGAGAATTATTGGAACATCTTTTCGTTGGTGTAAATGTCGCCATTTTATTACTAATCTTATAATACTGTGAACACTATTTACGGCTTAACAGCAAATACAGATGCGTTAAACTAAACAAATATACTTATAAAGGTCTAAAAATTTTGGGTAAGGCACCTTGCGGCGCATGGTTGAGCCGAATCTGAAACAGGGTTGGAATTAGGCAGAGGTACTAATAGAAGGTTGAACGGTACCTGTTAAACGCAAAACGTAACTGTATAATCTACTACCTAAGTAATCCATACACAATATTTCGATATTGACACTTCAGTCCAGAAAACATACTTTTCCTAATTCTCTTACGCAATTACTTGAAATTTTAATATTACAAACAATACTATTTCAAGACCTACGCCTATGGCCGACACCGAAATTGAGCCGAACTGGACGGAATTCCCCATTTTATGACTCTATACCTTTCTGAAATAGACTTATATTTTTTTATTGCAGTAAGACATTTTTTTATGTTGTATGTAAATTTTTTTTAAACAATAAATTTGGTCTGACGAAAACCTGCAAAGTTACAAATCATCAGCACAGGTTATGCTGGAATAACAGATGTCGAAGAATAAAAATATATTATTCTACGCTTCACAACTAGTTTTGAAAAATATTTTTCAAAAACAGTGACCGTTCAACAAAGAAGAAACAACTACTTCCCGGGCTACATGCCCCGACAGATATTGAATTACACTTCTAAGTCAAACAAGGTTGGTAAATCTACAAGATTTAAACCAACCATTCTGGTTTGCAACTAGAAGGGATAACACAACTTGTAGACCGGTTTCGGCGTATTGCGCCTCATCAGTACAAGGTATATGTTATCGTCCGAGAGTTAATCTCGGACTGAAATGTGACTATAATCAACAACGGTACATATTGTCCAGTTACGGAAATATTTTTGTTGCGAAAATAGCGACATCTCACCTCTAAGTCACAAACCAAAATTCGAACGAGACAACAAATCACGTGGATTTGAGACGTTGAACGGTCACTGTTTTTGAAAAATATTTTTCAAAACTAGTTGTGAAGCGTAGAATAATATATTTTTATTCTTCGACATCTGTTGTTAAAACGCTTTACTAAATACGACAATTTTACAGGAAACTGTATTAATTCATTTATGCTGGAATAATTTAACGGGCCTTTTATTCCACCGGAATATTTAAATGGACCTAAATATGTAAATTTTCTTAGGAATAATTTAATAGATCTTCTTGATGATCTACCTTAACAACGTAGACTGTCAATGTGGTTTATGCACGATGGGGCCTCGCCACATTTTACACTGCGAGCTAGGGAATTGCTAAATGAAAACTTTACGGGTAAGCGGATAGGCTGACTCCTTTGTTAATCTCGAATATGTCCGTTTCACCTTTTTGTGTTTTTACCGTAACTGTTGGTTGTTTCAATCCAGATTAATTTTCTCAGTTTTTTGTTTATCTCCATAGTTTGAAGTGCTCTCATTAGTTGTTGTCTTTTTATTGAATCAAAGGCTTGTTCAAAATCAATAAATAGCATGGTGAGTTTTTTCCACTATTTGCTTCAGTATATGAACTGCGTCTATGGTTGATTTGCCTTTATTAAATCCGTATTGATATTGACCTAATATTGTGTTTATACTGCTTGCCAGTCTCTTTTGGATGAGTGTAGACAATATTGTATAGGTCGTGTTAAGTAGCGTAATTTGAGCACTTTCGTTGATCCCCTTTTTTATGTATTGTTACTATTTGACCTGATCTCCACTCTTCCGGCATCTTTTCATCCCTCCATATGCACCTTACTAATTCGTATATCTGTTCTGTCAGTTTTTCTCCTCCATATTTAATCAATTCAATATTTATTCCGTCACTTCCTGGTGCTTTCCCGTTTTTGCTTTTACTAATGATTTCTTTTATTTCTTCTAGCGTTGGTTCTGGTATTTGCTCTACTTCTAATTCTTCGTCTTCCGAAAATTCTTCCAGTACTTCCGTCTCTGTTAAGACGTTTTTAAAATGTTCCAACCATGTTGTTTATTTCGTCTTCTACCACTTTACCATTTTTGTCTTTTATTCCAATTTGTTTGGGCTTGGATACTCTATTTTGCTCTTTAATTTTTTGATAGAATAGTTTTGAGTTCTTATTATTATTTTCGGCATCTATTTTTTCTAGTATGCTATCCACCCAATCTCTTTTAATTTTCCTTACTGCCGTTTTTTTATCTTGTCATATTCGTTCTTTTCTTCGTCTTTGTTCGTTCTAAGCCATTGGCTCCAAGCATCCCTGTTTGTTTCCACTATTTTTCTGCACTCCTCATTATACCATCCTTTTTTTGTACTGTTCTTTTTAATGCCTATTACATTTACGATTTTCTTCATTAACGGCTGACATTTTTACAAACACTTTATTGTACAAAGCAGAAACAATAACTGTGTGACGAAAAATGTCAAAATTTTACCACCAATAGCAGCCGAGTAGGCAGGGCATTATTACTCTGTCTCTCTTAGTTGGTAATTTCTGGGACATCAAGTTAGGTGGCGAATACTGTATCAACATGTTAACAGTATTTTAGATACTCTAAATCTATTCCAAAATTCCTTATCATTCAATTTTGAGCGGTTAACAAACCCGTTAGTAAAACTCTGGTTACCCTCTGATCCAATCTGGTACAACTTACAACACCCATTTTGTTTAAACCAGTAGTTATGGTTTAAACCTTGTTTTAACAATGTGGGTACGTACAACTCGACCATAGCCGGACAGACCAGCCAGTTTGGCCGGACATTTGGGTAAAAAGGCAGCACACTATCTATACTATTGAGAATTTTGTGTCTCAGTACTAATAGGTACGACAAAAAAATAGGTTGTAAAATCAAGCTTTTTTTATTATTACCATAAATCTTGTTAAATTCTAATGAAATATAAATAAAATCGAATGCCAAGTTAATCTAAGTACTTTATTTTTAATCAGTCAAATAAAGTCATCAATCAAAATTAAATTCGAGATAAACAATTATCAACTTTTTTAAATTCTTCTTAAATTCTAATGAAAGGCAATTGCACAAATAAGTATTATTTATAGTTGACGTAAAACTTATAGTGTAGAGATCTAATCGTATATCCCCCTTAAGTTATGTTGGAAGGTATTAATATTATTTTTGTCTACTTACCAAACATAGTTCTATATTGTATTTGTTGTTACGTAATTGTTGAAAGGGCGTTCGGTTTAAACGGGATACCAGGCGTGAACTGAACCCTTTATGTATGTACACTTTCAGAAAAATACTACACTCTTTCTCGATGTCAGACCACTAACTAATGAGTCAAAACATGTGGCGATCGTAAAATCAACCCCTTTCAAAGATAACTAGTTATAGTTCAGTCAAAGATGTAAAAAATAATAAAATATTTGAAATTTATATTTCTACTTATTCTTAATAAAACGAGTCCTGTATCGCCTCAAATACAATAGGGTCGTAAAATTCGGCACAATGTTTAAGGATTCATTAATATAATAAGCCTTTAAATTAAATATTTTAGAAGGTCTTGAGATAAATAAAAACAAATATTCAGGTAAATTAATCTTCTTAACGACCAAATAAATATCAACCATTCCCCATTATTAAACTTATTTGCCTAGAAGATAGGTCAGGAGGGATTGTTGTCAATGAATTTCCAGTCCTTTTCTTGATTTCTTTGATAACCGTTGGAAAAGTACACGCTATGGCACTTTTCCGCACCCAAATGTCAAACACCTGTCAACTTTTTTTGACAATCCCACATATTTATTATAGTGAATTTCTGGGTGTACAAATTTTAAATTTAAACCAAAAGTAAGCAAACTATTTATTTCATTATTTATTATCTAATTACGAGTCTAATTGTAAAGAAAGTGACATGGTGGATGGATATATATTGACGATTCGATCTCAAAAAAAAATGGAAATTGCCAATAAAATCGAAAAATCTATTAGGGTTTCTACTTCATATATTATTCCTAAGCATCAACATCTTCGCTGGGAAACACTAATATTACAATTAATGAAAACTTATTATCCAAAAAAGTTACAGCAGGCATAACAATTCAAAATTGTTCAAATTCCACTATTAACTGATTTTTCTATATTTTATTTTCATTTTGTAAATTCTTTCTGTTCAAAGTTTAAATAATTTGTTAATTTTTTCGTATTTTCTTCTAATTTGTCAATTATTTTTGTGTTTTCTCAGTTTCATCGATTTTTTCTCCACTTTTGTCAATTTTTTTTCGTTTTCTTTTCTTCAATTTTGTAAACTTTTTCCAACTTTTCCATGATTTTCTCAAATCTTGTTGATTAATTATTTTGTTTTCTAAATTTATTTTCGTAGTTTTCTCCATTTTTGTAAATTTGTCTGGTTTTTTTTCTGTTTTTTCAAGTTTTCCGTAGTTTTCTACAAGTTTGTAAATGTTTTCTTCAAAAATCATAATTTTCTCGAATTTTGTGGTTTTGTCCATTTTTTCTTGTTTTCTAAATTTATTTTCGTGTTTTTCATCAATTTTGTAAATTTCTTTTTGTTTTCTCAATTTTCCCGTGGTTTTCTTAATTTTTGTCGTTTTTATCTTTTCTGTTAATTTTTTCGTAGTTTTCTAAAATATTATAAATTTTTCCCATCTTTTCCGTGGTCTTCTCCAATTTTGTCAGTTTTTTTTGTCTTTTAATTCTATTTTCTCAATTTTTTTCGACTTCTAATACTATCTTTTTCGTAGACTTCCACGATTTTTTCAACTTTTTCGTGGTTTTCTCCAATTTTGTAATTTTTTTCTTCTAAATTCCTAATTTTTGATGTTTTTCTAGAATTTCTTTGATTTTGACAATTTTTACTTTCGTTTAATTTATTTTCGTGTTTTTCCTCAATTTTGTAAATTTCTTTTTGTTTTCTCAATTTTCCCGTATAGTTTTTGTCGTTTTTATCTTTTTTGTTAATTTTTGTGTTTTTCTCCGATTTTCTAGATTTTGTACATCTTTTCCGTGGTCTTCTCTAATTTTGTCGTTTTTTTTGTCTTTTACTTCTATTTTCTCATTTTTTTCGACTTCTACTACTATTTTCATAATTTTTTATCGTGGTTTTCCACGATTTTTTCAATTTTTTCGTGGTTTGTAAATTCTTTCTGTTCAAAGTTTAAATAAAATACCTAAGTATATAAATTACTGTTTTTCTTTTATTAATAAATGTGGTTGTAGAAAGAATATTGTGTACAATTTGTACGCAAAAAAATTATATGGTGGTAAGGAATTGCTAACGCTGTTTCTTAATTTTTTCGTATTTTCTTCTAATTTGTCAATTCTTTTTGTGTTTTCTCAGTTTCATCGGTTTTTTCTCCAGTTTTGTTAATTTTTTCGTTTTCTTTTCTTCAATTTTGTAAACTTTTTCCAACTTTTCCATTGTTTTCTCAAATCTTGTTGATTAATTATTTTGTTTTCTAAATTTATTCAACAATCTTTCTTAGTTTTCTCCATTTTTGTAAATTTGTTTGGTTTTTTTTCTGTTTTTTAAAGTTTTCCGTAGTTTTCTCCAATTTTGTAAATTTTTTCTTCTAAATTCAAAATTTTTCTCGAATTTTGTGGTTTTATCCATTTTTTCTTTTTTTTGCTAAATTTATTTTCGTGCTTTTCCTCAGTTTTGTAAATTTCTTGTTGCTTTGCTTTCTCAATTTTCCCGTGGTTTTCTGAATTTTTGTCGTTTTTGATCTTTTCTGTTAATTTTTTCGTAGTTTTCTCTAATTTTGTAAAGTTTCCCATCTTTTCCGTGGTCTCCAATTTTGTCGGTTTTTTTTTGTCTTTTTCTTTTATTTTCTCAATTTTTTTCGACTTCTACTACTATTTTTTTGATTCATTTTCGTGGTTCTCTTCAATATTGTTGAATTTCGCGATTTTTCTCCCCAATTTTGTAAATTTTTTCTTCTAAATTCAAAAATTTTATCGAATTTTGTGATTTTGTCCATTTTTTCTCTTGTTTTCTAATTTTATTTTCGTGTTTTTCCTCAATTTTGTAAATTTCTTTTTGTTTTCTCAATTTTCCCGTGGTTTTCTTAATTTTTGTCGTTTTTTATCTTTTCTGTTAATTTTTTCGTAGTTTTCTCTAATTTTATAAATTTTTCCCATCTTTTCCGTGGTCTTCTCCAATTTTGTCTTTTACTTCTATTTTCTCTCAATTTTCCCGTGGTTTTCTTAATTTTTGTCGTTTTTTATCTTTTCTGTTAATTTTTTCGTAGTTTTCTCTAATTTTATAAATTTTTCCCATCTTTTCCGTGGTCTTCTCCAATTTTGTCTTTTACTTCTATTTTCTCAATTTTTTTCGACTTCTACTACTACCTTTTTCGTGGTCTTCCAGGTTTTTTCAATTTTTTCGTGGTTTTCTCCAATTTTGTTGAATTTATCGCTTTTTTCTCTCCAATTTTGTAAATTTTTTCTTCTAAATTCAAAATTTTTCTCGAATTTTGTGATTTTGTCCATTTTTTCTTTTGTTTTCTAAATTTATTTTCGTGTTTTTCCTCAATTTTGTTTTGTTTTCAAGTTTTCAGTAGTTTTCTCCAATTTTGTAAATTTTTTCTTCGATTTTCCTAATTTTTGATTGTTTTTTAGAATTTCTTTGATTTTGACAATTTTTACTTTCGTTTAATTTATTTTCGTGTTTTTCCTCAATTTTGTAAATTTATCTTTGTTTTCTCAATTTTCCCGTATAATTTTTATCGTTTTTATCTCTTTTGTTAATTTTTTTGTGTTTTTCTCCGATTTTCTAGATTTTGTCCATCTTTTCCGTGGTCTTCTCCAAATTTGTCGGTTTTTTTGTCTTTTACTTCTATTTTCTCATTTTTTTCGACTTCTACTACTATCTTTTTCGTGGTCTTCCACGATTTTTTCAATTTTTTCGGGGTTTTCTCTCATTTTGTTGAATTTTTCGCTTTTTTCTCCCCAATTTTGTAAATTTTTTCTTCTAAATTCAGTTTTTCTCGAATTTCGTGATTTTTTCCATTTTTTCTTTTGTTCTCTAAACTTATTTTCGTGTTTTTCCTCAATTTTGTTAATATTTTCTTCTGTTTTCTCAAATTTCTCTCAAAGTTTTCTCCAGTTTTGTTAATTTTTTCTTCAATTTTGTAAACTTTTCCATGAATTTCTCAATTCTTTTGTTTTCTAAATTTATTTCTGTTTTCTCGTCGTTTTCTTCATTTTTGTAATTATTTCTTTTTTTCTGGTTTTCTAAGTTTTTCGTAGTTTTCTCCAATTTTGTAATTTTTTTCCGTTTTCTCAATTTTGGCACTGGCAAGTTCAATCCTGCTCGAGCGTTATAACAGAAATTAATCCTCCTTGATATTGATATTGACCTTGATGTTATAACGTTATACTGAAATTAGATAGTCTGGGAGCTAATCCAAAAATCAATAAAAAATCTTGTGATAAATAAAATGGATTAAAGAGCATTTTTCAAGGTTTACTGATTTTTTTTTCACAAATAAAATAATTTTGTTTCTACATATTTCGAATTTTTGTGTGGCCTGAATCTGCAAACTAATTGTCAAAAACGACATTTTTTCACAAAAACAATTTTTAGTCGCAAAATTGATATAAGCCAGAACTTTTAGCCAGAAACTTTTTTTGTCTGGAATCTACAAGCTAAATGTCAAAAATGTGCCGACCATAAAATCGTCCCCGAGCAGGTAGCAACCGATAATTCTACCCTTAAATTCATCCCATAAATACATAACTAAATTCGTCCCTGAGCAAAGGATTATAATATTCTTAGAAATTACCACGTAGTCAAGGGCGTCGATATGGGGGTATATGTTGTAGTAATTTGGGCATTTTTTATTATTGTATTTTATATCCACCCACTTTTAATCTTTTAATCTAATTTTGTATGAGCAACATTCGAGAATAATTACTTGTGGTGGGGAAAAGTTTATCTGAATTTATGTAAGACTGAAAATAAAATAAGATGAAATAATTACTTGGTGCCAACATTTTTTTATGTAGAAAGAAAATCTTTATTTAGCAACAAACATTATGAATTAATGAAGTAATTGCAACTGCTTGAGAATCCATTAATGCTCTGGCTGCCGAACTATCTTTCCAAGTCGCAATTGACACGTCATAAAAAGACGGTATTTTTAGAAAACATCATTATTATTAAGTATGTAAAAATTCAAATACAAACAGCCCATGTTATCAAATATCACTCGATTAAAATTATGAAACAAAATTTAATGACACAATTGTATACAAGAAACAAAAATATATAAAACATAATTCTGTTGAAATAAAATAAGAAAAAAAATTAAACTGGATTCTATTTTCCAAGGTCCACCACAATACCCTGATTTGGTGCCAAGAAACTTCTTATCCTCGAAAATTAACTGCATGTTTATGCTTGAAGAAGTCAAAATTAATAAGTTTTTGATGGGTATTTAAAAAGTGTATAGAAAATGCCAATTCTAATTGAAAGGTGTTTTTTTTGCACGCCACTGTCCAAACACATTTATGTTCGTTAAATATAATTTGGAAAATAACTACGCGATTATCGACAAGTTTTTTGTTACATTTAAATTATACTCTCCAATATTTAATGTTATTTATGATATTAAAATAATACAATTTGTATGTAAATATCTAAGTATTCAATTCAATTGTTAGGCACTAAGAAACTATGTAAAATTATACCCAATTTAAATAAATAATGAAAAAATTATTTAATGGGAAAACTGTTTTTTTTTAAATTAGGTAATTCCCATGATATTATATTCAACAAAATAATAAAATATGCAATTCTACAATATTTTATCATTAGTGTTTCCCCATTAGTCATATCCTGTACAAAATGGATGAGGATTCAGAATGCCCTTCAACTTCCCACTTTGAAATTTTCGCAAACAACCCAGAAGAAGCCCTTGACTACAAGAGACAGCAATTTGGAAAACCGTAAAATTCTGTCCTCTAATTGTTGTGCAGAATCTTCCAGCACTGACTGGGCTGCATATACACCAGCCATGTTAAAAAAGCCATTGCCTGTTCCATTACAGCAGCCAGAAAATAAAGTGAAGAATTCAAAGTCTACTTCTCGAAAGCTTAGCGCTAAACTGGAAGACATGTCCAATCACAAGGTCATTAACATTTCTGTTAATTCAATGGCAGCAATGATTTCTTCATTCACTTCTGGTGGATCCACATCTCCCATAGATATTGCAATATTGTGAAGAATAACTGCTGCCATAACCACAGATTCTACTTTTTCTTGTTTTAATCGGATTCCTAAGGCAAGAATTGGGAATCTTCTTTTTAAAACTCCAAATGCTCCCTCTATGGGGTTCCTTGCCCTAATTTGTGCTTAATTGAATAGATTTTCAGCTGGAGTTTGAGGGTTTAAGAGAGGAGTTATAGTGTAGTTTTTTATGGCATATCTGCTACAAGAAAATTGTCACCATATACTCTATTTTCAAAATCATTTCTGACTCTGCTATTTCTAAATATATTGGAGTCATGAGCAGATCCCGGCCATCGGCACACAATATCCTGAAATTTGAGTTCGGCATCGCAAATTGCTTGTACGTTAAATGCGAAAAAACTTTTTCGGTTTCTGTAAATTTCAGCATCTGCTCCCCCAGGTGACAATAATTTTACATGGGTTCAGTCCAATGCTCCAATACATCTCGGTAGCCTGGCGATATTGAAAAAACCTTGTCTAACACTACATAATTCATCTTCATTTCTTGGCATTTTTATAAATTCTCTCCCCAATTGAGCCAAAGCTTCTAAAACCATATAAACTTTTCGGCTTGCTGTTGATTTGTCGATACCACCAAAGTCTCCAACAACTTGCAGAAAACTCCCAGTAGCCAAAAAACGCAGAGTAATGCATTCCAAGTATCGATAAATTTGTAGTGTATCGATACCTTGCGATAAGGGATTTTTAGTGGTAGCGGCAAGTGGCGTTATCTATAGTGATGAGCGATATCGTGATTTTTTAATCACGTTGTGAAATGATGTCGTGCTTTTTTTAACGAAATTAAAAATAAAAAACGAAAAATGTGGAGTTTTTTGCGTTTTTCGAGCTAGTTTTGAGGTTAAGTGAAAAAGTCACTAATAAAAATGTTGTAGATTTTCTCAAGATCTACAACTTTTATAATCAACTTTTTATTCTTGGAACTCAACTTTGGCCGGAAATCGCAATAATGTATTCTTCCAAGCCCCCCAAAAAAAGTGTTTTTTACCGAAAAAACGTCATAACTCGAAAAATTTCCAATATTTTAATTTGAAATTTTTTTTCATGGTTTGTGACTATCAAAGCTACCTTCTACTAAATTTTCATCAAAATCGAACATTTTTTAACGAATCTAAAAATAAAAAACGAAAAATGCAGTTTTTTGCGTTTTTCGAGCTAATTTTGATGTTATGTGAAAAAGTCACTAATAAAAAAGTTGTAGATTTTCTCAAGATCTACAACTTTTATAATCAACTTTTTATTCTAGGAACTCAGCAACCCCCCCAAAAAAAGTGTGTTTTACCGAAAAAACGCAATAACTCGACAAATTTGCTATATTTCAATTTGAAATTTTTTTTCATGGTTTGTTACTATCAAAGCTACTTTCTACTAAAGTTTCATCAAGATCTACAATTTTTGACGAAACTAAAAATAAAAAACGAAAAATGCAGTTTTTTGCGTTTTTCGAGCTAATTTTGAAGATATGTGGAAAAGTCACTGATGTAAAAGTTGTAGATTTTCCCAAGATATACAACTTTTATAATCAACTTTTTATTCTAGGAACTCAGCAGCCCCCCCAAAAAAAGTGTGTTTTACCGAAAAAACGCCATAACTCGAAAAATTTCCAATATTTCAATTTGAAATTTTTTTTTCATGGTTTGTGACTATGAAAGCTGAAAGCCACCTTCTACTAAGTTTTCATCAAAATCGAACATTTTTTAACGAAACTAAAAATAAAAAACGAAAAATGCAGTTTTTTGCGTTTTTCGAGCTAATTTTGAGGTTATGTGGAAAAGTCACTGATGTAAAAGTTGTAGATTTTCCCAAGATCTACAACTTTTATAATCAACTTTTAATTCTAGGAACTCAACTTTGGCCGGAAATCGCAATAATGTCTTTTTCCACCCCCCCAAAAAAAGTGTTTTACCGAAAAAACGTTATAACTCGAAAAATTTCCAATATTTCAATTTGAAATTTTTTTTTCATGGTTTGTGACTATGAAAGCCACCTTCTACTAAGTTTTCATCAAAATCGAACATTTTTTAACGAAACTAAAAATAAAAAACGAAAAATGCAGTTTTTTGCGTTTTTCGAGCTAATTTTGAGGTTATGTGGAAAAGTCACTGATGTAAAAGTTGTAGATTTTCCCAGGATCTACAACTTTTATGATCAACTTTTTATTCTAGGAGCTCAACTTTGGGCAGAAATCGCAATAATGTCTTTTTCCACCCACCAAAAAAAGTGTTTTACCGAAAAAACGTTATAACTCGAAAAATTTCCAATATTTCAATTTGAAATTTTTTTTTCATGGTTTGTGACTATGAAAGCTACCTTCTACTAAGTTTTCATCAAAATTGAACATTTTTTAACGAAACTAAAAATAAAAAACGAAAAATGCAGTTTTTTGCGTTTTTCGAGCTAATTTTGAGGTTAGGTGGAAAAGTCACTGATGTAAAAGTTGTAGATTTTCCCAAGATCTACAACTTTTAATTCTAGGAACTCAACTTTGGCCGGAAATCGCAATAATGTCTTTTTCCATCCCCCCAAAAAAAGTGTTTATCGAAAAAACGTCATAACTCGAAAAATTTCCAATATTTTAATTTGAAATTTTTTTTCATGGTTTGTGACTATCAAAGTTACCTTCTACTAAATTTTCATCAAAATCGAACATTTTTTAACGAAACCAAAAATAAAAAACGAAAAATGCAGTTTTTTGCGTTTTTCGAGCTAAATTTGAGGTTATGTGGAAAAGTCACTGATGTAAAAGTTGTAGATTTTCCCAAGATCCACAACTTTTATAATCAACTTTTTATTCTAGGAATTCAACTTTGGACGGAAATCGCAATAATGTCTTTTTACACCCCCCAAAAAGGTGTTTTTTACCGAAAAAACTAGCAATATCTCGGATCGTTAACGTATCGATACTTCTAGTATCGATAAATGAATATTCGATATTCTACTGTATCGATAGTTTACGTTCCGATCCGTAACGATACCTAATATCGATACTTTCTAGTGTATCGCACAACCCTACCCGAATCTCATTCCACAACAAAAACCCCACTTAGCATTGTGCAACTGGGATATGATAAATGGAGATGAAGTTATGATACAGCCAGTCACGAGGGGCGCTGCAATCGAATAAGCTACGGCTACATTGATGCATCTCGCAGCATGTTATTGGCGCTACCAACTGTCAAGTTAATTTTTGAGGCAATAACACCAATCAGATAAACTCTTCTTATGCATGAACGTTGCATATGAAGTTGACTTTTTCGGCGCTGATTGTGTTTTGGTTCGGCCATTGTTTATTGTTTGCATTGGTTTGCAAGGTGTGTTCTGTTCTTTGCAGTTGTGCTAATTGATTCTTTTTTTAAATTTATTATTTTTAATACATTTTTTAGTTGCTTCTTTGTGTATAAAGATGGAAACCATCACTCACAAAAACAAAAAAAAATGCTGTGTCCCAGGATGTACTGACATCACCAGTAGTCAATATCGTTTCCCGAATCCCAAAAAAGAATTGAATATGTTACAAACGTGGTTAAAACATTGTAATCAATGGTTATACACAGTGAAAGACTAAGTAACATGTCTGCAGAAGCTATTTACAAAAATGTTCGTCTTTGCGAAAGACATTTCAGTGATGAGATAAAGTTAAAATAGGAAAAAGAGGTGTGAAGAGAACAGCGATTCCGGCTTTATTTTTATTAGATTATTAGAAGTTAAAGTATAAGGGATACCTCTCCTAGTGTGTCAAATATTGTTACAACATTTAAAGCTCTTCTAATTAACAACTTTCTGTCATCACATTCACCATACCCTAATTGTGAAGAGAGTGTGACTGAGGGGGCTTTGAACAATCTTCGGTTTTTTCTAAGTGGTGAGTACTCTTCTTGAACCACATATAAATTGGGATTTACCCTCAAGAATCTCAAATTTTAAGAGAACTCCAGTGGGAAAATGTACAGTTACATACATTGCGGGATACGTGGCCAAGAAAATTTTGAAAAGTCTCAATTGTAATGATTGCAAAGCCAATCTTTTGTTTAGAGAAAATGATGGCAATTTAGATTTTATTACAGCCAAAACTTATCAGAACTCGGAAATGACTGTACCCGGAACATATATGACATTATTTAGTATCAGAATCTCTGGCAATGCTATTTTATACAATCCCGAGAGTGTGTCATTTAACCAATATACATGCTACTTTTGACATATTTAAATTTTGTACCTGTTAATTGCAAAATACATTCAGTTACAGGTGCAAAATTATGTAAATTTATAGTTAGATTTTGTTTGTACTTCTGGTGTAAAAAGGTAAATAAAATTGCCAGAGGTGATGACCAAAAATTCATTGCATACCTTAAAAGCAAACCGGATTCATATTTGGTAGATCCGATCAAGTTGAAAGCCAACAAAAAGTTTATTGGTAGTGTTATAACCAACAATTAAAACTAATCGAGTCTTGCAATATCAACTACAATTGGTCAAGGCAAGTAAGACAGTTTTCCATTGATTTGAATGTATTCGATTACTGGAATAATTTTTCATCATTCAACTTTTCTGTTTTACGCTAAATATAACACACATTTTCACAAAGTGGATGTCAATCTTGTGTCTATAAGTATTCTCATATGTCTTTATATAGAATTTTTGATATTTCTGAAGCACCAAGTCTGTATTTACAAAAGAAGGTACCTATACAAGTCACCCGCACCCTGGCTCAATTACATATGGCTAATGATTATAAAATTAAATTTATGTTTAATGGTATTGACCCGAAATTAGTTTGCTCTATATGTAACAATCAAGAAAAGGAAACACTTCTACATGTTTTTTTGAGTGTCCCATAAATACTGTGATGAAGCGCAATATATCTTGAATTTTCTGTTTGGACCCTTACTTTGTGGAATCTACTCATATTAATGTTATAAATGAAACTAACTGTTTATAATTAAATAGTGGAATTAATTAGAAACAGTTAGTTTCATTTATAACAGCAATATATCTTGTTTACAGAATGTAGATGCTTTAATTAATGCTTTGCAAAATATTACAAATGAGAAAGCTATGGTGATAAGCCAATACATCTCAAATACTCAAAAAATACTCATACATACTCAAATTAAGATCCTTTATATTAAATGAATGAGATTTATTATTCTCAGTCTAGCTGACTAATTATATCAAAATATTTATGTAATTTTATGTGTTTGTAACCACTTGTTGCTGTAAGCAAGTTCTTAGAAGCAATAAATATATTATTATACCTATATAAAATTTAGTGTATTTTTTATTATCGTATTTTATATCCACACAATATTGTATGAAAATGGTAAAACCACTAAACAAATATATAAGAATTGTATTTTTATTTAATTGATATTAATTTTGTTGTTTATTTTTCTTTTACCTATAAACAATTTAATAATATATAGACTAGATAAATTACCTTTGTTTTAATGCCCCATACTATAAAGTATTTATGATCCAATAACTCCGAAATGGTTTATTAGATTTTGAGGTTGACAACAGGAGCTGGTTTCATTTTAAGTATTTTTTCCGACATTAAAATATCAATTCCCAGTAAAGTTATTACTTTTATCCTATACAATTTCATAAAATTCAATGTTGATTAAAACTACAAATTAATTTTAAATTTGGTGTACAATAGTTAGAAGACTAGTCTTGAAGATGGATAAGGGACATATATTAAACATAGTTGACTTTTTAATGTAATAATAAAGAATATCTTCGAAATCACCTCGCGTTTTTAACCTCAAATATCTCAAACCGCTATATAATTAATTTAAGACTTTTTAAATTTTACCGCTAAAATCAGTCACGGGAGGCGCTAGTAACTGCATCCCATAGAAGTTGCAATGCTAAGTGGAGCTGTATTGTGCCTCATTCCAACACCACATTTCTATAATGAAAGATCCTTTGTCGATGCCACTGCACATTTCTCCGTATATTAATTTGGAACAATGTCGATGTCGCGGCCTTGCCAGCTTTGAATTGCAATAAATCTACAGGGTCAACAATAAATTACTTGTCCTAGGTTCAGCATGTCATTTCAAGGAGTTGAGACTTTTAGAAATAGTAATTATTTCAATTATCACTTATCACATACAGTATCATCCGAAAATGTTCAATATCCATTTTTGATCCGGCCTCCGACCTAAAGCACCGTATTTAAGTTTCGACGAATATTACTGGCTATTTTTAGATCTCCCGATATAAGCAGTGTTGACCAGTTACAATTTTAACGATAATTCAGGAAATTATAATATTGTGTACCGACGAGAAGTGTAGTAGGTACAACGAAAAGTTAATTTTCTTGATTTATTCAAATGTCTCGTATAGCCCGTTCAGTACAAAAACCGTTGCACGTCATCAAAGTGTCGAAAAAGAGACGTTCGTTTATATCATAGCCATATTTTTGCGATCTAGCGTCTTTAAGCGGATTAAAGCGTTTCATTTTCGCGAATAAGTAATGACGTCACGCTTAAAAACGCTTGAAGCGGAAACTGGCGTGGTCGGGAGTGCGCCAGAAAACTTTGAAGCGGTTCAGCTGCTGTTTGTCATTCAATTGACAGCATTGACAGAATAAATTGATAGAGAGTGGACCAATGGAATTTCAATAGTTCATAAAAATGTTTCTTTAGACATTCGAAATAAAATATAAAAGTCATAATTTAGATAACGGCTTATCCATTCTTCCTCACAAATTGATCTGATGTGATAGTCTCTTGGAATTGAAGAAATTATTTGCAAACTTTTTATTCTTCTTGAGAGCTGATTTCTCATTACAAGGACCACCGAAAAAGCTGTATCCTCACTGAGCACCTCCTCCTTTTCATTCTAAATTCTAAGATCACAAGTTTTAACAAAAGCAATATTATTATACCTATATTAATATTATGTTGCTTACTACAGTTTCAGAATTTCAGAAATAAAAAAATAAAGAAAGTAAAGTATGTATGTGTCGTGAGAGAAATGTCATTGTCATATGTCAGAATATCGCTAGATATTTCCATTTTTGCGAAGTTAAGCGTGACGACACCGTTATGAGGTCACGCTTAAGCTACACTGTTAATCCGCTTAAAGACGCTAGATCGCAAAAATATGGCTCATGTCATTCGATTGCTGCTGTCAATCCTCTGTCAATCACTATGTTAAGCCTCTCTAAACTCAATAAATATTGAAATTTGTAGGTCGCATTGTATTAAAGAATATAAATATATGTTTAAAGAAAGGTTTCGTAATTAATTTCATATCAAATACAGCTCGTTGGTTAATTAAATATTAAACTCAAACTAACGTCAGTCTTAATAAAAACTTTTTATGTTGGCAAAAATGTGCGCTGTTGCCGCGATTAAAATGGTTTATTTCAGGTTCAGTTGACGTCTTGACATTTTTGGGGTTATGTTGTGACAAAAACTGCAAAGAACTGTGAGTAATTTTTTACAAGTAGTAATGAGTTATCAAAGTTAAAGTCACATCCAAAAAAACGTATAAATGAAACTTAATAATACTGCAATAGTTGATGCATTTACTCCTGATACTATTTACAGCGTTTATGAAGCAAGTATGTATAAGTTCAATATTATATCCAATCAACTGTATTTATTATATTCTGTTACATTATTCTTAATACTTGGCAATTATGCATGGACATTTATTTACAGATAATCATGTCACTTTAGGAATGTTACAGCAGTAATTGGATGAAGAACAAATAATTATTAAATGTAGAATGTTCCTGAGTAGTTTACTAAAATATGATACATCCACAAAGAGGACTTATGGAACTTTCAACAAAAATAAACCACACTGTATACATTGGTTTTTATTAATAATCCTGAATTTTCCAAAATGGTGCTGTAGGCTGTTCATGTCAAAAGGTATGTTACAATGAGAATGTAAAATTTTAGAAAGCAAAATTGTTTTTATTCTATATATTTTGTATTACATGCTGAGAATGAAAATGGTTATATTGATGGAGCAGAAAGTATATTTTTATATGAATCTCAGATGAGTTATTATCATGGGAAAATGAATGAAGAACATGTTTTTAAATGGTTTGAAAACCAATTACTTACTATTGAATCTTTCTTATTATGGACGATGCTTTTCGATAATATTAGGTTAATGACACAATATAGAATTCAATCAACAAAAAATGTTGAAGCTGAGCTTATTTATATTACAGCCTAGTAAGTAGATACAAACTGTATTTGAACAGTGATATAGCAAATTATATGATAGAATTCAGAAGACTACACAATTAGTTTAATACATTCAAAATTCTTACTTCAAATTATACCTAATAGACTATAAATGCTGTTTTACTTTTATTTTTACAAAAATAATAATATAGGTTATTTGAATACTGCCCTTTCAATAAATGTTTTTTTCAGAAACAAACCCCCCAACAAAATACATTGTGGATATGATAGAACAGTATAGTCCAAAGTATTACCTACCATCTTTTTCAAAATCCTATTCAGTTAATACTGGCTACTGCCAAGCAAGCCGATAGATGCATTCCAGAAGTTGCGGGTTGGAATTGGTTTGTCCGTGAACCTCTCAAATTTGAAAGATTTCTATTTGACAATTATTGTTCTACCTTATTTAAAAAAATAGTATTACAAACTTTTCGGTGTAGTAACTAATTTATAAATTTGCAATGTTTCTTTTAAATAAAACAATTCCATAAAAATTGGGGTGGCATTATTTATTATTTCATTTTAATCATGATATTCAAAATAAGTAATTCAGGCAGCATTTTCTAAAGGTACATGTGTATATCACAAAGTTTTATAAAAACTACAAAGAATTAATTTAATAGTTTTTATTGAATTGAAACGGCTCATTTGATCAATCGTTTTATTAGCAATACTTTCAGTTGCGGTAGATGCTGGAGAGCTAAAACAAAATGGTAAATATAAATTTGGATTGATTAGAAGATGATGGAGTGATAAATAATTCACCAATATACTGATAATTATATGTATTGATTTCAGTGCTACGATTTAGTCAATCATTCGCATATACCTTCACTCGGAAAATAGAATGGATTTGCTCTCCTTTTCTGAGCTGTGGTGGTGCTTGCTGAAAAATTTTCTTTTGCTATGATCATATATCTCAGGATGATTTTCCTTGTTGAGAATGACCTACACACTAAAGCTTCACATCCCGGCTTTTCTAAAAAAATTTAAGATTTATTTCAACAAAATATAAAATAAAATTGCCTACCTTTAAAAAGGAGGTAGATCCAGGTTATCAGAACTTTTTTATATATAATTTGTCTGTAAACCTTACATCAATCTTTCATATTGTAGTGACAACATTTTAGAAGCCAACATGTACTTAGGTAATTGTAACCTAAAAATTATATTAGAGAATATTTTTTCCTTGATACTATATATACATACATGCATTTTAAATACTAGAATAGTTCCATAACTTCTAACTAATTAAGTGTGTGGTATAAACATACAAATAAAAGTGTTAACTATTCCATACATACCTTTTTAGTGCTAAAAATAATTACATAGTTTTTAAAATAAGAGTTTCTTAGTGCTATACGGATAACATACAAATTAAAATTTTATATGTAACATCTCTGTATGTAACTGAAATAAGTCGTTTCTTTGCACGCAATAACCATCAATAACTAAACCTAACCTAGAATATTTTATAAACTTCATTTGACATATACTAGATTCTCATATTATTTCAAGGGCTTGGCAACATAGTACAGTTATGACAGATGTGACGTGCAACGGTTTTAATACTGAACGGGCTATAGTACCGTTTAACAATTAATGAAACAAAATCAAGATTTTACCTCAAATCGATTTGCATTGTTGGGTATTTAATATGCAACAAAACTATGAAGCCGGACCCAGAACGACTTAATTGAATTTACCAGTACCTGATACTACAGCTTCTCTTCGAAGAATTCTAGGAATGTTTGCACACTACTCTAAATGGGTTCCTAAATTTTCCGAAAAAATTCAGCCGCTAGCACACAGCACAAGCTTTCCGTTGTCTGAAAAAGCAATTTCGGCATTTAGACAGCTCAAACAAGACATAACCAACTCTTCGATTTCTTCACGCTGTGTTAACTGTTGAAACCGATGCCTCGGAGTTTGCAATAGCTGCTCAATTATCCCAATCAGGAAGACCAGTCTCATTTTTCTCAAGAGCCTTGTCCTCTCAGGAACAAAAGCATTCGTCAGTTGAAAAAGAAGCGTACGCAATGGAATTATATAAACCATCCAGTTGGCTTTAAAATCTCAAAATTTGAAAATCAACCAGTGGGAGCAGGTTCTAGTGGATTCTCCTCACTCTATTAGATCTCTTTTATGCACTGCTATCAACTATGTGAGGCGCTCAACTTATGGATCATCGATTCCTACTTGGCTAGCTGCACCAGGACCAGTGCTATTATTAAAGAGATTCGTCCGTTTGAATAAATACGAACCTTTAGTTGATGAAGCCCAACTCCTAGAAGCCAACTCGGAATACGCCTATATCCGATTGGAAAATGGAGAAGAAAAGGCAGTTTCCACTAGGCATTTAGCTCATCGAGGAGACACATCATTAACTTATTGCAATGAAAATTCTGTCAGTCAAAATCAAGACCAAAGCATTCAAGAAAGTAAAGACCAAAGCATTCAAGAAAATCAAGACCATCTCATTCAAGACCAACACAATCAAGACACGGTACTGAATATCGATAGGCCAGTTAGGACTCGAAGGCGTCCTCAATATTTAGAAGACTTCCTCGAGAAATAAGAAGGCGGGAAGAATGTCATGATATTGTTATGTTTCTAATATTAGTGTATAGTATATAGTTTCTGCCTATGACAGTACAGACTGACAGATGTATTATAATGAATGTTCTTGGAGCCTGAATAAAGATAGTTAAGTGTTGTTAGAACCCCGAGTTTCATTTGTGAACATATCAGATATTACCCTTTTGATCAGATTCATGACATTGTCAGTTATGTTCCAAAGTTGTCAATAATTTTATGTCAGTTGTTTTCTGTAGAATAAAGCCTTATTTTAAATACTACAGTATAATTCAAATATTAATATTTTAACAATTTAATACAAAATTAATGCATGTATTCTGTGATGCACGTCGGTGATAATTGCTCTTTTCACTTTCGAGGTAATCTATGACTCACCTATAATAAAAAGTAAAGCTAAAATTCTTTGAATTCGCATACCACAACTTGTGCAACGAATACCTACAAAATGATCTTTTCTGCGTACACATTCTTTAAATCTTCGTGTCCGAGGTTTGCTTATTTAAGCAAGAATCAAACAAAATCGCCGGTTTAAATTAAATATATTGTCCCAGACACTCTATACCATAAATTTACGATAAACACCTAACTTTTAACAGCTTCTTGAAAACTCTCGCACCCCTTTAGATACGCCACTGACATTTGCAAAAGCTAAAATTTATCGACCACATTTTTATTGACAACCCAACACGTGGATGAACTATTATTATATTTATACTCGTAAAAATTACAGCTTCTATAAAACTGACTCATTTTATTAATCTAGCGTATTATTAGATATTTAAAAAATTATAAATATATTATGTCTGATGCATCTATTAGGTACTAAAGTGCACTTGACAGAGAAGTAGGTATTTTATATAACTTACCTCTAATTGGGAAGGGTTTCGTTTGTACAGTTTCGGTATTAGGAGGCAATAACCTCTTAGTTTCAGGCGACATAACACTGGGGCATGCTTTTACTTCACTTACTTTGCAATTGTAATTTTTGCAAGACCCGATTCTATTATTTCGCACTCTAAGAGAACCACTCAGAACGTCAAGTCCACTGCTCATGTCTGCCAAACTAATCAATCAAAAAAATAAAATTTAATATTATTTTGATAATATTAATTTGATGTTTTTATCGCGGTAGAACGTTTGCACTACTGCCGAATTCAAGGTTAGTTCGACTAATCTATAACCGGGTAAAGAACCAACTGTTTTGAAAGACCGTATCCGCGAAATGTTCACCGATGCAGGATGGTCGAGAGCCAATCAAAACTGTTTATTTGATCACCCGACTACGCCGTGAATGATAACGCGCATCACAGTTCTCGTAGTATACGAGGAGTCATTCATAAATATCTTTCAAATTCGTACTTGCGAAATTGAGACGCAATTATATCTAATGTAAATTTTTTCTTATCAAGAATTAACTATGTAGATATCAGTCGAAACTAAGCTAATATTTCTCAATTTGGCTGGAAATTACTAATGTTGATTTTTTTATGTACAGAGTGGACCAAATTTAATTTAATATAAATTACAACATTTTCTAATCTCAATGTGAGTCAGGCGCGGTCGCAGTCCTTGATTTGGGGGGGGGGGGTGAACTTGGCTCAAATACAGTTCTAGAAGCAACTTTATCAGTGAAACAACTAAAATATATAGGAATATTTTTTAATAGAATAAAAAAAGAACACGAATTTCAATTACAAACTGAAAGGTAGTCTTCTGTTCGTTTTAGAAAATCGGGTGATTATATTCTAGACATCCAGGGGTTATCTATCTCGGGATATATATTTAAAAGGGCTAAGCTCGTCAGCTTAGGGTTGCGCGATACACTAGAAAGTATCGATATTAGGTATCGACACGGATCGGAACGTAAAGTATCGATACAGTAGAATATCGAATATTAATTTATCGATTCTCGAAGTATCGATTCGTTAACGGTCCGACATTTTGCTAATTTTGACGTTTTTTCCGTAAAAAAACACCTTTTTGGGGGGTGGAAAGAGACATTATTGTGATTTCCGTCCAAAGTTGTGTTCCTAGAATGAAAAGTTGATTATAAAAGTTGTAGATCTTGGAAAAATCTACAACTTTTATATCAGTGACTTTTCCACATAACCTCAAATGTAGCTCGAAAAACGCAAAAAACTGCATTTTTCGTTTTTTATTTTCAGTTTCGTTAAAAAATGTTCGATTTTGATGAAAACTTAGTAGAAGGTAGCTTTCATAGTCACAAACCATGAAAAAAAAATTTCAAATTGAAATATTGGAAATTTTTCGAGTTATAACGTTTTTTCGGCAAAACACTTTTTTTGGGGGGTGGAAAAAGACATTATTGGGATTTCCGGCCAAAGTTGAGTTCCTAGAATAAAAAGTTGATTATAAAAGTTGTAGATCTTGACAAAATCTATAACTTTTAAATTAGTGACGTTTTCACATAACCTCAAAATTAGCTCGAAAAACGCAAAAAACTGCATTTTTCGTTTTTTATTTTTAGTTTCGTCAAAAATTGTTCGATCTTGATGAAAATTTAGTAGAAGGTAGCTTTGATAGTCACAAACCATGAAACAAAATTTCAAATATTGGAAATTTTTCGAGTTATGACGTTTTTTCGGCAAAACACACTTTTTTTGGGGGGGGGGGGGGGGGGGGGTGGAAAAATACATTATTGCGATTTCGGGCCAAAGTTGAGTTCCTAGAATAAAAAGTTCATTATAAAAGTTGTATATCTTGGGAAAATCTACAACTTTTACATCAGTGACTTTTCCACATATCTTCAAAATTAGCTCGAAAAACGCAAAGAAATGCATTTTTCGTATTTTATTTTTAGTTTCGTCAAAAATTGTTAGATCTTGATGAAAATTTAGTAGAAAGTAGCTTTGATAGTCACAAACCATGAAAAAAAATTTCAAATTGAAATATTGGAAATTTTTCGAGTTATAACGTTTTTTCGGCAAAACACTTTTTTTGGGGGGTGGAAAAAGACATTATTGCGATTTCCGGCCAAAGTTGAGTTCCTAGAATAAAAAGTTGATTATAAAAGTTGTAGATCTTGAGAAAATCTACAACTTTTTTGACTTTTTCACATAACCTCAAAATTAGCTCGAAAATCGCAAAAAACTGCATTTTTCGTTTTTTATTTTTGGATTCGTTAAAAATTGTTCGATTTTGATGAAAATTTAGTAGAAGGTAGCTTTCATAGTCACAAACCATGAAAAAAAAATTTCAAATTGAAATATTGGAAATTTTTCGAGTTATAACGTTTTATCGGTAAAACACTTTTTTGGGGGGGCGGAAAAAAACATTATTGCGATTTCCGGCCAAAGTTGACTTCCTAGAATAAAAAGTTGATTATAAAAGTTGTAGATCTTGAGAAAATCTACAACTTTTTTATTAGTGACTTTTTCACATAACCTCAAAATTAGCTCGAAAAACGCAAAAAAACTGCATTTTTATTTTTTTATTTTTGGATTCGTTAAAAAATGTTCGATTTTGATTAAAATTTAGTAGTCACATAGTCACAAACCACGAAAAAAAATTTCAAATTGAAATATTGGAAATTTTTCGAGTTATAACGTTTTTTCGGTAAAACACTTTTTTTTGGGGGGGTGGAAAAAGACATTTTTGCGATTTCCGGCCAAAGTTGAGTTCCTAGAATAAAAAGTTGATTATAAAAGTTGTAGATCTTGAGAAAATCTACAACTTTTTTATTAGTGACTTTTTCACATAACCTCAAAATTAGCTCGAAAAACGCAAAAAACTGCACATTTTTCGTTTTTTATTTTTGGTTTCGTTAAAAAATGTTCGATTTTGATGAAAATTAGTAGAAGGTAGTTTTGATAGTCACAAACCATGAAAAAAATTTCAAATTGAAATATTGGAAATTTTTCGAGTTATGACGTTTTTTCGGTAAAAAACACTTTTTTTTGGGGGGGTGGAAAAAGACATTATTGCGAGTTCCGGCCAAAGTTGAGTTCCTAGAATAAAAAGTTGATTATAAAAATTGTAGATCTTGAGAAAATCTGCAACTTTTTCATTAGTGACTTTTTCACATAATCTCAAAATTAGCTCGAAAAACGCAAAAAACTGCATTTTTCGTTTTTTATTTTTAGTTTCGTTAAAAAATGTTCGATTTTGATGAAAATTTAGTAGAAGGTAGCTTTCATAGTCACAAACTACGAAAAAAAAATTCAAATTGAAATATTGGAAATTTTTCGAGTTATAACGTTTTTTCGGTAAAACACTTTTTTTGAGGGGTGGAAAAAGACATTATTGCGATTTCCGGCCAAAGTTGGGTTCTTAGAATAAAAAGTTGATTATAAAAGTTGTAGATCTTGAGAAAATCTACAACTTTTTTATTAGTGACTTTTTCACATAACCTCAAAATTAGCTCGAAAAACGCAAAAAACTGCATTTTTCGTTTTTTATTTTTGGTTTCGTTAAAAAATGTTCGATTTTGATGAAAATTAGTAGAAGGTAGTTTTGATAGTCACAAACCATGAAAAAAATTTCAAATTGAAATATTGGAAATTTTTCGAGTTATGACGTTTTTTCGGTAAAACACTTTTTTGGGGGGGTGGAAAAAGACATTATTGCGATTTCCGGCCAAAGTTGAGTTCCTAGAATAAAAAGTTGATTATAAAAGTTTTAGATCTTGAGAAAATCTACAACTTTTTAATTCGTGACTTTTTCACATAACCCCAAAATTAGCTCGAAAAACGCAAAAAACTGCATTTTTCGTTTTTTATTTTTAGTTTCGTTAAAAAAAGCACGACATCATTTCACAACGTGATTAAAAAATCACGATATCGCTCATCACTATAGATAACGCCACTTGCCGCTACCACTAAAAATCCCGTATCGAAAGGTATTTATACACTACAAATTTATCGATACTTGGAATGCATCGAAAAGCATAGTATCGATACAAAATATCGAGTATCGGAAGTAAAAGAATCGATACACTGGAATATCGGATAGTATCGCGCATCCCTACGTCAGCCTATTTGCTCTTAACCAAGTTTTTAGGCGCCTTCAAGTGGAAAATGACCATTCTGAAGTTGCGGCGCTTATGGGGAGGGTTGCCAAAATTTTAAGTAAAATATTAATATTTGGCTAGGGGTTATTATCTCAAACTTCGATTGTAAGTCACAGAACTGGGCAATTTCAAACTATTTTCTGCGAACTCCCAAACGCTGATACTCTGTAATAACGACTGTGGAAGCAGAAACCCCCAGATAATGGGTATATAATTCTGCTGCCTTCTTCACATTAAGAAGGTCTTCCATATATTAGGATTATTTTGAGGGGGGTCATGACCCCTGTGACCTTAATTGTACAGCACAATTTGGTGTACTGTATGGAGTGTTTTGCCCATCACTAATGTGGACGAATCAAGGAGCACTAAAAATCAAACACAGACCAAGATTTTACAGTCTGTACAAAAAGCCACAGCAGCTGCATCGGGGTAAAATTGTGGCACATCTTCAGCTGGTAAACAATTTGTTAATTAAACCAATGTGACATCCTCTACATCACATAAACATTTGGACTGACAATCCCCTATAATATTGAATAATTGTTCACGTATTGTAATTAATCAATATCGAAATCAAAAATAATAATTATGCTCTCAGAGCTTCTGGACGAATAGCATCTACCTTGTGCTGATGAGGCGCAATACGCCGAAACCGGTCCACAAGTGATGTTATTTCTTCTAATCGCAAACCAGAATGGTTGGTTCTATCTTAACAGATATACCAACCCCGTTTACTTTAGAAGTGTAATTCAATGTCTGTCGGGGCATGTAGCCCGAGAAGTAGTTGTTGCTTCTTAGTGGACGGTCGGTGAAGATCAGTATATTGACGTACCAGGTCAATTAATGTTCCTTGGTCCATTATTATTTTAGAAAATTTGAAACAAAATGCCTTCAGGCGGTTTTATTATTATTGTTCAAAATGCTAACTCTGAAAACTGCCAAAAAATAAATCAAAACAAACCTGGTAATGACAGCTTAAACCTTTTTGTCACATGCGATTTCATGGTTCTCACAATGTAATACAATGTAAGTATAGTTTATAGTTGAAAGTAGACAAACTTCGTAATTGAAATTCAATAATATGGTTGCATGAACATCATATAGGAAACTATAGTAATTAACTTTTTCTAATGTAAATGTAATTATAATATAATGAACGTTGCATGAATCCACCTTTATTTAAGCAAATGTAAAAAGATGGGATTTAATAAAAAATGTAAATAAAGTTTAGATCATGAATTTAATTAATTTCATTTTCACAGATTGAATAATTCTTTTTAAAATTAATAAAACAAAGTTCAAGTGGTCATATTTAAAACATAGTAAGAATTAATTTAAATAAATAAATAATTTGCAGCAATAATCTTATCGTTTTATCTATAGAATACTTGAAGGTTACACTTATATTGTATTGCGGACATTATTGACTATTTTAAAAATTCTTCAACAATTGGTACATTTTCCGTAAAATCAAGAGGCTGCTTTAAGTTGTGGTTCTTGTTTTTTAGCTACACCCCCTAAAAGTTTCTTAACTTCAGCGATTGCTCTACCAGGATTCAAACCCTGAAAATAATCATAAAATCTTCAGTAAAAGTAATAAATGTGTTTGTCATTTTTCTTACTTTTGGACAAGTCCTTGTGCAGTTCATAATAGTGTGACATCTATAAGCCGAAAATGGATCTCTCATTTTATCCAATCTTTTTTCAGTTGCTTCATCTCTAGAATCAATTATCCAACGATAGGCCTGAAATACATCATCATTAATAATAGTATACCACAATGTAACCATTGTTTACCTGCATAAGAACAGCAGGTCCTAAATACTTATCCCCGTTCCACCAATAGCTTGGACAAGAAGTAGAACAGCATGCACATAAAATACATTCATACAAACCGTCTAATTTTTGTCTATCGTCTACACTTTGCAGATATTCAGTACTTTTCTTGTCATCAAGATCACTAAAAATGAAATTTTAAATATTTTTACAAACTATGACCTTTTAGTTTACTTGGAAGCAAAAATTACCTCCTTTGCAACCAAGGTTCAATAGACTTGTATTGTTGGTAAAAGTTATTCATATCGGGAACCAGATCTTTTACCACATACATATGCGGCAATGGATATATTTTGGTCCTTCCAGAAGTTTCAATTTTACTAAAATATAAATTCACAATAAAAACTTATTGAAAGAAAATTAGTTATAATTAATTAATTAATACCTTATACATGCTAAGGTATTTACTCCACCAATATTCATAGCACATGATCCACAAATACCTTCACGACATGAACGTCTGAAAGTCAAGGTAGGATCAATTTCGTTTTTAATTTTAATAAGAGCGTCTAAAACCATAGGACCACAAGCGTTTAAATCAACTGTAAATTCTTGCAAATGTGGTTTTTCTTCGGGTTTGTCGGGGTTCCATCGGTAAATAGCGAAAGTTTTAGGTCTTTCTGGCCTTTCAGATCGTTTTGCTTCAGCTGCAGCAGCGTTTACTACTGTGGCAAGGTGAAAATTACGAATCTACAATTTAAATTGAACATTACATTATAGATTATATAACAACTAATTGAGTATTTAAAATTTACCTGTCCAAAACTGCCCTTGCACAGTTTAAACAGCTGCATTTCTCTCGACATATTTATTCCTACTTAGTTAAAATTAAAATAAATATAATCAGGCTCTAATGGAAAATTTTAGTAAATATGTTACTTTTCCAAATCACTGAAAGTAGGTGACAGGTGACATTGATGACATCTGTCAAATAATTCTAATTATGTCAAATGACAACCACTATTTCTACGTTTACACAAGCTGAGTTCGAAAAGTACACTCCGAGAAATCATTCTCATTCCATGGTGTGACATTTGTGCGATTCGGTTGTCTGATTCGTTTGATTTCTTTTCGATCTGTTAATGTGACAGTTAAACAACCTAACCTAAAAGACGAAAAGTAGAGTCCCAGTACAGTAGAGGATGAGAATTTTGTCTAAACCAGGACTGGGATTCCGTGTACTATGGAATTCTACAGCGATACGTCGCTTTCGATGTTTCGTATTCCGTGAACCGTTCTCTACACGACTTTCTTCTTTCCCGTCTAGTAACAAAGACAAAAGCGGTACCACTTTTGTATTTTCCACACGACTTGCGACCACGGAACGTAATATATTCACAGACTGTGGAGTGCAGATGGAATGTTAACCTTACTTTTTGTTTGACAATACCAAAAGGCGCGTTCAGCCACGCTAGCGCTAGGCAAGCGCCGAGTAAGCGGAGGGCGAATTTGACCACTAAGTGACAGCGCTAGCTCTAACAGTCGCCATTTTTTCTAGCGAATTTATTTTCCGCTAAGCTGGTCAGCGGTTCGTTATGTCAACAACAACAAACAGCAATTCTAACCTCTAACTTGAAATTTTTGTGTTATTTAGTTTTTATTAGTGAGTTACTTCCTCGAAATAATTTAAATTTCTTACAGGATTTTCTGCTTCTCCTAATGCTAATATTTCTACACATTTTTCTTGTATTTCAATTACAGGTGGAATCAATTCCACAATATTATTTTCATCCGCAAGTTCTTCCAAGATTAAGGAATTTACAAGGTTTTCCATTGGAGGCGCTTTATATTTAGAGAATAAATTTAAAGATTTTGCAGCATGGGCCTTGTAGAAGATTATTATCTTTGCTGGTAAAGGTGGTGGCAGTATTTTTTTTTATTGTTATTGCCTAGTAGGGGATTATTATATTTGCCGAAGGTGGTAGTGGTATTTTTTTGGTAATATTGTTGCCTTGTAGAGTGGTTTCACCCAACCGAGAGGGACATTATCCAGCCTAGAGATAATTTTCCAACCGAGAAGGGTATCATTCTGCTTAGAGGATATCTTCCAACTGAGAGGGATATCATCCAGTAGAGGGATATCATCCAGTAGAGGGATATCATCCAGTAGAGGAATGCGAGGTATCGTACAATCGAGAGGTGGTACATCTTCCTACCGAGAGAGACATCATCCATCCGAGAGGGTCATCATCCATCCGAGAGGGTCATCATCCATCCGAGAGGGTCATCATCCATCCGAGAGTGTCATCAACCATCCGAGAGGGTAATCTTCCAGCCAGGAGGATCGTCTTCCACCGGTGAGAAACATATTTAGTCATTGGATATATTTTTTATACGTTAGAACATTTTCTACCGGTTCGGGATATCTTCCAACCGCGAGGAACATATTTCAACCGCAAATGCTTTTCTCCACCTGCAATTGTTTATATTTTTCCATAAGCATTGAGTTTGTCGAGTTGTTTTTATTATTTATTTTTGTTTGTATTTAATTTTACTTTTATCCACAACTATGTTCCATTTACAGCTTCCAGCCGCGAGGGACACCTTCCAATCAAGAGGGGGATCCACCAGCCGAGAAGACGGTCCTCCGCCGCTGGGGGACATCTCTTACCGGTTGGATATAATATGTTTTATCGGTAGTGACATCCTTCACCGGTTGGGGACATCTTTCAACAGCAACGGCAGTCCCCAATCATTCTTTCCTCATAAAATGTTCCTCCATTCATAGATTCCAATTCCCAAAAATAAATATGATGAAAATGCGTCTTTGTTGAAGAACGTCTATTCTACTGTAAGTAGACCGTATCCTCAGTTGGCCATTGGATGCCTTAATAATTTAATTGTTAAATAATAAATTGTTAAATAATAAATTATTAATAAAAAATATTTTATTCCATAAAAGTCGTAATACAAAAATTAATTGAAAAAGTTGAACAGATAGGCGGCGCGTTAATTACACCAAGGGTAATCATCTTTTTTGTACGGAGTTATAGGAAGCTTGTACATAAAAGGAAACAAATTCTTATTTTTCCTGTTACTAGTATTAGCAATTTCAAAATATTCTTCAATGAAAAATTTGGGCAAGAACAATACACCGACTTCACACACATGTATTTTCCGAAAGAACCTCCCCATGCCGATTTTGACAGATTAGCACCATAGTCAGTAAGAATTACGACAGTTAACTCAAACATGGTGAATTCCGACAATACGTTTTTAAGTGTGGCATCACACGGGTACGTCCGTAAGACCAATACCAAGATGCGCTAGAACAGGTGCAAGAGTGCACTTTCGATTCTAATCTTTAGTCTATGGTGTGACTTAGACGAATGACATTTGATGTTGACACTTGACTTTGACCTTTGACACACGTTTGCAGGAGTGCGACTCTGCACACTATAGAATTCTACTATCGACTCTATTCTACTCGTCTTGTCGACAAAAGTAAAGGTGGATTCATGCAACATCACTTTATTTAACTTATCTTAATTTAACTTATGGTTTTCACTTAAGAAAGCTGACCTAGTTCATGCATCATAACTTTAGCTATTACTTAGTAGCCAAGGCGCATGCGCAAAAGATCCTAATTATTATGTTTTGAGAATGACAGACCCGGATTGTTTGTGTTCTGTAATGAATGGGAATGTTGAGGAAAAAAATTATTACTATCTGCTTCTGCATTGGTCATCCCTAAAAGGAGGATACGCAGATTTGGGGTGAAGCCTTTTTTCAAAAGGAGGCCTTTATTCGGACAATATGAGAAAATGTTTGTCTATTTCATCAGTCATCGGCATTTATGTCTGGTGTTCTATGACCCTATGTTTCCGCACATGCGCATACGCAAAATTACTGAAGAATCTTAAGTGAAAAGATAAAATTTGTCGAACTTCTTAAGATAAATTAAGTAATTGTTTGAATGCTTGTGTTATTTGTGGATACTTCATCTTATTAAGATAAGTTAAGTTAAATTAAGTGATGTTGCATGAATCCACCTTAAGAAATCACCTAATATTCATTTGTGAATAACAATTGAATTATTACATTTTTGCGTAAATATATAAATCAATGGCAAATACCATACTCACAATTAATCAATGCAAAAATACCTCTAAAGTTAATTATAAAACGGTAACCACGTTAAAAATTGAATTACCACAAAAAATGCAGTAAACCAACAATGACAACTATGACATTTTTACATAAAAACTTCAATATCTTTATTATTTTTCAAACGGATAGTAATAATTCAGAGATAATAGAAGAGTTGTCGTTAGTGTACAGAGAGAGATTTTTGACTGCTGTCGACTGGAATAATAGTTATCTACAGTAGAAAGCGACCGGTAGAATTCTATAGTGTGCAGAGTCCCAGTATGGTCCCACTACTCAGAATTAATCCAAGCTAGAGTATTATAGAAATAATAATTATGAATCGGAAGCGAAAAGTGGTTGCGTCTTTAGCAAATTTGCAATCGCACAAAACGTATAAGTAACAATAAAGTATAAATTTTCACAAAACATAACGACGCTCGAGCGATGAGAGAACGCAGTTTTCGACGTAATGAGTGTAACGTTCAACTGATCATCCTAGAGTGTTCGAACAGATAGAGTGCGCTCGAGTGTACTTTTTGAACTCAGCTTAGCTTAAAATAGTTTAGCTTTTAAAAATTCAATTTCTTTAAATTACTTCTCACTACTACATTTTCCCTTTCAATTATTTTCTATAATGGATACATTTGTATGAAGATACAACAATTTTGAAGCAGATGAACATATGTGACAAGATGAATCCCTAAAAGCTTTTAGTAGTATTTTTAATTTTGACAGGTAATTAATTTTTGCTGTGTAAACGTAGCTTACATGTCAATCTATCTATTCAAGTGGCTCTATCTATTGGTCAGTTGCCAAAGCTTCATGAAAATAGAACAATCTAGCAAAATTTTACAATTTCCTTACGAAATGATAAATTCCAGTCTACGTACTTGAGCAGTTGAATGAGTTTTCGAATCTGCGCATTTAGAGTACTCTCGTATCTCAATTTTCTTCATTTTCTACTTGGCAGTAGGTACGTCAACGTGTAAATATTAGTTTAACTGTGAAATTTAACGTTTAAATTCCCTGTTTTAGCAATACCAAGTAAAACTGGAGATTCTTCGAGGATCCAGGATTTTCTAGGACGGATTTTCTGTTTTTACAGTACAGTGAGTTGCATTAAATTAAATATTTTTGGTTTGTTTTGTGGTACGGGTCAACATGCTGGAGATGACACGTAGACTTTGATATAGCCGTTTGGAATTAAATTACACGTTTAAAACTTTTCGTCTAAATGTATTTTCTTATTATATTCATCATTTTTAATTAAAATCTTGTCAAATTCCCCTCGATTGTTAAGATATTTTAACCACATGGTCATATCCAGTTCCATATGTTGATCGCCGGACACCATATCTAGATATATTCGCTTTTGGATTTTTTTAATCCCGGTAGTAACATTTTTTAAACAATAAACCATTGTAATCAAAATCGTGCAATCATATATTGAACTTAATTTGTATATTTATTTTGGATGTTACATATTCATGTTTATTATGCTCACTAAGTAGGTACATGAAATTTTTTTTAATATCTACTTTTCGCCAGTTATTTCTAAGCTTTCTCTTTGATTTACTGAAAGGATGAAGTTTCTTTTAGTTAATCTTTGGACAGTAAATTATATTAATTGGTTTTTCACAAAAATGTAAAAATAAGTAATAGTGGGAGAAAAATCCTATTCATTCTTAAATTTGAAGCTTATTAACCATATTTGAATACTCGTTTTTAATTTGAATATTATTATTGTATATAAATAGATATTTTAACAACTCCAATGACTTTTTTTTCATGGAAAATTCCATTATACTAGAAGCAATAATAAAGTTCACTAAACTATAGAACAGTGTACATTTTTGATTTCAAATACGACAATACAGTTTTCTATTTAAATGTAATTTTGTGTTTATGAATATAAAAATTTCACTTTTAAATTCGGAGTTAAGTTTTAACTCTCAACCAGTTGATATGGAATTCTTGAAATTAAAATCTTAACATTATCTTTACATATCCTTCACACTAATTATCTCTATGCAGTTAACTCTACTTTTTACCTATTATGTCTAAAGCTAAGGTCAATACATGGTTGCCTAGAATTAAATTATTTGAATCACTTGCTCTAAGTGACATCTTCTTGAGAAAGTTCTATTCAATTTCTGTAAGCGAGTATTGCTGCTACCGAGAAATACTCCAGACTGTATAGTGAGACTCGAAACAGGTAGGGTCAAACTCACCCATAATATATTCAAGCTAGCAATCAATTGGTTGGAAAAAATTCTGCTAATTCTCTAATACTCGATTTCCCAAGCTTTGTTTTTCTCGTTTGCGACAACTTGCTATTTCATCCGAAGAACGTTTTAATTGGGCTACTCAAATACGTTTATTTGAACTTGCGGTAGGTTTGAATATTTGGGAAAACGTAGATGTGAAGACACTAAGAATTACTAAAAAGAATCTTATTGAAAATTTATATGTTAAATTAAACTGTATGGATTTAAGTTTGGCACAACAGTGCTCTTTCATGACCTTATATACAAGCTTCAATATTACTGGCCAAGTAGAACTATACCTGTTACTTAAACTACCCATTCAGATCACTCGCACTCTTGTACAATTACGGATGTCCAATAGTCATAAAATGTTTTTCTTTTTTAATGGTATAACATCAATCCGGAAGAACTATGCATGGTTTGTAATATGAATAAATACGAAACCCTCCACCATTTGTTATTTGTTTGTCTAATATATTCAGTAATGAAGCCAAAAGTCAATTGTTTTGAAAATATTGATTCACTAATTTCCACCTTGAATAATTTAAGTTATGGAGTATCTTAAAACTAGGTGCTTTTATTTTGAATGAATAGTTTTATTTTATTTTTCTGTTATACTGTAATTTTGTTAATCCCTAATCCTTGCTGTAAACTCTATGTTTGAGAAGCAATAAATGTATTATTATTAACTCTACTTTTACCATTTATCCAAAGCTCGTTAGTGATGATGTTATTCAATAAAATCATCACCTCCAAAACTTTGGAAAATAAATAGACATTGTTATTATATACTTATATTTATTTTATATTGTTGTTAAGTGTATTATGATGTCTTACAATAATAAAGGTATTTGTATTCGTAAAATTATATTTTCCATTTAAGGAACTGACCACATTTCAACCACCTAACCATTAGGTAGGTTTTATCTTTAAAAATAAAGTGTATCTTGTTTGTACACCTTAAAATAAGTATATTGAGGTTTGCAAGAAAATATAGATTCTATAAATTAATTACATTATTGATATTTTGTGAACTTTTTTCAAACTCTAACTCTCTTTCAGTCAGGTCTAACCTCAATCTTTGTTTTTTTCTTATTTTTGGATTTAAACATATTCTAATACAATAATTGTTTTCAGGTGTTTTTCAAATATAGAGAAACCTTGAGTAGTACTTTGCTTCTATCAATATTTACCATACCAAATAATGATGATGATCTAGTTATTGAATTTTAATGATCTACAAAAGTAAAATATGTTTCCTTAGTGTTGCTGTAACGACTTGGCACGAATCAGGACAATCCCAAAATGCAGCAATCAGTGATGGAACCAGGAGCGGCCTATGAGCCCTCTGTAAGAAGTTATGACGATCTATTCCCAGCTCTACCAGAATCTGCACCCCAACTCCAAAACAACACTACAATGGGACAATGGAGCAACATCAAGATGAGAGTTGGATCTACGACAATCACACAAGTTTTCAGGTAAAGAATTCCTGTTTGTGTGTTTTATTTCGATAAATAGTTTTGTTTGTAATTTCAGTATGTTACAATTTGAAAATTGATGTATAGTTGAAATGTTTGCAGTTGATGATAATAAATGTTTAAATTGTGTTCAAATTTTGATAACAGTTACATGTTTCTGTAACAAGTTTATGATAACGACATTGGTGTTTTTATAATAAACAATTATTATCAATTAATTTTGAACATATATTATTAAATTTAATCATCGTTAGGAAGTATCTAGATGTATAAGGGAAAGTACGAACATAGATTAATAATTTTGATGATTCTAAGTTTAATTTGAAAAATGAAATAATCATTTTAAACAAAAACGATTTGATCAGAGGTCAGACAAGGAGTCAACTATTTTAAGTTTATTTCTAATCACGAAACATCTGAAGTGTTGCCAATTTTTATGCTGAATTAATCTGATTGACAGAGGTTAATGATTGTTAATGTATCAAATTATTCTTGGAAGCTTCGAAGTGGGATGCAAGTTCAGTAATTTATTAAACAATAATTTTTCCTATTATGTGTTTCCAAAGCTCGTTAGTGATGATATTACTCAATAAAATCACCACCTCCAAAACTTTGGAAAAGTATCAGATGCCATAATAACAATTTACATCTATAATGCTGTAAATATCTCCTATGGTTTCTTACACAGTTGAAACTACGTCAAGGGTTGGAGGAATGTTGTCTGTCCTTAAAAAAACCTTTCACTAGTTTTCTTCTAGAGTGAGTCCCTTATTCAAATAACCAGTTCAAAGAGTTACAAGTTATCCATTTTTTACTTTCTTCGCGTATCTCTGTTGTTTTTTGATGTCTGATTTTTTTATTTTGTCCCAATTAGGGTACCCTATGAAGAACGTAAACTAGATGTACAAAAATTCGGGGAGGGCGAATCCAATCACATCTGCGGTAATATCATGAAAGAAACAGGTGCACACATTGAAATATCACACGCTAAAGACCAATCACTTACTTTCTTAGTGACAGGTAAACAAAACGAAGTACTCGAGGCGAGAAGAAAAATTTTGACGCATTTTCAAACTCAAGTAAGTTTGAGGGTAACTTGCAAAGTTATTAGAATAATGTTGTTTGTTTTGTTAGGCAAATAAACAAGTATCTATTCCAAAAGAACACCACGGATGGATTTTGGGTAAGAAAGGTGATCGATTGAGGGAATTGGAAAAAAATACAGCTACCAAAATTTCTGTGCCGGGTATTAACGATCCATCTGAAATTATTACAATTACTGGTGAGTATAAATATAAAAAATGTATATGGGACATCCTCTACGTTATCAAATTTATAGTTTTTTTTTTTACACAAAATCATGTTTGCTTTGTAGATTTTTTGGTTAGACTATATTTTGATACCCTGTATTTTAGGGTGTTTCATTTTTAGGCGATATTTTTTAGGACTTACCGGAAAATCTGAAAGGATGTCCTACATTTTCGTTTAATGGTTAACTTTATAGTTTTTCTTGACATAAAATCACTTCTGCTCAGAAGAATTTTTAGTAATGTTAGATTTTGACATTTTGTATCTATCGAAACTTTTTTTTTCACCATTTTTGATAACTCGGATGAAAATTGTAGGTACTAAGGAAGGAATTGAAAAGGCCGAACACGAAATAAAAGTAACCTCAGACCAACAATCGAAAAAAGCCTCCGAACGCCTTAACATCCCCAGACATTTCCACCCCTTCATAACCGGTCCCTTCAATAGAGATCTGGCCAGTTTAATGGCCGAAACCGGTGCCAAAATTAACGTACCCCCACCATCAGCTAACAAAGACGAAATTTTCATTGCCGGCGAAAAAGAAGGCGTCATTGCCGCTAAAAATCGTATCGAAGAATTGTACAAGTCTTTGGACAAAAAATTGAAAACGGTTTCGGTGGAAGTACCGAAAAGTCAACACAGATACGTCATCGGGCCGAAAGGAAACACCATACAGGAGATTTTAGAAACTACCGGAGTGAGCGTCGAGATACCACAGACTGATTCTCCAACGGGTAAGTTTTCTAACTTCAGATTAAATATTTTCACGATTTTTTTTTCTCCAATTTAGATAATTTTTTTTCTATTTTCTTAATTTTATCATGTTTTCTCCAATTTTGTCTATATTTTCCTATTTCTTTTATTTTCTCAAATTTTTCCTTTTTTTTTCTTCAATTTTGATAATTTCTTGATTTTTCATGTTTTCTCCAATTTTCTCAATTTTTCTCTTATTTTCCTATTTTTTTTTGTTTTTCTCTAATTTTTCCTTTTTTTACTTACTTCAATTTTGATCATTTCTTATATTTCCTTGATTTTTCCATGTTTTCTCCAATTTTGGTAATATTTCTCTTATTTTCTCAAATCTTTCGTTTTTTTCTTCATTCTGATAATTTCTTGATTTTTTCTTCTATTTTCTTGGTTTTTTTCTTCAGTTTTGATATTTTTACGATTTTTTGCGTTTGTATTTTAGGTACTATCACCCTGCGTGGTCCTCACGATAAACTGGGACCTGCTTTAAACGTGGTTTACGAAAAAGCTAATTCGGTTCGTTCCAGCGACGTAGACGCCCCCTCGTGGATACACAAATATATAATCGGTCGTAAAGGTGCCAATATTAAAGAAATTACGGCAAATTTGTCTAAAGTTCACGTCGAATTTACCGGTAAAGACGATAAGATCAAAATCGAAGGACCTCCGGACGAAGTTGAAAAAGCGCAAGAACAATTGGAGAGCATTGCCAAGGATTTGATTGGAAAAATGACTTTTCTGGAGATGCACGTCGATCCTAGACTTTTTAAGCATATTATTGGAAAGAACGGAGCCAACAGTGAGTATTTCTTACTAGCAACTAGCTTACTAGCTTTTTTTTCCAGGAAAGTGTCTTTTGTGCCGTCCTTTGTTATTTTTTGAGCGATTTTTGGTAGGCAAAACTTATGGATTCGCGTCACCGACATGCTAAGGTGACGTGTTCCTTTATTTCACAGAAGAAAATAGATGGGCGTAGAAAAAGTATAGTACGTTACACAAGTTGTAATCCCACTTCGTGCGTAATGGGTTACTTTTACTTACAACATTTGTTATGTAATATACTTGTTCAATTTCATTTCACAGATAGTCATATTTAAATCAATCAAGTAAAAATGTCAAAAAAGAACTGTCACTGTCTCAGTCTCGTCAATTAAAAAAAGTGTCAATTCTCCTTTTTAGCACGGAAAACTAATGCTAAAAGTTTATTTTAAAATATTATTTAATATAAGAAAAACAGTGCAAGTGATGTTTTCTATTCTGTAAATTTGTAAGTCAAAAATTCCAATTACTATTTGTAAAATTTCTCAGTTAATGACAAAACTCTCAAATGCATTTTCAATCATAAATATTTCTGGTATTTGAAGCCGGTGGTCCTTCGTTTTATGTACAGTTCTTCGTTTATATATTTGTATTATAGTTGTTCTGATTATATTGTTATAAAAAAAATTATAATATTGTGTTGATTGATGTCTACGATTCCAACAATCCGTTATTGAACCAGCTTAAATAGTCCATTCGAAGGTGGGAAGAGTGATCAGTGGCTTGACCCGATGTTGAGATTGATATGAGTGTCACAAGTTTCAACAATACTATTAAGGGGTTGATAAAAATTTAGTTTCTAAAATTATATGGTGGTATAAAATTGCTAAGGTTGTTTGTTAATTTTTTCGTATTTTCTTCTAATTTGTCAATTATTTTTGTGTTTTCTCAGTTTCATCGCTTTTTCTCTCCAATTTTGTGAATTTTTTCTTTGATTTTCTCAATTTTTCATGTTTTTCTAGAATTTTGTTAATATATTCTTCTGTTTTCTCAATTTTTTCGAAGTTTTCTTCAGTTTTGACAATTTTTTTCGTTTTCTTTTCTTCAATTTTTGTAAACTTTTTCCATCTTTTCCATGGTTTTCTCTAATCTGTTGATTAATTATTTTGTTTTCTAGATTTCTTTCTCAATTTTTCGTAGTTTTCTCCAATTGTGTAAATTTTTTCTTCTAAATTCAAAATTTTTCTCGAATTTTGTGATTTTGTCCATTTCTTTCTTTTGTTTTCTAAATTTATTTTCGTGTTTTTCCTCAATTTCATAAATTTCTTTTTCTCAATTTTCCCGTAATTTTCTTAATTTTTGTCGTTTTTTATCTTTTCTGTTAATTTTTTAGTTTTCTCTAATTTTGTAAAAATTTTCCATCTTTTCCGTGGTCTTCTCCAATTTTGTCGGTTTTTTTGTCTTTTACTTCTATTTTCTCAATTTTTTTCGACTTTTACTATTTTTTTCGTGGTCTTCCACGATTTTGTCCATTTTTTCTTTTGTTTTCTAAATTTATTTTCGTGTTTTTCCTCAATTTTGTTTTGCTTTTCAAGTTTTCCGTAGTTTTCTCCAATTTTGCAAATTTTTTCTTCGATTTTCCTAATTTTGATGTTTTTCTAGAATTTCTTTGATTTTGACAATTTTTTCTTTCGTTTTCTAAATTTATTTTCGTGTTTTTCCTCAATTTTGTAAATTTCTTTTTGTTTTCTCAATTTTCCCGTAATTTTCTTGATTTTTGTCGTTTTTATCTTTTTTGTTAATTTTTTTGTGTTTTTCGAGATTTTGTCTATCTTTTCCGTGGTGTTCTCCAATTTTATCGTTTTTTTTGTCGTTTTTTTGTCTTTTACTTCTATTTTATCAATTTTTTTCGACTTCTACTACTATTTTCTTAATTTTTTTTCGTGGTTTTCCACGATTTTTTCAATTTTTTCGTGGTTTTCTCCTATATAGTTGAATTTCTCGATTTTTCTCTCCAATTTTGTTAATTTTTTCTTCTAAATTCAAAATTTTTCTCGAATTTTGTGATTTTGTCCATTTTTTCTTTTGTTTTCTAAATTTATTTTCGTGTTTTTCCTCAATTTCATAAATTTCTTTTTCTCAATTTTCCCGTAATTTTCTTAATTTTTGTCGTTTTTTATCTTTTCTGTTAATTTTTTCATAGTTTTCTCTAATTTTGTGAATTATTCCCATCTTTTCCGTGGTCTTCTCCAATTTTGTCGGTTTTTTTGTCTTTTACTTCTATTTTCTCAATTTTTTTCGACTTTTACTATTTTTTTCGTGGTCTTCCACGATTTTGTCCATTTTTTCTTTTGTTTTCTAAATTTATTTTCGTGTTTTTCCTCAATTTTGTTTTGCTTTTCAAGTTTTCAGTAGTTTTCTCCAATTTTGTAAATTTTTTCTTCGATTTTCCTAATTTTTGATTGTTTTTTAGAATTTCTTTGATTTTGACAATTTTTACTTTCGTTTAATTTATTTTCGTGTTTTTCCTCAATTTTGTAAATTTCTTTTTGTTTTCTCAATTTTCCCGTAATTTTCTTGATTTTTGTCGTTTTTATCTTTTTTATTAATTTTTTTGTGTTTTTCTAGATTTTGTCTATCTTTTCCGTGGTGTTCTCCAATTTTGTCGTTTTTTTGTCGTTTTTTTGTCTTTTACTTCTATTTTATCAATTTTTTTCGACTTCTACTACTATTTTCTTAATTTTTTTTCGTGGTTTTCCACGATTTTTTCAATTTTTTCGTGGTTTTCTCCTATATTGTTGAATTTCTCGATTTTTCTCTCCAATTTTGTTAATTTTTTCTTCTAAATTCAAAATTTTTCTCGAATTTTGTGATTTTGTCCATTTTTTCTTTTGTTTTCTAAATTTATTTTCGTGTTTTTCCTCAATTTCATAAATTTCTTTTTCTCAATTTTCCCGTAATTTTCTTAATTTTTGTCGTTTTTTATCTTTTCTGTTAATTTTTTAGTTTTCTCTAATTTTGTAAAAATTTTCCATCTTTTCCGTGGTCTTCTCCAATTTTGTCGGTTTTTTTGTCTTTTACTTCTATTTTCTCAATTTTTTTCGACTTTTACTATTTTTTTCGTGGTCTTCCACGATTTTGTCCATTTTTTCTTTTGTTTTCTAAATTTATTTTCGTGTTTTTCCTCAATTTTGTTTTGCTTTTCAAGTTTTCCGTAGTTTTCTCCAATTTTGCAAATTTTTTCTTCGATTTTCCTAATTTTGATGTTTTTCTAGAATTTCTTTGATTTTGACAATTTTTTCTTTCGTTTTCTAAATTTATTTTCGTGTTTTTCCTCAATTTTGTAAATTTCTTTTTGTTTTCTCAATTTTCCCGTAATTTTCTTGATTTTTGTCGTTTTTATCTTTTTTGTTAATTTTTTTGTGTTTTTCGAGATTTTGTCTATCTTTTCCGTGGTGTTCTCCAATTTTGTCGTTTTTTTGTCGTTTTTTTGTCTTTTACTTCTATTTTATCAATTTTTTTCGACTTCTACTACTATTTTCTTAATTTTTTTTCGTGGTTTTCCACGATTTTTTCAATTTTTTCGTGGTTTTCTCCTATATTGTTGAATTTCTCGATTTTTCTCTCCAATTTTGTTAATTTTTTCTTCTAAATTCAAAATTTTTCTCGAATTTTGTGATTTTGTCCATTTTTTCTTTTGTTTTCTAAACTTATTTTCGTGTTTTTCCTCAATTTTGTTAATATTTTCTTCTGTTTTCTCAAATTTCTCGTAGTTTTCTTCAGTTTTGTTATTTTTTTCTTTTTTTTCTTCAATTTTGTAAACTTTTTCCTTGAATTTCTCAATTCTTTTGTTTTCTAAATTTATTTCTGTTTTCTCGTAGTTTTCTCCAATTTTGTAAATTTTTTCTGTTATTTTCTCAATTTTCCCGTGGGTTCCTCCAATTTGTTAGTCTTTTACTTCTATTTTTTCATTCTTTTCTAATATTTTCTATCTACCATGGGCGTACAATAAATTTTTTGAAAAAGATCAATTTACTTAAAAAAGTTCCCTTCTACCATAGGCGGACGATTTATTTTTAATTTTATCTATATCATGGGCGTACGATAAAATTTTCATAAGGGGTTATTTATTTGTAAAAATGTCCACATACAGTGAACGTACGATAAACTTTGTCAAAAAGGGGTTCATTAATTTTTGTCTTCCAATTGTTTTTCAGTTAATAAATTGAAGGAAGATTTTAACGTTTTGATCAACATCGACGAAAGCGGCTTGGTGCGCGTCGAAGGTAATAGAGAAGACGTTGCTAGCACCAAATCCGAATTGGAACAACGAATTTTCAAATTGGAAAACGAAAAAGAAAAAGACGTCATAATCGAACAGAAACACTATAGAAAAATCATTGGTGAGTGTGTTTTTTTTTTCAATATATCTCGTTGTAAACTTTTTTTACGTTAAATTTTTACTGTTCCAGGTTCCAAAGGAGAAAACATCAAAGATATCAGAGACAAGTTTAATCAAGTACAAATTTACTTCCCCGGAGCGGGTGAAAGAAACGACATCGTAAAAGTTCGAGGACCCAAAGACGACGTCGACAAATGCGCTAGACATTTAGAAAAGTTAGTAAAAGAAATGAACGAAGCGTATCAAGTGGACCTACCGATTTACAAGCAATTCCACAAATTCATCATCGGCAGAGGCGGTGCTAATATTCGTAAAATACGCGAGGAAACCAACACGAAAATCGACCTACCAGCCGAAGGTGATAAAAACGATACGATCACGATAACCGGCAAAAAGGAACACGTCGACGAAGCCGTCGAAAAAATTCGAAAAATTCAAGACGAATTGGAAAATATCATCACCGAGGAAATTACGATTCAGCCGAAATTTTACAATTCTCTCATCGGTGCCAAAGGTAAACTAATCCATTCGGTTATGGAGGATTGCGGCGGGGTTACAATAAAATTTCCCAGTGCCGATAGTAAGAGCGATAAAGTTACTATTAGAGGACCGAAAGACGATGTCGATAGAGCTAAGCAACAGTTGTTGGATTTGGCTAATGAGAAGCAACTAGCCAGCTTCAGTGCTGAGGTCAGTATCATATTTAATTTTTTTCTCTATTTTCTTGATTTTTTTCTTATATTTTGCTGATTTTTTCTTTTTTCCATTTTGTTGTTAATTTTTTTGAATATTGTGTTGTTAGTTTTTATTGGTTTTTTAAAATCCTGTTCATTTTTTCAGTTTTTACTTCTATTTTTTCGCTTTTTACTTCTACTTTTTTGCTTTTTACTTCTATTTTTTCGCTTTTTACTTCTATTTTTTCGCTTTTTACTTCTATTTTTCCGTTTTTTACTTCTATTTTTCCGTTTTTTACTTCTATTTTTTCGCTTTTTACTTCTATTTTTTCGCTTTTTACTTCTATTTTTTCGCTTTTTACTTCTATTTTTCGCTTTTCACTTCTATTTTTGATTTTTTCTTCCAATTTGATAATTTTTCTCCAATTCTCCTGGTATTTTCGTGTTTTTCTAGTTTTGTTAATTCTTCCGTTTTTTTCTTCTTGAATTTTGATAATTTCTTGGTTTTTTCTTAATTTTTTCATGTTTTTCTTCAATTTTGCGAGTTTTTTTCTCTTAATTTTCTCGTATCTTCTCCAGTTTTGTCAATTTTTCTCTTATTTTTCCTAATTATTTTCGTGTTTTGTCCAATTTTGTAAATTTTTTCGTTTTTTCTTCTATCACGACAATTTTTCGACCGAAAAATTCTCGTATTTTCTTGATTTTTCATGTTTTCTTCAACATTGTCACTTTTCTCTTATTTTTCCAATCTTTCCATCTTTAATTTAATTTTTTTCTCTACTTTCTTGATTTTTTTCTTATATTTTGCTGATTTTTTTTCTTTTTTCCATTTTGTTGTTAATTTTTTGAATATTGTGTTAGTTTTTATTGTTTTTTTTCAAATCCTGTTCATTTTTCCAGTGTTTACTTCTAGTTTTTCGCTTTTTACTTCTATTTTTTCGCTTTTTACTTCTACTTTTTTACTTCTACTTTTTTGCTTTTTACTTCTACTTTTTTGCTTTTTACTTCTATTTTTTCGCTTTTTACTTCTATTTTTCCGTTTTTTACTTCTATTTTTTCGCTTTTTACTTCTATTTTTCGCTTTTTACTTCTATTTTTCGCTTTTTACTTCTATTTTTCGCTTTTTACTTCTATTTTTTCGCTTTTCACTTCTATTTTTGATTTTTTCTTCCAATTTGATAATTTTTCTCCAACTCTCCTGGTATTTTCGTGTTTTTCTAGTTTTGTTAATTCTTCCGTTTTTTTCTTCTTGAATTTTGATAATTTCTTGGTTTTTTCTTAATTTTTTCATGTTTTTCTTCAATTTTGCGAGTTTTTTTCTCTTAATTTTCTCGTATCTTCTCCAGTTTTGTCAATTTTTCTCTTATTTTTCCTAATTATTTTCGTGTTTTGTCCAATTTTGTAAATTTTTTCGTTTTTTCTTCTATCACGACAATTTTTCGACCGAAAAATTCTCGTATTTTCTTGATTTTTTCATGTTTTCTTCAACATTGTCACTTTTCTCTTATTTTTCCAATCTTTCCATCTTTAATTTAATTTTTTTCTCTACTTTCTTGATTTTTTTCTTATATTTTGCTGATTTTTTTCTTTTTTCCATTTTGTTGTTAATTTTTTGAATATTGTGTTGTTAGTTTTTATTGTTTTTTTTCAAATCCTGTTCATTTTTCCAGTGTTTACTTCTATTTTTTCGCTTTTTACTTCTATTTTTTCGCTTTTTACTTCTATTTTTTCGCTTTTTACTTCTACTTTTTTGCTTTTTACTTCTATTTTTTCGCTTTTTACTTCTATTTTTCCGTTTTTTACTTCTATTTTTTCGCTTTTTACTTCTATTTTTTCGCTTTTTACTTCTATTTTTTCGCTTTTTACTTCTATTTTTTCGCTTTTTACTTCTATTTTTCGCTTTTCACTTCTATTTTTGATTTTTTCTTCCAATTTGATCATTTTTCTCCAACTCTCCTGGTATTTTCGTGTTTTTCTAGTTTTGTTAATTCTTCCGTTTTTTTCTTCTTGAATTTTGATAATTTCTTGGTTTTTTCTTAATTTTTTCATGTTTTTCTTCAATTTTGCGAGTTTTTTTCTCTTAATTTTCTCGTATCTTCTCCAGTTTTGTCAATTTTTCTCTTATTTTTCCTAATTATTTTCGTGTTTTGTCCAATTTTGTAAATTTTTTCGTTTTTTCTTCTATCACGACAATTTTTCGACCGAAAAATTCTCGTATTTTCTTGATTTTTTCATGTTTTCTTCAACATTGTCACTTTTCTCTTATTTTTCCAATCTTTCCATCTTTAATTTAATTTTTTTCTCTACTTTCTTGATTTTTTTCTTATATTTTGCTGATTTTTTTCTTTTTTCCATTTTGTTGTTAATTTTTTGAATATTGTGTTGTTAGTTTTTATTGTTTTTTTTCAAATCCTGTTCATTTTTCCAGTGTTTACTTCTATTTTTTCGCTTTTTACTTCTACTTTTTTGCTTTTTACTTCTATTTTTTCGCTTTTTACTTCTATTTTTCCGTTTTTTACTTCTATTTTTTCGCTTTTTACTTCTATTTTTTCGCTTTTTACTTCTATTTTTCGCTTTTTACTTCTATTTTTCGCTTTTTACTTCTATATTTCGCTTTTTACTTCTATTTTTTCGCTTTTCACTTCTATTTTTGATTTTTTCTTCCAATTTGATAATTTTTCTCCAACTCTCCTGGTATTTTCGTGTTTTCTAGTTTTGTTAATTCTTCCGTTTTTTTCTTCTTGAATTTTGATAATTTCTTGGTTTTTTCTTAATTTTTTCATGTTTTTCTTCAATTTTGCGAGTTTTTCTCTCTTAATTTTCTCGTATCTTCTCCAGTTTTGTCAATTTTTCTCTTATTTTTCCTAATTATTTTCGTGTTTTGTTCAATTTTGTAAATTTTTTCGTTTTTTCTTCTTTCACGACAATTTTTCAACCGAAAAATTCTCGTATTTTCTTGATTTTTTCATGTTTTCTTCAACATTGTCACTTTTCTCTTATTTTTCCAATCTTTCCATCTTTAATTTAATTTTTTTATCTATTTTCTTGATTTTTTTCTTATATTTTGCTGATTTTTTTCTCTTTTCCATTTTGTTGTTAATTTTTTGAATATTGTGTTGTTAGTTTTTATTGTTTTTTTTTCAAATCCTGTTCATTTTTCCAGTTTTTACTTCAATTTTTTCGCTTTTTACTTCTATTTTTTCGCTTTTTACTTCTACTTTTTCGCTTTTTACTTCTATTTTTTCGCTTTTTACTTCTATTTTTCGCTTTTTACTTCTATTTTTTCGCTTTTCACTTCTATTTTTGATTTTTTCTTCCAATTTGATAATTTTTCTCCAACTCTCCTGGTATTTTCGTGTTTTTCTAGTTTTGTTAATTCTTCCGTTTTTTTTCTTCTTGAATTTTGATAATTTCTTGGTTTTTTCTTAATTTTTTCATGTTTTTCTTCAATTTTGCGAGTTTTTTGTTTTTTTTTCTCAATTTTCTCGTATCTTCTCCAGTTTTGTCAATTTTTCTCTTATTTTTCCTAATTATTTTCGTGTTTTGTCCAATTTTGTAAATTTTTTCGTTTTTTCGACAATTTTTCGACCGAAAAATTCTCGTTTTTTCATGTTTTCTTCAACATTGTCACTTTTCTCTTATTTTTCCAATTTTTTCGTGTTTTTCTCCAATTTTGATAATTTTTTGGGTTTCTCTTAGTTTTCTCTTATTTTCACTAATTTTGTAAATTTTTCTGTTATTTTCCTATTTATTTTCGTGTTTTTGTCCAATTTTGAAAATTTTTTCTTCAATTACGACAATTTTTCGATTTTTTCTTCTATTTTTTTCATTTTCTACATAATTATTGTTAAACCCGTGCTATTAAATAATTTTTTAACGTTATTATATGTTGCATCATAGATCTAAGCAGATCTCTTCCACATAAGATTTCTGTATAAGAAATGATGCAAGATGAAAATAAACTAGAGTGAAAACGTACCTCTTCCATAGATACGTTTTTTCATTGGTTTATCACAGTTTTTTTTTCATACAAAACTAAACTTCCGCCTCCGAAAAAAAAAATACATTATAGCGTTTTTTTCAGGTCCGTGCCAAACCTCAGCACCATAAATTCTTAATCGGTAAAAACGGTGCCAATATTAAAAAAATTCGCGACTCAACCGGTGCTCGCATAATCTTTCCTTCCGATACAGACGAAGACAGAGAAGTTATCACTATTATCGGTAAGAAAGAAGCAGTTGAAGAAGCCAAAACCGCCTTAGAATCCAAAATAAAGAATATCGTAAGTTGAAAAATATGATAAGGAATTTTCTTTGTAATGAGCGTGATTTTTTCCTTTTTCCAGGATAACATAGTGGAAAGTACGATGCAAGTAGAACCGCGCCACCACAAACACTTCGTAGCTCGCCGAGGAGAAGTCCTACACGGAATTTCCGAAGAATGCGGCGAAGTCATGATATCCTTCCCACGTTCAGGCGAAGATAGCGACAGAGTCGTCCTAAAAGGACCAAGAGAATGCACGGAAGCCGCTAAAATTAGAATCAACGAAATAATAGCTGACTTAGAATCGATGATCACCATCGACTGCGTCATCCCGCAAAAACACCACCGCACCGTCATGGGTTCCAAAGGACACAAAGTACAAATGATCACCTCCGATTACCACGTCCAAATCAAATTCCCAGAAAAGAACTTCCAAGACGATTACGTCAATCACGAACAAGTCAACGGAGATGTCGAAGAAGAACCGATCAGACAATGTGACGTTATAAAAATAACCGGAAAAGACACCAACTGCGAACAAGCTAAACAAGCTTTATTGGACTTGGTGCCTGTGACGATATGCGTCGACGTACCGTTCGAACTTCACCGATCTATTATCGGTCAAAAAGGCCGAGACGTTAAGGATTTGATGGATAGATTCGATGTACACATCGTTCTTTCGCCGCAAGATGTCAGAGAAGACGTTATTAAAATATCCGGTACTGCTACTAACGTCGAAGACGCCAAAGAAGCTCTGTTGGAGAGAGTTAAGGATTTAGAGGCCGATAAAAAGGACAGAGAACTTAGGAGGTTCGCTTTGCAAGTTGAAGTCCCCCCGGAGTACCATCCGAAAATTATCGGCAAACGGGGTGCTGTTATTACTAAGATACGCAAGGATCATGACGTACAAATTACTTTCCCTAAAAAAGGTAATTATTCATATATTTTTTTTTAAATTTCATCATTTTCTTTCTATTTTGTTCATTGTTTTTGTTTTTCGTTTTCTTCTAATCTTTATCAGTTTTCGTGTTTTCTTCTGTTTTTTTAAATTAATTGTAAATTTTGTTGGGTTTTCCTCTATTTTGTGGATTTTTTCACTTTTTTTCTAATTTTGTTGTTACTTTTTTCATTAGTTTCAACAATTTTGTTAATTTTTTTCGTATTTTCCTGAATTTTGGAATTTTTTCGTTTCTTTCTGCAATTTTGTTCATTTTCTCGTCTTTTTATCTTATTTTGTTAATTCCTTTATTTTTCATTTAATTGTTAAATTTTTCTGGGTTTTCTTAATTTTCTCGTTTTTTTCTTTAATTTTTGTTTTTTTTCTTCTATTTATTTAATTTTTCTTCAATTTTGCTAATTTTTCCCACAATTTTCCTCTATTTATGGATTTTTTCACCTTTTTTCTAATTTTGTTGTTACTTTTTTCATTAGTTTCAACAATTTTGTTAATTTTTTTCGTATTTTCCTGAATTTTGGAATTTTCTCGTTTCTTTGTCCAATTTTGTTAATTTTCTCGTCTTTTTATCTTATTTTGTCAATTTCTCTATTTTTCATCTAATTGTTAAATTTTTCGGGGTTTTTCTTAATTTTCTCGTTTTTTTCTTTAATTTTTGTTTTTTTTCTTCTATTTATTTAACTTTTCTTCAATTTTGCTAATTTTTCCCACAATTTTCCTTTATATGAATTTTTTCACCTTTTTTCTAATTTTGTTGTTACTCTTTTCATTAGTTTCAACAATTTTGTTAATTTTTTTCGTATTTTCCTGAATTTTGGAATTTTCTCGTTTCTTTCTCCAATTTTGTCAATTTTCTTATTTTTTCTAAATCTTATTTTGTTCATTTCTTTATTTTTCTTCTAATTGTTAAATTTTTCGGGTTTTTCTTAATTTTCTGTTTTTTTTCCGTAAATTTTTGTTTTTTTCTTCTATTTAATTTTTCTTCAATTTTGGTAACTTTTTCCACAATTTTCCTCTATTTGTGGGTTTTTTCACCCTTTTTGTTTTTTTCTTCTATTTAATTTTTCTTCAATTTTGGTAACTTTTTCCACAATTTTCCTCTATTTGTGGGTTTTTTCACCCTTTTTCTAATTTTGTTGTTACTTTTTTCATTCGTTTCAACAATTTTGTTAATTTTTTTCGTATTTTCGTGAATTTTGGAATTTTTTCGTTTATTTCTCCAATTTTGTTTATTTTTCCGTTTTTTTATCTTATTTTGTTAATTTCTTTATTTTTCACCTGATTGTTAAATTTTTCGGGGTTTTCTTAATTTTCTCGTTTTTTTCTTCAATTTATTTAATTTTTCTTCAATTTTGGTAATTTTTTTAGTTTTTTTAAACTCCAATATTGTTAATTTCTTTGTTTTCCTTCTAATTGTTCAATTTTTCGGTTTTTTTCTTAATTTTCTAATTTTTTTCTTGATTTTCTCGTTTTTTTCTTTAATTTTTGTTTTTTTTCTTCTATTTATTTAATTTTTCTTCAATTTTGGTAATTTTTCCCACAATTTTCCTTTATATGGATTATTTCACCTTTTTTCTAATTTTGTTGTTACTTTTTTCATTAGTTTCATCAATTTTGTTAATTTTTTTCGTATTTTCCTGAATTTTGGAATTTTCTCGTTTCTTTCTCCAATTTTTGTCAATTTTCTTGTTTTTTCTAAATCTTATTTTGTTAATTTCTTTATTTTTCTTCTAATTGTTAAATTTTTCGGGATTTCCTTAATTTTCTGTTTTTTTTCGTTAATTTTTGGTTTTTTCCTCTATTTTTTTAATTTTTCTTCAATTTTGGTAACTTTTCCCACAATTTTCCTCTATTTGTGGATTTTTTCACCTTTTTTCATATTTTGTTGTTACTTTTTTCATTAGTTTCATCAATTTTGTTAATTTTTTTCGTATTTTCCTGAATTTTGGAATTTTCTCGTTTCTTTCTCCAATTTTGTCAATTTTCTTGTTTTTTCTAAATCTTATTTTGTTAATTTCTTTATTTTTCTTCTAATTGTTAAATTTTTCGGGATTTCCTTAATTTTCTGTTTTTTTTCGTTAATTTTTGTTTTTTTCCTCTATTTTTTTAATTTTTCTTCAATTTTGGTAACTTTTCCCACAATTTTCCTCTATTTGTGGATTTTTTCACCTTTTTTCATATTTTGTTGTTACTTTTTTCATTAGTTTCATCAATTTTGTTAATTTTTTTTCGTATTTTCCTGAATTTTGGAATTTTCTCGTTTCTTTCTCCAATTTTGTCAATTTTCTTGTTTTTTCTAAATCTTATTTTGTTAATTTCTTTATTTTTCTTCTAATTGTTAAATCTTTCGGGATTTCCTTAATTTTCTGTTTTTTTTCGTTAAATTTTGTTTTTTTCCTCTATTTTTTAAATCTTTCTTCAATTTTGGTAACTTTTCCCACAATTTTCCTCTATTTGTGGATTTTTTCACCTTTTTTCTAATTTTGTTGTTACTTTTTTCATTAGTTTCAACAATTTTGTTAATTTTTTTCGTATTTTCGTGAATTTTGGAATTTTCTCGTTTATTTCTCCAATTTTGTTTATTTTTCCGGTTTTTTATCTTATTTTGTTAATTTCTTTATTTTTCACCTGATTGTTAAATTTTTCGGGGTTTTCTTAATTTTCTCGTTTTTTTCTTCAATTTATTTAATTTTTCTTCAATTTTGGTAATTTTTCCCACAATTTTGGTAATCTTTTTAGTTTTTTTAAACTCCAATATTGTTAATTTCTTTGTTTTTCTTCTAATTGTTCAATTTTTCGTTATTTTTTTTCTTAATTTTCTAATTTTTTTCTTGATTTTCTCGTTTTTTTCTTTAATTTTAATTTTTTTTCTTCTATTTAATTTTTCTTCAATTTTGGTAATTTTTCCCACAATTTTCCTCTATTTATGGATTATTTCACCTTTTTTCTAATTTTGTTGTTACTTTTTTCATTAGTTTCATCAATTTTCTTGTTTTTTCTAAATCTTATTCTGTTAATTTCTTTATTTTTCTTCTAATTGTTAAATTTTTCGGGATTTTCTTAATATTCTGTTTTTTTTCGATAATTTTTGTTTTTTTCCTCTATTTTTTAAATCTTTCTTCAATTTTGGTAACTTTTCCCACAATTTTCCTCTATTTGTGGATTTTTTCACCTTTTTTCTAATTTTGTTGTTACTTTTTTCATTAGTTTCAACAATTTTGTTGATTTTTTTCGTATTTTCGTGAATTTTGGAATTTTCTCGTTTATTTCTCCAATTTTGTTTTTCTCGTTTTTTATCTTATTTTGTTAATTTCTTTATTTTTCATCTAATTTTTAAACTTTTCGGGGTTTTCTTAATTTTATACTTTTTTTCTTCAATTTATTTAATTTTTCTTCAATTTTGGTAATTTTTCCCACAATTTTGGTAATTTTTTTAGTTTTTTTAAACTCCAATATTGTTATTTTCTTTGTTTTCCTTCTAATTGTTCAATTTTTCGGTTTTTTTCTTAATTTTTTTCTCGATTTTCTCGTTTTTCTCTTCAATTTTTTTTTCTTAATTTTTTCTCCAGTTTTGATACTTTTTTTTACTATTTTGGCAATTTTTCCCCCAATTCTGGTAATTTTCCCCCCAATTCTGGTAATTTTTTCGTTTCTTGATCCAATTTTGTTAATGAATTGGTTTTTTTTAATCCAATTTTTAATTTCTGTGTTTTTTCATCTTCTTATTGTTGAATTTTTTGTTTTTTTCTTTTTTTATCCTAATTTACTCGTTTTTCTATCCAAATTTCTAAAGTTTCTCGCTTTTCTATCCTAATTTGTTAATTTTCTTCAATTTGTTTAATTTTCTCGTCTTTTTCTTCAATTTTTAAAAAATTTTCATCTTTTTCTTAAATTTTGTCTATTTTCTCGTTTTTTCCATTTCTTCCATTTTTTTCTTGATAAAGGTGATCCAGAAGAATCAATTATCATCATCACTGGTTACGAAGCGAACACCTACAATGCCAAAGAAGATATTATGAAAATCGTCAATGAATTGAACGACCTGATTAAGGCCGAGATTTTCATAGACGCCAGCGTTCATTCCAGATTGATCGGCGCACGTGGAAGAAATATTAAAAAAATTATGGAAGATTTCAACGTAGATATCAAATTTCCAAGAGACGGAGACGCCGATGGAAATTTGGTCATTATTACCGGACAGGAGGAGAGCGTGTTCGAAGCTAAGGATCATTTGCTCAATTTAGGAGAAGAATACGTGAGTTTTTTTTAAATTTATTTTTCTCCTTATTTTATATTTTTTCATTATTTTCAGTTACAAGACTACGCGGAATCGCAAAATAGAGAAAGACTTCACACTTTCAGCTCTCATTTCGAACCGGCGGCCGCGCAAAGCAACCGCTCCCGCGGGGACGAGCCCAACAACGGATTCGTAGTACAGGGCGGACCGTGGGAATCAAGAGCTGCTCCTAATACGGCCAGCGTTACTGAATTCCCGTCCTTTAGACGCGCCAAGGAAGAACCTCAAGCTCCGGCTCCGGTAGTGGGCGCTTGGGGATCACGCCGCTAAATAATATTCATCGAGATAATTACTTTTTACTTCCACTTTCGTTTTTTTTTCGGTTCTTTAAAAAAATACAGTTGGCGTTTTCAATATTAATTTTTTTTTTCGGTTTTTCACTAAAATAAATATCACTGCCAAAAAAACACCGGATATATTTGCAGGAATAATAATTATTTGCCGAAAGATGGAAGTAAAAAGCTTGCCGAATAAAAAAAAGTTGAGGTTATATATTTAAAGTACTAACTTTAGTTATTAAGTTAGTTGCGTATGTTGCAACCTCCTCCTACTCCCCCAGCCCCATTCTCCTCTTCGCTCACTGTTTGCTGCATTGATTAGTAAAAAAAGGCCTGGCGACGAAACTGGACTCGCGAATTAACGGTTAACGATATAAAACTAAAAACAGAGATAAAAAAACTGGTTTTTTTAATTTAAATAAATGATGAAAAAATCGGTGTCTTCCGCAATCGAAGGCATTGCGCGGCCTAGAATATATTTATATGTAGAGATGTTATGATATTTGCAACTTTTTCTTTTCTCTTTTTTTTTTCTCTCGCTATGTATGTGTTATATTGTTCCCTTCTGTATATTATGGTAAGATAATTTAAGTGTATAACTAACTGAGCGACGACCTGTAGAAATAAAAAAAAACAATTCTCCTACATAAAGTTTTACAAGGTATTCGCAAAAAAAGCATTCGTATTTTGGTCAGAAACTTCCTTCTAATTCTTTATCCCAGTCTCCAAGTCAGTTTGAAGTTTCACACGTTACATTACAGGTGTAGTAGTAAGTTGCAACTCCAGAGGATTTATGATGGGTCCCATTACTCCTGTCAATCAAAGTTCGATGTTTTGGGACAAAAAAAATTACACAAACTCATCTCCACAGCTTATCGGTTTGTCCCACCTTTTATATTAGGGAATCTTGTTCGGTACAGGGAGAATCACTTTTGGATGTTTACAGATGACTGTAATCGAAACTTATCTCCAACTCTTCCACTGCTTATCGCATATCAGTACCACCTTTTTTATTAGGACATCTTTGATACAAAGATAGTCAGTTTTGGGAGTCTACTGGATATTTTCATATCCAGATGATGGTAATCGGAAGTTGCAACTCCAGAAAATCTATGATGGGACTCTTTACTTCTGTCACTCAAAGTTCGCTGTTTTGAGACAACTCCAACTCTTCCACAGCTTATCGCATACCGGTCCCACTTTTTTTATGTTGAATTCTTTTTTTTTTCACTGTTAAACGAATTTCCACGAAAACTTTTGTTTTATTTTTGCGGACGCCCTCGTAATGTTGTAAAGTATATCTGCAGGTTGAGCTCTGCGTCGTGGGACATTCACTTTGGATAAGAACAAAAAAACGGTAATAATAATAAGGGTGGAAATGGAATTAATACTGTGATAAACAAAAAAAAATGATATGTCTACATTGAAAAGTGATATATATATATATATAATATGTAAATGGAAGAAACAATAATATTTGTGGTACTTTTAATCTTGTACGCATTTCAACAGTGGGTCTAGTATTTAGTATTCTCGAAGAAATCCTAAATTTTTTTTGTGGTTTTCTTTGATTGTTAGCAGATTTTTTTTATTAATCGTGTACCTGTAACGAAATAATGTAAATACTTTTTAATATAAACTGTTTTTTCTTGTATAGTGTGACAAATCATTTAGATGGTGGGTTTAAACATATATTTTTTTCAAATTTGGGGTTCAGTTAAATTTATCACTCGGAAATCGTATTATTAAAAAAAAGGAAAACGTATCATAAAAATGTGTCTAAAGTGGTTGGACCCGCATATATTATATTTTTTGAATTTTTATATATATTTTTATTTGTGTCATAACTTCTCTGCCCTTTTTTCGAAAAAAATAAAAAACAAGGCAGTGTTGTATCGTGCCTTTCTCTCAAATTCAATTTTTTTATACGATAATTAACATCTCGTCCTCCATTCTCCTCCGACCCTCCTACCGTACTTTATTAATTTGTATTCATCCTTTACGTCCCTCCCTATTCCTTCATTAAATAAATTTCATCCAGACGCGTAAAATCCGATAATTACATCTTATTATTTCAGTTTTCGGAATGTTTTGACGTTTTTGAAGTAGCAGGGAGTGGATCAATCATTGTTTAACAACTACATTGCTACCAAAATTACAAAAAAAATGAGATATCTTTATTACTACCACGTATATCTTTGTTTATAGTCATTTTTATTGTCACTTAGGAATGACGTAGAAAAGTTCACAGAAGTTGTAATCTTGAATCTTGGTCATCTATAATGTCAGTTTTGGGTGGGCGTCATTTTGAACAAGTAAAATTTGTTATGTATATTCAGGGTAACTATAAAAATTCTTTTGGGAGAACAAATTACGGAATATTTTGAATAAAATTGAGTTTATTTTATGTAATTTTTGTCGTGTTGGTAGCATTGTTCTTGTATTATACTCCTCTATTGCCGTTTTTGTTACGTAGAGTTATTTTTGTGGTAACTTTTAATATATTGTTTTGGTTCTCTGTTATTGAATCAATTTATAGAAAAAGAAAAAAACGACTGATGATTGTATGTGTTGGATCAAATTCGACATTACTTAATTGAAAATGATATGTTTTTGTAAAATTTTGATTTTTTTTGCTGTTAATCTTGTGTATATATGATAGATTATTTTGCCCTGCGGTCATTTTTGTTAGCACAGGACTAACCTGAGGGAGAGAATTATAATAAAACAAATAAAAATTGAATTTGTTTCATTTATATATTCCCCTATCCCCTGAAATAATCCCACTACCCCAATCATGTTATTCTTAATATCAATCAAATGTTGAGCCACTTCGAATGAAATATAAAAAAAGTTCATGAACGCCAAAAAATAATAGTTCAATACTATTAAACGCTTTACGTCCACTAAGAAGCAACAACTATAGTAAAATTAATACCTATTTAGAGGTACCAGCCGTTTTAGTAACTTAACGTATGCGGCTTCTTGAACCATCTGAACCCGCATGAAAAAAATTAGGTTATGACCTTTGTCATGTCAAATGCTTGACATATTTCTTATTGCATTGGCGTAGTGACTTGAAATTTCATATTATCAGTGGCGGTTTGTAAAAATACAAATTAATTTTATGAAATTCATAAAATTCTAAAGATGTTGATATAATAAAAGAATATAAAAGAAGCGCACTAATTTTAAAAACATTGTTTTATTAACTAGATACATAGTTTTCTTAAAAAAATATGGCAATTCAGAGTTCGATTAAGTACAAATTCTAGATTTTAAAAAAATGACAACGTGATCTTCAAGGCAAAGTTTAATTAGTTTCTAAATCAGAATAACTTTCGGAAAGTGATAGTTCATCATCGGATTCATTGGATACAGAGATCACCATAGTTTCGATGTTTAGTAGGTCCAGTTTGTTTTCTACTTCCCATGCTTCAGAAATAATTTTCTCTGTATGATTTATGTAATTCTGCCAGTGTTGCTCCGGTACATTTTTTACAACGTCATTCCATACTTTAAAGACAACAGTAGGTGACCTTGCAGTTTTCGTAATAGCCTGGTCATAATGCCTTTTAGTTTCTGACCATACCATTTCGATGGCATTAAAATGGCAATGATAGGGTGGTAGCCTGAGAACACAATGACCATGCTCGGCAGCGTATTTGTCTAAATGATAATTTTTTTCTGGCAAAACTTGCTTTTCAATTATATTCCAAACAGCATCCTTTAAAATGTGATCTGGAAAAGGAATATTCTTTTTTTTGAGCCATTCTAACATGCGTGTTTTACTCCAACTTTTTCTTGGGATTTCTTCATCCAGGCGACTGTGATACGTTGCGTTATCCATTATAATTAACGATGGTTCTTCCAAGTTTACAATTAGTTGCTGTTTAAACCAATTTTCAAAATTTTCGGTGTTCATGTTATCATGGTAATCGCCTGTTTTTTTATTGCATTTAAAAATGAGCGATGCATTTGCCACAAAACCTTTTTTATTACCGGCATGAACAATTACATATCGTGTCCCACTTCCAGTTATTTTTAAATCACTGTGTTTAGTACCATCTTGCCACATTCTTCTGTCCCCGCTTTTACTAAAAACCCAAGTCTCATCCAGAAAAACAGGTAAGAGCTTTTCGCTTTTAGCAGCATGGTATTTGTTCAAAAATAATATTCTTTTTAATCTGACTGCAGGCATTTCCAATAAATGTTTTCTTCCATCCTGTTTTTTGAAATGAAAACCCATTTTTTTAATTCCCAAATATAACGAACCTTTGGAAATCTTAGTTTCTGGAGACTCTTCGATAAATTGCCGTAAAATAGTTTCTACTGTGATTTTATCCTTTCGCGCATACATTTTATAAATTACTTCCCTCAAACAATGCAGGGTATTTTTTGTAATTCGGGTTTTGCTCCGGGAAACGCTTGCAGACATATTTCTTCTAAATTCGAAATCTGTAGCTCTGTTTGGTTTTTCAAGATTATATAATGTGCTTTCTGGAACTTTTAGTGCTTCGGACGCTTTTTGAATTGCCTTAAATCGAGATCCTAAATCGTTTTGAAAATAGTTTACTATATTAAGCATAAGTTTTTTGGATTCATCAGAATATCGCATTTTTATATCTTATTTTGCGTTATGACATTAACATTAAATCAAAATTTGACGTAACCTCAAAAACGTGACATCTAATAAATTAGTTACGACGTTCATTTTTGTTGGTAATTTTTTGTTTCAACCGATTTATTAATAATAAATAAGGATGGTCTCATTCTAAATGGGTATAAAATTTACTATACTTCTCGGGCTATATGCCCCGACAGACATTGAATTACACTTCTAAAGTAAACGGGGTTGGTATATCTGTTAAGATAGAACCAACCATTCTGGTTTGCGATTAGAAGGAATAACATCACTTGTAGACCGGTTTCGGCGTTTTTTGCGCCTCATCAGTACAAGGTAGATGCTATTCGTCCAGAAGCTCCAGAGCCAGAGTTAGTACCAGAAGAGCCAAATAAACTTTCAACTATTGCCCAAGAACAGCCTGGTCCGTCATCGTCTAAAGAGTCAGTGTTTCCAGAAGAGCCAAATACACTTTTAACAAGCACTCGAGAACAACCTGATCTGTCATCGTCCAAAGAGTTGGAAGAATCAAATAGACTTTTAATAACCGCCCAAGAAGAAGCTGGATCTTCGTCGTCCAAGAATCTAAGCATATCGGAAATTTCTCCATTGCCAAAGGCAACTGTTACAATCAGATCGAAACGAAAAAAGGAAATTTTGGAGTCCTAAATGCTACCCCGGACATTGAAGAACTGAAGTCAGAAGAGGCAAGTAAAAAAGCGGGATTTTCAGAAAAGTACAAGTGTGTTCTAAAAATCGCATACCTTAGAATCCACCAATTTTTCCTTGTCCAGGTTATTCAATAAATCTTTGTACCTTGATAGTAGATTATTTTTATTGCCTTTCAGTGAACCCAACGATAGGTTATTCCATAAATCTATTGAACCAATGACACCAATGATAATAAAAAATTGTTTCACTTGAGTAGCCCAGTTATACCTAATGTTGTTGTTGGAGTCAAGTTGGAGAAGCCTATTATAGCAGGTTCTAGGAAGCCTGGAGCCGTCCATTGACAGAAGTTTCTCTAACCAGTTGAGACAAACTGAATAAATATAAAGTATATTTCATATCCAGCGCCTAAAATTTCCAATTATCAATCAAAATTAAATTTGGTTTTGAAATGGGAGAGTTGTTTCAACATGTAAGTAGTTTATTAAGTTACATTTGCTATTTATTATGTTTAGTAAGTAATGGTGTCCGACAAGGAGATCAAAAAAGGTATAAAAAATTCAGAACTAGCACAAATGTCATATCGTATTATTTGAAAGTAATAACAATCCGTTCCCCTCAACTCCATTTGTTACAGCAAGCCAATTGAAATCTTCTATTTTTCTACTTCCGCCAACTTATTAACGTCTTTCTATTTCAAAAATTCAGTTGCAAACGAGGCTTCGGCCTGCTGAGATACGATGTGTTGTAAATCCTGAAAAACGGTAACTATCTCAAGAGTCCATGGTGCTTCGTTGGGGAAGTTTGCATCTGTATTCCAGGCAGCAATCTACGCTATCGACACGTGTTTGCAAATGAACATCGCAAGGGGGTATAGAGGCCAAAAGATCCTCATACTCTCAGATAGTCAGGCAGCACTGAAATCTTTAGCATGTCCCCAGATCAGATCTAGACTGGTCTGGGACTGCCTACAAAAACTTTTAACCCTGGCAATCCACAATAGAGTAAATCTTAGGTGGGTCCCGGGGCTCAAGGGTATTGTAGACAATGAAAAGGCAGACACTCTAGCAAAGCTAGGGTTTGAAACTGCATTCACTGGTCCTGAACCAGTATTTGGAATAACAAAATCTGCTGCACGTGGTTGTACATCTCGGTGGATTCAAACTAAAGATCAGACGTACTGGAGACACGTGCCAAAACAGGAACACAGTAAACTCTTGGTCAAAAAATCCTCGGAGTTGCTGACTAACGAAATATTAAACCTCAGCAGGGGCTAGATGAGGATTACTCACCGGTCACTGTACCCTAAGGAAGCACATGCATACAATTGGCATATATAGGGAGGAACCTATCTGTCGGTTGTGCATGGAAGAGGAGGAAACAGCCTTTCACATTATCTTCGAATGTGAAGCACTGTCTAATTGTAGATATAGACTCACTCCTAGGACTACAGTACCCAAGGGAGGATTTCTCCAAGAAGGACCTAGTGAAAAGACTATTGAGCCTGATAAGGGCTACTGGTCTCTTCACATAAACGGTATAACCAAGAGCACCAAAAGCCTAACGGCTGCCCCTGACTGATGGTGCCGAACTAATCAATCAATCAATCTATTTGGATACACTTATCAATTTGACAACCACAGTTTGTTTTATTAAGCGGGTCATGTTATAAAAAGTTGAGTTTACTCATCAAGGGTTCTGGAAAAAATAAAGAATCTCAATATTAAACAATCATTTTTATTAAAGAAGCGATTATCACAAATGACAATTTTTTTTAAAGAAATCGTTAGAACGTCATTTTACAAAAAATATAAATAAAATGTAATTAGTTAAAATAGCATACAATACAAAAAAAGGAATTTTATTTACGGAGTATCGTTGTAAAAAATAAATACTATTGATTTTTTTCTCTTCAAATGTACGTGGTTATAACGAAACTCTCAACTTATAAAAATACATAAAAAATATAGGTAGGTACTAAAAAAAATCAATTGACTAAACTTTGACTGCTTCAAATATATAAAAAAAATCAGTCAGCACCATTATACTTTAGGAGATTCCACTCCGCGCATACGATCCGCATTCATACACTTTATACAAGGCTCATAAGAAATATTTAATTTATATTCTTAAACTAATCTAATTGTCTACATCTTCCAAAGGCTGCCAAAAGGAAAAATACAACTCATATATACAATAGACTACGAAAAATTACGAGAAAAAGGCATGTACATAAAAAAATAAGCAAGGGCCGTATCGTATTATAGTTCGAGAATTTTTTTGTTTTACTAAAGCGTTAAATACCACCACCCAATTTTTCCCTTGTCTGTGAAAGAACTGGTTACTTGCAGCCTATGGAAAAGATAGTTAGAAATGTGTAACTACTTCCTGCTATCGGTATTCTTCTTCTTCTTCTTTTTTGTAGGTACACATTTCCAAGGGTTTAAACTAAAATATATTCGCTATTTTCGTAATAATACAGTACTTCTTTTTCGGCAGTATTTGTGTGAGTAGCATTTTGGACGGATTCAAGAAGTCATCTGTCTATTACGAATCGTACTTCAAATTTACAAATTTCGAGTATTTTTAATTCTTGTTTTCAACATTATTACTTAAAAGTTACTAAATTTTTTTCGTTATTTCTTTATGTGAGGTAGTCCGGACTTGGTTCTGTCATAGGTTCCGGTGTAGTGAACAATGGATTCGGGAACTCCGGTGGATGTGGTAGTGGTCCTGCGGATTTTGGCCTGCGACGATAAGCCATCAACCAACAGGAAACAGCCACAGCTACAGCAACCAAGGCCAGTAGGGCAGTGATTATCAGGGCAATGATGAAACCTATCATTGAGACGCATATATCTTCTGCTCTTTGAGCATTGGGAGCTGAAATAAATACAAAAGTTGATACAGCATCTTTTTTTTTTTTGGAAGATAACAATAATTTTCTTCAACACTTACCAGTTTGAGGATCGGGGAATTTCTCTTCCCGTTTTTCTAATGTTAATATGGCGTTAGATTGAATCGTAACTTCTTCTCTCAGTTGTCCAGATAGTAGATCTCCTCCTACTACTACGTCTGTGTCGTTTTCTTGATTATCAGTTGATCTCTTTCTTCTTCCAAATGCGTTGTAACCTCGACAATTTACCTATAAACATATCCATTGTTATAAACATATTTTCTATACCTTGTTGATGGAATTTAATACAGTTTACGTACAGTGAGGATTTCCATATCTTTCAACTGCATCTTCTTCACCTTCAAGCCAATTAGAACTGACCTCTTATATATACTGAATTGGTCTTAAACGAATTACAAAATCATAAAGCTGCAGTACTTTTACTTACCGGTTGACATTTTCCAAAGCACACTCTAATATTACATTGGAATCTTATGTTATCGCTACTAGGGAATTTGAAAGCGTTGAAGCTAGCCAACAAACTTTGCGTATCCGGATTATAGTCCCACTCTCCAAAGATCGTAGGATCTGTAGCACAACCGTTCTCATCGGTAACGATATATTCGTTTTCCACCGAATCTTCCATAGTTTTTGCAACGCAGCTTCTGGCAAATCCTCCATAGATCGATCCGGGCTGTACTTCAACTTGCAGCATTAGATTATCACCAATTTCGGCAGAGTTAATCTCTTCTCCAGTCGGTGTAACTATCTTCATAAGGCAAGTTGGTGGTGGACCTGTGTTGGCGATTGTTCCAGCCGTTGTTAACATGGACACGTTGAATCCTAGGGTTACGTTTTGTTCACCGGTATGGTAAACGCATTTGATATGGTATGCTTGGGCTTTGTAGGTCACCAGTTTGGGATGTTTCTGAATTACCAACACGAAGCTGGCTTCGCCCTGTAATTCAAAATAATTGTAAGAGTTGTTTGGTCCTCCGAGCCGGATTAGACCAATGGCTAATGACAATTGTTTTTTACTTACGTTGACATGTATAAGCCCACATTCACCGAAATGTACTTTGAAATATTCGACTCGTTCTCCTGTTTCTATGGTGACAACTCTTCGGCATTTTTCGTCCTTACTATGACCTTTTACGTAAAGAATTCCGTTGAATCCTACTTCGGTAAGTCTGATTTCAACTTGAATACCGTCAGATAAGCAGTTAACGGTAAGATCAGGTTTGGGGAAGTCCTGTTTTTTATAGAAACTTGTTTGATCTAAAAAATAAAAAGTATTTTAATTGTTTCTTTGAATATAATAAAAATGAATACGTACTGCATACAACTTCAGCATCACCGATATACCCTTTGATACATTGGCATTTTCCAACATGATTTGTAGCATTACAGAACGCGTTCAATCCACAATGCTTCAATCTACAAGCGTCCTCGCAAGTTTTTGTTCTTTGATTGCAATATTTATGATCCGGACAATCGTCGTCAGTTTCACAATCCGGTCCGGTATCGGGTACGCAATTTCCTCTTTCATCGAAGTGATAACCTAGATCTAATGGACATATGCAGTTACCGCGTTCGTCTATGATAAGTCCTTTCTCTAGAGCGCAAACGCAACGTCCTCTTTCGTCAATTTTAAGACCTCTATCTGTCGGACATGGAACGCATTCGTCGTTTTCGTTGAGAGCTAGATTTGGTGCACATACGCAACGACCGTCAGGAGTTTGGACGTATCCTTTGTCTTCTCTGCACACTGCAACTGCAAACAAAGTGAAAAGTTGAACTGAAGGAACCTAATTTTATCGAAATGAGGTGTACTTACGTGGATTGCAGCGAACAGCAGCGTTTCCTTGATATCCGGGCAAACAAATGCATACCATCGTTCTAATTGGTCGTGTATCTAGTACATTACACTCAGCGTTAATTCCACAAGGTTCGGTTACGTTGCAAGGGTTGACACATTCAGATCCAATGCAAGCAAATTGCAATGGACAATCAGAATCTACTCTACATTTCTCCTCTCTTCTAATACAACCCATTCTTCCATCGCTAACTGTTCCAGGTGGACAGATACATTCCAAAACGTGATTGTAGACTTTACACTCTGCTAAAGATTTCGAATCGCAGGGATTGGCAACTGCGCATGGTAGTTCGCATTTGTTGTTGATGCAAGCTCGGTTTGTTGGACAATCTGTATCGGTTCTACAACCGACGACGCTGCAAGATGTACGTGGATTACCTTGGAGACCTGGTGGACAGTCGCAGACAGCACGGTGGTTGTAACCGTAGCAAGTTGCTTTGTCTCCACATGAAGAACCATCTGCTGCACATACTGGAATACATTTCCTGAAAAAAAAATTAATGAAAAATCATAAAAATAATAATCTTTATAGTTATAACTTACTTATTAACACACGTATGTTGTGGGGAACACTCGCTATCACTTCTACATCCAACTCTGTGACATTCCAACTCCGGATTTCCATCAAAACCTTCTTCACATGTACAAATTGGCTTATGATCTTTGATTCTACATTCAGCGTTAGGTCCGCATCTGCATGGATTCCTGCAGATACCATTAAAGCATGCCTTGTTCGATGTACAATCACTGTCGGTTGCGCAAGCGCCTACTTCGATTACAGCCGTTACAGGGTTACAAGTACCGCTGCCGCTGCTTATGTAACCAGGAGGACAAATGCAAATCATTGTACGTACCGGGATGGTTCCTATTACTTGACATTCAGCTGGTCGTTTGCATGGTTCTAAAACAGCGCAAGGGTCTTGACATTTGTTGTTCAAACAAGCTAATCGGGACGGGCAATCAGAGTCTTCTTTGCATTCCGGTTGAGGTTCAGGCTTACAATCGAAGTAAGGATTACCAACAAGACCTGGTGGACATCTACAAACTGCTAAGTGATTGTGGACGCTGCATTCAGCTCTTGGTGAGCATGGATTGTCGTAGATACATGGATTGATGCATTGGGCATTGATGCACTGTCTATCGCTTGGACAATCGCTGTTGGAAAGACAACCTACTACTACACAACGTTCTAATGGATTTCCTCTGTAGCCTGAAGCACATCTACACTCGGGTCTGTTTTGGTAGACGAAACATTCTGCGTTGATTCCACAATTATCTTTAATTAGACATGGGTTGATGCAGTTTCCGTTAATACAAGCTCTTCCAGATCCACATTCAGAATCCACTCTACAGCCGACTGCGTGACATACAATGTTAGGATTACCTTCGAAGCCTTCTCTACACGAGCACACCGCTCTGTGGTTTTGAACTCTGCAGTCTGCATTGGTGCCGCAATCGCAAGGAGTAGTACACAATCTATTTATGCAAGCTTCTGTATCCGAGCAGTCACTATCGCTGGTACAGCCGGGTGGTATTGGCACGACGACAGGATGACATTCTCCGTTTTCGTTCGGTACCCATCCTTCGGGGCAAGAGCATATCATAGTTCTTACAGGCACAGTGTCTGAAACGCTACATTGAGCTGTTGGATGGCAAGGAGATATAGTTTCACAAGGATTTACACATTCATTTCTTATGCATGCCAATTTACTTGGACATTCCTTATCGTATTGACATTGAATACCTCCCTTATCTTGTCTTGGTATACAGTAAGATGAAGGATTGCCTTCTGGTAGATTCGATGGACAGTAGCATTCTGCTAGATGGTTAGTAACGTAACAAAAAGCGTTTTGAGCACAAGGTGGTTCTGCTACTGATGAACATGGATCTACGCAACGTTGTTCGATGCAGGCTCTGTTATTTGGACAATCGTTATCTACATGACACTCTATTCTTTCGCATCTAGTTAGAGCGTTTCCTTCGAAACCTGGTAGACACTTGCAAGTTGCGAGGTGATTATTACCATAACATTCAGCGTTTTTAGCGCAAGGATTTCCTAATATGCAAGGATTTATACATTGTCCGTTGTAGCATTGCTTATCATTGGAACATTCGTTATCTGATTGACAGCCTAATTGGACGCAGCCTAATTGTGGATTGCCGGAATAACCCGGTTTGCAGTAACATGTTGGATAATGATTTATTACTTTACATTCAGCGTTAGGGCCGCAGTTGCAAGGACTTGCGCATACGCGGTTGATACAAGACTCGCTGCTAGAACAGTCTGAGTTAGATTTGCAGCCCACAGTTGGTCCAGGCGCTAAAAAAATTAAAATTGTCAAATTTAAAAAATTCAAACTTAAAAATTCACTTACGTGCTATGCAGTCTACTAGTGGATGTCCTTCATAATATTCTGGGCACTTGCACTCAGCTTTGTGATATCTGACTGAACATAATGCAGTTCTTGCGCAAGGATTGTCAGTAATGCAAGGATTGACGCATTGTTCATTTTGACAGGTCAAGTCGAAAGTACAGTCGCTATCTTGGTAACATTCTGGACCTGGTATAGGTTTTGGATGTCTAGGTACGTTTGTACATTCGTAACGTGGATTTCCTGTATATCCAGGAGAACAAATGCAGTTTGCTTGATGGTTTTTGGATCTACAAAGCGCGTTTACTCCGCAATTGTCAACTCTACAAGCATCTATACAAGTACCACCAATACATTTGTCGCTATCTCTACATTCTGAATCTACTACACATTGCGGTTTCGGTGGAATGAGTCTAACGCATCTTCCGAGAGAATCTACTATAGTATCTGGTGGACATTGACACATTATGGTTCTTAGAGGCAGAGTGTCCAGTACTAGACATTGTTGATCAGTGGTACATACATTTTCTGTTGTGCAAGGATTCATACAGCGGCTATTAACACAAGCCAATTGAGATTCACATTCCGAATCAGATGTACAGTGTGGTTCTGGAGGTAATAGACCAATACATTTAACGAACGGATTACCAGTAGTACGAGGAGAACAAGTGCATTTAGGTTCATGTTGTTGTCCAACGCATTGAGCAGTATCAGCGCAAGTGTCTTCGTCACAAACAGGTCGGCAGACTCTGTTCAATCTATCGCAAGCTTCATGGTCGGCGCAGTCTTCGTTGTAGTGACATATGCCGGTGATGCAGGATACCAGAGGGTTACCTTGCGTTCCTAAAGGACATTGACATTGCGGAATATGACGTTGAACAGTACATTCTGCGCCTCTTCCGCAAGATAGTGAAGAACATGGGTTTTGACAGTATTCGTTGATGCAAGCCTTGTCGTAAGGACAGTCTTGGTTGGAAGTACATTCCGCTATAAAAAAATCAAGATTGTAAAGTTATTTTTTTATATTTTTCAGTATTACTTACGTTTATAGCAAGCTAGTTGTGGATTTCCTAACCAACCTAGAGGACATGAACACGTAGGTCTATGGAAACTAGTTCGGCATTCAGCCTGAGCACTACAAGGATTAGCCAATTCGCAAGGATTCTGACATCTTTGGTTGATACAAGATTTGTCGTTGGTACATTCCGAGTCGGATTGACACTCAGGTTTAGTCTGTGGTTGTGAATAACATTTGACGAAGGGATTTCCAATAAGATTTGTAGGACATTTGCAGACTGCTTTGTGATCGAGTGGCGTACATTCGGCGTTTGAAGCGCAAGGGTTACTGATTGCGCAAGGATTTACGCATTGTCGATTGATACAAGCGTCTGTTGAGGGACATTCGATGCTGCTCTTGCAGCCAGGTTGTGGTTGTGGCTCTGATAAAAAAAATACCATATTATTTGTTGCACAATAAAAACATTGTTTGCATTACAAAGCTTATTAAGTTAGTGTTGCTGTTTTTGGTACAAAGGTAAAGGGTATCTGGAGGTCCTGGAATGCTAAAAGTATATTAGTTGTTTGAAATCGTATACATTTGGATTCAGTATTCCGCAGTAAATATAAAAAATTACTAGGCTGAGTTCGTGGGGATATATAAAAAATATTCACTTGCGCTTTACTGAATCCATATATGCAACTTTCTTTTATACATACCTCGTCTACATTCTGTATCAGCATCTCCAACATATCCAGGTAGACACATACAAGACATCGTTCTCAAAGGTAAGCTATCTACTACTAAACATTCGGTATTCTTTCCACAAGGATTCGTTTCGAAACAAGGATTCTTACAAACTCCACTGAAACATGCCAACTTATTTGAACAATCCGCATCTTGTCTACATTCAGGTCGTACATCGGGTACTACGTTGCAACCAACTAAAGGATTTCCCGTGTATCCAGGTGGACACGAGCACTGTGGTCTGTGATTGGTCACTCTACAAACAGCTCCTTTACCACAATTGCAAGGATCATAACATCTTTCGTTTCCACAGGCTAAGCTATAAGGACATTCTTCATCGACTGTACATTCTGGTCTTTCGCACCTCACGAAAGGATCTCCTCTGAAGTTGTTAGGGCAGTAGCATTGAGCTTTGCGATTGTAATCAGCTTTGCATAGAGCGTTAAGTCCACAAGAAGTGAACGAACAAGGATCTACGCATTCTTTGTTTACGCATGCTTGAGTCGGTGGACATTCTGAATCAGTTCTGCATCCTATTTCGAAGCAGGCTTGCTGAGCGTTTCCTGTGAAACCGTCTCTACATGTACAAACAGCTCTGTGAAGCTGGACTCTACATTCTGCGTTCTGTCCACAAAGACTTGTAGTACAAGGACTCAAGCATCTGTTGTTTAAACATGCTTTGTCATTGGTACATTCTGAATCTTTAGTACATTCTACTTTAGGTTTAGGTTTATCTTCAATGAGGCACTGTACTTGAGGCGAACCAATGTATCCAGGCGGACAAGAGCAAATTGCTTTGTGGTTGACAACCTGGCATAATGCGTTAAGTCCACAAGCTCCTTGGCAAGGATCTCTACATTTTTGTGAATAACACGCTTTATCTCTTGGACAATCCTGGTTGATGATGCATTCTGGGTATATACAAGCAGCTGCTCCGTTTACAATTCTACATTCTCCGTTTAAGTTGCATGGTGATGGGTTGCAAGGATTTCTTTCTATCTCTTTAGGTGCTTCTCTACATAATGTGAACGGATCACCTATTAGTGGAGATGGGCAACTACATACAGGACTATGATTGATTACATTACAAATGGCAGCAAATCCGCAAGTACCCGGACATGGATCTATACATTTTTGATTGACGCATGCTTTGTTTCTGTCACAATCTGCACTGATGGTACATTCTGGTTTGCAACCACCAGCTGTTGGGGTTCCGAAGAAACCTGGAAGACATTCACATATAGCGTTTTGACCGGATTCACGGCAGATTGTGTTGATTCCACAAGGTGATGGATTACATGGATTTTGTGGTTCTGGTACTAAAAGCAAATAACGAATCGTCAACATTTTTACGGTTCCAAAGATGAAACAAGTTACTTACTTGGAATAAGTCTGCAAACTGTGAAAGCATCTCCAGTAAGTCCTTTTGGACAGGTACAGACTGGTATGTGGTTTGTTGTTAAGCACTCAGCTTCAATTCCACACGTACCGGGACATGGATCTACGCACTTACTTCTAACGCAAGCTTTATTCATGGCACAATCGGTGTTAGACAGACATTCTGGTCTGCAAAGCTCGTATGGGTTACCATGGTACTCCGGTAAGCATTCGCACACTGCATAGTTCGACTGGATGCGACACTGAGCGTTTGGTCCACATGGTGATGGTGAACATGGATTCTCTGGTGTCGGTGGTGGTGTAGGAGCTGTAAAAACACCAAAAAAATATTATTTATCTGCAACATGTTTACCAAGCAAACAAGCACTAATATTAGTAAGCACCTGTTTTTCTCTTAACCTAAAAGTTAGTTACAGTAAACTGAAAATCTTACGTGCTGGATGACATATAGTAAATGGATCTCCAATGTATTTTTCTGTACACAAACAATTAGGAATATGGTTAACTACAAGACATCTGGCGTTTAATCCACAAGAGCCAGCGCATGGATCTTTACATTTAAGGTTGATACATGCCAAATCCTTGGCGCAATCGCTATTACTTTGGCATTCAGGACGACAATTTGGTGGAGAGCCTATATAGTTAGGGAGGCAGGTACATTTGGCAGTACCTAACGAGGTAGGTTCACATTGAGCGTATAAGCCGCAAGGGGTTCGTCGGCAAGGGTTTTCTGCTTCAATACCGCTTGTAGAAGGTTTTTCTGTGACTAAAGAGAAAGCGTAATTTAATTTCAAGGAAGAATTTTTTATAGTCTCAACTAATTACCTATTTTGATTTGACATCTGATAAACGGATCACCGCTGTATCTTTCAGGGCATGTACAAATTGCGTTATGGCTGACAACTTGACATAAGGCGTTAATACCGCAAGTACCTGGACAAGGATCTATACATTTTTGGTTGAGACAAGCTCGATTAAGTGGACATTCCGAGCTACTAACGCATTCTGGTCGACAAGTTGGTGGTGTACCTAAATAACCTGGGACGCAAGAGCAAACCGCTTGGTCGTAAAGGTTTCTACATTGACTATTTGGTCCGCACGGTGAAGGGTAGCAAGGATTCTCTGGTGGTGGTTCTATTAAAATATTTATAGTTGAATTCAACTGATTTTTGGGCGAATAACTATACTTACTCTCTATTTTGTTACAAACAACAAACGCATCACCCGAATATCCAGTAAGACATGAGCATGAAGGATAATGGTTAAATACCGTACATTCTGCGTTCTGTCCGCATGTTCCTGGACAAGGATCCTTACATTTTCGATTTATACAAGCTTTATCACGTGGACAATCTTGACTAATTAAACATTCTGGTCTACATTCGATATACGGGTCACCTTGATATTCTGTATAACATTTGCAAACACCATCAGCACACTGAGCATTGGGGCCGCATGGATTAGGATAACAAAGGTCTTTTGGCTCAGCTAAAATATACTCAATCTAGTAATGGGAAAGGTAATTTAATAAAAAACTTACGTTTTTGTTCTTGTACAGGGAAACAAGAAGTAAATGCGTCTCCTGTGTATCGTGGTGGACAAATACAAATAGCATTATGGTTTCTAACCTCACAAACAGCGCTAATACCGCAAGAACCTGGACATGGATCTTTACATTTTTGATTTATACAAGCCATGTCACTTGGACATTCTGAGTTAACGATACATTCTGGTTTACAATTTGGTGGTGTGCCAAAATAGTTGGGTAAACAACTACACAATGCCTGACCTCCTAAATCTCTACACTGACTATTCACACCACATGGTGATGGTATACAAGGGTTTACAGGCCTAGGAATATTTATTGGAGGTTCTGGAAATAAAAACATTTATTATTTTTTGGGAAATATGTTAGGCGTTTTCCAAGTACCTGGATTCGGATAACATCTCGTGAATGGATCTCCGGTATTACCGTTGTTACATGTACAAATAGGATTATGATTTACAACTTTACATTGAGCATTGATACCGCAAGTACCTGGACATGGATCTACACATTTTTGATTGACGCAAGCTTTGTCGTGAGTACATTCAGTACTGACAGTACATTCTGGTCTACAGCCCGGAGGACTTCCGATGTAATTTGGCAGACATGAACATATTGGTGAACCATTACGATCTTGGCATTGACTGTTCGGTCCACAAGGTGAAGGTTGACAAGGATTTTGAGGTGGTTCAGCTAGAAATGATAATATTTTTATAGCAATAGCAATTGTATGACAATTATAAAATATTCTTACGCTCAGTAATCTGGATGAAGCTACAGTATCTGAACGGATCTCCTGTATATCCTAGAATACAAGTACAAGAAGGTAGATGGTTGATGATCTGGCAGTTGGCATTTTGACCGCAGGTTCCCGGGCAAGGGTCCTTGCATTTATTATTGATACAAGCTCTATTGGAAGGACAATCTGAATTTACTGAACATTCTGGTCTACAACCTTCGTAAGGATTTCCTATATATTCTGATAAACAGACGCAAGAGCCTGCGTTATTTCTTTCCTTGCAAATAGCGTTTGCTCCACATGGTGATGGAACGCATGGATTTATTTGTTCAGCAGGTTGTGGTTTGAATATTTCACATTGTACGAATGGATTTCCAGAAAAACCTGGTAAGCATAAGCAATTAGGCGAATGTGAGATAACTCTACATTCAGCATTATTTCCACAAACTCCTGGACAAGGATCTTTACATTTCTGGTTGATACAAGCCAAGTTACTAGAACAGTCAGTATTAATAACACATTCAGGTCTGCAGTTTGGTGCTGAACCAGTAAAGTCAGGCAGGCAAGAGCAAGATGGTGAACCATTTACTTCTCTGCATTGCGAGTTAGGCCCACAAGGCGACGGTAGGCAAGGATTCACCACCTCTACAGGTTCTTCTTTTATAGGTAAACATCTTGTAAATGGGTCACCGCTATATCTTGGCAAACAAACACAAATAGGATTATGATTTACAACTTGGCAGTTTGTATTGAGTCCACAAGTACCAGGGCAAGGATCTATACATTTTTGGTTAACGCAGGCTTGATTTAAAGAGCATTCAGTGCTCGATACACATTCTGGTCTACAAGTTGGAGGTGATCCTATATATCCTGGGACACAAGAGCATACGGCTTGTCCGTTAATTTCTCTGCATTGACTGTTTGGGCCACAAGGGCTTGGACTACAAGGGTTCTTTGGTACTGGAGCTAAAAATGAATAGAACGTGGTTAAATAATTGGAAAAAATGAATTTTTTGACAAAAAGTACCTGAAATTATTGCGCAGGATACAAAAGCGTTGCCTGAGCGACCTTCCTCGCAGAAGCACGATGGTACATGATTAACAACAGTACACTGTGCATTCTGTCCACAGGTTCCTGGACATGGATCAGTACATTTATTCCTTATACAAGCTTTATCTTTTGAACAATCATTATTCAATACACATTCTGGTCTACATCCTTGGTAAGGATCCCCGTGATACTCTGATATGCACGTACAGATACCATTAGTACAAACAGCGTTAGGTCCACAAGGCGAAGGATTGCAAGGATTCGGTTTTTGTTCCGGTACGACTATTACTTGATTACATCTTATGAATGGATCTCCTGTAAATCCTTCAACGCACGTACAAATCGGTATATGATTTATGACAGCGCAGTTTGCATTAATACCGCAGGAGCCAGGACATGGATCTCTACATTTTTCTCTTATACAAGCCGAGCTACTAGAACATTCAGAGTTGATGGTACATTCGGGTCTACAATTAGGTGGATTTCCGATATAATCTGAAATACACGAACAAGATGCTGATCCACTTATTTCTTGGCAAATAGAATGTGGACCACAAGGAGATGGTTCACAAGGGTGCGGTGTTTCTACGGGTTCTGGAATTGGCGCTAAAATAAAGAAAATTAGTAATGCTAATTAAAATAAAGTATCGCAGTGTCTTACGTGGTTGTGGATAACATCTAGTGAACGGATCCCCTGTGTGTCCGACATTACAACTACATATTGGACTATGATTCACAACATTACATTTAGTATTTAAGCCGCATGTTCCAGGACATGGATCGACGCATTTTTGTTGGTTGCACGCTTTATTTTGAGCACATTCTGAGCTAACAGTACATTCTGGTCTACAACCCGGCGGGCTACCTACGTAATTTGGTAAGCAAGAACATACTGGCTGCTTATTAACTTCTCTACATTGACTGTTAGGTCCGCAAGGCGATGGGTTGCACGGATTAATTTCCACAGGTTCGGCTACAAATAATTTTGAATTGATATTTTTTGAAGGTTTATGGATACAAAATTATACTTACGCTCACGAATTACGTTACAAAAAACGAACGGATCTCCTGTGTAACCTTGCAAGCAAGTACATGATGGTAAATGATTGACAACTTGACATTGTGAATTTTGTCCGCACGTTCCAGGACAAGGATCGATACATTTATTTCTTACGCAAGCTTTGTTATAAGTACAATCGGAATTTAATAAACATTCAGGTCTACATCCTTCGTAAGGATTGCCTATATACTCAGGTAGACATGTACAGGATCCAGCTCCGTTAAGTTCCTTGCATACAGCGTTAGCGCCGCATGGTGAAGGGAAGCACGGGTGGGTTACTTCGATTTTAGTAGGTGGTGGCGTAAAGCAGCGTCCAAATGGATCACCCACGTAACCCTGGATGCATACACAATTAGGAGTATGACTTATTACTCTACATTCTGCATTTTCACCACAAATTCCTGGACAAGGATCTTTGCATTTCTGATTTATACACGCCAAATTATTTGGACATTCCGAATTACTGATACATTCTGGTTTACAGTTTGGAGGTGCACCAACAAATTCTGGTAAGCAAGAACAAGACGGCGAACCGTTTATTTCCCTGCATTGAGAATTAGCACCGCAAGGCGATGGTAGACAAGGATTTGACGCTTCCACAGGTTCTTCTCTTATAGGTAGACACCTTGTAAATGGATCACCACTATATCTCGGTAAACAAGCACAAATAGGATTGTGATTTACAACTTGGCAGTTTGTATTAAGTCCACAAGTACCAGGGCAAGGATCTATACATTTTTGGTTAACGCAGGCTTGATTTAAAGAGCATTCATTGCTCGATACACACTCTGGTCTACAAGTTGGAGGTGATCCTATATATCCTGGGACACAAGAGCATACGGCTTGTCCGTTAATTTCTCTGCACTGACTGTTTGGACCGCAAGGAGTAGGGTTGCATGGATGTTTTGGTAATTCAGCTAAAAAGGCATTAATCATGTTATTTTTCCATTGTTTAAACGTTTTTATTATATAATTACCTGGTATTGGTTGGCACAAGATAAAAGCATTACCCTGGAAACCTTCGTTACAAGTACATGTGGGTATATGATTATATACAGAACATTGTGCGTTCTGACCACAAGTACCAGGACAAGGATCTTTACATTTGTTATTGATACAAGCTAGAGTTCTGGCACAATCTGTGTTTAAAACACATTCCGGTCTGCATTCTCTATAAGGATCTCCATGATATTCCGACAAACAGGTACAAATTCCTCTATTACATTGAGCATTGGGTCCACATGGTGAAGGGTTACAATCGTCGATTTCAACGGGTTCAATAATCGGCGGCTTAATTGTACAGAAACTAAATGGATCGCCGGTATAACCCTCTGGACATAAACATACTGGGACATGATTAACTACATTACATACAGCAACAGATCCACAAGCTCCTAAGCAGGGATCTTTGCATTTCAGTTGGATACACGCCAAATTTTTAGAGCAGTCGGAATGTAAAGTACATTCTGGACGACAATTAGGAGGCTGTCCTATGTAATTTCCTAAGCAAGAACAAGATGGAGTTCCACCTATATCGCGACATTGACTATTCGGTCCACATGGAGATGGTAAGCACGGATTTTTGACTGGTACTATATCTGGAGGTGGAGCTAGAAGAAAATTTAGGTCAATTATAGAAAATTCATGGGAATTGAAAGTATTCTTACGTGGTATCTGGTAGCATCTTGTGAATGGATCACCTGTATACCCATTTAGACAACTACAAATTGGACTATGAGAGAATATATTACAATTGGTATTTAGACCGCATGTTCCAGGACAAGGATCTCCGCATTTTTGATTGATACAAGCTTTATTTTGAGCACACTCAGAGCTGACAGTACATTCTGGTTTACAGTTTGGTGGGCTACCGGTATATTCTGGTAAACAGGAACAAACAGCTTGACCGTTTACTTCCCTACATTGACTGTTCAATCCACACGGACTTGGTTGACAAGGATTTTGTTTTTCTTCGATAGCTAAAAAATATTTTGAATAATGCCGAGATTCCTTTTGGAAATATAAGATTGCTTACTTGGTTCGACGACTCTGCAAAATTTAAACGCATCTCCAGTAAATCCAGAAATACAGATACAAGCGGGTAAATGGTTGATTACTTGACATTCCGCATTCAAACCACAACTTCCTGGACAAGGATCTCTACATTTGTTGTTTATACAAGCCTTGTTTGAAGGACAATCGGAATTGAGTGTACACTCCGGTCTGCATCCTTCATACGGGTTGCCTGTATAATCGGGTAAACATATGCATGCGCCGGCACTATTGTGCTCTCTACATTGTGCGTTAACACCGCAAGGAGATGGTATACAAGGAGTAGGCTTCTCTACCACTGTTGGTTCTACTTTTGGTAAACATTGTACGAATGGATTTCCTTCAAAGTTGGCTAAACACACACAATTTGGCGTGTGACTTATAACTCTACACTCGGTGTTTTGTCCACAAGAACCCGGACAAGGATCTTTACATTTTTGGTTAATGCAAGCTAAGTGATTTGCACATTCAGAGTTACTGACGCATTCGGGTCTACAATTCGGAGGTGTACCAATAAATTCTGGCAAGCAAGAACAAGATGGAGCACCACCGACTTCACGACATTGAGCGTTAGCTCCGCAAGGTGATGGCTGGCAAGGTTGCTTAGGAACATCTGGTTCTTGTCCTAAAAATATGACAATTTAATTTGTTGAAGTTGAAAACTTTAAAATTGTTATTACTTATTGGCAAGCATCTTGTGAAGGGGTCTCCACTTTGACCAGATGGACAGCTGCAAATAGGATTGTGATTGACAACTTGACACAAGGCGTTTATTCCACAAGTTCCTGGACATGGATCGATACATTTCTGATTAACGCATGCTCTATTTAATGCACATTCTGAGCTGGATATACATTCAGGTCGGCAAGTTGGAGGTGAGCCTATAAAACCTGGCACGCAAGAACACACTGCTTGTTCATTAATTTCTCTACACTGACTATTCGGACCACAGGGTGTGGGGTTGCAAGGGTTCCTAGGTATTTTTGCTAAAAGAAATTAAACTTTAGTTATTCTGTAATGAAATTTAAAATTTTTCCTTAGTACCTGATATAGCTGTGCAAAGTACAAAAGCATTTCCTTCAAATCCTTGTAAACAAGTACAACTGGGTATGTGATTTATAGTACTACATTCTGCGTTTTGTCCACACGTACCCGGACAAAGATCTATACATTTATTTCTAACACAAGCTTTATTTCTTGGACAATCGTTATTTAATAAACACTCCGGTCTACAGCCTGAGTACGGGTCACCTTGATATTCTGGAAGACAAGTACATACACCAATGTTACATTCAGCATTTGGACCGCACGGAGATGGATTACATGGATCTTCTACTATATCAACAATAGGTGGTTTAGGTTGACAGTTGGTGAATGGATCACCTGTGTATCCTTCAATACAAGTGCAAATAGGTATATGATTTATCACATTACATACAGCTTGGAAGCCGCAAGAGCCTGGACATGGATCCGTACATTTTTGATTGATACAAGCCAAATTCGTAGAACATTCAGAGTTGATGGTACATTCAGGTCTGCAAGATGGAGGACTGCCAATATATTCAGATAAGCATGAACACGACGGGACACCTCCGATATCTCTACATTGACTATTCGGTCCACAAGGTGTCGGTGCGCATGGATTTGTTGGTGTAATAATCTCAGTTGGTGGAGGAGGTACGTGGTAACATCTAGTGAACGGGTCACCCGTGTAACCAGACTGACAACTACATATTGGACTATGTCTGTTAACTTGACAGTTAGCATTTAATCCACAGCTACCTGGGCACGGATCTACGCACTTTTGGTTTACACATGCTTTGTCTAAGCTACATTCCGAGCTAACTGTACATTCTGGTCTACAACCTGGAGGACTACCTACGTAATTTGGTAAGCAGGAACATACTGCTTGCTCATTAACTTCCCTACATTGACTATTAGGACCACATGGTGATGGTTCGCAAGGATTTGACGGTGGAGTTTCAATGGCTAAAAGAAAACATAAATTGTAGAGAAAATAATTAGAAGAAACTACTGCATTTTCTTACGTTCCACTATAATGGTGCAGTATCTGTAAGGATCTCCGTTAGTTCCTGTTTGACAAGTACAAGAAGGCAAATGGTTTATTGCTTGACAGATGGCGTTTTGTCCACAGGCTCCCGGACAAGGATCTTTACACTTATTATTTATACAAGCTTTATTTGACGGGCAGTCGGAATTTACACTACATTCTGGTCTACAGCCTGCGTAAGGATCTCCGATGTAATCGGAAATACATTTACAAGCCCCTGCTCCGTTTCGTTCTGTACATTCAGCATTAGCTCCACATGGAGATGGTAAACAAGGAGTTGGTCTTTCAATAGGAGTAGGTTGAGCTAAAAAAACGTTTTTTTATAGTAAAACCGATCAATTCATAGAATAAGTAAAACCTACCAATTAGATTACACAAGAAGAATGGATCGCCAATAAAACCAGGTAGACATACACAGTTAGGAGTGTGACTGACAACTCTACATTCAGCATTTTGACCACAGGTTCCAGGACATGGATCATTACATTTTTGGTTTATACAAGCAAGTTGGTTGGAGCATTCTGTATTACTGACACATTCTGGTCTACAATTTGGCGGACTGCCAATAAATTCTGGTAGGCATGAGCATGAAGGGCTTTCGCCGACAGGTTTACACTGCGAATTCGGACCACAAGGAGATGGTTGGCAAGGATTAACTTGCTCTTTGGGTTCATCTTCTAAAAATAATCCGATATAAATAATCGATACGGTCGACAATTCAAATGTAAACTTACTTATTGGTAAGCATCTTACGAATGGATCTCCAGAATATCTATGTTGACAGCTACATATGGGATTGTGATTAACAACTTGACATACTGAATTAATACCACAAGTTCCAGGACAAGGATCAATACATTTTTGATTTATACAGGCTCTATTTAATGCGCATTCTGAGCTAGAGACACATTCAGGTCTGCAAGATGGCGGAGTACCTAAGAAACCTGGTACGCAAGAACATACTGCCTGTCTATTAATTTCCCTGCATTGACTGTTTGGTCCACAAGGAGAAGGACTGCAGGGATTTTTGGGAAGTTCCACTAAAAATTTTGAAGATCATTATTAATAACCACAAGTACTGGAAGGTACTGAAAATAACAAAACAAAAATTTGGTAGTTATTTACCTGGTATGGGACTACAAGCAACGAATGCGTTTCCTGTGAAACCTTGGATACACGAACACGTTGGTATATGATTAATAACGGTACAATCAGCGTTCTGACCGCACGTTCCAGGACATGGATCCTTACATTTATTTCTTATACAAGTTTTCTCTCTAGGACAATCTTGATTCAATAAACATTCTGGTCTACATTCTCTATAAGGATCTCCATGGTATTCTGGTAAACATGTACATACTCCATTATCACATTGAGCATTAGGTCCACAAGGCGATGGATTGCAAGGATCAGATTCGACAGGTTCAACTATAGGTTGTGGTACACAGTAATTAAATGGATCACCGCTGTATCTTTCCGGGCAAGTACAAGACGGTACATGGCTTCTGACCGAGCACAAAGCATCTATGCCGCATGATCCTGGACAAGGATCCACGCATTTCTGGTTGATACATGCTAAGTTTGGTGAACAATCAGAGTTAATGGTACATTCCGGTCTACAATTAGGTGGTTGACCGAAATAGTTAGGCAAACAAAGACAAATATAATCCCTTTCGGTAGCTCTACATTCAGAGTACTGACCACATGGATTCGGTCTGCAAAAATCTGTAAAGGCTGGTACTGGCTCCGGTGGGGGTGCTAAAACAGGGTATCGAGTTACATTTTTTTCGATTAACTGATTTTTATCGATAAACTTACGAGGTATAGGGTAACATCTGCTAAACGGATCACCTGTATAGCTAGGTTGACAACTACAAATCGGACTGTGGTTAATAACGTCGCATTTGGTTTGTAATCCACAAGCGCCTGGACAAGGGTCGGTACATTTTTGGTTGATACATGCTCTGTTTTGAGCGCATTCTGAGCTGACTGTACATTCCGGTCTACAACCTGGTGGGCTACCGATATAGTTCGGTAAACAAGAGCAAACAGCTTGTTTGTTGACCTCTTTGCATTGACTGTTCGGTCCACATGGCGACGGTTGACATGGGTTTGAAGGCTCTTCTGTTATTTCTTGTTTCATAAAAAAGATGATTTATTATCCACTGTTACGTTTAAATTTCATGAAACATTGATTGGTTTTTGTTTGTTCTTACAATATTTTTGAATATTTTTATTCTCAACGTTTCGGTAGCATTCCAACTGCCGCCATCAAGATTTAGTCTACTTTTTTGAACAATTAATCAATGGAAATTTTTGAAATTTAATTATCTTTGATAAAAATGATTGTGAATGAAAAAATATTATATAAAATAGTCTACTAGGAATGGGATCTAGTGAAGTTCACGTTCAATTATTAATATTATCTAGTCCAGGCAACGAAGGAAAAATAGTGGAAATAATTCATGTAGAAGCCAATTTTGGCACACTAAAAGTACTGAGGGGTGGGGGTGAAGCTAAGGGAGGGGGGGTTTCTAAAGGTTCCTTTTTTTGTTAATAACTCGAAAAATACTGCCTCCAGCGAAAAAATGTTTATATACTACATTAATCTACATACAATTTCCTATAAAAAAAGTTCCATACACTTTTTTGCTTGGATCAATGCTTAAGGAGATATGTAGGGGGGAAATGGAAAATTTTCATTGCATTTGAAATCCCTTCATCTTGAGGACGTCCAGATTTTCTTTTTGAAGGTACGGAGGTAAACAAGAATCTTTTGTAACAATCCTAATGATATATTGCGTGTGGATCAAAAACTTGTGAAGAAGCAGTGAATTTTGAATTATATTCTAATCTAATCTAATATATAAAATTTTTGTGTCACGGTGTTTGTAATTAAACTCCTCCTAAATGGCTCGACCGATTCTCATGAAATTTTGTGCGGATATCGGGTAGGTCTGCGAATCGGACAACATCTATTTTTCATCCCCCTAAATGTTAAGGGTGGTCCACCCCTTAACTTTTTATTTTATTTTTTAGACAAAATTTTTTGTTTTTATTTTTTTTAGATACAGCATTCAAAAATTCATACAACCCTAAATTTTCACCCCTCTACGATCAACACCTATTTTTAATTATAATGCTAGCAAGATGCAAAGGGGCCAATTTGAGTCGTCGAACAATCAGTTCTAGAGTCGTGCGAGATACGAGATATAAGTCAATTAGAGCCTAGTACTAGTGTAGTAGTACTACCAGAAAAGAACGATGTAAGAGGTAAGTTTGTATTGAAAAAATATAGAATTATAATTAGGTACCTACCTAACTTAGGTGTGTTTGAATTAATAAAGGAATTTTTTGTAGATGTTAATATTGCGGATGAAGCTAGGGATGAGAATGACGAAAGAGCGGACTATTTGGTAGAGGATACAGATGTCGGAGAAGAAATTGATAATAGAAAAAGGAAAAGACTAAAGGTTTCAAAAGTGTGGAACTTTTTCAAAAAATCTGGCGATAAGAAATTTGCCAAGTGCTTGAATTGCGGGAAGGAGTATAAGATGAACAGCAAGGCGGAACACAGTGAGGCTAGAATGGATTCCGGCCTACTCTGGTTTTGAAGGCAAAGAAGGGGCGGCTACCCCTTTTAACGGCCCGGGCCCGACCTTGGGCCTCACAAAAGAAACCATCCGTAAGGAGACGAGGAACTGGTTGAGAAATCAGCACCTCGCTCACTGGAGGGCTCTACAGGGTCTCAGGCAGTCCAAGCTCCTATTGAGGGGATGGACTGATGGACATGCTAGAGCAGCTCTAGAACTACCAAGGAGTAGGTTAAAAAAGATAGCAGGACTCCTAACAGGGCATTGCTGTCTGAGGAAACACCTCTGTAACCTAGGTGTAGAGGAAAGTCCCCTATGTAGGGGTTGCGGCATAGCTGTGGAAACGTCGGGCCATGTTCTCCTCGTTTTCCACATTGGGCTGTGCTACGCAGGCGAATCTTCGGAGTCCCTGTTATGGCCCCCGGGGACATAAGCAGGCATCCACTGAAGAGGATTGAGTCCTTCATCGAGGGACTCGGCTTCATGGATGCATAAGTGGCAGGAATGGCACAATGGTCCCGCCAGTGGCGTCAGTGCCGGAGCCTTGGCTTGAGTTTTTCTTGGCCAAGGTTCGCCTGACTAAATTAGTAGTATAAGACGAGCGGTAATACAAGCAATCTTAATGACCATCTCAAAAGATACCACCCCAGGCTTTTGGAAAAGCCTCATGACTATGACAAAACTAATGTAGATGGAAGTAATAGAGTAAGACTTACTGCCTCACGTTCTGCAAGGTCCAGTAATCGGTCAATCAGTCCATTTTTCAAGCATCTAAATGAATATAACAAGGAAATAGATAGGCCTTTAGCCTTGATGATAGCAAAATATTTTCAACCTTATAATGTTGACTGTACATTGCTTGATCCAGCATTTAAACAAGAGGGCTTCCGAATCAAAGATAACGCAAAAGCAGCAGGACAGTTTTTGGAGAATGCTCGTAATGCTGAATAAAGATGTTAAAGAGCGAGACTGTAAGGGAAGCATAAGCAATGATAAAGATGATTTAGATTCATCAGACAGAGCGTCATCTTTATTTTCGTTTACGACAGAAAGAACCAATCAGAAAATAAATCTAAAAAAGTGGATGCCATAATAATCAAAAGAGAGACAAAATACAAACCAAAACAGTGATCCCCTACTATTTTGGAAAGTAAGTTAATTAAAACTGCTTATACATTATTTATTATTAACACATATTATTGTTTTAGATAAATGGAAAGTACTTTTCTCACTCGTGTGTTTGCGGAACTCGCCCTTCGGGCTCGTGCCACAAACTTCCACACTCGTGAGAAAAGTTGAACTTTTCCCACTTGTTGCTCAATATACTATTTTTGGTCTGCTGTTAAAATTATAAAAAGACTCAATTTTTTTCAAACTATCGACAACTATCGATAGTTCGATCCTTGACTATCGATAGTTCTCCACCACTTTCCTCGTGTAACAAAAATAACTTTTTCTACAACTGCTATGAAAAGTGACGTATTTCTCATAGCTTACTTAATTCCAAAACCAAATATTGCTCATACTGTGAGAAATATTATTTCTCACGGCACTTTGTCCACGCCACATACATTTATATGGAGAATCAAATAAAATCGACAAAAACTTAGTAGGCTACTGTCATCTTCAAATACCTACTTAGTTGTCACAAAACTGTCAGATTATATTCGAAAATATGTTGAAAATTTTAAAAAATTGTCAAAAATTTTGAAATATGGTCAAAAATTGTCAAAAATTTGGAAAAATGGTCAATAATTGTCAAAAACTCTCAAAGTTTTGAAAAAATGGTTAATAATTGCCAAATATTTTCAAAAATTGTAAAAAATTTGGAAAAATGGTTAATAATTGTCAAAAACTGTCAAAATTTTGAAAAAATGGTCAATAATTATAAAAGTCTGTCAAAAATGGTTGATAATTGTTAAAAATTGTTAAAGATTTGGAAAAATTGTCAAAAATGGTCAATAACTGTCAGAATCTGTCAAAAATTTGTCAAATATTTTAAAAAATGGTCAAAAATAGTCAATAATTGTTAAAATTTTGAATGATGATCAAAAACTGTCAAAATTTTTGAAAGTGGTCAAAAATGGTCAATAATTGTCAGAAACTGTCAAAAATGGTCAATAATTGTTAAAATTATGAAAAATGGTCGAAAATTGTTAAAATTTTGAAAAAATTGCCAATAATTAAAAAAAAATGTCAAAAATGGTCAATAATTGTTGAAAATTGTCAAAATTTTTGAAAAGTTGTCAAAAATGGTCAATAATTGTCAGAACCTGTCAAAAATGCTCAAAAATTGGCAAAAATGGTCAATAATTGTTAAAATATGGAAAAATGGTCTAAAATGGTCAACATTTTTGAAAAATTGTCAAAATTGATCAACATTTTTGAAAAATTGTCAAAATTGATGAATAATAATTGTCAAAAATGGTCAATAATTGTTAAAATTTGAAAATATGGTCAAAAATTTTGAAAAAATGGTCAATTGTCAAAAATTGTCAAAAATGGTCAATAATTGTCAGAACCTGTTAAAAATGTTCAAAAATTGTTAAAAATGGTCAATAATTGTTAAAATTTGGAAAAATGGTCTAAAACGGTCCAAATTTTTGAAAAATTTTCAAAAAAGATCAATAATTTTCAAAATTGGTCAATAATTGTTAAACTTTTAAAAAATAGTCAAAAATTGTCAAAATTTTGAAAAAATGGTCAATAATTATAAAAAGCTGTCAAAAATGGTCAATAATTGTAAAAGATTGTCAAAATTTTTAAAAAATGGTCAAAGTTTTTAAAAATTGTCAAAAATGGTCAATAAATGTTAAAATTTGGAAAAATGGTCCATAATTGTCAAACATGGTCAATAATTGTTAAAATTTGAAAAAATCGTCAAAAATTGTCAAAAATTTTGAAAAAATGGTCAATAATTGTCAAAAATTTTGAAAAATGGTCAAAATTGGTCATTCTATTGTGCATAAGAAGCAAGCTTCTATCGGCGGTCCGACGACCGCTAACCTTTTCTTTTTGTTTTACTAACCATAAAAATAAATATTGAGTTACTTTACTTGTATTCTTTAAATTTGTGCAGTTGTAGAAAAAGCATAGTGTGCAACATGTGGGGAAAGTACTTTTCTCACTGGTGTGCTTGCGGCACTCGCCCTTTGGGCTCGTGCCACAAACTTCCATACTCGTGAGAAAAGTTGAACTTTCCCCACTAGTTGCACAATATACTATTTACTTTTTAACTTTTTAACTTTTCGAAATGTACATATTTGTATCTATGTATGTGAGTGTGTATTTTTGTATATATACGTGTCTATTTGTATGATAATGTGTTTTGTATTTTATATTTAGATAGGTCAAAATTTTTAAATTTTTAATATTCATTTGTTATAGGTACATTGTTTAATTTAATTGCTTCTCGAAATAAGTGTTTTACACTTATCGAGTATTCATTTATTCACAGCTGAACTTTATATTTCTTTTACTCTGTATTTACCATGTCGATGTGTGAATAAATATTATTATTATATTATTATTATTACTACTGGTCATCGTAAAGACCACCTGGCACTGATTTAGTAGGAATGGTACGGAGGGAAGTTCGATTTTTATTTCATCAGTACCTAAATACCTTGTCAATAATTTAGTAGATTTATTTTATGCTATACAAATTTAAGGAAAGGATAATGAAATAAACCTTACTCACAAATATCACAACATCGATGAAGATAAAAGTTTAGATTTCGACGAAATTTAATGTTCAAGATACTTCCTTAAACACTAATTACTTCATTTTCAACAATAAACATATTAATTCTTTTTTAATTATCCATTTTCACCCTCCATATCTCCTTAAGCATTAATCCTAGCAAAAAAGTGTATAGAACCTTTTTTATAGAGAATTTTATGTATATGAATATTTTTTCGCTAGAGGAAGTTATTAACAATATACTGAAAAAAGGGACCTTTAAAGACCCCCACCCTTCAGTACTTTTAGTATGTTCTTAGGGACACCTACCCCTACAAGTTGTGCCAAAATTGGCTTCTACATGAATTATTTCAGCTATTTGGTATTTTTTGGTCTTCGTTGCCTGGACTAATTGTAATTATTGAAACGTTGGAAATAAAAACGTCCAAAAAAAAGTGATGGTATAAAATTCCCATTTAAAACAAATAATATAAAAGCTGCTTACTTTCAACAATCACATTACAATACCGGAATGGATCTCCGGTATATCCAGGTGCGCAAGTGCAAGACGGAAGATGATTGACAACTTGACAGTTGGCATTTTGGCCGCACGTTCCAGGACAAGGATCTTTACATTTATTATTTATACAAGCTTTGTTCGATGGACAATCAGAATTTATAACGCACTCAGGTCTACAGCCTTCGTAAGGATTTCCAATATAATCAGATAAACAGATACACGCGCCGGCACCATTTTGTTCTTTACATTCCGCATTCGCTCCACACGGAGACGGATGACAAGGGGAAATGTTTTCTTGTGGTAGAGCTGAAAGGGAATTACGAATTTAAAGTAGATGTTCCCAAACAAATCCTCCGCAATAACGGTTTTCCCAATATTTTTAGTAAAGTTAGTAAAATTTGGGGGCGTTAGTAATAGTAATTTCGTATATACAGCAGCTAATAAGGCGATGAAAGACTTACATGGTGGTAGATCGCATCGAATGAAAGGATTACCACGGTAACCTCCGATACAAATACAATTCGGAGCGTGGCTAACTGTTCTACACTCCGCATTTTGACCGCATATACCTGGACAAGGATCTTTACATTTCTGGTTTATACAAGCCTTGTTACTTGCACAATCCGAGTTACTAACACATTCCGGACGACAATTAGGAGGCGCGCCTATAAATTCTGGCAAACAAGAACAAGAAGGCGAATCGTTCACCTCTCGGCATTGCGAATTCGGCCCACAAGGTGTCGGTTTACATGGATTAACCTGTACGACAGGCTCTATTTCTGAAAAATCAAAAAATATTGGTAAACACTTTATTATATTTATTTTAATCAAATTACTTATTGGTAGACATCTTGTGAAGGGATCACCGGTTTGGCCACGTTGACAGCTACAAATTGGGTTATGATTGACGACTTGACAAGCGGCGTTCAATCCGCAAGTACCTGGACAAGGATCGATACATTTCTGATTCACGCAGGCTCTATTTAAAGCACATTCTGAGCTAGAGACGCATTCAGGTCTGCAAGATGGCGGAGTACCTAAGAAACCTGGTACGCAAGAGCAAACAGCTTGTTGATTGACTTCTCTGCATTGACTGTTTGGACCACATGGTGTTGGATTACATGGGTTCACATTTTGTATTACTAAAACCGAAATAGTGTCACAAATCATACAACATTTTTCTCAATAAACTAGTACCTTGTATTTTAGAGCAGATCACGAAGGCGTTGCCTTGGAAACCTGGTAAACAGCTACAAATTGCAACGTGATTAACTACGGAGCATTCTGCGTTTTGACCGCATGTACCAGGACAAGGATCTTTACATTTATTCCTCACGCAGGCTCTATCCTTGGAACAATCGTTGTTCAATACACATTCTGGTCTACATTCTCTATAAGGATCTCCATGGTATTCTGGTAAACAAGTACATACTCCTTCATTACATTCGGAGTTAGAACCACAAGGATATGGATTACAAGCATCTTTTTCAACTGGTACGAGTACTGGTGGCTTTTGTTGGCAGTAACTGAATGGATCTCCAGTAAATCCTTCAGGACACGAACATATTGGAGTGTGGTTAATAACGTTACACGCGGCTAACACTCCGCAAGATCCTGGGCATGGATCTACGCATTTTTGATTGATACAAGCCAAATTACTTGAACATTCGGAATTGATAGTACATTCCGGTCTACAATTTGGTGGAGAGCCCATATAGTTTTGTAAACAGGAACAAGACGGTGTCGAACCTATTTCTCTACACTGACTATTCGGACCACAAGGTGAAGGTACACATGGATTTATAGTAAGTACTTCTACTTGTATTACTGGCATAGCTAAAAGATAGAAATTCATTAGATCTTGTTGATGTGAGTAGGAATACAACTTACGAGGTATCGGATAACATCTGGTGAAAGGATCTCCAGTGAATCTAGATTGACAACTACAAATTGGACTGTGATTGATAACGTTGCATATAGTACTTAAACCGCATGTTCCTGGACAAGGATCTCCACATTTTTGATTGATACACGCCTTATTTTGAGCACACTCAGAACTGACAGTACATTCTGGTCTACAAGATGGAGGGCTGCCAATATAGTTTGGTAAGCAAGAGCAAACTGCTTGTTTGTTAACTTCCCTACATTGACTATTAGCTCCGCAAGGTGTCGGTTGGCAAGGATTCGTAGATTCAACGGTTACCGCTATAATAAATAATAGTTATTATTAGATATATTTTTGGTAAGTTTCTTTTTAACTCACTTTCAATAACCAAGACTTGACAATATCTGAATGGATCTCCGGTAAAACCTGAATTACAAGTACAAGAAGGTAGATGGTTGATAACTTGACAGTAAGCGTTTTGACCGCAAGTTCCTGGACAAGGATCTTTACATTTATTGTTGATACAAGCTTTATTGGAAGGACAATCTGAGTTGAGTGTACACTCTGGTCTGCATCCTTCGTAAGGGTTACCAATAAAATCAGGTAAACAGACGCAGGATCCTGCTTTATTTTGTTCTCTACATTGTGCGTTCGCCCCACAAGGAGATGGAGAGCAAGGACTTATAATTTCTAATACTTGTGGTTCTAAAATAAGAAAAAATATGTAGATCTGGAAAGATTTATTTAAACGGTGACTTACGTTGTGGCGGAGAACATTGTACGAAAGGGTTACCGACGAAATTATTAATGCAAATACAGTTGGGCGTATGGCTTACGACTCCACATTCGGCATTTTGCCCACATACTCCATTGCTGCAAGGATTTTGACATTTTTGATTGATACAAGCCAAATGACTAGCACATTCAGAGTTACTGACGCATTCGGGTCTACAATTTGGAGGAGATCCAATAAATTCTGGCAAGCACGAACAAGAAGGTGAGTCACCAATAGCCTTACATTGAGAATTTGGACCACAAGGAGATGGATTGCATGGTTCTATTTGAACTTCGGGCTCGGGAGCTAAAAATTTTGACAAATTAATATGTTAAATCTCCTTAAATACTTTATCTGATGAATATTCTTACGTATTGTTAAACATCTCGTGAAAGGATCGCCTGAGAATCCTCTTGAACAGCTACATATAGGATTATGGTTTACAACGTGACATTCTGAATTGAGACCGCAAGTACCAGGACATGGATCTACACATTTTTGGTTGACACAAGCTTGAATTAACGAGCATTCAGATGATACTACACATTCTGGTCTACAATTCGGCGGGCTACCAAGATATCCAATAACACATGAACATACAGCTTGTCCATTTATTTCTCTACATTGACTGTTCGAACCACACGGAGTAGGTTGACAAGGATTCTTAGGAACTTCAGGAGGTATTCTATTACACAATATAAACGCATTTCCTATATATCCTTTGAGACAAGTACAAGATGGAATATGGTTTATAACTGCACATTCTGCGTTTTGTCCACAAGTTCCTATGCAAGGATCTATACATTTGTTTCTTGAACAAGCTTTGTCTCTCGGGCAATCGTTATTCAATACACATTCTGGTCTACATTCTCTATAAGGATCTCCATGGTATTCTGGTAAACAAGTACATACTCCTTCATTACATTCGGAGTTAGAGCCACAAGGGTATGGATTGCAAGCATCTTTTTCAACTGGTACGAGTACTGGTGGCTTTTGTTGGCAGTAACTGAATGGATCTCCAGTAAATCCTTCAGGACACGAACATATTGGAGTGTGGTTAATTACATTACATTGTGCTGAAGCTCCGCAAGATCCTGGACAAGGATCGACGCATTTTTCTCTGATACAAGCTAAGTTACTGGAACATTCGAAATTGTTTGAACATTCTGGTCTACAATTTGGCGGACTACCGATATGTCCTGGTATACAAGTACAAGACGGAGTACTACCGACGTTTCTACAAATTGAATTAGATCCACAAGGAGTTGGAACGCATGGGTCTCGTATTGGTTCTATCGGTACATTTATAGTAGGTGCTAAAATAAATTATGAGTGAATTGAAAGTAAAAATATTAAAATAAAGTTTATTACTTGGAATAGGTGAACATCTGGCAAACGGATCTCCTCTAAAACCTTGTGTGCAAGTGCAAATGGGACTGTGATTAACAACTTGACATTTTGTATTTATTCCACAAGATCCTGGGCACGGATCAGCACATTTTTGGTTAATACAAGCTCTATTTTGTGGACATTCAGAACTTATGGTACACTCTGGTCTACAAGATGGTGGGCTACCTATATAGTCTGGTAAACAAGAACATACAGATTGTCCGTTAATTTCCCTACACTGACTATTCGGTCCACAAGGAGAAGGTTGACATGGGTTTGTCTGCTCAATAACTGAAATATATTTGTTAAAATTATCAACGTACAAATATTTATAACAAGTCTTACTTTCTGGTTTTTGTAAGCTGCAAAATCTGAATGGATCTCCAGTATAACCAGGTATACAAGTACAAGAAGGCAAATGGTTGAAAACTTGACAGTGGGAATTTTGACCACAAGTACCAGGGCAAGGATCCACACATTTATTTCTGATGCAAGCTTTGTTTGAAGGACAATCCGTGTTTAAAGAGCATTCCGGTCTGCACCCTTCGTAAGGATTTCCAATATACTCAGGTAAACAACTGCATGCTCCTGCTCTATTTCTTTCTGTACATTCAGCGTTGGCTCCACAAGGTGATGGCTCACATGGCGATATATTCTCTATATGAGTTTCAATTTGCATTACGTGACATGATATAAACGGATCACCTGTAAAACCCTGCGTACAACTGCATATAGGCGTATGACTTATAACTCTGCATTCTGCGTTTTGTCCACACATACCAGAACAAGGATTAGTGCATTTTCTGTTTATGCATGCTAGATTATTAGCGCATTCGCTATTACTCGTACATTCTGGTTTGCAATTTGGTGGAGTACCTCTGAATTCTGGTAAACACGAACACGAAGGAGAACTGTTTATCTCTCTACATTCAGAATTTGGTCCACAAGGAGACGGTTGACAAGGGTGCGTTGGAACTTCTACTGCTTCTTGGACTAAAAAGTAATTTTGGTTTAAACATTTGAACCAATAGTTTTAAAAGTTCTGCTTACCAATAATGAAACATCTCGTAAATGGATCACCAGTGTAACGAGGTGCACAACTGCAAATAGGATTGTGATTTACAGTTTGACATTTTGCGTTTAATCCACAAGTTCCAGGACAAGGATCTATACATTTTTGATTGACGCAAGCTTGGTTTAGTGAGCATTCAGAACTGGAAATACATTCTGGTCTACAAGTTGGAGGAGAACCTATGTATCCTGGGACACAAGAGCATACAGCTTGACTATTTATTTCTCGGCATTGACTATTTGGACCACAAGGAGATGGTTGACAAGGATTTGTGACAGGTCGAACTGAAATAATTTTTTATTAAAAAACAACCGATTTTATAAAATAGAAAAATATCTACCTTCTGTGATTTTGTTACAAATAACGAAAGCATTTCCAGAGTATCCAGTAATACAAGAACAAACAGGTATATGGTTAAAAACAGAACACTCTGCGTTTTGACCACAAGTGCCTGGGCAAGGATCTACGCATTTTTGTCTTACACACGCTTTATTCCTTGTACAATCATCACTTATAATACACTCAGGCCGGCATCCTGTATAAGGATCTCCTTGGTATTCAGCGATACAAGTACATATTCCATTATTGCAATCCGCGTTAGGACCGCATGGGGATGGATTGCATGGATCATTTTTAACAGGCTCTAAAACATTCAAAAGTTAAACACCTCAAATTAAATATTAATTTATTCAAACATACTTGTCACAGGTTTCAAAACGCAATTATTGAATGGATCTCCTGTATATCCTTCAGGACATGTACATATAGGTACGTGATTAATTACGTTACATAATCCATTTACTGCGCATGCTCCGATGCAAGGATCTTTACATTTTTGGTTAATACAAGCCAAGTTACTGTTACATTCTGAGTTTATGATACACTCTGGTTTACAGTTTGGAGGACTTCCTACGAAATTTGGTAGACAAGAACATACAGGTGACCCAGAACGATCTTGACATTGGCTGTTAGGTCCGCATGGTGATGGAATACAAGGATTTACTATTTCAATAGGTTCCGGTGGAGACGCTGCAAATTATTTCAAAAATAAAATATTTTTTAAGACCTTAATATGAAATTTTCAACTTACGTGGTAGTAGATAGCATTTTGTGAATGGATTACCAGTATTACCAAGTCTACAAGAGCAAATTGGACTGTGGTTTATCACTTGACAAGTTGCACCTATACCACAAGTTCCTGGACATGGGTCGGTACATTTTTGGTTGATACATGCCTTATCTAGGGAACATTCTGAACTGACAACACATTCAGGTCGACAAGAAGGTGGTGAGCCGACATATTGCGGTAAACAAGAACAAACTGCTTGTTTATTAACCTCACGACACTGACTGTTTGCTCCGCATGGAGAATTTTGGCAAGGATTCGTTGGTTCTTCTATTACAGCTAAAAGAAATGTTTGAAGTCAAAACTTGAACAGTTTTTTTCTTACAACAACTTACGTTCATTCGGCAGAATACTACAAATCCTGAAAGGATCTCCTGTATATCCAATATTACAAGTACAAGATGGTACATGACTTATAACTTGACAGAGGGCGTTGGGTCCACACGTTCCAGGGCAAGGATCTCTACATTTATTATTCGTGCAAGCTTTATTCGAAGGACAATCAGAGTTGATAGTACATTCAGGTCTACATCCTTCGTAGGGATTTCCTAAATATTCTCTGAGACATATACAAGCTCCAGCTCCATTTTGTTCCCTGCAATCTGCGTTAGATCCGCAAGGAGATGGATTACATGGTGATAACACTTCATTCCGAATCGGTATTGGTAAATTACAGTAGGTGAAAGGATTTCCTTCATAACCTGGTAAACATACGCAGTTGGGAGTGTGACTAACTACTCTACATTCTGCGTTTTGGCCGCATATTCCTGGACAAGGATCTTTACATTTTTGGTTCATACAAGCCAAGTGAGTAGCACATTCTGAATTGCTAATGCATTCAGGTTTGCAGTTCGGCGGAGATCCCACGAATCCTTCTAAGCACGTACATACTGGAGTTTCCCCGATTTCTTTACAAACAGAATTTGAACCACATGGTGATGGTGAGCATGGGTTCGATGGAGGAGACACAACTTCTTCTAAAAGTATTTTAATATTAAAAAAATGATATTTGGAATATTTAAAGTTTCTTACGTATGGCTAAGCATCTGGTGAATGGATCTCCACTGAATTTGCTTGGACAGCTACAGATAGGATTATGTTTGATTACTTGACAAAGTGCACCTATGCCACATGTACCTAGACAAGGATTAACACATTTTTGGTTTTGGCAAGCTTCATTTAAAGGACATTCTGAACTTGTAACACATTCTGGTCGGCAAGAAGGTGGAGAGCCTATAAATCCGGGTACGCAAGAACAAACGGCTTGTCCATTTATCTCCCTACATTGACTATTTTGACCACATGGACTTGGGAAACATGGATTTGCAGGTGGAAGACCTATAGAACGTGTGAATATTAATCAAGGATTTATTTAAACGAATTGTGAGACTTACGTTCAATTTCTTTGCAGAAAGTAAAAGCACTACCAGTAAAACCAGCTCTGCAGCTACAAATCGGTATATGATTTAACACAGAACATTCTGCATTTTGTCCACATATTCCCGTACAAGGGTTGATACACTTGTTGCGAACACATGCTTTGTCCCTTGGACAATCAATACTTAATACACATTCAGGTCTACATCCCGAGTAGGGATCACCTTGGTATTCAGGTAGACAAATACATATTCCATCATTACATTGAGTATTCGATCCACAAGGACTAGGATTACAAGGATCAGTTGTAACTGGTATTACTTCTTTAGGTTTCAACTGGCAATAACTGAATGGATCTCCTGTGTAACCTTCAGGACAAGAGCAAATAGGATTATGATTTGTAACGCTACACACCGCACCGGTTCCACAAGAGCCTGGGCAAGGGTCAGTACATTTTTCTCTTATGCAAGCTAAGTTGCTTAGACATTCGGAGTTAATGGTACACTCAGGTCGACAATTCGGTGGTGTACCTATGTATGAAGGTAAGCACGTGCAAGATGGAGAGCTTCCAATGTCTCGGCAAATACTGTTCGGACCACAAGGAGACGGTACACATGGATTAGCGATTATAACAGGTTCTGGTCGTGGGGCTAAAATATTAATAAATTATTATGTTGCCCCCAAAATAATCTTTTTTTTGTACTTACGAGGTATGGGGTAGCATCTAGAGAAAGGATCTCCGGTTTGTCCAGGTTTACAAATACAAATTGGACTGTGATTGATCACCTTACAATCTGTATTCAAACCGCAATTACCAGTACATGGATTTTCACATTTCTGATTGATGCAAGCTTTATCTTGAGCGCATTCAGCACTCACCGTACACTCAGGTCGACATCCTGGAGGACTACCAACGTAAGTAGGTAAACAAGAACAAACTGCTTGGTTGTTAACGTTTTTACATTGACTATTCGGACCACAAGGGCTAGGTTGACAAGGATTTTGCGGGCGTTCAATTTCAACAGCTGTAGAAACAAAACGATATTAAGGTAAAAAAAAATTTAAGAAGCTGTTAACTTACGTTCAGGTGGTGAAATATGGCAGTATCTGAACGGATCTCCACTATAACCTATTCTACAAGTACATGAAGGTAAATGATTAACAACTTGGCAATCACTGTTTTGCCCACAAGTTCCAGGACAAGGATCTATACACTTATTTCTTACGCAAGCTTTATTGTAAGGACAATCGGAACTAAGGGTACATTCTGGTCTACAACCTTCGTAAGGATTGCCTATATATTCAGGTAAACAACTACATGAACCAGCACCATTCTGTTCTCTACAAACAGCATTTGCTCCACAAGGAGAAGGAGAACAAGGCGATAGTACTTCAGTGGGTATTACTTCTAAAAAAATTAGGTATTTGGTTAATACGGAGAATATTTCGACATTGTATTTATATCTTACGTGGTATGGGTAGACATTGACTGAATGGATCTCCTGTAAAACCTTCTGGGCATAAACAATTAGGAGTATGACTCACAGCTCTACACTCTGCGCTCGAACCACATACACCAATACACGGATCTTTACATTTTTGGTTGATACAAGCTAAATTATTAGCGCATTCTGAGTTGCTAATACATTCAGGTCTGCAATTCGGAGGAGATCCTATAAATTCTGGCAAACAAGAACAGGAAGGTGAATCACCAACGGCTTTGCATTGAGAATTTGCACCACACGGAGAAGGTTGACAAGGATTAGATTGTATAACCACCGACTCTACAACTAAAAAAACAATAATCAATAAAATAACAAATGGATAAATTTAATATAATCTCACTGATAGGTAAACATCTGGTAAATGGATCTCCGCTAAATCTTTCTCTACAACTACAAATTGGATTATGATTGACTACTTGGCACAAAGTATTTATTCCACAGGTTCCTGGACATGGATCGATACATTTTTGGTTAACACAGGCTTGATTAAGAACACATTCAGTGCTAGTAACACATTCCGGTCTGCAACTAGGTGGTGTGCCCAAGAAACCAGGTACACAAGAGCAAACAGCTTGTCTATTTATTTCTCTACACTGACTATTTGGACCGCAAGGAGATGGATTGCAAGGATTTTTAGGCAACTCAACTAAAAAATATACAAGAATTATATATTAAAAAAGAATCTCGTTAGACTTTTCGTCTTATCTACCTGGTATTGGGTTACATTGTATAAAAGCGCTACCAGTATATCCTGCTATACAAGAACAAGTTGGAATATGATTGATAACAGAACATTCAGCATTTTGACCACAAGTTCCAGGACAAGGATCCTTACATTTATTTCTCATACACGTTTTATCTCTGGGACAATCCGTATGTAAGACGCATTCGGGCCTACAGCCTCGATAAGGATCACCATGATATTCTGGTAAGCAAATGCATATACCATTGCTACATTCGGCGTTAGAACCGCACGGAGAATCACTGCAAGGATCAGTAGGAGGTGCAGGTGCTAAAATAATAAGGATATTAACAATAAAAGTAGAATTATTGATGAAGTTACGTACTTGTAGGAGGTAAAACTCGACAATAACTGAACGGATCTCCAGTATATCCATCGGGACAATTACAAATCGGTGTATGGCTGAATACACTACATCTAGCATCTTGACCACAGGATCCGGGACAAGGATCTATACATTTTTGATTAATACAGGCGAAATTACTGGTGCAATCTGAGTTAACACTACACTCTGGTCTACAATTTGGCGGACTACCAATAAAACTAGGTAAACATGAACAAGCTGGGGAAGATCCAATTTCTCTACATTCCGAATTCGGCCCACAAGGAGAGGGTAGACATGGATTTATCACCTCGGGCTCTTTAATAGTTGGCTCTGGAGCTAAAATATAAAGATATTAGTGGAAATAATATATCCAACTGTATACGGTTCCTTACGAGGAATAGAATAGCATCTGGTGAAAGGATCTCCTGTAAAACCGATTGAACAACTACAAATCGGAGCATGATTGACAACTTGGCATTTGGTATTTAGTCCACAAGTTCCCGGACAAGGATCTACGCACTTTTGGTTTTGACAAGCTCGATCGATTGGACATTCGTTACTAACAATACATTCTGGTCTACATCCCGGTGGACTTCCTATATAATTTGGCAAGCATGAGCATACGGCTTGCTTATTGACTTCTCTACATTGACTATTAGCCCCACAAGGAGACGGTTGACATGGTTGTTTAGGTGTTTCAGTTTCAACTACAAGAATATAAGTTAGATATGAATTTTTTTTAGAATTAAATACTCTTACTCGAAGCCACTACTCTGCAAAATTGATAAGGATCTCCCGTGTATCCAGAAGGACAGTTACAAGACGGTATATGGTTGATAATGTGACATTCTGCATTTGGCGCACACGTTCCAGGACAAGGATCTTTACATCTATTGTTAACGCATCCTCTGTTCGAAGGACAATCTGAACTAACGGAACATTCTGGTCTACAGCCTTGATAAGGATCTCCAAAGTAATTTTCTAAGCATACGCAAGCCCCAGCTCCGTTTCTTTCTCTACAAACAGCATTGCTGCCACAAGGTGATGGTTCACAAGGATTCACTATTTCTACGACGGCTTGGAGTTGACATGAAGTGAATGGATCACCATAGAAACCAGAGGTACATACGCAGTTGGGTGTGTGACTTACGACTCTACATTCTGCGTTTTGTCCACACACTCCTACGCATGGATCTTTACATTTTCTGTTTATACAAGCAAGATTAGAAGCACATTCAGAATTACTAACACATTCTGGTTTACAGTTCGGTGGAGTTCCTATAAATTCCGGTAGGCAGGAGCAAGAAGGAGAATCTCTTATTACTCGACATTCAGCATTAGATCCACATGGTGATGGTTCGCAAGGATTTATCGATACAAATTCTTCCGGTTCTGTTACTAAAAAATTATTGAAAATTAAATTAAAAATTCTCAGAGAATATATATAAATATTTACTTAGTAAATGGCATCTAGTGAAAGGATCTCCTATAAATTGATCGGGACAAGTGCATATGGGGTTATGGTTTTTAACTTGACATAACGCATCAATACCACAAGTACCAGGACAAGGATCGATACATTTTTGATTAACGCAAGCTTGTGTAAGAAGACATTCAGTACTTGCAACACATTCTGGTCTACAGGATGGTGGAGTACCTAAGAAACCTGGTACGCAAGAGCAAACAGCTTGACCATTTATTTCTCTGCATTGACTATTTGGACCACAAGGAGTAGGACTACAAGGATTCCTTGGTATCTCAACTAAAATTTATTAATCGTAAGTAAAAAAAATACATTTCAAATTTGAAATATTTACCTTTTATTTTTTGACAAACCACAAAAGCGTTGCCTTCATAACCTTCTAGACAAGAACAAGTGGGGATGTGATTCATAACAACACAATTAGCGTTGGTTCCACAAGTACCTATGCAAGGATCGATACATTTATTTCTCGAACAAGCTCTATTCTTGGGACAATCTTGATGCAAAATACATTCTGGCCTACAGCCTGTGTAAGGATCTCCACGGTATTCTGTAAGACATGTACATACTCCATTGTCACATTGAGCATTTGCCCCACAAGGGGATGGATTACATGGATCATTTTCTATTATTACTGGCGCTACAGTTGGTTTAAGTTGACAAAAACTGAAAGGATCGCCTGTATACCCTTCAGGACATGTGCATATTGGTGTGTGGTTGATAACGTTACAAGAAGCTCCATTTCCACAAGAGCCTGAGCAAGGATCTCTGCACTTTTCTTGAATACAAGCCAAGTTACTGGCACATTCTGAGTTTATCAAACATTCTGGTCTACAATTTGGAGGTGTACCAATATATCCACTCGAACATGAACATGAAGGAATACCGTTTATATCTCTACACACACTGTAGAGTCCACACGGAGAAGGTAGGCATGGATTTACTACTTCTGGTATTACTTCTACAACTGATTAAAAATAAAGTTTAGAAATTATTTAAAAAAAAAACCTCTGATTGACTGCTTACTTTGAACGACATAACATCTGGTAAAAGGATCTCCAGTGAATCCAGATGTACAACTACAAATTGGACTGTGATTTAAAACTCTACAATTAGCATTCAAGCCACAAGTTCCAGGACATGGATCTATACATTTTTTATTGACGCATGCTTTATCTTGAGAACATTCGGAGCTAATGGTACATTCTGGTCTGCAATTGGGTGGACTACCAGAATATTCTTGCAAACAAGAACAAACACCCTGACCGTTAACTTGCCGGCATTGACTGTTAGGTCCGCATGGAGATGGTTGACATGGATTTGTCGGAATTACTTTTGTAGCTAAAAGAAGAAATTTATAATATAACATAGTACGAGGATTTGAAAGAGTCTTACGTTCAGGTATAACATTGCAGAATCTGAAAGGATCTCCCGTGTATCCTTGAATACAAGTACAAGTAGGTAAATGGTTGACAACGTTGCAGTAAGCATTAGAAGCGCACGTACCAGGACATGGATCTATGCATTTATTTTTTAAACAAGCCTTGTTTGAAGGACAATCTGAATTGAGTACGCATTCAGGTCTGCAGCCTTCGTAAGGATTTCCTATAAAATCTGATAAACATCTGCAGGCTCCAGCGCCGTTTCTTTCGATACACTCGGCGTTAATTCCACATGGTGTTGGGTTACATGGATTGATAATTTCCGTGATTTGGAACGCAATTTCTAAGCATTGACCGAACGGATCTCCTTCAAAACCAGGTAAGCAAACACAGTTGGGTATGTGGCTGACAACTCGGCATTCTGCGTTAAAACCGCACATATTTTCACAAGGATTTATGCACTTTCTGTTTATGCAAGCCAAGTTGAAAGCACATTCGCTATTTGTAATGCACTCGGTTCTGCAATTTGGCGGAGTTCCACGATATTCCGGAAGGCAAGAACAAGATGGAGAACCATTAATTTCCCTACATTCAGAATTCGCTCCACACGGTGAAGGTTGACAAGGATTCGTCTGTGCGATCACCGGTTCGGGTGCTAAAATATATTTTGTATTAACCAGTTTATTTGGAAAAAAATTTGATCAAATCTTACGTTTGGGTACACATCTTGTGAATGGATCTCCAGTTAAATCACCAGGACAAGTACAAATCGGATTGTGGTTAATTACTTGACATTGAGCTGCTATACCACAAGATCCCGGACAAGGATCAATACATTTTTGATTAACACAAGCTTGTACTAAACTACATTCAGAGCTAGAAACACATTCAGGTCGGCAAATAGGAGGGCTACCAATATATCCCGGTAAACAAGAACATACAGCCTGTTGATTTATCTCTCTGCATTGACTGTTTGGACCACAGGGTGTCGGGTTACATGGATTAACGTTTTGAGGAACTACAAGAAGTAAAAATTAGGAAATTGTATATTTTTAAAACAAAATACGTACTTTCTATTACTCTACATGCTACAAAGGCGTTTCCTGTAGTACCAGCAGGACAACTACACATAGGAATGTGATTTATAATTTGGCAAGTCGCTGTTGCGGCGCAAGTTCCAGGACAAGGATCTACACATTTTTTCCTTACGCAAGATTTATCTCTAGGACAATCAGTACTTCTAACGCACTCCGGTCTACAACCTCTATAAGGATCTCCATTATAATCTTGAATACAAGTACAAATACCTTCTCCTTCGCAAACGGCGTTAGCCCCACAAGGAGTTGGTACACAAGGATTCTTCACTACTACATCTACTACTTGTGGTACAGGGAAACAATTGGTAAATGGATCTCCTGTCATACCAGTTGGACAAGTACATACCGATATATGGTTTAAAACGTTACAAATGGCGCTTAATCCGCAAGATCCTTGACAAGGATCCACGCATTTTTGTCTTATACAAGCGAGATTACTTGCACATTCTGAGTGTATACTGCATTCTGGTCTACAATTTGGTGGAGTACCAATAAATTCTGGCAGACAGGAACAAGATGGAAGGTTATTTATTTCTCTACAAAGAGAATTGGGACCGCACGGCGATGGACTGCAAGGATGAGATACTGTTTCTATCTCAGTAATAACTGGCACTAAAAATTCGAGAAATAGAAATAATGTTTAACAAATTAAAAAAGAAACTTACAAGGTGGAGGGAAACATCTAATAAACGGATCTCCATTGTAACTATTTTGGCAGCTACATATAGGACTGTGATTAATTACTTGACATTTGGTGTTCAAACCGCACGTTCCAGGACATGGATCCGTACATTTTTGGTTAATACAAGCTTTGTTCGATGGACATTCTGAGCTTACTACACATTCTGGTCTACATCCAGGTGGCGATCCATTAAAATTGGGTAAACATGAACAAACAGCTTGACCATTCACCTCTTTACATTGACTATTTGGACCACAAGGGGTTGGTTGACAAGGTTGAGTTGATTCGATTGCTGCAATCAAGAAATATTGCTATAATAATTATAATCCTGTGCTAAGGCTACGGATATGAAGATGATCTGAAGGATGTCATTTCTATATCCTCGCGCTAGCACAGGAAAATACTTTTTTAATATAGTTGATTTGCTTACGTTCTACAATCTGTAAGGTACAAAAGTTGAACGGATCTCCAATATATTTTTCCAAACATCTACAACTAGGACCATGGTTGATAACTTGACAAATTGCATTTTGACCACAAGTACCAGGACAAGGATCGATACATTTATTTCTCACGCAAGCTCTGTTTGAAGAACAGTCAGCATTTAAAATACATTCTGGTCTACAACTTTCATAAGGATTTCCAAGATAATCTGGCAGACAAATGCAAGAACCAGCTCCGTTTCTTTCCTTACAAATAGCGTTGGTTCCACAAGGAGAAGGTTCACAAGGATTTATTGGATCCGGTGTCGGTAGAACGGCTAAAATAAAATCAGGAATGAGAAAAAAGTAATCTTAAATGTAGATATCACTCGTACCAAATAAGACGAATGTATCTTGTATTTTTTTTACCTTTAGTTGTTGTTGGTTATCCAAGCGTTTTGCACCACAATGTTCTGTAAGTTTTGTTATTAACGAGCAAAAGCACCAAGGTGCTTTTAGGCACGGTACCACCATGTAAATTTGTCATCGCTTTTATTAGCTGCTGGTGTAAGCTTTTTAACCACCAATTTTATTTTGTCGCATATTAAGGGAAAGCATTTTATTTGTTTTATGTTTGCGGTGGGCCAGGGTAAGCATTTTATTGTGTATAATTTTCGAACCACCGTAATTTATTAGCTGCTGTTTTGCGTGGGGCAAATATAAGCGTTTTATTTCAATCAATTTATTCTTATTATTAGCTGCTGTTTGTGAGAGGAGGTTTAAGCACATCATTTTTCGAGGTAACGGGTAAGCAGAGGGGACGCATTTTATTAACCACCATTTTCATTTTATTAGCTGAGACTTTAAGGTTTTGGATAAGGGACCTACTGGGTAAGCATTAATTTAGCGCTGTTTATATAGGGTTTGGGGAGGCTTATACGCTCGTGAACCTTTGTTTTAAGAAGCGCAGTGTTATCGTTTGTTTGTGGGGAAGAGCAGGTAAATAGCGATTGCAAGGCGGCCTTGTAGCTCCATGTTATCGGTGGGGGATATTCCTTACCTTTTTTTGTATCCCCTTTAGCGTAAAAAGCGTATTAGTATTTACAGCGAAGCATGCTTACAGTAAGAAGTTTTTTATATCGATACGTTTTTAGGACTAATTTGAAAACTTTTCTTCGATTTGATCTTCAAAAACTTAAATAATAAATATGTAAGAATATAAAAAACTTCTTATAAAAAATTTAACATGCACAAAATTATAAAAATACCAATAATCTTTGAGAATTATTTTATTCTACTGAATTTGTCGGATATCACGTGCCAATTTTTTAAAGTTAAAAAAAATACCTACACAAACAGTTAATTATTACTTAAAATGCAATCTTGAAAAAAAGGACATAGTTTTGTCCTTATTTTGACATAATTTCACTATCATCATCATGTATAATTTGTGTCTAACTTTAGTCATAGTTGTTTCTTTAGTTATATTTTTTTTAAGCATATCGTATCTTTAACTTTCTGTTGGTTTCATTAAGTGTCCCCCAACTGTGGCAAAATTGTATTTTTTCAATTCACACCACCATTTTATCGTTCGAATTTCAATTTTAAAGTATATTTTGTAAATTATTGGTATTTTTTCGAAAATTTATCGCAAAAAGTTTTTGGAAACAGTAGTATGGCTGTCCTTTTTCAATTTCTTCTTTCTTGAAGAATCTTCTCGAAGATCGATGATATATAAATGCCGAAAATGTTGATTTCAAACTTTTACATATTCAAAAAAATAAGGTAATAAATGAAGATTGAGATTCATTGCTGCAAACTAAACTAAACACACTGTATGTAACGAAACTTTTTAGGTAGCAAAAACTTATTTTTTAATCAATTTTTCTCGAAAGTTCTGTTTCAAGACTCTCGACTCTCAAGACTCTCGACCTATAGCCTCCATGCTCTCGACTCTCAAGACTCTCAATACTCTCGACTCTCAAGACTCTCGACCTATAGCCTCCATGCTCTCGACTCTCAAGACTCTCAATACTCTCGACTCTCAAGACTCTCGACTCTCAAGACTCTCGACTCTCAAGACTCTCGACTCTCAAGACTCTCGACTCTCAAGACTCTCGACTCTCAAGACTCTCGACTCTCAAGACTCTCGACTCTCAAGACTCTCGACTCTCAAGACTCTCGACTCTCAAGACTCTCGACTCTCAAGACTCTCGACTCTCAAGACTCTCGACTCTCAAGACTCTCGACTCTCAAGACTCTCGACTCTCAAGACTATCGACTCTCAAGACTCTTGACTCTCAATACTCTCGACTCTCAAGGCTCTCGACTCTCAAGACTAGACTCGACTCTCAAGACTCTCGACTCTCGATTCTCAAGACTCTCGCCTCTTAAGACTCTCGACTCTCAAGACTATCGAATCTCAAGACTATCGACTCTCAAGACTCTCGACTCTCGACTCTCAAGACTCTCGACGTATAGCCTCCATGCTCTCGACTCTCAAGATTATCGACTCTCAAGATTATCGACTCTCAAGACTCTCGACTCTCAAGACTCTCAAGACTCTCAAGACTCTCAAGACTCTCAAGACTCTCAAGACTCTCAAGACTCTCAAGACTCTCAAGACTCTCAAGACTCTCAAGACTCTCAAGACTCTCAAGACTCTCAAGACTCTCAAGACTCTCAAGACTCTCAAGACTCTCAAGACTCTCAAGACTCTCAAGACTCTCAAGACTCTCAAGACTCTCAAGACTCTCAAGACTCTCAAGACTCTCAAGACTCTCAAGACTCTCCAGACTCTCAAGACTCTCAAGACTCTCAAGACTCTCGAGACTCTCAAGACTCTCAAGACTCTCAAGACTCTCAAGACTCTCAAGACTCTCAAGACTCTCAAGACTCTCAAGACTCTCAAGACTCTCAAGACTCTCAAGACTCTCAAGACTCTCAAGACTCTCAAGACTCTCAAGACTCTCAAGACTCTCAAGACTCTCAAGACTCTCAAGACTCTCAAGACTCTCAAGACTCTCAAGACTCTCAAGACTCTCAAGACTCTCAAGACTCTCAAGACTCTCAAGACTCTCAAGACTCTCAAGACTCTCAAGACTCTCAAGACTCTCAAGACTCTCAAGACTCTCAAGACTCTCAAGACTCTCAAGACTCTCAAGACTCTCAAGACTCTCAAGACTCTCAAGACTCTCAAGACTCTCAAGACTCTCAAGACTCTCCAGACTCTCAAGACTCTCAAGACTCTCAAGACTCTCGAGACTCTCAAGACTCTCAAGACTCTCAAGACTCTCAAGACTCTCAAGACTCTCAAGACTCTCAAGACTCTCAAGACTCTCAAGACTCTCAAGACTCTCAAGACTCTCAAGACTCTCAAGACTCTCAAGACTCTCAAGACTCTCAAGACTCTCAAGACTCTCAAGACTCTCAAGACTCTCAAGACTCTCAAGACTCTCAAGACTCTCAAGACTCTCAAGACTCTCAAGACTCTCAAGACTCTCAAGACTCTCAAGACTCTCAAGACTCTCAAGACTCTCAAGACTCTCAAGACTCTCAAGACTCTCAAGACTCTCAAGACTCTCAAGACTCTCAAGACTCTCAAGACTCTCAAGACTCTCAAGACTCTCAAGACTCTCAAGACTCTCAAGACTCTCAAGACTCTCAAGACTCTCAAGACTCTCAAGACTCTCAAGACTCTCAAGACTCTCAAGACTCTCAAGACTCTCAAGACTCTCAAGACTCTCAAGACTCTCAAGACTCTCAAGACTCTCAAGACTCTCAAGACTCTCAAGACTCTCAAGACTCTCAAGACTCTCGACTCTCAAGACTCTCGACGTATAGCCTCCATGCTCTCGACTCTCAAGACTATCGACTCTCAAGACTATCGACTCTCAAGACTGTCGACTCTCAAGACTCTCGACTCTCAAGACTCCCGACTCTCAAGACTCTCGACTCTCAAGATTCTCGACTCTCAAGATTCTCGACTCTCAAGACTCTCGACTCTCAAGACTCTCGCTCTCAAGACCCTCGACTCTCAAGACTCTCGACTCTCAAGACTCTCGACTCTCAAGACTCTCGACTCTCAAGACTCTCGACTCTCAAGACTCTCGACTCTCAAGACTATCGACTCTCAAGTCTATAGACTCTCAAGTCTATAGACTCTCAAGACTCTCGACTCTCGACGTATAGCCTCCATGCTCTCGACTCTTAAAACTCTCGACTCTCAAGACTCTCGACTCTCAATATTCTCGACTCTCAAGGCTCTCGACTCTTAAGACTCTCGACTCTCAATACTCTCGACTCTCAAGGCTCTCGACGCTCAAGACTAGACTCGACTCTCAAGACTAGACTCGACTCTCAAGACTAGACTCGACTGTCAAGACTAGACTCGACTCTCAAGACACTCGACTCTCAAGACTAGACTCGATTCTCAAGACACTCGACTGTTCTTGAAAGACTGTAAAATCGTTCCTCAACATGAATTTCTATCTCTTTTTCCTTTCCTTATCCTCATCCGCAAACCTAAGCAAAACTGCATTAAATCAGCAAATTCGAAGGCACATTTTAATCAGACTCATCTTCTTCTTCTTCTATTACTACTGTTCCTATCAACAATTTGCGACAACCCACATTGAAAACCAAAAAAAAACAAATCAAAATTCCTACCTGGTGCCGGAACGCAGCCCTGGAACGGATCCCCAGTAAAACCATTTTGACAGGTACATGTTGGATTGTGATTGATGATACTACACAACGCGTTGTTTCCGCAACTACCCGGACACGGATCGCGACACTTTTGGTTTATACAAGCGAGCGTTCGCGAACATTCCGGATTGATCGTACATTCCGGTCGACAATTTGGCGGCGTACCGATGTAATTTTCCAAACAAGAACAGGCCGGGCTTTCACCACGAACTTGGCATACCGAATTCGGACCGCACGGTGACGGATCGCATGGATTTACCGGCGGCGACACAACTGAAAAAAAAAACAATACAAATTAGCACTCATCTGTCAATATTATTAATTGAATATACCTTTAGGTTCCTCATAGCATCTGACGAATGGATCCCCAATTTTTCCTTGGATACAGCTACAAATCGGATTGTGATTAATGACCTGGCATTTGGCATTTACTCCGCAAGTTCCTGGACATGGATCGATACATTTTTGATTCAAACACGCTTGCGTTAACGGACACTCTGCACTAAGAACACATTCAGCTCTACACGATGGTGGACTTCCAATGAAACTTGGTTGACAAGAGCAAACCGCTAATCCGTTATTAACTCTACAAAGACTGTTTGGTCCACACGGAGATGGTTGACAAGGATTCCCCGGTACTTCTAAAAATACAGTAAAAATAAATAGTTTTAAACTCCGATTCATATATTTTTTTTTGAACATTTACCTGGTTTTCTAGGTCTGCAATTTACGAACGGATCTCCTTCTAATCCCGAAGGACAACTACAAGTTGGAATGTGATTAACAATATCACACACAGCATTCTGTCCGCACGTTCCAGGACAAGGATCAATACATCTCAAGTTGCTACAAGCTTTGTTCGGGCTACAATCAGAGTTCATGGTACATTCCGGTCTACATCCTAAATAAGGATCTCCTTGATAAAGAGGAACGCAAGTACATATTCCCGCATTACATTGTGCATTTTGACCACATGGTGATGGATTGCAAGGATCTAATGTTTTTGGTGGTGGCGTTGGTTTGATCTTTGAGCATTCTGAGAATGCATCGCCTGTATAACCAGATAAGCAGCTACATATAGGTATATGGTTCTGTACTCTGCATTCAGTGTTAAATCCACAGGATCCAGTACAAGGATCCCTGCATTTTTCCTTGATACAAGCTAGGTTAGAAGCACAATCGGTGTTCACCAAACATTCTGGTCGACAATTAGGAGGTGATCCGAAATAATTTGGTTGACAACTACAAGATGCTTGGTCGTTGATCACTCTACATTCAGCATTAGCTCCACAAGGTGACGGTAGACATGGGTTTTGGGGTGGTTCCGGAATAGCAGGAAGCTCGAAACATCTTGTAAATGGATCTCCCGTCATACCTGTTTTACAGCTACAAATTGGAGCATGGTTAATAACTTGACATACTGATTGTAGACCACAAGCTCCCGTGCAAGGATTAGCGCACTTGAATTTGTGACATGCCCGATCAGAAGGACATTCAGAGCTTACTATACATTCTGGTTTACAGCTTGGTGGAGAACCGGTGTACTCTGGAAGGCAGGAGCAAACAGCTTGACTGTTAACTTCATGACATTGGCTGTAAGGTCCGCATGGACTTGGGAGACATACATCAGTTTTAACGGATTTGGGAGGCGCTGTTAAAAAAATTTTATTAAAATTTAATCGCACAAGTAAAAAACAACGACTTACGAGCTGGATTGCAGATGATAAACGGATCACCGATGAATCTTTCCAGGCAAGTACATACAGGAACGTGGTTTACAACAGAGCATTCAGCATTTTGACCACAAACTCCTGGACATGGATCTACACATTTGTTTTTCATACAAGCCTTATTAGTTGGACAATCAGAACTTAAAACGCATTCAGGCTTACAGCCTTCGTAAGGATTTCCAAAGTAATCTTGAATACAAACGCAGGAGCCAGCTCCATTACGCTGTCTACATTCAGCGTTTGGTCCACAAGGAGAAGGTTCGCACGGATTAGGTTTTTCCTCCGGCTGTAGAATACATTGTACGAATGGATTTCCGGTGTAACCGGAAGTACAGGTACATGAAACTGTGTGAGATATGACAGAACATTCCGCGTTTGATCCGCAGCTACCAGGACAAGGATCGCTACATTTGTTATTGATGCAAGCATGAGTACTTGGACAGTCCGGGTTGATAACACATTCTGGTCTACAATTAGGAGGTGTTCCTATATAACCTTGAGCACAACTACAAGAAGGATTGAATCCAGCTGCTCTACATATGGAATTAGGTCCGCACGGTGATGGATTACATGGATCTTCCGGCGTATGAGTTGGTTCGATTACAATTATTCTACAACTTTGGAACGGATCCCCAGTATAACCTTCTCTGCAACTACAAATTGGACTGTAGTTCCTCACTTCGCAGGCTGCGTTTAATCCACAAGAGCCTGGACAGGGATCGATACATTTTTGGTTAACACATGCTCTGTTTGCTGAACATTCAGAGTTTACTATACATTCTGGTTTACATGATGGAGGTTGTCCTTGATAGCCTTGGATACAAGAGCAAACTGCGTGATCGTTGATGTTTTTGCATTGACTGTTAGGTCCACAAGGCGATGGATTGCAAGGATCTTTTGGTGGTATTACTTCCATTACTCTACATAATGTGAATGGGTCTCCTGTTAGAGTATCGGGACAAGAACATACTGGAATGTGGTTAATGACATCACATCGTGCATTCTGTCCACAGGTACCAGGACAGGGATCCTTACACTTATTTCTAATACAAGCTTTGTCTCTGGAGCATTCAGTGCTGAGTACGCATTCTGGTCGACAAGATTCGTAGGGATTGCCTATGTATTCAGAAGGACAAGTACATACACCTCCATTACATTCTGCGTTAGGTCCACAAGGTGAGGGATTACATGGGTCCGGAGGCCTACGTGTTACTTCTACTGGAATAACGTTACATTGGGTAAATGGATCCCCAGTATGGCCGTTTATACAAGTGCAAATTGGTAAGTGATTTATCACATGGCATTGAGCATTTACTCCGCAAGAGCCTGGACAAGGATCTTTACATTTCTGGTTAATGCAAGCTCGTTGACTATCGCAATCATTAGAGATAATACATTCTGGTTTGCAATTTGGAGGAGCACCCAAAAACTCTGGTAAACAAGAGCAAATTGGATTGTTTTCTACAATTCTGCATTGCGAATTTGGTCCACATGGCGAAGGGAAGCAAGTTGCAAGAGGTTCAGGTTCCTCTGTAACAGCTGAAATCACAAATTACTTCACTATATCTTTTCACAACTATATTGATATACTTACGTTGTGGAGCACATCTTAGGAATGGATCTCCAGTATATCCAGGTGGACAGGCACAAATTGGATTATGATTTCGTGTAGTACATTGAGCTCCCAATCCACAAGTGTTTGGACATGGATCGCTGCATTTCTGGTTGATACAAGCTCTATCTAGCGGGCATTCGGAACTTACTACGCATTCAGGTCTACAGTTTGGTGGACTACCTATATAAGTTGGTAGACAAGAACAAACTGCTTGCTTATTAACTTCTCTACACTGGCTATTGGGTCCACAAGGAGAAGGTTGACAAGGGTTCTTAGGTGGTTCCTTAGTGGTTTCTATGATTCTGCACTGGAAGAAAGCGTCTCCAGTATAACCTGGTGGACACGAGCACGTTGGTATGTGGTTGTTTACTCTACATTCAGCCAAGGCTCCACATGTTCCAGGACAAGGATCAACGCATTTAAAAGCAATACATGCTAAGTTAGATTTACAATCATCGTTAGCTTCACATTCCCGGTGACATCCTTTGTTGTTGTCGTATGGATCTCCGTGGAATCCTCGAAGACACAAACAAGCTCCTGCACCGTTCTTCTCGCGACACTCTGCATTTGGTCCACATGGAGATGGGAAACAAGGTGTTGATGGTGGAGTACGTTCAGTAGCTGTAAGTAATTTTACATTTATCTCATGGAAATTTAATGCTAAGAATGATATAAGCGAATATATACAGATGATATTATAGATTCTTACTTAGAGGTGTGATAATACAAGAAGATATAGGATCTCCTTGGTATCCAGGTAGACAAGAGCAAACAGGAGCATGCGATACCACAGTACATATAGCATTATTACCACAGAATCCTTGACAGGGATTTACACATTTCTCATTTTTACATGCCAAGTTATTTGGACATTCTAAATCGTTAACACATTCGGGACGACAATTTGGTGGTCTACCAATATAATTTTGTAAGCAAGAACATGCAGGTTGGGTACCAACAACTCTACATTGGGAGTTGGCACCGCATGGTGATGGTACACATGGATTTTCTTTTACTACAGGTGAAGGTACTAGAAAAGAAGATAGTTTAAAGGTATAGAAAGATGTAAGCTACATTTTTACTTATGCCACCATTTTCGAAAAAAATTGAGCATAGAGCTAAAATAAAAAGAAAAAAGAAAACAAAATGGTGGATAAGCATCAAAATGTAACTTTATGAAGGAAATATAACATACATGATATCCTAGAGCAAGCTGTGAACGGATCTCCAGTAAATCCATTAGAACAAACACAAATAGGGTTATGAGTTACAACTCTACATTGCGCGTTAACACCGCAAGTTCCTGGACATGGATCCACGCATTTTTGATTAACACATGCTTTGTCCTGTGGACATTCTGAACTACCACTACATTCAGGTCTACACATTGGTGGAGAACCAATATAACCCGTGATACAAGAACATACAGCATGTCCATTTACTTCTCTACATTGACTGTTTGGACCGCACGGTGACGGTCGGCAAGGTTGAGTTGGTTCAGGGGTAACTAAAAGTAATGTTTCGTTATTGTTTAATTAAAAATCGTCGGCAATAAAATTCTCACCAGGAGGAATAACGTTACATCTACTAGCAGGATCGCCTGTATAACCGACAATACAAATACAAGATGGAATATGATTGATAACATTACATTCTGCGTTAATTCCACAGGTTCCTGGACAAGGATCTTTACATTTGTTATTTATACAGGCTCTACTACGGTCACATTCCGAGTTGGTAACACATTCAGGTCTACAGCCTCTATAAGGATCGCCGATATATTCAGGAAGGCAAGTACAAGATCCTGCCCCGTTTCTTTCTTTGCAAACCGCATTAGCACCGCAAGGTGAAGGATTGCAAGGATTTATAGGACTATCAGTTGTAGCTAAAAATGATAGAAAAAAAAGAAGTAAAGAAAGTTAAGAACAGTACTAGATATACAGTAAAGATACTTAAAACTAACTAAATACAGATATAAAAGATAAAACTAAGTATAGATAAGATATAAGCTTACGAGGTAATAGTATACATCCTCTAAACGGATCCCCTGTATAACCAGATACACATTCACAGATAGGAGTATGTTTTACAGTAGTACAAGTAGTGAAAGACCCACAAGAACCTCTACAAGGATCTATACATTTTTCATTTTGACAAGCCAAGTTCCCAGAGCATTCTTCGTTTATAAGGCATTCAGGTCTACAATTTGGTGATCTACCTATATAGTTTGGTAGACAAGAGCACACAGGTTGCGTACCGATTACCCTGCATTGAGAATTTGGTCCACAAGGGGTTGGTACGCAAGGGTTGCCACTGGGTTCTACTACAGGTGTTTCTAAAAAAATAACATGCATAGAAAGAGAGAGTGAGAAATAAAGTTAACTGTAGGTGTTTTCGTAGTTTGTACAACAATTTTTTTAACTGACAAACTATGATAACATGTACAGGAAGAAAAACTACAGAAAAGCTTACTTTCTTCTAAGATACATCTAAGGAAAGGATCCCCTGTATATTGTTCGGGACAGCTACAAATCGGATTATGGTTTATAACTTGACATTTGGCATTTAGGCCGCACGTTCCAGGACATGGGTCTTTACATTTTTGATTAATACAAGCTCTATTTTGTGAACATTCCGAACTGACCATGCATTCAGGTTTACAAGCCGGAGGTGTTCCGATATAATTTGCTTGGCAAGAACATACGGCGTGATTATTTATTTCTCTACAGTCGCTGTAAGGACCGCAAGGTGCTGGTTGGCAAGGATTTTTGGGTATATCAACTACGAAAAAGATTGTTAATAATAATCTAGCTATAAAACGGTGGACAAATTCTGGAGGATTAACAATAACCTCTAAAATTTGGCAAACCGTTTAAATAATCACTATGCTTACTCGGTGGTTCTCTACAAGAAGTCAAAGGATTGCCAGTAAATCCTGGTAAACAAGAACAGGATGGCGCATGGTTGATCACGTGACATTCCGCGTTAATGCCACAAGTTCCAGGACATGGATCTTTGCATTTATTATTTATACATGCTCTATCGCTTTGGCAATCAGTATTTGTAACGCATTCAGGTCTGCATCCTGTGTAGGGATCTCCAAAATATTCTGGCAAACAAATACAAGCTCCAGCTCCGTTCAGTTCTCTACATTGAGCGTTGGCTCCACAAGGAGAGGGATTACAAGGATTATGTGGCTCCGGTGTTGGAGTGATAACTAAAAAATTTACAATCAGTTTTGTTGGGAGCAAGGAAAAGTACAATTTCTGCTTACTTGGAACTGGACTACATCCAGAGAAAGGATCACCAGTGTATCCAATTTTACAAGTACATACAGATCTATGACTTATAACTATACAATCAGTATTTGAACCACACGATCCTGGACAAGGATCAGTACATTTTTCTCTCTGGCAAGCTAAATTTCCAGAGCAATCAGCGTTTATAACACATTCTGGTCTACAATTCGGCGGACGTCCTATATAACCAACTATACAAGAACAAGCTGGGGTATTACCCACAACTCTACATTGGGAATTAGATCCACAAGGAGACGGTTGACAAGGGTTTTCTGGTGGAGCTACCACTGGAGGTCCTAAAGAATACATAAGAATTTTAAGAATTGCTCTTGGTTTGTTAACTGTTAATTTGTTTTATTGAAGCCAAAGAAAAATGATCTTACTTTCTTCCTTTAAACATCTTATAAACGGATCTCCTACGAATTCAGTTGGACAACTACAGATAGGATTATGATTGATAACTTGACATCTAGCACTTAAGCCACATGTTCCTGGGCAAGGATCTTTACATTTTTGATTGATACAAGTTTTATCCAATGAACAATCTGCACTGACCATACATTCTGGTTTACACATTGGAGGTGAACCAATATAGTCTGGCAAGCAAGAACAGACGGCATGACCGTTAGCCTGTCTACATTGACTGTATGGACCGCATGGTGAAGGAGTGCATGGTTCTCTCTTGGGTTCTATAACTGAAGATAGGAATAAATAGTATGGTTTTCTTCCGTGAGCGTACACCACAGAATTATTTTAAAAGAAAATACGTACTAGTTGGTATTACATGGCAAGCTGAAGTTGGATTTCCGGTGAATCCTTCCAGGCAGAAGCAAGAAGGTGCGTGATTGGCAACTCTACATTCGGCATTAACCCCACACGTTCCAATACAAGGATCTTTACATTTCATACCCAAGCAGGCCTTATCTCTAGGACAATCAGAATTAGTTACACATTCCGGTCTACATCCAGTGTAAGGATCTCCAAAGTAATCTGGTAGACAAGTACAAGAGCCTGCACCATTTTGTTCCCTGCAAAGTGCATTAGCTCCGCATGGAGATGGATTGCAAGGATTTCTATCTTCATCGACGATTATTACTATCGAACACCCAGCAAAAGGATCTCCAGTAAATCCTGGTTCACATACACAGTTAGGTGAGTGATTTATTACCGTACAAGAGGCGTATGATCCACAAGATCCAACGCAAGGATCTCTACACTTTTCGTTGTTACAAGCTAATGTTCCAGGACATTCTGAATTAATTGTACATTCAGGACGGCAGTTAGGTGCCCTTCCTATGTAATTCGGTAAGCAAGAGCAGACTGCTTGGGTACCAGAAACTCTACATTGAGAGTTAGGACCACAGGGTGTTGGAACGCAGGGGTTTTCGGGTACTTTAATGTCTGGTACTAAAAATGGACTTAGATTAGAACAGAGGTATTCGTTTTTTGTACAATATTCCATGCGTTTAAACAAAAATTGAATATTGTACAAAAATCAAAATCGCAGTTACTCAACAGTATTTCTTACTTTCTTCTTTGATACATCTAACAAATGGGTCTCCAGTTTGCCCAGGCGAGCAACTACAAATAGGATTATGATTGACTACGTGGCATCTAGCATTAAATCCACAAGTACCAGCACAAGGATCTCTACATTTTTGATTCAAGCATGCTTTGTCCTGCGCACAGTCACTAGCCACTATACATTCCGGTCTGCACATAGGTGGTGTTCCTATATGATCTTTTAAACAAGAACAAACAGCAATTTCATTGGTAACTCTACATTGACTGTACGGTCCACAAGGTGAAGGTCTGCAAGGATCTCTTTGGTCTACAGTGGGAGCTAAAGAAGACAAGAATAAAGTTACAGAATACAGTAGGAAAAGAAAAGCATTAAAATCGTTGAAACAAAAAGTAAACGTCAATAAAAAGACCACAAGACATTTTTGATTTGAAATTGTTGTCAGAAGACGTGACAAAAAGTTGGATGCATTATCTTTTCGAATCTATTGTTGGAAAGATTGAGCTGAGAGTACTTTTTGTTGACGTCTAATGAGTCTCAAAGATTTTTTGAAAAAAAAGAGGTTCTTACGAATAACTGGAGCTGGATGACAAGCTCTAAAAGGATCTCCAGTATAACCTTGGAAGCAGTAACAATTGGGTACGTTATTAAAAACTTGACATTCACTGTTGATACCACACGTTCCTGGACAGGGATCGACACATTTTTGATTAACACAGGATCTGTCTTTCGGACAATCGGAGTTCGTGACGCATTCAGGACGACATCCCGAGTAAGGATCTCCGAAGTAATCTGGTACACATGCACATGATCCCGCTCCATTTAACTCTTTACAAATAGCGTTGGCACCACATGGAGATGGGTTACAAGGGTGAGCTGGCTCTTCAATTATTGGAGGAGCTAAAATTTTATTCACAAACATCATCCTAACACCCAGTAGATAAGTATTACTATGCTTACTGTATTGGCAGCCAGAAAATGGATCTCCACTAAAACCGTCTGCGCAATAACATTGCGGGGAGTGATTTAAAACTCTACATTCGGCATTAGCGCCACAAGATCCTGGACAAGGATCTTCACATCTTTGGTTTATACAACTTTGACTAGAAGCGCATTGAGAATTAACTGTACATTCTGGTCTGCAATTTGGAGGATGACCAAAATAGTTGGGAAGGCAAGAGCAAATAGGTCTTTCCTGCAAAACTCTACAGTTGGAGAATAACCCACAAGGGGATGGCACACAAGGATTTTCAGGGATAACTACTGGAGGTTCTAAAAATCAAATATAATAAGTATACGTTCATGTTAGGGGTTAGTTCAAGTCTTACTCTCATCTTTAAAACATCTGCTGAAAGGATCTCCAATGAAACCGATGGGACAACTACATATTGGACTGTGTAGTACCGTTTTACATAAAGCGTTGTTACCACAAGTACCCCGACAAGGATCTACACATCGCATATTTTGACAAGCGAGATCACTAGAACATTCTGAGTTGACCATACACTGCGGTCTACAAGACGGTGGAGCGCCTAAGTAACCTTCTAAACAAGAACAAACTGGTCGATCGTTTTGTATGCGGCATGTGCTGAAAGAACCACAAGGGGAGGGAACGCATGGATTTCGTCTGGGCTGCTCTATTTCTAGAGGAAAAGAAAAAGTTTTTACTGAGTGTAAAGCGTTTGTATATGATTTTCATCACAGCTAAAGAAATATGGAGCTGAGAAAAATTCATATACACATTTTTGAATATTTCTTACGTGGAATTTCCCTGCAAAGAACCAAAGCATTTCCAGTATAACCCTGGATACAGTAACACTGTGGATTGTGATTGATAACGGTACATTCGGCGTTTATACCGCAGTTTCCAGCGCAAGGATTCGTACATTTCATATTTAAACAAGCTTTGTCGTGAGAACAGTCGTTATTTGAAACACACTCCGGTCTACAACCCGAATAAGGATCTCCATGGTATTCTGGAATACAAGTACAAGCACCTGCACCGTTTCGTTCAGTACAGATCGCGTTCGAACCACATGGAGAGGGATTGCACGGGTGTTGGGGTTCCTCTATAACTACAAAAAGAGAAAAAGGAAAAAATAGTATATATGTACAAGCACAGTAAGTACAAAAAGAATATGCACAGTGTGTCCCATTATAAAATGACTTTTTATATCATTACTAAAATGTCTTAGTTTATTGTGAGACACCCTGTACGAAAAATATATACAGTTGGAACATAAATACAGGCTACAAAAGAAGATAAGGATGAAACATACATAGCTACAATAATAAGAAGATGAAATGAATGAAACTATGAACTGCCTGTTGTGAAAAATAAATTTACAAATAAATTTGTCTATACTGCAAATTTTAAAAATCCAATTTATAAGAATGAAGTGGAACATGCTGTATAAAAATTCATGCAACTTACCAGGTAACTGGTTACATCCCGTGAACGGATCACCCTCGAATCCTGACAAACAGCTACATATAGGACGATGGTTAACAACATTGCACTTGGCGTTGAATCCACAGGATCCTGCACAAGGATCCTTACATTTTTGTCCAACGCAGGCCAGGCTAAGAGGACAATCTTGATCGATAACACATTCTGGTCGGCAGTTCGGTGGAGTTCCGTACATATTCGGCAAGCAAGTACAAACGGGTCTGTTGTCAGCTGTACGACATTCAGCGTTAGCTCCACACGGCGATGGAACGCAAGGAGTGATGTTTGGTTTTACTGTAAAAAATCATCAAACTGAAAGCTTTTTTCGAACCTCTAATTGTATCTCAATCTTACCTATTTTCGTGCATTGTATAAACGGATCGCCGATGTGATTGGGTGGACAGCTACAAATTGGGTTGTGATTATGAACTTGACACCTTGCTGCTATTCCACAGGTACCAACGCATGGATCTTGACATTTTTGATTGATACAAGCCTTATCAGAAGAACATTCAGATGTAACCAAACATTCAGGTCTACACGCTGGAGGTACTCCAAAATAACCAACATGACAAGAGCAAATAGCTTGTTCATTCTTAATTCTACATACGCTGTTTGGTCCGCAAGGTGATGGATCACAAGGATTAAGAATTTCGATAGGTTGTTTTCTACAAGCGGTGAATGGATCTCCTATTAATCCTCTTCCACACACGCACACTGGTACATGATTAACTACAGAACACTCGGCGTTTATTCCACAAAGACCTTGACAAGGATCTCTACAATGTTGGGAAAGACAAGCCAAGTGACTAGCACATTCGGAGTTCATTGTACATTCTGGTTTACAGCCACCTACATAAGGATTTCCGATGTATGGAGGGATACAAGTACATCTAGCTATGCTATCTTGAACGGTACATTGAGAATTTTCTGCGCATGGTGATGGTGTACATGGATCTTTGGGTCTAACGATAACTGGAATTTTTGAACATCCCATAAAAGCGTCACCTTCATATCCTTGTTTGCAGCTACAGAATGGATTATGATTAATAACATCACATTTAGCATTTCTTCCACAAAATTCTATACATGGATCTACACATTTTTCTCTAATACAAGCTTTGTTTTGTGAACATTCTTGACTGATAGTACACTCGGGTCTGCAATACGGTGGGCTACCGATGTAATTAGCTATGCAAGAGCAGACTGGTCGGTTTTCTTTAACTTGACATATGGAATTAGGTCCACACGGTGAAGGTACACACGGATTTTCGATCTGTTTAGGTACATCAGTAGTTGGTGGTGTATAACATCCTAGGAAAGGATCTCCTTGCTGCCCAGGAGTACAACTACAAATCGGATTGTGGTTGATAACCGTACACAAAGCGTTAGCTCCACACATTCCTGCACAAGGATCTGTACATTTTTGATTTACACAAGCTTGAGTTTGTGGACATTCTGAGCTGACGATACATTCTGGTTTACAAACTGGTGGTACTCCAAGATAGTTTGGAAGGCAAGAACAAGTAGCAAAGCCTTGATGAGATATAAGACATCTACTGAAAGGTCCGCACGGTGAAGGATCGCACGGATTTGGTCCTGGTACAGGTTCTGTTGGTATAAATTCATAACAGCTTACAAATGGATCTCCGGTATAATCAGCGGGACAAGCGCATATTGGAATATGATTGATTACTTCACATTGGGCTCCGACTCCACACACGCCTGCACAAGGATTTACGCACTTGTTGTTAATACATGCTTTGTTCAAAAGACAGTCTGTATTTATTACGCATTCCGGACGACAAGCGATCAAGGGATTGCCATAGAAACCTTGTTTACATACACACGTAAGAGCTTTCTTAAGTTGTCGGCATTCAGCATTTTCTCCACACCTAACGGCTTCACATGTTTTCTCTTGAGGTTGAGGATCTGCAATAAAATTAATATTAAAAATAAATACTCACTATTTGTATGTATTACTTACGTAAAGGAACAGAGCAATGCTGGAAAGGATCTCCTACTAAGCCATCTGGGCAACTACAAATAGGTGTGTGCAGCACCACTGAGCATAGAGCGTTAACTCCACAACTACCTGGACATGGATCTGTGCAAGTGAATCCCAAGCAAGCTCTATCGAATGGACAGTCAGCGTTAGTCAAACATTCTGGTCGACATTGTGGATTATAAGGAGCTCCTGGTCCTATACACGGATCACAAATGGCTATTTGAGTGCCCCAAATGCTACACTCCATATTATCGCAAGGTGATGGTGTACAAGGTTGTTGAGTAACATTAGGATATGTTGGTATAACAACTATGGGTGTAGGTGTACATTGGAAGAACGGATCTCCCATAAATCCTTGAGGGCATATACAAGTAGCTGTGTGATCTCTAACTTGACAAGTGGCATGCACGCCACATAAACGGCCCACAGTGCAAGGATCGATACAGTGTCTGTTCAAACAAGCCTTATTAAGAGGACAATCTGAGTTAAGAACACACTCAGGTTGACAACCTACTGTTGGATCACCTTGGAAATCAGGTAAGCAAGAACAAACAGCTCTTCCACGAAGATTTTGACAAATCGTGTTGATACCGCATGGTGAAGGTAAGCAAGGATTTTCTGGTAACGGTTGTGGTAATTCATAGCATCTTGTCAGTGGATTTCCCGCTAAGCCATATTCACAAGCACATACTGGATGGTGCCTTTCACATTTACAGCTTGCGCGTACACCGCAAGCACCTGGACATGGATCTCTACATCTGTATCCTATACAAGCTTTGTTATCGGGACAATTATCGTCAACAACACATTCATATCCGTGACAGCCTCCTTGTCCGGTTGGATCGCCTCCCATACCTTCGGGACATCTGCATAATGAATTTCCTTCTGGAGTAACAACACACTGTGCTCCAGGTCCACATGGATTTGGTAGACAAGGAGAAGTCGGCTGTAGTCTACATCCTGTATAAGGATTTCCTAAATAGCCTTGTTTACAATAGCATTGTTCGGCGTTATTTGAGATGTAACAGTCAGCATTAGGACCGCAAGGTCCTGGACTGCAAAGACTAACTTTAGGTTCAACGCAATGTCTGAACGGATTTCCATTCGTTCCTACTGGGCAGAAGCAAATAGGCTCCAGCAATGGATCACAGAAAGCTCCGAGTCCACATGGATTAGGTTCGCAAGGATTTTTGGTTTCAATACAACCTCGGATGGTATTTGGACTTTCAATAAAACCTGGGAGACAAGTACATTTTGCAAAACCGTTAGTAAGGATGGTACATTGCGTGTTAGGTCCACAAGGAGATGGATCGCATGGGTGTATCGGTAAAGCACACGGTATATGTGGTGGGGTTCCTTCGTATTCGGGTAAACAGAAGCAAACGGCATTTCCACCAACGACTCTACATCCTGAATTTGCCCCGCATGGATTAGGCGAACATTCGTCACCTTCAGGAACTAAAAATAAATAAATATAGTAACTTGGTAATTCGTTTATTTATACTTTTTATACTCACTGCAATTTTTAAACGGATTTCCGGTAAGTCCTTTCGGACAAAAACATATAGGATCTCCATTATCCAGCTCGCAGAGAGCGTTGAGACCGCACGGATTTGGATCGCAAGGATTTCTTGGAGGTCTGCATTCTATTAACGCATCTCCCTGGTATCCAGGTGGACACTTACATGTTGCTACGTGATAAAGAACATCACAAATCGCGTTGCTTCCACATTTACAAGGTGACGAACATAAACCATTTAAGCAAGCTTCATGAGTAGGGCAATCACCATCGGATCTGCAGCCAATCGTTACCGAACAAGATGTATAAGCGTTTCCTTCGTAACCTGGGAAACAGCGGCACTCGATACCGTGATCCTTTGGAATACATTCTGCGTTTTCACCGCAAGAATCTTCATCGCAAGGGTTAATACAAATTCTGTTCAATCGATCGCAAAGTTTGTTAGGTGGACAGTCTTCGTTGTATTGGCAAATGGGTTTGTAATTGTCAACTAGAAAATAGATTTTCGTAACAATCGGCAAAAATTTAGAAAACTTCAACTTACCGTATTGGCATTCTATGAAACCGTTGCCGTGGAAACCTTCTTCGCAGCTACAGTCACTTCCGTGGTTGGTATTTATACAGACAGCGTGCTGTACACAGGGATTTTTGACGTCGCATGGTTTTTGGCAAGCATTGCCAATACATGCTTCTGTTAAGGCGCACTCTTCGTTTCTTATGCAAGTGGCTAGATTGGAAAGAGTGCAGAGAAAAAGTTGTAAGAGAAGGTGACTACACTAATATTTATAAATATATACATGTTTAAGGTTTTACAAATTGTAAAAAATTTGTTGATATTACAATTTCATGTTGAATTTATAGTAATATAGCTATAGATACAAACGCTTATACAATTTTGTACATTTTTAGCTTGATTTAACAAAGCCTTGTGACCTCAGGGTTTCAAAGGATATAAACAATGTGGAAGTACATTCCTACTCCTTACAATCCTGGCTACTCAAAATATCAAACTTGGTTCCTGGTCAGTTATCCTTTGACTCAGTTTAAGGATCATGATGATTATGTTACAATTTGAAATTGTACTATGCTGATTTACAACTCCAAGTTTCAGATTTGAGGTTCACCCTCTATATGTTTATGCAACATCGAAAATATTTCAGTTTAATCAAATTTTACTAATGTGACTTTAGGCGCACTTATCAGTAGGAATTTGTAGGGTAGACAACCAACATCTAACATCTGTAAGGATGATAGATGGTTGTAAGGGATTTCTAGATATAGCTTATTGAAACAGAAACTGTAGGGGAAAGGTATGTATAAGCCTAGTAGGATTCTTAGAAAGACTTTCTGATAAATTTGAGATATTTTCAACATGTCATACCTACCATTGAACAATGGGAGATTTTCTCCATACCCACGACTTGAACATTGCTTCTGGCGACAAATTATCTGATGGATGGTTGAACTTGACATTTCAAATTACAAAAAGAAAGAACTTCCGTAACCTGGGGAAGTACTGGTTTTACTTTCGAGCAGGCACGTAGCTAAATTAACGGTCACTGGTTCACACCGTTACCTGTTACGGTCTGAAAAATAGGCTAGGCCTTGAAAAAAGTCAACCAAATCCGCGAAAAAACAGCGCCTCTTTCCTGAAACCGCTCTAAAAAGTAGGCTCGCCGGTGCTAACCAGTGAAAAAGTGCCCTAGTGAACCCTAAACCCTAAAAACCTTTCCAAATCCAAGTCCAAACACGACGACACTTTTGAGGAATTTTCTCAACTTCTCTCCATTTCTAAATCCACCAGAACTTCAATTTCCCAATCTTCTTCCAAAAAAGCCTCCGAGACACCCTCCAGCAGCTCTAAAAACTCCGATACACGCCCTCTTATGGAATCTCCGATTCCACGACCCGAGCAATTAACCAGGTCCAAAATGCTCCTTGAACAACTAAATAACCTCCAAACTTACTCACAAGCTGCCAAATCCCCGCCTTCTACCACCTATTCTTCCCATTCTTCCCAGACCTGCACAGTACACGAAGCACAAACTCCCAGCAGTACCGACGAAGTAGCCTCCGTTCGCAGTTCAGTTCGGACTTCTTCGTCAAAATCTTCATCTCACACTTCTTCTCCACAAACAACTCCGCTTCAAACCCTTAATCTACGAAATCTCCCACCCAAATTCTGCTCTCACAAGGAACTTTTCATCCTTCTGAACAGAAATGAAATTTTAAGAGGTAAAATCTCTTATTTGAAGGCCAACCCAAATTGCACCATCCTAAAAATTTCTGTCCCAAAAAACTCCAATTAAAAATCCAGAATGCCATCGGAGGCAACAAAGTTGTATGCTCAACTCTCCATTCACAAAATAAACTTCAGCCAACACCCACTCTCCAAACTTCTCCTTCGTCATCTCCAGGGTTGACAAAAAAATCTCCGACGAAGAAATCTTAGAGCTTCTCAAAGACCTTCAAATCAACTTCCGAAAATGCTGCAATTCTCCAACCTCCCTAGTCAGAGTTATTGCTAACTCTGAAATTCAGCTTCTCCAGGCACTCTCCAAAGGAATCTTCCTTTACGGTCTCAATCACAGATGTGAAATCTCAAACTCCAACCAGCGCATGGTTGTAACTGCCCCTCCCGGGCGGGGGGGGGGGTAGTTTCATATTTTTGACACTTTTTTTTTAAATGATTGTATTTTCTGTTATAGTTGTTTCCTGCTCACATTTTTCACGATATGTTATATAATAAGGTGCATATTTTATAACTGTGGCATAATATGTCTTTATGAATTAAAAATGACAAAAATATGCGAGTTTGAATTCAAACATGATGAATGTGCCCCCTTTCCCCTACAGGCCTCCCCTAGGTAGCCTCATACTGGAAATTTTGAGCTAGCTGAGCAATATTCAGTTCCTTCATTAGTGGGGTAGCCGGTGATGAGTCTAGGGACCTCAGTGATCGAGTGTAACAATATGTGCCCCCCTTTCCCCTACAGGCCTCCCCTAGGTAGCCTCATACTGGAAATTTTGAGCTAGCTGAGCAATATTCAGTTCCTTCATTAGTGGGGTAGCCGGTGATGAGTCTAGGGACCTCAGTGATCGAGTGTAACAATATTTTCCCCTACAGGCCTCCCCTAGGTAGCCTCATACTGGAAATTTTGAGCTAGCTGAGCAATATTCAGTTCCTTCATTAGTGGGGTAGCCGGTGATGAGTCTAGGGACCTCAGTGATCGAGTGTAACAATATGTGCCCCCCTTTCCCCTACAGGCCTCCCCTAGGTAGCCTCATACTGGAAATTTTGAGCTAGCTGAGCAATATTCAGCTTCTTCATTAGTTGGGTAGCCGTTGATGAGTCTAGGGACCTCAGTGATCGAGTGTAACAATTACTTTTGAAAAATAGTATAAGCTTACGTCCATATTTTGATATTACAATAAATTCTACATTATTTGAGATACCAACATCAAAGATAATACATTAAATTTAATGTTTTACTGTCATTTTACACACTGTACAAGTTGATTATTGTTACTAATTATTTTGTTGATTATCAGTTTTTAGTTTTTAGTCACGATTATGTAATTTCACAGTTTTTGATAAAATTTGTGTTACATTTTCAGTATTTTTTACAAATTCACCCATATAATACAAATTTTTTTTTTAAATTTTAAGTTAAATTTGCCCGTCTACTAAATCCAATCTTTATTTACAATGAATATTAAGTAACATAAACACTGAAAACATACCACAATTTTTCTAAAATAGATCATATGATCAAGCATAATATCTACGAACTTGATCATATAAATCTAATCGTTACGAAAACAATTAACACATAAAACATGGTGGTTATTCTTACTTGTAGATGTTTTGAAGCAATTAGTTGCGGGATTCCCTTCATATCCCGTGGGACAAGTACAAATCGGCCTGTGCATCTTTGTCTGACATTTGGCAGTTTTTGCACAGGCGTTAGTAAACTTGCAAGGGTCTTGGCATTGGGACATGTAACAAGCCTCAGATTCGAGGCAGTCCATATCGGATTTGCAAGATTTTGGTATGGGCGTGGGACGTTCTATTAAAAGTTAATTATTAACAAAAATTAGTATATTATTTGATAAATATATAACACTTTCGATGCACAGTAAAAAACGAAAAGCAATTGGCAAAAATTCTTTTTATTAACTTCAGAGATGTCAGGAATAAAAGGAAGTTGTGGGAGGACGAAGAAGAGAAGGTCCTAAGGATCAAATGATGCAAGCAGTTCAAATAGAAATGATGAGAAAGAAGTGTGGGTATATTGAGCAAAAATTAGTGGAATAGGAAGAGCTGATTGATGAAAGGAAAATTAACAGGTCAAAAGACTTCAGGAAAAACGAAGTAGAGGAAAAAGAAATAAAGGATTTGACAACGTTTGTAAGGGAGAATCGGTTCTAACAATTACATTCAATATTTAAAATTATTTCTTCATAATTGTTTCTAAATTTTTTTTTCATGTTTAACTTTCCTGTACGTTATTTATAGTGTTCCTGGCTTTTTATATTTTTTATACAATGCAGCGAACGTGTTAAAATGCGAATGAAACGTTTAATTACAACCGATCTTTTTTTTTTAAACTGGGATATTTTTCGGGAGAGGTTTCTAGCCTTAACCAATTAAATTTGTTTAATACATGCATTTTTTAAATTCAAACTTATTATTTCAATTGCAAATGTTTTATAAAAACGTATATGATAAAATAAGATGAAAAAAATGGGATTTTTGTCTAATTTTTTGAAGAATGTTTCCTTGATTTGTTATTAAATTGAGGTGTCAGAGCAAAGGAAGCAGAGTTGTAGAATAGTCTTTTAAGATATCTCAAATTTATATCTACACATTAAATGAAAAAAAAAAAACATAGATACCGAATTCAGAAATGGAAACTTTTTTTATTTTTTTTATTTATTTAAATATTTTCAGAATTTTTGAAGCCTCTTATAAGATTATGTTTTTTTTAACTTTAAACTTGAGCTAGTACCAAAAAGAGCTCTTATTTTAAAACAATCAGGAGTAACATATTTTATAGGGACCCATTCGTTTCAGGAAGAAACTACATATATGAATTTAATTTGAAGAAAAGACTGTGTCAGAAAAAAATTCAAAAAGTTTCTTTGACCCACAAAAAATATTCTCCCAAAATTTCAGCTCAATATCCCAAAAATTGAGGTGTCCCCTGTCCCATTTAAAATACATTTTTTTTATTATAAATATAGGTAAAAAATTATTTTTTTTTATTTTCGTTTATATGTTCTTGTGGGAATTTAAATTCTCTACAAAAAATTGCTCTTTAAGTTTTTTCCTAAACTTGATAGGAAAAAAGTTACAGTGCCTAGAAGAAGAGGAATTATTGCAAATTCACGAAAACCAAGACATTTTGCATGCCTCACCTCGGGAGAAAAATTGGGAAAACTATTTTTCATCTAAGGAAAAGTAGAAAATTTGTGAAAAGAAGTTTTACTTGATGAAGATCCATACTAAATGATGAAATAAAACAATTTAATTTGCTTAAATCTCCATTATAATTTGAACTAACGTTCAATTTGAAATTAGTGACGCGTTTCGCTAACTTAGTAGCTTTATCAAACTGAAGGTATAATGAAAATTTTTTAATTTATACAGTGCATTGATACGAGATTTTAAGAATATTGACAAAGGTATTGAAAAAGTTTACCAGGAAATTAATTCACAACAATCCTTCCTGAACTATCTTATGGTTAAATAAGTTTAATAAGGGGGAATGGTTGATATCTATTTGGTCGTTAAAAAGATTACGTGAATATTTCTTTTCATTTATCTCAAGGGGTTCTAAAAGGATTTAGGTTCTAGGTACATGTAAAATTTCAAAATTTGAATCGAAAGTGTGTTGGTTTGTTAATAAATGATTTGAATAGTTAGAATCAATTTGTTGTTGTCATAGCAACGTTTGTGTTCTGAAATTCTAGTTTTAAAATTCCTAAAAGTTCTACCTATATAAATTTTGTCACAGTTGTCATTACCACATTTTAATTTATAAACTCCTGATTTAAATTAAATGTGGTAAAATGTGGTAATCTTCTTAACGGCCAAATAGAAATCAATCATTGTCCTTTATTGAACCTCTTTACCTAGAAGATAATTCAGGAGTGATTGTTGTGAATAAATTTCCTGGTAAACTTTTTCAATACCTTTGTCAATATTCTTAAAATTCCGTATCAATGCACTGTATAAATTAAAAATTTTTCATTATACCTTCAGTTTGATAAAGCTACTGTGTTAGCGAAACGCGTCACTAGTTTTAAATTGAACGTTAGTTCAAATTATAATTTTAGATTTAAGCAAATTAAATTGTGGTGAGTACCTACATTTTTTTGTATCTATAAAACATTTGCAGAATTTTATTTAAAAAAATTAGTTCAATTAGGGTGCTGTTGTTTAAAAACTATTTAAAAATTTACAAAATTTACAAAACTATATACACATAACGAAAAATTATACAGATTGTCCTGAGGAGTAATTTTTTTAATTTGTCACATATTTTTTTATATTATTTGATAATTATATTGGAATTATTTATAAAATTGTTTTTTTTTTCTAAATTAATTACAATGGTTTTTTCTCGATAATTTAATTAATTCTTCTTCTTTTTGTATTTTTTTTTGTGATAAATTGGATAGAAATTGATAAGGTTAAGAATGAAAATCCTGAAAACTTTTCTATTTAGTTTCAAATGGAAAAAATTTCTCGTTAAAAACTGTTTGACTTGCTTTTAACTATTTTATAACAAGTAATAATAATTTAATAATAATTAATATTTTTTTTTTATTAATTCCAATAAACTTTCAAATATTCCTAACAGCTAATGAAATAAATAGTTCTGGGACCTTTCAAATCTTTTAGAAAACAAATTTTTAATAAAATTAATATATCAAGATCCCACACTATTATTTTCATTTCCAAAACTATTTACATTCGGCTAGTAATCAGAAACTTATGATTTCCAATTTCGAAAATGCTTTTCGTATACCTTTGAAGCATATCCTATGTGGATCTCCAAAATATTGTTCCGGGCAGAAGCACACAGCAGTGCGGTTCACAGCTATACATTCTGCGTTCTCCGCACACACCCCTCCTATATTACAAACATGAACACAATGTCTAGATTTGCACACCTCTACTTCTGAGCATTCGTTATTACCGCAACATTCTTTCGTTGAGTTCTTTAGAATCACTCCAGTTAAATTCTCTACAGAAATCGATGGGAGGATTGTTACAAGTTCCGTGGTTGTATATTCGTTTTCAGCTGGTATTTCGGAATCGCCCTCACGGCCCTCTACAGTTGTCATTTCAGTTACTACCTCTACCGAAGTACTCATTATTGTGGTTACTTCAGTACTGCCTATAACAGTCTCCTCTATAGTAGATAACGTCGATATTTCCTCTGTCAGCGATGGTACTACTTTTTGAGTGGATATTCCTTCAGTTGAAGATGTTTCTTCTATATCAAATATTGTTGGAGTCGTAAAACCTATTAACCCTTCACTACTACCTATAGTAGTTGGTAATGTTGTTCGTTCAGTACTTTCTAAAGTTGTTGAAGTAACTTCTAAAGTATTTCCTGAATTCAGAGTTTGAGTTTCTATTGTACCAGTAGGAGATGTTTCTTGGGTCCCTACTTCCTTAGTACTAACTGTAGCCGGTAACGTTGAAGTTTGTAAATCAGAAGTGTGTTCCGTATAAATGGTTGTAAATTCAGTTTCTTGTGGTACTTGATTTTGCGTAGTAGTTGGTATCAACGTGGTTTCTACTTTATATAAAGTACTCAAGCTTTCTATTAATTCTGGAACTGTACTAGAAACAATATTTTCTGTTGAGGTTCTACTACTTTCTGTAGATAATTCTGTCGGTAACTGAGTACTAATTGCTTCTATCAAAGTACTACTTGTATCACCATGCTCTTTATTAGTGGTTACTTCTGGTTTTGTGGTTATTTCTGAAGAAACATTGGTAGAGTGTTCCGTAGTAACAAACTCCTTTCCAGTTCTTACAGTAGTTTGTTCTGATTGAATACTAGCTGATGTTGTACCTGTAGAGTAGTAGAAAAAAGTAGTAGTCGTGGGAATATATTCAATCGAAGTACCAACAGTTTCTACTTCCTTTGTTGTCATTTCTGTCATTGGGTTTACAGTGGATTTAGTGCTTTGTGATGCAATTGAACTGGGGAAACCGGTGGTTGTTACTTCTTCGGTAATTGTAGATATATTTATGGAAATTGTCGTGGGTATTTCAACCTCGATAGGCTGTCTACTTGTAGTTGTAACCACAGCTTGTTCAGTTCGCTGAGTGATTTCGACTTCAATTGGCTGATTTATACTGCTTGTCATGTTTTCAAGAACGATTTCTGTGGTTTTTGCTCCTAAAGTTGTGGATTTCGTACTTGATTCTACACTTGTGACAACGTTTGGATTTTCTGTTTCAATATTTGTGAATTCTCCAATCTTTGAACTGGTGGTTTCTTCCATTATAGTTGTCATAGAAATTTGGTTAAGTCCTTCAGTAGCTTTGCTTGGTATCGCATTTGTTGCCGAGATAATTGCTTCTGTAGTGGTATATCTTCCTTCAGGCAAAGTTCTAGACTCAAGCTGTTCTAGCGTAGTATTTTCAGCGACATAGGTAGACTCTGCAGTCTCTGGACTAATCGTTGTTACCTCGAGTGATTGTTTCGTTGTATATTGCCCTTGTGTTGTGAATTCACCACCTGTTGTTGTTTCACCACTTTTTGTAGTGAATTCGGCCGATGTAGTCTCTACACCCACTGTTGTTAACTCGGGTAATTCTTTTGTTGTATATTCTTCTTGTGTTATGAATCCACCACCTGCAGTTGTTTCAGCACTTTTGGTAGTGAGTTCAGCCGATTTGGTAGTGAATTCAGTCGATGTAGTCTCTGGGCCTATTGTTGTTAACTCGGGTAATTGTTTCGTTGTATATTCTTCTTGTGTTGTGAATTCACCCCCTGTGGTTGTTTCAGCAGTTTTGGTAGTGAATTCAGTCGATTTGGTAGTGAATTCAGCTGATGTAGTCTCCTGACCTAATGTCGTTTCCCCAGGTAATTGTTTTGTTGTATATTCTTCTTGTGTTGTGAATTCACCACCTGTAGTTGTTTCAGCACTTTTGGTAGCGAATGCGGCCGATTTGGTAGTGAATTCAGCCGACGTAGTCTCTGGACCTATTGTTGTTAACTCGGGTAATTGTTTCGTTGTATATTCCCCTTGTGTTGTAAATTCACCCCCTGTGGTTATTTCAGCACTTTTGGTAGTGAATTCAGTCGATTTGGTAGTCAATTCTGCAGATGTAGTCTCTTGACCTATTGTTGTTAACTCGGGTAATTGTTTCGTTGTATATTCCCCTTGTGTTGTGAATTCACCCCCTGTGGTTGTTTCAGCAGTTTTGGTAGTGAATTCAGTCGATCTAGTAGTGAATTCAGCAGATGTAGTCGCCAGCCCTATTGTCGTTACCCCAGGTAATTGTTTTGTTGTATATTCTTCTCGTGTTGTAAATTCACCACCTGTGGTTATTTCAGCACTTTTGGTAGTGAATTCAGTCGATTTGGTAGTGAATTCAGCAGATGTAGTCTCTTGACCTATTGTTGTTAATTGTTTCGTTGTATATTCCCCTCGTGTTGTGAATTCACCCCCTGTGGTTGTTTCAGCAGTTTTGGTAGTGAATTCAGTCGATCTGGTAGTGAATTCAGCAGATGTAGTCTCCAGACCTATTGTCGTTACCCCAGGTAATTGTTTTGGTGTATATTCTTCTTGTGTTGTAAATTCACCACCTGTAGTTATTTCAGCACTTTTGGTAGCGAATTCGGCCGATTTGGTGGTGAATTCAGCCGATGTAGTCTCTGGACCTATTGTTGTTAACTCGGGTAATTGTTTCGTTGTATATTCTTCTTGAGTTGTGAATTCACCACCTGGGGTTGTTTCAGCACTTTTGGTAGTGAATTCAGTCGATTTGGTAGCGAATTCAGCTGATGTAGTCTCCAGACCTATTGTCGTTACCCCAGGTAATTGTTTCGTTGTATATTCTTCTTGTGTTGTGAGTTCACCCACTGTGGTTGTTTCATCAGTTTTGGTAGTGAATTCAGTCGATTTGGTAGTGAATTCAGCAGATGTAGTCTCTGGACCTATTGTTGTTAACTCGGGTAATTGTTTTGTTGTATATTCTTCTTGTGTTGTGAATTCACCACCTGTAGTTGTTTCAGCACTTTTGGTAGTGAATTCAGCAGATGTAGTCTCTGGACCTATTGATGTTAACTCGGGTGATTGTTTCGTTGTATATTCTTCTTTTGTTGTGAATTCACCACCTGTGGTTGTTTCAGCACTTTTGGTAGTGAATTCAGTCGATTTGGTAGTAAATTCAGCTGATGTAGTCTCCAGACCTATTTGTTTTGTTGTATATTCTCCTTGTGTTGTGAATTCACCACCTGTTGTTGTTTCAGCACTTTTGGTAGTGAATTCAGCAGATGTAGTCTCTGGACCTATTGATGTTAACTCGGGTGAATGTTTCGTTGTATATTCTTCTTTTGTTGTGAATTCACCACCTGTGGTGGTTTCAGCACTTTTGGTAGTGAATTCAGCCGATTTGGTAGTGAATTCAGAAGATGTAGTCTCTAGACCTATTGTTGTTAACTCGGGTAATTGTTTCGTTGTATATTCTTCTTGTGTTGTGAATTCACGACCTGTGGTTGTTTCAGCACTTTTGGTAGTTAATTCAGTCGATTTGGTAGTAAATTCAGCTGATGTAGTATCCAGACCTATTTGTTTTGTTGTATATTCTCCTTGTGTTGTGAATTCACCACCTGTTGTTGTTTCAGCACTTTTGGTAGTGAATTCAGCAGATGTAGTCTCTGGACCTATTGATGTTAACTCGGGTGAATGTTTCGTTGTATATTCTTCTTTTGTTGTGAATTCATCACCTGCGGTGGTTTCAGCACTTTTGGTAGTGAATTCAGCCGATTTGGTAGTGAATTCAGAAGATGTAGTCTCTAGACCTATTGTTGTTAACTCTGGTAATTGTTTCGTTGTATATTCTTCTTGTGTTGTGAATTCACCCCCTGTGGTTGTTTCAGCACTTTTGGTAGTGAATTCAGTCGATTTGGTAGTGAATTCAGCTGATGTAGTCTCCAGACCTATTGTCGTTACCCCAGGTAATTGTTTTGTTGTATATTCTCCTTGTGTTGTGAATTCACCACCTGTAGTTGTTTCAGCACTTTTGGTAGTGAATTCAGCAGATGTAGTCTCTGGACCTATTGATGTTAACTGGGGTGATTGTTTCGTTGTATATTCTTCTTTTGTTGTGAATTCACCACCTGTGGTGGTTTCAGCACTTTTGGTAGTGAATTCAGCCGATTTGGTAGTGAATTCAGCAGATGTAGTCTCTGGACCTATTGTTGTTAACTCGGGTAATTGTTTCGTTGTATATTCCTCTTGTGTTGTGAATTCACCACCTGTAGTTGTTTCAGCACTTTTGGTAGTGAATTCAGTCGATTTGGTAGTGAATTCAGCAGATGTGGTCTCTGGACCTATTGTTGTTAACTCGGGTAATTGTTTCGTTGTATATTCTTCTTGTGTTGTGAATTCACCACCTGTGATTGTTTCATCACTTTTGGTAGTGAATTCAGTCGATTTGGTAGCGAATTCAGCTGATGTAGTGTCCAGACCTATTGTCGTTACCCCAGGTAATTGTTTTGTTGTATATTCTTCTTGTGTTGTGAATTCACCACCTGTAGTTGTTTCAGCACTTTTGGTAGTGAATTCAGCAGATGTAGTCTCTGGACCTAGTGTTGTTAACTCGGGTAATTGTTTCGTTGTATATTCTTCTTGTGTTGTGAATTCACCACCTGTGGTTGTTTCAGCACTTTTGGTAGTGAATTCAGTCGATTTGGTAGCGAATTCAGCTGATGTAGTCTCCAGACCTATTGTCGTTACCCCAGGTAATTGTTTTGTTGTATATTCTTCTTGTGTTGTGAATTCACCACCTGTAGTTGTTTCAGCACTTTTGGTAGTGAATTCAGCAGATGTAGTCTCTGGACCTATTGATGTTAACTCGGGTGATTGTTTCGTTGTATATTCTTCTTTTGTTGTGAATTCACTACCTGTGGTGGTTTCAGCACTTTTGGTAGTGAATTCAGCCGATTTGGTAGTGAATTCAGAAGATGTAGTCTCTAGTACTATTGTTGTTAACTCGGGTAATTGTTTCGTTGTATATTCTTCTTGTGTTGTGAATTCACCACCTGTGGTTGTTTCAGCACTTTTGGTAGTGAATTCAGACGATTTGGTAGTAAATTCAGCTGATGTAGTCTCCAGACCTATTGTCGTTACCCCAGGTAATTGTTTTGTTGTATATTCTCCTTGTGTTGTGAATTCACCACCTGTAGTTGTTTCAGCACTTTTGGTAGTGAATTCAGCAGATGTAGTCTCTGGACCTATTGATGTTAACTCGGGTAATTGTTTTGTTGTATATTCTCCTTGTGCTGTGAATTCACCACCTGTAGTTGTTTCAGCACTTTTGGTAGTGATTTCAGCGGATGTAGTCTCTGGACCTATTGATGTTAACTCGGGTGATTGTTTCGTTGTATATTCTTCTTTTGTTGTGTATTCACCACCTGTGGTGGTTTCAGCACTTTTGGTAGTGAATTCAGCCGATTTGGTAGTGAATTCAGAAGATGTAGTCTCTAGACCTATTGTTGTTAACTCGGGTAATTGTTTCGTTGTATATTCTTCTTTTGTTGTGAATTCACCACCTGTGGTTGTTTCAGCACTTTTGGTAGTGATTTCAGCGGATGTAGTCTCTGGACCTATTGATGTTAACTCGGGTGATTGTTTCGTTGTATATTCTTCTTTTGTTGTGTATTCACCACCTGTGGTGGTTTCAGCACTTTTGGTAGTTAATTCAGCCGATTTGGTAGTGAATTCAGAAGATGTAGTCTCTAGACCTATTGTTGTTAACTCGGGTAATTGTTTCGTTGTATATTCTTCTTGTGTTGTGAATTCACCCCCTGTGGTTGTTTCAGCAGTTTTGGTAGTGAATTCAGTCGATTTGGTAGTGAATTCAGCTGATGTAGTCGGTAATTGTTTTGTTGTATATTCTCCTTGTGTTGTGAATTCACCATCTGTAGTTGTTTCAGCACTTTTGGTAGTGAATTCAGCAGATGTAGTCTCTGGACCTATTGATGTTAACTCGGGTGATTGCTCCGTTGTATATTCTTCTTTTGTTGTGAATTCACCACCTGTGGTGGTTTCAGCACTTTTGGTAGTGAATTCAGCCGATTTGGTAGTGAATTCAGCAGATGTAGTCTCTAGACCTATTGTTGTTAACTCGGGTAATTGTTCCGTTGTATATTCTTCTTGTGTTGTGAATTCACCACCTGTGGTTGTTTCAGCAATTTTGGTAGTGAATTCAGTCGATTTGGTAGTGAATTCAGCTGATGTAGTTTCCAGACCTATTGTCGTTACCCTAGGTAATTGTTTTGTTGTATATTCTCCTTGTGTTGTGAATTCACCACCTGTAGTTGTTTCAGCACTTTTGGTAGTGAATTCAGCAGATGTAGTCTCTGGACCTATTGTTGTTAACTCGGGTAATTGTTTCGTTGTATATTCTTCTTTTGTTGTGAATTCACCACCTGTGGAGGTTTCAGCACTTTTGGTAGTGAATTCAGTCGATTTGGTAGTGAATTCCGCAGATGTAGTCTCTAGAGCTATTGTTGTTAACTCGGGTAATTGTTTCGTTGTATATTCCCCTTGTGTTGTGAATTCACCACCTGTGATTGTTTCAACACTTTTGGTAGTGAGTTCCGGCGGTGTAGTAACTAGACTTATCGTTGTAGACTTGGGTATTTCAACCTCAATAGGCTGTCTGCTTGTAGTTGTTTCCACATATTGTTCAGTTGGCTGAGTAAATTCAACTTCAATTGGCTGATTCATACTACTTGTCATGTTTTCAACGACTTCAGTAGTTGCTTCTAAAGTTGAGGATTTCGTACTAGATTCTACACTTGTGACAACTTTTGGATTTTCTGTCTCAGTATTTGTGAATTCTTTCATCTTTGAACTAGTGGTATCTTCCATGATGGATGTCATAGACATTTGGTTAAGTCCTTCAGTGGTATTTCTTGGCATTTCCTTCGTTCCTGAGGTCATTTGAATGTCATAAGTTGCAGCAGGTCTTTCAGATGACGGAGTTTCTGGTTGTACAAAAGTTGTATCAGATGAAGGATATTCGGGAGTAACGGTAATATATTTTTGCGAAGTAGTGGTCTCAGGATATACTAAAGTGATTCCTTCTGTAGTGCTATCTGTTTCTTCAGTTCTAGGCTCAAGATGTTCTAGCGTAGTATCTTCATAGACATGGGTTGAAATTTGTTCTGTGGTGAATGTGATTGGAATTCCAGTTGTTGTATATAATTTTTCCGTTTGCTTAGACGGATTTGTGATATAGTAAGGCGTTATAGTAACAATACCTTCGGAAGAGGTTGTTTCGGCATATACTAATACTTTTTCCTCTGTTGTAGTTGGTTCTTTTTGTATTTCAGAAGTTTGATCAGGGTAGCCAGTAGTGGTTTGTTCTGTAATTTTCTCAGATGCTGATATTTCCGTGGTAATGGATTGAACTATTGTTGTGACCTCGGGTAATTGTTTCCTTGTGTATTCCCCTTGTGTTGTGTATTCACCACCTATGGTTGTTTCAGCACTTTCGGTGGTGAGTTCTGGTGAAGTAGTTTCTAGTCCTATTGTTGTTTCCTCGGGTAATTGTTTCGTTGTATATTCGCCTTGTGTTGTGAATTCATCACCTGTGGTTGTTTCTGCACTATTGGTGGTGAGCTCAGCTGATGTAGTCTTTGGACCTATTGCCGTTACCCCAGGTAATTGTTTCGTTGTGTATTCCCCTTGTGTTGTGAATTCAGCACCGGTGGTTGTTTCAGCACTTTCGGTTGTGAGTTCTGGTGAAGTAGTTTCTAGACCTATTTTTGTTACCTCGGGTAATTGTTTCGTTGTATATTCCCCTCGTGTTGTGAATTCACCCCCTGTGGTTGTTTCATCAGTTTTGGTAGTGAATTCAGTCGATTTGGTAGTGAATTCAGCAGATGTAGTCTCCAGACCTATTGTCGTTACCCCAGGTAATTGTTTTGTTGTATATTCTTCTTGTGTTGTTAATTCACCACTTGTGGATGTTTCACCACTTGTTGTAGTGAATTCAGCTGATTTAGTCTCTAGACCTATTGTTGTTACCTCGGCTAATTTTTTCGTTGTGTATTCCCCTCGTGTTGTGAATTCACCCCCTGTGGGTTTTTCAGCAGTTTTGGTAGTGAATTCAGTCGATTTGGTAGTGAATTCAGTAGATGTAGTCTCCAGACCTGTTGTCGTTACCCCAGGTAATTGTTTCGTTGTATATTCCCCTCGTGTTGTGAATTCACCCCCTGTGGTTTTTTCAGCAGTTTTGGTAGTGAATTCAGTCGATTTGGTAGTGAATTCAGCAGATGTAGTCTCCAGACCTGTTGTCGTTACCCCAGGTAATTGTTTCGTTGTATATTCCCCTCGTGTTGTGAATTCACCCCCTGTGTTTTTTTCAGCAGTTTTGGTAGTGAATTCAGTCGATTCGGTAGTGAATTCAGCAGATGTAGTCTCCAGACCTGTTGTCGTTACCCCAGGTAATTGTGTTGTTGTATATTCTTCTTGGGTTGTAAATTCACCACTTGTGGATGTTTCACCACTTGTTGTAGTGAATTCAGCTGATTTAGTCTCTAGACCTATTGTTGTTACCTCGGGTAATTTTTTCGTTGTGTATTCCCCTTGTATTGTGTATTCACCACCTGTGGTTGTTTCAGCACTTTCGGTAGTGAGTTCTGGTGAAGTAGTTTCTAGACCTATTGTTGTTACCTCGGGTAATTGTTTCGTTGTATATTCCCCTTGTGTTGTGAATTCACCACCTGTGCTTGTTTCTGCACTATTGGTGGTGAGCTCAGCTGATGTAGTCTCTAGACCTATTGCCGTTACCCCAGGTATTTTTTCCGTTGTATATTCTCCTTGTGTAGTAAACTCACCACTTGTGGATGTTTCACCACTTGTTGTAGTGAATTCAACTGATGTAGTAACTAGACCTATTGTTGTTTCCTCGGATATTTGTTTTGTTGTATATGCCTCTTGTGTTGTGAATTCACTACCTCTCGTTGTTTCAGGACTCTTGGTAGTGAGGTCAACTGATGTAGTCTCCAGACCCATTTTTGTTATCTCTGGTAGTTGTTGCGTTGTATATTCTCCTTGTGTTGTGAATTCACCACCTGTGGTTGCTTCAGCACTTTTAGTAGTTAGCTCTGCCGATGTAGTCTCTATACCCATTGTAGTTATCTCAGGTAATTGTTTGGTTGTATATTCTCCTTGTGTAGTAAACTCACCATTTGTTGTATTGAATTTAGCTGATGTGGTCTCTAGACCTATTGTCGTTACCCCAGGTATTTGTCTTGTTGTATATTCTCCTTGTGTTGTGGATTCACTACCTGTGGTTGCTTCAGCAATTTTGGTAGTGAGCTCAGCTGATGTAATCTCCAGACCTATGGTCGTTACCCCAGGTAATCGTTTTGTTGTATATTCTTCTTGTGTTGTGAATTCACCACCTGTGGTTGTTTCACCACTTTTAGTAGTGAGCTCAGCTGACGTAGTCTCTATACCCATTGTGGTTATCTCCGGTAATTGTTTGGTTGTATATTCCCCTTGTGTTGTGAATTCACCACTTGTTGTAGTGAATTCAGCTGATGTAGTCTCTGGACCTATTGTTGTTAACTCGGGTGATTGTTTCGTTGTATATTCTTCTTGTGTTCTGAATTCACCACCTGTAGTTGTTTCAGCACTTTTTGTAGTGAATTCAGCCGATGTAATCTCCGGACCTATTGTCGTTACCCCAGGTATTTGTCTTGTTGTATATTCTCCTTGTGTTGTGGATTCACTACCTGTGGTTGCTTCAGCAATTTTGGTAGTGAGCTCAGCTGATGTAGTCTCCAGACCTATGTTCGTTACCCCAAATAATTCTTTTGTTGTATATTCTTCTTGTGTTGTGAATTCACCAACTGTGGTTATTTCACCACTTTTAGTAGTGAGCTCAGCTGACGTAGTCTTTATACCCATTGTGGTTATCTCAGGTAATTGTTTGGTTGTATATTCCCCTTGTGTTGTGAATTCACCACTTGTAGATGTTTCACCACTTGTTGTAGTGAATTCAGCTGATGTAGTCTCTAGAGCTATTGTTGTTACCCCAGGTAATTGTTTCGTTGTATATTTTCCTTGTGTAGTAAATCCACCACCTGTGGTTGTTTCACCACTTTCAGTAGTGAGCTCAGCTGATATAGTCTCTATACCCATTGTGGCTATCCCAGGTAATTGTTTGGTTGTATATTCCCCTTGTGTTGTGAATTTACCACTTGTAGATGTTTCACCACTTGTTGTAGTGATTTCAGCTGATGTAGTCTCTAGAGCTATTGTTGTTACCCCAGGTAATTGTTTCGTTGTATATTTTCCTTGTGTAGTAAATCCACCACCTGTGGTTGTTTCACCACTTTCAGTAGTGAGCTCAGCTGATATAGTCTCTATACCCATTGTGGCTATCCCAGGTAATTGTTTGGTTGTATATTCCCCTTGTGTTGTGAATTTACCACTTGTAGATGTTTCACCACTTGTTGTAGTGAATTCAGCTGATGTAGTCTCTAGACCTATTGTTGTTACCCCAGGTAATTGTTTTGTTGTATATTCTCCTTGTATAGTAAATCCACCACCTGTGGTTGTTTCACCACTTTTAGTAGTGAGCTCAGCTGATATAGTCTCTATACCCATTGTGGTTATCCCAGGTAATTGTTCGGTTGTATTTTTCCCTTGTGTTGTGAATTCACCACCTGTGGTTGTTTCATCACTTTTGGTAGTGAGCTCTACTGATGTAGTTTCTAGACCTATTGTTGTTACCTCGGGTAACTGTTCGGTTGTATATTCCCTTCGTGTTGTGAACCCACCAAGTTCAGTTGTTTCAGCACTTTGGGTAGTGCCTATTTCTGTGATGACCATAGTAGGTGTTGTAGAGTGCTGACTAAGACCTTCTGTGGTTAAGTTACGTTTATTTTCTACTCCTGACGTCGTTTCTTCAGTAGCGATTGTCATGTTTTCAATTATATCTTTTGCAGTACTCTCTTCAATTGTGGTAGTAACTTTTTCTGGAGAAGTAGTAGTAGTAGTAAACATTGAAGTTATAGTTGTGTAAATAGTCGTTATAATAGATGGTTCTCCTGTAGTATTCGTAATGGGCGATTCGGTACTACTTATTTCTGGTCGTACTGCCACTTTTTCTGTGGTAGTTTCGGTATCATCTGGAAATGTTCGTGATTCAAGCGGTTCATACGTAGTTGTGTGTGCTGCGATATTTTCCTCAGTGGTTGTTATGCCAGGCTGGGTAAATGTTAGATTGGTAGTAGCATTTGTTATTTGTGAAAAAATCACAGTTTGTGTTTCGGTTAGTGGGGCGGGTGTGGTCACCATATCTGTTATTTTAAAAACAACAAAATCACAGTTAGTACCTAATATTTACAATATTACCGGTATCGTGTCGGGATGAAATGTTTTAGTGCATGCAATGTTATAGTAAAACCACAACCAAACTTTTTACAAAATATACAGTACTATTTACAAACATTCTATTTTTCTATAAATTGTTCTACTAGTTTAACTTCTACTTTTTAGGAGATAGTCCAACATTTTTGACAATTTAAAGCTCTAAATATAGTGATTTCCGAATTGTGGTTCAACATAAATCTTCTTTGTTATCTTGAAACAAATAAGATTTCAGAAGAATAATTTTTATTAAATTGTCAAAAATGGCTTACTATCCCTCGGACTATAGTAAACCCCGAAAAATAAGAAAAAGTGTGAATTAGAATACATGAAATTCGCTCTGTTTAGTAACAAATATAACAAAAGTGTTGCTATTTTTACAAAAATCATACAATGGACCATATCGGTTAGAAAAAATATACAGTTAAATGATAAAAAGCTGCAACAAACAAATTTTTTTAAAAATACCTCGTTTAAATCGTTTTATAGCGAAAGCTTACCCCTTAGCGGCATGATTTTCCAGTCATTTCCATATGGAGGGATTGGGGATTTTTGGAAAGGTAGCGATAATAAAAACAGCAACACGGTGAAAATTATATGATCAAATTTGAAAAATTGTAAATACTTACCCTTATGGCACTCCCCTGTAATTACGTCACATGATACACCTGGGGGACAGTGAGAACATTGAGGAATTCGAGGTTCTCCTGAAATATAAATAAATATTGAAGTTACAAAAGGAATTCGAAGATTTACAACGTTGCCGGATCTTTCAAAATGTCTGATGATTACTTATTAAAAATATTATACGATATTTACCGGGCACGCATTGACAGCCGTCACATTGAAAGTTGATGTTTCCACAATCTTCGTTTCTTTGACATTGACATACTGGAAAATATTATTGAAATTATTTTATAGAAAAAAAAAAACTGTTGTGTGTGTGTATCAAATTTTGAAAAAAATATTACCTTTAACACAGACCGGTTGATGATCTTGTACCTTACAGTCATGGGACTGGGTACATGGGTTTGATACGGCACAAGGATTTTGGCATTTTTTGTTAATACATGCCAGATGTGCAGTACACTGATCATGCGAGCGGCATTGAACATCTAAACAAGAATAGAAAATTGAGTTGGGGAATTTGGAACTGGAACTCGACACTGAACACAGTTTACACTCATGTCACGAACACTTTACACTATCTTACGCGCGTTTCGATTACCAAATTATCATCTTCATAGTTTACCTTCAAACTGTGAAGAAGATAACTTGGTTATCGAATCGCGAGTAAGATAGTGTAAAGTGTTAGTGTCGGTGTAGAGAGTGTAATGTGTGTTCAGTGAAGAATATAAAATATGATAAAGCAAAGCTGAGACGTAGACAATATTTCGACAACTATCTTTTAAAACCTGGTTTGAATCAGCTTCGAAAGATAGAGTGCAACATAGACAGTTTGTAAAGCGATGACAATTAATTTCACATGGTGTTTTCTGCTTATATGCTATTATTGAAATATACACCATAAATAGAAATACAAACTGTTTAAAAAAAATTTTTTTTGGAAATTAGTATTAAAAAAATATAATAAAAAAATCTAAAAGCGTTCTAATTATACTACTATATCTAAAAAAGATGAATACCACCAGCTTCCCATCACCAAGGAAATAAAGTATGTACAATTTATACAAGCAATCCTTTAATAAAAAAAAAGAAGAATTAAATTGAGCGACAAATGATGATCCCATGCAATTTTTGACATATTCGGTATATTTCAGGTTGCTCCTTAGTCTCCAGGTTCCTTTTTTCTCTTAAAATCCAGCTGAATTAATTTAATAAATCCATTTATCACGAACATTTCTTGATGGAAAAATAGCATTTGAATTTGTGAGCTTTCAAGTAAAACTTTAGATTATGTAGTTATAAAAGACAATATTCAATTAATGTGGAATTCCACAAGGATATGTTTCAGCCCTACCTCCAATATAATTTACATTATTGCTATTAAAAATGACAGATAGCACTTATTAAGCATATAAACCCTTGATCCTGAATAAAAATAAATAAATAAATCATTGAGCATAATCGATATTTTTGCAGCTTCGACTAGTTTAAACAGCTTCAAACGTTGTTACTACTTGCAGCTGTCTTAATGTGCTACTATTTGAACTATTTTTGATTTTGTCTGCATAAAAAATTTTGATTGGAAATACTTTAGAGCTACATAATATAAAGTTTTGTTGTATATGTATGGTCCAAGCGAAAAATTTGACAATAAATAATAATATATTGTCCTGTGCCACCTGAACCATGTTGCTAATGGATTTCCAGCAGTCCCAAAACGTTTACCTTGTTACACTTACTGTCAAAGGATCTATTCACATGAACAAAAAAAAATGGTATATTTTTTGGGTTAGAGCTAGAAAAATGTTAATCCCTTATTAAGAAAAAAATAAAGAAATTGTTTAATTTTTGCTTAAGTAAAAGTTCAAGACGTTGTAAGAAGGTAAACCGATGTAGCATTATACTCAAAATAAAAACCGAAAGCTGACATATGTTGTCGTAGCACAGCACTAGAAGAAAATCTGTACCCAGAATGAGTGTTTACCTTTAACGCATCCATATTTAGGGTCTGTTTTATAACCTGGTGGACAGAACTGGCATTTTGGCTTGTGATCTTCAACGAAACATGGTGTATTTTCCGGGCAATTTGCTGTTTTGCAAGGATCTTCGCATCTAAAAGCTCTACAACTTTGATCTGGAGGACAGCCGTTATCTCTTAGGCATATCGATAAAGAAGGCGTACAATCTTTCAAGCAGATACATACTGGCTTGTGGTTAGATACATCGCAACTTTTTTCCGCTGGACAAGGAGATTTTGTTGTAGCAGTACAAGGATTCTGGCAGATCCCTTCAATACAAGCTCTATTACTAGCGCAATGACTATCTTGATAGCATTCAGTGTTGTCTGGAGCGCAAGAAATCTCTCCTTGATCGTTCACCAAAAAGCCTTTTTTACAAACACAAGTCGGTCTGTGGTGGTGTACTTCGCACTTTTTATTTCCTTTACACTTGAAAGCTTTATTTTCACAAGGATCAATGCATTCTCCAGTCGATACTTCGCAAGCTAAATTATCTGAACAGTCATTGTTGGACAAACAGTGTATCTTGTTGGGTCTTCCGTTCACAGCCAAGCATTTTTCGTCTGGGTGACAAGCTGTACCCGCCATACCAGTGTAGCATTCCGGACAAGAGCACCTCGGTCTATGTAGTATGGTCTCGCAGAGGGCGTTCAAACCGCAGGCTCCTCTTAACGTACAAGGGTTCACGCATTGGAAGTTGAGACAAGCTTTATCTTGAGGGCATTCTAAGTCGCTGTTACATTCAGCAGCTACATCAAGGTGGGCAAGAAAAGAAAGCATTTTATAAGAAAACAAAAACCGTAGAAAAGAATGCACAATACATTCGCATGCGGGCGTGACAAAGATAGTCAGAAAGATGGAGAGAAATGAAAGAGGCCATCTCAACATGACCGTACAAAGCGGCAGTATTTACAAGCATCTATAGCTTTGTAGATTTTAAGGGTAACTATAGACAACAATGCTAATATACAATAATCAATGTGAGAATGCTCCTTTCATCCTATAGAATTCAGATTTAGGAATTTTGCTCAAAAACACAGATTTTTCAAAGTCCGTTTCTCCAGGTTGGGTTAAAAGTTAATGGAATTGCTCGACCATCCACAAATTTGGACTGACTTGTACTGCGACAAGGCTGGTACAGTTTCATCAGCTTTCAAACAAAGCTGACAGAACTGATCTACCGGCAGTCCAGGTCTTCTTGACATAAGTAGGTCCAATAGATAACAAGTGGCAGCATACTCTAAAGCATCGTTTCTCAAGCGGGGGGTCGCGACCCTTGGGGGGGTCGAGTTTGTTTTTAAAGGGGGTCGCAGTATGTTGAAAACTACATATAGGTAGGTACAAAAGATTCGTTTATTAAAGGCATTGATTTTAGTGTGAGTGAGATAAGATAGTTGTGGTATGTACTAGTGATGAGAGATAATTACTTTTTCACTGATACGAACAAATCACAGTCAGTCACAGTTCCTATAAGCAAATCTAAAGCGTGACGTGATCACAGCCAGCGAAAACGACTGAATGAATCGAATGAGTGAATCGAAATATTCAAAATCGAACATAATATTGACCTCTTCATCGCTCTCATTCGACGAGAATTCGTCACTAACCATGGAAAAATTTTTCGAACGAAAATATTGAAATTTTTTCGAATCTTGACGTTTTTTCGGTAAAAAACACCTTTTTTTGGGGGGTGGAAAAAGACATTATTGCGATTTCCGGCCAAAGTTGAGTTCCTAAAAAAAAAAGTTGAATATAAAAGTTGTAGATCTTGGGAAAATCTACAACTTTTTCATCAGTGACTTTTCCACATAACCTCAAAATTGGCTCGAAAAACGCAAAAAACTGCATTTTTCGATTTTTATTTTTAATTTCTTCAAAAATAGTTCGATTTTGATGAAAATTTGGTAGAAGGTAGTTTTCATAATCACAAACCATGAAAAAAAATTTTCGAATTAAAATATTGAAAATTTTTCGAATTTCGACGTTTTTTCGGTAAAAAACATTTTTTGAGGAGTAGAAAAGACATTATTGACATATCCGGCCAAAGTTGATGTTCTAGAAAAAAAGTTGATTATCAAAGTTGTAGATCTTGGAAAAATCTACAACTTTTTCATGAGTAACTTTTTGACATAACCTCAAAAATAGCTCGAAAAACGCAAAAAACTGAATTCTTCGTTTTTTATTTTTAGTTTCGTTAAAAAATGTTCGATTTTGATAAAAATTTGGTAGAAGTTAGTTTTCATAATCACAAATCATGAAAAAAAATTTTCGAATGAAAATATTGAATTTTGACGTTTTTTCGGTAAAAAACACTTTTCGGGGGGTGGAAAAAGACATTATTGCGATTTCCGGCTAAAGTTGAGTTCCTAGAAAAAAAAATTGAATATAAAAGTTGTAGATCTTGGAAAAATCTACAACTTTTTCATGAGTAACTTTTTCACATAACCTCAAAATTAGCTCGAAAAACGCAAAAAACTGCATTTTTCGTTTTTTATTTTTAGTTTCGTTAAAAAATGTTCGATTTTGATAAAAATTTGGTAGAAGTTAGTTTTCATAATCACAAATCATGAAAAAAAATTTTCGAATGAAACTATTGAAATTTTTTCGAATTTTGACTTATTTCGGTAAAAAACACCTTTTTTTGGGGGGTGGAAAAAGACATTATTGCGATTTCCGGCCAAAGTTGAGTTCCTAGAAAAAAAAGTTGAATATAAAAGTTGTAGATCTTGGAAAAATCTACAACTTTTTCATTATTGACTTTTTCACATAACCTCAAAATTAGCTCGAAAAACGCAATAAACTGCATTTTTCGTTTTTCATTTTTAGTTTCGTTAAAAAATGTTCGATTTTGATAAAAATTTGGTAGAAGTTGGTTTTCATAATCACAAATCATGAAAAAAAATTTTCGAATAATTTTTCGAATTTCGACGTTTTTTCGGTAAAAAACATTTTTTGGGGAGTAGAAAAGACATTATTGACTTATCCGGCCAAAGTTGATGTTCTAGAAAAAAAAGTTGATTATCAAAGTTGTAGATCTTGGAAAAATCTACAACTTTTTCATGAGTAACTTTTTCACATAACCTCAAAAATAGCTCGAAAAACGCAAAAAACTGAATTCTTAGTTTTTTATTTTTAGTTTCGTCAAAAATTGTTCGATTTTGATGAAAATTTGGTAGAAGGTAGTTTTTATAATCACAAACCATGAAAAATTTTTTCGAATAAATAGATAATCTTACGAAATGAAAATAGATGCAATTTTTCCCATCGTATATTCAAAACCGAATACCGAAAATGTCATGATCACGTCACGTTTTAAAAAAACTGATATTAAAAAATCACGATATCATTTCACATCGTGATTAAAAAATCACGATATCGCTCATCACTAGTATGTACCTCTACTTGCTTCCCTGGCCTATACTACTTCCCTAAAAATGAAGCTAGGCCTCGCCAGGGTTGCCAGTTCGATTTTTATTTCATCAGTAAATACCTTGTCAAAAATTCAGTAGATTTATTTTATGGTATACAAATATAATGAAATAAATCTATGACGTCAAAAAAATATGTATTTTTATACAAAAAAAATTAATCTATTTCCAACAAAATAGTGACGGGGTCGCAAGACTTTTTCCTTAACTTTTTGGCTTTTTCGTGGGTCGCGACATAGAAATGGTTGAGAAACGATGCTCTAAAGGATATATAAAAGCCTGGAAATGAACTATTTTTGCATACCAGGCGTTTGGTATTTACTGGGCAAAACTTGACGTCCTGGCATTGACATATTCATAAGTTTTTGCTGGACCAAAAGTTATTTAGACCATTTGGGGTCTACCAAGCAGCAGAAATTCGGTTTCGGGAAATGTTTATTTAATAAATAATTGACTATATTAGATGGGCCACTTTTAATCTGATGGAATTTTGTGGAAGAAATGTCCTTGAAAAATCTGTACCGAGTTTCAAGTCTAGATGGAATTCAAAATAAAAAAAATTTGTTTGTGTGGCTAAGAATTGAGAAATAGTTTTGAAAGCAGTGTTGCCACTAGATCTGAATTCCATAGTATACTTCTCGTTACGATATTTGGTGTACAAAGTATGGTATATTAAACAATGGTGTGAATATGGTAAGTAGTCTCACCAAATTTCGTCAACTGAAGTATAGTTCCCAATCTGACACATCATCATACCCGCTGCGCTTTGGAATTTGCGCTGCTGGTGCTCTTATATATTTTGAAAATTTTTAGTGTAATATTTAAACGAAACAGTTGCGTGGAATGTGTGTGTGAGTGTAGCTGTAAAATATCGGGTGATGGGAAGCATTTTTTTATTTAGGATCATGTGACAGGCAGATTGGAACCGTATAAAGTGTACATTCCACATGACGAGAGAGAAACAAATCTAGTACAATATTTACAAAATATTTTCAACAAGGTTGTAGCACTATTTAATTATTTTGAATGTTTCTTTGATTTATAGAATGCAAGCAAAATTTCAATATTTCTATTGAATCCCTTCAAGTCACACTGATTTGATGGAGAATTGAAACAAATATCTGTGAACTAGTTTTGATTGCATTTCATTTATCAAAGAAAGTTTGTCTATAAAAAACAAGGTTTTTGAAATATTATTTGTCAGATCCTTTTTTTTCAAAACAATAATTAGAATGTGCCGTAGATACCTAGACCAAAAATACTCTATAATAACATAAAAAAACAACACAAATAACGTGCAGAGTATCAAGGTTTGTACAAAAAAATTTCGTGTATTATTCAAGAAAAAGAATAACCAAGTTTGCATTACAAAAACCCAAATTTATTTTGAGAAGCTTTCGGAAGCGCGAAAAAAATAAATAATTTCAATGAGAAGTTGGTTATTCTCTTCATAAAATATCTAAAAGGCGCAACGGTGTAATTTTTCAGAGCAATAAAAAGCCTATGTACTGTATACAAATAAACAAAATACGTAAAAAATTTCTCATATTGTTTTTGGTTTTGAGGATTTTCCCACTTACCCCTCTCGCATCCCTTGTCAGGACTATCTGAATATCCCGGCAGGCAGCGGCAAACGAAAAATGCATGTTCACGAATACATTCCGAATTTTTGCCACAACCTTCTGTTCGACAATCTGGAGTGGTTTTCTCAATGGAACCTGAAAGGTTTCGTTCAAAATAAGTCCAAAAATGATTAAACTAACGCAGCATAACAATAATTTTTTCTAAAAGCCGGCATAATAACTTTCTAATGCCTCCTTTCATTTGATGTTAGATGCAGGCGTAAGAAAAGTATAAACATGATTTATTACAATATCCTAAAAAGAACATACAGTTCCAGGCCTTCCTACCTTTTACTATCTATACTATCTTACTAACTCGCAGTACTAGAATTCCCAATATTCTCTCTAGAGATAGGGTCGTTAAAGCGACCTGATGGCACTTTCATGATCTCTAGAAAAGAAACGTTAGAGCTTTTAATTAAAAATCACTTTCCTGAAAGTTTGACTCTGGATAAATATCGAGAGCCCCACTTTGAAGGCGCAAGGCGCGCCAAAAACGATTGGGAGGTCGCCAAGGAAGTTATCAAAGCACCAGCAATTGAATGGACAATAACATCTTTTCAACCCTTCAAATCTCCCGGTGAGTATGGCATTCTTCCAGCTCTGCTGCAAAACGGACTGGAATTACTTTTACCCATACTCATTAAACTGTATAGAGCTAGTCTGGCGTGGAATTACATACCACCCAGTTGGTTGGCGACTAAGGAGGTTTATATACCGAAAGTAACATATTTCCTGCTTAAAGGACTTGAAAAAGTACTGAATTGCTACATCAGACAGGTAGCTTTATATAACTTCCCCCTGAGCACCCACCAATACGCTTATCAAACTGTCAAATCAACAGATTTAGCGTTACACAACCTTGTTATATTTCTTGACATCGAAGGAGCATTCGACAATGCACTACAGTCCTCCATTGGTTCAGCTTTGGCTGAAAAGGGCATTAAATCAACCATTACCGGCTGGGTATATGCCTTGCTCACTAATAGATCAGCCATTACTTCTCTTCAGGATGAGGCCATCAGCTTTAAGGTTTCCAGGGGCTGCCCACAAGGCGGAGTACTATCTCCCCTACTGTGGATGACTTGCTTAGCGTTCTCGAAAGAAGAGGGGTAGAGCTGCAAGCGTATGCAGACGACCTTGTCATCCTGGCAAGGACCAAGTCAGGAAGGGTAGCATATAATATCCTCAAAAAGACGTTGGACGATGTCCACAGTTTGTGCCAGAGGGAACAGATGTCTGTTAATCCTGGTAAAACTGTAATAGTCCACTTCACCAGGAAAATGAAATTGGAGGATCTTCCACCACTTTCCTACAATGGTGAGGTTATTCCATTTGCAGCGGAAGTAAAATATTTGGGGATTATCCTAAATACAAAACTTACATGGAACGATCACTTGGAAAAAGTTATCCATAAGGCCAGACTATCCTTGTGGACATGTCGCAGGATCCAAACAAAACCATTGGATATATGTGATGATTGTTAGACCAATGATCACATATGGAGCTATTGCTTGGTGTTCAAAAGCTTTACAGCGAACGTCCCAAGCAAAACTCTCTGGCATGCAAAGACAGGCTTGTCTGGTAATTACTGGTGCCATCAGTACCACACCGTCAGCAGCCATAGAAATCCTACTAGACCTACCTCATCTCCATATATTTCTGGAAAGGGAGGCTAGATGGACAACATATAAAATTGCGCATATTTATAAATGCACAAAACAGGCTTATACAGAGCAAAGTCACAGTATTCTAGGAATGACCTCTGACATAATGCCTCGAACAGTAAACTACGTCCTGCCTTATACCGTCCTAATTCCAAATAGAGACAAATGGGTCCTCCGTAAGGATGAATTATTAAGAGCAGACAGCTGTTGGTACACAGATGGATCAAAAACTCCCTCAGGCTCTGGTGCAGGTGGATTCGGGTGCAGACCTAGGGCAGAAATTTCAACCTCTCTAGGATCCTACGCAACCTAATCTCCATGTTTTAGACACCCAGATGTAATTACAAACAAAAAGTATATATTGGTACTTACATTCTATTGTGGGATCTCCAGCTGGCTTATCCTGAGGACAATAACATTGTGCATCTTTACCATTCACGACTCTACACTGCGCTCCCACGCCACACAATTTATTTTTACATAAATTAACCAATTGTCCTTCACAAACGCATCCTCTGTAAGCGTCTCCTATACATCCCGTCGAACAGATACATTCGAATCCGCCATCTTCCTTTTCTCTACATTTAGCATTCGGTCCGCAAGGATTCTTCAAACATTCTTCGGTACGACCTTGTTTACATTCGATGAGTGCATTACCGAGATAACCAGGAGGGCAAGTACAAAGAGGTTGTCTGTCAACGACTCTACATTGAGCATTTATTCCGCAAGCTTTTTGTTCTAAGCATGGATTCCTACAAGCTCCGTCTTCGCCGCATTTTTTGTTGGATTCGCAATCGGAATCTTGGCGACATTCGAAAGGCTTACAGATTCTGTTAGGATCTCCCTTATAACCATCAGGGCAGAGACATACTTTTCTGTGATCAGCTGAGGTGCATAGAGCGTTTTTCCCACAAGCACTTGAGGTACAAGGATTTTCGCATTTTCTGTTGTTACAAACCTCAGCGTTCGGGCAATCATTGTTTGATCTACATCCTGGTAAACAAGCGCCTCTGGTGCATATTTGACCTTGTGCACAAGATACTTGCGCTGAGCATTTATTACGGCATTTTTTGCTTACGCATGATTCACCACAAGCGCAATCTTCGGTAGTTGAGCATTTTTTAGTGCAGTAAGCACCTACTTCATCGCATTCGCAGTTAGAGTTACATTTAATGGCTGGTTGCGAGCAGGATTTTAGAGGATTTCCTAGGAAGTTTAAAGGACAGCTGCATTGAGCAACGTGGTTATTTACGAGACACTCAGCACAGACACCGCATGTTGTAGTTTTTTCGCAAGGATCTGAAATAAAATCAAATAATTAGGTATTGACTGTTGGGACAAAAGAATTATATACTTACTTTGACATTTGTTGTTGATGCAAGCCTTATCAGGCGAACAAACACTATCACTGCGGCATCCTATTTCACATATTCTGTTTTCACAAATGTGGTTGGCGTTACAGACGGCATCGGAGTTGCAGACAGTTTTGCAAACACCCCTTATACATTTTTCGTTAGCCAGGCAATTACGATCGCTGCAAAAACAAAATATATTTTAATAAACCTCGTTCTTAGCGAACGCTTCTAAATAAACTTACAGTTTACAGTTAGTGTGACATATTCCTCCATGACAAGTAGTTCCTTGCGTACAATCACTAGTTTCCTCACACAACTCCACTGTATGTTTACATCCGTCTGAAGGATCTCCTGTAAGAGGTGCAGGACAACTGCAGATCTTCTTATGTTCAACTATAGCACATTCGGCGTTGATTCCACAAGCTGTAGGTGCTGCACACAAATCCACACATTTACCGTTGATACAAGCTTGATCTGAAGGGCATTTTGTATCGCTTCTACATCCTATTATGCAAACTAAACCATCGCAGACTTCGTCGCTATTACAATCAGTGTCTTGTCTGCAAATAGGTTTGCAGACTTTCGATGTTGCTTCGCATCTTTCGTTACTCAAGCAATTGGTATCCGATGAACAAACTAAACGACAAGATCTTTCGATACAAGCGTTTCCTGAAGAACATTCACGATTTTCTCTGCAAATCTGCGGTGGAGCTCGAACACATCCGATGGTAGCTGAAGGATTTGGAACCAAACCCTTTCCACAAGAGCACATGGCTCTGTGATCCGAAACCGAGCAAACGGCGTTTGGACCACAAGGATTTTCTTTACAAGGATTTATGCATTTGTTCTTTCTGCAGGATTCGCTGCTGGTACAGTCGTCGTCGCTGTGGCAACCATGTAAGCACATATTGCCGACACAGATGTGGCCCAAAAAGCAGTCGTTGTCTACTCTACAAGTTAATTGGCAGTTTCCTTTGAGACATTTTTCGTTAAAAGCACAGTTGTTGTCGGCTTCGCATTGCGGCGTGCACATATTTTCCTTGCATATTGTGATATTGGAACAATCTTTATCAGTGGAACAAGAAACTGGAACTAAAAGAAACATATTAAATCTTGCTTCAGGTTCAAAGAAAAATTTACTTACGTCTAACGCATTCCACGTCTGCTTTTCCAGTAAATCCGACCGGACAGCTGCAGGTCTTGATATGATTATCTATTTTGCAGATAGCATTCATCCCACACGAAGCAGTCAAAGAGCAAGGATTCAAACATTGTCCTTTCGAACATTGTTCATTAGGTTGACATTCTTGATCAGCTTCACACGGCGGACTGCAAACTTCTTCGTAACAGTAACTGTTTGAGGGACAATCAGAAGTGGTCTTACAGCTAACCAACCTAGGTTTACAACCAATGCCTCGATCTGTTGCGTTTCCTTGGTAACCGTTTCTACAGGTACAATAGCCGGCGTGGTCAACTGCCACGCATTCAGCGTTCGTTCCGCAAATTGTATTTTCGCATACGTCTTTGCACTTGTGAATTCCGTTGGTTTTGTCGCATTTAGTTTTCGCCGGGCAATCGGAGTTTCTATTACACTCCACCGGTGGGTTGCAGCCGTTGTTATAAGCATCCCCGACAGTTCCAAGTGGACATTGACATCTAAAAGATCCTCTAGAATTATGACACACAGCGTTTGGTCCGCATGGTTTGTCTTTACAAAAATCTATCATATGACAGCCTTTAATAGGATCTCCAGTATACCCTGGTTGGCAATAGCATACTTGCTTGTGACTTTCCGCTGAGCAAAGAGCATTTTTACCGCAAGGGTTGTTAACCAAACAAGCGATTTTACACATATGCTGGTCGCAGAGTTTATCATTTGAGCATTGTTGATTGGTTTCGCACTCAATCTGTTGACAACCAATTTTATCATCGTTGGGATTTCCTTTAAAACCAGCTTTGCAATGACAAGAAGATTTGTGATTCTTGGAAGTGCATTCGGCGTTTCTTCCACAAAGAACACCTTCGCAAGCGTCTATACAATCACTTCGACCCAAAGAATCAGCTACACATTTTTCTATCGCCTCACAATCAGTGTTGATTCTACATCTTTGTTCTTGAACGCAAATATTATTCTGACAGAATTGATATTCGGGACAAGTTGAGTTCGTCTTGCAAGTAGGTTGACAAATACCTTGAATACATAGTTGATCTTGTATACATTCTCTTTCGTTTGTACAAACGGCCGTACAAAGTCCGTTGTAGCATTTTAGTACCGAAGGACATTGTTTATCTTCCCCGCAGTATTGTAGTGGTACACAACCGAGTCGTGGGTCGCCTGTAGTACCTGGTTGACAAGTACATACGCTCAGATGATTGGTTGGGATGCATAGAGCTTTTTCTCCGCAAACGTTAGGAATGGTACAAGGATTTTGACATTTGGTTTCAATGCAAGTCTTATCTTGTGTACAATCATTGTTATCCAAACATTCAATAGGGTTACAATTATGGTTAGAATCTTCTTTAGTACGTGGAGGGCATTTACAAGTAGCTACGTGTCCAATTGGAATACATTCTGCATTAATTCCACATATACCAGGTGTTTCACAGGGATTTTTACATTTATTATTGATACAGGCTGCTAAAGTTGGACAATCCGAATCTTCGAAACATTCCCCAGGTTTACGGCAGCCTGTAGTTGATGGATCTCCAACCAAACCTTCGGCACAAACGCAAGTGAATCCCCCATCTGTGTTTATGCAAGTAGCGGTCGAATGGCAAGGATTAGAAACAACACATTCATTTATATCTTCACATTTATCGTTTTTAAACGCATATCCTGGTAAACATGTACATAAAGCCTTGTGATTCTGGTTTGAACAGGTTCCTTTGCCGCAATTAACTATGTCGCAAGTTGTGATACATTTGTTGGAGTGCTCGTCGCAAAATTGATGCGAGTCACATTCATTATCTTTTGTACATTCTACTTTAAAACAACCTAAGTTGAAATCGTACGGATCTCCAAGATGCTTCGACGGACAAGAGCAAGATATTTTATGTTTAGTAACGTTACATATAGCGCTTTGTCCACAACGGTTGTTATCGCATGGATCTATACATTTTCCTTTTTTACAAACCAAGTTATCATCACACTGCGAATCTCGTCTACATTGAACGGCTTCTGTGCAGCCTGGATCTTTTAGTGGATTACCCACTCTATCTTCTGGACACGTACATGAAAAAGATCCTGGGGAATTTTTACAAATCGCTGTAGTATGGCAGGGATTGCTTCGACATTCATCTATATCGGCACAACCGTCTGTTGATTCTATAAACCCAGAAGGACATTTACATTTCTCTTGTAGACAAACTTGAGATTTACGACAATCTTTGTCTACTACACAACCAGGTAGACATACTCCGTTACGACATATTTCACCTTGTAAACAATTTCCATCGCTGTAGCATACTTTCGCGCAGATATTTTCGTGGCATCTTTCACCAATCGCGCAGCCTTTATTATTATTACACGACAACCCGCACTGGTTTCGAGAGCAAATATGATCTTTTGGACAATCGCCGTCTTGTCGACATAAAGATGGAATTCTGATACATCCCTGTTGAGGTGTTGGATTTCCTTCGAAACCTTCAGGACATCTACAAACTGTTTTATGATCTTTACAAGAGCAAATAGCGTTCGGTCCACAAGTATCTATCTTCTCACAAGGATCTTGGCATTTATTGTTAATACAAGCATGTTTCGAAGGGCAATTTTTATTACTACGACAACCGATGATACAAGTGTTGTTAACGCAAGCTTGATCTATTGAACATTGGCTGTGATCTGTACAGCTTACAACGCAAGTATTATGATAACAAGTTTCTCCTACTAAACAGTCTTTGTTGTTCCTACAAATAGCTCTGCATTGGTTGTTAATACAAACTTCTTCATCGCAATCTTGATCGTTATTACAAGAAGTGGAAATCCGTACGCATCCGTCTTTAGCTGGGATGTATTTAGCTAAGCATGTACAAAGAACTTGATGATTTTCAACAGAGCATACGCTGTTTGGACCACATGTAGTTTCTTCGCAGGGATTGGTACATTTACCGTTCTTACATATCGACGTTGGGGGACATTCGATATCTCCTTTTAAACAGGTACCTTCTTTTTTACACCCTGCTACGTTAGGCTCTCCGATAGTACCAGGTGGACAAGTACAAGTGTGACCTCCAGCTGTAGGTCTACAAATAGCAGTTGAATGACAAGGATTAGGTTTACACACATTAACTGCAAGGCATTCTATATCAGCTGTAGGATTCGGGCTTGTACCTGGCGGACATTGACAAGTAGCTTTGTGATTTTCTGCTATACAGACTGCGTTAGTTCCGCAAGATTCTTCATCGCAAACGTAAATACAGGTATGTGTCATTCTGTTACATAGTTGTGTAGGTAAGCAGTCGATATTGTAGACGCATGGTACATGACTGCAACCTTTGGATAAATCGTTGGGATCACCTGCGTACGATCCAGCTGGACATTGGCATTGAGCTACGTGATTGTTAACCACACAAATAGCATTTGGTCCGCAAGTGATTTGTTCGCAAGCTGGTACACACATCAATACGTTATGTTCTGAGTGTTTTTTGCAAGTTTCTTGTTCGGGACATTGTGTATCCGTAGAACATTTATTTTGTAAAATAGGTACGCAACCATCCCGATCGCTTGGATTGCCTGTATAACCGTCTAAGCATTGGCATTGCGCTCTGTGCGATTCAGCTACGCATGCTGCGTTTTCTCCGCATGTAAAGTGCGTGCAAGTATGGCTGCATTTCAGAATTCCAATCGCGTCAGGCTGACACGCTTCGACTGGTTTACAGTCAACATCAGACGTACAGTCGGAAATTGAAGGTTTTTCGCATGCTGAATTCACCGGATTCCAGATGTGTTCTTCACGGCAAGTGCAAGTCGGATGACCTCCTACGTCTAGCTGACACATTTCGTTTGGTCCACAAGCTACGGTTTCACAAGGACTAATACATTTTTGAACGCCACCAACGTCTACTGCACATATTGTACCGAAACTACAATCACCATCATCTTCGCATATTCTTTGATTAACTCTTTCTTCTAGTTGACAACCAAATTCCAGATCTCCGGGATTTCCGTTGTAACCAGGCGCGCAAATGCATGAAGATCTGTGGTTTTGAGCTAAGCATAGAGCATTAGGACCGCATTGAACTTTACTACAAGCATCTACACATTTCCTTATTCCTTTATTCAACTGAAAGCAAATTTGAGTATCGTGACAGTCCAAGTTACTGCTGCAATGCCCTTCTGGGTGACACCCATTGATAAGATCTTTTGGATTACCTACGTAGTTTGCTGAACAAACGCATTTACCTCCTTGACAAGTAGCTTTCGGACCACAATTGATATTTTTGCATAGATTTTGACATTGTCCTCTTTCGCATGTATATTCATTAGGACAAAGCAGTTTATTGCTACATTGACAATCTTCAGGGTCTCTGCAAATACCTCCTTGAACTTGGGAACACATAATGAACGGATTTCCAGCATATCCTTCTTTACATCTACAGTCGAAGCTTCCTGGGGTGTTTATACAAACGGCGCTGTTGCCACATACTTTACTATTACATTCGTCTATATCTTCACAAGATATATAAGGATTTCCGGTAAATCCTCTGCTGCAAGAGCACTCAATGCTGTTTATGGTTTCCTTACATAGAGCGTTAGAGCCACAAGAATTTGATTGACACGTCTTCTTTTCGATTCTTTCACAAACTTCGTATGGGTTACCGATTGTACCTGTATTGCAAACACATTGGTTGGTTAGGCTGTATTCACAATGAGCGTTTTTTCCGCAGGATGGTAGACATTCCGGTCTTTCGATAGCTAAAAAAAGGGAGTGTTAAATCAAAAAATTCAACTGGAATAGTTTAAATAAACTCACTTGGCATGCAGAGAAGGTAGGGATTTCCGTCAAACATATGATCGCAAACGCATTTGTTTGTAGAGTTGTCGCAATGAGCTCCGACACCACATTCTACTCCTTGACATCTTTGCCTGCATCTTCCGTTAATACAAATATTCGGTTCTTCACAAGGATTGTTTTTAGAACAAACGTCAGTAGTGCATTGTCCACCTGGGAAGGGGTTTCCAAGGAGTCCTTCCAAACATTTACAAGTCGGACCACTCAAAGTCAATATACATTGAGCTCCAGGTGCACAGATGAATCCTTCGCAAGCTGAAAAAAATTATATTAAGAAACTTGTGATGAAAATTATGCTTTTTCTGTTACTTACCTGATACGCATTGTCCTCTACTGTTTTTCTCAAATCCAACTTTGCATTTACATTTTCCTTTATGATTTTCACTATAGCAGATGGCATGGTTTCCACAAAGTACAGTAGCACAGGGACTGATGCAAGTATTATCTTGACAGCTCAAATTTCCTGCACAATCATCGTCATATTGACATTCAGCTTTACTCTTACCAGGTTCTTCTAAAATACAACCCCCTTTGTAAGCGTCTCCAGTCATTCCTTTAGGACATACACATTTATAGCCTCCATTTTGATTGAGACAATGAGCTCCGTAAGCGCAAGGATTATCCTTACATTCATCGACGTCGATACAACCCTGAGACGGATCTCCTTTAAACCCAGCTTCGCACATACACTTGGGAGGATCGGAAGGAGTGCATTTAGCGTTGATACCACAAACAAATCGCTCACAAGGACTTTTACATTTGTTACCATCTTTTGGATCGGCGAAAAAGGGAGGATAACATACGCATTCTCCTGGCTGTACACATTTCTCGTTAGTCGAACATTCTTTGTCATTAATACATTTCTTTTGAGCTGGGGAACATTGACCTGTATAAGCATCTCCGGTGTAACCATTGGGGCAATGACATTCGTAGCCTCCTTGGGTGTTAATACACTCAGCTCCGTATCCACACACGTGTTGTTGTTCTGCGCATTCATTTATATCAACGCAAGAACCGTCTGGTAAAGTTTTGTATCCTTTTGGACAAGCGCAGTAGCTTACACCTCCTGTAATTGTTATACATTCAGCTCCACTTGGACAGGAACCATCCGGTCCACAGCTGTCTAATACGCAATTGCCTTCGAAGAGTTTGTAAGGTGGTTGACAGCGACAATCGGGATTGTTGCATTCCAAACATTCTAAGAAAGGATTTCCGTTATATCCTGCTGGACAATGACAGTCGTAACTTCCGGGTAAGTTTTTGCAAAGTGCGTTGATTCCACAAGCTGGTTTTTCTTTTAATTCCGTACATTCGTTATTGTCTCTACATTTGCCGGTTGATTTATCTCTTACGTAGCCTTGAACGCAAATGCAAACATTTTCGTTTAGATATTCGTCCTGAATACATTGTTCTCCGACAGAGCAAGGATTGGTGTCCGAACATTCGGTTGGTTTAGTACTTTTTAAACATCCTGTTGTAAATGGATCACCTATTGTTCCTCCAGGACATTGACAGGAAAAGGCGCCAGGTTCATTTTTACAAATAGCTCCTAAGCTACAAGGATTACCAACACACTCGTCTATGTCTACGCAGCCTATTCCAGAGCCTGTGAAACCTGTGCTGCATATACATTTTGCTTCTTGATTGATCAACATGCATTCTTCGTTCGGTCCACAAACAGTTGTTTCACACGGATCTGTAACGAGAAATAATTTATTAATGTGAATTATTTATTCAATTTTTACTTACGTCTACAGTCATTGCCGATATTAGGTTCTTGACATAAACATTGCTTTTTCTGGTCACAAATTGCGTTTCCTGGACAATCAACGTCTATATTGCAAGTTACTATTTCATTACATTTAGTTTTTGGATCTGGATCAGGTATTGTACCTTCTGGACATTCACAGGTATAAGAACCTGGTAGGTTTGTACATACGGCACCCAATCCGCAAGATTCTTGATTTAAGCATTCGTTTATATCGTCACATTGGTTGTTAGGGTTGCCAGAAAATCCTTGTTTACATTGACAAGCAAAAGTTCCTGGCAGATTTGTACATATTGCGTTTTCCCCGCATCTACCACTTGGACCAATTACTGTATCACATTCGTCAATATCTATAAACATATAAAGTTAGAACGATAAATTTAGATCAATGTTTATTTACTTACCGATGCATCCTAACGAAATATCTGATGGATTGAAGTTGTATCCATCATCACATACGCAGTAGACTTCGTTGCCGTTTGGTTTGCAAAACGAATGCTCTCCACAAGAGATATCATCACAAGGAGCTTTACATTGAACTTTTGGTGGTGCTCCTAAGTAGCCACTTTCGCAACCACAAGTGAAGCTACCAACTGTGTTGGTACAAACAGAAAACTGTCCGCATGGATTTGTTGTACATTCATTTACGTCAACACACACGGAGCCTTCAGCAACGAAGCCTTTTTGACAGAAACATTGATTTTCTACGCATTCAGCGTTATTGGTACAGTCGAAATTTGATTTACATAATATGTTAACGTCGATCTAAAAATATATTTTTTTCAATTCAACTTCTTACCAAGTTAAGACGTTTGCTTACCTGTTCACAGGCTATTTTCGGGCTTGGATTTGCTTGATATCCTTGAGAACATTTACAGTTATATCCTGGGCTTGTGTTTTCACATATAGCGTGGGTTCCACAAGGTAATTCCAGCGTAGTACATTCGTCGATGTCCACGCAGCCTTGGAACGGATCCCCGGTGAAGTCTTCTTTACAGGTGCAGGCAAAACTGCCGACTGTGTCTTTGCACACAGCGTTAGCTCCGCACGGGTTTGTGGTACATTCATTTATATCTGAGAACAGTTAACAACAAACATTCGCAAACATATTTTTTTTGGAGTATAAACGAATTGTCTACCTACTGAAGAGTGTTTACACCAAAAGTACAAAAGAACAAGTAAAGACCAGAGATGCAAGAACAGCTGAAAGTCAAAAAGATATTAAAATATACATATAAAAGAAATATAAGTTTGTACAAAAACGTATACAGTACAGTTAGGCTTTTCTAAAATATTAAAAATACAGTACGCATAACACTAAAAGTAAGAAATAATAATACACAAAAAGGGTTAAAATAAAGTACTAGATTGTTATGTGGAAAATACACTTACAGCCAGCTTATCAACTACCAGTTGTAAAATTTTGTTGAATCGAGTCCAAATCCTGGTAGTCCTAGAATTCTAGTTAATAAACAAAGCTTTAAATACGGCTACCAACTTTAGGCTATAGGAAAAAAAGAGAAATCGGCTACACTACGCTACAGGGAGACACAGAAAATTCACATATTGATTTTGACTAGTATTTTTACAATTTTTGTGGTTATGATTTTCTCCTTTATGAAAATGAATGTAGAAAGATTCAAGTTTAAAGATAATTTGAAATTGTAAAAATGACACCAGTAGAGTCAAGTCAATTATGCGAAGGAAACAATGAAAGGAAAGTGAAGATTTGGAAGAGAAAAAACAATAAACAAAAGTATTGTTTAATCCCTTCCATTATGATCTATTTATTGAAGAATAAGATGAAGTAAACACCAACATTAACAACCGTTAATTTGTCAAATTTTGAATCTGTTCCGACTGGGAATTGGAAAACTCCGATAACGGTGGTTAATTTTGATAGCCAACTAGCGTAGAACGTAAAACTCTGAACTAACTTTCGCAGAAAGTGTGTCCCTGTCCGGTGAAACCTTGCGGGCAGATGCATTTAAATGATCCAGGAACGTTAATACATCGGGCGTTAATACCGCAAGCACTTGCTCGATCGCATTCGTTGATATCTCTGCATTCGTCGTTAGGTAAGCCCGCGCCCGTATATCCCTCGGGACACAAGCATGAATAACTACCGTTGGAGTTGAGGCATGTCGCATCCGGGACACAAGGCGATGAGTCGCATTCGTTAATGTCTAGGCGAGGAAGTTGGAAAAAGCGTTAAATAGCGTTAATAGTTTGTTTTTTAGTTTTCATATGAGAGTAAGTAAATGTTAGAAGAATGAAACTTGCTGTTGAAAATAGTATTTAACGTATTTGGTAAAAAACCAGCTGGTAAATGTAGTGCAGAGGGCGATAAAGTGGAAGAAAATGGCATCTGACAGCTATCCAGATCTATAGAGTTACGGAAGCATTTGAAGATTGATGCAGATGCAGAACTGGATCTATTATAAGGGGTTATCATGTGAAGTAGAGAGAGAGGATAGTAGAGAAGGAATTATTAAAAAAAGACCTGGGATATGCCACAAGAATATATGATGAAAAAGTATAATTTTTGGTTACGGAATTAAGCAACAAGATGGAATGGGATCCAAATAATCAGATTTGGAAAGAATGCCATTCAATGGTACATAGACGGCTCAAAAGCAATAGAAGGAGCTGGGATAAGAGTGTACGGACCAGGAACAAAACACTCTGAAAGCTTGGGAAAACCCCAAGTATCTTTCAAGCGGAAATTCAGGCCATAAGAAAGTGTACCCAGTTCAATATTGATACAGGATATTGAAGACAAAGGATTATCATAACGTCGGATAGTCAATCAGCCATTAAAGCACTAAGCTCCTGTGTAATCAGTTCCAAAATGGTGTGGGAATGCCTAGGCAAACTCAATGAACTAGGCGAGAACAATACAGTCCTTACTATGAATACCAGGTACACGGGAAGGGAAGGGAAGGAAATGGAGTAGCAGATGCACTAGCAAAGATGAGGACTGAAACAGCCTTTTGGGGGCCGGAACCCTTTTGCGGTATCAGCTCCAAAGTAATATTGGGAGAAATAGACAAAGCCGAAAAAAAGAGAAATAAAGATCTAGAAGGGGTTAGACAATCAAAGATTTTTCTAGATGACTAAAACCTGTTGAGATCAAATGAATGCATAAGCCAAAGTGAAACTGCACTAAGAGTCTCAACAGGGATCCTAGTGGGACATTGTTGCTTGAAAGGGCACTTGAAAAAGCTCAAAATAGTGGAGGAAATAGTGGCATGGAAGAAGAAACCTCGATCCACATACCTGAGAATTGCATATCACAAAACCTAGGAGATTACTGGATAGAAGAGGGACATTTACCTAAGTTAAAGCCAGCAGATATCCTAAAATTCCTCCGGAAAATAGGACAAAAGGAGCTACTAGCCTCTGAGACTTTCTTCATGAACTAAGTAGAAATAAGGGGGCATAATAGATATTTTAGTGAATATCACCCCAATATACGTACATACATACAAGGGTAATAAACTTATATGGGGTGGTTGAAAATAATGAAGATTCCTATTAAAATAACATGAGCGTGGGGAGTGACTAACTGTTGAAAGTGTAACGGTCTTGAAATAGAGCTGAACCAGATGTACAGGAGGGTAGCAATGGGCAGCATATGAGCAAGGAGGTTTCATTTGACTACCTTTACGTTGGTCTGATGATAACAATAAAGTAAAACTAAACTGGATAAATGCATACGTTCAGTGGTGTATGCAGAAGACAATTTTTATGAGTAAAGAGAAGGGATAGAAGGACAAAATTTCTTGGTTACAGAAAAAATAGAAATCATAAAAATCAGCCAGCTTTCCAATACTGTTAAAACTATTTATATTTGCAAGAATCACTCTCGAAGGAAATGTACAATATGGAAGAATGATTTTTTTGATTTGTGTTCTTATGACGTTGAATTCGGTGTTAATTTTTTTTAATTGATCAGATATTTTAGTTGCGGCTATAAATTTTATTATTGCGGATTTTTAGTCCTATTAGTTTTTATTGCAAATGGTTTAGCTTTTAGCATAATTTAATATGTGGATTTAGATAAATAATAAAAAATATACAACATTCCAACAGCCGAATTTTTGTTTTTAGTTAAATTAAAACTGATTTTCAGTAATTTTATCACTACTAGCCGATCTATCTAAGCTTATTAATTATTTTTAAAATTAAAATTTATTATTAGATTTCAATGTTTCCTTTTTAGAATTAACTTTATACAGTGATCTTAATCACTACTTTTGACATAAATAAGTAGTTAAACAAAGCAGTTTCTGACACAGTAGAGTGACAATCTAGTTTTACATGAAGAGTATAATGTGTCATTCGAGTCTAAATATCCTTATAGTTGAATTTTATTGTGAGTAAAAAAACACTGTAAAATTAATTCCTAAAAAGTTTAGTGTCTTTTAATATTCGTTCAAAGTAAAAAAACTTTAAACGCTTGCTATTAATATATATTTAGTCAATCTATCTAATAATTTTTGTACAAGAAAATCAGTCTTCACTTGTTTTATAAACAAATATTTTCAAGTTTATGTACAAAAAGTGTATTTACAAGATTTTTAACCAAGCAAATACCTGTGCATTCAGTCAAAGGATTTCCAATGAACCCTGGTGGGCAAGTACATTTGAAACTTCCGTCTAAATTTGAGCAATGAGCGTTTCGTCCACATGGGTTCGACCTTGAGCATTCGTCCATATCCCCACATCCCGTCGTGTAAGCATCACCTTCATAACCTATAAAAAAATTCCGTTTACCATAATTTTCATAAAACTACCATTTAAGATGATTACCTGGTGGACAATAACATTCTCTACCACCAACGACGTTTTGACATATGGCACCGGGACCACAAGCGTGTGGGTGTTGGCATTCGTCCAAGTCGGCGCATCCCGTGAAAGGATTGCCGTGAAAACCTTCAGGACATACGCAGGTGTAATTTCCGGGAGTATTTTGACATATAGCGTTAGGTCCACAAGCGTTAGGGTTACGGCATTCGTCGATATCTGTAAAAATATAGTTTATTGGTGAAAGAAGAAGGATTTAAAACACTTTGGAATACTTACCGAAACACTGAACTTCTCCGTCTCCTTCGTACCCAGGTAAACATTTACATAAGAAATGTGCAGGTAAGTTACAACATTCTGAGTTTTCTACACATCTGGCGGCTATTGCGGGATCGTCGCATTCATTAATATCTGCATAAATAGAAGTTGCTTCAATATTTCATTAAGAAAAATCCAGACTACGTAATAAATGTCAAAGTTTGTGAATACCATTTTTAATGGCTGAGTTATAGTGCTATAAAGCTAAATATGTCTTAAAACGCGTCTTGACGTCGAAGTACGGAAGACTGTGTTACCTTGTTTGGTGACGAGCCGAGAGATTGTCGTTTTTACAATAACAATTTGGACATCTGACGCCAGTATGAGATACCAGCAACGCCAGTATGAGATACCAGCATCTAATTATTGTTATTGTAAAAATAACCATCTCTACTGCGTGAATGATTAAGTTTGAGCGTATGTTTAAGGCAATAGGTATGCCGACTATGCCGTCTGTCCGAACTTTTACGTCATACGGTATTTTTGGGGACGGGGCGAAATATAAAATTGAAGAATAATTTTCTCACTTATAAATTAAGGACTATTTCTAATTTTAGCGCTAATGTAGGAATATTACCAAAGAGAAAAAAATTACTTTAGTTGGATTCGAACCAACACACCTATAACGGCCAAGTTAAGTTTATTCCTTCTATAGAAAAAACATTGTTACCGGATTTTTTTTACCCATAATACGTACCAATCTGATGTTTTTTTTATCAAAATAAAAATGGAACGAAATTGCGTCGGACCTGTACTGAGGATGTGTAGAGGTCCATGAAGAAAAAGAAGAAGACATTCATCTAGAACCGTCATCGAAAAAATCTAGAAATGTCATCGAAAAGTCGAGAACTGACTGGAACAGGTGAAAAGTATAAATAACGCCTCACTATCAGAACATAGAATGAGGATATGTAGAGTCCCATGAAGAAAAAGAAGAAGACATACATCTAGAATCATCTAGAACCGTCAACAAAAAAATCTAGAAATGTCATCGAAAAGCCGAGAACTGCCTGGAACAGGTGAAAAGTATAAATAACGTCTCATTATCAGAACACATAATGAGGATATGTAGAGGTACATAAAGAAAAAGAAGAAGACATTCATCTAGAACCGTCATCGAAAAAATCTAGAAATGTCATCGAAAAGTCGAGAACTGACTGGATCAGGTGAAAAGTATAAATAACGTCTTACTATCAGAACACAGAATGAGGATATGTAGAGGTCCATAAATAAAAAGAAGAAGACATACATCTAGAATCATATAGAATCGTCATCGAAAAATCTAGAAATGTTATCGAAAAGTCGAGAACTGGCTGGAACAGGTGAAAAGTATCAATAACGTCTCACTATCAGAACACTGAATGAGAATATGTAGAGGTCGATGAAGAAAAAGAAGAAGACATACATCTGAATCATCTAGAACCGTCAACAAAAAAATCTAGAAATGTCATCGAAAAGCCGAGAACTGTCTGGAACAGGTTGAAAATAGAAATAACGTCTCACTATCAGAACACAGAATGAGGATATGTATAGGTCCATAAAGAAAAAGAAGAAGACATTCATCTAGAATCATCTAGAACTACCATCGAAAAAATCTAGAAATGTCATCGAAAAGTCGAGAACTGCCTGGAACAGGTGAAAAGTATAAATAACGCCTCACTATCAGAACACAGAATGAGGATATGTAGAGGTCCATAAAGAAAAAGACATAAATCTAAAATCATCGAAAAGTCTAGAAATGTCATCGAAAAGTCGAAAACTGTCTGGAACAGGTGAAAAGTTAAATAACGTCTCACTATCAGAACACAGAACGTCGATATGTAGAGGTCTATGAAAAAAAAGAAGAAGACATACATTTAGAATAATCTAGAACCTTCATCGAAAAGTAAGTCTAGAAATGGCATCGAAAAGTCGAGAACTGTCTGGAACAGGTAAAAAGTATAAAATGCGGGACAATTGACATTTAGTTAGTTTTGAAGTATCCGAAATTTGAGTTCTGTGTTCTGATAGAGAGGAGAAGGAGTAACAATATGTTATTGGCAGGATAAGGTTAGGACAGGACAACGACTGTCGGGTCCTCTGGATTAATACAAGAAAATCAAAAAGCTTCAAGAATTTAAATGAAAGTGTGTTTAATTAATTATATGTTAAAATAATTTGAATGTTATTTTTTTAAAGCGGAAAAAATAGCATAACAGTTATTATTTCGAAATATATCGAGCAACTACATTTTTATATTCGAAACGTACTGACCACCTAAAATGGAGGTGTGAATACATTTTTCGATTTATAATCTTGAAAAATAAAGTCAACCATAATCTTTAACTTAACAGTCATTGATCTTAGAAGGCCATTGATCTTTTCTACAAAGGCGCTAGCGCAAAAAATAGAGGTGGCGCTTGATTATTATGTAGGAACAGCTATTCTAACGCACTATGATCTCTAATACATCTATACAGATTTTTTTTAAATTTTAACCAAAATATTAGAAAATTATGGAAATATTCTATGAAGCAGTGAAAACTGCAATTTTTTTATTTATATTTAAAAAAATTTAGATTCAACAAAAGTTGAGTACCAGTATCTTCTCCCATCTTGATCTCTGATGGTACCTCTATGAAATGGAACAAGCGAAACTAAGAAAGTGGCTAATAGTACGAGTCATGTGCTTATTAACTAATAAACATTCAGTTTAACGATTCTACGAGAAAAAAAATTAATTAATCCATAAATTATACTAGAGACGTGTGCTAAATACATAGAATGTCGTAACAATATTCCAAAGATTAATAATAATTAAATTGAGTGTTATATTAATGAGAAGAAGATGATGAAAATATTAGAAAGGTCATTGTACTTGAGGAGTATTTAAATGCAAGCAAGTTTTGTTTATTTTTTCTTTCTTATACCAGAGTTACTGACTTTTATGACTCATTATTTGACAAACATCGTTTTTAACGTATTTGTCAGTCCTTTTTTCTATAACCACATCCATAAAATTATGAAAATTATTATAAATGACCCAAAGTGGACAAACACCTTGTATCAAGAACAGGAGCTTATTTCACAAAGGTACAAGTGTTGTTGAAAATTGTCTGTAACACTTGATATAAACAAGAAGAGAAAGAACTTGTCAACAACAACACCATACATAACCTAAAAATTTTGTTTATAAAACTGTTTTTCCATTGCCGGAGATGTGTTAGAATTAGCGTAGCTCCATAAGCGAGATAGTGAAATATGTCTAAAAGTGTGACATTGAGTAATAAAGTTCTTATTTTAAAAGAAATTAGAGACAGTAAAGACACTTTGTTCGGCAGCCGTCACACAGTGAAGAGAATATTAAACAATTTAACACAACTTGGTTGTTTTCAAGCAAAAGTTAATCTATGCCAATTCTCGTAGATAGATCAAGGGTCACAAATTTAAGTAATTCAATTATTTTTTATGGTTATGAAGTAAGTGGTCGAACACATGAAATTAAACCAGCAAAATTCAAACCTTTGACATGTTATTTTAAATAATATGGTCAAGGTTTTATAGCAATTTTGCTAAATCGTAATCGTAAGTAGAATATAATCACCCTAATGATATATTATTAAATGGGGACGTACGGTTTTGCGAAATTTATGACTTCCATATAGATATTAAACTTAATATCTATATATGATAAATGGTTATTTATTTATGATTAGTTTAGCCTTCGGCATTAAAAGATATAAAAAATAAGTTTGATTTTTATTTAAAAAAAAAATAAGTTTGATTTTTATTTAAAAAAAAAATCAACCCGCAATAATTGTACGTAAATATTCTTTACCCTACTAAATTTTGTTGATCCAATCATACAGAAGATAAGGTGAGCCATGGACGATGGAGCGTCAGCTGACAAGTGACAGATGACACAACGAATCATAATTCGAATGTTTTAAAACTTAATAAAGTGGCATGTTTTTTTATTCACCGGTAGATCTACCAATTCACCAACTGCATTTTTATATTCATTGGTGGATTTCAGATTGAAGAAATGAAGTCTTCATTTATTACTGTTGCATCAACCAAAATTGCAAACCATTCCACCGCTGATTCGAGGTGGTGGATTAATTTGGTGGTTTACAAAATGACAGCTTAACCTCAAAAAAGTAAAGATTTGAAGCGGTTATAGCGAATTATTAAAGAAATAGATATCAATTTAGAATTTGATATCTCTACATTATAAAAGGAACCTGTTAAAATTAGTCATGTACAGACTCTGTTTTACAATATTACTCTTTAACTGTATACATATTTTACCAGGAATGTCTTTCGCCGTTCCGTTTTATAGTTATCTACTTTTACTTCTTCTTTTTAAGAAATACTAGTTTTATCACTTTTGTTCTTCTACTTTATAACAAAATAAACCGAGCCACTTTGATTTTTATATCCAAAGGCATTTACTGAACGAAATGAAGTCGTTTTTTTGTCTCTATTTATTCCATACCCTAACAAAATGAGTGAGTTTTCTCAAATTTTTATATCTACTATTAAAAAAGGAATCGATTGAATTAATATATAGGACGTTGCAATTTTCTCGCTATCTCAACTAGAGCCTTTTAACTAAAAAAAGTGTTTATTTGTAGTGTATAACTAATTTTACAGACCGTAACTTACATATGTGTTTAAGACCTCTTAATCAAATCAGCATTCAACAACCCGTTAAATAATTAACATTTATTCGTTTTGTTCATTCCACCAAAACAATGAAAATATGCTTCGATTATTTCTATGCAGCTTGTTGTCAATATTTATTATCGATAACCTTCGTCATTCCTTTTTCTCTTTGATCTTCTCTGTTTTCGGATTGATCTGGCTTCCCACATCTTCGTAGCTTGTTTATTAACTAATGTGGGACATCCTGTATTACTGCTTATCGATAAGAAATAATGAGTCGATAAAGTGGGCTGGAACACGTGGAGATCAGTAGGCATGCCCCCAAAAAGATGGTAGAAATCGGTAGAAGGTTTGACATACAGGATTGAACAGGACTTGATCCTATTGAGAGAAGAAGAGTCGATAAAGATTTCCAGGAACCTTGCAAGTTCTAACAATTTTGGACATCCAGTATTCAATTAAGAAGAATTAATCGATAAAGTCAGTTAGAGCCAGCGGATATTAGTTATTAGGTTTGGTGGTGAGCTGGTCTATTTGAATCGCGTCCTGTTCATAGAGAAGGACCAAACCTTGAAAGATCCTTAAAAATATAATTTTAAGTGAGTTGAATTGAGGAAATGTACCATCTAAGTGCAGAAATAAAGTGAAGACATTAGTGGGTTAGGTTAGTGGTAAGATGGTCTATTTGACTCGCGTCCTGTTTATAGAGAAGGACCAGACTTTGTAGGATCCTTCAAAAATATGATTTTTAGGTTTGGTGGTGAGCTGGTCTATTTGACTCGCGTCCTGTTTATAGAGAAGGACCAAACCTTGAAAGATCCTTAACAATATAATTTTAAGTGAGTTGAATTGAGGAAATGTACCATCTAAGTGCAGAAATAAAGTGAAGACATTAGTGGGTTAGGTTAGTGGTAAGATGGTCTATTTGACTCGCGTCCTGTTTATAGAGAAGGACCAGACTTTGTAGGATCCTTAAAAATATAATTTTAAGTGAGTTGAATTGAGGAAATGTACCATCTAAGTGCAGAAATAAAGTGAAGACACTAGTGGGTTAGGTTAGTGGTGAGCTGGTCTATCTGACACGCGTTCTTTTCATAGAGAAGGACCAAACTTGGTAAAATCCTTCAAAAATATGATTTTTAGGTTTGGTGGTGAGCTGGTCTATTTGACACGCGTCCTGTTCATAGAGAAGGACCAAACTTAGTAAGATCCTTCAAAAATATGATTTTTAGGTTTGGTGCTGAGCTGGTCTATTTGACTCGCGTCCTGTTTATAGAGAAGGACCAAACCTTGAAAGATCCTTAAAAATATAATTTTAAGTGAGTTGAATTGAGGAAATGAACCATCTAAGTGCAGAAATAAAGTGAAGACATTAGTGGGTTAGGTTAGTGGTAAGATGGTCTATTTGACTCGCGTCCTGTTTATAGAGAAGGACCAGACTTTGTAGGATCCTTAAAAATATAATTTTAAGTGAGTTGAATTGAGGAAATGTACCATCTAAGTGCAGAAATAAAGTAAAGACACTAGTTGGTTAGGTTAGTGGTGAGCTGGTCTATCTGACACGCGTTCTGTTCATAGAGAAGGACCAAACTTTGGTAAGATCCTTCAAAAATATGATTTCTAGGTTTGGTGGTGAGCAGGTCTATTTGACACGCGTCCTGTTCATAGAGAAGGACCAAACTTAGTGAGATCCTTCAAAAATATGATTTTTAGGTTTGGTGGTGAGCTGGTCTATTTGACTCGCGTCCTGTTTATAGAGAAGGACCAAACCTTGAAAGATCCTTAAAAATATAATTTTAAGTGAGTTGAATTGAAGAAATGTACCATCTAAGTGAAGACATTAGTGGGTTAGGTTAGTGGTAAGATGGTCTATTTGACTCGCGTCCTGTTTATAGAGAAGGACCAGACTTTGTAGGATCCTTAAAAATATAATTTTAAGTGAGTTCAATTGAGGAAATGTACCATCTAAGTGCAGAAATAAAGTGAAGACACTAGTGGGTTAGGTTAGTGGTGAGCTGGTCTATCTGACACGCGTTCTGTTCATAGAGAAGGACCAAACTTGGTAAGATCCTTCAAAAATATGATTTTTGGTTTGGTGGTGAGCTGGTCTATTTGACACGCGTCCTGTTCATAGAGAAGGACCAAACTTAGTAAGATCCTTCAAAAATATGATTTTTAGGTTTGGTGGTGAGCTGGTCTATTTGACTCTCGTCCTGTTTATAGAGAAGGACCAAACCTTGAAAGATCCTTAAAAATATAATTTTAAGTGAGTTGAATTGAGGAAATGTACCATCTAAGTGCAGAAATAAAGTGAAGGCACTAGTGGGTTAGGTTAGTGGTAAGCTGGTCTATTTGACAGGCGTCCTGTTTATAGAGAAGGACCAAAAATATAATTTTAAGTGAGTTAAATTGAGGAAATGTAGCATCTAAGTGAAGAAATGAAGTGAAGAGAGTAGTGGGTTAGGTTAGTGGTGAGCTGGTCTGTTTGACACGCCTCCTGTTAATAGAGAAGGACTAAACTTGGTAAGATCCTTAAAAATATAATTTTAAGTGAGTTAAATTGAGTAAATGTTCCTTCTATGTGCAGAAATAAAGTGAAGACACTAGTGGGTTAGGTTAGTGGTGAGCTGGTCTATATATTATAATATAAATTTAAATATAATTTTAAATGGGTTAAATTGAGGAAATTTGCCATCTAAGTGAAGAAATAAAGTGAAGACACTAGTGTGTTAGGTTAGTGGTGAGCTGGTCTATTTGACACGCATCCTGTTCATAGAGAAGGACCAAACTTGGTAATACCTTAAAAATATAATTTTAAGTGAGTTAAATTGAATAAATGTTCCTTCTAAGTGCAGAAATAAAGTGAAGACACTAGTGGGTTAGGTTAGTGGTGAGCTGGTCTATATAATATAATATAAATTTAAATGAGTTAAATTGAGGAAATTTGCCATCTAAGTGAAGAAATAAAGTGAAGACACTAGTGGGTTAGGTTAGTGGTGAGCTGGTCTATATAATATAATATAAATTTAAATATAATTTTAAATGAGTTAAATTGAGGAAATTTGCCATCTAAGTGAAGAAATAAAGTGAAGACACTAGTGGGTTAGGTTAGTGGTGAGCTGGTCTATTTGACACGCATCCTGTTCTAAGAGAAGGACCAAACTTGGTAACATCCTTAAAAATATAATTTTAAGTGAGTTAAATTGAGTAAATGTTCCTTCTAAGTGCAGAAATAAAGTGAAGACACTAATGGGACGGGAAATATAAAAAAAAATTGATTCAAAGGTGAAGCTGACTTCAATTTGTGAGTTTTGGTTTTATTTTTGGTGGAATCAAAGCACGTGAGTCTAACAACAATTTAGTGTGTGTATATACGTGAATCGTATTAATATAGGAATGCGGCAGTCAGTTGTTTTTCCGATGAATGGTAATTGGTCAAGCTAGAGTAACGAGAAAAATAACCGCCGGCGTACGCCCTCTAGTTCTGTATAAATATGGGTGTAAGTACGAGTGTGAAACCCACAAATTATCTAGAGACTTCATTTCATTGCAGAGTCGACCAATAATTTAGGATAGTTACTGATGTATTTAAAAGATTTTATCTTGTTTGTAAGATGTCTATTGTTATCGGTAGGAAAATTAGGATTCATTTTTATTGAAGTTACAAATAGAAAAAAAAATACTATCTGACATTCTTCTTCATGGTTATTTTGCATAACGTGATCACGCACGCGCCACTACGTTGCCACTAGAAATGTCGTGACTGAGATACAGATAAGCTGCCAACTTCGGGAAAATTTCTGTACAAGACCACAGGAATATTATATAGGGTGAACCACAGTTTTTTAACGGTAAAATATACTCAGCAGCCGTGGAATTACTTTTAGAAGTGAAAAATTTACTGATAAATGATACTTCTACCTTGTCACAACAGAAAGAACGGTTTTTAGGATAAACTGAGACTTTCTATATTAAATACAACAATTGAGCACAATGAACAATGTTTCGAAGAATTGAATCGTGAAAAATCTGGCCAATGTTCGATTAACAATGTTCCAGCCACCTGGAGTCGACTGAAAACCAAGGCAAGAGATCTTTCAGTTCCAAAAGGTCCACCTTGCAGACCTGAGTGCTTGCCAAGGCAAGATATACTTCTGGTAGGCCGTTCCCATGGTCAGTTTTTTCAAAAAAACTGAGCTGATTGTTCGATGTGGAGTGAGTAATTATTGAGCAAAAAGATGACAAAATTAAATGTCAAATGACTTTTATGCCAGATTGCACCACCTCGACTTTACAAGTAAGCCAAGCTTAAAAAATTAAGCTCGCTTCACCGTTATCTAAGCGAAGCTTATATGCACGAAAGTTTAAGCACAGCTTTGTTCATTCATCGAAGACATACGGTATTGTACGTAAGCGTGCTGAGCTTTACATTTAAGCTAAACTGCTGTAATCGGGCATTAGTTTTATTGGACCTTTTTGGGACATCTATGAACACACAATGAGTAAAAGTCCACCGTTACGGTGTTCTACTATACTTTTAACGTTAATCGACTCTACTTGAATACAAACGATCATTCCGATTTTTTTTTGTTCGTTCATGATGAAGAGCCTCATCAACCATTCAAAATGGTATATACATAATATATGACATAACAGCATTATCATTAAAATTGATATCGACGATAGCCTTTAAACCGTTATCTTTATATCTTAATTTGGTTGAATAGGATAACATCCGTTTCGTTTGCGTTTATTTAATTAACAGTTATATTTTATTATTTATACGAGGAAAAGTACAAAGAGAAGTTGCGGACGTTTTTCGAGTCAGTGAAAGTGATAATTTATAACATAGACCAAAAATCGTAATAAAAATACAATAATAAGTGATTTTGTTCAATTATCCACCACCGCTACTGAAAAATATATGCTCTAAACTTTAACATGTTGGGTACCACCAATGCCTTACGGATGTACCGCAATGGGTAACTTTGGAACGGATTGACATAATTAGATGAAACTTTGACAGAGATGATTAATAGAATGTCTACATATGACCTTGAACCCCTGTGACCTTGAGACATTATATTGGCCACTGGTACATTTTAATGAATATAATTTATAATGTACCATGAAATAAACCAAGATTTTTTTAGAAAAATAGTACAATACAAATAAAACTTCAAACATATATAATTTTCTTAAAACATGGGTTAATGCACAAATTCGTGCACCACGTGTCAAATAAAGACTAGAGTACTTTGTGCAGGTACTGCACGGCCAATATAATGGCCGGGGGCTTATTCCCTACCCATTCAGTATACCGTTCTAATGATTCAAATCTTCTATTTTGTGCTGCAGCAATTCAACGCTTCATTAAAATAGTATAAAATACTGGCCATTATAGTGGCCGCGGTACATTTTTACGACTTTTTGTGGCCACTAAAGTGGACGGTCAAACTCAACTTGTTAATTTCCTCTTCAGAACTAATAAAATTTTTTTGGGTCATTAGATGTAGTTACTAAAAGTACCGGTGATTATAAGATTCCGACCTTCCTCAACAACAATTTAGACCTAATTACATCAAAAGTAAATTACCTTTCTTTTAATTTGAAAAAAGATATAACGGGCTTCCAACATAATATTTTATATAATGATCTTACAGTTTGATTATTGGCAATACAAAGAATTAATTCAATCAAATCTGTATGTTTGATAGCGATACATTTGATACAAACATATATCAACGGTAATCTTTTTTTTTCAAATCAAATTGAAATAAATATCAAAAGCGACTAATAACAGTAACAGTTTCTATAGAAATAATAATTAAAGTTATGTAACATTTTTTATCCGTTATTTAAACATCTACTAACCGTATTCTATTGTCTACGATATAAAAAAAATAAAATAAAAATGGCCACCGAAATAAATTGGTTGATCTTTATAGATAAAAATCACATCGGCATTTATACGATCCTTAATATCTTATGCAACAAATTTTTCCAAGAAAGAAGACAAAAAGCATTGAAATTAATGATGCTACGACCAAAAATATGTGAATATTGTGCAGTTATCTAATAATTAAATATCACTCTAAATATAACTCTAGAGTATGTATGTGACGTTAGGCAGTCCATAATACGCCTACATACATTATATAAGGTCTGTTCCAACCGCAATCAGAAAACACCGTGAGCGACGAAAAACTAAGAAGATCAACAAGTGAAAAGTGACCATCACTACATCGAAGAAAAAGAAGACCACCAGAACTTTTCCCTAAACCAAGAAAAGAAAATAGACTGGACCAGCAGATCAGACTGAGGAAGAGATGAGGGGAGGAGGAATGTTGTTCCCTGCTCCTGGAAGAGACAGGTTTGATAGAGGTGTGTGCAATCAGAAACTGCCAGAAACGATCAGAGAATAGTCGACCATTGGAATCAGTGATAGGAATTACGCGAAGGTAAACTCGTTGTTTGCTATGACCAGTTATTCTATGATCGTTTCTGATTGCTGTTGGAACATACCTATATTGTCAACTGTGTATTGTAGGCTGGATTAATTGGTTGTTGTTCATAAAAATGTTTCACACCAGTGGGATAATGTAATGTTCCTCGAAAACTGTTAAAATATATTAATGACTTACCCACGCAATGGAAACCATCTCCTTGATAACCTGGAAAGCATGTACAGTGGAAACTTCCAAGACTGTTCGTACAATGGGCAAAAACGTCACATGGTCTATATTTACATTCGTTTTCGTCTGAAATAAAAATATAATAATTTTATTAAATGCTAGTTGTTGGTGATTTTAACAAATCCAGTTCTTGCCAGTGTGGAAAGTAAGAGCAGCATTGCTGGGAAAATTGATGTGTAATGTGAAAGGGCCGGGGGAGTGGAAGAGGAGGGTAATTGGTAGGACGGTAGAGCAGAGTATGCAGTACGGTGCGAAGGTGTGGGGTGAAAGAGCGAGGGTTATGCCACTCCTGTGGGTGCAGAGTGGGATACTCCTGAGGGTGGTGCAGGGGTACAGGACAGTGGCTGGACTGGCAGCAGCGGTACTTTCAAGGTCCTACCTATTGGACATGATGGCTAGAGCCGAGAACAAACGCTGGAAGGGTGCGACCAGAGAGGAAGTGCAGGACTGAATGAAGGAGGAAATGGAGAGAAAGTGGGAGGAGCATGAGGGCGCGCTAAAAGATGCGATTGGGAGTAGGAGAGATTGGATGGACCGGAAATTCGGGGAGGTGTACTATTTCTTGACATAGGTGTTCACTGGACATGGGTCGAGAGTAGGGTACCACACAAGATCACAAGATTGGAAAAAGAGAGACTGGAGTGTGCGAGAGGTGTGAAGTGAAGAATGATGTGGAGCATGTGTTTAGATGCTAGAAGAACGAGGTAGTGTTTAGATGCTGGAAGAACGAGGAAGTGCTGAAGAAGTTGGAGTGGAAACTAAGGGAGGCATTGTATTGGGAGAATATGGTGGAGATAATTTTGAGGGGGAGGAGGAATGGATGGAGGTATATAAAAGACACACATCGTCCGCATAGACCGTAATCTCACATCCCTCTCCACATACTATCCCACAAACCTCATCAAACACACACTTTCAGAGCGTCGGTCCAAGAACCGAGCCCTGGGGCACTCCAGCCTGCGTCTCATACCTCCTCCCTCTGGAGTCTACAATCACACGCCCCGTCAGGTAGTCCTCCACCAGGTTAACCAACCCCTGCCTCACACCAAGCCTCAGCTACGAGCTTAACACTTCCCGTTTGCTGATACTGTTGAACGCGTTCCCGACGTCGAAGAACTCGAGTAGGGGCAATTCCTTGTTCCTTCAGCTGCCCTCCCTAGCTCTTTCCACCAAGCCCATCACCCTGCTCAGTGCCGAGATGCAAAATTTCCCCTTCGTAAACCCATGCTGGTTTACCCAAAAACCCCCATTCCTACCAACTTCTTCCTCAATCCTATCCTTTATTATACCCTCCATCAATTTACCCATAACACACAGCAGACTGATAGGCCGCTTCCCCTCTCTACCTACCTTGTTCATCAGTTTTACCTTCCACCTTCCATCCTTCCGGGAACTATTTCTCCCTCAGCACCCTGTTGAATAGTTCCCAGAAGTACTCATCCAACAGCCTCTTAATTATATCACCGCTCGGGCTATCTATCCCTGGGGCTTTTTTTACTTTAATGTTTGTCCCCCCTCCTCTACTTCCCACTTCTCTATCGGCCTTATCTCCTTCATTTTCCCTACCCCTCTAGTAACCTGGATTTCTCGAATTCTGCCCCCCACTCCTCCTTCACCTCCTGTGAACAATTTCTCTATAATCTCCTTCTCCCAATCTTCCTCCAGCACCTCGTACCTATTTCCACCCATCCTCTTCACCGCTATCTCATACGTCTTTTCCCATGGATTGTTTTCCAATTCCCCCAATAACTCTTCCCACTTCCCTCCCACCCTACGCTCCACTTCCTTCTTCTTCTCATTGTATCCCCCTCTTCCCTCTATCCTTCCCCTCTGCATCCGTCTTCGTTCTTTCTTACACTCCCTCCACAGTTCCTCATTCCTCCAGTAATTGGCCCTCCGCTCACGCCTATTGCCCCTCTTTCCCTCTCTTTTACAGCCCTGTATCACATTGTACAATTCATCTGCATAATGTCCAAGTCCCCTTTCTATCTCCTCTCTTACTTTCTTCCTCATACTCTCTGCTTCGGCCTTCGTCCACTTCCATCCCCACTCTTCCAATAATTCCTTTCTCCCTTTCCTTATAATTGTCTCCACATACCTATGTAAGCTCAAGCCCCCCTCATCCTCCAGCACCCTCCAACTACTCACTCTTTCCCCTAGCCATTCGTCACATGCTTTTATATCAATGAATGACGAACCCCCGTCACCCCTCACGAAAGTGGGCAGTAGTCCACCATTCAGCTCCACCAACCCGTTAGATGTCAATACTTCCTCCAGGATCTCCCCTCTCCTGTCCGTTTTCTTCTCCCCCCCCCCATACAGTATTCTTAGCATTGAAGTCCTCTGTCACCATTCTCCTTATGATCCTCCTTTTTCCTTTTGATACCCTCAGATCTCGACCCGAAAAAAAAAAGATCTTTCCAGCCTATTAAGGCAATTTATGCTATCAGTCTCAACTTCTGGTAGTTAAGAAAATTTATGATAAATAACTTGGGACAATTCTAAATGAAATTGCGATGCAATTTTCGAAAAAATATTTAAATCGCCATAAAAAAATCGATTTCGTTCCATGGTGTTTTTTTGCTTTTAAAATACAATAAAGATACATAAAACTATAATCGTTTTCTCAATCAACTACTTCTAAATATAGCTAAACGCCGCTCGGTAAGGACATACCTAGCAACTTTCATGTCATATCTACATCAGAAGTGATGAATAGTGTTCATTTGAAATTTTTTCAAGTACACATATTGAGCAATTACCACTAGATGCACTATGAGATGCATGATCGAGATTCTTTTTATGGGCCCATTAAAAGTATGCAATCTGGAATGTATCCATTCACAACTGTTATTATTTATTATTATAAAGTTGTTTGTATTGAAACGAAATTGAGTCAGAAATAAGTTTACACGCATGGGAAATATATCATGTTATAGGTAAAGTGGGTTTCTGTAAAAATTTTTAACTGACAGGTAAAGTATATAATTTCTAATCAAATAGATAGTTTAATGAGGTAAAAAATTTTACCTGGTACTTCGCAACTGCAACCTCCGTATCCGTCGTTGCAGTAGCATTGCCCGTCCAAGCAAGCACCATTCTGGCAGCCATCTTTTTGGCAGTAATCGTTTTTCCGGCAGTTATCTAGAAAAGGAAAAGAAAAACTCAATAAACACCATAAAATATGAACATTTATAAGAATTGTGTGGGAATAAACTAGCAATTATCCCTCAAACACATAAAGCTTCGATAGCTCTTTAAATAATTTGAAACTCGACGGTTGTTTTTTATTTTGTCGAAAACTAACAAAGGAACACTACTACTGATAACTTAATCTACGTTTTAGAACAATTAGATGTAAATGATTATTTTACTGTTCAAATAGAACGTATCGTATTATTTATTGACTATTTTTCAAAATTTTGACGATTATCGACCATTTTTCAAAATTTTAACAATTATTGACCATTTTTCAAAATTTCAACAATTATTGACCATTTTGAATGTTTTTCAAAATTGGTGACCATTTTTCCAAATTTTTGACCATTTCTCAAAATGATGACAATTTTTAACCATTTTTGACAGTTTTTGACAATAATTGTCCATTTTTAACAGTTTTTAACAATAATTGACAATTTTTAACCATTTTAAAATTATTGACCATTTTTGATAATTATTGACAATTATGGACTATTTTTTCAAATTTTTGACCATATTTCAAAAATTTTGACAATTTTTCAAAAACTAACAATTTTTGATAATTATCAACTATTTTTCAAAATTTTGACAATTTTTAACAATAATTGTCCATTTTTGACAGTTTTTGACAATTTTTGATAGTTTTTGACAATTATTGGTCATTTTTGATAATTTTACAGAATTTTAGACCGTTTTCCAAAATTATTGACCATTTTTGACAATTGTTGATAATTATCGACCATTTTTCCAAATTTTTGACCATTTTTGACAATTATCGACCATTTTTGACAATTATTGACCATTTTTCAAAATTATTTTAAAGTTTTTGTTAATTATCGACCATTTTTGACAATTATTGACCATTTTTGACAATTTTTCAAAATTATTTTAAAGTTTTTGACAATTATCGACCATTTTTGACAATTTATGACCATTTTTGACAATTTTTAAAATTTTTGACCATTTTTGATAATTTTTGACAATTTTTGACAATATTCGACAGTTTTTGACAATTTTTGATAGTTTTTGACAATTATGGGTCATTTTTGATAATTTTACAGAATTTTAGACCGTTTTCCAAAATTATTGACCATTTTTGACAATTGTTGATAATTATCGACCATTTTTCCAAAATTATTGACCATTTTTGACAATTGTTGATAATTATCGACCATTTTTCCAAATTTTTGACCATTTTTGACAATTTTTGACAATTATCGACAATTTTTGACAATTATTGACCATTTTTCAAAATTATTTTAAAGTTTTTGACAATTATCGACCATTTTTGACAATTATTAACCATTTTTGACAATTTTTCAAAATTATTTTAAAGTTTTTGACAATTATCGACCATTTTTGACAATTAATGACCATTTTTGACAATTTTTTAAATTTTTGACCATTTTTGACCATTTTTGACCATTTTTGACCATTTTTGACAATATTTGACAATTTTTGACCATTTTTGATAATTATTGACAATTATGGACCATTTTTCCAAATTTTTGACCATATTTCAAAAATTTTGACAATGTTTCAAAAACTAACAATTTTTGATAATTATCAACTATTTTTCAATATTTTGACAATTTTTAACAATAATTGTCCATTTTTGACAGTTTTTGACAATTTTTGATAGTTTTTGACAATTATTGGTCATTTTTGACAATTTTACAGAATTTTAGACCGTTTTCCAAAATTATTGACCATTTTTGACAATTGTTGATAATTATCGACCATTTTTCCAAATTTTTGACCATTTTTGACCATTTTTGACCATTTTTGACCATTTTTGACAATTTTTGACAATTATCGACCATTTTTGACAATTATTGACCATTTTTCAAAATTATTTTAAAGTTTTTGACAATTATCGACCATTTTTGACAATTAATGACCATTTTTGACAATTTTTTAAATTTTTGACCATTTTTGACAGTTTTTGATAATTTTTGACAATTTTTGACAATTTTTGACAATTTTTGACAATTTTTGACAATTTTTGACAATTTTTGACAATTTTTGACAATTTTTGACAATTTTTGACAATATTCGACAATATTCGACAATTTTTGACAATTTTTGACAATTTTTGACAATTATTGACAATTATTGACAATTATTGACAATTATTGACAATTATTGACAATTATTGACAATTATTGACAATTATTGACATTTATTGACCATTTTTGACAGTTTTGACAATAATTGACAATTTTCGAGAATTATTTATCATTTTTGACCATATTTCAAAATTTTTGACAATTTTCATTATTTGAAAGGGATTTTCGCAATCTGTATGTATACAATACGTAAATTATGCAATACATTGTTATGGCACAAACTGCTTTGTCGTCTTTGATGGATACGACGAAACACATATTTCGACTGAAAAAATTACGTTCAAAGCAAAGCCGTATCATTGATCTTATCATTCATTGATCTTATCACAATTTTTAAGAAACAGTGAAAATAAGAAATAATGTATTTCCCTGCTCAACAACTTTTTTCATGAAAAAGAAGTAAGTGTTTATCAGGCTGAAAGAGATGCAGATGTCTTAGTTTGATTGACAGCTGTAGAGTTATGCTCTAAACATGAGTTTGTGACCCTAGTTTCGGAAGATACTGATATAATAGTTTTGGCACTACACAGTTTAGAAAGAAAAATCTTTAAATGTAACATTTCAAAAAATATATTATTTTGGTATAGGTATGTAGATGACATATTAGCTTGTTTTGTAGGTAGTGAACGACAATTAGATATATTGTTCAATCATATTAATAATTTACATCCAAAAATTGAATTTACATTAGAAGTTGAAGAACATAATTCAATCAATTTTCTTGATATTAAAATTCAAAGAGTCAATAATATACTTGATTTTTCAATTTACAGAAAACCAACACATACTGATGCGACTATACCATATAGATCCAATCATCCCATGTCACATAAATTAGCAGCATATAATTCAATGATACATAGAGCATTTTCAGTTCCTATGAACAAATATAATTTTGATAGAGAAATTAGTATAATTAAACAAATAGCCTCATCCAACGGTTATCCATCACATATAATAAATAAATTAATTAATAAAAAAGAGGAAAAAGTGGCATTACAATTAATATTTCCTGAAAAAACTAGGGAAATACAAAATTACAAAACCATCACATATGCTGGTAATATTTCTAATAATATTTCAAAAATAATATCTTGTTCAACAAATACAGCAATTTCTTTGAAAACAGAAAACAAAAAAATTGTTAAATGTAAAAACAAAAATACCCCCATTAAAAAAGTCTAGAATATATAAACTTAAATGTCCAGAATGTAATGCTGTCTATATTGGTCAAACAATTCGAAATTTTGAAATTAGATACAATGAACACTCACGAGCATACAGATTAAAACAGCCAGATAAATCACATTACGCAAAACATCTTCTTGACACAAAACATTCATTAACACCTAACACAGAACTAGAAGTACTGCATATTTGTGATAAGAAACAAGAACTAGATTTCCTTGAAGAACTAGAAATAAGAAAACACTCAAGAGACCCACAATATGAAGTTGTCAATGAACAGATAAATCTAGAGAGCTCTCCACTATTAAATTGTCTTCTTAAGTAACAATTGTAAAGATCAGCAGATATAGTTTTCCTTGGTTTCCTATATCATTGCACAGTTATACTGATCTTAAATGGGAAAAAGATATCCAGGATATCCCCATAGAGCTAATAATACCTAAGCTTTAATATTTGTAAAATCAAATCTTCTTCTTCTTTCTATTCATATATATATATATATATATATATTAAGTCAATCACAAGATAGGTCACTTACTATTTGGTCTAGCCAAAATATTAAACATAAAATGTAACTTCTGTCATTCTGACGATGATATGTCAATATCGAAATAATTATCAATATCCTTTAATAATTTTCATAAATTTTGTAATTAAATAGTGGAATTAATTAGAAACAGTTAGTTTCATTTATCACATTAATATTTTTCTATTATTATCTCAGTCTTCTTATGATTTATTCTTGTTGTTTCACCTATTTTTATTGTTGATTTAATATAAAATATGAATCATAAGTGTGGGTATTGGTCTTAACCGATTTTTTCAAATTTAAAGTTATTGGAAGTTTGGAGATTGCCCTGTAGAACTGTCTGGTATGCGTCTAGATATCTATTTTTAAATCCAACAACATTAACTCACAGCCAACAAAAAAAAAATGTTACGATAGTCGGATGGTGGTACATCTTCGCATTTCAACAAAAGGACAGAAGCGAATTCGAGTGCGGTTGAGAGGAAGACAAACATATAGAACGATTCAAGATATATGCTGTTAAGGGAACAAAAGTTTGGCATTTAAATGGCGATGAATGATTCATGGCCACGACATAAGTGGTATCCACTGCTGCAGATTATCAACTCGTCTTTTAGAGAAAAAGAAAAAAGGACAAGATAGCCTTGACTCAAAGAACGGGGTAATTGAGCCTTCTGATAACTTGAAAGTTTTTAACAAATAGATTTGATGAAATTTAAACTAAAACAAATAATAATGTTATGAAATTTCGCACATCCTCGGTAGTTTCCGTAAATTGAAAATGAAGAAACTCCCGGTATATGAGTTGTGTGAGTGCGTGGTGGTTTTAATTAATAAATTATTGCCTTGTGAACCATGATTTGTTGTTGGTTTGGTTGTTTAGTTGTTGTTTGTCGAATCGTGAATTGTTAAACGTGAACTTGTTGGAGGTTAAAAGTCGTGGTTTGAAAAAACGAAACCAGGAAATTGTCTACGAGCTATTCCTTAAGGATTATAAATGTGATAAGTGGAATACCAACTATACAAGGTGTCTCACAATCGATACATATTAAAATAAACAAATATATTAATGCACTCCTTTCACTGTCTTCGTTTGGTTTGATGCTGGTATTAATATTTTTATTTAAACTTATCTGATCTGTATTTGTCAGTTTTGAAGGATTTTACATCCTTCTGGTAACACAAAAGCGACTTAGATTAGGTTAGGGATCATGTGTGCGGAACAGTGTCGATAGATTGTATCTTGGGAGAGTTGGAGAGAAGGGAGGTACCGGGGTATATCCAAAATATGATCAGCGACTATTTCTGTAGGAGAAGAATTTTGCTGGGAGGTGGAGATTTCTACGATGTCACGGCGGAAATTCCACAGGAGTGGGTATTGGGGCCGACACTGTGGAATCTTTTTTATAACTCGCTATTTAAAATAAACATGCCGGAAGGTGTGAAGCTCATCGGATACGCTGACGATGTGGCTACTGTGGCTAGAACAGATAGCCTAGAAATAAATATGGACGAGGCAATGTGGGAAGTGAGCAGGGGCATGGAGTTAGCACCAGAAAAGACTGAGGTGACGGTATTGGTAGGGCACAGAAGGAAAGAAGTGAGGTTTCATCTGGGGGGAACGATGATAGTACCAAGGAGGAAACTGATGAACTTTAGGAAACATCTGAGCGAGACTATAAAAAAAGCTGGAGAGACGGCCACAGCACTTGGAAGAGCACTTGGAGAGCCACCGGAGTGCAAAAGAAGATTGTTATGGGAGGTTGTGAAATCAATCCTTCTTTATGGAGCACCGATTTGGAAGGGGATGGTTGGGATCAACAAATATAGGAGAGAGCTAATCAGGGTACAAAGAAGGATGCTGCTGCGGGTGGTGTCGGGCTACATAAAAAGATGGGAAGAGGAAAAAGTGAAAGGGGAGTGGACAAGAGTCCTGATTAAGGACCTGAGGAGTTGGTTACGTCAGGCTCTGTCGGGACACGGGTCTTTCAGAACGCACACCAAGAAAATAGGGATAACGGAGGATGATGAGTGCATATGTTGTGGAGAGAGGGACGATGTGGAGCACACCCTTTTTACATGCGTACGATGGGATCTACTAAGGAAAGAGGCGGAGGGAAAAGTGAGATGGAAGTTAAAATAAGAAAATCTGATCAGGACAATGGTGGAAATGGAGGAAAATTACAAATAGTATCCAGATATGTGATGGGGAAAAAGGAAAAAGAAGAAAGAGAACATCAAGGAATGACATAGTGAGAAAGGAATAGGAGGAGATAATACTTCCGTTTTTGATGGTATACCTTCAGAGGTGGTTCCAAAAACGGAAAGTGGATATGAGGAGAATGGGGTGGTTTTAGTGCGGTCGGTTCTGGTTGGCTCTGGATTGGAGAGAGTCCCACACTCCCCGGGAAAGGTAGAACAAGTACCCGGCGCGTGTGATCAGGTTTCCACCCATAAAAAAAGGTTAGGGATCATGAGTTAAAGAGCAAAGTTACTGTTTAAATGAAAATTCTTTAAATTTTGAATATAATTTTTCTTCTTTCATTGCTTTTCAAAGTCAGTACTTGGTAACATCTTCTATACTTAGGTTAGATTAGGCTTATTGCGAGTGGGTTTATTCGGTTCACATGAGTCTATTGTAGCTAACACCAATTCTTACTCCACCAAACAAACTCAGTATCTTGACAAAAAGCCGGTTAGTTTATTTGGTGAATAACTTTCCAGGTCTAAGGGTAAGAGAGAGACCCTGTCCTGATCTGCTGTTTCATTATCTTCCAAACAAAGACGACACTTCAGATTTTCCGATAGTCCAAGTCTTTTGCAATATAATAAATAATCAGCTTCAAGCAGATTAATTCCAAATTCTTCTTAGACTTATTTGATTTCAGCAATTAAAACTGACTTGGGTATCATACCACAAAGATCAAAAGGGCAATGAAGAGGCAGATTCAATAGCCAGAGAAGGATCATAAAGTACTCCCATTTGCATTGATCCAAAAGCTGAATAGTGGGATAAAGGTCGAAACACTCCTATCAGCACCTCATAAGAACAGCGACTAATTATCACCGTCGAGTGGTTGTGTATGGGCTCACCTAACGCATCGATACGGGATGAGCACCGCCGCGATACCCGACTATAGGCTTCATTTTATATAGTCAGAGATATTGTATTGGCACGCCGTCCGCAAAATATTCTCTCTGAGAAATGTGCTATTGTTGAGGCGTTGACGTGCCTTGTCGGTGCTGTGCTGATGCTGTTAGGTATGCGCGTTTACATTTGATAGGTGTGTTTCGACCTTTAGGCACCGAAAATGAAACAGCTATTGCCAAAATTCGTTAAACCAGAATAGGCGAACAGCTAGGATCTTGCTTGGGCTCCATACAAGGTACTGTAGAGTCAAAATAACTTCAACACTGAGTGTCTTCCTTTTCCTGTGATCTCCTCTTTTCGCTAGATTTCTTTGCTCTTTTATTTCCTTTTTACAACTGATTTAAAAAAAAGTTTGACCACATGTATCGTTATAAGATTCCCGAGTCAGATTTCATGCAAATAAACATTTTAATTACGGCTAAAAAACATCCCATAAGACCGTTTTAAAACCTGTTATATTGGAAAACATGCCATTAAAAATATTATAGTGCACTGGCGTGTCGAATTGTCGAATTCGGGATACGTGATTCAATAAAATTTGAATTATGTTTGTGTGCCAAGTACCAGTTTTTTAAATAATAAATTACAGTGTTGGTCTTCTGGTAGTGTAGACTGTGTGCTTTAATTTCCCAAAAGAATCATGGATACACCACAAGGAACATACAGAAGAAACATTTAACGGCTCCCACCTCTAATTTTGACGGATCTTTTTGCAGTTATCAATTTTTTAATATTTCGTTACATTTTGTGGTGTAATTGAATCCTTGTAGAAGTTGTCCTGGAGACGCTACTGGTTTGTATGTGTTTTTATATAAAGAATCCCGACCTATCTCAACCCTGATTTCTTTGTCTGTTGCGATTTGCTGCATGCAACTAACTGTTATACTGAAAATTGTCGGGTACCGATGCAATTTTGTGCCGGTCGATGTAATAAAAACCACATTGCGAACTGTCTCACATTTTATCTCAATGGATCACCTTTAATTGGATCCAACTAATAGCTCATTCTTGTGTTTTATCTGCCCTATAGGGTGTCCGGTATTATGTTTCTGCTCTTATTCAATTATTTTAATAAAGGACTATGCTTCCAGCTTATGGAAAATAGAAGACCACTCAAATGCGGATATTTTGATTCCAACTTATTCGTCTTGAAAAATAGAACATTTGATAACATGTTGTAATTTAATTAATAAACCCACAAAATCAGTTCATTTGTCAGAAATTTTCGATTCGATTACAAAATCTAACCATTCAATAGGACTCCACCTGCTGCGGTGAAACAGAGTCGGACTTGTGAATATAGTTGTACATACGATGAATACCAGTTTCGTTGAAACAAAATAATAGGATTATATTTTTCAGTTGTATAAAGATATGGTAGATTGCAATCAAATTATGTAAAAAAGGTACATCTCTCAATTGACAATCTAACATCTTTACATAAGTTTGTCATTTTGTAATAGCAGTTTATTATAACGTTTTCTATATTATAATAGGTACATTTAATAACTTACCGACACGTATTTCGTAAACAATTCCGGTACAAACGAATTCCCGTCAGGATTCTTAATGACTATAAAATACACATGAGTTCCCGTCCGACACTTGCAGGTATCTTAATCCCGCACTCGAATTGCCGTCCAGTTTATTTAATCCGCTTCCAGGTCCAGGTAAACTAAATAGTTTTGAAAATTCCAGTAAATCGTAATCCTGAATTCTAATGAAAAAGTTGAATAACCTATTGGGGTGGCTAGGGGGTCTGTCAGTACTAATTGCTATGAATATATTTTTCTATTATATTTTCTATTATATTAAGTTGTCATTTTCGAAACGGCAGTTTATTAATATACATATTTCCGAACGTTTGTTGTCGTACGCTATAGTGATACACAAAATGCTTGAAGTAATACTAAGTGAAAAGGGTAAACCCTTTCTGGTCAGGTTATATGTTAGGTTAGGTTAGGTTAGCTTCTTTACATGTATGTATTTATGACTCAGTTCAGTAGTAGTACGCAATAAAATTGTAGAATTAAAATTCCGTATTTTATTCCAATAATGATATCATATAAAATAATATCGTGTAATAGTGCCAAACATAAGACATTTTATAACTATTTCTTATTTCATACATCTGAAAACGGACCTCCCTTAACACTTTTACTGTTCACTTATTACAATTTGCAATAAATACATAGCTAGATATCAGATGATTCAGAGAATTTACCGTAATTACCATAAACACCTTTTAGACAGGTCAGTTTTCACCCTGACGGGAACTCGAGTGACGGCTTAACGTATCCTAATTATGGAACAGGTAGACTGGTTGACTGTAGTTGACGCTGCTGATCGAACTATACCTAATCATGAAGAAATATAATGTTGCAAATTAGATTTCAGTTAACAGTACTTTTTATGTTACGCAAGGGAAAACACTCATCGCCATCAAAATATATATAACACAAAAACCGGCTTCGGCTATCAAAAAAATACAAAAATTAAACAAAAACCGGCTTCGGCTATCAAAAAAATACAAAAATTAAACAAAACCCGGCTTCGGCCATCAAAAAAATTTAATAAAGCAAAAAGGCGACTTTAGCTACCAAAAAAATATAAAAACCGGCTTAGGCCAATACATTTTTTTTTTCAGCTACACTTCGCGGATAGAAGGTAATGAGGTCCTCAGGCACTGCCTGTGGGGGGAAGGTGGAGCGCGTAAAAGGGGATACTCTAAGAATTATACATTATCTTTTAGTATCACCCTTTACGTCGGGTTCATTACCTACACACATTTCACAAGCATTTTTGTATTAACAGTTAATAGACATTTAACATCTTGCATATAAAAAAATCTTTTCCGCATCCCTATCCTATTTTTTTTTAAAGAGTTACCGATGCCAACAAATACCCTACAAAATACTACAAAGAAAAAACAAAATATAAAAATTAACTGATAAAATTGGGCCAGTTCAACCCTGTCTGGTTTTATTTATTCATTTCTTATCACCGCTGATATCCTTACTTCGTGGAATCTGTAATACATGTCTATTTACGTATTTTCTCTCTGTCTTACTCATACAATCTCCGTAAGCGATTTTAAAAATAATATCATTAATTGTGGGTTTATTAATTAAATTACAACATTGGCGCAATGTTATCAAATGTTCTATTTTTCAAGACGAATAAGTTGGTATCAAAATATCCGCATTTGAGTGGTCTTTTATTTTCCATAAGATAGAAGCATAGTCCTTTAATTGCTTTCCCTCGGTACGAATTGTCATTGTTTCTATTTTAAACAAAGTTGAAAGAGTCTGTGATTTCTAAACGGCTTTTGAAAGCCTATAAGAACGTTCCTAAGGATCGGTGCAGATGGGCGACGACGCAAAATAATAATCGGCTTTATATAAGGTAAAGCAATCAAATTTTTGTTGAAATTAGTGGAAAGGTGTTTATTAAAATCGAAAACAAAAATAAAAAAAAGAAACAAAAATTGTCCCAGAAATCCTTGGATTACTGGAGACATAATACAATTATGTAAGAAAAAAGAAATACTGTATAGACAATGGAAAAAAGAGGTAATAAATATAACTTTTAAAATCGAGTACAAAAACTTTGTCAAAGAATTTGATAAAATTATTAAGGAAGCTAAACATAAGTATGAGTACAAAGAAATAGAAAAGAACTCGGATGATACTAAGCGTTTATGGCAGATTTTTAATAACAAACTAGGTAAAGTTAAGAACAATAGAGAAAATATCAAATATATTATAGAAAAAAATAATAATGTAAAAATAACAGACTCTAACGAAATAGCAAAAAAAATGAACTACCATTTTTGTAATGTAGGTAAAGAGTTAGCGAATAAAATAGAAAAACCGCAAAATAAAGAACGTAAAGCAAACCCGATGAACTCTAAAACTATTTTTCTACATTTCACTAACAAAGTTGAAGTTTCAAATGTAATTAGAAAACTAAAAAATAAAAAAGGTGGCATTGATGGGGTGATAAAAATTTTATCCAACTACATGGCTGAGTCTCTATCTCATATAATAAATAACTTTTTTATCAAAGGAGAATCATTGATTTCGAATTTCGCAAAAATAATATATAAAAATCTTACATAAAAGACTATTAAGTTTCGCATATTACACAATTTTATTGTAACTAATACATTTTTCCAACATAAAGACATACATAAATATACACGTGTGATGGAAAGCAGAAATGAAAGGTCAATAATAGATTATATATTAGTGGAAAAGAGAAATAGAAAGGAAGTATTGGATACCAAAGTTAGGAGAGGACCAGAAATAGGAAGTGACCACTATTTACTTGTAACAAAAATAAGAGAACAAGTAGAAATTACAAACCATAATAGACAAAAATTAGAAAAAACAATAGAATATGAATCGGTCTGATCATACAAACTACAAAACAAAGATATGGCAGAAAAATACGAAATAGCATTATCAGGAAATAATTGTGATATAATGAAAAATGGTAATTTAGAAAAAATGTGGGATTATTTCAAAAAAACCGTATTGGAAACCGCTAAAGAAATATGTGGTTGTAGCAAGAAAACTAATAAGAAAAAACAAACAGCTTGGTGGACGGACGAAATTAAAATAAAAGTAAAATTGAAAAAAGAAGCGTGGAAAATGTATATAAATAACAAAACAACGGAAAACTATGAAATGTACAAAGAGAAGAGAAAAAATGTAAAAGAGATGGTAGCAGTAGCTAAAAGAAATCAGTGGAAAGAATTTGGCGAAAAAATGGAAAGCAATAGTAAATCAAATCAAAAACTGTTTTACAAAACATTGAAGTCACTAAGAAAGGAAAAAACACAAGAAATAACCTGGATAAAAAATAAAAAAGGAGATATACTAAGAAATAAAAACGAAGTAATTGATAGATGGAAAGATTATTTTGAGGAATTACTAGGAGCAGACAACAAAAAAAAAAGGATGCAATAATAGAAAATAAAGACATTGTATCACTAAAAGAATTACAGGAAATAATAGATGAATTGAAAAATGGAAAACCTTCAGGAATTGATAAATTAACATCAGAAATGTTCAAGAATTTAGGGGAAACAGGAACAAAAATATTATTAAAAATATACAACACTGCTTGGAGTGAAGAACATATTCCAGAAGATTGGAAGACAGCCTTAATAGTTCCAATATATAAAAAGGGGGATAGACAAGACAGCAATAATTATAGAGGAATAAATCTACTTAGTACAGCTATGAAAGTCTACGAGAAGATTTTAGACGGTAAGCTAAGACCACTGATAGAAAATACTCTCGAAGAATCGCAAAGAGGATTTAGAAGAGGGCGAAGCATACAAGACCACATATTTACGGTGAAACAGATAATTGATAAGTTCTCACAACAAGAAAAAGAGGTATATATGGGATTTATAGATATGGAAAAAGCTTTTGACAAAGTACCAAGGGAGAAGTTATGGAAAGTACTAGAAGGAAGGGGGGTAAACTACAAAATAATAGACATAATCAAAAACATTTACAAAAATAATAGAAATTGTGTAATATACAAGAATAAAGCATCAGAACCATTTTCAACACAAGAAGGATTAAGGCAAGGAGGGGGACTAAGTCCATTATTATTTACAATTTTCATTGATGAAATAATTAAAAAATCGTCAACCAAAATGGCAAAACTACACGTTGGATACAGACATTTAGGAAGAGTGGATATATCAGAAGCAGCTTTTTCAGATGATTTAATAATGATGGCAGGGAAAGAGAAGGATTTACAAAAGAATATGGTAATATGGAGCACGGTATCTGAAGAATTTGGAATGACAGTTAATCGAAGCAAAACCAAAGTTATGGTTATAGGACCGCAACAAAAACATTTAAATATACAATTAGATGGAATAAAAATTGAGCAAGTTAGAAGATATAAGTACTTGGGAGTAGAAATAGAAGAAAATGGAACGCAGGAAGACGAAATTACCAATAGAGTACAAAAAACGATGAAACTTTATCACACGATGAATTCGATAATATAAATAAAATTCGATTATAAATAAAAAAGGAATTTCCAAGAAAACGAAGTTAAATGTTTTTAAAACAATTTACCGGCCAATATTTACATTCGGATGTGAATCTTGGGTATTAACAAAGAGACAAAAGAGTCGAATACAAGCAGTTGAGATGAAGTATCTTAGGCGAGGAGTCACAAAGAAAGACAAACTAAGAAATACGAAAATAAGAGAAGACCTTGACATAGAATCAACACTTAAATTTATTGAAAAGAGACAATTAAGCTGGTGGGGACATTTACAAAGAATGAACGATACAAGACCAGTTGAAAAAGTATGGCAATCAAAAATACAAAAAAGAACGAAAAAGGGAAGACCAAAACAAACATGGGATGGTGTTATGGTAGGCATACTACAAGAAAAAGGAAAAACATGGACAGAGGCAAAAACAATGGCAAAAGATAAAAAACAATGGGCTAAATTTGTAAATGAATAAAATTCTATCTGGACCAAAGCATCGATGAAAAAATGGATATATGTCTTAAGCATAATACGATGTAGTTGAAACACCATACACTATGGTAATTGGGTTTTTGATAATATATATAAGTTTTGTCAAAAATTGTAACATAATATCAAATAAACAATATGGGTTTTTGAAAAATAAAAGCACTAAAGATGCGTTAAATTTTATTGTTGATAACTTACTCAACAAATTAGATAGAAGCGAACCTATTGCCATCACCTTTCTTGACTTAGCAAAGGCTTTTGATACGGTAGACCATGAAATTTTGCTTCAAAAATTATATAACTATGGGATTAGAGGTAATGCTCACAAATTGCTATCGAGTTATCTAAAAGGAAGGTTGCAGAAAGTCAGAGTAAATGGTGTTAGTAGCATGTTTGATGAGGTGAATATGGGTGTTCCACAAGGAACTGTTCTGGGACCACTTCTATTCATCCTTTATGTGAATGATTTATTTATAGATTCACCAGATGGACAAATTGTATCTTTTGCAGATGATACTGCATCAATAACAGAGGGAAAAAGTTGGGCTGAAGTAGAAGAAAAAATGAATTTTCAATTAAATGAAATATCTGACTGGCTAGCATTAAATAAGCTATCTCTAAATATTGAGAAAACTGTGTTTATAGCATTTGGTAACTATTGTGAAAGTGTACCAGATAACTTGCAAATAAGAATTAAAAATAAAGATGTAAATACCTGGGTTTAAATTTGGACTATAGATTAAAATGGGATATTCATATAGACTTGATTTTAAGAAAGACAAAATACCCAATTTTTATTTTTCGCAAATTATCTAAAATAATGCAACAGAAAACTTTAATGATAATATACTATTCATTATTCCATAGTATTCTAAGTTACGCAATTATAGCTTGGGGGGGGGGGTGCTTATCAAACGCAAATGACTCTACTACAAAGATTGCAATATAAATTATTGAAAATAATCAATAAAAATTGTTTTATTATGAAAAAATTCCGTGCAACATTGTACAACAGTTTGCCCTTGAGTCTATACTATACTATTATGAAACTTTTTCAAAAGAGTATACTGAATCGACAAGGGTCACTAGATTTAAGGGTATTCAGCTAGCGGAAATATGTCAAAAACAGTTAGTAGTAAAAGAAGCTATGTTAAGGCAATTCTGTTTTTTAACAGTCTTCCTATTGATCTTGAAACTATTAATAATAAAAACAAAAGGAACAAAGAACTGAAAAAATGGATAACAGAAAATATTAATTAATGATATAATATACATATTATGAAATATGACTCAAATATAAAGTAAACAATAATAACTATGAAAACAAAAAACAAAAGAATATCACTCTAAAATGCAAATAATCAGAAGTAACAAATTTAAATTTAAATAGATTTAGTTGTAACATGTCTATCGACCTGCTTCGATTTTACAGAATAAATCCTTTTAATTAGCGCTCGTCGTCACTAGCCACATCCAATTATAGTTCTGTGATCCCAAACTCTTCTACCCTGACCGTAAGACAATTGACGTCTGCCAACGGACGCTTCCATTTTTTGCACAACGCCACGTGAAACACCCCTTTCCGTTATCGTCTGCCTAAGGGGAGAGATCATCTTTCGCTATCTTTCATATCTTAAGTACCTATCTTATGAATTTTGCTGTGGTAAGTTCAAAATAATAATTTATAATTAATAAGCATATTCTAAAGTACTGCCTGATATAATTTTTGTATGCATTCTTTATTTTTTTACAGAGATAGACGAAATTAAATTCAACACGTGGTCATAAACTGTTCTTTTATACTAATATGTTAGTTTTAAGCCAGATATTCTTTTACAATTCACTGTTTTACTTTTATACAAACATTTTCAAGCTTTTTCAGTTGCGAAATAACTCTTTTAATTATAAAATAACATTTTTATAAACCGCTAACCTATAAAATATTCTTTCGTAACGCCAGTGCCGGTCATATATTTCCTAAGCACGATATTTTTTCATATAACTAAATAAATAACTTTTTGCTATTATTAGTTTCTTTCGGATCATTAGTATATTTTTTTAATTTTTTTTTTAATCAATTTTTTGACTTTCAAATAACTGCCTTCCTTTTCTTTAACCTGAAAAGCTGACCAACGTAATATGCCATTACATTCAAGTTCCTGCATATCCCTGATCCACCTGTACTTCAAGGTAAGCACAGCCCCTAGGCTAGGATATAACCCGAGCATATAACTCTAGGCTATGATATAACCCGAGGATATAACCCTAGGCTAGGATATAACCGAAGAATTTAACCGGAGAATATAACCCCGAGAATATAACCCCAAGAATATAGCCAAGGATAGAACCACAAAATACCGCCCTAGAACAGAACACATCAGTTCAGATCAAGACCTGACTTCTTCTCCAGGAAACCACTTCATCTAAGCTAAGTACCTATAAAAGTACAAATTCCTCTATTAAATTCCGTTGTTTATTTCCTGTGGCAGAATAAATTTGTGTTAATCCAATTTTTATTTTTTATAAATCCTCAACTATAAAAGTTGAGGGAGATACCGCTCGGGGTAATTTGAAGTAACTTTTTTATTATTAACTTTTATTTATATTTTACAAGGCGTTTCTACCTTTTCCGCCTTAGTTTTTTCTTAGTCCTTTTTATCGTTAAAAAGGTAGTGGCGCCCTCAACTTTCACAACCTTCCTGTAGCACTTGTGCAGCATAAACTTGGGGTCGAATCACCCTTGAGAGGAGTCTCTAGCCGGAGCCCTTCGAGCTGGTGCTCTGTGAGGTACAGAAATTTACCGTTACATAGTTATAAGTCTAGTTTTAATTTTAGTTATAAGCAACCAGTCCCACGAACAGGTAACTGTGCTTACCTCTGTGGGAATACACTGGTAAGTACTTGTACTACCTATGTATTTATTATTTTTTTACTGGCTGAATAAATATATATCACAATATCGTCATCGTTCGCACCAAGTAACTGACGCAAACGTCCAGCTGACACATGTTGGTGGCACCGGACCTAAGCTTTTCTATAAATATTCTCATTTTCTGGACATTGTAACCTTAAACGTTGAAAGCAAATAAAAAATGTTGATTGCCACAGGCACAATTTACATACAACGGATGTTGGACGAGGACGTAGCAAGGAAGGTGCAGGGACGTGACCAGGACGTGGCAGAGACTTTGCTCTACCGTTGGCTTCCGGCCGCCTCTGCGGCCATCTCTATTGAACTAAACTGTCCACAAACTAGACCAGCAATTGGGCCCTAACCACAAGAACGTAGAATACGGAATGATTCCTAAGGTGATAAAATTCGCCATATTGATAACGTAGCTCGATTACAGGGTAAACATCATACTCCCTCCTTCTCTAAAAACTTAGCAATTGGTGAAAAAGGAAAGGATGCGGCATAGGAAGTCAAATTCGAGTAGGTGGAACTCTAAATAAACTTGTCCCGAGCTAGCATAGTTGAATATTTCGGGAAAACTAATTTTATGTCAATTTACATTCGAAATAGCAAAGATTGAAGAAGAATGATTTCACTTTTGGTGTAATAGTTGAACTGAAGAAGTTTAATTTAAAAATAACTTTAAAAATCCGTAAAGCACGAAGAGAATAGCAAAACGTGAATATTTCTTAGCGTATCCGATGGTCGACAAGAGACCTAGACCTTAAAGAATTCCACAACCGAAGGTAAGCGCATACCCAACATGACAGATGGGTGCATAATCAGTATACAACTATTACATCAAAGTATTTTCTATTATATCATCAATCTCGTTGTTCTTACCTTATTATTCTGCAATGCATATTTAAGTATAGTGGGAATTATATTAATTTTAACTCACCTGTGCATTTCAGTTCTTTGGCTAGCTCATCGGAACCAAGATAGCAGTTCGGTGTTCCGTCACATAATTTTGATAATTCGAATAACTGTAGAACGTCCGTCGATTCGTTCACTTGACATCCGAAATATCCGTCTTCGAGATTAAGAAAAAACACTTCTTTTTTGATACCGAATCCAATCCCACCGAAGGATTGGGCAGTCTGAAACAAAAAAAAACAAAAATAAATCCATTTGTACACTAATTATAAAAAATAAATACGCAAAGGACGAGTAGGAATAATATACCTCATGGTGACCAAAGAACATCCAAAAACAACCATATAGTTGACATTTTGTCTAGGAAGGAAGCAAATCCTTTGCCCTGACTAAATTATCCTTCTTATAATGGAACGATGATATGTAAGGAATTTGTTTGTACTTTGCTGTAAGTTAGATAAAACGTTTGTCCAAATTGGACATAAATTTGTTCTTTTTCCTCTGACATAACCATTCCAGTTTGGTTTTGGGAAGCTGCGAAAATTGCTCATAGCCGAGGAAGAATGCAGAACTTTTTTTATGTTCTGATACCTTTTATTATTGAATAATGTTCTTTGAAGCTACTGTGATGTTCTGGAATTATTTTTTTATTGCCTATACTTGGGTTTATTTTTTTGACAAATATTTTCTCAAAAACCTTCGAGCTTACAGGAAGCAATGGTAGGTTGATACCCCGTTTGGTTTCCCAGGCTTAAGGATCATACCTCTTCTGCTACTTTCCATATTGTAGGCACGTGCTTTATGATAATGTGTTGTTAGAAAGATGGACTGACAAAAATTTGCTTAAGATATAAAGATGGAGAGGCAAAAATGACTTTAGGCTTGCAAAGGAACTACGCTTTGAAAATGAAGCAGTCACTGGTTATTATCAACTACAGGAATGTCTTTATTGAATGGGGAAATTGTCACACCTTTCCGGCACGTTCTTTGTTTCTGTCCCCTGTGATGCCTTTTGGCTCAATATTATAATATAATAATAAATATTTAAAATAAGAATTAAATTCCCTTAATCTTATTTCAACAAAACGTTCGAACATTTCATTATTATATAAATATAAATTAAGAAGGTTATTGAATAGAAAGTCAAGTTCAAGCGTGAAGTAAGGCAAAACAGTAATATGTTTATTTATTTTATTTGAACTTGACTGGTTATATAAATATGCATTCAATATTTATTATAGGAGAAGTTGATTTAGAATAAGTCATGAAGAACATTCTATATAGTCGAATGGTCAGAGATCAGTAATCTTTAACCATTACGGCTAGGTACTTATGTATATCATTAGCCATAGTAAGTAGTGTAATGTATTATAGTAAATAAATCAAACATATCCCAGTGCTAGAAGTAGTTGTTTCATTCCCTGGAGATGATCCTCCAAGTGACCCGCAACACCACCGATTCAGAGGCCTACGTGAAGACATTGTTGTTGGAATTAGAAACTGGTTTCTTGTATGATTTAGTAACATTGCAATTATTACATTTGCAAAAATATGTTTATACTGAATTTAGGTTTGCAACCTTCGTTTTATTTTAGTCGAGACTTTGAAAAAAAAATTGCAAATTAGGATCTAAATTATCAATTTGCTTTAATTACTAGTAATGGTTGTAAATTCGCTTATACACTTTTTTTTATCGTTATTTACCTTGGTATAAAACAAACCAGGCGTTAAACAACAATTATTATACAAGTAGAAGAAACGTTCCATTATATCATCAAACTTCATGGATTACAATAATAGAAGATGATACTAATCTAAAGCGATTTGATGGCGGATATGTGTGCGACCTTGAAATGACATTGAAGACCCGTAGACCCGGAAATTTCGGTAATTGTAACTTTTTTTCGATTAAATTTGTTTGATTAGAATACAATACTGATAAAATCCGACATTTCTATAATAAAATTTTGAGATTTGACAGAAAATCAATGAGAATTCAATTAGGATAATCAAAAATTACGTTGGTAAGCGTGTTGAAAGAAATCGCAGTTGTATACAAGAATTAGGGTTTCTGATGATTTGTATTTAAAAAAAATATCCTTTTTGTTTGATAATTATTGTATAATTAATTTTGTTTGCTATTAAAACGCAAATTAACGACCTTGACAGTCAATAATAATACAACTCTTATACTTTTATTTTCCCATAATGAATTCTGTTTTCATCGGTTTAAAGTTAAAGATTCTACGTATAACAAGAAGTTTTACTGCTTCCAATGATGGCATAAATTATTTTAATTGCAGGCATTATAAACATCTGATAAATAGATTAGCATAAAATTATAGATAAATGCAAAATTATATTATATTCGTATAGTATGCACAAGATAGAGTGGTGTTCCTACTTAAATTAATAACATTTTTCGAATTTCACGGGTGATGTATCTACCTCTAATCATTATTAATCATATTTTACCAAGGGTAGTCGAACATAAAATTGATTTTCGTTCCAGAGTGCTTTGAGATGAGTATTTAAGTAAAAAGGTAACACTGTAATTAGTAATCATAGATTAACGAACTGAGTATAAGGCATTTTTATTTTTTCAGTTTCCCAAAAGAAATTCTCATTCATTGACTTAGATTAAATTAAAACAGGAATTATGTCCTTCTGGCAGCATCAGATCTATTGTCTGTGCCCTCATGATACGTTACAGTACCTTGTATAAGTCCGATCTTATTAGTAGACCCCGGGTCCCCCTTATATTTGGAGGGTTGTGCTTTTTCTTTCGAGAACCTTAGTCTACTCACACCTTCGCATTAGTACCGTCTGCCAATTCGATGCTGTTCATGTGTCTGTTGAGTCTTCAGTGCCCTCTCAGGATCCCATCCAAGATCCCGGCTGTTAGCCTATTCTGACTTAGTCCGCACTTCTATATATGCTGAAATTTGCACGTTTTCACTTTCCCCAGTCATTCAGCACGAAATTTTCCATATATGCTGAAATTTGCAGTTTTCCACTGGTCCTACTTGAAATTTCCGCCGAGTTCGCAAATCAGTCTGTTTTGGAGTTAGAATTTGGTTTATTTTTCGGGAAAAATTCACTTTTTGACATACTTACATACTTTTGCTCATAACTTCAGATTCACTTCTCGTATCATACTTTAGTCTACGCCATTCGATTCAGCACGAAATTTTCCATATGTGCTGAAATTTGCAGCTTTTCACTTGCCCCAGTCAAAATTTTCTCCGAGTTGGCATATTAGTCTGTTTTGGAGTTAGAAATTAGTTTCTTTTTCGAAAAAATTTCACTTTTTGACATATTTCCATACTTTTGCTCATAACTTCAGAACCACTCCTCGTATCATACTCTAGTCTACGCCATTCGATTCAGCACGAAATTTTCCATATGTGCTGAAATTTGCAGCTTTTCACTGGCCCCAGTCAAAATTTCCTCCGAGTTGGCGTGTTAGTCTGTTTTGGGGGTAGAAGTAAGTTTATTATTCGAAAAAATTTCAGTTTTTGACATACTTCCATACTTTTGCTCATAACTTCAGAACCACTCCTTGTATCATACTCTAGTCTACGCTATTCGATTCAGCACAAAATTTTCCATATGTGCTGAAATTTGCAGCTTTTCACTGGCCCCAGTCAAAATTTTCTCCGAGTTGGCGTATTAGTCTGTTTTGGAGTTAGAAATTAGTTTCTTTTTCGAAAAAATTTCACTTTTTGACATACTTCCATACTTTTGCTCATAACTTCAGAACCACTCCTCGTATCATACTCTTGTCTACGCCATTCGATTCAGCACACGAAATTTTCCATATATGCTGAAATTTGCAGATTTTCACTTGCCCCAGTCAAAATTTCCTCCGAGCTGGCGTGTTAGTCTGTTTTGGAGTTAGAAGTTAGTTTTTTTTTCGAAAAAATTTCACTTTTTGACATACTTCCATACTTTTGCTCATAACTTCAGAACCACTCCACGTATCATACTCTTGTCTACGCCATTCGATTCAGCAAGAAATTTTCGATATGTGCTGAAATTTGCAGCTTTTCACTTGCCCCATTCAAAATTTCCTCCGACTTGGCGTGTTAGTCTGTTTTGGGGATAGAAGTTAGTTTATTTTTCCAAAAAATTTCACTTTTTGACATACTTCCATACTTTTGCTCATAACTTCAGATTCACTTCTCGTATCATACTTTAGTCTACGCCATTCGATTCAGCACGAAATTTTCCATTTGTGCTAAAATTTGCAGCTTTTCACTTGCCCTAGTCAAAATTTCCTCCGAGTTGGCGTCTTAGTCTGTTTTGGGGGTAGAAATTAGTTTATTTTTCGAAAAATTTTCACTTTTTGACATACTTCCATACTTTTGCTTATAACTTCAGAACCACTTCTCGTATCATACTCTAGTCTACGCCATTAGATTCAGCACAAAATTTTCCATATATGCTGAAATTTGCAGCCTTTCACTTGCTCCATTCAAAATTTCCTCCGACTTGGCGAATTAGTCTGTTTTGGGGTTAGAAGTTAGTTTATTTTTCCGGAAAATTTCACTTTTTGACATACTTCCATACTTTTGCTCATAACTTCAGAACCACTACTCGTATCATACTCTATTTACGCCATTCGATTCAGCACAAAATTTTCCAGTTAAGGCCTGCAGATATCCTAAAATTCCTCCAGGAAATAGGACTAAAGGAGCTACTATTCTCTGAGACTTTCCTCAGGAACTAAATAGAAGTAAGGGGCACAATAGATCTTTTTGGTCTCAGTGAATGTCACCTCAATATACAGACATACATAGATTAAAATATATAAATCTCTTCACAGAAATTTTTAGCTTTTAGAGGTTTTAGATGGTGCCTCCACTTAATACGAAGCTTTTTAATTTGGCCAAGGGTTCTAAAAGTCGATATAAGAAAAATTCCACGATATTTGATCTTTAATCCACAAAAAACTAATTGTGGCAGCTGTCAGTTGGCACCTATATACTTAACCTATTTTTAAAGATGAGATTGTTAATGTTTTTATTTAAGCAACAAGTTGAGTCATTTTATAAATTTAAGTAATATATTGGTAAATTTATTCACCTCAGGTATCGAAAATATTACCGAACGTTATTTTTTTCGAAGATGATATCATGAAAAATCGGTCTTGATAAAATACCGCCGAGAAAAAAATTTTATTACCAAAAATTAATGGCAATCGCTATTTTGGTCATAATTAATAATAACTTGTCTAACATCATCATTGGCGTGTGTTGAATAAAATATTCTTATAAATCTTTGTTAAATGACGTAACTATTTTTTTTAAATGAAATTAATTATGGAACTATCAATAATAAAAAAGTAGGAGACTAAACAAAAGTAGAGACATAATAAATATTTTACTAATTTAAATAAATGAGATATTATTAAGAAAAATACAAAAAAAAACACTTTTTCATTTGACTTGGAAGTAAGATTTATTATAAAAACGTGAAAAAGCCCCCTTCTTTTTGATTATTATTCATTTTTCAAGTCCAATTGCCGTAAAAGTAAAACAATATTTTTTAATATAAAAACAAAATTTTTGCTAAAAATATCGTGAATGAAGAAGTATTTTCTGTAATAGCATTCTTATAGAATTATAGTCTACTAGGAATAACATATTGTAGTGAGATGCAAGTTCTAGGAACGGTTTTTTGAAGGATGGCACTTTTTTGGCAGCCTTAAACTTCAAAAAAAAATTCCTTGTTGTCGAATTTTTTTATTCTCAGTGTGTGTGTTTAAATTTTGTAAAATCAACTCTTCAATTGACACAAGGTCACCAAACTTCGTAACAGTATTCTACATTTCATTCATATTATAGAGTGTACATTCCTTGATTACCATCTAATAGAATTTTAAATCAAATACCTTCTCTTGATTAAAATGTTCACCTTATTTGGCAATAAAATCAAAAATTTAATAAAATAAAATTTAATTCCATCGAAATTATTCCACCAAACTGGTTATTGATTTTAAAAAGGTATATTTTAAACCATAAAAGAACCATATTATGTTTGTAGTAATAATACAAAGGCAGATGAAGGAACAATGGTACTAGCCGGAAAAGGTCATACAAAGACGCTGGTTACATTTTCAAAAGCTATTAAATGATAATACAGAGGAATTTCACATTTGAACCAGACAATATCAATAGAAACGACCAAGAGTTCAAGAACACTCTCAAAGAATAAGCAAGTGTTAAAATATCTGCGAATACAGGTGTGTTACGATGAGTTTTTTTTTGCTACACCCTGTATAATTGATTGAATGTTATGACACCAACAATTAATAATGCAATAATTTCAAATTGCATATAATTTAATATAAAATATAATTGCAATGACAATAAAAAAAATATTATGATATTTTTAAATTAAACATAGTGACCTTTATGATAACGGTTTTGTTATTTAATAGCCTTCAAGAACGGATGTTGTTCCACGGTATGCTTTTGATTTGTTTTATACAATTTGCTTCCGTCTGGATGCAGGTGGATTAAATTCGAGAAATAGCGTAAAACTAAAAAAAAAGTATTGAGGAAATGCCGAAGTAAGATTTCATTAAAATTCCTGTTTAAACATTAAAAAGATTGCAAATATAACAAATAAATATTTTTACTATCTTTATTAATAATCATAAGTTATAACGACGTTTAGTGTGAAAACAAGAAAGTTTAGAAGCTTCAGGTTCCTTAACCCTACTCCTACTTGAAAACCATGTTCTACTGTTTTGTGTAGGTGTATGGCCAATAAAGGCCATCAAAGGCTACATCCACAAAGTGTTACTTTCGTTGGAATTGTGAAGAAAAAGGATCGGACTTTATATATCCGCGTTTTTGTAAGAGCAAAGTTTTTTTCTACAGTCGCGCGAAAAATGACTAATTACTATATTCAAATGAAATCGTAAATTCGACAAATGCCGAGGATTGTTACTTTACGCTCTAGCGCAAAAATGGAATCTTTTTCGCTCGCTTATTTAATCAAACCACGCCCTCCGAATTAACTCAATTGGTGAATAATTAACTATTCATCAGATTAAAAATCAAATAAAATTATATGAAAATTGTCAATAATTTTGAAATATGGTCAAAAATGGTCAATAATTGTCAAAAACTGTCAAAAATGGTCAATAATTGTCAAAAATGGTTAGTAATTGTCAAAAACTTTAAAAAAAAATTGAAAAATGGTCAAACATTTTCAAAAATGGTCAATTGTAAAAAATTTTGAATTTTTTTTGAAAAATGGTCAAAAATTGTCAAAAATGGTCAATGATTGTCAAAAACTATCGAAAATGGTCAAAAACTGTCAAAAATCGACAATTATAATCAAAATTGGTCAATAATTGTTAAAACTTTAAAAAATGGTCAAAAATTTTGAAAAATGGTCAAAATTTTGAAAAATTGTTAAAATTTTTGAAAAATTGTCAAAAACTTTGGAAAATTGTCAAAAATGGCCAATAATTGTCAAAAATGGCCAATAATTGTCAAAAACTATCAATAATTGTCAAAAACTATCAAAAATGGTCAAAAATGGACAATTATTGTTTTAAATTGTCAAAATTTTGAAAATTAGTTAATAATTATCAAAAATTGTTAAAGTTTTTGAAATATGGTCAAAAATTGTCAAAAATGGTCAAAAATTTGGAAAAATGGTCCATAATTGTCAACAATTGTTGTCAATAATTATAAAAAATGGTCAATAATTTTGAAAAATGGTCTAAAATTTTGAAAAATTGTCAAAAATGGTCAAAAACTATCAAAAATGGTTAAAAATTGTCAATTATTTTTAAAAACTGCCAAAAATGGACAATTATCGTCAAAATTGGTCAATAATTGTCAAAAATTGTTAAAATTTTGAAAAATTGACAATTATCGTCAAAATTGGTCAATAATTGTCAAAAATTGTTAAAATTTTGAAAAATGGTCAATAATTGTCAAAAAATGGTCAATAATTTTGAAAAATTGTCAAAAATTTTGAAAAATTGTCTAAAATGGCCAATAATTGTCAAAAACTATCAAACATGGTCAAAAACTGTCAAAAGTGGACAATTATTGTTAAAAATTGTCAAAATTTTGAAAAATTGTCAAAAACTATCAAAAATGGTTAAAAATTGTCAATTATTGTTAAAAACTGTTAAAAATGGACAATTATTGTCAAAAATGGTTAAAAATTGTCATCATTTCGAAAAATGGTCAAAAATTATGATAAATTTGGAAAAATGCTCACTAAGTTGAAAAACAGTCCAAATGGTCAATAATTGTCAAAAATGGTCAATAATAGTCAATAATTGTAAAAATTTTGAAAAATGGTCAATACTTGTTAAAATTTTGAGAAATGATCAATAATCGTCAAAAGTTGTCAAAATTTTAAAAAATAGTCAATAAATAACACGAGCCGTTTCCGAAAATCGATTTAAACACGTGATTTATAAAATCGATTTCCTAAAAGTCGATTATATTACTATAAAATTCGATAACTAAAAATCGATTATAAGAAAATAAAAATCTATTATTTTTTAACATCTCGGGGTCAGTAGATATTTTTAAGGTTAATCATGATGAATAGCGAAAATGACGATTATTCTAGCACTCCTATTATAACCTAAGATAATATAAAAAACTGTTTTAATTATTAAAAGGGCGACTGTAGAAAAAATTATGTTTGTTTTTCGAGCGTAAAGTAAAATTGCCGCTTTCGAAAGATCGCCGGCAACATTCTTTCTCAACCGGCAATCTGTTACTTTACGCTCTAAATACACAAATAACTATTTTATGTTTTAAAAAATAAGGGTTATCCCAAAAATTGTATTCAAATCTGGAGGCTTCTTTTTGTTTTTTCTTATGAGAATCCTGAAAGGAAGATCTACGAGTATAAAATCAACTGAAACTATAATTATTTGGCATTAAAATGTAAAAAATTTACAGTTTCTACTGAATATCCGTACCCTTCACTTTCGGGTACCCCTGTATACAAAATATCGTAGATACGTTTTTGCTGATTCTTATCCATATTCCTCCATTATATGAAAGTGTGTTTCTAAAATTTCAGTTCAAAATTCCCATTATTATGGCTTCTACGATTTTTTAACCCAGAGCGTGTATTTTAGACTAGAAATTAACCTCATTTTTTAAATTTTCGAATTTCCAAAATCGGAACTAATTTTTCTCAGGTAGGTACTTTTATATATGGAAATCCACTGATTCGACTACGTATATGCCGAAAATCTCCATAAAAATTTTCTAAAGTCCTTAATAAAAAATTTTCTTATGGAAACCTTAAAAAATTTCACAGTTTTAACTCGAGCTTGGAAAAAATTTACAGTTCCTACTGAGAATTTTGCAAAATTTACAGTTTCAACTGAGGATTTAGTGAATTTTCGAAATTTTAGCAGAATTTTCTGGAAATCTAACAAAATTTGCAGTTTTTAGTGGAAATGTAACTAAAGTTATAGCTTTAACTGGTATTTTTTATAAAATTACAGTTTGTGCTGGATATTTCACTAAATTTACAGTCTTAACCAAGAATTTTACAAAACTTTGAAGTTTTTCCAGATATTTTGATCAACAGTTGTCTCTGAAGATCCGGTAGGGTCTATCAAAAATAACCTAACTGACATGATCGACGAGGTGCAGAAGGCGCCTAGGTTTGAAGCCAGTCGATACTTTTGGGTTAAGGACAATGAGGAGTCCTTCATTATAACGAGGGACTATTTGTCACAAAAAACCAACTGGAAGCTCATCAAGAGTAATGAACTTCCAAAGCAGCAACGAGTCCTCGCCCTACTTCCTGAGACTAAGAAAGAGGATCTGAAAGTGGAGTTGAAGAGAAACAGAATCCAGCTTGAAGGTTGATCGCTGGATGATCCTCGGCTCCAAGTCATCCGACAGGGGACTGCATGTGAGTCTCCGGATTGACGAGGAGTCCATGAAAGGACTGGTGCGGGCTCAATGGAGACCGTACTATCTATTCCAGCGGGCCAGTTTTAAAACCCTGGAAAACTCTACCGAGGAGGAAACAGGTACTGATCGAGTACCTGTACCATCAACCTCTGAGGATCTTCAAGGTGCTACCACGAAAAGACAGCCACTGCTGATCTGCAACAAAGAGTGGTGGCTGATAACTTAGACATCGTTCTAATTAAAGAACCTTGGATGATCAAAGGTAAGATACTGGGGGGAATGAGAACTGATTGTACTAAAATAAGAACTTGTGTTTGCTATAGATCCGAATACAAGTTGATGCCGATTATGGAATTATGCACGGGTGAGCAAAGATTATACTGGTAAAAGATGGGGTAGAACTAGAGACAATAGTAGAGTCTCTGTATCTTTCCATCTATTCAGAAAAACCACTACCGGGGACTAGCATGGAGAACCTGATGGGATACTCAAGGAGAGACAATCTGGATGTCTTTGTAGTGGCTGATACCATCGCACATCATAGCAGTTGGGGTAGCAAACACCAGAGGTAAGAACTGTTTATAATTAAATCCACTTTTTAATGAAAACAGTTTTAGATTAAAATACATGTAAATTTACAGTTAAAATTATAAAAATAAATTTCAACGCTTTCGTAGTTTTTGTCCACTTTTCCCAAAACATTTATCAAAAGCGGCCCACGTAACTTAATAATTAATATCTGAACACTAACAAGCGTAAAAATATACGATTTGAATGAAAGACTTCATTGTTTAAACAAACGGCAGTCTTAAGCGTTTGATAAATATTTTAAACGGTGAGGCTGGGTCTTTATCTCTTAGCAAAGTTCCGCTAAACAAAATAACTGTAACTGTAAAATAATTGTATATAATATTAATCATAAAACTGGTTGTTGTGAATTGTTAGTTGATGGGTTGTGTCATCGTACCGTTTTTGGATTAAAATAAAAACAGACGACTTGATTGTTATTTGATGTTACAAACTACTACTGTACAAGGCTGTCAAATTAGTTTTTAATTACTATTAAAACTTTTGAGTAATTTTCAAAAGTTTTCTCAGTGAAAACGGGCCACCCCAAAAATTTGCGAAATTATTCAATTTTTTTAATTTATATTTTTGTTGTAATAAATGTATGTTGTATAAATGTATTTATTCAATAATGCTTTTAGTTGTATGATGATTATACGGGTTACAATCAGAAAGTAAGCAACAATTCGAGAATTTATAAATTTATTAAGAAACTTTTCCATCGTTTGTGACTATCAAAGCTAGTTTTCATCAAAATCGAACAATTTTTGACAAAACTAAAAATAAAAATCAAATAATGCAGTTTTTTTAATTTTCGAGCTAATTTTGAGGTTATGTGAAAAAGTGACCAATACAAAAGTTGTAGATCTTTCAGTTGACACTACAATAATAATTGAACAAATCACACACAAAAAGTGACGGGGTTTATTTTTCAATAAGGCGTATTGCTACCTCGATACTGGATGACACTTTTCATGCGAGTGGGCATAGAACGCAGTACATTCTGAATGTTTGCTTGAGGAAAATTAGTCCATTCCTCAATCAGGGCCAATCGGAGCTCTTCACGTGTTGATGGAGCAGGTACACGTCTTTTGAGCTGGTCCCAAATATGCTCAATAGGATTTAGATCTGAGCTTTGAGCGGGCCAGGCCGTTTTTGCAATACCAACCTCTTCAAGGTACTCCGTTACCATTCTTGCCGTGTGCGGTCGAGCATTATCTTGCATTAGCAGAATACCGTTACCAACAAATCCAGCATATGGTAGCACATAATCTTCTACATATCGTCGTACTGTTAGTACGCCTCTATCATTCACGACGAGATCCGTGTGTGCCTCAAAAGAAATACCTGCCCAAAACATTACTGAGCCATCCCCATAAGCAACCTGTGGTAACCGAGTTCAGGCATATCTTTATTTAAATTTTACAAGGCGTTTCTACATTTTCCGCATTCGTTTTTTAAAATTTATTAGTATTTTTTATCGACGTCAAAAAGGTAGTGGCGCCCTCAATTTTTACAAGCTTTCTGTTATCTTGGTGCGACATAAACTTGGGGTCGAATCACCCTTGAGAGGGGACTCTCGCCGGAGCCCTTCAAGCTGGAGCGATTACCGTTACAAATTAGCGCCTCTTACCGTTACAAATTGGCGCCCCTTACCGTTACAAATTAGCGCCTCTTACCGTTACAGTGTAATTTTGCACTTGCAAATTTGCACAATCGGATCCAAGTTTTCTTAGACACTTTTATATATTGAAATCCACTAATTCGACTCCGTAGATAACGAAAATGTCCATAAAAAGTTTCTAAAGTTCATGATGAACAAATTTTTTTTTAGAATTTTCGTAGGTACCTACCTCTCACTTTTGCATACCCTCGCACTTACGATGCTGCTGATTTTTTCCATATTCGTTCAATCTTTGAGAAGGTGTATTTAAAATTTCAATCCAAAATTCCCATTATTACAATACTATAAATGATCAAAGTAAGAAATATTGAAACCAAAAAGAACCCATGTTATGGCATGGCTATGTAAACACATTATGACATCCAATCAGTCTTATAATAATTCATTTTCAACTCAGGAAATTAACGTCAAATTTCAAATACTAAAAAGAGTTAAATAATAATTTCCTCTCTTGATTCATCCGCAACCACATATTCATTCCAATGAAACTTGTTTTTGCTGGTACAAAATGAAATACTATTTATTGAGATAAAAATTATCTGGATTTCACGGTATTTTTGCAATTCCTTGTTGGTATATCCGCCACGATTCAGTATTTTTAGTATTTCTTCTCTCAAAGGAAAAACAAAAATCCAAAGAATCTTCCATTATGTAATAGCATAACATGGTGCGAATTTTTCATTTACATATAACATTTTATGCAGGGGTGTAGTAAGTGTTTTGTTAAATCGCTCTATAAATTTGGTTAAATATCAAATTAAACCTGTAACTTTGGCTACATTTCCAGTAAAATCTGTAAATTTCGTTTTTCATCATTGTATCATTCGATTGAACCACTCAGGCTCTTCTCCTGTCATTCCCACCTAAGTAAGATCATCGATGCATGATATTAAGACAATTTACATCGTAAGTGATAAAAAAATGTCCTCCGATGTACAGTAATGTTATTCAAGGAATTTTATTTCCTCGAAAATAAATTTCATAAACACGTACGACTTTTGATTAACATCTTGTTAACAGTAACAAAACGCCACAGTCATTTAATCTAAGCTGGTATTCCTATCAAGATGACATTCATTAAGTGACTCGGGACGATAAAAATCTGCTCAGCGATGCGTAATCAGCGTGCTTGTTAAATTTATTTTTTTTCAAACTGAGATGCTTTTAATAATATCAGAAACGTTGTTCCTTATTCTCTACACTTTTTTTTTTCTATTTTTTTATGAAATATATTCCAATTAAAGGTGACAAAAATGTAAAGTCGATTCGCAGTTGTATTCAGTAGCGTAACAAGATGAAGATAACGTGCCAACTATAAAACTATTCTATGCAGGTACAGGGTGGACAACTCTCAATAATTGATTAAAAGGGGGGAGGTTTCATTTGAAACAAATTGTGCTGACACCATCATTGAAGAGTGTAATAATTCCATTTTAGTTAGTTTAACAAGTGAAGCGGATTCTGACATGAAGCAAAGTGCATAGTGCTGTGTTAATTTTACAAATGCTGAAAAACTACGTCAAAACTATATTAATCGTTATTAAATAAAGGAAAATAGCTAGTTTCACGGAAATCGGAGCGAGAATCATTTTTTACCGAACATTTAGTTTTCTATCCGAGAGGGAATCGTTTATTACCGAGCTAGAACCATTTTTTACCGAGCATTTAGTTTTCTTACCGAGTGGGAGTAGTTTTTTACCGAGCATTTAGTATTATTATCGAGGGAGAATCGTTTTTTACCGAGCATTTAATTTTCTTACCGAGAAAGAACCCTTTATCACCGAGAATTTATTTTATTTAACGAGCAAGAAACATTTCTTACCAAGCATTTGGTTTTCTTACCGAGTGGGAATCGTTTTTTACCGAGCATTTAGTTCTCTTACCAAGTAAAAATCGTTTTTACCGAGCATTTAGTTTTCTAACCGAGAGGGAATCGTTTATTACCGAGAACCATTTTTTACCGAGCATTTATTTTCTTACCGAGTGGTAGTAGTTTTTAACCGAGCATTTGGTTCTCTTACCGAGTAAAAATCGTTTTTTACCAAGCATTTAGTTTTCTATCCGAAATGGAATCATTTAATAACCAAGCGAGAACCATTTTTTACCGAGCATTTAGTTTTCTTACCGAGTAGGAGTAGTTTTTTACCAAGCATTTAGTATTCCTATCGAGTGGGAATCGATTTTTACCGTGCATTAATTTTCCTATTGACGAAGAACCCTTTTTTGCCGAAAATTTATTTGATTTAATGAGCAAGAACCATTTTTTACCGAGCATTTACTTTTCTTACCAAGTGGGAATCGTTTTTTACCGAGCATTGAGTTTTATAACCGAGAGGGAATCGTTTATTACCGAGCGAGAACCATTTTTTACCGAGCAAGAACCATTTTTTACCGAGCATTTAGTTTTCTCACCAAGTGGGAATCGTTTTTTACCGAGCATTTAGTTTTATAATTTAGAAGGAATCGTTAAATACCGAGCGAGAACCATTTTTTACCGATCATTTAGTTTTCTTACCGAGTGGTAATAGTTTTTACCGAGAATTTAGTATTCTTATCGAGTGGGAATCGTTTTTTACCGAGCATTTAATTTTCTTACCGAGTGGTAGTAGTTTTTTACCGAATATTTAGTATTCTTAACGAGTGGGAATCGTTTTTTACCGAGCATTTAATTTTCTTACCGAGGCAGAACCCTTTTTTAACGAGAATTTATTTTATCTAACGAGCAAGAACTATTTCTTACCGATCATTTAGTTTTCTCACCGAGTGGGAATCGTTTTCACCGAGCATTTAGTTCTCTTACCTAGTGGGAATCGTTTTTGACTTGGCATTTAATTTTCTTACCGAATAGGAATTGTTTTTTACCGAGTAGGAATCGTGAAGCCACAAAAGAAGCAGAAGAAGCAAAAAAAGAGGCGGAATAATTAAAGAAATCAATTAGAAAAATGGAAGATGAACTAACAGGACTCATCACGCATGTGTGTGTACATCATTGAAGAGTAATTCACCCTGTATGATAAATTATTCGTTAAAAAAATTGTAAATCTAGGTTAAATAGTGTATTCATCGAAAGATAGAGTCCTCGGTCATCATTTCACCTTCAAAAATATTACAAATAAACATTTTATTATTGGATTATCTTGTGTGAACGCCACTGAACCCGATCCATTTTAATTTTGATGCAATTCAAGTAATTTTACAAGTTGATAGAACAATGAAGAATATTTTAATACTAGGCGTTCGATTTTAAAGTGTATATATTCCGAAGCCAGCATATATATTTACTAAAATTGTTATTGCAAGATTTTACCGCAGAACGATTTTCTACATCATCCTACCGTAACATTAGAATGTATTCATTAAAATATATCGGAAAATCATAAGGACGTGCAAAAGATAAATCTCACTTATGGTATATAAAAAGTATTGGAAAGTTATTTTCAAAATGCAGTATAATTATTATAATAATACTGATACTTTTACAGTCATATTTATGCGAATCTTAGTAAAAGTACTACTAAATGTCATTAATATTGTTACGTCGGACCTGTACTGAAGATATGTAGAGGTCCATGGAGAAAAAGAAGAAGACATACAACTAGAATCATCTAAAATTGTCATCGAAAAGTCTAGAAATGTCATCGAAAAGTCGAGAACTTCCTGGATCAGGTGAAAAGTATAAAAGGCGGGACAATTGACAGTAGTTAGTTTAGTTTTGAAGTATCAGAGAGTTTAGTTCTGTGATATAAAAGTAAGACAACAGCGGTTGGATCTAAGTAATATTTATATCTATTTATGGTAAATCCACCTCATACGACAGAAACATGGATACTTCCGGACCCCCAGCATGGTTTTTAAAGATGGAAGCAGAGAAGGAAAGACGTGAGGAGGAGAAGGAAAGACGTAGAAAGGAGGAGGAAGAGGAGAATGAGATACCTAGAAAGAAGGAAGAAGAGGAGAAGGGGGGACGTAGAAAGGAGGAAGAAGAAGAGAAGGTGAGACGTAGTTAGGAGGGAGAAGAGGAGAAGGAGAGACGTAGAACGGTGGAAGAAGAAGAGGAGGAAAGACAGAAGGAGTAGAGGCGTAGAGGCGCCATTGGCTTTGGCCGCAGCTTCAAATTGGAGTCGATATGTTTCCCATGTCATTTGGCCATCAAATGTGGGTTAGTTACCGAAGCTGGGTACAAAGCTGACCAGAGGTACAATTTTCAATATATAAGTGTTTTTGGAACGAGATATTTTTTTCAAATGATCATAAAATCATTTAAAAACTATTTGTTTTGTGATATTTTGTAATTAAACTATAAATCTTTTAATTTTAATTACGTTTTTATAAAACTTTTCCAACAATTTCTACTGTCTTATCCAAATTACATCTTTACCAATACCATCACACCCATCGGTACTCAAAAACCATAAGTTCTGCTTATCTTACATTAGAAACAACTGTTAACCTAAAGGCGTACGACATATTTTAGATAAAAAACCACTGAGACATTTTTTATTATCAACTTTCAAATCTTTCCGGTAAATCACACAACAAAAAAGACAGGAGAGTAAACGGAACGTAAAAAGGGGCAGTTAACGTAACGTAAGGCAAGTTACAACAGGTGAGAAAAAGTTAGGTCAAGACAATACAATAGAAACAAGGCAATACAGACTCTGCTCAAAGCTATCAGCAATCCAACCATTGGTGGACCAGTTAGCTAAAATAGGCGCTAAAGGAGACTTCATGCAAGGCAAAGCAACACAAAGAAAGGATGTGCGAAGCAAGGCAAGAGAGTTAGGCGAGGTATGGCAAGGAATGCTTAGTGAGGAGTGATGTAAGGAATGCAAAACCAAGATATATCAAAGAAAATTGAAGTAAAATAAAGGGCAATGCAAGGCAAGATGAGAAAAGTTAAAACGAGGCAAGACTAGGAAGAGTATGAAAAGTTAGGATTATGTAAGGCAGGACAATGTAGGCAGTAGAAGATACAATAAAGCAAGGGTATGCTAAACAAAGCAAGGTAGAGCAATGGAAGACGTGATGAGGTAAGGTAAAGAAGATAAAGTCCAGGAAAAACGAGGTGGTGTAGAAAAAATATTGGGGAAGGACATGTTTGGAACGAAACAGTGAGAAAACCATGATATAAATAATTCACAGCAATCAATATAAAAGAAAAGCAGAGTGGAATGACAAAATGGTCTAGAGATGTTTAAGCTTATTTAGATCTAATTTTACGTAGGTATATTTTAAGATTAAAATCTCTTCCTACTACTTATATATATATATTGTATATATACAACGGTAATATGATTTATTAATTCTGCACAGGAACTGTTAGATATTTTTTATATTTATTTGAAATTCTCAAACGTAACCTATATCATTAGCACACAATTAGTATAGCTCGGTATGTGGCACTAGTTCTATTAGAACAGCGAGCATATTTTAATAAATTAAAAAAAAAAACGAAATATATGATTTTTTTTCACGGTCGAGAGAAGAATTCAAAAGTTCGTTGTACTAAATTTCCATAATTAAAATTTTTATTCATTCGATAAGACCTGCACATCAGCATCAGTAACTTTATCGACAATCATCAATCGCCAATGCGTATCCAGCATCTTTGAAATTATTTTTATCTTCCACTAGCCGTGATTCCTATTAGAGATTATTGTGCGGTACAGTTAGCGATTTGTTTTTGTTGTTTTATTTCCAACTATTAATACATCATTATCTAGTATCTTTCAATAACAGTGTAGTGAATGAAATAAAACACATACGAGGGGTGACTCCACTACTCTTATCTTCCTTGAGAGATTCAATTTCTTTTTGTGATTCTTTTTGTCTACTTTACAGATCAGGATTTTTACGAAATTTTTCGATCCCAATTCTCCTACAGTATCTGTCAAATATTTTCAAACACTTTCATTATTCAAAGAGTATATTGAGCAACTTAAAATTGATTGCGTTATTTGTGGAAACGTTAGTTGTTATGTGAGAATGGCGTAACTTAAGATTCGTGTAGGATGCGATGTCCTTCAGCTCCGCAAGACGCTCCAAATATGGTATCGACATAAGAACTACTTAAGAAACGTCAGATTGGTGAGACCAGTATCAGTATTCATTAGCCAATTGCAACCAGTTCTTGGAATAGTTAAACAAATTTACGGAAGTCGAGATTACCTTGAAATTGAAGTAACGCCATATCAATATGTTTTCCATTGAATTTAGTAGAAAATTTATGTAACAAAAAAAATTACTATAAGTATACTAGGGATGCTCAAAAAGTACTCTAATTATTCTTAAGGATTCATATATCGTCAAGAAGTATTAAAATTTGCAAATAAATCAACTGAGCGTATCAACTTTGAGCTATAATTTTCTTCTTGTGGTGCCTTACTTGTTCTCAAGCATTCGCTTCTCCACGAACTTGAACTGCTGTTCAGAAAAGTTGCTCTACTCCCATTCTGGTCCAATATCTTTCTTTCTTTCTTTTATCCTTATGCCTTTTCAGGCGTCGGATTGGAGTTCTTCCTGTATCCATTTTTTCCATTCTTTTCTGTCCCTGGCGAATGCCTTCATCTCTCCTAATGTTTTTCCTTTGTTCTTTCCAATTTCTTCAATCTGGTCTATCCATTTCCTTCTGAGTCTAGTCTGGTCCAATATCTAATATTTTAATTAGCAGTTCTTGAAATTTGTATAGCTGTCTAAGGACTTTTTCATTACTACTGCCTCTTTTTCATTCATGGACTTAAGCTTCAAAATTGAACCAAAGTAGTTCTTCTATAAAGAAGCTTAAGTCAAATGGAAGCCTGTTTTCAGAATATTTCTGAACTTGTAAAAATTCTAGAGTGTCTATCATTTTCGATGTACCACTTTAAGAAAGAACAGTTCTCTTCATCTGTTCGCGGCGATCTTTTTTAAATAATAAAAACGGTATTGTTATAAGTATATTTATCTTCTCTATACTTCTTTTAAGTCGAACTTAAGTAAATGCAGTACACAAACTTTTTGTCACTTTTTATGTCGAAGCTGTGAAATGTTTATTGCTAACTTACACTGCACATAAATATAATCAATAACGTATAATGGTATGCATTACGAGTGCTGGTTCTTTAATTCCACGCTCCTAGAGACCAAAGTTTCCGTAACCTACGGCCCAGCGAGCAGATTATATTCATGTATAGTCACGTATACGTCCATAACATTTGCCCGCCATTTTTTTTATATTTTATTTTCGTTTCTATGTGATCATTGAGCACTATACAGTGTGTCTTGGTCTTCTGTTTAGTTATCCTCTTATTAGAAATTGATTTTTTAATGCAACAAATGTCAAAATGTACCAGAAGTAATCCACAGATGGCGTTACGAAAGAGTAAATTGTCAAAAGTTACGAAGAAAAAAAAACGTTTGTAGCAGAGTAAAAGAAATCTTTTGAAGTCCCAGCCCTCCTGTTTATCGATTTCATTGTTTGAATGTTGTTTTTCAATGCAACAAATGACAAAATTTACCAAAAATAGTTGGCCTTAAAAAAGGGTAAATTGTCAAAATTTACAATACAAACGGTTTTTAAGAAAGTAAAAGCCATTTTTCGATATCCCAGCCCTCCTGTTTATCAATTCAATAATTTGGAAGTAGTCTTTGAATAAAACAAATGTCAAAATATACCAGAACTCATCCACAGATGGCGTTACGATAGAATAAATTGTTAAAACTTACGAAAAAAAAAAGTTTGTAACAGAGTAAAAGAGAGTGTTTGATGTCCCAGCCCTCTTGTTTATCGAATTTAATTGTTTGAATGTTGCTTTTCAATGCAACAAATGTCAACATGTACCAAAAATAGTACACAGATGGCGTTACAACAGGGCAAATTGTCAAATTTTACAATACAAACCCAGCCCTCCTGTTTATCAATTTAATAATTTGGAAGCAGTCTTCGAATGCAACAAATGTCAAAATGTACCAGAACTCATCTACAGATGGCGTTACGAAAGAGTAGATTGTCAAAATTTACGAAAAAAATGTTTGTAGCAGAGTAACAGACATTTTTTGATGTCCCAGCCCTCCTGTTTATCGATTTCATTGTTTGAATGCTGTTTTTCAATGCAACAAATGTCAAAATTTACCAAAAATAGTACACAGATGGCGTTACAAAAAGGCAAATTGTCAAATTTTACAATACAAACGATTTGTAACAAAGTTAGACATTTTTTGATATCCCAGCCCTCCTGTTTATCAATTCAATAATTTGGAAGTAGTCTTTGAATAAAACAAATGTCAAAATGTACCAGATCTTATCCACAGATGGCGTTACGAAAGAGTAAATTGTCAAAATTTACGAAAAAAACGTTTGTAGCGGAATAAAAGATATTTTTTGATGTCCCAGTCCTCCTGTTTATCGATTATATTGTTTGAATGTTGTTTCAATGCAGCAAATGTCAAAATGTACCAAAAATAGTCCACAGATGGCGTTACTAAAGGGTACATTGTCAAAATTTACAATACAAACGATTTGTAACAAAGTTAGACATTTTTTGATATTCCAGCCCTCCAGTTTATCAATTTAATAATTTGAAAGTAGTATTTGAATGTAACAAATGTCAAAATGTACCAGAATTTATCCACAGATGGCGTTACAAAAGTGTAAATTGTCAAAAGTTACGAAAAAAAAAAACGTTTGTAGCAGAGTAAAAGAAATCTTTTGAAGTCCCAGCCCTCCTGTTTATCGATTTCATAGTTTGAATGTTGTTTTTCAATGCAACAAATGTCAAAAGGTACCAAAAATAGTCCACAAATGGCGTTACTAAAGGGTACATTGTCAAAATTTACAATACAAACGGTTTGTAACAAAGTAAAAGACATTTTTTGATATCCCAGCCCTCCTGTTTATCAATTTAATAATTTGGAAGTAGTCTTTGAATGCAACAAATGTCAAAATGTACCAGAACTTATCCACAGATGGCGTTACGGAAGAATAAATTGTCAAAATTTACGAAAAAAAAAACGTTTGTAGCAGAGGAAAAGAAAGTGTTTGATGTCCCAGCCCTCCTGTTTATCGAATTTAATTGTTTGAATGTTGTTTTTCAATCCAACAAATGTCAAAATGTACCAAAAATAGTACACAGATGGCGTTAAAAAAGGGTAAATTGTCAAAATTTACAATACAAATGGTTTGTAAGAAAGTAAAAGATATTCTTTGATATCCCAGCCCTCCTGTTTATCAATTCAATAATTTGGAAGTAGTCTTTGAATGCAACAAATGTCAAAATGTACCAAAAATAGTACACTGATGGCGTTAAAAAAGGATAAATTGTCAAAATTTACAATACAAACGGTTTGTAAGAAAGTACAAGACATTTTTTGATATCCCAGCCCTCCTGTTTATCAATTCAATAATTTGGAAGTAGTCTTTGAATAAAACAAATGTCAAAATGTACCAGATCTTATCCACAGATGGAGTTACGAAAAAGTAAATTGTCAAAATTTACGAAAAAAACGTCTGTAGCGGAATAAAAGATATTTTTTGATGTCCCAGTCCTCCTGTTTATCGATTATATTGTTTGAATGTTGTTTCAATGCAGCAAATGTCAAAATGTACCAAAAATAGTCCACAGATGGCGTTACGAAAGGGTAAATTGTCAAAATTTACAATACAAACGGTTTGTAACAAAGTAAAAGACATTCTTTGATATCCCAGCCCTCCTGTTTATCAATTAAATAATTTGGAAGTAGTCTTTGAATGCAACAAATGTCAAAATGTACCAGAACTTATCCACAGATGGCGTTACGGAAGAATACCTTGTACTACAATAATCATATTATCTACCTCTGAAAAATCATTTCAGATCGTTTGCAAACGAAATCATTCTAATATGGAAAAATTTTGAGATGTACTGAATGATCTGGGATCACCTTGTAGCTGTATTTGCTGTAGGTGGAGGTTACAAACAGATCAAAAGAAAATACTAATGGTTTGCATGAATTCCGAATCATTGTAAGACGCTTTGAGGTATAACGGTACAAAGAAAACTATCTTGTCCATCAAATCTCAGTTGGCGTAGTATTCGCTTGGTAATTTTTCTGTCGGGAAAAAATAAAACAAGGCCAATTTAACTACTAACATCGTAACTTTATAACTGTTTATATTTTGTCACGGTTTCGTACATAATTAGAATGCTTCCGACTCAGATGAAATGTCCGCGGGATTCTTTACATACACTGAAAAAACAAATTATACAAAAATGTTAACGAATATATCGAAGGAACCAAAGCCACATGAGTCTAGATTGGTGAAAAACTGCAAAGAATCCCTTAACAGGCTAGCAAGAGACAACAAAGTGTCTCTAATATGGGTGCCGTCACATGAAGGGATTGCTGATAATGAAATGGTGGACCAGTTAGCTAAAGAAGGCTCTAAAGGAGATTTCATAGGTCCGGAATCGTTTTGTGGAATCAAAAAAGATTGCATAAGAGGGGATATCGGGAACTGGCTAGATAGGGAACACATACTCAAATGGAGGTTGACACAAGGGCACCTCCATACAAAGAGTTTACTGAACAAGGTAGACAAGGAACTCTCAACCAGGCTATTGAAACTGGGTAAGAAACAATAGAAGACAGTTACCGACTGGACACTGCACTTTGATGAAACACCTGCACAAAATGGGCAAAGTTAGTGAACCTAAGTATTAGCGAACTTGATGATGAAACAGCTACTCACATACTGCTTCTGCGAGAACTTACAAGTACTTAGACGGAAGCACTTTGTAGAGGAATTAATACAACCATTACAACTACTGAAAATCCCTCCAGTCAAACTAGTGGCCTTTATTGAAGACACGAAGCTTCTGGTATGGAAGTAGATAACATGGGAAATGGTACAAAAATTCATCTCAATTGCCAAACGAATGAATGAATGAGTGAATAACTTGAAAACTGTAAATTTTCTAAAAAGTCGTACGTCACTGCACCTAGACATTAATAATTTATATGGCAAAAGGTAAATATGAATTTTTTATTGTCTACAGCAAAGCGTAGTTGTAAATAATTTCTCAGCAGGTGGCGCGTATTTAATAATGAAAAAAAATCATTACAAAAGACTTAGTTCTGCTGAAGAACACAGACTGTATGGTCAGTTTGCATTGAGAAAAAAAATTACCTCACATCAATCTTAACGTCATTTAGTTGGGTACAGTTATTTGTTTGTTTTGAAAAGAATGTAAGGAATGAGTCTTGGCGGAACACCTAATTATTTTACGAACAATTTCACAATATTATTTGTACGCCAAGAATTATTCATTAAATAAGTCATTAGGGATAGTAATATACAGTAATATAGCTAAATAGAAAGATCAGGGTCTAGTGGAAAACTTGGAATTTACAAAGTTTTGTCGCTAGAGGGAATTTCACTCGACTTGATTCTGGCATTAATATCCAAATAATAATGGGGATATTTTTGAAAATTTATTTTGCAGGCTTCTCTCAACCGATGCTGGTACTATTATTAAATAGTATTACAAATATATAGAGATCATCTGGTATCGCCATTGAAAGACACACCCATGCGGAACTATACCGAACAACAAGGCAGTAATTTTCTAATCATACAGTAACGAATATCTCAATTGCTCCCATTATAGTACAAAATTCTAACAGTTCAATTTTGAATTTTTTTTAATCTGCTGTATAACGATTGTTCTTCTCAGCTTGCAGCAATCTCTGAATTATGTTAAACCCCGTTAGAATACATCAGATCATACATTAGAGCCACCGGTCGAATTATCCCATACAGGGTGTTTGACGAAACTAAATCATAGAGGAGAAAGTGCTGTAGATCTTAAAATTGATTATTTATTGAAAACGTTTACTTTTCAGCCTACGATTTCGACTTTCATATAATTTCAACATTTGCTTAAATACTGACACCTTATTTGGACGATAGTTTGGTAAGAACAGCTTTCACTGACGCCGTACGGAGAAGAGACAATGAATATTTTTCAATTCTTTGACTGTAGACAATTCGCAAAAAAATAAGAGACGTTAATATTCAAACATCCATAAAGTTAATGGTTTTCGAGAGGCTTCCCACATTGTTTTAACATGTGTAAAATTAGAATTATGTAATGGTTTCGTGTAGGTAAGTAAGTTAGCGTTTTTTATGGGGTTTTTAACATTTTGCTTGGAAAAATTGTCTTTTTTCACACTCAATACGCTTTGGTCGATATGCCACTATATTCTATTGATGAAAACATCAGACACCGGACAAAAAATTATCACTGACAGCCAGATTCTTCTTAAAGCTATCAGAAATCAAAGGCAAAGGAGACTTCATAGGTCCGGAACCGTTTTGTGGAATCACAAGAGGTGAAATCGGGTACTGGCTAGATAGGGAACTGTAATGGGTAGTTAATTATTTAGGTTAGAATTTATGCTTATTGTTAAATTATAATTTATTAACTTTAGTATGTATGTGTTTAGTTATAATAATTATTGTAATCATAAAATATATCGACTACTATCGACACTTTGATTATAATTTAATTATCGATATAAGTAACAATTGCAAAATAAGCAGACACGCGCTAGATTGAAAGAATGTGTAGGCTGGCAATTTTTGCTTATGGGTTTTTGGTCGGCGAAGAAAGGTGTGTTTTATTTAAAGAACGTCAACCCTAATTAAAAGGAACCTAAACCGAATAATTTAACATGATCAGACCAACTCAAATGGAGGGCATCTCCATACAAAGAGTTTACTGAACAAGGTACTCTCAACCAGGCTACTAAAACTGGGTAAGAGACATCTGAAGACAGTAACCGACCTGGTGACTCGACACTGCACCCTGAGGAAACATCTGCACAAAATGGGCAAATTTAGTGAACCTATGTGCAGAAAATGTGAACTTGATAATGAAACACCTACTCACATACTCTGCTTCTGCGAGAACTTACAAGTACTTAGACGGAAGCACTTTGGAGAGGAATTAATACAACCATTACAACTACTGAAAATCCTTGCAGTCAAACTAGTGGCCTTTATAGAAGACACGAAGCTTCTGGAATGGATGTAGATAACATGGGAAATGGTACAAAGATTCAGTTCAAGTGTCTGGGTTGATGAGCACAACCCAAATAAATGAATGAATTAATGAAATGACAGTTGACAGTTGACAGCTGACGTTTGAGTTTTGGGTCGCTTAAAATTTCACCAACTGCTGTATACTAAGCTGACGATCTTTTTGAATCAGATGTGTAGTAGTGGAGAGATGCTTCATCCATTTTACAATAAATTAAACTTCTGCGAGTTAAAATTTTCATTTAAAATTCCAGTCACACTATCTTGTGATATCTTTCATTTTATGGTTTTTTAAAACCTTTTTTGGTGTTTTCATGTACAGGGTGTCTCAAATTGGACGGTTTTGGAAGGTATCTTGAATATAAGAAAATATTTTTTAGACTTGGAAAATGCTAAAAATTTTTAAGATGGGGTTTTTGGGTCTTTTTTTTTTCGGGCCGAGATGGGAAACTCATGTTCGAATAGGTCCAGGATCCAAACAGTGTTGGACTCATCCCTACCAACCAAACCCACCTCAAACTCGCCGTTACCCCCGCCTCGGAATCACTACCCTAGCATACTTCGGGGTTTTTGGGTCTACAAATTTACTTTTCACAACAAAATATGCTCATAACTCGACTAATTGAAAAGATAGAACGTTCTAGTCGATTTAGGGGAAAATTTTACATGTTCTAGTGAATTTTGAGTCGATATTTCCAAGCATTAAGGGAGTTAGAAAAAAGCAATTAATATCGCGAAATATATCACTTTGTTCAAAATTTACAATGAAAAAAGCTAAAAATTAGTGGTATGGGGTTTTTTGGGACGAGAAATCGACTGGCAAAATCAATTTTTTGATAAAATCATCCTTTCGCCTTCAGATAGTCATGAAATTTTCGAAAATCCACTTTTCAAAACAAAAAATACTCATAACTCGACTAATAGGAAAGATAGAACGTTCTAGTCTGCGCCAATCGATTCAGGGGAAAATTTTACATAAAATAGTGAATTTAAAGTTGATATTTCCAAAGCATTGAGGGAGTTAGCAAAAAGCAATTAATATCGCGAAATATTTCCATACCTTTGTTCAAAATTTACTGACGTGAAAAATGCTAAAAATTCGTAATAAGGGGTTTTTTGGCTCGATAAATGGACTGGAACAATCAGTTTTTTGATAAAATCACTCTTTCTCCTCAAATAGTAACATGAAATTTTCGAAAAAATACAATTTCAACATAAACACCCAAAAAACCAAATTCTGGACACCCTATATATTTTGTATTTTTTTTTCATTCGCATTTTCAGGCTATCGCAAAAATATATCTTACTCACGTAGGGTGATAATTCATAATATTTTATTCGTCGTGATCAATAAAAAATGTTTTCACCAATTTTTTTTATTTTACGTACGCCAATGTATTAACCACTTCCCATATGTAAGTAAAAACATAATAATGACATAATTTAAACTACTACAGTTATTTTTTTCAACACCGAGTTGAGTTCACGATTTAAAGATCTCTCTTACTGATAATAATATTAATTATATAGTAGGTACCCACAAAAATGTACCGTCTTTAATTGACCGATGATTTTTCGAAAATGTCTCAGTATGGTGCACGATAATTGAAAAACGATTTTCAAAATACCGTTTCACATACACATGTAAATACACAGACGGTGACAATTTAAATTATATGTATGAAAAATATCACTTTGACAAACTCCTAAGTGTTTTTTTTACTTTAGACAGTACGAAAATGTTTATCGATAAAATTCACCGAAGTGAAAATGTTCCACCGTTGGCGATTTAGCACATAATCTTAAATCGCTACAGCCTATAATTTTCAAGCAACAAAAAAATCCTATAAAACCGTTTAATCTTCCTTTAAATCATCTCTTGCTTATGCCCTTATTAAGTCTGAAGATCCAAGGCTGCCAAAACTAGCTGAAGGCTATCAATCCGTTATGCTCTGTCAAAGTAACTGAAGCTATTCGGAATATTACCTATGGATATACTTATCGATTATTACGAGGGACGACAAAAATTTTTCTTCAAAGACCGGCCATAACACAAAAAGCTGCTAGGCATTTCCCTAATAATAATTTGTATATACAGAGCATTTCAATAAAAACTATCCACCCCACATAATTCTGAAGGAGTCACTTTTATGAAAAAATGAAAAAACACGTCAAAAATCATATAAAGAGGGACGTCTTTTTGCTTATATGTAGACGTTATAAATGTTACCCCCTCCCCCCATGGTCACCTCTCCCAATTCCGTCTGTTATTATTTAATTTACTAACCCATTTACCTAAACTTGTAAATTTCAATTTTTTTTCTTCTTTTTTTGTGTTTTGTGTTTTTTTTCTTTTTTTGTAAAATTTAAATATTTTAAATTTCGTGGTAAAGTTAATAACTAGAAACTATCATTATTGATTTTTAGTCCCAATACACTTATTGTCTATTCCACCAAAAGATAAATTTTAAGAAATGATGAAATATTTTTATATTTGAAATGTTATTGGGAAAGATAAGGTTTCAAAGTCCACCAGTCAAAACAAATGTATGCAAAATTTCGTTATTTTGACATATTCTCCATTTTTTTACTTAATCCTGAATGATTGATTGAAAATTCATACATGTGTGTTAAATTTCCTCCTGAATCGATTGGTACCCATGGTGAGAATGTTACTATTCAATTATTTGTATGGATTACCCTTACTTTGAGGAATTATAAAATCAAAATCCTTTTGGTAAGAGTATTGCTGAATTTTTTCCTGGTAGATTGGTCTTTTGAGAGTGCTCTGCTAAATTTTCGTCTCGATATTCATAGTTTTATGGTTCGTACAATTTTTTAAGTTGATAGGGTGTATTTTTTCGAAAATTTTATTTCATTATTTTAAGGTGAAACTTTAATTTTCAAAAAAAAAAACTAAGTCCACTAGTAAATTTCTCATTCCAATAAACCCCATTTAACAAAGTTTCAGTATTTCTCTTGATATAAAAAGCCTTTTTTGATTTAAAATTTCACCTAATATGCAAAATATCGCAATTTTTACTTTATTTTCGATTTTTAATAACAATAATAACTTTATCAAGTTCTACTCCACTAATCGGCTTCATACAACACGAATCTACCAAAAATAACTCTTTAAGAACCATACTTATAGCTCCATCTCTCTTTTATCCCACTCCACTTAACACTATTCCAGATTTTTGTCCATAACTCTCAAACCGAGTGATGTGTTATATTTAAAAAGAATCAGCATGAAATTTACTACAAAATCGAATTTTTTCAACAATTTTTCATTAGTTTTTTTCGAGATATCGCGCGTTAAAGTTCAGTTTAATGTTTGTAACTGTAACGGGCGCCAATTTGTAACTGTAAACGCTCCAGCTTGAAGGACTCCGGCTAGAGACTCCTTTCAAGGGTGATTCGATCCCAAGTTTATGTCGCACAAGCATAACAGAAAGGTTGTAAAAATTGAGGGCGCCACTACCTTTTTGACGTCGATAAAAAGTACTAACAAACTAAGGCGGAAAAGGTAGAAACGCCTTGTAGAATTTAGATAAAAGTTTTAACAGAAATCAAAAATAAAAAAAGTTACTTAAAAAAAAAGAACATTTAAAATTTTACCTTCTTCTTTTATAGACTTAGCTTATGAAGTGGTTGTTTCCGCAAAAGGTGATGGTTGAAGAAGGGAGATAGGTCTTGCCTCTAGGAAGTCTTGAGAAGATGGAGACTAGATCTCGAAGAAGATAGGTAGATGGAGATGTCTTGATTAGAACGGTATCCTAGCAGCTGTATCCTGGTCTAGGGCTGTATCCTGGTCTAAGGCTTGTTTCCTAGTCTAGGTGCTGTGCTTACCACAGCAAAATTAATTAGATAGGAAAAGCGATACAAAAATGGAGGTCTTTCCTCGAAGAGAGTCGATAGCGGAAAGGGCTGTCCCTCGTGGCGTTGAAAAAATGGAAGCGAACGTTGGCAGACGCCAATTGTCTTATGGTCAGGGTTGAAGATTGGGGTGGCTAATGAGACGACGAGCGGCAATTAAAAGGATTTATTCTATAAAATCGGAACAGGTCGATAGACATGTTATATGTTGACGACTTGTAAATTGAAAACCCAAATGTTTAATTCCAAGTTTCTACATTATACAGGGTGTTTCATTGGGAAAGAGAAATACTTCGCGAGTAGGGGTTCTAAAAATATCCCATTCATTGAGTCCTGCGATCTTTGTAAACGAGATACAGAGTGCTTTGTCGATTCTGTTCAAATCTTTGTAAAGTCCTAACTAACGAATCACCCAGTATATCTTTTTTGTATTCGGAACACATTTTTCTAAATTACAGCCCAATTGATCCAATTGAAATAGTGTGTATAGGGTTTTGAGAAGTATGAATTTTGCAGAACGCACTACGTAAAACGGAATCTTCCAGACAACTCCGAAGAAGTTACAAGGATTTCGGGTGTAAGTGTCATTGTTACTTCTTAATAAAATTGCATTCAGAAAAAAGATTCCTCAATTCGGTAGCGATTTTCTCTTAAAAACCTCATACAATTAAATTATTACCGTACCTACAAAGAAATTATAAAATGCATAACAAAAGTCAACGATTCGGTAAATCAATCAAAATTCTGCAGGATTCACCTGCCAACTTGTATGGATGAATGCTCGAAGAACTCACTGGTGCATGATTCAATGATGTCACAGTGTCTTAGCGTAAAGAAAATCACGTTATAAAAATAATAATTCGCGACGTAGCAACTCCCCAAATAAATTTTCACTACTTACAGTTGGTACAAGTATTAGAAAGAAACGTTAACTTCATCTCATTTATCATCGTAACCGGCTGGATTTTGAGGTTATCATTTTGATATCTTAAGGTCGAAACTCACTTATCAGCACCTCATAGGAACAGCGACTGATCATCACCAGCAGATCCTTTGCCGACATCGTACACTCACTTATCAGCATATTTAGGTTAGTACAGTACAATACTATAGCTTTGTTCCAACTGGTATTAGAACCGTTTTTGGTATCGTTCGCGCAAGTGCTTTTACGTTCCAACTGATTAAAGTATCGTTCTTTGGGACTGCTTGGGACAGTATACAATCTGTACCTTCTGGAAGGGGTGATAAAGTTGATGTGTCCATCCCAAATTCGAGTTTGCGCACTATACAGTACTCGAAACTATTCCGGTACGGTTCATAAATGCCAGTTGGAACAAACCTAATATTTCTGACAATATAAAGTGAAGTCTATAGTCAGGTATCGCGGCGGTGCTGATCCCGTGTCGATGCGTTAAGTGAACCCATCCACAACCACTCGATGGTGATGTGACGATACTTGTCAGAAGCTGTGCTTTTAAGTGAGTTTCGGCCTTTATGATATTTGATAACCTAAAACTCCAGCCGGTTTTATGAAAGGAAGAAAGAAGGCTTTGTTGGTTTAATCACTCAGAATTTGTAACTTTTTTCCTTAAAATTAATGATCTTAAATAGTATCATAAAACAAAATAGTTCGCCAACTCCACTTGCCGACATTTTTAATCCCACCTCGCCATTTTTAATCCACTTCATTTGAGTGGCAAGACCATGGACTAGCCTCCATGGACAAGACATACAGTGGATAATGCTCTTTGACAAATTTGACTGATTGTCACATGTCAAAAAAAGTGTACCAGTTTTATATGACGCGCAGTGTAACAATATCAGTTTTACTTGTGTTGAAGCATCGATTATATTTTATAATTCACACTTTAAATAGTTATTGTCGTTGTCGTATATATGATTAGTATTCTCGGTAAGTTGCTCACTCTTCTGGTCATTGTCTATTCCTATGTGCTACAAATGAAGAAGAAGACATGAATATATAAAGAGGCATGTCGTTCTTTCAGTTATTTTTTTCGTTACAATGAAGGGTGTGAGGAGACATGAGAGGGGAATTACTCAAATACTCATATCCATTGTTGTTTGCAACGTTTTATTTGTTTAATTGTTTCATTGTATTTTATGTACTTTTTGCCCAATGTATATTTACTTAAGACATTCCATTGCTTCTTATAGAGATTCTTATTATAATGCACAGTTAGTTTTTATCATTTTCCATTTTCTACGAAATTGGTACTACTACTTCTTGTGGGATACCAATACTTCGGCTGCGAAAATTACAGAAGTAATTGAAATAATTTGAAAAGAAGAAGACGTAGTAGGTATAATGATAACCGAGAAAATTGGCAGTAAATTATACCACTTTCAATATTGCTCTGAATCGCATGAGAAAAACGAGAGTAATTGGAATGACATTCTGTTGTTAGAGCAACAAAGTGCATTACTCTTCCCTGTCTTACGTTCGAGGTATTTTAGATGGGAAACTAGATACATAGGCGACTCGTTTGAGACATATTCAAGTATTTTTATAAAAATAAATCATTTAATGGAAAAAATCCATTTTCTACTACTGTTAAATCAACTTCGACAAGTAAGAACCGACAGTTTATAATTTAGAAGGAAAAAAACATATACAACAATGGTATGATATGAATAATACGCAAGATAAATTCCTTATCAACTGTGCATAATGTATAGAGTGTTTCAGGAGGTGATTGCACCTATAAAATTATGATGGGTCTTTTCTATGACAAAATTTCCTCAGCCCACCCTCCTGAATTCTTCCGTATGATCAACAAAATTTTATTTATACAGCGAGAACGACCTTTACCAAAGCAAAACGAATAAAACTCAAAGAGGAGTGGGGAGTATACCAAGCCAACCTCAAAGAGTTCAAAAAAGTCTGCAGACAAAAATAAAGAGCCTACTGTGACGCAGTCGAAGACTTCCCACAGGTTTCTAGGCTACAGAAGGCACTCTAAAACGACCTCCATAAGAGTATCGGCATCCTGACGAGGGAAAATGGCGACGAAGCCGCCAATTTTTCTGTAGGTAGTAATTTAGGCTGATCCGTTACGCTCTGATGCGAAAGGCTCGATCGGGTGAACTCGGGACCGCCGAATGTACCCGAGCGAGAAAGATACAGTCAGCTGCTCTTCACTGTTGTGTCGCTGTTTAGTATATTCAATTCATACCTAATAATTGTCTTTGTTAATTTAATAGTTATTATTGGTACGTAATAATAATATTTTAACAATTATATGGTTTACATTGTGAGGTTAGTGTATGTAGTTAGCGGTTTATCGTGCTAATCTATCTATCTGTATATATAAAAGAGGAGCATTGCATCTCCGAAATGGCTGGACCGATTCCAATGAAACTTTCAGACAATCTTCAGATTGGCCCAGCGAGTAATCCTGCAAAGTTTAGTAGTTATCGGAGCTTTTTTTTTGGAATTGTCAATTTGAAAATTGACATTTTTTTTAATACTGACGAGAAATAATAACAAAACATTAATAATATGTCAAGTCAATTTTTCTGTCGTATGACATGCGTCACCGTCAAATTTCAACATCGCCAACAACGATTAGTCGACTTGGGAACAACTGTGAATAACGAATCGCCGGGACGTGAAAATCACAACGAACAACGGGAACAACAGGATTTATAAATCCAGCTTTAATCAACAAATACAATGGAAACAACAAACTTTGAGTAATTAGGCAATCCAGTGAGACCGAATAAAGCCCAGCAAAGCGGGCTCTAGTATTATATATTAAAAAAACATTATAAACATTAAAGATTATAAAAAACACAGTTATTGTTATTATAAAGAGTGATTCGATCGTATAGGTAAGTCACAATATGGTCAAAAATATAGAAAAATGGTCAATAATTGTCAAAAATTGTCAAAAATGGTCAATATTTGTAAAAATTTTGAAAAAATGGTCAATAATTGTCAAAACCGATCAAAAATCGTCAAAAATTGTCAAAAATTGTCAAAAATTGTCAAAAATTGTCAAAAATTGTCAAAAATTGTAAAAAATTGTAAAAAATTGTAAAAAATTGTAAAAAATTGTAAAAAATTGTAAAAAATTGTCAAAAATTGTCAAAAATTGTCAAAAATTGTCAAAAATTGTCAAAAATTGTCAAAAATTGTCAAAAATTGTCAAAAATTGTCAAAAATTGTCAAAAATTGTCAAAAATTGTCAAAAATTGTCAAAAATTGTCAAAAATTGTCAAAATTTGTCAAACCCTTTTTGAAAAATGCTCAAAAATTGTCGAAAACTGTCAAAAATTGTTAGAATTTTGAAAAATGGTCAAAAATTGTCTAAATTTTGAAAAACTGTGAAAAACGGTCAATAATTGTTAAAATTTTGAAAAATGGTCAATAATTATAAAAAACTGTCAAAAATGGTCAATAATTGTTGAAAATTGTCAAAATTTTGTAAAAATGGTCAATAATTATAAAAAACTGTCAAAAATGGTCAATAATTGTTAAAAATTGTCAAAATTTTTGAAAAATGGTCAAAATTTTTGAAACATTGTCAAAAATGGTCAATAATTGTCAAAACCTGTCAAAAACGCTCAAAAATGGTCAATAATTGTTAAAATTTGGAAAAATGGTCAATAATTCTCAAAGAACCAATCGAAAATCGTCAAAAATTGTCAAAAATTGTCAAAAATTGTCAAAAATTGTCAAAAATTGTCAAAAATTGTCAAAAATTGTCAAAAATTGTCAAAAATTGTTAAAATTTTGAAAAATTGTCAAAAATTGTCAAAAATTGTTAAAATTTTGAAAAATGGACAAAAATTGTTAAATATTTAAAAAAATGGTCAATGATTGTCAACATTTTTGAAAAATAGTCAATAATTGTCAAAGACGGTCAATAATTGTCAAAACCAATCAAAAATCGTCAAAAATCGTCAAAAATTGTCAAAAATTGTCAAAAATTGTCAAAAATTGTCAAAAATTGTCAAAAATTGTCAAAAATTGTCAAAAATTGTCAAAAATTGTCAAAAATTGTCAAAAATTGTCAAAATTGTCAAAAATTGTCAAAAATTGTCAAAAATTGTCTAAATTTTGAAAAATTGTTAAAAACGGTCAATAATTGTTAAAATTTTGAAAAATGGTCAAAAATTGTCTAAATTTTGAAAAATTGTCAAAAATGGTCAATAATTGTTGAATATTGTCAAAATTTTGTAAAAATGGTCAATAATTATAAAAAACTGTCAAAAATGGTCAATAATTGTTAAAAATTGTCAAAAATTTTGAAAAATTGTTAAAAACGGTCAATAATTGTTAAAATTTGGAAAAGTGGTCTAAAATGGTCAAAAGTTTTGAAAAATTGTCAAAAATGATCAATAATTCTCAAAACTGTCAAAATTGGTCAATAATTGTTAAAATTTGAAAAAATTGTCAAAATTTTTGAAAAAATGGTCAATAATTGTCAAAAATTGTCAACAATGAAGTTTTCACTTCGTGCGGTCTTAAGCACACACTCTTTTTAATATTATTAGCAGTTTCCTAAAAAATCGAAAAATAGGGCAGAAAATGAGCTTTAGCAGCCTGAGACTATTAGTTGCTGATAGTTAAGGGCTGCTAAAGCGTTTCCTGCATGTGTGAAAAAGACTTTGAAATTCACTGACGCTTAATTAAAAAATTTACGTGAAACGTCAAAGTACTCAAGTGACAGATGGTGAAAACCTTCAAATATCGTGGCGTAAAGAATTTTCCGCCCTTGGGTTGTTAAACAGTACTTTCCGCCCTATTTTTGGTGTTCATATGATTAGTTTTCCGGTAAGGTAGGCGAAAAAAATTTGTAGTAATAGGAGTTACAATGTGAGTATAACTTTTTTTTTAAAAACGGAAAACTCGAATCAATTCAAATGTTTAAATAGTCGAAAATATATAATCTGTCTATACAGACAATTATATATATATATAAAAAAAATAGACGTTAAAAAGACATTTAACCGGGAAATCTCAACATTAATGATCACTTATAGTTATTTTATGACATTTTCATATCCCATAACAAAATGTATGGCTTGTTGTTTGCAATGGAAATGTTATTTTGATGAAAAAATTATTTTTTTTTAGAAAAAAAACTGTCAGAATCACCATAATTATTCTACAACAAAAAGCTTCTGTAAATAATTTAATGTGATATTGAATAAATGACAAACTGAAGGTCAAACTTAATCTTAGTAGAGCCATTAAAAGAAACAACATTATTTATCTATTTCAAATATCATTAATACGATTGAATTGAATACAAAAAAATGTATTGATTCTGTAGGTAATTACCACAAACATATCATCATCGTAATCATAAAGAATATAACTTTAAATTTTACAAAACCACCACATTATGTGGGTATTATCAATTTTGATGATATATTTTAAGAGAACATCTTTGGTTTTGATGAAGGTATTTATAAAAGGTGAAGGTTATATGTTCATTTTTATCCTATCTATTTTTACACAGAGCCGTAATAAAATTTGTTGCAATTTCAATAATAATAAAGACAACTTTATCCTGGACGAATATCCCAGCTGTAAGAATTGGTCAACGTTTCTAAAGGGAAAAACACGTGTTCTTCTCCCTTGCCGACTTTCTTCTTTGATCTGCGTATGCCGTCGATTGTCTACTTTATGTAGACAAACTTTAAATGGATAAAAAGCTTGATTGGGGAACCAACATAACGGTTTTGTTTTATTTCATTATTTTTATAACAGAGCAAATGTTCAAAATGGGCAACTCCAGCTAAAATACAAGCATCCGCCGAAGACCTTAGAAAAAGCCAGGAGTATTGCGATTTTGAAGATCTTCAATAATTGTTAAAATTTTGAAAAATGGTCAAAAATTGTCAAAATTTTTGTAAAAATGGTCAATATATAAAAAACTGTCAAAAATAATGGTTAAAAATTGTAAACAATTTTGAAAATGGTAAAAATTTTTGAAAAATTGTCAAAAATGGTCAATAATAGTCAGAACCTGTCAAAAATGCTCAAAAATTGTCAAAAACTGTCTAAAATTGTTAAAATTTTGAAAAATGGTCAATAATTATAAAAAACTGTAAAAAATGGTCAATAATTGTTAAAAATTGTCAAAATTTTTGAAAAATGGTCAAAAGCCAGGAGTATTGCGATTTTGAAGATCTTCTAATTTAAGATCGGTAAATGAGTGATGTTAACTATCCACACACATAAAAATCCAGATGATTGTGTTCAGGTTACTTTGGGAAACATGGACGTGCAGATCTTTGTCTTATCCAACGGTCTGGAAAGCGGTTATTACAAATTGGTGGAGGTGGAGGAGCACCTTCATGCATGACCCACATAGGTCTTCTAATTATGAGAGGTACATCTTCCGAAATAACTGGAAGTTCATTTTCTAGAAAATGAAGATATGTATCACCGTTCAATCGTTGAGGAAGTAAAAATGGTCCTAATAAATAATCGTCGATAATAATGATGGAACTGTGGCATGTGGATTTAAATCAGCTCATCTTGAGAAGTTGACTTTATCTGTGGTAGCAAAATTGCGATTGTTGGCGTACGGAGCGGATAGTAATATGTAGTGATGCCCATGAGAGTCTCGTTTTTGAGACGATACTTTTATTGGTCTCGTCTCGTGTGAAATAAATCTTGCGAGATGAGAGTCGCAGAAGTCTAGCAGACCCTGAACCAAATAAGTCGAATTATGTTAAAACAAGTAGGTCTATACAATTACAAAACTCATACGGGACGCGAGACGAGACTCGATACAAGAATTCATGAAAGTCTCGTCTCGTTGGTCTGGTGGGCATCACTAGTCATATAGGTTCAATAAATTGCTAATGCTAATTGATTCTTTTTGTAGCCTTTCATCTGTCCCTTCTTCACCTTTTAAGTATCGTTGATCTCCGTTCTTTGGTTCTTTAATTTTCGCAGGAAATACTGTAGCTTCTGCTGAAATTATAGCCCTTCTTTCCTCTCTAGCTTACTTTTCTTACTAATTGATTCTTATTGCATTCTTTCGTCTATTCCTTCTTCATCTTTTAAGTTTCTTTGATCTTCGTACTTTGGCTCTTTAATTTTTCCAGGAAATACTGTAGCTTCAGTTAAAAATATAGCCCTTCTGTCTTTTCTAGTTTAATCTTCTTACTAAGCCTTTCGCCTGTCCCTACTTCACCTTTTAAGTATCTTTGATCTTCGTACTTTGGTTCTTCAATTTTTCCTCGAAATACTGTAGCTTCAGCTGAAAATATAGCCCTTCTTTCCTCTCTATCTTACTCTTTTTACTAAGTGATTCTTCTTGTAGCCTATCATCTGTCCCTACTTCATCTTTTAATCATCGTTGATTTCCGTTCTTTGGTTCTTTAATTTTCACAGGAAATACTGTAGCTTCAGCTGAAAATATAGCCCTTCTTTCCTCTCTAACTTATTTTTCTTACTAATTGATTCTTTTGTCCATCCCTTCTTCACCTTTTAAGTTTCTTTGATCTTCGTACTTTGGATCTTTAATTATTCCAGGAAATACTGTAGCTTCAGTTAAAAATATAGCCCTTCTGTCATTTCTAGCTTACTCTTCTTACTAAGCCTTTCGCCTGTCCCTACTTCACCTTTTAAGTATCTTTGATCTTCGTACTTTGGTTCTTCAATTTTTCCTCGAAATACTGTAGCTTCAGCTGAAAATATAGCCCTTCTTTCCTCTCTATCTTACTCTTCTTACTAATTGATTCTTATTGCATCCTTTCGTCTGGTCGAAATAAAATTCACTTAGGGCCAATTCTACAATGCCAGTAAAGTTATTTCTTCGATATTTTATACCTAGATTTATACCGAGAATAACGGGTTGTCAGCTCTACAATGGATTTCTATGACAGGTTCCAATCAACCAGCACTTTGACATTTGGCGCTTTGAATAGACTTGTGACTAGCCGGAGCGTTTAATTTTGGAACCCGCAGGCACGCATGCGCATTTCATGATCAGTTTACCTCCTCCTGATTTATCGAGAAGATCAAGGAAAATCATTGAAGAAGCTATACAGAAGGGAAAGGGTGAGTGTTTTAACCAAGAAAAATTATGAAACTTATTAGACACAAAAACAAGTATCAGTTTCTAAGTATTCTAACCTAAAAATTATATATTATATAATACTCAAATTGGAGAACCGGCTCTTACAGTCAGAGCTCGTTTAAAACAAAAAAATCAACACCCTGTACTTCCAGCATAATAAAAATATGGAAAATATTTCTATTCACTTTTTCCTCAACCCTGTATATACCTTTGATCTCTTTGGATTTTCAATTACTTTATTTTGAAAAAAAAAGGAAGAAGGTCTGCATTTCTATATTAATACTAAAGTTTTCAAGAACAATGTAATGTTAAAATAAAAAAAATACAGTTAATTAATAAAAAAACAGCATCGTGTATGGAACACTAACAAGCTACTAGGTAACGCCTTTCGGCCTCATCGTCTATAAACTAAAAACTTTTTAATAATACTTCGCCTTTAAAAGGATATCACGGCGAGCCTTGAACTTTGTAAAAGTAATATAAATCACGAAAAAAAAATACATCCCGCCATATTTATCATCATTCTGCAGGTTGAAGACAGTGTTAAACGTCGGTACATTGTTTGAAAAAGCCTCGGGGTACTCTGAAGAATTCTAAGACGCGTCTGCTAAATATTTGTAAATTGGAGGGTTCTCCTCGATGAGATATTTAGATAATGCTTGCGAAGTCGATGATTTTTGATTATTTGCATCAACTCTTCTCGCCCTCTGGTTACGTTCGACGTAAATACTTCAATGTTCCGTTTCGTTTAATGCTCGATAGCAAAAAAAACGATGGAAATCGACGCCAGTGCACGCAAGTACGTTGTCGGTCACATAAACCGATAGAATCAATAACATTTTAGAGAGATAGCTTCTAATTGCGACTACCAGTTGCAAACGGAAGACACGTTAATACCATTCAAACGTCTTTTGAAAGCGTTTACAAACGTTATTTATGTGCTGCCTTGTAATTATTTTATCATATATACGCAAAATTTATGTTTCCTACATCTTCCTTTTGGGTAATTTTCTCTATAGACTCACATTCCAAAGATGTTTCCACACAATCAAGCAAGTTTTTAATATCTGACAATTTTATTTCTCGTATCTGCAAGACGAGCAGCTATCTTAATATACAGAGTGAACAATTTAACAAGATATCTTTTAAATGTGTCTAATTAAGAGAGTAACCCGCTGTATCTCAGAAACTACCTACAGCTTAGAGAAAAAAAAATCTGTATTACAAACTCGCATACGAGAAACTGCTGGAAATTATTTTCAAGTTTTCTACACCACTAGAGGGCGTAGTTCACAATAATAACACATAAACATCAAATTTCTACGTTCATGCAAAAAACAAAACTTTATGGAACTCTATTTAGTGGAAAAACTAGTTCTTTATTGCTTGTAACATGTCTATCGACCTGTTTCGATTTTACAGAATAAATCCTTTTAATTAGCGCTCGTCGTCACTAGCCACATCCAATTATAGTTCTGTGATCCCAAACTCTTCTACCCTGACCGTAAGACAATTGACGTCTGCCAACGGACGCTTCCATTTTTTGCACAACGCCACGTTAAACACCCCTTTTTGTTATCGACCGCCTAAGAGGGCAGATCATCTTTCGCTATCTTTCATATCTTAAGTACCTATCTTATGAATTTTGCTGTGGTAAGTTCAAAATCATAATTTATAATTAATAAGCTTCTTCTAAAGTACTGTCTGATATAATTTTCGTATGCATTCTTTATTTTTTTTTACAGAGATAGACGAAATTAAATTCAACACGTGGTCATAAACTGTTCTTTTATACTAATATGGTAGTTTTAAACCAAATATTCTTTTATAATTCACTGTTTTACTTTTATACAAACATTTTCAAGCTTTTTCAGTTGCGAAATAACTCTTTTAATTATAAAATAACATTTTTTATAAATTACTGTTAACCTATAAAATATTCTTTCGTAACGCCAGTGCCGGTTTCATATATTTCCTAAGCACGATATTTTTTCATATAACTAAATAAATAACTTTTTGCTATGATTAGTTTCTTTCGGATCATTAGTATATTTTTTTAATTCAGCCGATAACTGCTATTTTTACTGTTTTAACATGGAACATATAATGTTGGAAAGCTTTCAGTAAATTAATTAAATTTTTTGACTTTCAAATAACTGCCTTCCTTTTCTTTAACCTGAAAAGCTGACCAACATAATGTGCCATTACATTCAAGTTCCTACATATCCCTGATCCACTTGTACTTCTAGGTAAGCACAGCCCCTAGGCTAGGATATAACCCTAGGCGAGAATATAAGCCAAGAATATAACCCTAGGCGTGAATATAAGCCAAGAATATAACCCTAGGCTAGGATATAACCCAAGAATATAACGCCGAGGATATAAACCCAAGAATATAACCCTAGGCTAGGATATAACCCCAAGAATATAGCCTAGAATACAACCCGAGGATAGAACCCCAAAATACCGCCTTAGAACAGAACACAACAGTTCAGATCAAGACCTGACTTCTTCTCCAGGAAACCACTTCATCTAAGAGCTAAGTACCTATAAAAGTACAAATTCCTGTTCATTTCCTGTGGCAGAATAAATTGTAAATTTGTTTTTAATTCTTTTTTATTAGAAATCCTCAACTATAAAAGTTGAGGGAGATACCGCCCACGGTCACTTTTCCTTATTAACTTAAATTTAAATTTTACAAGGCGTTTCTACCTTTTCCGCCTTAGTTTCCTAGTATTTTTATCGTCAAAAAGGTAGTGGCGCCCTCAATTTTTACAACCCTTCTGTTGTCCCTGTGTGACATGAACTTGGGGTCGAATCACCCTTGAGAGGAGTCTCTAGCCGGAGCCCTTCGAGCTGGTGCCCTGTGGGGTACAGGCATTCACAGTTACAAATTTGGCGCCCAACTAAAAGCAACATTTACAGTTACAAATTGGCGCCTTTACCGTTACATGCTCTAGTGGAATAAAAATTTTATTGCACTCATCTGTCATTTTACTTTGCGTTTTGTAATCATGACAAACATAAACATTGAAATCGACGCCATTTTTAGTCCAGTTAGAACCTGAATAAGACATTTTTTAGTTTTTGCATGCACGTAGAAAAAATATTGTATGCAACTTGTGCAAAAATTGTTTATTGCACTTGTTGCATAAATAACTATTTTCTATAATAAATGTACCGTTATAGTACCACAAAATTTAAATATTCGTAATCATTAGATCATTTTACGTAATTTTGCTCCAGTAATTTTTTCTCTATCTTGTAAAATAACTGGTAGGGGCGAGTGGGAAAGCCGAATCAATAAAACTGTTATAACTTTTGTTCGGCTTTATGGATTTTGACAAACTTAGTATCATTTGAAAGGGAATTCAATGCCTAATAAAATATTATATCATCGCTTCATTTCGGTGGTTTTAATGGTTGCTAGGTGGCGGTGATTGAACAATTGTTTTGCTGTCAACTTTTTTGGGGAATCATCAAATGCGATGTTTATATTTTTTAATCATTTACTTGAAAGAGGATGGAATTAAAAAAATATGCTGAAAACCGCATCTGCAAATGCCGAGGATTCTTACTTTACGCTCTAGAGAAAAAAAACGAATCTTTTTCCCTCGCTTATTTCATCAAATTTGGTGGGATTATGACATGGAGGCTGGAAAAGCTCAAGTGTCGCAGAAGAATATATAGAAGACGAAGATTTTGGGTTCATCGTGTCCATTTTTCAAAATTTTAACAATTATTTACCATTTTTGACAGTTTCTAACAATTATTGACCATTTTTGACAATTTTTCAGATATTTTGACCATTTTTCAAAAATTTTGACAATTTTTAACAATTATTGACCATTTTTGAAAGTTTTTTATAATTATTGACCATTTTTTCCAAATTTTAACAATTATTTACAATTTTTGACAGTTTCTAACAATTATTGACCATTTTTGACAATTTTTCAAATATTTTGACAATTTTTAACAATTATTGACCATTTTTGAAAGTTTTTTATAATTATTGACCATTTTTTCCAAATTTTAACAATTATTTACCATTTTTGACAGTTTCTGACAATTATTGACCATTTTTGACAATTTTTCAAAACTTTTTACCATTTTTCAAAAATTTTGACAATTTTCAACAATTATTGACCATTTTTGAAAGTTTTTTATAATTATTGACCATTTTTTCCAAATTTTAACAATTATTTACCATTTTTGACAGTTTCTGACAATTATTGACCATTTTTGACAATTTTTCAAAACTTTTGACCATTTTTCAAAAATTTTGATAATTTTCAACAATTATTGACCATTATTGTCAGTTTTTTATAATTATGTTTTCTCTAATTTAAGCCATTCATTTAGTATAGCATCTTATTAAATACAAAAATTGAAAAACTGCTTAAGAATTTCATTTTTTTCACAGCTGAACTCAGATTCAGAAATATTTTTAAAAACCTTAAAAATTATTTCCTAATTTAAAATTTTTTTTAGTCAGGCATAATATTAACCATTTTGTTGGAAAATCATAATTTTAAAATATTAAGGCACAAAGTAAAACCGGAATGCTCCAGACAGCTATGATAATTCAGGAAGAAGAAAACAAAGGATTTCTGGTGCAACGTTCTGGGAGCCATTAGGTCAACCATTTAATACAATTTAATGTTTTTGAATTTAAACAGGAAGGAATAATAAAAAAAAAGAGAAATTGCTCTAGAAATTCATTTTTTTCACAACTGATATTTTAAGATACCTCAATTTTTTTCCTCTAAATTAAACCATCATATTATTAAATATAAAGAATAAATTTTATCAAAACAAAAAGAAAAATTATTTATTTTCGAAACTAGCTCAGATTTAGAATTATTTTAAAAAACCTCAAATTTTTTTCCCAAATTTTTAACATTTATTTAGTCTAGCATATTGTTAATCATTTTGTTAGAAAATTATTATTTTCGAAATATCAAAACACTCCCAGAACGCACTAGATACAACGGAATCTTGCAGACAACTCAGAAGAAATGACAACAATGATATTGGGTGTTTCCAATTCCTCACATATTCGTTTTTTGCTAATTTACAAAATATATTTAAATATATAAGGACTTATACTGGTACATCATAAATTTACTTCTTTATCAACTTTTTTTTGCATTACAGAAATTTTCAAATTGTTGTATGGCTGTATTATATTTATATAGAAAATGTGATCACAAACTTTCCTTGGGTACAATAAAGACTTATAGTTTTTGAAAATCTTTTTTTTTAACTTGTCCATTATTGGTTAATTTTAATATTTTTAAAATTTCACGACTACAAAATTTTTAATCTCTCAACTTATTTAGAAAATTTAATATTTCACAAAAGACACTTTTCGTGCCCAGATTACTTAGACGATAGAGGTGCCTGCGTGTTCACCAGATCTATCTCTATTAGATTTCCATTCAGTAATTTTTTACAAAAAGATGGTAGTAGGGGTCATTGACTATATAATATATAATTTCCAGTAAAAAATGTTAAAAAATATATAAAATTGATGTTAAATGTTTTTTTATGGCATATATTTAAATATTAAGTAAAATGTCCAGTGAAGGATTAAGGTTTAGATTTTTATTGGTACGATGGGATTAACTTCGTCGTTAAATTGTAAATAAATAGACGGCAATGACTCTTGGTTCTTATAATTACTAAGAAATATGAAAGAAAGGAAGTTGAAAGTACGCGTTGTATAGAAAAGACACTGGATGTTCATACACAATAGGAAATGCCTTTGAGGGTATACTATTAGATGAAAAAGGAGAAGGACTCTTCTATTTAATAACGTATCAATTTAAATGAATATATATTAGTATTAAAATATTTAAAAATATTACTAGAGTGCGATTGCTGTTGTTTTCATTCAATGAATTGAATTTTTCTAAAAATGGTATCATTTGAGTTTTTCCTGATTCACATCCGAAAAATTTTAGAAAATTTTTAAAATTGCTGTATTGGGTGTCCCAAAACTTTCTAATTTCATAAATATTTACTCTGTTTTATACAGGATTTTTCAACGGCCAGTGTATTTAAATTCTACGTGAAACTTAAACTTTTTCCATTCCTAAAAATATATAATTTGTTGTTTTTCGTGAAAAAATGACTAAGTTATGAGTTTTAATATTAAAAATATATATTAATAGTGGATGAATCTATTGGGAAGAATTTCCTATTAAACTCTCATAAATATTAATAAAAATAATTTCCATATAAACTACGTACATTCTAACGTCCCTTATTTATCAATCTTTAATGGTTAAAGTGTTAAACTCTAAACACAACGCTAACAAATTTCCTTACTTACCCGACAGCACATATCTTCTACCAGATACGATCTACAGTGACTTTTAAGACGAATACTAAATTTAAAATTTTTTTTCTCTCAAGAACTCGTTTTAACACTTCTTCTACCCGGGATCTTGATAAGTCAAAGAGCATAAAAAAAATGTAATTTCTAGTAATTATAGTTCAGTCCATTTACTCTTGCTTCTAATTACTTGATTTATACATCAAAATCGTTGGAATTACAAGCAGCCATAGCTACTATATAGATCTAGATAACTTACAGTCATCGATTTGGATTAATGGTTAAATTGTACGGATTTGAATAGGTAATCATAACTTGGATGATTTAACTTTTAATATAATAATACAGCGAGCTTTGTCGTCTATTTCTAGTTTTCTTGTAATACCGAAGCTAACCATTTAACCATTTAAAACGTTGTATACGGTGCAGAAAAAAATAAAATACAAACATGATATTAGAAGGAAATCCGTTCGTCGGGATGGAAAATTAGCGAAGAGATAACGAGATGGCCATCCCGCTGTTGGTTATTAATTGAACCGATTTTGTAGACTTATCGTCTAATTGCATACAAAGATAAAAATATAATCAATACGTCTTACACGCTATTAGATACGAAAGTTGAAATCTGATCAAGACTGCTAACTTGAAGGATAGTTGCTAGTTAAGTTAACTACTGAGATCAACATAAAATTATTTAAATTATCAAAAATAAATTTAAAACAACTAAAAACCTTTAGTATCAACTGAAGAAAATGAAATTAGCACCTAATAGTAACTTAAATTAACTAATATTACATGAAACTAACTAACATTGATTGATAATGACTGTAATCGAAAATAAACGACTCATAGAAATTGGATATAACTGAAAATGGTTAGTAACAATTGGAGAGAATGAATTAGCACCTAATAGTAACTTAAATTAACTAATATTACATGAAAATAACTAACATTGATTGATAATGACCGTAATCGAAAATAAACGACTCATACAAATTGGATATAACTGAAAATGGTTAGTAACAATTGGAGAGAATGAATTAGCACCTAATAGTAACTTAAATTAACTAATATTACATGAAAATAACTAATATTGATTGATAATAGCTACAATCCAAAATAAACGACTCATAGCAATTGGATATAATTAAAAATGGTTAGTAACAACTGAAAAGAATGAAATAAACAGCTAATAGTAACTTAAATGAACTAATATTACATGAAACTAACTAATATTGATTGATAATAACTACAATCGAAAATAAACGACTCATAGAAATTGGATATAACTGAAAATGGTTAGTAACAACTGGAAAGAATGAATTAGCGCGTAATAGTAACTTAAATTAACTAATGTTACATGAAACTAAGTAATATTGATTGATAATAACTACAATTCAAAATAAACGACTCATACCAATTGGATATAACTGAAAACGGTTAGTAACAACTGACGAGAAGTGAAATTAGCACCTAATAGTAACTTAAATTAACTAATATTACATGAAACTAACTAACATTGATTGATAATGACCGTAATCGAAAATAAACAACTCATAGAAATTGGATATAACTGAAAATGGTTAGTAACAACTGGAGAGAATGAATTAGCACCTAATAGTAACTTAAATTAACTAATATTACATGAAAATAACTAATATTGATTGATAATAGCTACAATCCAAAATAAACGACTCATAGCAATTGGATATAATTAAAAATGGTTAGTAACAACTGAAAAGAATGAAATAAGCACCTAATAGTAACTTAAATGAACTAATATCACATGAAACTAACTAATATTGATTGATAATAACTACAATCGAAAATAAACGACTCATAGAAATTGAATATAACTGAAAATGCTTAGTAACAACCGAAAAGAATGAAATTAGCACCTAATAGTAACTTAAATTAACTAATGTTACATGAAACTAAGTAATATTGATTGATAATAACTACAATTCAAAATAAACGACTCATACCAATTGGATATAACTGAAAACGGTTAGTAACAACTGACGAGAAGTGAAATTAGCACCTAATAGTAACTTAAATTAACTAATATTACATGAAACTAACTAATATTGATTGATAATAACTACAATCGGAAATAAACTACTCATAGCAATTGAATATAACTGAAAATGCTTAGTAACAACCGAAAAGAATGAAATTAGCACCTAATAGTTACTTAAATTAACTAATGTTACATGAAACTAAGTAATATTGATTGATAATAACTACAATTCAAAATAAACGACTCATACCAATTGGATATAACTGAAAACGGTTAGTAACAACTGACGAGAAGTGAAATTAGCACCTAACAGTAACTTAAATTAACTCATATTACATGAAACTAACTAATATTGATTGATAATAACTACAATTCAAAATAAACGACTCATACCAATTGAATATAACTGAAAACGGTTAGTAACAACTGACGAGAAGTGAAATTAGCACCTAATAGTAACTTAAATTAACTCATATTACATGAAACTAACTAATATTGATTGATAATAACTACAATTCAAAATAAACGACTCACAGCAATTGGATATAACTGAAAACGGTTAGTAACAACTGAAGAGAACTAACAACTGAAAATACTACTTGAAGCAATTAAACACTACTGAAAACGGTCACAAACGACACAAAATAACTAAAATTAGCGCCTGAAATAACTTAAATCAACTAAAATTACGTGAAAATAACTAATATTGACTAAAAATAACGAAAATAGACAAGAAACGAATTGAAATTATTTCAAATAACTGAATACTGTCACAAACAGCTCAGGACAACTGAAATTATCACATAACAATAACTTGAATCAACTAAAATTACATAAAACTAGCTGATATTTGCCAGAAACAACTGAAATAGACAAGAGCAATTAAAAGTAACTAAAAACGGTTGAAAATAAGTTAGGACAACTGAAATTGGCACCTAAAATAACTTAAATCGAATAAAATTACATAAAACTAACTAATTTTACTTTAACTAAACTGAAATCAACATGATACAACTTAGAGCTATTCAAAACAGTTACAAACATGAAATTAGCACCTAAATGTTACTTAAATCAACTAGAAGACATGAAAGCACTGACCTCTTGTATAATCAGTTCCAAAATGGAATGCCTAGGCAAACTCAATGAACTAGACGAGAACAATATAGTCACCTTAATGTGGACAGGATACTCTGGGATAGAAGGAAATGAAATACCTGATGAACTAGCAAAGAGGGGGACTGAAACACTCTTTTGGGGACCGGAACCCTTTTGCGGTATCAGCTCCAGTGTAATATTGGAAGAAATAGGCAAAGATCTGGCCATTGGAAAGATTTAGTAGGACTTAGACAATCATAGATTCTTCTGGGTGACTACAACCAGTTGAGATCGAATGAATGCATAAGTCAAAGTAAAATTGCAATAAGAGCTTTAACAGGGATCCTAATGGGACATTGTTGCCTGAATGGGCACCTGGAAAAGCTCAAAATAGTTGAGGAAGAAGAATGTAGATTCTGTGGCATGGACGAAGAAACCTCCATCCACATACTTGCGAATTGCGCAGCAATTCGGAATCCTAGGGCACAACACCTAGGAGATTACTGGATAGAAGAGGGGCATTTACCTAAGTTAAATCCTGCAGATATCCTAAAATTCCTCCGGGAAATAGGACTAAAGGAGCTACTAGTCTCTGAGACTTTCCTCGGGAATTAATTAGAAGTAAGGAAGCACAATAGATCTTCTTCAAGTCTCAATTTACATACATAGATGCAACTGAATACAACTGAAAATACTCTGAAAAGTGAATTAAAAATCACCAAAATCTATTAGGATCAATCAAAAAAAGTTAAAATAATTAAAATCTATTACTAACAACTGAATGTAAGCAAAATACCTCAAATAAATCTACTTAAAACAATTCAAGATAATTGAACATGACTCTTCAGATATAAAATCAAGTTAAAAGAATAAAAACCACCGAAATCAAATGGAAACCACTGAAATGAACAAGAAAAAAGCTGAAATAAACCGAAATCAACTTATATCAATTGAAACAGGCTAAAAACAAGTAGAGGTCAATCAAATCGTATAAAACGTAGTCTATAAATATTGATATTATCGGTGCAATTTTCATTATTTTGTTTTATTTGCCAACAGAACCATTTTTTCCTTTTCTTTACTTTTAATAACCATTTCAAACTTAATCAACCCAATCAACGTTTCTCATTATTATTACAATTAATTAAAATATAATTATTTGTTTCATATTAAGGCACGGGCCTTTCCCTTCTATCGAATCCAAAATAACTTTTACTTTCTTAAACAACAATGACCAACGCACACGCCCACCACGTTCTGTTCACGAGAAAACCTTCGATCTCGATTTCTATGGATTTATGAATTATGAATCGGTGTCCAATCGATTTTTTCTCTTTCTTATTATGACCAGTGCGGCCCCGATTAAGCCGAACCACTCAACCACGGGTATTAACTATAACAAACAATTCCACCAAAAGTTAATAGACTCACAATCCACCCTCCATTATTTAACGCGAGAAAAATGTACTTAAATATCTCCTACCAATTTTGTTCGATTATATACTGAGTGTTTTTTTTACATTAAAACGTTCATTTTTGGTTTTTATAATATCAATAGATATCGAAGAATATATTATTCTAACGCTTACAACAATGTTTTGAAAAATATTTTTCAAAAACAGTGACCGTTCAACCAAGAAGAAACAACTACTTCTCGAACTACATGCCCCGACAGACATTGAATTACACTTCTACTAAATATGACAATTTTACGGGAAACTGTAATAATTCTTTATAATATCAAATCAACTCTCCTTTAACGCTAGCACTAAATTCCAGGTCTTTTCTTAAGACATGTGCGGCATTTTTAAGAAACATTTTTAAAGTTGGTGTGGAAAAATTGAATTATTTCGCTTTTTTAGTGGAATATTTAGATTTTTTTTTAAACTTTGTCTTCTCATTCTTCTATCTTGTGTAACCAAATGCGAAGGTGAAAGTGAACAAGACACGATAATACGCTGGACATAACTGAAAGTGGACTGAACCGCGTTTAAAGAATATTGAACTCTGCATTACAATCGGTCTGCGAGTAGGTATATCTACCAGAATTGTAAATCAGTCAAAAGGTATTTCGCTTGAGGCTTAATTAAAAGTTTATGATTGTAATTGAAGTCGAAAAAGGCGTACAGTTAAAAAAAAATCCATAGTTTATTGGATAATTAATGTTTTCGATTAATAAAAATCTTATAGAAATATTAAGCTGCAACTCACTGTAACTGGATATAAAAGTTTAAATTTAATCGCAAAACGTGTATTTATGTACAAATGGTGGTTTTTCTACGCCCCCCTCTAATACACAGAAGAAGATCCAGCAACAGGCTAATACAAAAAAAGAACTAAAGTACCCAATTACTGTATTTTGCATTGGCACCAACTAAGTCGGTTAGCCATTTAAGCGGTCCACTGTGTCGTAAAAATGATTTACAGCATTAGTTATGTCCGCGACATAACTATTTCTATTATTATAAATTTTTATAGTATTTTTACGTTCCCACAAATAATCTTACATTCTTTTGATTAGTCTTTCAATAATAATTATTGACGAATATAGATTGGAATTTCGTTAAAACAAAGCAATACTTGTTGATACAACTCCAGATATAGATAAAAGGTGAAACGTATGCCATTAAATTGTACACACCCACTATAAATGAGGACAAATTGAAATTAAAAGTTAACATTCTTGAGAGGATTCTCTTTTGAACTGTCAATATTATCCTAGACAAGGAGATGGACTTTCCCTATTATTTTATTATTTTTTTACAGCGTATTGGAGAAAGTGATCCAGGATTAATAAAAATATTTAGATCATCAAAAAAGGTTGAACAGAAGATGATAAAAATGATTTTGAAGTCGTTTTTATGTGAAACTTACCGTTGTGTTCAGCCACGTTATCCAGACGACTAGTGGAAGTAATATCTTCATTTTTGCTAAAAAAAAAAAGTTCTATTAGTATAAAAATTACTAAAATTTGAATAAAAATTGTTTTTTGTTGGGAAAATATATAAACCGAAATTAAAATTTTCTGTTGAGGTTTTAAGCCAATATATGACGGTTTACAGTTAATTATCGATCCTCCTTTCACTAGTAATCACGATTATAAAAAAGACGACAGAATTATGGTTCTATTTTCACCTTATGCAGCTAACTTCTTTTTTAAAAAGTGTACATAACATAAAAACCTCATGGGATTAAAACTATTAAAAAATTTGATTCGTCATGATTCTTTGGTTCATCGCTAACTTAACTGACAGAAAAAATTTGGGCCACACTTTATTGACATTGAAGAAGCATCAAATTTGATTAAATAAAGTAAATCCATTTGTAATTTAGTCGTTTACGTTGACCTCAACATCCTTTGTATCATATCCTTCCTTGTATATCAAACAAAATAGAAAATAAAAATAAATCTTTATGTTTCTACGTCGTCCATGAAGCTGGAGATCTAGTTGTAATTACATTTAAGATGAAAACGTCCGTCTTCGATTTCCCCGAATTCGTTTCGCTTAAACTTTTAAAAAGAATTATTATTTCTGAGTGAATTTTCGAAATTCTTTGTATCGTTTTCATCTCTTATTGGAAATCCGATACAGAAACTAATTACCGCTATTGGGAATTTAATGTACTTTCAATCTATAGCTTAACTGATTTTTTTATGGGGATATAATTGGAAATCGTTTAATGCTACACGGAAGGTACGTTTTAACGAATCCAGTTAATTTTTCAGAAGAAATAAAATAAGTTGAACGTCGCGCCATATGTCGCAATTAATTTCAATATTTTTGTTCAAAAAGCTCTTTCACTCGAAAAATTCTCGATCCAGACCTGTATAACTACTCACAGACTTCTGTGTATTTTGGAGGAATTGGCAACACTGGTGTTGCTGCGTAAATTTTGACGTTTCACTCTTTGTTTGACATTCCATTGCAAGATTTATGCTATCAAAGGTTTGTGAATGCTTTTTTTTATACTATGTTTTTTTTCATATCTGGCATCCATTTTAGATCCAATGAACAATGAACAGAAATCACTTCCGGCTGTCAGATTTTGCAGATTTGGTAGATCAAATAATATATATACTAAAAATTGTCCATATGTTTTTATTGTCTCTGAAACGAAATCACAGTTCTTTCAACTGTTAATATGTCACTTGTCTTCTTTATTAACTGTTTTCTGTTACCTTTCTTCTTCTTCCAATTTAAAATCTTTGTTGTCTATTTTCTTCGTATACGTACGGTATTTTATATGTTTTTTCTTAATTTTAATTAAATAATTTTATGAAGAAAGATGGGAAAAGAAATGCATCAATTACATACACAAAAATCTCGTTTAAGAGTAGTCTATTTATCCGAATAAAAAGAAGTACAAAATTATATGTAATAATAGCTAATAAAAACGTCCATTTTTCTGTATGAGTGCACAAATCGTAAAAAGCGTAAAATGATTTAAAAACCTAGTTTTGCCATTGATTAAATTGTAATGTTTTGAATAGCACAATTTTCTTTTGTTTTTGTTCATAATTTGATATTGACATCTTCCGAAGCCAAAATTTACATTTCTTTATGACCATTTACAAACTTTATAGTCCTGTTCCTCAAAAACGTATGCTTTTTTTATTAATCATGGGACATTCCGTATGTTTATAGCAATTATCATTCAATCAATAGCTATAAATTTGAATACCTAACAACCATATTAAAATTATCAAGATATTATGGTCTTTTTGGTACACGAAAGCCGGTCTAATACCATATCAACCATATGGTAAAAAAATATCTGATTTATATTGTGGTTTGGTGTTCGGTAGTTGTTAAATAAAGTCCGAGTCCTTGATTTTTTATCGTCGAGTTCACTTATTGCATAATATTTGAACGGAGAGTATTTATAGTTAAAAATAGATATTATTAATGCTGCTATTTTTTATAAAGTATGAAAAAATAAGTAGTCAAACATAGTAATTATAAATAATGGTATTCATTTGGGATGCTTTGAAGAACAACGTTTTAATAGTGCATATCAGAAATAAGGAGAAGAAATGGTCAATTTTTATTTATTTTCTTCTTTCTTTCTTTAAAACTATTTATTTTAAAATTATGAAAAAATAATTTTTGAGATCCTCGCCACCATACCTTTCATTTGATATGTCATAACGTGCAGTTCTAAGATTATTTTTTCCATTTTAAAATTTGCCCCCCAAAATTTTGAATCCCTATATATATAGTATGAAAAAATAAGTAGTCAAACATGGTCATTATAAATACAGATATTCATTTGGGATGCTTTGAAGAACAACGTTTCAATAGTGCATATCAGAAATAAGGGGAAGAAATGGTCAATTTTGATTTATTTTCTTGAATATCTTCAAAACTATTTATTTTAAAATTATGAAAAAATAATTTTTAAGATCCTCGCAACCATAACTTTCATTTGATATGTCATAACGTACAGTTCTAAGATAATTTTTTTTTAACTTGCCCCCCAAAATTTTGAACTCCTATATATGTAGTATAAATAAATAAGTAGTCAAACATTGTAATTATGAATATTGGTATTCATTTGGGATGCTTTGAAGAACAACGTTTTAATAGTGCATACCAGAAATAAGGGGAAGAAATGGTCAATTTTGATTTATTTTCTTGAATATCTTCAAAACTATTTATTTTAAAATTATGAAAAAACAATTTTTAAGATCCTCGCAACCATAACTTTCATTTGATATGTCATAACGTACAGTTCTAAAATTACTATTTTTATTTAAAAATTTGCCCCCCAAAATTTTTAACCCCTATACATATATATATAGTATGAAAAAATAAGTAGTCAAACATGGTAATTATAAATAGAGGTATTCATTTGGGATGCTTTAAAGAACAACGTTTTAATAGTGCATACCAGAAATAAGGGGAAGAAATGGTCCATTTTGATTTATTTTCTTGAATAACTTCGAAACTATTTATTTTAAAATTAAGAAAAAATAATTTTTAAGATCCTCGCAACCATACCTTTTATTTGATATGTCATAACGTACAGTTCTAAAATTATTTTTTTTATTTGAAAATTTGCCCCCCAAAATTTTGAACCCCTATATATATATATAGTATGAAAAAATAAGGAGTCAAACATGGTAATTATAAATATTGCTTTGAAGAACAACGTTTTCATAGTGCATACCAGAAAAAAGGGGAAGAAATGGTCAATTTTGATTTATTTTTTTGAATAACTTTAAAATAATTCATTTTAAAATTATGAACAAATAATTTTTAAGATCCTCGCAACCATACCTTTCATTTGATATGTCATAACGTACAGTTTTAAAATTATTATTTTTATTTTAAAATTTGCCCCCCAAAATTTTGAATCCCTATATATATATATATATATATATATATATATAGTATGAAAAAACAAATAGTAAATACGGTAATTATGAATAATGGTATTCATTTGGAATGCTTTGAAGAACAACGTTTTAATAGTGAATACTGAAAATAAGGGTAAGAAATGGTCAATTTTGATTTATTTTCTTGAATATCTTCAAAACTATTTATGTTAAAATTATGAAAAAATAATTTTTTAGATCCTCGCAACCATACCTTTCATTTGATATATCATAACGTACAGTTCTAAGATTTTTTTTTATTTTAAAATTTGCCCCCCAAATTTTCGAACTCCTATATAATATAGTATGAAAAAATAAGTAGTCAAACATGGTAATTATACATAATGGTATTCATTTGGGATGCTTTGAAGAACAACGCTTTAATAGTGCATACTAAAAATAAGGGGAAAAATGGTCAATTTTGAATTATTTTCTTGAATAAGTTTAAAACTATGTATTTAAAAATCATGAAAAAATAATTTTTAAGATCCTCGCAACCATACCTTTCATTTGATATGTCATAACGTACAGTTCTAAGATTTTTTTTATTTTAAAATTTACCCCCCAAAATTTTGAACCCCTATATATTTAGTATGAAAAAATAAGTAGTCAAACTTGGTAATTATAAATAATGGTATTGATTTGGGATGCTTTGAAGGACAACGTTTTAATAGTGCATACCAGAAATAAGGGAAAGAAATGGTCAATTTTGATTTGATTTATATATATATATATATAGTATGAAAAAATAAGTAGTCAAACATGGTAATTATAAATAGAGGTATTCATTTGGGATGCTTTAAAGAACAACGTTTTAATAGTGCATACTAGAAATAAGAGGAAGAAATGGTCCATTTTGATTTATTTTCTTGAATAACTTCGAAACTATTTATTTTAAAATTAAGAAAAAATAATTTCTAAGATCCTCGCAACCATACCTCTTATTTGATATGTCATAACGTACAGTTCTAAAATTATTTTTTTTATTTGAAAATTTGCCCCCCAAAATTTTGAACCCCTATATATATATATATATATAGTATGAAAAAATAAGGAGTCAAACATGGTAATTATAAATATTGCTTTGAAGAACAACGTTTTCATAGTGCATACCAGAAAAAAGGGGAAGAAATGGTCAATTTTGATTTATTTTTTTGAATAACTTTAAAATAATTCATTTTAAAATTATGAACAAATAATTATTAAGATCCTCGCAACCATACCTTTCATTTGATATGTCATAACGTACAGTTCTAAAATTATTATTTTTATTTTAAAATTTGCCCCCCAAAATTTTGAATCCCTATATATATATATATATATATATATATAGTATGAAAAAACAAATAGTAAATACGGTAATTATGAATAATGGTATTCATTTGGAATGCTTTGAAGAACAACGTTTTAATAGTGAATACTGAAAATAAGGGTAAGAAATGGTCAATTTTGATTTATTTTCTTGAATATCTTCAAAACTATTTATGTTAAAATTATGAAAAAATAATTTTTTAGATCCTCGCAACCATACCTTTCATTTGATATATCATAACGTACAGTTCTAAGATTTTTTTTTATTTTAAAATTTGCCCCCCAAATTTTCGAACTCCTATATAATATAGTATGAAAAAATAAGTAGTCAAACATGGTAATTATACATAATGGTATTCATTTGGGATGCTTTGAAGAACAACGCTTTAATAGTGCATACTAAAAATAAGGGGAAAAAATGGTCAATTTTGAATTATTTTCTTGAATAAGTTTAAAACTATGTATTTAAAAATCATGAAAAAATAATTTTTAAGATCCTCGCAACCATACCTTTCATTTGATATGTCATAACGTACAGTTCTAAGATTTTTTTTATTTTAAAATTTACCCCCCAAAATTTTGAACCCCTATATATTTAGTATGAAAAAATAAGTAGTCAAACTTGGTAATTATAAATAATGGTATTGATTTGGGATGCTTTGAAGGACAACGTTTTAATAGTGCATACCAGAAATAAGGGAAAGAAATGGTCAATTTTGATTTATTTTCTCGAATAACTTTGATATTATTTATTTTAAAATTATGAAAAAATAATTTTGAGGATCCTCGTAACCATACCTTTCATTTGATATGTCATAACGTACAGTTCTAGGATTATTTTTGTTATTTTAAAATTTGCCCCCCAAAAGGAACCCCCATATTCAAATTACATTTATTCACGTTACACGCTGGTGTTTGCGTCACAAAGAAATATGTGTACCTAATTTCAAGCATTTCGGTAAATTTTCTATTCAAAATCTCGTCTCGTTTTAATTATTATTAAAAAAAAACTAATAAAAAAACCTGATCAGTTGATTGGTATTATCGCTTTATACCGAACTTAACAAAAACCTACTCCTACGAATACAACAAAAACCTCTCTGCAACTCGTGAGAAAACTTTTTTAATTCAAAATTCTTTGGCGTTTAATCAACGACCTGATACAGTTTCAATTTAATGTAATTCGTATTTACGTAGCATGTACATACACCAGTGCCGTCACCGAAGGATATTGCGAAAGGATAACAGTACTAGCAATCAGAAAAAAGGATGCAAGGACACGATAGTAAACAATATCTTGAAAGACGTATTCAATATGGAAAAGCAAGATGGTGACGTTAAATTAATGTACACCAAATATCATAGAAATCACAAAACTAAATCTTTTGGTTGGAGTATAGAGTTATTTTCAAAGTAATAGACTGAATTTAATTAATTTCTTACTAAGTAGTATGAGGGTCTCTTTTAAGGAGTTTGTTGAAAATATTTTGACAATATTGATACAAACTACCAACACGGAACTGAAGAAGTATTGGATTGATTCGAATAACCACAGAACTAGATAAGTCATCAAAATTTATAGAATAATTTACTCCAAATATCATAGAAATCACAAAACTAAATCTTTTGGTTAGAGAATAGAGTCATTTTCAAAGTAATAGACTCAATTTAATTAATTTCTTACTATGTAGTATGCAGGTCTCTTTTAACCCGTTTGTTGAAAATATTTTGACAATATTGATACAAACTACCAACACGGAACTGAAGAAGTATTGGATTGATTCGAAAAACCACAGAACTAGATAAGTCATCAAAATTTATAGAATAATTTACACCAAATATCATAGAAATCACAAAACTAAATCTTTTGGTTGGATTATAGAGTTATTTTCAAAGTAATAGACTGAATTTAATTAATTTCTTACTATGTAGTATGCAGGTCTCTTTTAACCCGTTTGTTGAAAATATTTTGACAATATTGATACAAACTACCAACACGGAACTGAAGAAGTATTGGATTGATTCGAAAAACCACAGAACTAGATAAGTCATCAAAATTTATAGAATAATTTACACCAAATATCATAGAAATCACAAAACTAAATCTTTTGGTTGGATTATAGAGTTATTTTCAAAGTAATAGACTGAATTTAATTAATTTCTTACTATGTAGTATGCAGGTCTCTTTTAACCCGTTTGTTGAAAATATTTTGACAATATTGATACAAACTACCAACACGGAACTGAAGAAGTATTGGATTGATTCGAAAAACCACAGAACTAGATAAGTCATCAAAATTTATAGAATAATTTACACCAAATATCATAGAAATCACAAAACTAAATCTTTTGGTTGAATTATAGAGTTATTTTCAAAGTAATAGACTGAATTTAATTAATTTCTTACTATGTAGTATGCAGGTCTCTTTTAACCCGTTTCTTTAAAATATTTTGACAATATTGATACTAACTACCACCACGGAACTGAAGGAGTATTGGATTGATTCTAAAAACCACAGAACTAGATAAGTCATCAAACTTTTTCGAAATAACGTCAAATGTCATTGCATATGGGTACGTTCCACAACTACTTAAGTCTAAAACTACAAACCACAAAGTTTGGATACCATAGAGCTGAATATATAGACAAGATTAGTCCCAAAATAATGCGGGATAGACTGTCACTGTCAAAAATACGTCATTATAAAGATGCGTTCGTAAATGTGATATTAAGTTTTGTTGTTTTGCTAGTTAATTGATACTATTTTCAACTCAAAAAAGGATACAGGAACACTATAGTAAACAATATCTTGAAAGACGTATTTAAGATGGTGACGTTCAATTAATTTACACCAAAAATCATAGAAATCACAAAACTAAATCTTTTGGTTGAAGTATAAAGTCATTTTCGAAGTAAAAGACTGAATTTTATTAATTTCTTTCTATGTAGTCTTTTAACCCGTTTGTTGAAAATATTTTGACAATACTGATACAAACTACCACCACGGAACTGAAGAAGTATTGGATTGATTCGAAAAACCACAGAACTAGATAAGTCATCAAACTTTTTCGAAATAACAGCAAATGTCATTGCATATGGGCACGTTCCTCAACTACTTAAGTCTAAAACTACAAACAACGAAGTTGTTTTTTAGCGCATATTGAAATGATTTAAGGTATGTCAAGTACCTTGGATACCATAGAACTGAATATATATAAGATTAGTCACAAAATGATGTGAGATAAACTGTCACTGTCAAAAATACGTCATTATAAAGATGCGTTCGTAAATGTGATATTAAGTTTTGTTGTTTTGCTAGTTAATTGATACTATTTTCAATTCAATTCAATATTCTACGCTAATGTTCAACGTAGTGTACACAAATCCATAGTTCAAGTCTATAATTTCCTCCACTTCATTCTTTGTGCGATCGGTGTTTCAATCGTCGATAGAAATGAAACAATAAAATATGCTTGGTATGTTGAAAAACAAATTAAACTAACTGAATTTGTGGTCAGGAGAAGCTCACCGTTTCCTTCGTTATTGCGTAATATCTAGAAACGTATAATCAATTTTTTTTACGACGATTGTCGACGCACACTAAGAAAAAAAGTATCTACAAATAATAACTGCGACCGCAAAAGTAAACAAGAAAAATTCTAGTCGTACAATATATGTAGGTTAAGTAGGTGAGTTGAGGATTCTGCAGCCGCAAGTGATTTTATTTAAATAAGGTACGTGAATTATACCAAGTTATAGAAGCGTGCAGGTGGTTTAAGTAGATTTTTGGTTAATTTTAGGTAAAAATGTGAGATATTTGGTGGGGTCAAGCAAATTAAGTTATAGAGTGGTTCTTGGTGAACTAAACTCAAACCCAGGATGTTCCAAATGTATAAATCCAGCCTTAAGCCTGGTATCTCATCCCAGCAGGCTCTTACTAGGCCCAAGATGCTTAAATAAATGCCAAGTCAGGGACCCCCATTTTCCTGACGAATTGCATCTATAATAATCAGGCAGGAGGTGGTGCCCTAAACTGGAACACCTCAGAAAAACAGCGAGAACGACCTTTAACAAGGCAAAACGAACAAAACTCAAAGAAGACTGGGGAATTTACCAAGCCAACCTGAAAGAGTTCAAAAAGTCTGCAGACAAAGACAAAGAGCAGCCTGGAGAGTCTACTGTAAGGCAGTCGAAGACTTCCCACAAGTTTCTATAGTATTTAAATAGTACCATGCGGAGAAAATCATGGATTCGAAGGATTACGAGGAACCCGGAAATTTCCGCCAATTTGAAATTTTCCACTTTCCACTTTCAGTATAAATATGAAAATGATATATGGTTATCACGTACAAAGATGTGCTCGCTGCATAACGAACACTATCAAGCGAATGCTCAAAGCAGAGAGCGCTCAAGAATAGTATTAGGAAGCATTAGGAAGAGTTAGGAAGCGAGTAACCTTGAGTGTTGCGAACGGTCAAGAATTGAGGTCCAAGCTTGGTTATGCAATCTGGTGAGTCTAACACACGCCAGATTTTGCTGAAACTTGCTCCACCAAACCAACGCACCAGCCAGTAAATCTTGCTGATGCGTAACCGTATAGTACTGATCCTTGAAGATTTTATAGAGTGTTACTGGATAACTGAGCTTAAAGCCATTGAGGTGCAAATGTACAAAAACAGGGATATAAGGAATGGGAAGATGGGAAGCTATAGAGTGGCTCTGAATACAAAGAAGGTAGAACTGATCGATAAAAGGTGAAAGAATCAATGTATGATTAAACTTAAAAAGAAATAACTTTTTTTAGTGTAAATAACAGTCTAAAATATGTAATTTTAAGTATTAGATCATTCTATGAACAGTTAGAGTATATTAACCCATTTTTTTTATAGCGACAGAAACTTCTTATAAAATAACAAAGATAGTTTATTTCCGGCACCATTCTTCTTGTTAAATAAATCATTTTATGACTGAATATTCTTGCAGCTTTGAAGATCCGCCTGTTTTATAGTAGTTACAATTAAAATATATTCGTTGTGCTATAGTAGTAGTTTATATTTTATGAAGTTTTTGTTAACTTCAACAAAAGGTTTTTTTTTTCATTCTTTCCGTTCAAGTAGTCTTCAAGAAAGTACTTATCTAAATCGTTAAATCTTTACGAGCGGAGGTAGTGAACGATGTACCCGTAGTTAAAGTAGTACTTGACTACGATTGAACGTTTTTCTGGTTACTTCTCGTTATTTAAAAAAAATCTCTTAATTAATATGATAGTAATAAGAATGGGAACACTCTATGCAAGCGGTTTGCATTTATTTATTAATAATTATAAAGTTAAATGTGTGTTAACTACTTATTTTGAAAAGTTTGTGTTATTTTGTATGTGTGGGAAAAATGCTAGTTAAAGTAGCGTAAAATCCACATCTAACAATGCGTTTTAATAATAAACGATGTACATTATTAACATGAGCAACCAAACATACATGAAAACGCCATGTTTGTAAAATTAGAAATGACCTACTTTGTGGTCTTTTCCTCCGCACAATATTTTTTTGTTACGTTAAATGACAAAAAATTACAGCTTTGTCAAATTTTTATATTCCAGGAAATATTGCCTGAATATGACCATTTTACATTGTTTCCCTCCTGGTGGCTGATTGTGCTTCACAAGAGGGCAAAATCGATGTAGAATAAGATCTCTAAAGTCGTTACTGAAAATTTTTTAACGAGGTAAGAAAGGGTGTGATTTCAGTAAAAATGACGTTTTTCATGCATATATTTTCACCCTTCAATTTTCCAGAAAAAACGTTGAGAACTTTTCTTTTTCTCCTCAAAAGATCTACAAAACTAGACTTTGCACGTCAAAAAATATAGATTAGGTCCGAAGTTATGAGCAAAAGAACATTATTATTAATAAACAAATTTAAAACCCGTCTTTATATTACTCCTAATTATGCCTTAAAATTCACAAATAACGTGTACGAAATCTGTAATCTGTAACTTAATGAATTTGCAAATTATGACGTCATAAACAAATTAATTGATTCTCGCCCTGTACGACATTGCGCATCACCCTCACTTATGCTGTTTATTTTGTTAGTAGATTCCACTGTTATAAGTCATGTGTCGTTATTATTTTTCAGAAATATGCAATTTCGCAACCGTGGGAATGATTATTAAAAACGGCCTTAGCTGTAAAATGCTCAATGAATTTTGCAATATATTATTACGTACATTGATACAGCATGAAAAAAGCTTTAATCTGAAAAGAGATTTGTCTAAATTCCTTGAAAGACGACAGAGTGACAAACCGTCAAAGTTTAAGGTTCATTGATCGCATATGTCATGTCATATAGTTAGAATATTTTTATTTTGTTAAAAAGAAATATTTTTATTTTGTTGCACTGTGTAATCGTCGCAGAGGCATAACTTTAACGTAATAAGAAGACTTATTGGTAAAAACAACAGTAATACAGCTGATATCAGCATTTCTCAGTAAATTGAGTAGAGATTTACCAGACCTTTTAAATGAGGTATGACTTGATAATAATAATGCCATTTGAAAAAATGTAAGGGGTATCTACAGTAGGGAAGGGGTGAATCTGACGTTTATCACAAAAGTTTCCCTCTCAGGTTAAAATCTAACGTGTTTCTGCATTTCTTTCTAATATCTGTCGCATTTCTGAAATATTAAGGGTGGGTCCTTTTCAAATGAACACAGTGTATTTTATTCCTTCACATGTTAGTCCAGTAAAAAAAGGTTGAAAAGAAGGCAAAGTGTACAATAATCCCGCCGGTCCATGAATTTTCCGTGAAGGGTAGGGTTTGACTAGTAATTGAACATTTAGAAATTTCACACACTTAATCGCCAATTTGGGGGGTATTCCCGGCCCCAAAGTTCCAAAAATTGGTTCCCCGGCAGTATCTCCTAAAATATGGCATTTAAAGAATTTTTATAGGAGAGAAAAATGAAGACCAGGTCATTATCTACAAAAATGGTTCTCATGATTTTTTTCGCAACATTAATATTTTTTGCAAAAAACGATGTTGAAATTGAAAAATCCAGAATTTTCAGGTTTCATGGATTTCTGAAAAACCACTAAACTCGAGGAATAAAATGAGGACACAACCAAAAACGAGAAATTCCCAGCTTTAAAATGACGTATCTTGGAAGACAATCCGATAATGTACAAACTTTTAGACAGTATTGATTGTTCAAAAATTTGGAAATGAAAACACCAAGGGACAAGAAAGATGGCCAATAAGACTTTCTGAGAATCAATAAAGACCTTTAAAGGACCCGTAATAAGAAAAAATCGAGAGTAAATGTCTATTATTAAGAAAAATATGAGTAGTTTCCCGACACTCGAAAAAAAGTTATTGCAAAATCTTTGACCCATTTTATAAATATGGAGGAAATATAAAAATGGGCCTTGAATCATTGGATATGATAGCTGGGAATTTCCTCTTTCATCTGAATTTTGAATCGTAAAAAAATATGCATTTTTACCCGAGATATTCAAAAATTTGTTCGCCCGGTCATGAGTAACTGCAAAAAACCCGCTCTTCCGACTCCGCTTGAGGGCCATTATCTCGAAAACTATCGAGATTTCGGCAAAAATCATAATGACCATTTTTGCAGATAATGACCTGATCTTCATTTTTTCTCTATATAAAAATTCTCTAAATACCATATTTGAGTAGATATTAGCGGAAAACCGATTTTTGGAACTTTGGGGACGGGAATACCCCCCAAAATGGCGATTAGGTGTGTGAAATTTCTGGATATTCAGTCAAACCCTACCTTTCACGGAAAATTCATGGACCGGCAGGTATAATCGCTCCTGGGACCCTTTATTTACTGGACTATGTACGTTCAAATAAATTTTATATTCCATTTTCGACATGTGATTTCACTATTTCTATAAATTTAAAACATGACATGGTCGTATTGGTTTTAAGTTATCTTTGGTATGCAACGAATGTCGTTTCTTACATAATTTTAAAACTATTTTAATGTTTATTTAGCATACAAACGACCGACCGATCATTGTAGCGCTTCTAATGAAAATAACCTTTGGTCTATGTGTTAATTTTCAAGTGAACAAAACTTTTTATCTTCATATTTGTGAAATCCGTGTTGTTCTAAATTTTATATTTACCTACAAATTTCATTTTTGCGATTTGCGATTATTTGGGCGATATAATATATTCCGGGTGCTCATATGGGCAGATTTTTCCCATGGAAACAGAAACAGACAGAAATATGAACCACCTTTAGCTACTTCTTCTTTCAGTTGGCATTTTAACGCTCATCGTAATCCCACCTTTAGCTTGAAACACAGATCACAGAACTAGCTGGTTTTGACATTTGACATGACATTCAGACAATTTTGTTCCGACATTTTTGATGGTTCTAAGCCACAGAGTTTTAGATGTTTCTGTTTTTTATTATGTATTTCCTTAGTATAAAAGGTACAATTTTTTTAAATTTATTTACATATTGATGTTTAATGTGTTTCGTTTTTGTTGCGTAGGCACTCATTAAAAAAAGTATCTTCGATCTTCCATTATTTCTGCTTATTTTTAATACCAACCTGTCGATTTCAAAATATTAGGATAGTGGTAACATTTAGGGTCCCTACATTTTTTATGTTGGTATATATTTAGATTGGCAGCAATTACAAGCATTGCCAACACAAATGTTGATTAGCTGTTAAAACTTTATTCGTGCCATCTAGGCAACAACAAAAATCAACAATTTAATGATTACATGGTAAAACAACTTATTTCGAAAGAGAAAAACATTTTGGGCGATTTATTGTTTGGCGTATTTTATTTTCATATAGTTGGCAACCCTGAGAGGGTAAAATTATGTTTGAAAGGAAATTTCACAATGTAATTGATGTACCGTGCAAATTTCCAATGAATCAAGTATTACAAAGTGTACAATGAATCCATTGTTTCGAATATTTCAATTACTCGTTTTGTAATTAAACGAAATTTCTATTAAATCGTTGACTACAGAAACTCTCTACCACTCGATCAGTTATTTTAGATATTTTTAATCGTATCTAACGATTTTTCACCCTCAAATTTTAGACAAACTCTAGAAATTTTGTTATTTTACTGGTACGGTCCTGCCTGCACCGTTTTTTTTTTATTTTCTGAGATCGCTGGACAAACGGTATTTTGTTTATGTAATTTAATGTATATAACAAGTTGTTGAAACAAAAACATATGTCACATATTATACCGTTTCTTCATAATAACGTCCACTTTTTGTGTAGTACAAGTACAGGAGGTGAACGTGTTTCACTGAGACTAACATTTACGAGATGTTTCAAGTTGAAATCAAAAGTTATACGACATAAAATACCGAGAAAAGTTGATTAAATTCACAAGTATTTCTCTGCTCTATTGTACTATAAGAGGCTTATATTGTAATGTTGTTTATATGGGACAAACATGAAGAATTGCTAGAGCAAGATATATGAAACATGTTACTTTGTATGTCAATTTTAAGACCAATATTGCATAGATATTTTAAAAATGGCTACTATTAACAGTATATATACAGAAACTGTCAAATAGGACTCCATGGTGTTCAAATCTAGCACTATTATGTGCTGTATCCTCATCCTTGTTATGTATGATTATTATAGATGATCTTAGATAGTGAATAAAGTTATTTGTCATATAATACTTGTCATGGTGGTAGTCACTTGTCATTTTTCAAAAAATTTGACAATTTTCAACAATTATTGACCATTTCTGACAGTTTTTTATAATTATTGACCATTTCTTCAAAATTTTTGACCATTTTTGACAATTATTGACCATTTTTTCAAAATTTTTGACAATTTTTGACCATTTTTTCAAATGTTAACAATTATTGATAATTTTGACAGTTTTCACAATTATTGATCATTTTTGACAATTTTTCAAAAATGTTGACTATTTTTCCAAATTTTAACAATTATTATTGACCATTTTTGACAGGTTCTGAAAATATTTGACCATTTTTGACAGGTTCTGACAATAATTGACCATATTTGACAATTTTTCAAAAATTTTGACCCTTTCTCAAAAAATTTGACAATTTTCAACAATTATTGTATAGTTTTTTATAATTATATAATTTTTGACCATTTTTCAAAATTTTAACAATTATTGATCATTTTTGACAATTATTGATAATTTTGACAGTTTTGACCATTTTAGACCATTTTTCCAAATTTTAACAATTATTTACCATTTTGACAGGTTCTGACAATAATTGACAATTTTTGACAATTTTTCGAAAAATTTGACAATTTTCAACAATTATTGACCATTTTTGACAGTTTTTTATAATTATTGACCATTTCTTCAAAATTTTTGACAATTTTTGACCATTTTTTCAAAATTTTGGCAATTTTTGACAATTATTGACCATTTTGACAGGTTCTGACAATAATTGACAATTTTTCGAAAAATTTGACCATTTTTCAAAAAATTTGACAATTTCCAACAATTATTGACCATTTTTGACAGTTTTTTATAATTATTGACCATTTCTTCAAAATTTTTGACAATTTTTGACCATTTTTTCAAAATTTTGACAATTTTTGACAATTATTGTCCATTTCTTCAAAATTTTTGACAATTTTTTTAAATGTTAACAATTATTGACCATTTTTGACAATTTTTCAAATATTTTGACAATTTACAACAATTTTTGACCATTTTGACAGGTTTTTAATAATTATCGACCATTTTTTCAAAATTTTGACAATTTTAGACCATTTTTCCAAATTTTAACAATTATTATTGACCATTTTTGACAGGTTCTGACAAGATTTGACCATTTTTGACAGGTTCTGACAATAATTGACCATTTTTGACAATTTTTCAAAAATTTTGACCCTTTTTCAAAAAATTTGACAATTTTCAACAATTATTGACCATTTTTGACAGTTTTTTATAATTATTGACCATTTTTTCAAAATTTTGACAATTTTTGACCATTTTTCAAAATTTTAACAATTATTGATCATTTTTGACAATTATTGATAATTTTGACAGTTTTGACCATTTTAGACCATTTTTCCAAATCTTAACAATTATTGACCATTTTTGACAGGTTCTGACAATAATTGACCATTTTTGACAATTTTTCGAAAAATTTGACTATTTTTCGCAAAATTTGACAATTTTCAACAATTATTAACCATTTTTGACAATTATTGTCTATTTCTTCAAAATTTTTGACAATTTTTTTAAATGTTAACAATTATTGACAGGTTCTGACAATAATTGACCATTTTTGACAATTTTTCAAAAAATTTGAAAAATTTACAACAATTATTGACCATTTTTGACATTTTTTTTATAATTATTGACCATTTCTTCCAAATTTTTGAAAATTTTTGACCATTTTTTCAAAATTTCGACAATTTTTGACAATTATTGTCCATTTCTTCAAAATTTTTGACAATTTTTTCAAATGTTAACAATTATTGACCATTTTTGACAGGTTCTGACAATAATTGACCATTTTTGACAATTTTTCAAAAATTTTGACAATTTACAACAATTTTTGACCATTTTGACAGTTTTTTAATAATTATCGACCATTTTTCAAAATTTTTACAATTTTTGACCATTTTTCAAAATTTTTACAATTTTTGATGATTTTTGACAGTTTCTGACAATTATTGACCATTTTTGACAGGTTCCGACAATAATTGACCATTTGTGACAATTTTTCAAAAATTTTGACAATTTTTGACAGTTTTTTTTATAATTATTGACCATTTTTTAAAATTTTGACAGCGGCATGCCTCTCTCTCTCTGCCCTAAACGTACACTATGGCCTCTCTCTCTCTTTCGAATGAGTCATCGCGTGACGAACGCTTTTTCGTAACATCACACGTTTCACGAGTTCACTATTCTTCCCAAAAGTCCTATGTCGTGCAATAAGAAGCAAGCTTCAAAAAAATGTCACTTTCGTAGTCAGTAGGCAATACACCATACCTATTATTGGTGCAAAAAGCTGCTTAGATCTGAATATATTGGGAAGAGTTCATAAGATTTATGCAAAGGATGATATTATAGAAGAATATAAAGATGTTTTCACAGGCAATGGAAAATTAAACGTAGAATATGACTTTAAATTGAGAGAAGGAGCAATACCTGTCAAATCAGCTACAAGAAGAATCCCTATTGCTATTAAAGATAAAGTTAAAGAAAAGCTAGATCGTTTGGAAATACTTGGATTAATAAAGAAGCAGATAGAGCCAACAGAATGGATCCATCCTATTGTTGTAGCCCAGAAACCGAATAGTACAGTAAAGGTCTGCATTGATCCCATAAACAAGAAAACTGTTCTTTCTGTAGATGCCAGTAAAAATGGTTTGGGAGCAGTAATAATGCAGGATAATAGACCAATAGCTTTTACCTCAACTTCTTTGAATGGAACACAAAGTAAATATAGCCAAATTGAAAAAGAGCTGTTAGCCATTTTGTATGGATGTAATAGCTTCCACTACTATTTATATGACGCAAAGTGGAAACAGACCACAAGCCTCTACTGTCTCTTGTCAAAAAACCTTTAGATAGTTTGTCTCCAAGACTGGAAAAAATGATGCTAAAACTATTAAAGTATAATTTTGAACTGGTTTTTGTACCTGGAAAACAACTTTCTGTGGCAGATGCGCTTTCAAGAGCGACGCTTAAACACTCTTCAGTCGATACATCAACTATAGATAACCAGATAACATTTAGGGCAGCAATTGTAGCTTCAACCAAGGCTATTGAAGAAATGAGAATTGCTACCTCAACGGACTACAGGCTTCAACAGGTGATCAAAGATCAAAGAAAGGACAATTCAAACTATAAAAGGCCTAATAGAGAAAGCAGCGAGAAGTGGTGGAAATGAATTCCAGAATTCTAGAATATAATCCAAAGGCATCCTTACCATCTCCATCAGAAATGCTAATGGAACGAAAACTCCGCAGTAAAAATATATGTTTAAAAGAGAATTAACATCCACTTTTCGAGACTGAAACTACTTATGAAAAGCTATTGGAGCAGCAAATAAAAATGAAAAAATATAATGATCAACATGCAAAGCAGTTGGAAGAATTTTTCAATTGAATGAAGATATATTTTATCAAGAAAGTCATAGAAATTGGAAGCCTGCAATAATTTTGACATAAATAAAACGGAAAATGGTTCAGTGTTGCGAAGAAACAGAATCTACTTGCGTCCAGATAATTCTCCTAATTTTCATGATGAGGATAAAGCTGAAGCGGTGACTGGAAGACTTCTAGGTGGAAGTAGCTGTAGTACCGATGAAAACAGCTCAATAGAAAAGGAATGCAGCGAAGGTCTAGAAGAAGATGTAGTTAAAACAAGAAGCGAACGATCCATAAAAAACCAAGGAGGTACTTTGATTAAAGGGGACATGTTATTTATGATTTTAGATACTGAATAAAGTTGGTTGTCAAATAATACTTGTCAATCTTGACATGTCCTGACGGTTCCAACTATCATCTTCCAAGCTTTTAGTACTTTTGGGACACCCAGTATATCGAACAAATTATTTTAAATATAATTACACGTCAAAAGTACTTGTTTCCGATAAGATATTTTGTCTGCCAGACGTACCTATTATATTAATTAAGTCAGTACTTTCACCAGACACATTTCAATACCAGTATGGTTAATGAAAGCGTATAAGCAAAAGTTGATTTATTATTTAAGCAATTATGCAATAATCGCAACTAAACTTGATATGGTTATTTAGAACGGATACCATTTAAAAATACTGTGTGAAATTTTATTCAGATCAAATCTAGACCGGTCTGGAACTGCCTACAAAAACTCTTAACCTTAGTAAACCATAATAGAGTAACTCTTAAGTGGTCCTGAACCAGTATTTGGAATATATACAACTCCTGCAAAGACACATCAGACCACGTGCCAAAGCAGGAACACTGTACTCTAGGGAAAGTACTGTTGAGCCAGATAACGGCTTCACATGAACGGTACAACCAAAAAAACAAAGAGTCTAAAGGCTGAGGCTGACTCACTGACATTTCTTGTTTATGAAATGATTTCGTTCATTTTCAATCCTGCAATTTGTATTGAAAGGTCTTTTCGAATTGATCGGGTACTACCATTTTCTTTAAGCATCTCTACACTTTCTTTTTGCGTCCTACATTAAATTCTAGCCTTAGATTCAACAAAGATAGTTTCTATTACATTTATTGGGATGTAACTTTGAGAGAAACTAGCTAAACATGTTGAAGAAGATGTAGATAAGAAGAACAAATAGATCAGAAGCATGAGAGTAAGAGTCGATTTGCTATCGGAAATTTTGTCCAACTGTGGATGCACCTACAGAAGCTTTTCTTACGAAGTTTTGTGATAAATTTGTAAAAAGAAGAGAAGAATGAGGTGTTCAGTTTCTAATGGTGTAGCATCGAGGATCTTTCGTCCTTCGAAGACGCCTGCATAAAAATAAATATTCCATAGTTCAGTGGCTCAGAAAACAATAAAATAAAAATTTCTCCGCTTCTCTGTTGGTTCCTTAAATAAAATTTTTTACAGACAAAAAAATTATGTTTACGAGGTCATAAATCATAGCTCAAGTAGCGCATACCATCATCACAATAACGCATTCTAACCGCTTCAATGCGTTCAGTAGTAAAATCAACACAATAATTTTTTTTCTGGGCCCTTAGTTGATATTCCTCTCGTGTGCGTCATCTTCAAAATTCCATTAAGTTTACCAGAATTGTTTCCTGTGTGAAGATTTTGTCATAGATAATCCAGTCTTGTTTTTCTTTTGGGTTACGGTGTTTTTTAAAACAGGTCCGTAGCGGCTTAAATGAAAAATGAAAGCGACAAATATCACTACAAAGTGTCAAAGCTACCATAACCCCCAAAAACGATAGTTACTTTGCGGCAACGTAGCGAATAGTTAATTAATTAACTAGAATGAACGAGGACGAATATTATGCGTAAAGTTATAAGCGATGTTGACAGTGCTGATATTTTACTAAATACTTATCTATCAGATATTTGGTTATAAATTATAAAAAAGAATATCGATATGAAAATTGCAGCAGATATTCTAAATTTGCTTTATTCATAATTTTTTTATAACTCCAAATTTTAGTTACAAAATCACCAATTTTTTTAATAATTATGTAATAAGGGCTGAAACAATCAATTTGTTAGTCAGCCTCCGTTTAATATTAATTGTATAGGGGGGAGTCCATTATTTCGTGAGGTGTTCAGGGGTGGGAGGGATCGAGCTGTATCTTACGTAATCTCACTTGAGGGAGAGGGGGGTCTTGGCAAATATCACGTAATTTTTAAACATGTAAAATTGCGTCAAAGTTAATTTAAATAAACATAAAAAACGTGTCTTGAATAAAATCTGACACCCAAAGCATAAATTTTGAAAAATCTCGCGTAAGATTAAGGGGGGGCAGGGGTCGAGAAAAATCTTACTACATCTCACCAAGGGGGGAGGGGGGATCAAAAAATCTTCAAAAATGCCTCATGTAATTAATGGACGCCCCCTAGTCTGGTAAAATTTTCAGCAGTTCTTCCTTTTTTTTTCTAGATATCGTTTGTAAAAGTGAATTAAAAATATTGCTTTTACACTTCTTACATTTATTTCGACTGTTTTCATCTCAAATTTGTAATTTGTCTACTTGGGTATCTGAGAATCTTTTCTTCCTCCCAAATACATTCCAATTTCTCATTTTCCTCCTCCTCTACACACTGGCATATCTTAATATCATCGTCTTTAACATAAAATCCATTGTACGAGTCAGAAATTTCTAATAAACGGATATTTTTTTATTAATTATCATAAAATACCAAAATCCCATTGACGCTTCATCTATTTCGATTGAATAATTGTTTTTTTTGTGTGAATTATATAAAAAATTTGCGGTTACACAAGTTCTTGAAACTGCCTACGTATTTGATGTTTAACCATCTTTCCAGTCGTTCCGAAAACCAGAAATATCAATATATTGACAAATCTAATTGAGAAAGTTAAACAGTGAGTCAGATTTCTTAATTTTGCGAGGTCACCCGGTCTATAATCACCTCGAAAGAAGTTTATTTATTATACAGTATGTCTGCCTACACTAATTTCAGCGCCTACTATTTGACATTTAACTCGAAAACAATTTTTTTGTTGTATTCTTATCCAAATTACAATTTTTTTTGCCACACCCTGTAAAATAATTAAATATACAACTTTACTATTTTCTTCGACTATAAAAGCCTTCAAACGCGTTTGTCTATACTTAAAATTTAATCAAACAAAGACGGTACCTTTTGGCCAACAAAATAAACACAAGGGTGGTACTTTAAAGGGCATGAAAGAATATTTGAACCATATTAAAAATAATTTTAGATATTTTTGTAAAATTAAATATTTGCTTGCTTATACAATGTTGCCACATCTTCAATTACGTCAAAGAAACATGTGATTATTTATAATTTAAATTAATTTTTTTTGCCACACCCTGTAAAATAACTTTGACTCCCTAATTAAATCTACAACTTTACTATTATCTTCGACTATAAAAGCATTCAAACACGTTTGTCTAAACTTATAATTTAATCAAACAAAGACGGTACTTTTTGGCCAATAAAATAAACACAAGGGTGGTACTTTCAAGGGGATGAAAGAATGTTTGAACCGTATTAAAAATTATTTTAGATATTTTTGGAAAATTTAATATTTGCTTGCTTATACAAAGTTGCCACATCTACAATTACGTCAAAGAAACATGTGATTATTTATAATTTAAATAAATTTTTTTTGCCACACCCTGTAAAATAACTTTGACTCTTTAATTAAATATACAGATTTACTCTTATCTTCGACTATAAAAGCCTTCAATCGCGTTTGACTATACTTAAAATTTAATCAAACAAAGACGGTACCTTTTTGCCAACAAAATAAACACAAGGGTGGTACTTTAAAGTGGATGAAAGAATGTTTGAACCGTATTAAAAATAATTTTAGATATTTTTGGAAAATTGAATATTTGCTTGCTTCTACAAAGTTGCCACATCTTCAATTGCGTCAAAGAGACGTGATTATTTATAATTTAAATTAAATTTTTTAGCCACACCCTGTAAAATAACTTTGACTCCTTAATTAAATATACAACTTTACTATTATCTTCGACTATAAAAGCATTCAAACGCGTTTATCCAAACTTATAATTTAATCAAACAAAGACGGTACCTTTTGGCCAACAAAATAAACACAAGGGTGGTACTTTCAAGGGGATGAAAGAATGTTTGAACCGTATTAAAAATAATTTTAGATTTTTTTGGAAAATTTAGTATTTGCTTGCTTATACAAAGTTGCCACATCTTCAATTAGGTCAAAGAAATATGTCATTATTTATAATTTAAATTAATTTTTTTTGCCACACCCTGTAATATAACTTTGACTCCCTAATTAAATATACAACTTTACTATTATCTTCGACTATAAAAGCCTTCAAACGCGTTTGTCCATACTTAAAATTTAATCAAACAAAGTCGGTACCTTTTGGCCAACAAAATAAACACAAGGGTGGTACTTTCAAGGGGATGAAAGAATGTTTGAACCGTATTAAAAATAATTTTAGATATTTTTGGAAAATTTAGTTTTTGCTTGCTTATACAAAGTTGCCACATCTTCAATTACGACAAAGAAACATGTGATTATTTATAATTTAAATTAATTTTTTTGCCACACCCTGTAATATAACTTTGACTCCCTAATTAAATATACAACTTTACTATTATCTTCGACTATAAAAGCCTTCAAACGCGTTTGTCTATACTTAAAATTTAATCAAACAAAGACGGTACCTTTTGGCCAACAAAATAAACACAAGGGTGGTACTTTAAAGGGGATGAAAGAATATTTGAACCGTATTAAAAATAATTTTAGATATTTTTGGAAAATTTAGTTTTTGCTTGCTTATACAAAGTTGCCACATCTTCAATTACGACAAAGAAACATGTGATTATTTATAATTTAAATTAATTTTTTTGCCACACCCTGTAATATAACTTTGACTCCCTAATTAAATATACAACTTTACTATTATCTTCGACTATAAAAGCCTTCAAACGCGTTTGTCCATACTTAAAATTTAATCAAACAAAGAAGGGACCTTTTGGCCAACAAAATAAACACAAGGGTGGTATTTTCAAGGGGATGAAAGAATGTTTGAACCGTATTAACAATAATTTTAGATATTTTCGGAAAATTTAGTATTTCCTTGCTTATACAAAGTTGCCACATCTTCAATTAGGTCAAAGAAATTTGTGATTATTTATAATTTAAATTAACTTTTTTGCCACACCCTGTAAAATAACTTTGACTTCCTAATTAAATATACAACTTTACCATTATCTTCGACTATAAAAGCCTTCAAACGCGTTTGTCCATACTTAAAATTTAATCAAACAAAGTCGGTACCTTTTGGCCAACAAAATAAACACAAGGGTGGTACTTTAAAGGGGATGAAAGAATATTTGAACCGTATTAAAAATAATCTTAGATATTTTTGGAAAATTTAGTATTTGCTTGCTTATACACAGTTGCCACATCTTTAATTACGTCAAAGAAACATGTGATTATTTATAATTTAAATTAATATTTTCAATTCCTTTCGAAACAAAATAAAGGTACGTTCTCGTTTATAAAAACATCTCGTGAGACTTTCTGACTAGTGTTTGCACTAGCCCAGTGCCCTTATCGCTGCTACAGGTAAGATTACAAAGAATTTAAAGTCACTTTTAATGATACAACACCGCGAAGTAAAAACTTTTGACTTGACGGTTCTGACTTGGTATAATTTATCAAATAACATGTCATGTTTTTTATGTTGATAGGACCACAAAAACAGAGACGGGATCTTGATATTCAGATATGTGCAGTTATGTAAACATTAAAATTTTAATGAATTGTTATTACTTTTATCAGGTTTTATACTTTTTTTATCTGGAAATTCTTTTTACGTACGTGACATTTCTTCATTTTCGAAAATCCAAGTTCCTTTCATCAAAAATATCTGTATCTGAGAATACTTCCACTTACAAGACGACATAGAAGAAGAATTTTATATAAACCAACTTTTCGTTCTGAGAAAACTTCCACTTGCAAGAAGAAATAGAAGAAGAATTAGAAGAAGAATTTTATATAAATCCAACTTTCCGTTCTGTTCTGAGAAAACTTCCACTTGCAAGAAGAAATAGAAGACAAATTAGAAGAATAATTTTATATAAATCCAACTTCTCGTTCTGAGACAATTTCCACTTGCAAGAAGAATTAGAAGAAGAATTTTATATAAATCCAACTTTCCGTTCTGTTCTGAGAAAACTTCCACTTGCAAGAAGAAATAGAAGACAAATTAGAAGAATAATTTTATATAAATCCAACTTCTCGTTCTGAGACAATTTCCACTTGCAAGAAGAATTAGAAGAAGAATTTTATATAAATCCAACTTTCCGTTCTGTTCTGAGAAAACTTCCACTTGCAAGAAGAAATAGAAGACAAATTAGAAGAATTTTATATAAATCCAACTTTCCGTTTCGATATTTTGTCTTTCTCGAATGAAACATTTCACAACTATTTTAAAAGGTTTTAACCCATTGAAACAAAAGAATGGATAATGTCTACCATCATATGGAGGAACTTTAATATTTTCGTTAGCCGCCTCTGCGTTAATGATACTCTTATATACAATAATAATCCTTAAAACCGCCATCAGTATAAAGAAGGGTATACTTATTGAGATATTTCATATCATTTATCTTTTGAAACGTCCATTTGGGAGGTACGAGAATAATAAATGACTTATTTAAATAATATTCAGTAAGATTGAAAATATACATAATTATGTTATGAAGGGAAAAAGTAATTTACTTAAAATATGTGTCAGCCGAAGAGATTAAGTTTTTTTTTGAAAATAGTGTCTTTGGGATAAAAAACATTTGGGTTTGACAGGGATCAATTGTAGATCATGAATAACAAGTATAGCTTCAAGAAAAATTTTAAAATCCATAACAGGCAAAGAGACCTCCAATCAATGCAGAAATGGCTTGTTACACAAATGGCTCAAAAACAATGGAAGGTGAATTCCAGGAAGAAGCTTCAGCGATACAGGAGATATATTAAGGCAAGACTTTAAAGAAAAGACAATTCTTGACAAGGAACTCTAGCATATAATGGGGGGATAATAAATCTGGAAAGATCGTAGTGGAAAGGCTATTAGAAGCACATATGTATCTGTAGAGAAGGGAGTGAGAGTTTAGACACACATCACTTATGCCACATGTGACCCATTGTACGTCCTCCCGAGGAGTTGTCCTCCTAGGTCATCGTCCACCCTGTCCTTTCCAGGAAAGTGGACAGGTCACTAGGAGACATCTTCTTTATATCGGCAGGTGTAGGCCAAGACTCACCGAACACACACTCTCTCATTGACTATAACTCCGGACTCTCGCATAAGACATGCCTGACAGTTTCGTCTTCCTGTTCACACATCCTGCATAGAGGTGTGACCACTAGCCCCATTGTATGGAGGTGTTTCATTAGCTTAGTTTCCTACTGTTAAACGTAGGTTTTTTCAGGTCATCACCAAATATTTCTTCGACTCCAGCTTCCCAGGGTCACCCAGGGAGATCTTGCATCTCTTGATTTCATCCCATCTCTTTAGGGATTGAGCAATTACCGCAATTACCGAAGTCGTCAGGTCGTAGGTGTCGCTGGGCCCTAAGAGTCTTAGTCCAGCCGCTTCCCTGGATAAAGAATCGGCAATGCGATTACCTTTATTTCTGTCGTGCCCTTTAACCCACTTCAGGATAATATTGTTATCTACCGAGGCGTTAGCTAAATCTTGATGGCACTCTAATACTAGTCCTGATGTAACACGTTGTCTGTGATAGGCTAATAGGGCTTGTCTGCTGTCAGTGCAGATTATTATGCTTTTGCCAGAAATTCCTTTTCTGGTTAGTTCTTTTGTGTTAATCGAGATACCATCCAGTTCTGTTTAAACCATGCTGGTATTTTTCCCCATTCCTCACTTAATTCTTAGGCTTAGTGATCTGGATCCTGAGCCTTTGGTTTTTGAGCCGTCTTTGTATATGCGTATTGCATTTGCAGCATCTGACTCCGTATTCTGTTTTAATAACATAATCTGTTCCAGTAAAAAAATCATTTATTTAAGATTATTAGTTAGAAGCAGTTAGTTACACCACTGGTTTTTTTATTTCGAACATTAACCTTTTCAGTTATATACTTGAGACGAAAGTTAAGAAAACAAGTCAACACTTTATTCATTTTCAATATTTGTTCTTAACATATTTGTTCGAACTGAAAACTTCGTCCTTGATTATCCACCTTAGAATTTAAAGTAAATATGCCTTTATTTACAAATTTCTAATGTTTCATATCAATACAAACGATGTGGATTTAATGGATTTCGTTAGTTGTTACTCTATAGTTAAATTCTTCTTTTGACTGATGAATCAAGCACGGAACGTTTATTTCCACTATTTACTCCACAACTATAGTTCATTTAAAAAGCCTTACCCACACCACTAAAAGTTACTAGATTAGTTACTAAAGAGCGTGTTTCGAAATAGTCGTGTTCAAAATCTATGAAATATGCCTTTATTAACTTGACGCGGAAACTAGCCTATCATAGATAACCCTTATGTACTGAAAATGATTCTTAACCCTCCGTCGGGCGCATATAATCTCACAGATTCATACCGATGAAATTTTAATGTATTTTATCCTTTACGCAGGCTAGCGGTCAGTGCGGCGGCGCAACTTATTCTAGCGTTGTGTGACTTGTGTATAGGAATGGAGAACTATCGATATTTATCGATAGTGCTATTTTTACTATCGATTATTATCGATAATTTTCGATAGTTTTACAATCCGTAACATCATTGTACGATTTTTGTCAAAATGTTAAAAATATATATTTATTTCAAAACATCGTATTAACTTTGTCAAAAATTGTCAGAAATTTTGGAAGATTGTCAAAAATGGTCAATAATTGTCAAAAACTGCCAAAAATAGTCAAAAGTTGTCAAAAACGGTCCATAATTATTAAAATTTTGAAAAATGGTCAATAATTGTCAAAAATTTTGGAAAAATGGTCAATTATTGTCAAAAACTGTCAAAAATGGTCAATCATTGTCAAAATTTTGGAAAATGGTCAAATCATTGTCAAAAACTGTAACAAATGGTCAATAACTGTCAAAAATTGTCAAATATTTTGAAAAATGGTCAATAATTGTCTAAAACTGATAATAATTGTCAAAAACTGTCAGGAATGATCAAAAATTTTGAAAAATGGTCAAAATTTTTGAAAAATGGTCAAAATTTTTGAAAAGTGGTCAATAATTGTAAAAACTGCCAAAAATAGTCAAAAGTTGTCAAAAATGGTCCATGATTATTAAAATTTTGAAAAATGGTCAATCATTGTCAAAAATTTAGGAAAAATGGTCAATTATTGTCAAAAACTGTCAAAAATGGTCAATCATTGTCAAAATTTTGAAAAATGGTCAATAATTGTCAAAAACTGTAACAAATGGTCAATAACTGTCCAAAATTGTCAAATATTTTGAAAAATGTTCATTAATTGTCTAAAATTGTTAATAATTGTCAAAAACTGTCAGGAATGATCAATAACTTTGAAAAATGGTCAAAATTTTTGAAAAGTGGTCAATAATTGTCAAAAACTGCCAAAAATAGTCAAAAGTTGTCAAAAATGGACCATAATTATTAAAATTTTGAAAAATGGTCAATAATTGTCAAAATTTTTGAAAAAATGGTCAATTATTTTCAAAAACTCTCAAAAATGGTCAATCATTGTCAAAATTTCGAAAAATGGTCAATAATTGTCAAAAACTGTAACAAATGGTCAATAATTGCCAAAAATTGTCAAATATTTTGAAAAATGGTCAATAATTGTCTAAAATTGTTAATAATTGTCAAAAACTGTCAGAAATGATCAATAATTTTGAAAAATGGTCGAAACTTTTGAAAAGTGGTCAATAATTGTCAAAAACTGTCAAAAATAGTCAATAATTGTCAGAAATAGTCCATAATTGTTAAGATTTTGAAAAATGGTGAATTATTGTCAAAAATTGTCAAAATTTTGAAAAATGGTAAATAATTGTCAAAAACTGTCAGAAATGATCAATAATTTTGAAAAATGGTTAATAATTTTGAAAAATGGTCAATAATTGTCAAAAATTGTCAGAAATTGGAAAAAAATGACGGATTTTTAGTACTTTTACAATTACAATTTTCTTTTCCAAAAATGAATTTTTTTCTTTTAAAATGTTCTATAAGCAATTGGGGGCTTTCTAACAAGAAAAAAATGCGTTACAAAATTCCGAGGGTCGCGAACATTACCGAATCCGACTTAGATTCTGACAGTTTAAAATAATGATTGTACTCATACGCAATACACACTCTTTCTCTCCCGTCTTTCTCTCTTTCTCTTCCTTCTCTCTCGCTCTCACATATCTCTCTCTTTCTTCCATATCTGTCTCTGCCATCTCTCTCCCTGTCTCCCATCTTTCTTTCTCTCTCCATTTCTCCCTTTCCTATTTCTCTCTTTCTCTCTCTCTCTCTCTCCCATCTTTCTCTCTATCTCCCATCTTTCTCGCTCTCTCCCATCATTCATTCTCTCTCCATCTCTCCCACTCCCATCTCTCTCTCATATATATATCTCTCTCTCCCTCTCTCTACTTTACTTCTCTCTCTCCCTCCCATCTCCCTCTCCCTCCCATCCATTTCTCTCCCATCTCTCTCCCTCCGATCCCTCTCTCTCTCTCTCATCTTTCTTTCTCTCTCTCTCATATTTCTCTCTCATCTCCCTCTCTCTGTCCCATTTTTTGATAGCATTTTTACTCCCATATCAGCTTTCAAAATATATTTATATTCTTCACCTAAACATCTCAACTATCGATAGTACCGAAAACTATCGATTTTTTTCGATAGTCAAAAATATCGATAGTTATCGATAAACCATCGATAGTTCTCCATTCCTACTTGTGTACATTCAACAGTAGCAATCGTGCTGTTCTAGTGTAAAGCTGTACGTTGCAGTGAGTGTTTTAATCTCACAGATTCATTGCGCCCGCTCGGTATATTTTCTGCATGAAAGAAATATAATACAGAAGTAAATAGTGTATTCATTTTTATTATCCAAATGTAAAAATTATATTATATTATGCTCACTTATGGTGTTTTTGTTTCTTACTAGAAACCTTGTGCAAGAATGGAGAGACGTAAAATACTATACAATCCAGACAACTCCGATTATGCCAAATCCTTTTTTTATTTGTTAATTAATATATGCTTTTGTATGTATTTTTATAAAATGTTGTTTATTAAAACAATACAATATTCTTCAGTTCAGTTTTTACTCTTAATTGAATTGCAACGAAAAAAATCTCACCCATGAATCTAAGAGATGCATTGCGCCCGATGGAGGGTTGAGATGAGATGTAAACAATCGCAGAAATTCAACAAACAGGAGTTCTGAAAAGAACTGTATTAACGAAATAGAGTGGAAAACTAAATAAAAATGATGAAATAACAAGGGAACGAAACAAATATATGTCAGAAGTCAATTATCACGAGATGTCAATGCTAAAATCGCTGTTGGAGTCGGGACATTAACGAAACTCGATGTTTTTGTTGGTCGAATGTTTGTCCCTTTAAAAAAAACGAAGAAGAGCGGGCTCTGTTTTATAGAAATGAAAGATCAACGTAGAAGTGATGTGGAACGATTAATCATAATATCAAACAATAAAAATAACTCATACCTATTTTTTTGCAGACGAATAATGACCGGTACACGTGCTTCGATCTTTGAATATTTGATTACATCGAAAAATTGATATCGGCATCTTTTCATATAATGTCAGTGAATTATTGCCAAATCAAATTACATTGTCTATTATTCATTATATCAATTTTTTTATTAAATGTCGACCTTGGCCTTACGGTGACTCTTCGGCGATCTATTGAAGATCTGATTGAAGAAGATGATTCTCAACAATACCGAATATCGCATAGATTGTTCGATGTACTTAAAATGTTCCTAATGAATAGAATAATCGATATGAAAGTAATTGTGAAGGAGCATCAAAAATTGTAAAGAATACTTCCTTGGTGTACTCCTCTTTGTAAAGTTAGGTTGAAAGTAACTGGGTATTTTTGTTAGTGTCAAATACTTCAAACTTACCAAAAGTTGACATTTACAACAGAGGAACCAAGACTCCTGCGATACAATGAGAAAAAGAAGATTTTCTAACCTAACTCTGTTAGTTTTGTTTTGATATGACAGAATACATTTTATTTTATGACCTTTTTTGTACTGTTCTTGAATGAAAATAATACCACATCATTTTGTGTAATGTATCACTAAACAAGACGTGAAATTCTGAAATATAGACGAAAACACAACATATGGTCCTTCGAGCCGGATCTTATATAAAACAAAACTAACAGGGTTAGGTTAGAAAATCTTCTTTTTCTCATTGTGTCGCAGGAGTCTTGGTTCCTTTGTTGTAAATGTCAACTTTTGGTGAGTTTGAAGTGTTTGACACTAACAGTCCTATTAGTTTTTGGGATATAGGATGTTACAGTTGTAAAGAAGCGGTTTTTCAGAAGTAATATTTCGCTTGGAAAAACTTTTATGTACGACTGTTAATTCGTACCCACGAGGCATTAATTTTAGGCAAATTTTAGATCCAACATATTGAATCAAGATTTAAACAAATTAAATTGTTTTATTTCATCACGAATCAAGAAATATTTAAAATTAAATTCTTAGTTTTCTAAAATGTTCTGAAAAGCATTGTGAAATGATTCCAGACGATTTACTTGGTTTATTGGTAGATTCTTGATTGTTAAAAATAAAACAATTGCATGAAATAATAACCTTTGTAAGAATGTCAAGGAATTCGAAGCAGACATAAATTCACCCGTCAATTACACAACGATTTCTCGTCATAAAATTAATTTCACCTCTACACAATAAACGATTAAACCGAAGCTTTTAATTTTCAAACAATTTTCACAAAAATTACATTTCAGCAAACAAAAAGAGGGTCATGTCTATGATAATCGTAGACGATCCTTTCGTTAAACCGAAAGTGCTAGGAGTGACACACATGTTTTCTTCTTTAAGAAAAATATACACAGTGTTACAACTTAAGATCACAATTTAAATTCATGTTAAATTATTTATTGTATGTCCAACACTTACACCTATCTAATTACGACTTGTATTTGTATAGTGAGTGTTATTGTGAAAGGTTGACCTGGTTTCGGTTTCTTGAAAGTCTACCAGTTACTCGTAAGATGACGGGTTATGTTTCTTATAATATGGTGACAATTAAAAGCTGGCTTATATAAAATTATTTGTTTATAATGCTCGATTTAAAGGGAGAAATGTAAAAATATAATTGGGTTTCGATTAGGCTTAAAATGTTTGTAGCATTGAACTGGAATATATATTTCCTATGGAAAAAATAGACAAAAATAAACTTCTTTTGAGAAGGAAAACAAATGACAAGAATCAATAATAGAACGCAAATAGATTGTAAATGGAGAAGTTCAAAAACTAAGGGAAATATTAAAAAAAAAGTGAGCTTGCTTCTTATGAACAATAGAATGCGAGGTTGGGAAAACCATCAGTTTGTGCAAGAAGAAGCTGATAGATTGTGTCGTGATGGTATTAGAATATCCGAGAAGCAGATAGAATCTGAAATACAAAATATTGCTAATCCAAATAGTGCTCGAACGATTCATGAATGTCAAGGAGATACTTTTGATCAAGTTATTTACAAGTACAGCAAAAATCAGCCATTACATTTTGTCTACTTGGCGTTATCACGCGTTATCACAATTTTTATAATTAATCGCCATTTTTTCAAAATTTCAACATTTTCCAAAAATTTTACAATTATTGACCAGTTTTTCAAAATTTTGACAATTATTGACCATTTTTGACAATTTTTCAAAAGTTTTAACCATTTTTCGAAAATTTTGACAATTTTTAAAATTTATTCACTATTTTTGACGGTTTTTCATGATCATTGACCATTTTTTCAAAATTTTGACAATTTTTGACCATTTTTCAAAGTTTTAACAATTATTGACCATTTTTTTTAATATTTAACAATTTTTGACCATTTTTGACAGGTTCTGACAATTATTGACAGTATTTCAAAAATTCAGACCATTTTTAACAATTTTTGACCATTTTTGACAGTTTTTTATAATTATTGACCATTTTTTCAAAATTTTGACAATTATTGACCATCTTTGACAATTTTTCAAAAATTTCGACAATCATTGACCATTTTCTTAAATATTTAACAATTTTTCACCATTATTGACAATTCTTGACGATTTTTGATTGGTTTTGACAATTATTGACCGTCTTTGACAATTATCGACCATTTTCGACAATTTTTCAAAAATTTTAACCATTTTCTAAAATTTTTGACAATTATTGACCATTTTTTCGAAATTTTTATAAATATTGACCATTTTTGACAGTTTTTGACCATTTTTAAAAATTTTAACAATTATTAACCATTTTTTAACAATGTTTGACAATTTTAGAGCACTTTTGACAGGTTCTGACAATTATTGACCATTTTTGACAATTTTTCAAAAGTTTTAACCATTTTTCAAAAATTTTGACAATTTTTAAAATTTATTCACTATTTTTGACGTTTTTTCATGATCATTGACCATTTTTTCAGAATTTTGACAATTTTTGACCATTTTTCAAAGTTTTAACAATTATTGACCATTTTTGACCATTTTTCTAAATATTTAACAATTTTTGACCATTTTTGACAGGCTCTGACAATTATTGACAGTATTTCAAAAATTCAGACCATTTTTAACAATTATTGACCATTTTTGACAGTTTTTTATAATTATTGACCATTTTTTCAAAATTTTGACAACTTTTGACCATTATTCAAAATTTTAACAATTATTGACCAACTTTGACAATTTTTCAAAAATTTCGACAATCATTGACCATTTTCTTAAATATTCAACAATTTTTCACCATTATTGACAATTCTTGACGATTTTTGATTGGTTTTGACAATTATTGACCGTCTTTGACAATTATCGACCATTTTCGACAATTTTTCAAAAATTTCAACCGTTTTCTAAAAATTTTGACAATTATTGACCATTTTTTCAAAATTTTTATAAATATTGATCATTTTTGACAGTTTTTGACCATTTTTCAAAATTTTAACAATTATTGACCATTTTTTAACAATGTTTGACAATTTTAGAGCACTTTTGACAGGTTCTGACAATTATTGACCATTTTTCAAAAATTTTGACCGTTTTCTAAAATTTTTGACAATTATTGACCAATTTTTCAAAATTTTTATAACCATTGACCATTTTTGACAGTTTTTGACTATTTTGGAGCACTTTTGACAGGTTCTGACAATTATTGACCATTTTTAACAATTATTGACCATTTTTGACAGTTTTCTTATAATTATTGACCATTTTTTCAAAATTTTGACAATTTTTGACCATAATTCAAAATTTTAACAATTATTGACCATTTTTGACAATTTTTCAAAAATTTTGACAATCATTGACCATTTTTTTACATATTTAACAATTTTCTACCATTTTTGACAGTTATTGACGATTTTTGATTGGTTTTGACAAATATTGACCGTCTTTGATAATTATTGACCATTTTTCAAAATTTTTGACAATTTTTGACCATATTCCAAAATTTTTGACAATTTTTCAAAATTTTTAACATATTTAGCAATTATTAACCATTTTTTCAAAATTTTGTCAGTTTTTGACCATTTTTGACAATTATTGTCCATTTTTGACAATTTTTCAAAAATTTTGACAATCATTGACCATTTTTTTAAATATTTAACAATTTTTTACCATTTTTGACAATTATTGACGATTTTTGATTGGTTTTGACAAATATTGACCGTCTTTGACCATTATTGACCATTTTTCAAAATTTTTGACAATTTTTGACCATATTTCAAAATGTTTGACAATTTTTCAAAAATTTTAACATATTTGGCAATTATTAACCATTTTTTCAAAATTTTCTCCATTTTTGACCATTTTTGATAGTTTTTGACAATTATTGACCATTTTTGACAATTTTACGGCTGAGGAAGAGAGGGGAGAGAGTTAGCGCAGCGGGCGGCAAACGGCAAATTAAAAATCTCTTATGACGTTTTACACGCGTTATAGATTTGTTTGGAAAAGTTGATAGGAGGAGCCTTCTGATGTGATGTCAGAGCTTAGACAGTCCATTGAGTTAGTTCGAAGGGCGTGGTAATTATGGTTTTCGAACGACGTTGCCGGCTTGAAGGAAACCCATAACATTTTTGGAAAAGTGTTCATCTTTTAATATTCAGAAATTGAAAAAATAATCTACTTAATTACAGTTACCTGTAAATAATTGTCATATAAGTAAAGCGTGATCTAAAGACGTCAAAAAATAATAGTTCAATACTAAAGCGTTTAATAGTATTGAACTATTATTTTTTGAAAAAATAATGTTAATAGACCAAATCCCGTGAAACAAGCACATTAAAGAACTAACGTTTAATCATTTTTGACACATTATAATAATAATAATAGGGCTCCACTCGAGACGAGAGTGGGCGAGAGTATCAAAAATCTCGTCTCGATCTCGTCAATTCCGAAAAAAATTGAGTCTCGTTCAAGTCAAGGCTTAGAGACCTCGGCACCTCAGCCTTTAGGCTTTTTGGGCTTTTGGTTGTACCGTTTATGTGAAGAAGTCAGTAGCCCTTATCAGGCTCAACAGTCTTTTCACTAGGTCCTTCTTGGAGAAATCCTCCCTTGGATACTCTAGTCCTAGGAGTATATATCTTCAATGAGACAGTGCTTCACATTCGAAGATAATGTGAGAGGCTTTTTCCTCCTCTTCCATAGGTTCCTCCCGATATGGAACTGTGAAATACAACAAGATAACTTTGATGTGAGCTCCAGTACGCTGCAGCATCGAAAAAGCTGATGAACCAACCAGAGAGGGCTCATCGAATATATATGTTGGCCCAGAATCTACACAATTTGTCGATGTGGAAAAAAATAGAAGAAAAAATAGAATGCCAGACATTAGACCACAAATGGCAGGCAATATTCGGGAAGCCTAAGGTAGCTCTCGAAGATTACGACCCACTGGTGAATAGCCTGTACAGACTGGTACAGAGGACTGGAGTTATGGAGTGGGTGTTGTAGAACTAAGCCCAGTAGGCACAAAAAGCCTAATTGGATGAGGTGTAGCTGGCGATAGGAGCAAAAAAAATATTGTGATTGGTATTTTGATCGATAAATCTTGATCAAAACCCAAATTTTATTATTTTGGTCTTTCAACGTACGAAAATTGTTAAAAGATAGCAACTTTATTTAAAGATCACTGGTTTCAAAGATTTTCATTGTATATCTCTTGTATCTGGTAATAAATTTAATCACATATTTACTGATTTATATTTTGTAATATACGTTAATAAATACAATAAACCAAATGATATTCCCTCCTTTTAAGGCGCACATAATCTCTAAAAAGGTAATAATATTTCATATCTGATCCTACATAAGACCAATAAGTTTACCAGCATGATTTGTATGAAGTCCATATTTCACTAGATGTAATACAGAAAATGATATACGCGTTTAAATAAGCTTAATTATCATTCCATTACAAACAAACCTATCGCATTTTGAATAAAATTAAAACGTTTCCAGGACATATATATTTTTTAATGTCTTGTCAGGTTGTTATTTTGCAAAAATCAGCCTATTTTGATATACATAAACACCCTAGGGCGTTAAGATATCTTCAACATTTGTTTGATAAATATTAAGTTGTTTCACGGAAAATCGGAAAATTTATATTCTGACTGTTTTTAAAAGGTTAGGTTTAAAATTAGCCAAAGTAAAAGTATATGCCTTTTACAATATTGCTTAATACAGGGTGTCCCTTGTTGTCTTATCATATACATATGTCACAACAAAACTCATTTCAAATTTAACAGTGAAAACCGCGTCTCATTGTTTAGAACCATTTTTGTTGTAGATTAAAATATCATGTTGTCGGTAGATATTTTTCTTCTTTTCGCTGCTTTCTATTCGGTTCTTATTATGTTAATTGTCTCTTTACGCAACTATTTAAATTTTTTTTTACTTTAACCTTGTTTGTTATTCAATATTTCTATATATTATGATTCAATAGAGATTTGAAGGATTTGTATCCCACGTAAATGGTTGTTTTTCTCATTAAACGTCATTTGGGTGGTTCCCAAGAACTCTTTTGTTACAGTTAGCTAATAATAATAACGTACGACCAAAAATTAATTTAAAAAATATCAAAAATTGGTTGGTGGCATGTTATTACTGGTAAAATATGTATAAAACATCGGAATGGATCTAATGAAAAAACGATATTAATAATAAGAATATCGGTAGCTTGGGAAGGAATGTTTAGAAAGTGAAAAATACATTTTTAATTGTAGATGTCATTACCATCTGTAAATATATTTATTTATTCTTTGTTTACATGAATTTTTGTAGTAAAAATTCCACTATTTTGGAAATATATAGGATGGCCATTTCAGATGAGATATCGGTAACAATACAAGACCAGTAGACTGGGATAAGAGTTGTCTATTTTAAGGAGCAACAATATCGTATTGACAAATTTAAAATATCATGAGCCTTATTCGTAATATCATTCAAAAACTAAAATTCTGCACTTTTTAAATTATTTTTGTTGTTAATTATTATAGGAAATTAAACCACAATCAATAAAATATTGTGGCTAAATTTCCCATAATCAATAACAAAAAGAATAATGAATACACCACAAGGAACATACAGAAGATATTTCTTAATTATGCCAAAATTTTTTGTTTTCAAAATTATCAAAAAATTGTATTTAACTTATCTTCTCTTATTAGGATTAGGCTACGAGAAAACGTCACCGCAATGTATGTACAACGTTTTGTTTTCACCCCTTCATTTTTTAAATACGGAGCTGAATTTTTCAATTTTTATCACTAGTTATGGAAAGAGAAAACGAGGGATAACATAAACTTTGAAGAAATGGATGCAATAGTAATAACGGCTTATGAAATGGGGAAAGTAAAGAAAAAAGGAAGGAAAATACAACAATACTGGTGGAATGAGGTTTTGGAGTCTTTAAGGGCAGAGTGTAAAAGGCTAAGAAGACGTCACACGAGGGGGGGAGGGAAAGAAGATGGGAAGAATACCAGACGGCAAGAAAATAATTGAGGAAGTCTGACGAGGGAGGCGCCAGACTATTTTGTACGCATGCTGAAGGGGTTAATGTAAAAAAAAGGTGAGCGCTCGTCGGACAACCGACAGAAGCTTGCTTCTTATCCACAATAGAATGCGAGGTTGGGAAAACCATCAATAAAAATACGCGCAATAGAATGCGATGTTGGGAATTACATTAGGCCTAGTACGTTCTACTAAGCTTTATTTTATATTTTATTGACCATTTTTTCGAAATTTTGTCAATTTTTCATAATTATTGACCATTTTTCCAAAATTTTTGACAATTTTTGACCATTTTCCAAAATTTTAACGATTATTGACTATTTTTGACCATTTTTACAAAATTTCTGATAATTTTTGACCATTTTTTCAAATTTTAACAATTATTGACCATTTTTGACAATTATTGATCATTTTTGACAATTTTTCAAAAGTTTTGACCATTTTAGACTATTTTTTCAAATTTCAACAGTTATTGACCATTTTTGACAATTTTTGAGCATTTTTGACAGGTTCTGACAATTATTGACCATTTTTGACAATTTTACAAAAACTTTGTCCATTTTTCAAAAATTTTGACAATTATTGACCATTTTTGGCAGTTTTTTATAATTATTGACCATTTTTCCAAAATTTTGACAATTTTTGACCATTTTTCAAAATTTTAACAATTATTGACCATTTTTGACAGTTTCTGACAATTATTGACCATTTTTGTAAATTTTTCAAAAATTTTGACAATTTTCAACAATTATTGATAATTTTTTTTTAATTTCAAAAATTTTTGACCATTTTTGAAAACTTTCAAAAATTTTGACAATTATTGTAAATTTTTCGAAATATCTAACAATTTTTGATCATTTTTTAAAATATTTAACAATTTTTAAAAATTATTGACCATTTTTAACAGTCTTCTCATAGACGAAACAGTCAAGAAAACTACCGCGAAGGTGACGGCTCTGGGGAAAATACTCCCAAACATAGAAGGTCCGGCGGCAGAGAAAAGAAGGTTGCTGTGGGAAAAAGTTCAATCCACCTTCCTATATGGTGCACCTATTTGGGGCGGGATGATGGAATTCGCCAAATATGAGAATATGGTGAACAGCTTGCAGAAGAGAATGCTGCTCAGGGTTATCTCGGGGTATCGAACCATCTCATCAGAAGCGGTGCAAGTCATAGCGGGGATACCGCCAATGGTATGGGAGAGGAAAGAAATCCATAAAAGGGGTAGGGAACACAAGAGGGAAATAGAAAGGGAGGTGAGGGCCAAATGGCAAAACAGATGGGACGTTGGAGAAAAAGGAAAATGGACAAGGTCTCTGATAGGAAGACTGGAAAGCTGGATTCTCTGTATCTACAGAAGGCTGGACTACTTCGTTACGCAGGCATTGTCCAGATATGGCTCTTTTAGGGCTTTTACCAAAAAAATAGGTAAGACAGAAGATGGCACCTTTATCTACTGTGGAGGCAGAGATGATGTGGAGCACACCATTTTTAGCTGCCAGAGGTGGGACGCAAACAGTCTGCATATGGACAGAGAGATCGGACTAAAGGTCAAATATGATAGAGCTGATGACGATGAGCAAGGAAAATTGGGATGTCATACGGAATTTCATAAGAGATGGCGGAGAAAGTTTTCGACTCTGAAGTTATGCCCCCATGGGTGGTTCCATGGTCGAGACGGTAGTGCGGTCGTCCTTGGTTGAGGCCCCTCAATATGCTACTTGGATGTTTTGCGTGCGAGATATCCAAGTGGGATTGAGGACCTCTCCGGGGACATCCTCACACCTCCTGGGAAAGATAGAACAAGTACCCGGAGCCTGTGAGCAGGTGTAAAACTGTTTCCATCATAAAATTTGACTGATTATTTAGACAGCAGTACCTACATATAATTTGACGTTTGATGATGAAAGTTCATCGGTAGTATTCATAATTTTTTGGTTAACGCCAAAATTAGTTTTTCAACATTAGAAAACATCAATTTTGGATCCCTGATAACTTAAAATAATTAAAACCTAGTCATTATCCATTTTGGTTATTGATATTTCGAATTACGATTTCCTGTGTTTTTACAAAGTTTGAATATTTAACAGGTCAAAGACTTTCTCACACTTCATTCAATATTGGTTTTACAATATTTGCACAACAAAAACACTGAACAAATTTTTATTATTTTTTATTTTCGAAAATCAACAAAGTTAAAAACTATTTTTTTCAATACATTAAACATCGATCAATGATTTCAATCTTATAAAAGAACCGCAAGTTAACGATAAAATGTCGGTAGCACCGGTTAGGAACCGCGGGTTCGGTACCCCCACAGCAACGGTACTTTCGGCTAACCAAATTGTCATCTATGATGTCACTTTTGGACGTTTACTTGTAAAACTGGTTAAAGTGCGACTCGTCATAAAGGAAGTCTGCCTTGTTTTTGATTCTCTTTTCCAAAAAAGGCCACGTCATTGTAAATTTTAACTTTAAGGTCTAATCTACCTTTATTTTCAAAAAAATTTTTAAATAAAATAATTATTGCTTTTGTAATGAAAACCAAAAAAACATGCTTCGCTGTGACAAAATTACAATTTTGAAGTACATTTCGTGGCCTTCTTAGAGGATAATCCTGTGGAATTAACCTTTAAAAACCATTCCCACCAATAAAAATGTCTATATGTCACTTCTGAAGCTTGTCTAATCTTATACTGTCAAAAATACGTCAGTCTTGAACTACTCTTGAAAACCCTGTATTTCACAAAAAACCATTCAAAGCGTCTAGGGAATCAAAACTATTTGTTAGTAAGTGGGATTATAACAAAATAAACCTTTGGTAGGAACGGTAGAGCAAAGTATGATGTATGGTGGGTAGGTGTGGGGTGAAAAAGCGGGGGGTGAATGCGAGAGTTAGGTCACTCCTGCGGGTGCAGAGAGGGATACTCCTGAGGGTGGTGCAGGGACAGTGGACGTGATGGCTAGAGCCAAGAACAAAAACTGGAGGGGTGCGACCAGAAAGGAGGTACAGGAATGGATGGAGGATAGAGGAGAGAGAGGAGAGAGAGGAGAGAGAGGAGAGAGAGGAGAGAGAGGAGAGAGAGGAGAGAGAGGAGAGAGAGGAGGAGAGAGAGAGAGAGAGGAGAGAGAGGAGAGAGAGGAGAGAGAGGAGAGAGAGGAGAGAGAGGAGAGAGAGGAGAGAGAGGAGAGAGAGGAGAGAGAGGAGAGAGAGGAGAGAGAGGAGAGCGAGGAGAGAGAGGAGAGAGGGGAGAGAGAGAGGAGAGAGAGGAGAGAGGGGAGAGAAACGAAAGAGAGGAGAGAGAGGAGAGAGAGATTGGATGAACCGGAAATTCGGGGATGTGAACTACTTCTTGGACATGGGTCGAGAGTAGGGTACCGCCACAAGATTGGAAAAAGAGAGACTGGAGAGTGCGAGGTGTGAAGTGGAGGAAGATATGGGGCATGTGTTTAGATGCTGGAAGAACGAAGAAGTGCTGAAGAAGTTGGAGAGGAAACTAGGGGAGGCGGTGTATTGGGAGAACATTGTGGAGATAATGTTGAGGGAGGGGAGGAATGGATGTAGGTAAATGGCATAGTGGAGAGCATGATTAGAGGGAGAGAAGGTGTGAGGAGTATGTAGGAGCGCCAAAAGAAGCGATTGCGAGTAGGAGAGATTTGATGGACCGGAAATTCGAGGAGGTGAACTACTTCTTGACACAGGTGCTCACTGGACATGGTCCGAGAGAAGGGTACCTCCACAAGATTAGGAAAAGAGAGACTGGGGTGTGCAAGAGGTGTGAAGTGGAGGATGATGTGGGGCATGTGGTTAGATGCTGGAGGAACGAGGAAGTGCTGTAGAAGTTGGAGAGGAAACTAGGCGAGGCGGTGTATTGGGAGAACATGGTGGAGATAATGTTGAGGGGGGAGGAGGAATGGATGGAGGTAAGTGCCGTAGTGGAGAGTATGAATAGGATGAGAGAAGGATTCGATATGGCATGAGAGGTAGGGAGAAGACGACGGTGGGAGCTGAGAGTGTGCGAGGGGTCGCCACCCGTCTCGAAGTATGCTATGGTAGTGATTCCGAGTCGGGGGTAAAGGCGAGTTTGGGGTGGGTTTGGTTGGTAGGCATCCCCTTGGGGATGAGTCCAATACTGTTTGGGTCATATATAAATTTCTGTTTTTCGAAATGTACGTAATGTTTTTGACATTTCACCAATTTTTATTTTCACACTTTGGTAATTCAATCTAAAATGCACACTTAATATTTAATGGAAGCTAGAAATAATAGGACCTTACTATATAATCAAACCTCTATTAATATTACGCAGTTAATTATAAGCAATAGTGAAATAATAACTTGATTTTACAGTTAGACTAATATCGGGAGTGTTTCGTAAGTTTAGAATTGAAATTATTTTTTATAAATCATCATTAACTGTTAGTGTTTTATGTCCATTTTATTTATGATCGTCTGCTGTGCTAGAAAAACGGAGATTTTTTGAATTGACAAAAAAACTATAATTTATAGACGTTGTTAGCGGATTTTTGCAATTTTTTATTATTTAGATGACCCTAAATTAGTTTTTAACGAAAAATTTTCAAATTATTAGCCATAATTTTGGTTAATTTGATCTTAAGAACTTGTAAACATTCATTGGGCTCATAAAAATAAATATTTAAACAGACACTAAAAATATGCTTACTGTGACACATTTTTTGTCAATTTTCTGGAAAACGACAACTGATTTTTTCCAAATTTTTTTCCGTTTAATCCCAAAGCCTAAGTTATAATTTACCATATAAATAATATCTTGAAAAAAATTATTTCGTGAGATATATCGCTTTGTAGTTAAAATTATTTAATAAAAATAGCAAAAAAGGTTTCTTTTGTAAAAAAAATTTGAACTAACAAAAAATAATTTGATTTTCATGTATTAGAACTGATTATCTTTGGTATTTTGCTAGCATATGTTCCAGTTCGGAGTCAAGTATAGAGAGAAAGTAATGGTTACGTCAAAGATTTTGCAAGTCGATTTCAAGAACATTCGGACCGTTGTAAACTGGACTTGTTCGTGAACTAGTACATCACCTTTTATTTTTATTCCATTTTTTCTCTTTTATTTGATTGTCTCTTAACGTAAAAACAATATTTTTTTTCGTTCAAACCAATTAAAATGTTCTTATAACTTATTTATTATATCATTAAAATATAATTTCATTATAATGATTGTATTACGAATCAATTTTACGGTATTTCGAACATACAATAATTCTAAGGATATATCGACTTTTCGAATAAACAACGAAAAAGCCGAGGGAAACTTTAATGTTGGCATCTCTTAAATCTCTAACTGCTGTTGGTAATAGTTGTTGTCAAATGTCATGTTATTTGTCGTTTGATTTGCGAACCACAGAACTAAATACTATATCTATGGTTTGAACCATCGAAATAGATGAATAAAAGTGCGAAAAATGAAATGATATTTAGGGAAAACCTCCTTACCAGCTCGTATGCTTTTATACGGCAAGGTCTCTATGATTGAAAAAATAACGATGAATTAACGTTTTTTTTTTTAGTAAATCGGTAAACGGCAATAATAACAAATTACACAGAAGATGAATTTTAATTGTGCATTATAAAAATTGCGGTTTCTACAGCGTAAATTTTAGATCCGGCAGTTAATTTTTATTAATTCGTTGAAAGTAGGTAGGTAGGATTTCATTATTTTACTGTTATTGAATATAAAAAAAGTATTTTGAAGCCATAAATATACATTGGAAGGAGCAAATGTAATCACAGAATTTTATATTCAAGAGAATGGTACTAGTTTTTTTTCAGTCCTTACTTCGACGACTTATAAAACGAAAATCTTTTCGGTTAAGGTATTATTACATTTTCTCCTAGTAGATTCTCAATTTTCTAGCTTTTACGATCTTTGGAAGTTGAAAGTGTTTCTTATAAACCCCTTCCCTAAATATTTTTCAGTAATGAAGAGGCTGGTAAGCTTGCAAGAAAGACCACAGCCTTGAGCACCAGTTTTTGACACATTTTACATAAAAAATATCAAAGACGAATTCTCAAGAACGTGCTCAACATTTTAATATTTCAAAACTTTTCATCATACAATCAAATAACTCATTGTATTTTTTTTCACGCAATTATCCATCTCATTCAAATCAGCAAATTATACAAATGGGACAAACCGTAAGAAATTTAAAAAAGAATTAGGGTGTACCTGACCTTTACATGCCTTCTTTAGGGAGGTCTATTAAAACAACATTTAGCATTGTTTTAACTGTATTAACATTCTCATTGTCGTCATATTTTCGTGTGGGATGTGTGGGAAGATGTAGAAGGACAGTATTTACTTTCGATCTATCCCATAACAGATGCTAATTGGTTTTCGTTTACTACCGAGTCCTGAGGAATAACGGTGCTTTTTTATTAAATTTTTTTTAATATTTGCTTTAACTATTAACGAATACTTTTAAGAACATTAAGGTAAGTAAAGCTGATAAAATGTAAGATGAAAGTCAACGGTATAAATAAGAAAGATATAAGTGGGAAAGAAACATCCTGAGAAAACTATGAAAATTACAATGACAAGTGGAAAAATGGATTGCAAGAGGAACCAAAAATCATTCTACTGAACACAACAAAATAAAGAACAAGAATGGTGAAATATTAACAGAAGAAAGAGAAATTATGGAGAGATGAAAGGAGTGTCAGCACAAAGTACTTAATGATACACCAATGCTGGAAGAACCCATAGAGGACAATAGCGGAGAAGACGACAATATTAACGAAGTAAAAGATAACGAAGAATTAGAATTAGAAGCTTTTTGACGCAGTCCCAAGACAGCAACTATGGAAAGAACTTACAGTGGAAATTATTAAAAATATGGGCCAAAAAGGATTAGATACGGTGCTGCATGTAAACAACAGAGCATAGGAAGAAGAATCCTTGCAGCAGGTTGGGAAAAAAAACCCTAAGCACTGCAATAACTACTGAGGTAACTCATCATTAAGTACAACAATGAAAATACTGGAAAATATAATAAAAAGTGCATAAAGAATAAAGAACGGAAAGAATCAATTTTAACTAAATTTTTGGACCCCGAGAAAGCTTTTGACGCAGTCCCAAGAAAACAACTATGGAAATAACTTACAGAGATATCACAAACATTCAGTACAAATACAAGGCTAAGTCGAGAAGGAGTAAAGGAGACATGAACTGGAAAGAGGTAGCACAATTGGAGAATGAAAGTCGACGTCTATTTTTCAGCTACGAAGGGCGATTTGAATTTAAATTGATGAAATTAACTTTTAAAACAATTTTGCGAATCCTTTGAATGGGGGAAAAATGAATAACGATATTAAACGGGTTTTGTGTAAGAACGATTTTAGATTAAATAGAAAGTTTTTCGATAGCAGTTGATTTATTTAGCGAACACACACGAAAAGTCAATTAAATAGATGGGTTGCAACAAATAAAAAGTATTCCGAAGATGGTCATTTATAGAGAATGGGTCGTTATTTCAAATAATGCTTGTTAAGCGTGAGATAGTCCGGCATTGAAGAACTTCAAATTATCCATGCTATACTATATACCAGGGTTAATCAAAAAAGTATCATACTGTATCCAACAGAACTTTGGTAGATTTTAGTAAAGAATATTTTTGTAGTGTTCAAAAGTTGACGTACAAAAAATTCTATATAATGAAATGTTGCTATGAAAATGTTCTATTTTTATATAAAATAGACAATAAATTTGAATATTAAAGTAGAAATTATGCAGTTCGTCCATGCATGCATCACTGAAAGGTCGTACTTTGAGGTTATGTTATACAATAAAAACATATTGCAAATTTTATAACTGCAGTATCGATGAAAAATTATAAAAAAAAACTTTTTATAGAAATCTTAATTTCAATGAAAATAATTTTTAACTGTATTAAGACAAATATATAGCTGCTGATATCAGATGAATAGTACCAAACCATACAAGCTCGCGTACTGTACAACTCTATTTACTGTTTTGAATGTCACAACTGAACATTGATGTATGCAAATTGCACAGTTCTGACACGCCCATTTTTATTTTTCTTGACCAAATAAAACCTTGCTTAATGATACTTAGAATAGGATTGCCTTATACTGTAAACGTGATAAGTGGGTGTCATGTGTCAATTTGTTTAATTAGAGAAAAATTATGCGCTTTAAGGATTTTTTTAAAGTCCGTGTTAAAATTAAATTCAATAGAATAGAACTGAAAAGGTTAATTAAAATAATGACCGATTTATCGAGATTAATTGATAATTGTAGAAAAATAGAAAGTATAACACGCGATTATTTGATGTATAGAAAATACGTTGCTCTTTAGTGCTATTTAGACTTTTAAGAACTACATCTCGAAAAAACGATAAAACGATAAAAAATTTAAAAAAATTCTTCAAGCAATTTGTGACAAAAAGTCCAAAATGTATTTGACCGACCTCCCAATCTTTTTTATATTTGTTTGGTGAAGTATTATGATATTTGATAGCTCTAACAACCTTTTTAAATATACCATATGTCTAACTCAAGTCAGGTGGTTGAGCCACAGAAACAGATGAAACATGTCCATAAATTTACTGAACCAGTAGCGTACCACGACCAAAATTCCGCCAGAATTAGAATGTTTAAAAACAAAAATTCCGAAGTTTTTATGTATTTCAATCTCTACGGACTATTAGTCCGGTCAATCTAGACAACATAATTAAAAACAACATTTCAAAATTCCTCATGGTTTCGGTACATGGAAAAAAATTGACGAGGTCAAAGGTAAAAAAAATTAGCTTTTCGCGATTTTCTTCTAAACCGTAAGTTTTATCGCAAGATTACTGTCGACAAAAATTGTAGATCATAAAATTATCTATAAAAAAGACATCAACAATTTTTTCCCAAAAGCCACCGTTTCTGAGATATAACGATTCAAAAAATTGTAAGCGTTATAATATGCACACGTTGGAATTGATAAAAGCGCTGAAAAGTAAAAAGCAGTAAAAAAAATTATTCGTCCGATTCATAACCTTCAATTACTTCTTTTCGTTGATCTTCTTCTTCTTGATCTTCTTCTTCTTCATCCTGGGTGTAAGTAAATTGCGTCAATAGCGATGTACACCGATGTACATTCGTCAGTATCATACGAATCCTCTGCTGTTGGTGTTTCAACATTAGAACACAACCGGCCTTGACAATTTGTGCATGCTAGGGAAAAAAACAGTCGAACTTTTTTGCAACCACATCTAGCACTGCATCCCTTCTAACAGTTGCAAAAAATTGTGTTCAGCAGTTTTTCCGCCGCAGTTGGGAGGAAAGTCTGAATTGGTTCTAATGTATTATCGACCAACTTTGTTGGGTCTAGCTGATAACTAAGCCACACTTGAACTTGATAATATACCGGGAAAAGATGTTGATGATCAGCAACTGAGGTTGGAGGAAGACAAGCTAATTGCACTTGTTTTTTATTCCGAGTGTTTTTAACAAAACATGCATATCGTTACTTATCTAAGCAGGTAGTTGTTTTAGGAGCTCCGTACATACAAAGAAGAAATCGAATTCTGTTGGTGCCATAACTTTTTGTGGAGTTGAATTACTTTTTTTAAAAACTTCAACACATTGAACTAAATCTTGCTTTTCAAACATTTTAAAGATTGATGTTTTACCCCTCCTGTAAAATGCAGATGTCGTATCACAACCAGTTATTGCGTGTAAAAATTGTACATGATTTTGACATTTTGCAAAAGTCGATAAACTTTTTGATGAATATACTTCCGATATATTTTGAGCTTTTCCTGGTTTTAAGAAAATAGTTTTTTCAGGTGGAGTTCGAGCAGTGAATACATCTACAACAATAGTTGTATTTGTCAAATTAAATTGCTTTATTGCTGTTTCAATAATCAATATTTCATATTTCATATTATGTAAGTTAAAATCACCGATAGCAAAATATATTTACTTATATTACAGCTACGTGACGTGCTTATTGCTTATGCATACAATGACGCTTACAACTTTTTGAATCTTTATATTTCAGAAACGGTGGCTTTTAGGAAAAAAAATATTGATATCTTTTTTATAGATAAGTTTATGATCTACAATTTTTGACTGTAGTAATTTTGCGATAAAACTTACCGTTTTGAAGAAAATCGCGAAAAACCGATTTTTTTTACCTTTGACCTCGAGTCAATTTTGCAATAGTTTACAATAGTTTCCAATTAAACAAAATCACAACAGACCTGTGAAATAGGCCTACTGGGAAAACCACGTCAAAAAAACGCGCCAAGTACACCACCTCAGTGGTGGCGTGGAAACGTGCATGTGCATATTACAACGCTTACCACTTTTTGAATCGTTATATCTCAGAAACGGTGGCTTTTAGAAAAAAAGTATCATCACCTTCTTCATAGATAATTTTATGATCTACAATTTTTGTCTGAGGCAATTTTGCGATAAAACTTACCGTTTTGAAGAAAATCGTGAAAATCCCATTTTTTTTACCTTTGACCTTGAGTCAATTTTTTCCATGTACCGGAACGATGAGGAACTTTTAAATGTTGTTTTTAATTATATTTTGAACAATTTTACTCACTTTCAGCTTGATGTGAATGTATGTACCTTCACTCTTATTTTTTGGTCTAATTTGACCGGACTATATTACAGCAGAGAGAGCTATAAAGTAAAAAATAATTCACAATTTATCACAAAAATCGGGGGTTGCTTTTTTATATATTTATATTGATTTCGAGTACCCCACACTTTTTGCAAGAAATTAAAAACTATTTTTCACTTTTGACTCGACGTATTAAAGTCAATGAAAATAACGTTAAAAAATGCCGCTAAATATGCATAAATAATTTCATCGATGATTCTGGTCAGAATATTGGAACAAAATTATAAAATTTCAATTCAATTCCAGGTTTTAAAAGTGAATGAAAATTACTTTTGAAACTGATAAAAGCGAATTGAAAATTATTAAAAACTTTGGAGTCTCAATAAAATTTATTTGACTTGGTATAACTTCTTAACGTTCAGATTTTGATTTTTATGGTGTCGCCATAGATTCATAAAAAGTGCTACTAGCATTGTATAATAAATTTTTCGGACAAAAAACTTTTCTCTGCTAATCTTAATCTAATGATTATATTTATTATATTTATATTTATATTGTTTTTTATATCATCAGGTCACCTAAATTTCGGCCTACGGTAATTTTGAATCACATATATTTTCCCAAACCACATAATACATCTAAGATTTAAAACAATATATGGAGTAAGTCAAGTCTAGATAAAGAATAGACCGTTTATTTATGTATCTAGCAAATTCCCAAGATTTCTTATATTAACATACAGAATTAAATTACATTTTCAAATGAGATATTGATTTATTTTCTGATAAACTACTTTTACACGCATTATTAGAAAGTTTTCGAAAAAAAGATAATGCGTTAGTATATTTTTTTTAATATTAACTCATTTTTTATGGAATTTATAAAAAATTCAGTTGAAAAACTTTATTTCTATCAAATTTAATTTAAATAAAAGGAATATTTCAATTCTAAAATGTCAAGTATAACAAGTTTTCGAATCAGGTTTATATCAAGCGAAACTAGTTACAAAAAATCGATTTTTATTTAAAATTCCCCCTTTTTTCTTTAAAGTTTACTCTCCCACCCACCTATCGGAGTCTAATATTCCGGGTTACTTTTCTACCCTTGTATTGTGCTCCTTTCGCTAGGTATCTAATCTCGACGACTATTGATATCTCCGTATATTATTTTAAAAAAATATTAGTAAAATTTGTAAAAAAAACCAGCAGGATATCGGGTTAGAAAGGAGTCAAGGATAAACACTTTCAAACCGCACACAGCAAAATAATATTTCTTCTAACAGATGTTTTCGAAATTATCCTGCAGGATGATTATCCTCACAAACCACAACACATAAAAGTTGTCCTTAAAGCACTCCCGGTACAAGTCCTAAAGCACTATCACTGTTAGTTTAAGAAAGGAAGGGTAAAAGGATTTTTTTTTTAATTAAAAAAATTTGTTATTTATTTAATTTTTTTAAATAAAAACTTACCAGTAGCCATGGCAGTAGGGGCCAGGGCATAAAAGGCCCTTATCACTCCACGATGTCGTGTTTCGGGCGCGATTTGCTACTCACGGTGAAGTCTTGAGTTAGACTGAGTTCGCGTTTGGCGTTCAGCGTCTTGAGTTGTTCGCGGCCATGAAAGGTTGCATTGGATTGGTTGGTGGTTCTTATGTGAGAATGCCGCGAAGTCACTTGTTCGAGTACACTGATAAAAATCCAATGTGCGAATACGAAACGTCGGCTTTTAATTCAATAAGAAGTGGAATTTGGTCATGGGGTGATAATAGGAATTTTTTTTTAATAATCATTAGAAAATTCAAGGAGCAAATAGACAATTACCATGTGCATTAAGGATAGTGATTAGATCAGCTTCGTAATTGGTTTAACCGTCAAATTAATATTTTCACTATAGAATTATACAGGGGCAAGTAGCAAATTATAAAATGTATCCTTAGCTTTCTTCATTAACAAATCAAAGAGTCTCCCAGTGACACCTGGATAAAATTAACGGTTTAAGAGATATGGACAATTTTAAGTTGCACTGCACGCACGCCGATTTTTCGTTTTTCACCCTAACAACTGTAGAGAGACGTTTAAAAATGACACGATTTTTACTTTCCAACTTTAGAAGCCTATAGTTCGTTCAAGAGGAAAGTATACATTTTATATGCATTATTTTTGGTCCCTTCATCATACGGTACGTATAGTAGGTAAGTGAGAGCCCCTCCCGTCTTAGGGCATCTTCATGGATTGAGTTGCTCCAAAAGGGGACAGAGAAACATAGGAATGATCAAAATCAAACTTATACAATATAACATCATCAACCAGTGGCATCTTTCTGGACAATATCTGACAGTTCTTGTTGTCCAGATTGTGTAAAGAAGTAGAAATTTTTGTGTAAGTTGCATACATTTTTTCAGTGTAACGAAGGCGATAGTCGACTGTTTCTGCAACTGGCTTATATACTCTTGTTATGGTCAGCGAGTTCTAGATGCATGGACCATGACTTCGGCATCTATGAGTTAAATAGAATTACAAGAAGTAAATCTTATAACGAAAGAGAGAAAATTAAAGGATGTAAATCAACAACATCCCAAAGAGACTAACGCTTCACTTGCTAATGGAGTTTTACAATCTAACGGTCCTCAACTTTTATTCTATTTTTCAATTATTATTTAAATGAATGGCCGATATTATTTATATATTCAATCAAATTTCCAAATAAAAGTGAAAATGTCTATTTTCTGATATACCTACCTCGTATCAATTTAATCAAATTTAGTTTTAATTAAATTGGATTTTTAATAAAATACGTTGGAATTAAGCCAGGGTCGTTTCCATTAATTTTCCCAATTGTAAGCGAAGACCTTTCGATGAACATTAATCAAATATATACATTTTTATCTCCTCGACAAATTCATAAGAGAATTTTGAAGATAAAAAGATTCCCTTGAGAATCACGGTTAAGTGTTTTGATGCGTCATTACTCCCCTAGAAAATGTAGGTTTCTATGACCTTTGTTGATATGTAAATAAATAATTAATTGACATCTAACGTTAAATAGTAAATTATTTTTGATTCAATGTAGCGTAGACCGGGGCAAAAACCCGCAACTAAGGAATAAATGCCGAAATGTCCGCCATTTTTTAAAATTTGAATGATGTTTTTGTCTGTGTGTGTAGTTTATCCTAGTTACTACTTTATTCTATGGGTCACAGTATTATATATACATATAAGTTTATTATTTCATAAGTCTTATTTTTTTTGTAAAATAGGACTTTTGCCCCATTAGCTGGGGTAAGAGTCCGATGGGGCAAAATCCCTGTTCTTGGGGTAAAAGTTCTAATGTAAAACAATTTTTATTTTAAATTTCTTTTTATTTAGAACAGGAATAAACTTTATCGTTATACTAAAATAATAAGAACCAATGCTTAAACTTAAGTTTTTAACTCTTTGGCAAAAATAAAAAATAACTTCTTAAAATTAAAAAAATTTTTGCTTGTTTATGTTTAAGTTAACGGCATAAATTACACACAAATTTTCCATTTTCATAATCTGAACATTCTTCGTACCACCACTTTTTGCACTGACTGCACTGGATCCAATCACTTGGGTCTGAATCTTGCCCATAAGTTTGCTCGCAAAACGGAAAAATGGTGTCTTCACCTTTGATGTCCAGTTTTGTATTGACATCAGAAAATAAATTTTCTTTTCCACGCTTTTTAATTAACTTTTCAGCTTCTTTTCTTCTTTCCGTTTCTAATTTTTTTTCCGCTCCTTTTCCAATTCTTCCTTATTTGTGGTTGAGGTGCTTTACCCTTTGTTCTTCTTAGACGTAATTTTGTAATTTTAGGATATGGCAATAGATCATGCGGCGATTTTAGTTTGATAGTTTCCTGGAGTCTTCTAAAGACGAAGGATTTGATACCAACGACGATTCTTCCTTCATCTAACTGGCATTCCCGAGACGTCGATGGCTTAGGTGATGTGCTGGAAACTGGTTTTCGATTTTTTAATTAAATATTTTAAAGGTACGTCGTCATCACTACAGGATTCAACATCCTTTCTATCAGAGGTTTGATGCGGAACTCGTTCTTCGCCTTCTTCATCAATAAGTGTTAGTTCGGTCACGGTTGATGGTAAAAAATCTTCGTCTCCGAATACAAATCTGTTCAAAGGTGTTATTCCGCAGGATCTGAACGCATTAACAGCTTTTTCTACTGTACAGCTCTTTGCATAGGCGTCACCAAAAATGTTTGCCACATCCCCCTGAGTCATTGTTCTGCCTGGGTTATTTACCATCCACTGATCGCAAAACTGCCCATATAAATCTTTAAGCGATTTGAAAAAACATCAATTTTGTGACTGGAATGTCGTGGTATGGTCAATAAGTGAATATGGTTTGCTTTGCAAAATGTGACTGCTTCCAGACTTCCAATATAAGCAATTCCGGATCTGTTTCAGAAGCTCTTACATGGTTATGGAAATGTTTTAACCACCGTTGAAATAGCTCCGTGTTCATGTATCCACTATCTGATATAAACATAATAGACTCAGGGGGTGCACCCGATAAGAGTTCAGGCTTGGATCGCTTTATGGGAAAAATTAGGGCTGGAGGGACGTAATGACCAGATGCACCATAACCAGTTGTCTTCTCTCAGGCGATGATCCTTTGTTTAGGTACACTTTGTTTGCCTTTGCTCGATATCACTTTAGGTATCCTATTGGGAACGGTTGAGATGCCGCTTTCGTCTATGTTGTAGGTTCGGCTTGCTGGAAATTTGTACTTGGTTAAAAGCTCACTTAAATTATCGAAGAATTTTAAAACTCGAGTTTTATTAAAGCCCATTATTCTTCCAACGCTCGTCTTTTGGGGTGTCCGTAAAGTAAGATTATGTCTTCTTAAAAATGATTTTGCCCAGTTTTTTCCAGCTAACTGATTGTGCGGAATGTTGTTTTGTGCTGGTAACACCACAGCCCTTTTTCAAACGTTTGCGTTTCAAAATTTCGTGCGATGCTACGAATGCTCTCCCCTTCCCGAATTCTTTGGCGAGCATTCTCAAGTATGTCATTAGTTACTGTTTTCGGTTTGTTCGTCTCTTGTATTTTCTGAAATATAGAAATAGCTATTTGCTATTAAAAAGCACAAACTCCATTCAGAGGCAAAAGTCCGCGGCCGCGGACTTTTGCCCCGAACTCTCACAACTTTAATCGTAAATTAATTTCTCACAACTGGCAACAGCGCCGACAAAAACAACAACATGGATGTATAAAACTAAAACGGTAATCAATCTCACCCTATGGTATTTTCCTAAATCATTACATCTAAGCCTAATTTCTTAAATAGTCCACTCGAAAAATTATAATAGAAAGATAATTTTACTTACCTAATTTTTATGGTTATGTTTAACGAAATTCACGAACTAATTCTAACAACACCTTATCGATCGGAAGGGTAATACAGAGATAAAGAAGGTTAGAGAAAGCCTTCTCTCTACTTCCTAAAAAGAATTGTATGCTAAGCGCCATCTATTGGAATATCTCAAATAAATCGTAACTGGTAAGACAGTATTCTGTACATTTTCAAGTATATTTACCCGGGAAAATTAAATTAATTGTACCATAAGTGGTAAAAAAATGTCTTCTGTATGTTTTTTTATTTGGTATGTTTTTACTGGAAATTAAACCACAAACTTAGGGGTCGGAGGTTACAAGGTGTAATTAATTTGTTACTTTTTCTAACTAAGGGTGTGAGGAGGATATTATAAATGAATAAATTTTTATAATATATACAATTTATTTGTGGTATAATTCCAAAATAAAAACAAACCAAACAGTGGGAAAACGAAAAACTAATATTCTAGAACATCGGTATATTATTCATTTGTATTATTAACAAATATAAAAAATAAAATAATTATAAAGTTTTTCGTAAAAGCCCTTCGCGAACACAACACGTTCGTAGATCGCAGATAAAGGTTAGGGACTCAGAACCAGAGATCACAAAACATACGGTTAGAGAAAAAAGTACGTGTCACAACGCCATCTATCGGAATATCTCAACCAAACTTAGGACTACGGCTCCAATTAGCAGTGCACACCCCGTGGGGTGGATACTGTGGATTCCAGGACACACTGGAATAAAAAGAAATGGAATAGCAGATGAACTAGCAAAGAGGGGGACTGAAACACCTTTTTGGGGGCCGGAACCCTTTTGCGGTATCAGCTCCAGTGTAATATTGGAAGAAATAGGCAAAGCCGAAAAAAAGAGAAGATCTGACCATAGGAAAGATCTAGTAGGACTTAAACAATCAAAGATTCTTCTGGGTGACTACAACCAGTTGAGATCAAACCAATGCAATCAAAGTAACTTAGAGTTTTAACAGGGATCCTAACGGGATATTGTCGCCTGAAAAAGCTCAAAATAGTGGAGGAAGAAGAATGTAGATTCTGTGGCATGGAGGAAGAAACCTCCATCCACATACCTGCGAATTGCACAGCAATTCAGGAATCTTGGGCACAACACCTTGGATATTACTAGATAGAAGAGTTAACGCCTGTAGATATCCTAAAATTCCTTCGGGGGAAACTTGCTACGTTTGTACATTTTACTCATCATTCTTTAGACCTTTTTTCAACAAATTTTTTAACGTATACTTATGTATATTTATTGTTAAAGATGAATACACCAGATAACCATTCCTACGTAAACAGCAATTTGATGAACTGCTTCATGTAGATTTCTTAAGAAATTTTATCAACGCGTGAAATCATCTCCATAAATCAATTTTCTCTATTAATTTATTATCTCTTCCACTTTTGACTTTGAAAATTTTGTTTTGAAAACAACTTTTCATTAATAGTCGCTTAAGATAATGTTAAATGTCAATGTAAATAGCATCATCGTACAAAACGATTTAAAAAAAAAAGAATAAATCACTATAGTTATACTCAAAGATATTTTCAACATTTTGTGTTTTTATACGTGTTAAAAATTTTATGTACAACTGGTTTCGAGTGTTTTTACATCTGGTGGTGTTTGATAACAATTAAAATTTCGAAAATTATTGCGATAATATTTTTTGGTATTTTTAGGTACAACTATATTATCAAAAACCTTGAATGGCACTTTCGATTTTTATTAAAGAAAGGCTAAAAGATTTACAAAAATTGTCTTGTCATCTAATATTGTTTAACTAGCAATAAAATCAATTGATTCACTATAATTAAAAAATTATATATTATTAAACAATATTTATGTGAGTATATGAATAATCTTGACTAATTGTAAGTACTTAATTCATCATTATTACAACAATCTATTACATTACGGCAAAACCTTTGGGTTGAATATCCGTAAATAATAATTTCTTCCTTGAAGTTCAGACAATTCATAATTTCAATACATAATTATTGGTGGTAGAGGAGTGCCGCAACACCGGTTTCCTCAATCTCCAGAATTAAATCCATGTGATTTCTGGTTATGGGGTATTCGACGATCGATGAGACGTAAACTACGTTCATATAATTTGGCTGAAGGCGATCATTTATTATGAATAGAAATTTTCATTCAACAAAACCTAATCTCGAAAAAAACGATTTGATATTAAATAAAGTAAGAGTTGATCATTTCATCTCTTTACAATGTTGAATGTTGATAAAGCCTTCTTTATCTTTATCTTTATATCTTTATATGTTTATATCTTTATATCTTTATATCTTTATATCTTTATATCTTTATATCTTTATATCTTTATATCTTTATATCTTTATATCTTTATATCTTTATATCTTTATATCTTTATATCTTTATATGTTTATATCTTTATATCTTTATATCTTTATATGTTTATATCTTTATATCTTTATATCTTTATATCTTTATATCTTTATATCTTTATATCTTTATATCTTTATATCTTTATATCTTTATATCTTTATATCTTTATATCTTTATATCTTTATATCTTTATATCTTTATATCTTTATATCTTTATATCTTTATATCTTTATATCTTTATATGTTTATATCTTTATATCTTTATATCTTTATATCTTTATATCTTTATATCTTTATATCTTTATATCTTTATATCTTTATATCTTTATATCTTTATATCTTTATATCTTTATATCTTTATATCTTTATATCTTTATATCTTTATATCTTTATATCTTTATATCTTTATATCTTTATATCTTTATATCTTTATATCTTTATATCTTTATATCTTTATATCTTTATATCTTTATATCTTTATATCTTTATATCTTTATATCTTTATATCTTTATATCTTTATATCTTTATATCTTTATATCTTTATATCTTTATATCTTTATATCTTTATATCTTTATATCTTTATATCTTTATATCTTTATATCTTTATCTTTATATCTTTATCTTTACTTAAACTTGAGAAAAAGTCAATTGTACTCAGTATCTTTTAAGGGTGGACTGAGGACATTTTGTCATAGGAATGACCCCTCATAATTTTTGTTTCAATCTCCATCTCCTCATCGCTATCCCTCTCAATAACTGTATCTGAATAGTACAAAAAGTGTACAGTCGCAATAACAACTTAAAATCTCTGTCGTATACTTCTTCTTTTTTCAATTCAAAGAGAGTTTATTATAATTAAAGAACAAACAGTGCGCGATTCTTAATTACGACACTATTTGTTTTAAATACCTCAATTACGTCGAAACTGTATATTTCTTCATCACGCGGGTGCTGATCGTTGCAAAAAGACCAGCACTCCATTAATTGTCATAGTAATGGATTACTTTACTAGAAAATCATTATGTATAATCAATGCCAAGTAAACTAATAACTCTAAGATAAGAAAATGGTGATAACCTCAGGCCGAGCACTCCAAGATGATGCTTCATATAACGTTACTTTTCTAATGGCTGTTATTATATTTATTCCAGTTATATGCATACGGAAAAAAAATGTTTACGGAAATTGAGGATTGTTTGAAAAAACAACGAAAAGTGGTATGTACATTTTTTTAAATGAACATTCAATGAGACCTAAAAGGTCTATTCTGTTCCTTAGGAAAGTCTCAGAGATCCTGCTTTATTCCTATTTTTTTGAATATATCCACAGGCTTCATTTTAGTTTCTTTCCAGTTGACTCCCAGGTGAGCAATCCGATTTCCTCTTCCATCCCACAGAATCTACATTCTTCTTGATCCGCTAGTTTTAGCATACTAATAACTCAAAAATAATGAGTAGCAACGAAATTGGTCTGAATGCTTGAAAAAAGAAGGAAAATTTGATAATAAGCGATTATTTTCAGTATCTTTTCCTTAAATATAGAAATAGGGTGAGCAGTAAAAGGACAAGCTGTATATTAACACCAACACGCTTATTGTGTACGTTATTTTATACGAGTGTTCTAGAGAATTTTTTTTTCTTTTCTAAATATACCATGAATAATTTGATATGGCAAAAACATCATACTATCTCTACTACCTCCTACCGTTTCCTTCTCAGTCATAAAGTAAGTCTTCGCAAGATTTATCTCCATATTTTGACGTACCTAACACATTTATTAAGCAGTAATTACATAGTAAAATGCACCGTGGAAAATATGGAATGGTTCAAACGATAAAATTTAAATTGGAATTAGTAACATTTCTATAACCTGTAGAGAGTACCAGTAAAACTGATTTATAGAGATTAATTATTTTTTTATGTGTCGTTCAAATGCGGGATCAGCAACCCTACTCCTATCTTCCGGTCCACCCAATATATTATCCTGGCACTCTCTTGTAGATGATATAAGTTAATTGAGGTGGTGGAGATTCTCCTTATATGATCCCGTTTTCCTCATCCTTATCCTGTAATGATCTTCTTCAGATTAAAACTTATTTTTAATAATAGCCCAGTCGAATTAGCTGAAAAAGGGGCGAACCCGGAAAAATTTGTAAGTAGAAATTTTCCTTCGGAATTCGTTGGAGGAGGAGGGGAAGGTCACTGACAATCTAAATTTTGTTTTGCGTGGTACTCGATCCGTTGCGTCATCCGCCAACTTGAATTTAAGGGTCAATTTTTGTTTATTGAATAACTCGTTTATTTTCAATTTTACATGAAAAAATGTTATCGATAAAGTTGTTTAAAATTAAATTTCCTACAATTTTGGTCAAATTAATTTTTAGGTAGGATCGATATTTTTCGATTTATACCCGAAAAGAGGTGGGGGTAAAATGTTATCATTGCATAATATCGTTTATTTTCAATTTTACACGAAAAATTGTTGAAACCAAAGCTGTTTAGAAATAAATTTTCTACAATTTTTCTTGTAACAATTTTTGGGTAGGATCGATATTTTTCGATTTATACTCGAAAAGAGGTGGGGGTAAAATGTTATCATTGCGTTATATCGTTTATTTTCAATTTTGCACGAAAAATTGTTGAAACCAAAGCTGTTTAGAACTAAATTTTCTACAATTATGGTTCCTATAAATTTTTTCCTAGGATCTATATTTTCCGATTTATACCCCAAAAGAGGTGGTGAATTTTTGTTTGATCAACTACTCGTTTATTTTCAATTTTACATGAGAAATTGCTATTAATAAAGTTGTTTAAAATTGAATTGTCTACAATTTTTGTTCCTGTCATTTTTTTTGGTAGGATCGATATTTTTCGATTTATACCCGAAAAGAGGTAGGGGTAAAATGTTATCATTGCATTATATCGTTTATTTTCAATTTTACACGAAAAATTGTTGAAACCAAAGCTGTTTAAAACTGAATTTTCTACAATTTTTCTTGTAACAATTTTCAAGTAGGATCGATATTTTTCGATTTATACCCGAAAAGAGGTGGGGGTAAAATGTTATCATTGCATTATATCGTTTATTTTCAATTTTACACGAAAAATTGTTGAAACCAAAGCTGTTTGAAACTAAATTTCCTACAATTTTGCTTCCATCAATTATTAGGTAGGATCGATATTTTTCGATTTATACCCGAAAAGAGGTGGGGGTAAAATGTTATCATTGCATTATATCGTTTGTTTTCAATTTTACACGAAAAATTATCAAGACCAAAGCTGTTTAAAACTAAATTTCCTACAATTTTGGTGCCTATCGATTTTTAAGTAGGATCGATATTTTTCGATTTATACCCGAAAAGAGGTGGGGGTAAAATGTTATCATTGCATAATATCGTTTATTTTCAATTTTACACGAAAAATTGTTGAAACCAAAGCTGTTTAGAAATAAATTTTCTACAATTTTTCTTGTAACAATTTTTGGGTAGGATCGATATTTTTCGATTTATACTCGAAAAGAGGTGGGGGTAAAATGTTATCATTGCGTTATATCGTTTATTTTCAATTTTGCACGAAAAATTGTTGAAACCAAAGCTGTTTAGAACTAAATTTTCTACAATTATGGTTCCTATAAATTTTTTCCTAGGATCTATATTTTCCGATTTATACCCCAAAAGAGGTGGTGAATTTTTGTTTGATCAACTACTCGTTTATTTTCAATTTTACATGAGAAATTGCTATTAATAAAGTTGTTTAAAATTGAATTGTCTACAATTTTTGTTCCTGTCATTTTTTTTGGTAGGATCGATATTTTTCGATTTATACCCGAAAAGAGGTGGGGGTAAAATGTTATCATTGCATTATATCGTTTATTTTCAATTTTACACGAAAAATTGTTGAAACCAAAGCTGTTTGAAACTAAATTTCCTACAATTTTGCTTCCATCAATTATTAGGTAGGATCGATATTTTTCGATTTATACCCGAAAAGAGGTGGGGGTAAAATGTTATCATTGCATTATATCGTTTGTTTTCAATTTTACACGAAAAATTATCAAGACCAAAGCTGTTTAAAACTAAATTTCCTACAATTTTGGTGCCTATCGATTTTTAAGTAGGATCGATATTTTTCGATTTATACCCGAAAAGAGGTGGGGGTAAAATGTTATCATTGCATAATATCGTTTATTTTCAATTTTGCACGAAAAATTGTTGAAACCAAAGCTGTTTAGAACTAAATTTTCTACAATTATGGTTCCTATAAATTTTTTCCTAGGATCTATATTTTCCGATTTATACCCCAAAAGAGGTGGTGAATTTTTGTTTGATCAACTACTCGTTTATTTTCAATTTTACATGAGAAATTGCTATTAATAAAGTTGTTTAAAATTGAATTGTCTACAATTTTTGTTCCCGTCATTTTTTTGGTAGGATGGATATTTTTCGATTTATACCCGAAAAGAGGTGGGGGTAAAATGTTATCATTGCATTATATCGTTTATTTTCAATTTTACACGAAAAATTGTTGAAACCAAAGCTGTTTGAAACTAAATTTCCTACAATTTTGCTTCCATCAATTATTAGGTAGGATCGATATTTTTCGATTTATACCCGAAAAGAGGTGGGGGTAAAATGTTATCATTGCATTATATCGTTTGTTTTCAATTTTACACGAAAAATTATCAAGACCAAAGCTGTTTAAAACTAAATTTCCTACAATTTTGGTACCTATCGATTTTTAAGTAGGATCGATATTTTTCGATTTATACCCGAAAAGAGGTGGGGGTAAAATGTTATCATTGCATAATATCGTTTATTTTCAATTTTACACGAAAAATTGCTGAAACCAAAGCTGTTTAAAACTGAATTTTCTACAATTTTTCTTGTAACAATTTTTAGGTAGGATCGATATTTTTCGATTTATACCCGAGAAGAGGTGGGGGTAAAATGTTATCATTGCATTATATCGTTTATTTTCAATTTGACACGAAAAATTGTTAAAACCAAAGCTGTTTGAAACTGAATTTCCTACAATTTTCGTCTAATCAATTTTTAGGCAGGATCGATATTTTTTGATTTATACCCGAAAAGAGGTGGGGGTAAAATGTTATCATTGCATTATCAAGTTTATTTTCAATTTTTCAATTTTACTCGGAAGATTGTTACAACCAAATTAAATTTCCTGTTCATAACTATGTTTACCACCGCTTCTCAGGCATAAATCGAAAAATATCGATCCTACCAAAAAACGCAACGGATCGAATACCACTCAAACCAAAATTTAGACTGTCAGTGAATCCCCCCCCCCCCCAAAAGGGAATTCCGAAGGAAAATTGTTACTTAAAAATTTTTCCTGGCTATAATGTTACAGCTCCCATAAGTGCCTTACTGGAAGCTTATTTTGGAGTCCTGGTCCACTGCAGTCTCTATCAGCTTTCCTCGATCCATTTTTGTGATTTTGTTAACTGTTCATGTCTTAGAAATTCATTAAGTTCTTCCCGTCGTTTCTCCAATAGTATGTATGTTACTTTGAAACCATTTAGAGCAGGAAGTGGTTATTTATTCAGGCTATCCTTGATCCTGTTTTCTCAACGTTTTGTACCAGACCCTCGTATTTTTTAAGGTTACATTCGCAATTTTCTCATTCGAAATTATCAGTCAATTAATAACGATGTTTGTTAATATCGATAAACACTCAAAGGTCGTGGTTAGACAAAAATCTACTCAATATTTTTGTATTTAAATAATGATCGTCCAACAATTTTTAAATATAAAATCAACAATTTAATTGTACTGGCAAGGATACTGCAATTTTATTTGTCTATCATTAAATTTTTAGTTAAAATGAAGGTCTTGATAATTTGTAAAGATGCATTGATAAATATTTACTTGGATTCAATAGAATGAGGTTTCATTAAAGGAGAATAAAATTTATGACTGCCAAAAACAGGAGCTTCATGTTGAGGGTTTTTCCAGATACAGAAAAGTACTTGAGTTAAGTGAGACACCAAGAAAACTCAACGGAAATGCCGCGAATGGTCTTATTGGCTTCATGTCGAAAGCCTTTTTCTGAACTCTTGTTCCTCAAATTTTCATCCTTCGATTATACAACAGATTATTTTCTCCAGCCTGACTCTCCTTATTAAGTCCACCAGCTTACATATAATTCTTCACCAATGGCTTTTCGTCGCCTAGTGCAAGAAACAACACAGGCTGCTACCACACTAGCATAGAATGTTTCTTCTTCTATTTGACAGAATCTGGACATTACAATACATCAGTTTCAAGTGCCCAGTTAGCAGACAGTTTTGACAGTATCTGTTGATATAAGCTATTTATGTCATATTGAAGTTCTATTCACCATAAAATCTTCATTCTTGGGTATGTTAGGGATTGAAGAAATTTTCAACCTGTTAAGCGAAATACCAAAAAAGTTATAAAACAATTTTCCTCGTATATCAAGCGTCAATTATCAGTTGTACCAGTACAATTTTCAAGTTGGTACTACCTACGACTAATCACCTAAGTATATTTCCTCGCAAAAACAACGGTATGAGTGCAGAATCAAGAAAAAAAAACAGTAGGTCGTTCATTATCATTAAATATTTCGTCGGTAGAACCTTGTCTTCGAACCAAGGTCGTACCACAGCATACCGTCGTCAGTTGTTCCATTATAATGTTGGTAACAAAGTTTAAAAATATCACACATTTGTGGAATCCCTTTAGTTTCTTTTTTTTTTGGTTAAGAAGAAGAAGCGTCTGCAAAGGAAATATGCTTGATTCGGTTTTAGTGCGGGAAAAAGTGATGTTCATGCTTATTGAACATTGTTTATATACAGGTTGTTTTAAAATGTTTTAAGAACAAAATTACTTCAAATTGATGTTATTGGAATATTTATTATAAATCTACAGATCAAGACTTTTTCAACGGTATTTCAAATGTCAAGATATGACAATCTTAAAGCCAAAAATATTTTGACATAAATTAAAAATAAATGTTCCTAATATCTAAAAAACTCAAAATTTCAAACGAAATGAAAACCGACCACCATTATATTAATTCAGAATCACTGGGTTTTTATTTTTACTACCTGAAAAAAATATAATTTTCCTACTGTGGTGCCATCTAGACTCAATTAATCCTAATTAATAATTTATTTCATTTTATAAATTGTGAAAATTTGATTATTGTACCGGGTGATTTAATAAGGGTTAGTTAATTCTTATGAAAAAATCCGCCCCAAAGAAAATGTTTTTAAGTCCATAGTTTTTCGCTAGGTGGAGCAATCTATATTTGGATTTTTTACAAAATATTCCTCAATTTAGGTTGGTAAAAAATAGCAGCTTTAGAAACTACTTTCCTTATTCTACAACTTTGGTTAAAGTCATTTTTCTGTATCGCCTATTCTCAAGTGGTGGGGGAAAGTGTTTTTCGTTGACATGAAAAAGGCTGTAAGTTCCATATGCCTGATCTGATATTCAAAAGTTTACATTCCATGCATAGAGCATTAAAAGTAGATTCCAGAAAAAAGTAACTAACAACACCACTTCCAATTTTTCAATCGGCAACCAGAGGGCGTTATGTAACACCTAGCTCTATTTATGATTTTTTTCTCTAACTAGCCTACAAAAGGCAAATGAGATGATTTATTGACCTGACAAAATCGCGAACTGATATCTCTTGTCATTCCAAAGATATTGTCATTTTTTGGTGAGTGTTGATGATTGTTGGCTCACCCAGTAAGTTGTAAAATAGACATTATGCTGCTAAAATTGTTTTGAAAATAAAATAACGAGTGAAAACGTATCACAAAAAAATTTATTAACATTACATAATGAAACAAAACTAAGGGAGCTCTTCTCCCTAACTTTCACTCCTACCTCTCATGCTATATCGAGTCCTTCTCTCCCCCTAACCATGCTCTCTAGTACGCCACTTACCTCCATCCATTCCTTCTCCCCCCTCAACATTATCTCCACCATGTTCTCCCAATATATTGCATAATGAAACAAAACTAAGGGAGCTGCTCATAACAGAAATTTACAAAATGCACCTATTACATAATTATTTCAAATACTCAAAATGCTTGCCATCATTTGCTATCCACAAATCCAGTCTTTCTATAATGGAATTAACACTGGTCTCAATTTCAGCAAAGGAAACACTTCGAACTGCTTCCCGGATCCTATCTTTGATATCCTCGTGTTTTTTTTTAATTTTTTTTTCGGGCCGAGATGGGAAAATCATGTTCGAATGGGACCCAAACAGTGTTGGACTCATCTCCAAGGGGATGCCTACCAACTAAACCCACCTCAAACTCGCCGTTACCCCCGCCTCGGAATCACTACCCTAGCACACTCTCCGCTCACACCGTCGTCTTCTCCCTAACTTTCATGCCATATCGAGTCCTTCTCTCCCCCTAACAATGCCTCCCTTAGTTTCCACTCCAACTTCTTCAGCACTTCCTCGTTCTTCCAGCATCTAAACACTTCCTCGTTCCTCCAGCATCTAAACATGCCCCACATCATCCTTCACTTCACACCTCTCGCACACTCCAGTCTCTCTTTTTCCAATCTTGTGGAGTGTCAAGAACTAGTTCACCTCCCCGAATTTTCGGTCCATCCAATCTCTCCTATTTCCAATCGCTCCTTTTAGCGCGCCCTCATACTCATCCTACCTTCTCTCTATTTCCTAATCCATCCATTCCTGTACTTCCTCTCTGGTGGCACCCCTCCAGCGTTTATTTCTGGCTCTAGCCATCACGTCCAATGGGTAGGTCCTTGCTCAAGCTCAAGCAATCCTCATCCTCCAGCACCCTCCAACCACTCACTCTTTCCCCCAAGCATTCACCACATGCTGTTATATCAATCGTGGACGAACCCCCGTCACCCCTCATGAAGGTGGGCAGTAGTCAGCTCCGCCAACCCGTTGGATGTCAACATTTCCTCCAGGATCTCCCCTCTCCTGTCCGTTTACAGTATTTCTAGCATTGAAGTCCCCTGTCACCATTCTCCTAATGATCCTTCTTTTCCTTTTTGACACCCTCAGATCGTCCTCCAATCCTGTCATGCTCCTCTCATATTCTTCCAGGCTGACATTTGGGCTTATATACACACTGTACACCACCATGTCTCCCATTCGCACAACCACCCATCCGTTTCCTTTCCTCACTTCATCAGCCCTCACTCCATCTCCCACCACTCTTATTCCTGCCTCTCCTGTATTATTCATAATTCATCCCTGCTTTCCCACATATCTAGCATTCACCTCAGATCCACTCACCACATCCACTTCCCTCCTAAAAATCAGTTCATCCAATATATCATGCGCTATCCTGCATTTCCCTAAATTTATCTGTAACACCCTCCATCCATCCCCTACATTCCTTCTTCCCGCGCAATGCTCTCCCCTCTGAGGGGTCCAGAGGGTGCCTCCCATTTTTTCCTTCACCTTTTCCATCGTCTTCATCTACTCCCTTCCTTCCCCGACTACATTCTATCTCCCCTGGCTTGTGTCCCCTTTCCCCACATACCCTTGATATCCTCATGTGTGGCCAGCAAGTTCACCAGACCCTACTGTTTTAGATTTTCACTTATGGGAAGAATCAAAGACTTAGTTTTTAAAACTACGGATCAAACAGTTTTAATCATTTTTTAGGGCTTTCTTTTAAAAATTCTTTCCCAAAACTCTAGGACGTACCGTTTCCGAGATATGGTACCTCGTTACCCTTATTGAATCTCCCGGCACAATTTATGACTTGTATAGTTTCTATTATGGAAAATAAGCGGCCATACTATTATTTACGCTCGTGAATTCTAAAAATAAAGATCATAAGAGCAGGTTCACCTTGTATGAAGATGCACGTCCAGCAGTTTTTAAATTTATTTTCTTTTTGTTTGTTTGTGAGTGTGTAAATAAACTGGAATCAAAATCACATTTAAAAATAACAGTGTCGTAATAATATCCATTATTTATTATAGTATTATCGTTTTTCTAAAAGTTAAAATGTAAAAAATATAGTAACAGTATCAGTACCTTGACAATGTTATACTGCCCAGTTCAATATTTATAAGATAGAAGGTAAAGGATTATTATCATGTCAGGAAGTCAAGCAGTTCTAAAATTCTACTGGAAGGCCAGAATCCTACCGTGGGTTCCTGGACACATTGGAATATAAAAGGAAATGAAGAGACTGAAGTATCCTTTTGAGGACCGGAATCCTTTCGGTATCAGCTCCAATGTAATATTGGAAGAAATAGACAATCTGACTATTAGAAAGATCTAGAAGGGCTAAGACAATAGATAATACTCTAAAGATTGGAAGACCTGTAGAACATAATAAATTTTGAGTATCTTCTAGTTTACCAGGATATTAATTCTATAAAAGAGACATGCTGTAGAGTAGCCGTTGCCAATCACTTTCTTAATTTACAGCCCGATCAACATCAGTCTTAGAATTTGTAATAGCAATGTCTTTTCAATATCGACTTGGGATAAATTTATACACATCTGATAATAGCAAAACCGTTCGAATTGAAAAGAGAGAAAAAAAATATATAGAAGAAGATAAGTAATACAGGAACAAGGTACGAACGTCTAGTTTTCTCTTTGTGTCAGAAGAAGAAAATATGGCATGCTGAGCCAATCAGAGTGGCTTTGCGTGGGCTTTGCTATTCGTAATACTCTTCGAAACTAGATAGTAATTTATTTCGGAATGATAAAAATTGATTGAAAAAATGTTTATTAAAATGAAGGAATTTATAATTGGAGGGTACACTAATATTTGTATTTTAACACAAGATGCGGTTTAAATCGAAAATATATTCACTGAGAATGCTTTTATTATGACGTATAGTCAAAATTAAGTGTAAAAGTGGGAGATGATGTAAAACTAACTACATCTCAAATTTGGCCCATTATTTACTGAACATGTGAAATAAAATTAAGAATTTCGTAAAACTCTCACTATTAAAATACTCCCACTTCGAAAAAGTCGAAATAATTTTTTACGTGGGTTTTAAAAATTATTTCAAAGCTAGTTGCTCGAAGAAAATTCCAAATTCAACGCCCACGTTGACATTTATGTGAGTTATTTAACATAAGCTGAGTCAAATGATAAATTTTTCGCCATAAATTGACCAGTTTGCAATTTTATGGTACTGATTGTTTGAGATAAATGTCAAAGTATGAACTAATTTTGCATTATATAACACACTCAATAGATACTAAATTTATGGTTTATTTACGATAAAAAGACGATGAAGTTGAAAAACAAAATTTTGTGATGTTGCCAGCATGTAGATTTTTTCTTTATTCAAGGGAAGCTGGAAAAGTCAATGTGACAGATTTTCTTTTTCGTTCGCCTGTACCTCGCAAATCATAAATCGCTTGTAAGGCTTGTAAGGTAGTGGAGGCAAATATGGCCCAGCGGGTAATATGGCCCAAAATCCCGGTATAAACTGTTTCTGGCAGTGCTTAAATTTATCGATATCTTTTTTCATTTGTTTTTTGATAATTACAAAAATAATTTGAAAAATAAGAAATTAACCAATGTAGTTTCCAAGTGTTTCTTCAAATATTATTTTTTAACAAAGTTTATTAAATTTGTTTATTATGAAACGGAAAAATCGAAATTTGACTAGCTGAGAAGATAGCTGGAGCTACCGAAGAATAGGTCGTCGATTTAATGTGAATCATACAACCATCTCTCGGTTACTACAAAGATTCCTAGAGACAGGAGATCACTCCCGTAGAGCAGGACAAGGAAGAAATCGAGTCACAACACCAATCCAGGATCGATTTTTAAGTATTTCGGCTCTCGACAGCGATTTGTGACGTGTCATAGCCTACAAATTCAACTGCGTGAGGTACATGATCTACAAATTAGTGCTGAAACTGTTCGGTTGGGTTGAGGCTGAATGGGAAAGCGTGCTCTTTACAGATGAGTTCAGACGACCCAACGAACGATATGCCCAATGCAACTTCTCAAACACCACGCTATTTGGAGGAGGATCCATTATGGTTTAGGAAGGTATTTCTTTGACAGCACGCACGGGCCTAGTGGTCATAAATAATGAAAGTATGACAGCTGACAGGTACATACAAGATATCTTACAACAGCACCTTTTGCTCCATATATTGGCGAACATTTCTTGTTAATGCAAGATAACGCTAGAACGCATGCTGCACACGTTGTCAGAAATTACCTGGAAGAGATTGGAATTAATACTATGGAATGGCTTACCCGTGGTCCAGACCTAATTCCTATAGAAAACTTATGGGATATCATTAACAAGAAATTCAATAACCTGGAAGAGGTGGGGGAAAGGTTAATTCAAATCTGATATAAATTCAAAATGATATAAGTCAGGTATGGGTCGACGATATTCCAAATACTGGTTCAGTAACAGTGAATGCAGTTTCAGACCCTAGCTTTGCTAGGGTGTCTGCCTTTTCATTGCATACAATACCGTTGTGCCCCGGGATCCACTTAAAAGTTACTCTATTATGGTTTGCCAGGGTTGAAAGTTTTTGTAGGCAGTCCCAGATCTGATCTGTGGACATGCTAAAAATTTTAGTGCTGCCTGACTATCTGAAAGTATGAGGATCTTTTGGCCTCTATACCTCTTTCGATGTTCATTTGCAAACACGTGTGGATAGCGGCAGATGCAAACTTCCCCAGCGGTGCGTTGACATTGCACCTGGGTCTGGCACCATGGATACCAGCTACTGTTCTTATGTCAGTTTTGGACCACACCAACATTCCTTCCTGAAACACATCCCAGTTGGGGAAGGACATTAGAGTAGAAAGTGTATACTGTAAATAGTTCGACTATGTAGAGAGTGGCGTAAATAGAGTTAATTCTACGCACTCCTCCTCGCGGGGTGGTGCGCGTAGAGCAAGAATGCGCAGATGTTGGATTCTTGCAAATTGAAGAGTGGAGGTTCTTCCTTTGCTCAAACTTAACTGATGAAATAGTGATTACAGCTAAAAAAATTACACACACGCTAATATCAAATACTGTCAACTTTTTTTGAAAATATTTGCTAATATTTATAAAAAATGCTCTGAACGCTCTATTATTGTTCGAGTAAGGATTACTCTTCGATCACGTGACACCACTCCAAACTCCGTTCTCTCTCTCTCTCTGCTCTCAATCACTCTCAGTGACCAAGCCGAACTTATCTAATACATCCGATGTCTATTGTCAAAATATAAATCTGATAATATTAATATTTGTTCCACGTGTGTATCTAATAACAATTGAAACTTCTTTTTCTAGTGTCATCTCTAAACTTGGAATCTTATTAATTACAGTTTTTCCAAAACTACAACCGCACAAAATGAATATTAATACACCATCATCATTAACAAGAATTTGTGGGTTTTCAATAATCGACGAAACTTTCTATTAAACATTTTTTATTTATAAAAAATTAAATCACCCGCAATATTTCACAATGTTAAAGTATGAATAAGATGCAGAAATAATATTAGAAGGCGGATACGACCGTCAATCAGTAAAATCTAGTGTTGTGTAAGACTCCAAATGTGGTGAAGTGACACGGTCATTTTCAAAACCCACAAAGTAATTAAAAAATGTTTCTTATTTCAATAACACTAATAATATTGGTTGAAGTATGAATATAACTAGTGAAGAATGGGATAATAATGTTCTGGTTTTGCACTGCTAGACAACATATAAAAATCCCGCATATTTCCTTCTATAACAGGATTTTGGGAATGACCTTTGATATAATACCTCCAGCAGTGAGGTTAGGTTGTGGAGAATGGAAGACTTCTAAGAGATGGAATCATCTCAAATATATTTCAATCATTGAATAATGATGTTGGTTCAGTGTGCAGAAAATATCATGTGTCAAAATCGTTTTGAATAGATTTCCTAGCGTTTTGAAATCACCATAATAATTCAAAACTGAAAAATGTCCGGAACAAGTGGGCGGTGCTATGACGTACTAACCCCTAACATTGATTGACACGGAACTACAGGTATAAGAATTTACTATGATAGAACTTATATGATCGGTCTGCTCAAGGTCGATAGGCGTGTAGGGACTAGTACGTCACGCTGCATTACACCAATGAGAGCAGCCTTTACAAATGGCGCGTAAAATTGTATATTTGAAATGAAAAGTATGTTATTTATTGCATTATTATTACATAGAGAGACGTAGAGATCACGATTATACTGTTTTTGAAAATTGGCTTTTCTCATTATGTCTTTTCACTGCCTTTTCATTGCAGCTCATTCCAGACTGGCCAGAGAGACTTTGTTGAGTGTTTCTATTGAGGGGAATCTTTTGAAGGTCTTATACATTTAAGTAGAAATTATTAAATCAATTTTGTTCAAATGGGATTGAATTTGTATATATTTCAGTTCCATTTTTCGTATTTAATTCATTTCTCACGCTCAGAAATTCTTTTGTCGGTAGATGTCAACGTTGAAAATTATATGGAAACACAAAAATGTGTAATTATTCAAACACAGACAGTCGAAAGAAATAATTATATGCCTCAACGATCAGCCGAAATTACATTAAACCAAATTACGTAGGCAAAGAAACCAACAATTGATAAATAAATATTTCTTTGTACAAACAAAAATAACAATTTTGATGAATCCATCAGCCTTGGCTATTTCCTTTTTATTTAATTGTTTTGTCTTTCGGTTGTTCTTTGACTTCGACCATCTTCTGGAAACGACCGTGAATACGGTCGTCGTGTATCATTTTTTTTGTTGATTGCATTATTCTACCTGCGCCTAATTTTAACCACTAACCAGAAAAAAATTGATTAATTTTATCAAATTTCTCTGCCTAAATGAAACACAAATTAAATATCTCTTTTTTTTAAGAATTCTTCGATAAAGGTATAATTGTTTCTCTGATTAGTAGACAACTTTCAAACATAGTTAGGAGATGGCGCTGCCTATGTACCGGGCACAAGAGAGGTAACCCGCTGTATCTCAGAAACTATTTATCGTAGTGTAAGAAAACTATCTTGCGAGTTAGGAATTTCTTGGTATTGTGCTCACTCTATTTTGTCATCCGTATCGTGTATCTCTTTATCGAGGAGTAAAAGCTACAGATTACGGTATAAATCTGGATCATCGTAATTGGATTAAGGATATGCTGAATGAAAATCCAAATTCTCAGAAATTATTTATCGTAGTGTAAGAAAACTATCTTGCGAGTTAGGAATTTCTAGGTATTGTGTTCACTCTATTTTGTCATCCGTATCGTGTATCTCTTTATCGAGGAGTAAAAGTTACAGATTACGGTATAAATCTGGATCATTGTAATTGGCTTAATGATATGCTGAATGAAAATCCAAATTTTTCATCAAATATAATGTGGTCCGATGAAGCTACATTTTCCAGTTATAGATTTGTAATACATACTATTGGTCTGATCATAATCCTCGCTGAATTGCAACCAGGGTCGCTGGTCAGTTAACGCATGGTATATTTTTTCATAGCCTACTGTACTTAAGTGAATGTGAATTTGATGGTTCTACAAATTCCGCCTTTTTTTTAAGAATCTGCCAAAGTCGGGTATTAAGGGGAAATTGAATGGGGTTTCCAAATATGCAATAATATACAGGATGTCACATTTGAAAATTTTGAAAAAATTCACTGAAAATTATAAACTTTGGCAATAAATTTTGGATACCCTGTATGATTGAAATTAAATATACTTCTATCGATGTTTTTCTGGTCATTACATAAGTTCATGTTCAAAATAGAATTTAAATTACTCAACAGATGTCTTTTGAATGTCGGTTTAAATGAGGTTATGTAAAATGATAAATTTTGATGAATTTCGTAATAATTTGGCAACGTTGTATAGGTTAGTAAAAAAAATAAGTTATGTAGACCTTTATGGTGATTCAAAAAGTGCCAAAATACCCCCACCATTTGAAAAAAAAAATGTTTTTCTGTTGCAAAATTTTTTTTGGAATTAGTAATTTTTGATTTCATTTGATTTTTGAGAATAATGCCGCACTAAATGGACACACGGTATAATCACTTTGTTCCTCATTGTCTAATATTATGAATATTAATCGAATTCGAAGGTCTGTTTATATTTTTTGCTGTTTAATTACGATAGCGTTCATTATTAACAGTGACTCACAATTTTTATTATTCTTTTAAAAATCCATTTAAAAGATTTACATTAGATCTGCCTTGGATTTTTTTGCATCTACTTGAAGCAATTAAATCTTTTAACGACAATTTTTTGTCAAACGAAATAATTCGAAGTGTGTTCAATTGTTGAGTATATTTTTAATGTGCATAATAATCAGTGGAAAAAACAAATTAGTTACAAGTAAAAGATGTTGGACTTTTTTATAACTATACTGATAAAAGTTATGTATGTACCAAAGACAAAATACTGTCTATTATAGTCGAGCCTGTAAATTGCAAGCAGGCGAGACAAAAGACAATTTTTCGCCGAGGTGCATATTACATTTTTTCGTCGACCTTTCCAAAAACTTACCAATTTCCGAATGAAAAATCGACTCTTTTTGAAGGCAAGTGCTTTTCGTCCGCAAACTCTTTTCGTCCGCTGTGCAAAAGATAAGTTTCATCTGGAGCATCACCAAGAAATCTAGACTAAATACCTACTCTAAAAAAGTGTTAACTCCTCTCCTTTATTAATTTACAGGGTGAATTGTGAAATTGACCATAAATTTTAATTGGCTATAGTGTTTACACGGCTCATTTTATTTTTTCTAATTTTTTCATGATACAGTACACTACTATCAATTATTCACTGGTGATAGCTAAACAACCCAAAAACCAAAACAACGTTGTTACAGGAGGTTATAAGCGACCTCAATAGCATAGGAATAAGGCAGTGGAAGGAAAAAACAAAGGATAGGAAGAAATGGCGGCAGATTGCTGAAAAAATATAAAGAAGAAAAGGGGATTGATCCACCCCGAAAAAAGGATTTAGAAAGCTTTTTGAAGCGGCGCTTCCCCCTCGGGGGTGTTAAGCCAATATATATTAGCTAAACTTATAAATTCCTAAAAAAAAAAATTAACGAAAACAACAAAACATATATGGGCAAAACAAAAGGAATAAAAAACAAGGAAGGAAGGCTTACAGAAGAAGAACACTAGTATAAACAAATATGGGTTGAGTACTTTAAGGAACTATTAACTGAACCATATTATTTGGATGAAGATGAAGTACTGATAGAAGATAACAACCAAGAGACATTAATAGAAGAACCAACAATTCGGGAAGTTAAGGAAATAATAAATAAAAACCGAAATAGAAACGATGGAATAAGCATAGAGCTAATTAAATATGGAGGGAATACTTTACATAAAAGAATATATCATCTAATTAAAAAAATATGGAACGAGGAAAGGATGCCGGAAGAATGGGAAATTGGACAAATTGTCACCCTACATAAAAAAGGAGACCAACATGAATGTAAAAACTACAAAGGAATCACATTGCATATAAAATACTATCAACATTAATTAACAGAAGACTTGTAAGAAGTACAAAGGAGGTGATAGGGCAGTACCAACGAGGCTTCACAAAGGGCAGATCAACAACTGATGATATACATACACACATTAAAACAAATAATGGAAAAATCCCATGAATACAGATTAAATATGCTCTTCATCGATTTTCAACAAGCCTTCGACTCATCAAAAGAAGTGAACTCATGACAGCATGAAAAGAACAAGTAGTAGACGCAATACTAAGAATGGTAATCAAAATGACAATGTATCATACAAGGGTTAGTATAATAACACAAAAAGGAGAAACAAATGAATTTATGAATAATAAAGGGGTAAAACAAGGTTAGGTTAAGGTGACTCATTGTCCTCAACGCTATTTAATCTATCATTAGAATACACAATGAGAAAACTACACGAGGGTAGCTTGTAACCAAAAGAAGAAGTATCATGGAAAATATGCTGAAGGAGATCGTCACAGAAGGAGGAAAATTGGGGCTAAAAATTAATGAAAGTAAAACAAAGCTAATGAGACTGGGGAACCTAAGTCAAAAAGAAAAAAGAAAAATCAACGCTTATGAATTTGAAGAAGTTAAAAAATATAAATATTTGGGGGGTCATGATTAGCAACACAGGAGATAGAAGCACTGAAATTGAAGAAAAAATAGATCCTACACGCTAATAAGAAACTACTTAAAAGCAAAATGTTAACAAAACAAACAAAATTAAATATTTAATAAAACGATAATAAGGCCAATAATGATATAATCAGCAGAAACAATGACGTTAACGAAGAAGGAAGAGGAAAAATTGAGAATAACTGAGAGATATATAAATTCCAGGACTGGCTTTGGAAAAATTAATTTAGGGATTCGTATTAAATATTGCACCCTGTATATAATTTTTTTTAAATGCTATAAGTGATTTTCAAACAACATAAATAGCCAATGAAAACGACATATTCGACAACGTTGTCGCACTTTTATTCAATTTTTAGCGAACGAACAAATCTTACCAAAAATAGAACAACCATAATTGACGATTAGGGGAGACCGAGGAGAGTTGTTAATTAACATATCTCAGTCAAGAAACATTTTATATCTATGAGTTGTATGAGTTAATGCAGCTCATTCTATACTCTTCAAGAAATAATCATCAAACTTAATGAAAGTATTAAGGTTTCTGAGAAAATCTACGAAAATAGAAATTACTCCCGTGTCACAACTCTCCTCATACCAAGGTAAGTTGTGACAGATACCAAGGAGAATTGTGACACCTATGTATTTAGATTATTTGTTAAATAAAATAAAAATTATAAATAAATAACACATTTCTTTCGAACGTACTTTAATTATCATTTGGTATGCATGTACGTACTAAAATAACATATAATATTCAGTCAAAAATTAAAATTTAATTGGATAAACAATTATGGCACACGTATTGAAGCTCGCTCCCAGTGCAAGCTTCGTGAGACCAGCCTTTGCATTCGAGACACTGTAACCACTTCTCTTTTGATTTACTATTGACAAATGACTCAAGGCAACACAAGCAAAAACAATTATTTTCTGCATCTTCTTCGGCTTCATCCTCTTCATCATCAACTTTACTTTTCTTATTAGTCTTCTTAATTTTTTTAGGTTTTCTTTTTTTTTATCGCTTAAAACACGTTTTTTACATTTTTTATCTTTCGACTAGCTTCTATGGCAGCAATTTCATCCTCGGTAGGTGTATCAGTAAGCACAGCAGATTTTATCTTGCGTCTATTCGGTTGGTTACTTTTTCTTGGCGGAGCTTTTGGCAACGGCCTAAGTGACTCTGGCTAGATTAGAGGTAGTAGCAAGAAAACTACGGACTGTAGATGTGGAGGCAACGGGCTCGTTGGTGTTATTGCTCAGACCAGATGGACTGCTGGAAGATGTCATGTATTGATCTGTTGATATATTTGAAGTAAGAGTTTTTGTTCCTAAATTATATTCCCTGGCAGCAATTTCATCGTTTTCAGCTATATCGATAGTTGGATTTGGGATAAGAGTTCTTTCCTCTGGGTTTTCCGTTATTTATGGAACACTTAATGATTGCTCCGTTTCTGGATTGGGCAAAATACGATCAGTGACTTGACTAGGCAGGAAATCGGCTTCTTCAAAGATATGTGTATTAACATGCCATGTTCCTATTGCAGAAAAACAAACATTGATATTTTTTGCAGTGATCGCCACGTCAAATGCAGATTTTGTGATAGATGGGATATGGGATATCATAGATGGTCATAACTTTCCCAGCATTTGAGCGCATCCAACTATCACATGCTGTATTAATAGCTTTTTTAGAGGCCCAAAGACAGCACGATCCATTGGTTGAAGCTTGTGAGTGCAATGGGGGGGGAGGGGGGGAATGTAAGCAAAATTATGCCGTTTTCTCTGCAGAATTCAATATTTTTCAAAGCCATATAGTAAGCAAGATTATCCAGGAGCAACAGAGCTTTTGCTCTTTTGATGGTCTAACATGAGTTCTGAAATGCTCAAGGAAGAAGTGAAAATCGTCCTCCTGCATCCATCCAGATCCGTTAGCTGTTCCTATTGAACCAACTGGACCATCACGAATGAAATGGTCTTGGAATCTTTTACGTGGAAATATGAACATAGGTGGTATTTAATTACCTATAGCATTTCCAGCCAAAGCCAGAGTGACTAAGGTACCCCTTTCCGCATTGACTTTTTTTTCTCTACGTCGCGCGATTATTCTATCAGGCTTTTGAACAGTAGTTATTCCCGTCTCATCGACATTCCAAATATCTTTTGCGTCAAGTTTATGTTTACTTAAGACACCTGTGTAATGGTCAAAAAAAGCAGCTACATACATTTTATTAAAGCTCGTGGCGCGAGCTATGCACGTGGCTTGAGGCAATCTTAAAGATAAAATGGGATATAGTTGCATAAATAGTTTGAGCCACACTTCTCCTGCCTTCTTGTTATATAAATATTTTCATTCTTTATTGTTTTAATGCGTCGACTTTCTCCCACCACAACTAAATGTAATAAAAAAACGCATTCAGCCTTATGTAGACTTAAGAACTGCTTCCCGAGGTATTTTTGAATAATGATCGGACATTGTCTTGCAGCAGATTTTGTCATAGAACGATGTTCTGCTGCCAGTTAACGTTTCTATTTAGATTCTGCATCGTCGACAATGCCAATAGCTTGGTAATAATAGGTGAAATGTATGTATATGTCCTTGTTTGAGCATAGGCGGAGGGTTATAAATTTATATAAACCACTTAGGTATCTTTATCAGGCGACAAGTCTTAAGCTGCTTCAGTATCGTCAAAACTCTCCAACCCACTTCATCCTTTTTGTTGATCCATTTAAATATGTACCTATCTGAAATTCTTGCTTCTTTATTAAATAACATATAATTTTCCCTTGACCAACCCGATTTCGCTGCCTCTTAAACCTCCTGGGACCAAACATTCTCAGCTAAACTTAATAAAAATGACTCTCCAATCACTGACAGCCAAGCTCTGCTTAAAGCTAGGTGTAGACTGGTAAAAAACTGCAAAGAATCCCTTAACAGGCTGGCAAGAGACAACAAAGTGTCTCTAATATGGATGCCGGTACATAAGTGGATTGCAGGTAATGAAATGGCGGTCCAGTTAGCTAAAGAAGGCTCTAAAGGAGACTTCATAGGTCCGGAACCGTTTTGTGCCTAAGAGGGGAAATCGGGAACTGGCTAGATGGGGAACACCAATTCAAATGTTGGTTGACACAAGGCCACCTCCATACAAAGAGTATACTGATGAAGGTAGACAAGGAACTCTCAACCAGGATATTGAAACTGGGTAAGAGACATTTGAAGACAGTTACCGACCTGGTGACTGGTCACTGCACCCTGAGGAAACATCTGCACAAAATGGGCAAAGTTAGTGCAGTAAATGTGAACTTGATGATGAAACACCTACTCACATATTCTTACAAGTACTTAGACGGAAGCACTTTGGAGAGGAATTAATACAACCATCACAACTACTGAGAATCCCTCCAGTCAAACTAGTGGCCTTTATAGAAGATACGAAGCTTATGGAATGGAAGTAGATAACATGGGAAATGGTACAAAGATTCAGTACAAGTGCCTGGGTTGATGAGCACAACCCAAATAAATTAATGAATGACTCTGCAATCATTCTAAGGAATAATACAACAAAAACCATTTGATTTTATTATATACAGGTGAGCTAACTAGTATTTTTCTACCCTTCAAAAACATCCCCACTTCCAGCAAACCCACTGCCATTTATACCGATTCCCATAAATTCTATAAAACATTGTTGCACTGATCATCCAATAGTGCAGTTTATAAATTTAAGTACTTATGATAATTTTTCCAATCGTCGAATGAAACGTTGAGGATGCGCCACTGTTTGTAAAGCCGTTTATATGTTGGCAGGTGATCAGTTGCTGTTAGATTTGCATGATGGCCCTAATTTATTTATTACGAAATGAAAAGATGCATCACCATTGTAATGCCACATCCATAATAGTCGAAATCCAACGGTACAACCATATTTACATAAGTCTATCTGAATAGAAAGTAATTTTGTGCAATAAAGTGATTATTATGGATTAGGATATGTTTGGACGATTTATATATATTTCATTTTTAACTTGTTATAAAGATGATGTAAACGTTGTGACAGATGATCAATTGGAAGACCATTTAACATCATACAATTTAATAATATACAAATATTTATCTTCTATTTTATTCAACACAGTGATCTGTCAGACATCTAGTTCTAATAACTTCTTTGTACCAATTTCCGGATTTTTTTGGAGTTCTCGGTCTATTTGGATCATTAAAATCTACGTGATAGATACCATATTTTGCTCTAAAACAGAAAAACGTAACACCTGTAGAATGAAATCGAACTATACTTACGTATAACCACGTGTCCACTCAAAATTATCCATTACACTCCACAAAGTGTACCCCAGCAACTTAACCTCATCCATAACATCTCTAAATCTACTCAAGCAGTTCTAAAATAACAACTATTTATTTTAACCCCCTCTTTCGATTTTTTTACTTACTTTAACCACACTTATCCTGTCGTCGTCTTCCAAAGTTTCGGTTTGAGTCATTAAACCATTTTCAGTGATTATCATATCAGGATTTCCATATCTGTCTTTAATCCAAAGCAATAGTTTTCCCATTCCGAACGAACCATCCTTAAAAAAATTTAAAATTACCTCATCCTGTCGATAAACAGTTTGCTTCTTACCCCAGCACCGTCAAAAGTTACTCCCACCGCACCATCGTAGTCTAAGCTCGGAGGTAGAACAATTGGAGGTTCTTCGATGGCGTAACCAAAGTAGGAATCGTAAGAATTTACAGCAAAATAATCAGAAGTGTTTTTGTTTAACTCTTTTTCTTCTTCTGTGAATTCGGGTAAGCGTGATTTTGTAAAACCTTCGGCTTTACTACGCATCGCGATTCGTGTTTTCATTATTTCAGGATAGTCTCCGAAATGGATTGGATCTGCTAACCATCCCAACTGAAAATTTTGTCCGATCAAAGGAGCTGAAATTTGACCTTTTTTGCTGCTCTCCTGCGAATGGACGTACAAGCAGGTTTCCAATTTTCCGGGAAATCGTGGGAATCTTGGAAGACCTTCCCAACTCTATGTTTTTCACAATTGTTTCCGTAACGGTAAATTGTATTGACCTGTCAAAATTGACTTTATAAGTCCATTCGCAGGAGAGCAGCAAAAATGGTCTTTTATTGGACTAATGAACATATACGTGGACTCCTCACTATTCCTATAATGATTAATATTGTTGCTACTCACATTAAACAGAATATTTTGATTGGCTGCTTCAACATCTTCAGAGTTGTTTGTTCTAGGTTGGCAATAGCTCACGCTATGAACCATAGTTACTTTACCTAAAAAGCAATAACTATTTGAATGGTGATATTATATTCATGGAAGTTTGTACCGTCTGCTTTATTAAGAGAGGTAAAACGCTATATCTCAGAAACTATTTATCGTACAGCTTAGAGAAACAAGCCATTCTCAATGTTCCGCCTCTTGCTCTGCATGTTATGGCGGATGCGAGAATGGCTTCATACAGGATGGAATGCAATGGGAATTGGCACGAAGGATCCAACACCCATAGTCATTCCAGAATCACAGATGTTATCACAAACTCGCTTTTTGAAATGGGAAGTGATAACATGTTGGCCACAATTAACGAAAACCAACCATACCATATCCAGCTAAACTGGGATGGGTTGGAAGCATGCAACCAGGAAGGGACGGATCTAAGGAAATTGATCTGGAGTCCATGGTGCCAGATCCAGGTGCAATGTCCAGGCATCGTTGGGGAAGTTTGCATCTGTATTCCAGGCGAAAAATGTCTCTCAGATAGTCAGGCAGCACTGAAATATTTAGCATGTTCCCAGATCAGATCTAGACTGGCCTGGAACTGCCTACAAAAACTTTCAACCCTGGCAAACCATAATAGAGTAACTCTTAAGTGGTTTTAACGGTCGCTAGGTGGCGGTGATTGAACAATTCTCTTGCTTCTCTAAATCAGTTACCCAGTACAAATGTTAATTATACTAAAAGCAAAGAAACTCCCACTTCTTCTAATTACAATTTTTTAATGTTGATCCATTCACTTCTACTTCAATTCAGTATACATAATCGCACACTTACCGTCATATTTTTGCCTAAATTCTTCATCATACACGTGATAAGCAGCAGCGTGTGCTTTGATAAGATTGTGCATACACAAATATTCTCCAATACCAGGATTGTAAATCCCAGGTGCTGATTTTCCACTACCATATCCATTATTGCAAATCGATTTTGGTTCGTTAAAAGTTACCCAGTATTTAATATCTTCACCAAAAGCATCAAAGCAAATCCTAGAAAAATATATTTAGGAATATATTGGAACTGTAGATTCAAGATCCAGGGATCTTTAATGCTTAGTTAGATGTTATTTAGCAAAAGTGGTTTAACCTGCAGGACTCAGCAACAATCTAATCCAATCTGATGAACTTTACCTTGCGTATTCTGCAAACCAAACAGACAACGAGTCACTGAAGAAACCTCCTAAGTCTTGCAAAAACTGTGGTAAATCCCAATGATATAATGTAACCAACGGCTCTATGTTATTGTCCTTCAATTCCTTAATTAAAGTTTTATAATAATCAATTCCTTTTTGATTAACTTCACCTCGGAAACCTTTAAAGAATCATTTTAAAAGATAAACAAATAAAATCGGAGTAAATGTAGGTTACCGTTTGGTATAATTCTTGTCCATGCTATGGAAAATCTGTAATGGTTAACACCTAAATCCTTCAGTAGAGCAACATCTTCTTTTAACTTGTGGTAAGAGTCACATGCGACGTCGCCGTTGTTGTTATCTCGAATAGCTTGTGGGTTTTCGTGGGTGAAATTGTCCCAGATGCTGATACCTTTACCGTCTTCGTTCCAAGCGCCTGGAAAATAGTTTTTGGTGGTTTGAATTTGAAAAATATGTTTATGGGTCGAGTGAAAATTTAAACGAGAGTAGTTTTGGCTGTCCTGGCTATCAAATAGGTTCAGTAGTCCCTCAAAATGGTAGATTTGTCCAAAATTGTTGTGAAACTATTGGAAAATGTCTATATAACTCATTTTAACAAGTTAATTTTGATTGGTGATGCTGAAAACAGTTAAAATAGATGTAGGAATTGTCAAACGGATTTAGTAGTCCCTCAAAATTGTAGATTTATCCAGAAATGTTTTGAAAATATTGGGAAATGTCGATTTTACTTATTTTAACAAGTTAATTTTGATTAGTAATGCTGAAAACAGTTCAAATAGATGTAGGGATTGTCAAATGGATTTAGTAGTCCCTAAAAAATTGTAGATTTGTCCAGAAATGGTTTGAAAAAATTGAAAAATGTCGATTTAACTAATTTTGGTTGGTGATGCTGTTTTCAGTAGAAGTAGATGTGGGAATTACCAAATGGATTAAACAGTCCCTCACAATTGTAGATTTGTCCAGAAATGTTCCGAAAACTTTGAAAAATGTCGATTTCATTTCTTTAACTTTGGTTGGTGATGCTGAAAACAGTTCAAAAAGATGTAGGGCTTGTCAAATGGATTCAACAGTCCCTCAAAATTGTGGATTTGTCCAGGAATGTTTCGAAAATATTGGGAAATGTCGATTTAACTTATTTTAACAAGTTAATTTTGATTGGTGATGCTGAAAACAGTTCAAATAGATGTGGGGATTGTCAAATGGATTCAACAGTCCCTCAAAATTGTAGATTTGTCCAGAAATGTTTCGAAAATATTGGGAAATGTCGATTTTACTTATTTTAACAAGTCAATTTTGGTTGGTGATGCTGAAAACAGTTCAAATAGATGTAGGGATTGTCAAATGGATTCAACAGTCCCTCAAAATTGTAGATTTGTCCAGAAATGTTTCGAAAATATTGGGAAATGTCGATTTAACTTATTTTAACACGTTAATTTTGATTGGTGATGCTGAAAACAGTTCAAATAGATGTAGGGATTGTCAAATGGATTCAACAGTCCCTCAAAATTGTAGATTTGTCCAGAAATGTTTCGAAAATATTGGGAAATGTCGATTTTACTTATTTTAACAAGTTAATTTTGATTGGTGATGCTGAAAACAGTTCAAATAGATGTAGGGATTGTCAAATGGATTCAGTAGTCCCTAAAAAATTGTAGATTTATCCAGAAATGGTTTGAAAAAATTGAAAAATGTCGATTTAACTAATTTTGGTTGGTGATGCTGTTTTCAGTAGAAGTAGATGTGGGGATTATCAAATGGATTAAACAGTCCCTCACAATTGTAGATTTGTCCAGAAATGTTCCGAAAACTTTGAAAAATGTCGATTTAATTTCTTTAACTTTGGTTGGTGATGCTGAAAACAGTTCAAAAAGATGTAGGGCTTGTCAAATAGATTCAACAGTCCCTCAAAATTGTAGATTTGTCCAGAAATATTTCGAAAATATTGGGAAATGTCGATTTTACTTATTTTAACAAGTTAATTTTGATTGGTGATGCTGAAAACAGTTCAAATAGATGTAGGGATTGTCAAATGGATTCAACAGTCCCTCAAAATTGTAGATTTGTCCAGAAATGTTTCGAAAATATTGGGAAATGTCGATTTAACTTATTTTAACAAGTTAATTTTGATTGGTGATGCTGAAAACAGTTCAGATAGATGTAGGGATTGTCAAATGGATTCAACAGTCCCTCAAAATTGTAGATTTGTCCAGAAATGTTTCGAAAATGTTGGGAAATGTCGATTTTACTTATTTTAACAAGTTAATTTTGATTGGTGATGCCGAAAACAGTTCAAATAGATGTAGGGATTGTCAAATGGATTCAGTATTCCCTAAAAAATTGTAGATTTGTCCAGAAATGTTTCGAAAATATTGGGAAATGTCGATTTAACTTATTTTAACAAGTTAATTTTGGTTGGTGATGCTGAAAACAGTTCAATTAGATGTGGGGATTATTATCAAATAGGTTCAGTAGTCCCTCAAAATTGTAGATTTGTCCAGAAATGTTCCGAAAACATTGAAAAGTATCAATTTTATTTATTTTAATAAGTTAATTTTGTTTGGTGATGCTGAAAACAGTTCAAATAGATGTGGGGATTATTATCAAATAGATTCAGTAGTCTCTCAAAATTGTAGATTTGTCCAGAACTGTTCCGAAAACATTGAAAAGTATCAATTTTATTTATTTTAATAAGTTAATTTTGTCTGGTGATGCTGAAAACAGTTCAAATAGATGTGGGGATTATTATCAAATAGATTCAGTAGTCCCTCAAAATTGTAGATTTGTCCAGAAATGTTCCGAAAACATTGAAAAGTATCAATTTTATTTATTTTAATAAGTTAATTTTGTCTGGTGATGCTGAAAACAGTTCAAATAGATGTGGGGATTATTATCAAATAGATTCAGTAGTCCCTCAAAACTGTAGATTTGTCCAGAAATGTTCCGAAAACATTGAAAAGTATCAATTTTATTTATTTTAACAAGTTAATTTTCTGTTGATGATGCTGTTTTCAGTTAAAATAGATGTAGGGATTGTCAAACGGATTTAGTAGTCCCTCAAAATTGTGGATTTATCCAGAAATGTTCCGAAAATATTGAAAAGTATCATTTTTATTTATTTTAACAAGTTGATTTTGGTTGGTGATGTTGTTTTCAATTAAAATAGATTCAGTAGTCCCTCAAAATTGTATATTTGTCCAGAAATGTTTCGAAAATATTGGAAAATGTCGATTTTACTTATTTTAACAAGTTAATTTTGATTGGTGATGCTGAAAACAGTTCAATTAGATGTGGGGATTATTATCAAATAGGTTCAGTAGTCCCTCAAAATTGTAGATTTGTCCAGAAATATTCCGAAAACATTGAAAAGTATCAATTTTATTTATTTTAATGAGTTAATTTTGTTTGGTGATGCTGAAAACAGTTCAAATAGATGTAGGGATTGTCAAATGGATTCAACAGTCCCTCAAAATTGTAGATTTCTCCAGAAATGTTCCGAAAATGTCGATTTAACTTATTTTAACAAGTTTTTTTGGTTGGTGATGCTAAAAACAGTTCAAATAGATGTGGGGATTATTATCAAATAGATTCAGTAGTCCCTCAAAATTGTAGATTTGTCCAGAATTGTTCCGAAAATATTGAAAAGTATCAATTTTATTTATTTTAACAAGTTAATTTTGGTTGGTGATGCTGAAAGCAGTTCAAATAGACGAGGGGATTATTATCAAATGGATTCAGCAGTCCCTCAAAATTGTAGATTTGACTAAAAGTGTTGTGAAAATATTGAAAAATAACGATTTTATCTATTGTACCAAATTCATTTTGATTGGTGGCGTTGAAAACAGTTAGAAAGGCCGTCTAGGATTGTCCAAAAATGAGTAAAAATATTGAAAAACATCGATTCTACTTATTTTTTTTCTGTTTGAACTGAAAAGTAACATCGCCATTCGTAATTAACCGTATTGAACTTTGAAATAGACACTAAAATATTAACATAGGTATATCGAAAATATATCGTTGAGTTATTTTATTACCTTCTATTTGATATGCAGATGTTGCCACACCGAACATAAAATCAGCAGGAAATCGTCTATTGTTAATGACATAATCTTCTGCCAAACTGCGAAAAGAATAAAAGTTGTCAATTTGATTTATTGAATGTCTGTAAGAGAATATGAAGCAGTCGGTACATCCTATTAAGTACAGTCATCAATTGTGTATCAGATTGAAACAAAAATTTCAATCATTGTCCAACCCAATATTTGAAAATGTCATTCTGCTCGCCAGTGTATCGACACTTATGGTGTCTAATTAAGGTACTAAAACTATAAAAAATACATACATACCAAGAAACAATTAATGCGTTCACAATTATTACAACTTTATATAATAATAAACACATTTTATTATTACCAGAGAACACATGAAACGGTAACGTATTCAGATTTTCTTAAATATGTAAAATAAAATAAAAATGTTATCTTAAATACGATAAGTGATAAAAAAAATTTTTTTTAATTTAAAATCAGTTGGAAACACAAGTAGCATCGATAGATAAAATTGTATCATAAGAATCTATCCAGTTATATCTAGGTACATTTGGAATGTCAACAAGTACATACCCAGGTATTAATTTTGTAACAGTTTTTTAACGTTCACAAAAACTGTTTTAGAAATCAAGAATGTTGTACAAACATAACAGAAGCGTCTGTAGAGCTGGGCACACTTCTTAAAACGGATTTAATCCTTAGTGTAACGTTGTCAAAGTTTTATTAAAAAAAGTTGGCCATAGAACACACAAAACGTATGATTGCGTTGTGAGTGCTTTTTTTTAGTCTACTTCTTTTGTTCCACGCAAATATAGAAAAAACTTAAAATTTTAATAGAAATGGAGGTTATTCTGAAAAAAAAAGTTTATGGTATTAGACATAAGAATCTATAGAATATTACACTAGCAAACTCAACTTTTCAACGTTGTAGCTTGAAATGAAGATTTCAGTTAGTAATTTTTATAGTGAATTTTTTGTTTGTTTCATAAACAACAATAAACTTGTTTTACCAAAAGGGCGTTCCATTTTCTTGAACAATAGATTCTCCCTAATAATAAATCGTTGGAAAAGTACGTTTTGAGATCTATTTCAAAACCAGATTGGATTTGACTTGGTTGTTTATGATACCCACCTCTAAACGAATCATCGATTTATGTTCCTAAACTCCGCTTTATACCTACATAATACCATCGTTTTATTGGAGTTGTGGGACGAGCTTCATTGGATACTGAATCGTTCTGATTTAATTTGCAATTTAATGTTATTTTATAATGCGAAAGTTACTAAATAGTCCAGTTGTTTATGATTTTTTCTTCCCATATCCATAAAAATACCTCGGATAAGGTCTAATATTTTTAGAGCTCCCACAACTGTGTAACTTGTCTATTGACCTGTTTCGACTTTTCTAAAATTTATATCGCAAATTCTTTAATTCCCGCTCAACGTCTCATTAGCCATTTCCAACTACCCAAACCTGACCATAAGGCAATTGTCATCTGTCTACGACTGCCTCCATTTTAAAAAAATAATAAAATAAAGTTTGGCGTTGTCAAAATGGTTTAAAAAATGAAAGTTTCAAATTTATATCAGAATTTTTGAAAATTCAATCAGATGTTTTGTCATAAAATCAGAAGAAGATGAAAAAAAAGACAGGAAGATGTCGCATGGCTAACCCTGAAAATAAAAACAATTCTGTCTCTTGCGAATTTACTCTAAAGACTTACTTAATTAAATTGTGTTTTTGTACACTCAACGACTGGTCTAAAATAGTAAGTTGCAGGCAAGTTTCATGGAGGCTTGGGACGTCCTTGGTAGACCTTGACGCGCATTGAACTTGAACCACCCGCTGAAAACTCTGCACAAACTTCTAGCGAAGATACTCTTTATGTTCTATGATTTTTTAAATTTTGCGGTTAGCTTGGTTAATACCAACAATAATATGACATCAGAATACGAGGAGACGTTATTATATTCGCGAATTTCGATACTGATGACGTCCAGTACATAGGAATTAAAATCTAGTTAATAATATACAAAAAGGTAAGCAAGATCTTGCTAAACAGCTTCCACGTACTTTCAAGTCATTATCAGATACCAGGAAGGTAAACTTCAAAAAAGATATAGTTTTTTTGTAAAACTGTAAGGTACGTACTTCCTATCTACAATTATCTGTTTTAATTGTATTAAATTATCTATATCTGGTTCGAAGATCGTTTATTCGTGGGTCATCATCGTAGGATCTTTAATCAATCAAAATTTTCTTTGTAGGCACATTTTTTGACACAAACACTTTGTATACCAAGGTAATTAAATTTTTAAAATAAAATTCTACTACAGTTATTAATGAGATATATCCCAATCTCACGAAGTTTCAATCAGTGAGTCATAGACGTAAACTTATTCCACTTCATAGGTGTACCAAAAATATTTTTAAGATGATCTCCAGTGAGCGTCAAAGAAATCCGACCTTCAAAAATTTATTTGGTTATCTCATTTGATATCGAAAATTTTTGGGGGAATTGTAGGCAGCAGCTGCAATGGAGGGTGTCAACTGGTGTCAAAATGCAAACAACCCTGTTCACTTAATATGAGTTTATAGTGAACAATTATTTTCATTTTAATTAAAAATTATTGAAGCCCCTTGTTAACTTTATTTTGCACCCGCTAATGGTTTTCTTTGGAATTTGATCGTTCCATAAAAGATCTTTAGAATACCTTCAAAAATATGTTGCAAAAGCTCGTTACTGCCCACATCTCTACCAAAAACGTACGAATTTTGTGTTCTGCTGCGAAAAATCCGAAGTGTGGGTCTACACAGTGTGGAGGTAGAACCTTTTATTTTTTAATTTTTCGATTTATGTTAATGTATCGCCGTTTGTTGTTAGCGAGATAAATTTTATTGTATTTCTGGTTATTTTATATGTGGGTCTAAAATTGATGGGTTTATATGCCTTTTGGAAGTGAATATGAGTTGGAATATGTGGGGAGAAGTGGCTTTATAAGGTCGGATCAAATTTATTTGTAAAGGTTAATGTCCATGATCATAAAATTTCATTCAGATTACTTTAAAAAGAAGCTTAAAATAAAATTACGAACGGAACAATTAAATTGTTTGTCAAGTTTTAATAAAAAATGTATTCATGTATAACATTGCCATCTCTTTTCAAACCTACTAACTAACAATTGTTAAAGAAACGTGAAAGGCAGTTTGTGAAAGTTGAGCTACTCCTCACTAGATGGCAATGGTATAACAATATTAAAAAGAAGCTAAATATATTATTTTCGTCAAATTATAACAGTAGCACAGAAAAAACTCTAATTACCATGTAAAAACGAATTAAGAAAAATGTTATTAAACGTTATATCAAAACGTGTATTTTAATAAATTATGTATTCAATATATTTATAGCATTGCCATCTCTTCCCGAACCTAGTAACTAACAATTGTTAAAGAAACGTGAAAGGCAGTTTGATAAGTTTAGCTACTCTTCAGTAGATGACAGTGGTATAAAATTATTAAAAAAAAGCTAAATATTTTATTTTCGTCTAATTATAACAGTAGCACATAAAAAACTCTAATTACCATATAATAACGGGATAAGAAAAATGTTATCAAACATTAAATCAAAACGTCTATTTTAATAAAATATGTATTCAATATATTCATAGTACTGCCATCTCTTTCCGAACCTAGTCACTAACAATTGTTGAAGAAACCTGAAAGGCAGTTTGTGAAAGTTTAGCTACTCCTCACTAGATGGCAATAGTATAAAATTATTTAAAAAAAGCTAAATATTTTATTTTCGTCAAATTATAACAGTAGCACAGAAAAAACTCTAATAACATTTTTCTTATTTTGTTTTTACATGGTAATTAAACGTTATATCAAAACGTGTATTTTAATAAATCAATATATTTATAGCATTGCCATCTCTTCCCGAACCTAGTAACTAACAATTGTTAACGAAACGTGAAAGGCAGTTTGATAAGTTTAGCTACTCTTCAGTAGATGGCAGTGGTATAAAATTATTAAAAAAAAGCTAAATATTTTATTTTCGTCTAATTATAACAGTAGCACATAAAAACCGCTGATTACCATGTAATAACGAGATAAGAAAAATGTTATCAAACATTAAATCAAAACGTCTATTTTAATAAAATATGTATTCAATATATTCATAGTATTGCCATCTCTTTTCGAACCTAGTAACTAACAATTGTTGAAGAAACCTGAAAGGCAGTTTGTGAAAGTTTAGCTACTTCTCACTAGATGGCAATGGTATAACATTATTAAAAAAACAAGCTAAATATTTTATTTTCGTCAAATTATAACAGTAGCACATAAAAAACTCTAATTACCATGTAATAACGAGGTAAGAAAAATGTTATCAAACATTAAATCAAAACGTCTATTTTAATAAAATATGTATTCAATATATTCATAGTATTGCCATCTCTTTCCGAACCTAGTAACTAACAATTGTTGAAGAATCGTGAAAGGCAGTTTGTGAAAGTTTAGCTACTCCTCACTAGATGGCAATGGTATAACATTATTAAAAAAACAAGCTATATATTTTATTTTCGTCAAATTATAACAGCAGCACAAAAAAAACTTCTATCGCCATCTTTTTGTAGAAGTACCAAAGCATTTTGTTGAAAAGTAATATACCTAAAAAGAAAACTACATTTTATAAAACAAATTATAATCAAGTTTTAGTAAACCTTTAATAGATGTCGCTGTACAAGACCAATATCTGCCATCTTATACACGTGATTTAGCCTCCACATTGGATTTGGGCGCGAAATTGGCGGCCTTTGTAACAGGATTACAGAAATGACGTACGGTTCTCGAACAAATTTCTACAGAAAATTTAGAGCGAGTTCCTACCAAAACTCTCCTCGATTTTATATTTTCCTAATGTTGGTAGCTCTCATTTGATAACTTGGTTTTAGTTTTGATTCACAGAATTTATTTCGAATGATTTCAGTCTTCTTGTTGATATTATAAAACAGTTTTTTAGCTAATAATAAATAATTCTTATTTTATTATATACTAAATATAAATAGAAATGTTGCGGTTTTAATTAATGAACTTTTTTTTATCAAAGAGATTGATAGTAGTAATTAATATTTTAAATTAGATCAGTCTGAAATTATTATTTATTCCTGTTTTAAACTAGTTTCTTACCATCATTACACATCTTGCACGTGTATTTTAACATCATATTGGTTCGACGTAATATTTTATTTAAGCTGAAAATCTATTAATAACATGAATAATCAAAATATTTGATGATTGATAATTTTAAAATGTAATGGCGGATATTATCATCGCAAGGCAATCATCATAACACCTAAACATATTCATATTTAATATGACGTCAAAATATTACAATTTTCTCATAATTCATAACTATGAGGGCCCTGATGGTAGGAGAACAGAAAGCTCAGGAGGTATATGGGGGAAACGGATATTCAAATTTTTAGTAATGATATACAAAATATATTTAGAAGCAAACATATTTTATACAACGTGTATCAATCTATAGCTTATCAAGTATTAATGGGTAATAAATTTATATTCGAATTTACTGTTTGGACCCTTACTTTGTGGAATCTACTCATATTAATGTTTCATTTATAACATTAAATTTATATTCTGTGTAAAATTCGTGTCAAATACAAAAATGAAAATGTCACATTTTTAGAAAAAAAGTATTTTCATTTTTTTTCTTATTTTTATTAAATAATCTTTAATAAAATCAAAATAAAGTCAAATATTTTAGATAACAGGGAAAAAGAACGACTAGGTAGTTAGGAAACAATAAACGACTAAAATTATGTTAATTAAAGATACAAAACTTAAATTTTAACATGTGGCGTCGCAATGCTTTTGACCCCCCCTGCCCCTTGTCACTCAATGTCACATTCCGGTAATACCCCCCCCCCCACCCCCTTCAACATGTGACGTAATTTATGGATGACCCCGTAAAGTTGAAAATGAAGATATAAATAAATTATGTATTAAAATTTACATAGACTATGGACTTGTACTTTACATTGAAGTGGGTTATTATTTGTATAGCTTAATAATCCGAGTTTAAATTAATGAAAATGACTGATATTCCTTGCATAAAAATACAATTAAACTTACAAAAAGTACTTTTAAGTACCTACTTTCAATTTCTGGAATTGCGTTGGGTAGGTACTTATATACCTACCTTTTGTATTATATTTTCCTTCTTTCTACACTTGGTAATACCTACCATCTTCTTAAAAAAAACGTTGATTGAAACACATATAACTTTAAATACCTTTGGAATAATCATAAACCTGAGACTTCAACTTCTAAGCATGTGGCAAACTTTAAACAAATTGGTATTTGTAATTCCTATAACGCGAAAAACTATATCCACATATAAACAATAGTAGAATACAAATAATTTTCGCTATTCCAATACTCTCAAACTAATTTTATTTATACCATCTTCACTCACCTTATCACTCTAACCTTAAAACCTTAACCTATCTCAAAACACCAATATTTCCATATTAAAAGTGTTGACTCGTCGTTGACTGTTGCCGTCATTAAATATCCAAAAAACTACTCTGCATATTTGATACGTTAAATTTTCCTCAAAACATTTTTATAAAACGTTCGTTGTTCCTGAATTTTTTGACGACTTGGCAACGTGGAGTTCGGTTTAGCGCCAACTAGCAAGTAATAGGAGTATTAGGAGTGAGCCTTTAGCACACCTCCACAATAGTACAAAAGTAGCGTTTCCTTTGTATGGGAATGCGGCATTTCGAGCGATTATTCATTTGCTACGTTGCCAAGCTTATATATATATATATACTCCTGCTTTGGAGTCATTATCAAGAGATAGGTAAGGGAGGATAAGGTTCAGTACGAGCTAGTTTCTCCTCTTTCATCTCTGCCCTCTTCTTCTGAATTCACTTCTCAGCCAGAAAATCGAATATTACTTCCTTATATCAAAGGTGTCACCGACAAAATCAGTAGAGTCCTTAGGCCCGCAGGCATAAAAACTATCTTCACCACTGACATAAAGATTTACCATCTAGTTAGGCCACCAAATTTAAAGTCCCCAACGAAAATTAGGGTGTGTATGGAGGTTCCATGTTGTAATTTTCCCCAAACTTACATAGGTCAAACAAATCGTCGAGTCCAACATAGAATTTCTGAACATTCCTTATCCGTCAAAAATTTAGATTCCAACTATGCATTAGTTCAACATAAAATTCAAACAGGTCACTCCATAAATTTTTCTGAAACCAAAACGTTGGCCCCAATTCGATCCTTAAAATCCCGAACTATTAGAGAGGCAATAGACGTAGAGAAACGTCCAAATTGTAAAAACAAAAGAGATGACGGCAAACGATTACCAACAACATAGAAACCATTCTTACCCGCCAAATACTAAACAACCATTTACCTCCAACCAATATCCCGCCTATCGTTTTCCCACCACCATCTCCCTACGTATCTGTTCCTATAAGAAAGCGACCCCCTCCTGGGTTATCTCTGAGGAGTAGGCAAATTGAGACCTCGGAGATAACTGCCGGGTACAGTACGACTAGTGGAGTAGGTAGATTGAGGCTTCGGAATCGTACTGAACCTTATCCTTCCTAACCTACCTTTTCCTATCTTTTGATAATGACTCCAAAGTAGGAGTCGAAACATCGAGACAATTATTTTTCTGAACGCGAAAGTCTTTCCAAATAAATATATAGTTATAGTAGATATTTACCGAATAATAATGTACAAGGACAGGAATATTGGGGAAGCGGCAAAATAAAGATATTCCGAAAGCTTGGAAAATAGTGTAAAGAGTACTCATTTTACAATTTTGCCGCTTCCCCAATATTCTTGTCCTACTATATACTAGCATTACAGACCATGTAGGTCCATGGCTGATGTTTCAACTCCAGCAGTAGGCTCTTGGAGTTCCATAGGAAACTCCTCTGCGAAAATCTACTAAGTTCAACTGCCACTTTCGCATGGACTATCCGAGTGCCCACTACTTGGGTTCGTACCAAAATTTCTTGCACTATTTCCAATTTGCATGTTAATAACTTAACCTTTCTATGGCTTGGTTGACGACTTGCCTCCATCTCACCTTGTCCTTTGTCTTACCTTTCCAATTTCTAATATTAAGTCTTCGTAGATCCTCTTCAATCTCCGTTTTCCATCTTGTTCTGGGACTAGCTCTTCATCGCCCTCCTCCTATGGAGCTATACATCAATAATTTCGGTAGCTTTCATGTTCCCATTCTTGTCCTAACCATCTTAGTCTTTGAGATTTTATCATTCCAATAATACTCGGATCTTTATATAATTCTTCGAGCTCTTTGTTTGTCCTTCTTATCCACATTCCATTTTGAAATTTTCCTCAGTACTTTTCTTTCCCATATTTGTAGCATTTCTTGTTCTTTTTGGTTTAATGTTCATGTTTCCGATGCATATGTAACTATAGGCCTAATCACAGTTTTGTAAATCTTGATTTTCGCAATCCTTGATATATTCTTGCTTTTTAATCATCTATTTAAGGAATAATTGCAATTATTGCCACGCATTATTCTTTTTTGGATTTATTCCCCTATATTGGGGTTTTTTGTAATTATTGTTCCAAGGTACTCGAATCTCTCTTTCTTCTCCAAATTTATATATCTTTCCTTCGGCTGTTTTTACTTTTAGGTAATTCCCTTTTATAATGTCTGGATCTGTCCATTCCATGTATTTAGTTTTCAGTACATTGATATAGATGCCTTTTTTCCTCTTTTTCTTGAATATGTTTCACTACTTGTCTCATTTCTTCTTTATTTCTCTATTGCCATTTGCAAACGCTAGACATTGATGTCTCTTATGATATATAAGTCCGGATCCATTTATACCTGCTTCCCGAATTACTTTTTCCAATTCCAGACTAAAGAGAATGGATGACAGTGGATCGCCTTGTCTTACGCCTTCAGTTACGATGAGTTCCTCTGATATAGCGTTAATCGGATCATTCTGATCGGTTTTCTACTTATTCCTAGCTCTTCCAGAGCTTCGCACAGTTCGGTTCTTTTTACCTTATCAAATGCTTGTTTGAAGTCGACGAATAGCACCATCGTTTGCTTTCCAAATTGATAACTTTCAGCTTGTATTTCTCGTAGCATAAAGACTTGCACCACTGTGCTCCTTCCTCGTCTGAATCCACATTGGTATTCTCCGATTATATTTTCCATATTTTCTTTTAGAATGTCCTGTCCATAATGTTGAAAATGTCCCCCCTTGTCACAGTAAGCTACACCTCCTCCCACTCTAAGAGTGGGAAGATTATATTTCCAGATTTTATTACCACAGGGACCCTATTCTTGACTGAGGGAGTAGAGGTTCACGAGAGAACAAATATTTTGTCATTATTTTGCTTGGTTACTCTGTCACTGCAGTAACAAAGACAAAATATCTCTGGAAGCTTCACTCCCTCAATCAAGAATACTGCCCCAGATAGGTATAAACAATAAACATCTTGTCAAAATTTGGTGAGATCCCCCACTGGTTTTTGCTCATACAATTTTGTTACTTAATTTGTGCTTCAAACTTAAGCAATCAAGCCTGTATATTTCCAATGTACTTATTTCTGTTTCTTACTTTGTTAGATGCCTTTTTTATATACTGCCATAGTTTTCATGGATAAAATTGTTGAGCTGGCAACAGCGTGTCATGTAGCTGGTAGAACGCGAGTATTTAAGCGACACGCAACCTCCTCGCTAGTCTGTTCGCCTGTTACATGGAAACACCATGAAAGTCCGTTGATAATGTTCCCCGCTGGTTTTATGTTGCCAATTACTGCCATTTAAATGCCACACGTGGTTGCTTCGTTTAAATTTTAAAACACAATTTAAGAATATCCGGACCGTAAATAAACCGAGAATTGAGTGTCCAGTTTAAAAGGATTTTATTGGCTATCGCCTGGTCAGTCGTGGTCCGGTTTGAAAGCGAGTAAACCATGGATTGCGTGTGTAAACTGGTTTGAGGATTACGAGATATTTTCGGTTTTCTGAAGGGAGAAGTTTTTTATCTTTTTCACTCTGGGTGGTTGGGTCGGATAAAAAGAGATGAAAGTATTGAATGGGGGTGTTTTTTTTATAGGAGTGTTGTTTATGGGGTATTTAGGGAAAATATTCATTTTTGTAGTGGTTGACATGTATAATGGTTTCTTTGCAACAGTTTTCAACCAATATTTATTATGTAAAAAGTGGTAATGTTTTGAGAAATAAAACATATATTAGAATTTCATTTTTTATTATAATTTATGTACAAATAACTGTAAAATACAAAAAAATATGATTACCAAAAAGGAAATCTATTGAATTATATAAAGATAAACTTGATAAATTATAATAATATCATTGGTACCTATTGGTTGGAACAACCAAATTTTCCTTCTTTCACGTGGACCTAACAGTAAAGAGTGAAAAAAGCTGGATTTATAAATTCTGTAGATCGTCATTCCCGCTCCTCAAAAAAAAAATACACATACGTTTTTCGCTGATGCTCCCAAATCGATCAAATTTTATAACTTGTTGTTCTTAATTCGCAGTTCCGCCAATTAAAACTAAAGTTAGTGACAAGCGATTTGATTTCTGTCAAACTCCACATATTTTGATAATAGATTTTGGACCTTTTCGGAAACTCGCTTCAGTAAGTTCCAGTAAAAGATATGGCAACAGCGAGACGTTCATTGGGCGCGTGCAGCCACGCTAGCGCAAAATTAGCGCTCTGTGAAAGCGCTTGAAGATGGCTGAACGTCTATGCTTTGATGTTCTGTGACAAACTCATCACATAACCTTTAAATTTATTTCCTAAATATAAAGTGCCTTCAATGGAAAACCTTATAAATTACTTAATCTTGCGGATGAAAATAATATTGTGGAATAGATTCCAGCTGTAATCGAAAGACAAGAAGAATATGTAGTAATATTAGCATTAGCAGGAGCAAAAAACTCTGTAAGAAATTTAAATTATTTCGAGGAAGTAATTCACTAATAAAAACTAAATAATACAGAATTTTTAACTAAGAGGTTAAAATTGTTGTTTGTTGCTGTTGACATAACGAAGCACTGACCAACTTAGCGGAAAATAAATTCAAATTGCGACCGCTGTCACTTAGCGGTCAAATTCGCCATCCGCTTACCCAGCGCTTACCCTTTCTCGAAACAACGCGTTATGCCATATCTTTTACTGGAGCTTACTGAAGCGAGTTTCTGAAAAAGTGATATCTGTTGAAGAGCTCATTGAAAACGAAAAACAATAGGCAATTTTTAGCGAATTTTTGGTAATAACAAGTTAAATTTTTGCCCCAAACGGTAACTACTGAAACGTCAAATCGGTGACCTCCGAAATAATTTCAGTTACCCTGGTCAAGAGGTGGGTAACTGTCCGTCCTAGTTGTGAGGTTACGTTGATTTGAGTACAGAAATACAGTCGTCGTGAATTGACATTTGATTCTATCAAGTTTTCGGTTTTTTATATGCGGATATAATAATGGAGCTGGAGAAAATTCAAATGGTCAATATTAGCTTGAATTATGAAGGTTCGGATGTTTCTTCTTTATGAGGATGAAGACATTTACAACCAATTATCGTAACCGTTTCATTTTAGCCGTCTGTTACCGTAAATTACCGATAGGTTATAACCAGTGACTCGCTAAAAATTGCCTAATTACAAAACATATTGGGCGCGTTCAGCCACGCTAGCGCTGAGTTAGCGGAGAGCGAATTTGACCGATAAGTGACAGCGCTAGTTCTAGCGGTCGCCATTTTTTTCCAGCGAATTTATTTTCCGCTAAGTTGGTCAGCGGTCAGCGGTCAACAACAACAATTCTAGCCCCTAAATAAAAATTTCTGTGTTATTTAGTTTTTATTAGTGAATTACTTCCTCGAAATAATTTAGATTTCTTACAGGATTTTCTGTTTCTCCTAATGCTAATATTACTAAATATTCTTCTTGTCTTTCAATTTCAATTACGTTCAGCCACCTTCAAGCGCTTTCACAGAGCGCCGCTGCTAGCGCTAACTTTGCGCTAGCATGGCTGAACGCGCCCAATCTGTCATGTTAATAGAAGAGTTCTATTTAAGGTCAATGTAGCCAACACAATAAAATAAAATGATCAAAATGACATATTATGAAATGGGTCACCTATTGACTTAATTTTTCAGTTTTTCAGATATAAACCATGTTTTATGCAATATATCTTGTACCCAAATGATAAAAAGTTCGTTTTAATTTAGGGTGTTTTGCTTTCTAATGTTTACCACAGGTAACTGTCAACATTGTCAGTGCAAGCAACATGGGCGTAAGTTTAGCTTGGTATTTGTTTTGTGTGTTTATCAAAATTAAATTATAATACACTGGAAAGACACGTTTACAAACGGATAAACTTTATAAAAATAAAACCAAGCTATGACGCCAATGTTATGACGTTGACTTTGACAGTAAACAGACATTTGCCGTAAGCCTTAAGAAGCAAAATTCCCTAACGAGCTTTTTGTCTTTTGGGTACAATTAAATATTATATAAAACATTAAGTATATCTGAAAGGAACAAATGGTAACTTAAATGGTGACCCCTTTCAGTGACCCCCTTTTCTGATGTCATATCGATAATTTTAATTTATTGTGTTGGCTACATTGACCTTATATGGAACTCTTCTATTTAACAGGCGTAAGACATACGTCACATTTGTGACCAATCATTAAATTAGTCGGCTCGGGAACAACTGTGAATTACGAATCACCAGCAACGAATAACGGGAATAACAGAGTCAATAAATCCAGCTTAAAAATTTACTCTAAATAGAATGATGTAAACAGATCTAGAATGCTTTAGGCTGGAATAGTTTACTTAAACAATACAGTCACAAAGATACCACCTCGGCAAAAAAATATATTTCATCGTATATTCGGTATCGGGATTATTCGTCCTTGCATAATACTCCAAAATATACAAGCTCACCATTAAACCCGAACCGAACGCCAAACCGTACCAAAATAAAATATTGATCCACCGAAATTTGGGAACTTTGAATAAACTCACACATGCCGCTAGCATGTAACAGTGAAGAATTACAGGGTAGAAAAATTTCCATTGATAAGATAAGGCCCATTCGTGCGCCACTGCCGAAGTGATAAATACTGTCAATTTAGCGATGCTTTTATTGCCTGATGTTAACATATAGATGTCTCTGTAAATGTAGGTGTATAACCAGTCGTGGACCACGATGTTCCAGACTCTGAAAAATAATTTAATAAGTACATGACTCACCCTGTACGGAAGAAAATGGTAACGTACATAAAATAATCAGCGATGCCAGTACAATTCCACCAATCTTTATAAAATTGTCTATCGCCGAATTTGAGCAGTTCGGCGAATAGGTTTTGTACCGAATGCAGTACTTGGTACCACCCGGACATGAGTATTAGAAGACCAAAAATGGAATTTTCTATAATTGGTGTTATAACTTCCGCCCATGTGAATTTTCTCAAACCAAACTCTCTGTATTGCGGTAATATGAATCGGTGGAAGAGAAAACATTGGTAGAGAATTACACCGAAGATTTCCAGTAATCGGGTTGCAACAAAATCCCATCTAATCGTCTTGGTTCTAGGATATTCGTCCCTGTATACTAACGTCGGAGCAAACAAGAAGTATAAATAATTTTTAAATTGTGGTAATTCTATATTTTCATCGCTGTGCGGTTTGTATTTTATAATTTTACCAACATTGTGTCTAACGAAAGCGTGAATTTTCATTACGAACCTGATCTAAAACAAAAAAGGTCAAATTTATAAACCAAAATTTTGAAATTGTGTTCAATTTTTTTACCTGTTCTAAAAGTATTATACCCGAACAAGCCACTGGTAAGTCGTAGACCATAGTTATAAGGGATGATATTCGAAAAGAAAATATATAAAACAATATTAATAATCCTAACCATAGTCGGTCCCATATTTTGACAGCTTGATCTAGAAAAAGTATACAAATAAAAAAAAACATAGAAACTGTTAGTTCTGTAAACGTAGGAACTGTTAGTGACTAGTCATAAGTTGTTTAGTATTAGTAGTAAGATTAGTAAGTAAGAAATATAGTTCTGTCAACCTGTCAGTCAATATAAGTGAATGTAGATATCAGTGTGAATTCTCTCAATCCTGATCAAGTAACAGACAATCAAGGAAACTATCAAAGAATTGGGTATTGATGGCATGTGCCTTCGATGCGACAAAGATAATCACTTATCAAAGGAATGCCATGCTTCCAACCTCAAATGTTCTGAATACAAGAAGAATGGCCACATTTCTAAAGTGTGCATTCAAACAATCCTCCAGAATAAGTCATCCAAGTGTTCAGCCAATCACATAAACTATGACGACACTTTACATGACTATGGTACTCAAAAAGTAGAAAAGAAGCTATCTCAAACAATCAACCACGTCAAAGATAAATACAAAGTAACCATCAAAATTGAAGGTCATCCAACTGAATTTCACTGGTTCACCAATAACCTGCCTTCCAAGAGATAAGTTCCACCAGATGAATCTGAGTGTACCTGAACTTCAATCTTACACCAAACACCCATTTGTTCCAGACGGAATTGTAATAGTTCGTGCTTTTTACAATGGAAGGACAATAGAGGATGAACTCTTCATTGTACCAGAGCACTACGATGCAATCATAGGAAGATCATGGATACGTCAGATGAAAATTGAACTTCATAAAATAGATCAAAATACCGGAAATTCTCTGCACATCATCGACCCTGAAGAGATATTCTCTTTCTCAGACCTGAAACCGACCAAAGTAGTGCAACCAGCAGCACCATCCAGACCAACACGCCATTTAAGTGTTAGCACGCTACTACGGAAACAGCAAAAAGTCGTGGAAACCGTGGATCAGTGGTAAAGAAATTTGGTCAGCTGCACTACTCAGTAAAATTGGACGATGGGTTCATATTGAAGCGTCACATCGACCAATTGATCAAGTCACGCATCAACAAAAAGAAAGTGGCATTGGCGGATGAAGTTGACTCTCCAGCTGAAGAGCATCAGCCGATACCAGACCTTGGCAACTTGGTCACAATTCGAGCCTGCTCGTCCTCCAGCCTCTCCACCCAATGAAGACCAACAGCCACGCCGTCCTGCTAGGACTCATCGCTTGTAACAATATCTAAGAGACTACATCCTAACAGTATGGTGCCAAAAATTACGCCTAAGAAAAATGGACACACTTTTCAGAAAGAACTATCTGTTGAAGAGATCGAAGAAGCTCAGAAAAAATGGTTTTCAATTTGACAGTTTTTCTAAAGAAATTTCCCTTCTGAAAAAGAGGAAAGGGGTAGATAAACAGAGTAGACTTTGTCCTGGAATCAATGATGATGGAATTCTAGTCAAAATTATTATATAATTGTCAGAATTTAAAAAAAGTCATTAACATTTTGTAAAGACGAAAAATGCAGTTTTATTGACAAAAATTCGACTAGATTTAACGAGAAAGTAACATATCGCTTCTGCGCATTATTAGATAAATCTCGTGGAGGTTGGCTTTTTTCATCTTGAGAGAATTTATTTATATTTTATTAAATAAAGTGGATGACCTACGCACAATATATAAGTTTTTGTAATTTTTATCACGCAGTTCGGTACAACTGCACTAGTTTAACTGAATAGAGATGGACGTGAAAAAATAACTTATTGATATCACAAATAAAAAAATGTTCTAAAATTGCGGAGTTCAGGAATTGGAAAGGAAAAAGAACAAAATCGATGAAGATATAATTGTCATACAAAGACAAGCATTATTTTTAATCATTAAAATTATGGATGCAAACCTAACTTGGAATTCACACCTACCTGACAAAACCAATAAAGGGAAAATGGCCACGGATCGTTCACTGGCTGTACACAACTGTGGTGAGTCCCATGGTTACCTCTGGATCCTTAGTTTGGTGGTCAAAAAAAGATCAGAAGATAGCCGAACTGGAGCTATCAAAACTTCAGAGGCTTGCCTGTCTGTGCATATCGGGTGCTATGAGAAGCAGCCAGACTACGGCAATGGAAGCCATTCTCAATTTTCCGCCTCTTGCTCTGCATGTTAAGGCGGAAGCAAGAATTGCTGCATACAGGCTGGAATGTAATGGGAATTGGCACGAAGGAACCAGCAACCATAATCATTCCAGAATTACAGATGCTATCACAAACTTACTTCTTGAAATGAGAAGTGATAACATGTTGGCCACAATTAACGACAACCAACCATACCATATCCAGCTAAACTGGGATGGGTTGGAAGCATACAGTCAGGAAGGAACGTTGGTATGGTACACAGACGGATCTAGAACTGACATAGGAAAAGGAGCTGGAGTCCATGGTGCCAGACCCAGGTGCAATGACCACGCATCGTTGGGGAAGTTTGCATCTGTATACCAGGCAGAAATCTATGCTATTGACATGTGTTTGCAAATGAACATCGAAAGGGGGTACCTATAGAGGCCAAAAGATCCTTATACTCTCAGATAGTCTGGCAGCACTGAAATCTTTAGCATGTCCCCAGATCAGATCTAGACTGGTCTGACACTGCCTACAAAAACTTTTAACCCTGGCAAACCATAATAGAGTAACTCTTAAATGGGTCCTGGGTACAAGGGTATTGTAGGCAGTGAAAAAACAGACACCCTAGCACACCCTTGTACATCTCGGTGGATCCAAACTAAACATCAGACGTACTGGAGACACGTGCCAAAACAGGAACACAGCCAGAGTAGGATTTAACTCTTCCCAGGTCCCAGACTAAAAAACGGCAGGGCCCACTTAAGGAACTAGAAATCCCGGAAAAACTCGGGTGATAGTTAAAATTTCAGTCAGTTTTGATGAATAATTTTGGAAAACGTCGTAAGTCTCAAGATTTGATGATATAGGAGGAGGCCCTGCGGGCCCTCTTCAGACCCAGGGCCCGGGGCTACATACCCCCCAGCCCCTGGCTAAATCCGGCTATGCAGCAAACTCCTGGTCACAAAAACCCGTTGAGTCGCTGACTAACGAAATATAAAACCTCAGCTGAGGGCCAGATAAGGAATGTGACAGGATTACTCACCGGTCACTGTACCCTAAGGAATCATCACATGTATACAATTGGCATATATAGAGAGGAACCTATCTGTCGGTTGTGCATGGAAGAGGAGGAAACAGCCTCCCACATTATCTTCGAATGTGAACCACTGTCTCATTATAGGTATAGACTCCTAGGACTAGAGTATCCAAGGGAGGATTTATCCAAGAAGGACCTAGTGAAAAGTCTTTTAAGCCTGATAAGGGCTACTAGTCTCTTCACATAAATGGTATAACCAAGAGCACAAAAAGCCTAAAGGCTGAGGTGCCGAGGTCTCTAAGCCTCAGACTGGTGGTTCTGAACCAATCAATCAATCAATCAATTAGTCATTAAAGAAAACAAATTACCTAGTAGTTATTTTTTTAACGCACTCCCACCTTTCGAAACATTCACCTTTGAATCAATGTAAACTTTTAAGTACAAATAAACGGAAAATGTGTCATTCAAGTATACCAGAAAAAATTCCATTGTGGTGAGTTTTTCTTTGTATTTAAAATATTCACTTACTCATGCATTTTATATCGGAGATAGGTACACTTCATTTATTTCGAATAAACTTATTTTAATCTAGAAAACTTCCTTCCAACGCAATGTTTTTGAACAAAACTAACAAAAATTAACGCAACACTTAAAATTTTGCTTATTATTGATTTAGAATAACTCTTTTAATTTTCAACCGATTAAAATGATTTTTTTTGACACATTGACACAATAAATTTGACAATTTATTATACCGGGTCGAATGAAACAATATTTATGTACCGTAAATTCTAAACACCCTGTGGGTTAAACTGAAAGCTACACGTTTTTGAAGTGAAAACTTCTTTAGGCGCGTTGAGCACTTTTTTTGGGTGAAGAAAAAACATGGATTTTTCGTCATCGTCACGCTTTTATGCAACACACAATACTTTTGGTTATGAAGCGTATATAGTGTTGCATAAATCATCGTCACGCTTTTCATGAGCTATATGTATACTGTGTATATATGTGTACTTTTTGTTGTAAAAAATTCCATTCACGATTGTCTTACGATAAAATTTTTAAAAGGGATTCATTTATTGGTGTTTAAACTTCTGAGCGGCAGTCCCATGACTGGACTCTACGTTTTTTCCTTGCAAATGATTAGAAAGACTAATTAATTAATTAAACTCACTGTAAATTCTTTACAAAATAAATCATAGGTGGTTGGTGCTGGGCAAAATATTTAACCTAACTACCAACGGCAAATATTCATATATTTTATTGTCGCTTGTCATACTTGTCAATGTTATGACATACAAGCGCGAGAAAAATGATTTTATAAAATAAAAAGTGATTTTGTTGTCTACTCACTGTTTGGAATCAATTTGAATCTTATTTCTGCCCAAATTCTGAAAATTACATGTACAGAGCAAGTTGTTAGGAGGAACAAGGTCCAGAAAAATATTGTCAAATGAAATTTTCCAAATCCATCCACAATCAAATGAAAACCAAAACTGACTCTAAAACAAAAATGAATTATTGATAGACTCCGATTCACGTAAGAAGAACCCACTTGAAGTTGCAGTCGTATGCGCGAACTTGTTGTCAAAACCAGCGCCATATTGCAAAATTGACATTCGACTTCAAATCAGTACCGGAACGTTTTTACATTTTGTAGGTTAACACAAAATTAGAATAATGTGGATAATAATTTTTCCTTAACACCAATAAGTTTTTTAGGAGACATTGTTTTAGATCAAATTAAACACACAACACTCACAGATAAAGTAGCTAAACGTTATTTTAGGATATTCGACAGTAAATAGTTGCTTCAAACATAACCTCAAATGTCAATAATAAAATGGCTATCGTCATGAAAGTCGTTTGTAACGCCAATGGCATGAAACGGTACATAGATAAACAAAACCGATTTTGGTTTCTGCGCAAGTCAATTGGCAAACTTCACGTGGCTTCTTTTTATGTGAAACGGAGTCTAGTAAAGAATCAATATTTCTTTGAAAACGGGATACTTACTGTCCAGTGACTAAATAATCGTTGGCTAATATGCTGGTAAATAAACAAATTATTGTTGCTACAAATAAATTTTGAACTGCTGCAATGTGGGGTATACTGTCACATAGATCTATTATAAGGGAATTTCTCGTTTCGAATATTTTTTCTGCCAAAGGTTTAATCTCCGGTTTTCTGAAATAAAAACAATTTTTAATAAATAATTATCTCAAATTTGATTGAAGCTTCTCCTAAAAAGTAGTTAGAAGCTCGATATTACACAACGGCTGATATTTTTGATTTCTCTGATTCTTGCCTAATAAAATTTAGTATGAATTAAGGGTTTTAATTATTAGCCTAAATCTAAGCTATTTCATATAGGGTTGAAAAAAAAAGTTGATATTTTATATATTTTGAATAAAAAAATACTTGAATAGATGAGGCTTTTACTTAATGAAGATTCATACCGACAAAAGATGAAATAAAACCATAATAAAGCTGCTGGGTTCAAAAATAATAATGAAGATTTAAACAAATTAAATTGTTTTATTTCATCTTGTCAAAAATATACTTACGAGATTCCATTTGCTTTTTTATATTTGTCATCATTTTTGATGACAGTACTTGAAGAATTCGGGCTCATCTTCCCGTCAAAATAACCAGCTTAACTATGATTCCGCTATTGTTATCTTAAACATACAAACATCAAATCAAAAATGATTAAACTTAAAATAAATCGCTTATCTTAACGTCTTAGGCAATTAATTCAATGATTGGATGATAATATGTAGTTGTAGTACGATAACCTTTAACAATTATAATACTGTCCAAACATATTTTTAAATATTGTTAAAAAATACAGTGTGTGACAAAAAGAGGATAAACAGGATAAACCTTCACTATATATTTTCAAATACTACAAACTAAAATGACATTCGATAAACCTTTTAGTATTATATATAAAATCGACTAGGAAGACGAACACGTTTTCCACCAAGGTTAGTCAAATTTCACCTTAAATTATTTTAGTAAAATAAATAAATATAATATATACAACTGTCAAATAATATTATGGTAAACAAGTTGAAATATACATACCTGTACCAAAATAACAAAGTAATAAAAAATATCGGAGTGTGACTTACTGAGGGTTTACGTATTTAAATTATTTAAAATTCAAGGTGTATCTCTATCTGCTCATTTTATTGGTTTTTAAAATGATTAATGAGTTAATTATTAACGATTTAAAAATTTGTTTTTGATGATATTTATATTTTTAACAGTAAAAACCATAATTTAGAGGAAAATTACGACAGCAGAAAAGTTTTAAATGATCACTAATTATTGAAATAGAAAAAGAAAAAAAATACAGCTCAGCAATGCTATGAAACTTTAAATTACAATTCTCGTTGTCCTAAATTGTGAGGAATATTATACAGGGTATCAATTTTAAAACTTACAATGGGCTGTACCTCGTGAACGAAAAGAGATTTCAAAACCGTTTCTAGGGTAGAGAAGGGGAACTAAAATGACATGAGAAAGAACGCACCCCATCAACCCCACCTACAAAAATTTAAACGGCAACCCCCTACTTGTGATACGTCATTAGAAAGCCCGTAGAAAATGCTTTCCAACGGTCTAAGTCATCATAATTATACAGGGTGTAACAATAAAGCAGAAACATTTATTTGACAACAAAAATAACAATTAATTGTGGAACGCTTTGAAAGTGCAAGTACGGTCCCTATTTAACTGTTAAAAGTTCTATTAATTGTATTTCAAAAACAAAACTTGTTTGCTTTGCAGTTTTTAAACAACACATTCTGTTATTCTGTTTTGTTCTAACGACGTATCACAAGTAGGGGGTTACCATTTAAATTTTTGTAGGTGGGGTAGGTGGGGCGTAGGGGGTTGATGGGGGGTGCGTTCTCTCCCATGTCATTTTAGTTCCCCCTGAACTTTTTTTGCAATCTCTTTTCGTTCACGAGGTACAGCCCATTGTAAGTTTTAAAATTGACACCCTGTATTATTGTAGAAAACATGATTTAGGTACTAAGATCAAATATTAAAATAAACACGAAATTTCAGTCTGGTAAATAAAAGCTCAGAATAGGTTAGGGCCGATTTCATAATAAAGTTAAATATACTCCTTTAAATGTTAAAGTACAATTTAAGTTTCATGATACAATTTTATAGATAAGGGCGCCTTTAAAAGGTTCTTTTGTTGAATACCCAACTTTGAGTATTTAAATGTTTAAAAGCCTCTTTATTCGCGAATATGTCTTCTGGTTTCTACCTAACCTCAACTTTTTTTTGCTTTATTTGAGTCGTTATTCATTTTCTTATTATGGACTATCCAACTTCATCTAGTTCAAGAGATTCTGAAAATATATAGAGTACGAGTGAACAATGAGTTGGTTCAGTATTACCAAACCAACTGTTCAGGAAGCTATTGAACATTTAATAACGATACCAACTAATAGGTAGAATAGGCATTGGCTGATTATAGACAAACATTTTATAAATATATATCAAATACATATAAAAATTCAATGATATAAGTGAAGGTCGTGAGGAAAAAGGGTCCTAGTAGAGAAATAATATACTGATGAATTGGAGTATTTAGAGGAACAAATAGTAAGAATACGAGTTAAGAGAAGGGAAGCTAGAATAAGAACATTAAAGTGTCCACGGAAAAAATAGTTAGGTGGATGATAAGAATAAGGACTAAAAACAGTGGAAGTTTATGGCTAAAAGACAACAAAAACAAACTTACCTCATCAAAAAATTGCTGATTAAAAACAGTACCTATCACAACTTTTTTATATAAAAGTAGTATAACGAACGCTATTTATATTTTCTGTTCACTGTAAACATAAAAATCTACTTTTTTTAAATTTACGTCTGTAAATTTTGTTAATTTGTTTTTGATAGGGTGGGGATACCAAATAAAACAAAACTAGTTTTAAAAACAACTTCTCTTAAAATCAGTGATGGAATTAGGTATATACGAGGATCAGTCAAAAATGATCGTGTTTAACCTAAAAGGTAACAAGTCGAAATATTTTCGATAATGATTAATGATACGGGAAATTAACGTTATAAAATATTTCATTCATTTATTTGAGTTGTGCTCTTCAGCCCAGGCACTTGAACTGAATCCTTGTACCATTTACCATGTTATCTACTTCCATTCGTGTCTTCTATAAAGGCCACTAGTTTGGCTGGAGGGATTTTCAGTAGTTGTAATGGTTGTCTTAATTCCTCTCCAAAGTGCTTCCGCGTAAGTACTTGTGAGTAGTCGCAGAAGCAGAGTATGTAAGAAGGTGTTTCATCATCAAGTTCACATTTTCTGCACATAGGTTCACTAACTTTGCCCATTTTGTACAGATGTTTTCTCAGGGTGCAGTGTCCAGTCACCATGTTGGGAACTGTCTTCTAATGTCTCTTACCCAGTTTCAGTAGCCTGGTTGAGAGTTCCTTGTCTACCTTGTTCAGTAAACTCTTTGTATGGAGGTGGCCTTGTGTCAACCTCCATTTAAGTTGGTGCTCCTATCTAGCCAGTTCCCGATTTTACCTCTCTTATGCAAAGAACATTCGCTTTCTAGGTCCTTTTATACCAGCCCCAGTGTCATGGTTTGTTTAGGAACCATCGGTGAACCAGTTGATTTCTCCAGAATTACCTGGGTGCATCACCTGTTCCCTAGATGGAATGATGATGTTTACTCGCTCAGTGAATATATTCTCCGGTGTCATGCTATCAAAACTCATGTGAAATATGGGTTCATCTAGTATTGTCCCAGTTATATCAATTTTAGCCAAAGAATTGCCATCATTGCCTCCGCCCTTACAAAAAGTTCCAAAGGAGGAAGTCTAGTAAGGGTTTCCATTGATGCCGTCCCCGATACATGTGGTTATTCTCTTTTCAAAAATGTATTGAAATAGTGTTTTGTAAAATATAGTAATAATGATAATAATTTACCTATGCTTATCTGCAATATTATATTTTTTATAATAAATATTTTGAAAAAGCTTTGAAACGAAAGCGAAACGTCAAAAATGTTTTAATTTATTTGTATCATACAACTTATTAACCACACCCAAGAAAACAAATTAAATAGAGATTAAATTAATATGTTTATATAAAATAACATAAAAATTAGATTATTATTGCGTATCGGAATATCATATATTTTATCAAAATATCTAAATTGCGTTGATTTTACTAAATTTAATTGCAGATTACGTTTTTTTTAATCTAAATTAATCATAAATAAGAAATAATATTAAAGGGAAACCAAATTTTTGGTATAAATAGGAAACTATTAAAATCTAAATCGTCAGAAACAACAACTATAAACAAAAGAGAAGAAGAAGATCTAAAAATACTAGAAAGGAAAATATTGAGAAGAATAGTTGGACCAAACGTAACAAATGGAGAAAGAAAATTAAAAAGAAACATATAAATAGAAAAGGAAATAATTGGATAATTTTTAATAGCTGTTCCTATTATTATTATGGATAGAGAAGATTCCGAGTTCGGAAAACATAATATAGTTGTTAATTTTTCTTAATATTATTGTGTACATTTTCCAATTCAGTAATTAGTCATACCTAAAGTGTCTTTTTTTCACGAACGTAAAAGTTGTTCGCACGAGCCGTTATGCATTATTAGGTTTTCGTAGCCGAGTAGTATAGAGGTTTGGCTGCGAAAATTAAGAATTGTGAGCGTAAAGTTCGAATTCGGGTCTGTGATAACTTTTTTTATTTGTTATATTGTGACATTTGTATATGAATAACCTTCAATAAGAATACTTTTTTTATAGGACCAATATTTTCAAATTTATATCAAAAATTTAAACCATTAATTTTTTCATTGCGGCGAAAATCTTGGCAATAATAATATTAATTGTTATTATTTTAGGGCCAGGATTTTTACCTAAAGTAAACTCCAGTCGTGCGTCGGAGCTGACAAACACTTTTTTTGATTGAATTTATGTTCCTAATAATTAACGTGAGGCATTTATGAAATTTTCATATTTGGCATATTTTTCATTTTATATGAAATTTTTCCGAATTTTTCATATTCTTAATTATTTTTTAATTTTTAGCATATCTGTAACAATTTTACAAACAATTCCTTCCTATACCTACGATTTAACCAAAACTTTTTATTATTCTTGCGGCTAGTAAAGTACATTTAAAAGCTCTCAATTTGTGTTGCTTGCCTGGTTTTTCATGTAGCTAGTATAATTTTAAGAAAAGGACAATTAGGTACCGGTAAATCCCAATAATATTGTTGATGTTTAAAATATTCACTTAATCCGGAATAAGGTACTAAGAATTAATTACCCGACACCGTTTATTTGTTGCCAAACTAAGGGCACGAGGAGGGGCATAATTATTAAAAGTTTTCTTTAAAGTTGTGTCGACAATTTTCGAATTTTAAATTTAGATTTTGGAGTGTGCTTATTTAAAATCGCAAGTGGTCTCGAAAGTGTATATGTGGATTAAACCATTTCCTGAGATCCACTTAGAATTTTATAGAGAGCATTTACCCAATATTCCTCTTCCACCTCAACCCGTCTTAACACGTTGAGGAACATGGTTAGAGACTGCTTTTTTATGCCGAAAAATTTACGCAACTAAAAACTGTTTTACAAGAATTGGGAGATGATTCTTCTCAGCATCTCTTACAAACCAAAGAATTGCTGACCAATCACATTTTATGTCAACAAGTTTCATTCATAAAAACCAATTATAATTTCTTTTCAAACACTATTATCCAATTAGAGTCATCCAAATTATCTTTGATAGAGGCGGCCGGTATATAAATTTAATAAAATAATTTGAGAAAAAATGCAAAAAATATTCCGGGACATATTGGAAACCAAATATATAAAAAATTAAAAGCAATTGATAAGAACCATGGCTACAAATTCCTTTTACAAGCATCCAATGCTTTAATTGGAGATTTTTATGAAAAATTTACATTGGAACCAGAAATTTTGTCAAATTTAAAAAACGCCCCTATTACGTCCGTTGACGTAGAGAGAAAGCTTTTTTGTATTTAAACATATATGTATACTGATAGGAGGCGAAACTTTTTGTTAGATAATTTCGAGAAATACCTACTATTCAATTGTTTATTGCTTTAATAATTAATTAAATTAATCATGTAAAAATTGTTTCGGTAGATACATTTTTAAATAAAAAAATATTGAACTATGTTTTGTTTTATTTCATAAGTACTACCCTATAGAAAACAATTGATTGTGAAAATTAAGACATTAATTTTCAAATCTCATATTTAATTTTTTTTTTCATATTTCAACTAAATTTCTTTCATATATGCCTATATGATTATATTTCCTACTTTTTTTTCTTCATATTTGCCTCACTTCAATAATAATACTTTACAACATACCCTGTATTCTGCTTTTCCTTTCCTTTTCCAAAGCTAGCCAACACAAAATTTTTTTATTTTTGAGATAAAAACCTGATTACTTGTTAATTTGACTCACTTCATAAAATTTAAATTTACACGCACAACTTATCAACTTGTCGATAATTCTACTGAATGTTGGAAGATATTTTCGCGCTCGTGTGAGATACTACAAATCATGAATCATTTTTACTATTATCTGTTTTGAATTTGCTACTAAACTACATCATTTGTTGAATTAAAAGTTGATAGATAAAATGTTTAAATATGATTATGTTGTTTACTGTGTAACATTTGCGTATATTCATATTTTGTTATTTGATAGATAAATAAGTGAAAGGAATATAAATAGGTTATTTATATAAACATATGTATGAAGAAGGAATCCTAGAAAAGTTTCCTTTTTCTGCAAAAACTCCACTCAAATTAGTTAAATCTTCCCAAGGAAGTTGACATCCTCAGGGCTCTGCTTGAAAGACCCTTATGTGCTGTTTGTCCAAGACTTTTGTGACGTCTAGCTCATATAGCATGGCCCTTTGCCTGTTACAGCCCACTAATGGGATTTCGCCACTTTTTTAAGTAGAGACATATGTGATCATATGCCTACTATCATCACATTCAGCCAGCAGATCTGTCTGGTTCTCATGCCCCAGTTTTTTCCACATAGTCTTTTGCAAGTCCATATAATGCTTGACTGCCTTTGTGGATAACTTTTTCAAAAATGGGAGTATCATTTTAAATAATGAATCTTTTTTAAAAATAAAACATCGTATTTATAAAAGTGTTTTTATTTCTAATGAAACTACAAATACAAAGCATAACCTGTAGAAATCAAGATTTTACTAATAGACATAACTCCACAATACTCATTCTTCTAATCATGTTCAGAAATCCAGATACAAGAATTTTACGGTTAAAAAAACTTAAAATCTTGTTTTCTATAAAGAATACTACTTATAACTTATAACATTCTAAAATAGAAAATACTAATATTATTTGTTTGTTAGTATACAAATGATCATAACATACCAAATTTTTCATCTGCATAGCAGTACAATTCAACTTTAATATAATTCAAACCTGTTAGAATGCATACATAACCAAATACTGAAACAGTTTCCACCAACTTAACAACTAAAAGCCATAATATATAATAACATTAATTTACATTTGACTAATATTAATAGAATAAACAGCCGGAATTAAACTTGCAATGACATTTTTTTCACTTTATGATCAACTTAAAACAACATTAAAACAGATGTCATTGAAGATATGGGGATAACCTATTTCTGATAATGCTTCTCAGTAAAAATTTAGACCTTTATTCAGTAAAATTAGGGTTATTGCAAACATACTTACACACTTGTGTATGTCCCAATTCTAAAAATCTTTGGTCAAAAGCATTGTTAATATTTATTAAGCACTGCAAACGTTTTATACAAAAGCATCAGAAATGTTATTATTGCTTATCTAAATGTTATACTTCATTGTCTATGTTAACAGGAGCAACTTCTCCAAAACAGTGCTTAGCTTCTGCATCTTTATAAGAATTTTCATGCTGTACACTCTGAGAATTAGTACGACATTTAGCTAAGCATAACTCGAAATGGTCAGTAACAGAAGCAAATAGAATCTGCTCAGAAGCTTTTCCTAACACATTTTCCAGTACTTCTTTTTTATCAGGTTGTAAGCAACATGAAATACAATGTTCGTAGATGGTACAACAGTTGTTAGGTTTGCATGTTTCACATGAATATTGCACTACACTCGGAGATAGTTCATTGCAACATCCATTTTGAAAAACTTCATTTCTGGGACACATATAACCTCTATCGTCGACTATTAGCACCTTCCCTTGCACCGAATTTCTGCACAAAATATCATCACTACTGGAATTGTGCTGTTGAAGACTTCTCCAGATGAAGGGCTGGGTCCTTTTAACAACCACTACATCGTCATTGTTAAGAAAATCAGCTTTTTTTAAATAACTAAATAAGCAGTAAGTGAACGAGAGAAATAGTAGAAGTCCTAAAAAGATTCTTCGTCGTATAAAACGAAAAATTGCGCTATACCACATTTTATCACGACATTTTTATAGCAAACGTCAAAATTAGTAGAGGTTATGTTTTGATTCAACATTCTACACCAATATGGATCTGTCTATGCAAACGATATCTCTTTAATTCTTAAAGTTGTGTAAAATAGTTTTTTCTACATTCATGCAAAAACAAAACTTTATTGAACTCTATTTAGTGGAAAAACTAGTTCTTTATTGCTCTAGTGCAATTAAAATTTTATTGCACTCATCTGTCATTTTACTTCGCGTTTTGTAATCATGACAAACATAAACATTAAAATCGACGCCATTTTTAGTCCATTTAGAGCAATCTAAATAAAACATATTTTGGTTTTTGCTTGCACGTAGAAAAAATATTGCATGCAACTCGTTCAAAAACTGTTTATTGCACACAACGTGTTGTCCAATTTCACGTCGCGTGCTATAAACACTTACTTTTTGCACTTGTTGCATAAATAACTATTAGTTTAATCGAAAAAATACATAATTTTCCTTCGATATTATCAAATTATTAAACCAAGGAAAGTGTTATCATGTTAATAAGATCGGGAGAGTTTTTTAAGATTGTTAATCAGACCCATATGTGTTAGCTACATAACTTTTAAGACGACTGTACGGAATAAAAGACTAAAAAGTAGCTCATTTCAAAAATTTCTAATTTTAGAAACATGTTTAGTTGCCTATTCCCAAATCGTTAATTGATAGAAAATCATTCAATAATTTCTGTAATTAATGAATCATTTTGTGTATGTCTGGTTGCCTATACTAAAATCATTTATTAATGGAAAATCATTCATTAATATAAAGTGATTTCCTCTACATTAACGGTTGACGGAAACGTATATTTGGTGTAATTCGTAAAATGCTACTTATTGTAATCTTACTATGGTCAGAGACAACCCTGAGACGCCAAAGTTGTCTCTGCTATGGTTTTTAATAATCAATAATTATTGGGAGAAGGGAACAGTAGTCACTTCCAAAAATTCAAGAAATGACGTATCGGTGATGTCCTTGAGAAATGAAAATATTGATAATGAGATAAAGTCACGTTAAAATTTAAAGTTTTCTCAATTTTTTGCAAAAAATAGTCCATGCTTAGTTAAAAATATTAAAATGACACTAGGAACATATAGAAGAACGGTCTACATATTATTAAGGTCATTTTCTACCATTAAAACGAAAGATACTGCAGGAATTTTAGGTTAGAATATATAATATCTACCAATTTTATCATAAAACGCATAGAATATGTAACAAAATGCTGCATATTTTAGTTATTGGCGATGAAATACTTAAAGGTCAAGCTGAAGATACAAATTCCCGGTATCTAGCAAAAGAAATTTATCAAATGGGGGTAAAAGTTAAAAAGGTTGGTAACATTCTTGACTCGTTAACCTCTTATAGGCAGTTGGTGCTTACAGATATCAGTTATAGGTGATGTCGTAAATGAAGTATGCGAAGAAGTTAGATTATTTTCCAAATCATTCGATAAAGTGATCACCACAGGTGGAATTGGACCTACACATGATGATATAACATTTGAAGGTAAGTGCATTCATTTTCTATACGTGAACAATTACTGTATTCATTTTTATTTGTTAGCTGTTGCAAAAGCTTTTAATGAACCACTAGTTTTGGATCCTACTTTGAAGAAGATGTGTATGAAATTTTATAATACAACCGACATTAATATACCTGGTATGAAAATGGCTTTCGTAAGTAGTTTTCACAGTATTAAAAACATGTAATAATAAATTATTTATATCTTAGATTCCTCAATCAGCAAAACTGAATTTTAAATCAAACCTTAGTAATCAGCCACTAATATATCCGAATATATCTGTTCGTAATGTGTATATGTTTCCTGGCATACCAGAATTTTTAACAAGAACCTTCAGTAGTGTTAAAAATGGTATATTTAGGGATAATGAACATTATTTCACAAAATCACTCTACTTAAATACATCAGAGTCAGATATTGTTCAAATTTTAAACACAGTTGTGAGGCAGCATCCAGAGGTACAATTCGGTTCGTATCCTAAGCTGTTTAACAAGTAAGAAACAGTAAATATCTATTAATATGTTGTTGTTCTACTTTTTATTCCTTTTTTTAGACAGTATCAGGTGAAATTGACAGTAGAGTCAAGTTCTGAACAAAGCACAAGAACAGCTTATGAAAAATTGGTCCAACTTCTGCCAAAAGGTGCAATCGTCAATGACGAGGATGTAGAAGAATCATGAATGTGATATAGATTGTGTATTTTATTTATTTTAATAAAAAGACTTATTTCCTAAGATTAATAAAAAGCTGAAGTAGAAAATTTCATTTATTTATCCCAAGCTCAGTGGTACACAGACGGATCAAAAGCAATAGAAGGAACTGGGATAGGAACGGGCCAGGAACCAAACACTGAGAGAGAGAGAGGAAAAACCCCGAGTTCAATATTGATAAAGGATATAGAAGTCAAAGGATTATCATAATGTCGGATAGTCAAGCAGCCATTAAAGCACTGAGCTCTTGTGTTATCAGTTCCAAAATGGTGTGGGAATGCCTAGGCAAACTAAATGAACTAGGCGAGAACAATATAATCACCTTACTTTGGATTCCAGGACACACTGGGATAGAAGGAAATGAAATAGCAGATAAACTAGCAAAGAGGGGGACTGGAACACCCTTTTGGGGGCCGGAACCCTTTTGCGGTATCAGTTCCAATGTAATATTGGAAGAAATAGGCAAAGCCGAAGAAAAGAGAAGATCTGACCATTGGAAAGATCTAGTAGGACTTAGGCAATCAAAGATTCTTCTGGGTGATTACAACCTGTTGAGATCAATTGAATGCATATATCAAAGTAAAACTGCACTAAGAGTTTTAACAGGCATCCTTACGGGACATTGTCGCCTGAATGGGCACCTGAACAAGCTCAAAATAGTGGAGGAAGAAGAATGTAGATTATGTGGCATGGAAGAAGAAACCTCCATCCACATACTTGCGAACTGCACAGCAATTCAGAATCCTAGGGCACCTTGGAGATTACTGGATAAAAGAGGGACATTTACCTAAGTTAAGGCCTGCAGATATCCTAAAATTCTTCCGGGAAATAGGACTAAAGGTGAGACTTTCCTCAGGAACTAAGTAGAAGTAAGGGGGCACGATAGATCTTTTAGGTCTCAGTGAATGTTACCCCAATATACATACATACATACATCCCCAGCTCACTGGTGGCTCCTCAGAAGGAGGAAGGATCATGTATTTTCAGAATTTTTTTTCATCCTTTTTTTTTCTAATTTTCAAAAGTAATTTAAATAAAACCGCGCACCAGTCCATCCATCCTATAATATAAATTTTAATTACGCCTACTTGCAGGCAATCATACATACGCACAAGTGACACTCATCTGTCATCCAAAGTATTAAGTGTTGCCTAAAAATATGCCATCATAGAATTTGATTGCCAGAACACATGATTTTGAAAACTTTTGCTAGCGGCGGAGTGGGGGTTTTAAATTGCGTTACCTTTTGCCACTGATCAAACTTTAGATGAAAAAATTAAACAATTTTAAATTCTTTACACAATTTATTCATTATTATTGATAAATACTACATATTCTACTTAACTATAATATTGAGCATCCATAAATATACAGGGAAGAGTCTAAGCGTTCAAGTAGCAGAAAAGAAAGGGGTTTAAAAACTTTTTTTTTATTTTAATATTCCTAACTACACGAAAAAAAGGAAGAAAAATGATTTTTCTGCTAGTCAAACAACTGAGACTGATTGGGGATACGCAACACAAATAGTAACACTATATAAATATTAAGGAGCCGGCGTATTACAAGAAATGGCTTTCTTTTCAAAAATAAAATAAAAAACACACTCCAAAAACTGTATAATTACAAAAGTGTAAAAATTTCGTCAGTCATGTTTACTAAAATAAGCCAGAATATGGAAATAAATAAAAAATTAGTGCAGGTTCCCGTTTTTTGACAACATTGTCACTTTTCAGTAGATCGAGATATGTATATGTAAATCGACATGCTGCCTATTATAAAGCGGTGAACATGAATGTTTAGAGTGGGTTGAATGTGTGAACTTCTATTGTGTAATAAGACAAACCAAATACTAAATATTTGTTTTTTGTTGTTCACCACCAACGTTCTAAATAAAACCAAATAGATGTTATCCTCTTTTCGTTGATTTTCGCCGATTAGATTCAAATACAAGCTTATGTTTTTGACAAAACTTTCACTTTTCACTAGATCTGGATATGTATATATATATAAATGTAAAGTAGTACTTTTGGATCCAAAAGGTTCCATGTGCGATATTTTAAAATTTATATTCTCTTCCATAAACTGGCTTAGTAATCTATTAAGTCGAGTATACATTCGCAGTTCTAAAATAGAAACAGCATATTTGAAAAAACTTTTGAGGATTTTAAAATTCTTCATATTTTTTTATGACTGATATTAATGTATGCTTAGTTGAAAACCGAAAGGAATAATTTTGAAAATTATATTGATTACAAATCTAAAAATTACCAGAAAAGTTACTAACTAAAGTTTAATAATGTGTTAAACATGAAATCAAAATGTTCTAAGTGCTGTCTCATATTGTGAAATTTTTTCAAATATACCAGCTTCGGTATTGCACCATTCGATATATACGCTAAGAATTTTTTTTTCGAGATTTAAAGGCACGCTAACTAATTAACGTCCATATTTTTTGGCACCCGAGAATGCTTGTTTATATTCTTTTGTAAAAAAAGTTCGACGACACTAGTTTATCAATTTGTAAAAAATTGTCTGTATCACTTGTAGCATTGTCACTATAGTTATTAAACAACAGTTCATCTCCTCCTTCTCGACGCTGAGGCAGCTTGGAGCATCTGCCTTAACATTGGTTCTGGATTACATTGTTTTGGATCACATTTCATCTGGCCATCAGCCCCACATCTAAAAAAAAACAATTATTGACATAAATTATATAAGAGTTTTTATGCCAAATTGCTTGAAACTCTCTAATATGTTAAATACTTACATGCACTGCATACATGGTCCCGATGCAGATTTGATGACGTCTCCTACATTGTAAGCTTGTCCCTTGATTTGGCATCCCGTCTTGGCTGCTCTGCCCCTATACGCATGCGGGAAGAAATGTGGAGGTAACGTCGTTGTCGTCGTAGTTGTTGTCGTCGTTAAATTGAGCGCAGTAGCCATAGACACGGGACATTCGTACCTAGGACAACAGAATCCTCTGATTGGTTCTTCGTGGCAATTGGGAATAGGTGGTGGACAACTTTGCTGAAGACATATAATGTCACTTCTGAAGCAGAAGCAGAAATCACATGGATCATCACGAGGTATTTGTTGAGCGGAGACGAAGACTTTCCCACTGTATCGACACGTTCCTGGTCCGAGTGGACTTGGTTCTTCTTCGTCGTAATCTTCTCCCGGTGAAGGATAGTCTGGTAATTCTGGAACGTGCTCGTGCTGTCCATGCATATGAGTTTGTTCTGTTACGTGTGGTTTTGATGTTGGGGACTCAGTAGTAGTTTTAGACAGTGGTACGGATGTCGAAAGTTCCCCTTCGACGGGATGTATCTTTGTTGTCGATTCTACTTCAGGTCCAGAGGTATATAAATGTTCGGTAGCATTCTTAGGTAGTTGAGATGAGGTGAATTCTTCTTCTTTAGGCCGTTCTGTCGGTGATTCCGTTTCTGGTTTGAGTCTGCTATCAAGATCAGCTGGCGTGGAGCCAGTTTCTTCCTTTATCGTTGATTCTTCTGCTTCTGTAGTTGCTTTACTTGTAATTTCGATCAATTGTTTGATGGTTGTCGCCTTAGTTTCTACAGTGGCAACTTCGCTACTAGTAGTAGTAGCTTCCGCAGTTGTTATATCAGGAATTGATTTGCTCGTGGTTTCGATTTTCTCTCCAGCAGTTGTTGCTTCAGTTTCTACAGCTGGTTTACTCGTTGATTCAATTGTCTCTTTAGTCGTTTGTTTTTCTTGTCCCAAAGTTGTAATTTCCACTTCTTCTTCCGTTGTTTGTGTTTTTATTGTAGTACTACCTTCAACTTCTCCTCCAATAGTTGTTATTTCAGATTTTACAGATGTTTTAGTAGTTGTAACTTCAGGTTCTACAGCTACTTTACTAGTAGTTCCAATATCTTCTTGCACACTTGTTAATTCAGTTTCTACAGCTGCTTTACTCGTAGTTTCAATCTCTCCTCCACTACTTGTTTCTGCAGGCTCTTCAATCGCCTTACTGGTGGTTGTTATTTCAGTTTCTTCACCTGCTTTACTAGTAGTTTCAATCTTTCCTTCAGTAGTTGTTATTTCGGGCTCTACAACTGCTTTACTAGTACTTCCAGTATGTTCTTCAGAGCTTGTAGTTTCAGGTTCTGCAGCTGCCTTAGTCGTAATTTCTATTTTATCTTCAATAGTTGTTAATTCAACTGCTTTACTAGTTGTTTCAATCTCTTTTTCGCTACTTGTTACTTCAGACTCAACAGGTATGTAGCTAGTAGTTGTTATTTCGGGTTCCACAACTGCTTCACTAGTAATTTCAATTTTTTCTTCGACGGTTGTTAATTCGGGCTCTCCAGCTACTTTACTGGTAGTTTCAATCTCTTGCTTAGCAGTTGTAGCTTCAGACTCTACAGTTGCCTTGGTGACTTCAGGTTCTGATTTACTGGTAGTTTGAGTCCCCTCTTCAAGAGTAGTTAATTCAGGTTCTATTGCTGCCTTACTAGTCGTTTCAATATTCTCAGCCGAAGCTGTTGTAATTTCTGGCAATTCTACTTTTTCTATGACAGTTGTTGTTTCATATTCAGTTGACTTAGCTTCAGTAACATGTTCTACCGGTTGAGCTTCGGTTACTTTAGTTTCTGGTTCTGTTACCTTTTGTTCTGTAACTTTGGTTGCAATTTCAGGTGTAATTGTTGTTTCAGCTGGTTTTTCTTCAGTAACGGAAGATCCACTCGGCAGCTCAGTTTTCTTAACGGTTCCTTCCGTAGTTTCTTCTGCTACTGTTGTTTCATCAGGTTTTAGTGAAGATTGTGTTGGAATTTCTGCTCCTTCTGTTGTTTTAGGTAATTCTAATGCACTGACAGTCGTTGTTTCTGTCTCAGGTTTCGTTTCCGATTTATCTGTAGCAGCCTCTGTTAATGGCTCCTCTTTTGTACTACTCAAAGTTGTTGCTTCTTCTTTCTTAGCCTCTTGTTCAGATTCCGTTATTTGTTTAGTTGTTGCTTCTGATTCTTCTTTGGTACTACGAAGAGTAGTAATTTCTGCCTTCGTTTCTGTAGCACTAGAAGCTGTTGTAATTTCTTTCTTTGTTTCTGTAGTACTAGAAGCTGTTGTAATTTCTGCCTTTATATCTGTATCACTAGAAGCTGTTGTAATTTCTGTTTCGCTCTCCTTTATAGCTTCGGTAGCCTTTTGAGTTGGTAACGTTGTTGCTTCGATTTCCGGTTCTATTGAAGTTGATTTTTCAGTTTCAATTCCAGTTGTTACAGGTTCCTCAGTTGCTGTTTCTTCTTGTTCTGGTTTTTGTTCAGTCATAGGCAGTTCAGTGGAAGCTATTTCTGGTTTCTCAGTTTCAGCTGACTTGACAGTCGTTTGTTGAATAGGAGTAGTTTCACTAGATGTTAAGTCAGTTGCTAAATTTTCTTGTTCAGTTACAGGTGCTTCTGTCTCCTGTTCTTTATCTCTAGACAATATACTTGGGACCTCTTTAACAGTTGTAGTTTCTACAGGTGGTTTAGATATTTCAGTAGTTTCTGACGATTTTTCTGTTGCCTCAAAGCTTTCCTTAGATGATGATGTGGTTTCTACAGACAATTCTGTAGTTACAGCTTCGGTTTTACCGTCTTCTAGGATCGTTGGGAATTCTGAGCTTGATGATAGTTCAGTTGCTTCAGCTGATTTTTCTGTTGTTACTTGTGGAACAGCATAGTCATAATTTTTACTGGTTTCATCTTGAGATGGTGTGGAGGCTTCTTCACTAGTTATCGATTGACTTGATACCGTTGTGGGAAGATCTGTTTCTTTTGATACCGAAATTGTAGTTACTTCTACTTCTTTTTCTACTTCGGTAGCACTGCTGGGTTTTATTGGTGCACATCCTTCTTTGGTACATATTTCTGGAGATATTATAGATTCTGTGATTTCATCTTGTTTAGTAGATACCGCTTCCGTCGCTGAAGGATACTCAGCAGTCACTTTTTCTATTTCAACAGAGGTAACAGTTTCTACTTCAGTTACAGCTTCAGTGGTTTGTACTTCTGGCTTATGCGTTTCATCTAGAGGTGAGCTAGCTTTATCACTAGGTTGAGCAGATGTTGCGGCTTCGGTAGATATCTCTTGACCAATTGTAGTCTTACTAACTGGGCTGCTTGATTCCATTCCAGCCTCTTCATCTGGAGTACCTGTAAAAAATGTAACAGTTTATAAGAATTTGCATTGAAAGGCAAGTTTTTAACTCAAAAAAAGATACTCACTGCACTTGTAAACGGGACAACAACTATTTTCTGGTCTTGGTATAACAGGAAGACAATCGCTGCTAGGTGGATCAGGACAAGGTACATGCTGACATTTAAGAATTGAACTGACACATCTGCAAGTGACTTGACAATGATTGAAAGGTGGTACTTGAGAATTATTGTTGTAAGTTTTTCCTTCAACCAAACAGCTGCCTTCACCGGGAATACCATGCTCTGTATCTGCTTCCGTAACTCCAGGAAGTTCATCGGTAGTTCTTTCAGTTTGTTGATGATCAATGGAAGCTGGTACTGTAGTGATTTCTTCGGGTGGTTGAGCATCAGCTTCAACAGACTCAGGTGTTGTTTGGACTCCTTCTGGAGTTTCAGATACTGTGGAATGTTCTTCCGAAACCACCGGAGAAGATGGTAGCGTTGTGGTTTCCTTTTCAGAAGCTTCAGTTGTACCAATTTCGGGTTCTTTCGTTTTTTCCGAAGTAACATATTGTGTAGTAGCTTCTAGGTTTATTTTTTCGGTTGGAGCCTCGGTTTCTTGTGGTTGTTGTTCCGTTACTCCAGGTATAATCTCATTTTCTCTATCATCATGAGAAGTTGTTTCAGGCTGCCCTGAAGGAGTTTCAGTTGCGATTTCTTTAACTGTAGTTTGGTCTGCTTCTTTAGTCGTTTGTTTAGCTTTAGATTCTTCAGTTGTAATTTCAATTACTTCTTTAGTGGTTTGAGCGGCTGGTACTGTAGTAGTTGGTACTGGTTCCTTGGTATCGGCTTCAGTAGTTTCTTTTATAGGACCTTCTGGAATTTGGTTAGATTCAGTATGATCTTTGTAGATTTGTTCTTTATCGGTACTTGGTGGAGATTCGCCTAGTTGATTGCAAGAATCCTTAGTACAAACTTCGGGAATTTCATTACTTTCTTTCATGGGCTCCTTAATTGTTGAAGTTTCTTCTATAGGCGTCTCAGTTGATTGCTGTTGTAATGTGGGCTCAGCTGGTTTACTAGGAGCAAGAGTTTCAGATTTATGATCCATTGATAAAGGTTTTTCAGTTTCGTCCAATGTTGCACTTGTAAGTATTTCAATTTCCTCAGTTGTTGTAGGCTCTAGCTCTTTTCCTACAAACAACTCCGTTGTAGTTTCCTTAGGAGTTTCGGTAGTAACTGCTTGTGTTTTTGTAACCTTATGCTCTTCTGTTACTTTTTTAGTTACTTCATATTGTGGCTCCGTTTCTTTGGGCTCTTCTACTTTTGGAGTCACTTCTTTAGTAACCAGTTGTGGTTCCGTAGTGGTAGGAATCTTTGCTTCATCAGTTGCTTTGGAACCTTCACTAATTGGTTCGGTTGGTAAAATTTCTTCTGATGATTTTGTCGTTATTTCTGCTTTAGGTTCAGTTGTTTCTTTGGACTCCTCGCTGGTTAGTTCTATTTTAGGTGTTGTTATCTCAATTTTATATTGAGTGGTTTCTTCTCCAGTTACTTCTGCTGAAGGAACTTCTGTTTCTTTAGATGCTTCTGTAGTTATTTCTGCGTGTACGTCCTTGGGTCTTTCACTGGTTATTTCTCCAACAGAAGCTTCGGTTTCTTTAGATGCTTCTATTTCAGATTGAGTGGTATCCTTAGCTCTTTCAGTTGTTACTTCTGCAACAGAAGCTTCAGTTTCTTTAGATGCTTCTAATTCAGATTGAGTGGTATCCTTAGCTCTTTCAGTTGTTACTTCTGCAACAGAAGCTTCAGTTTCTTTAGATGCTTCTAATTCAGATTGAGTGGTATCTTTAGCTCTTTCAGTTGTTTCAGAAGGTTCAGTTTCTTTAGATGTTTCTATTTCAGATTGAGTGGTATCCTTAGCTCTTTCAGTTGTTACTTCTGCAACAGAAGCTTCAGTTTCTTTAGATGCTTCTAATTCAGATTGAGTGGTATCCTTAGTTCTTTCACTTGTCACTTCTGTAACAGAAGATTCTGTTTCTTTAGATGCTTCTATTTCAGATTGAGTGGTATCTTTAGCTTTTTCAGTTGTTACTTCTGTAACAGAAGCTTCAGTTTCTTTTGATGGTTCTATTTCAGATTGAGTGGTATCTTTAGGTTTTTCACTTGTTACTTCCACAATTGGAGCTTCTGTTTCTTTAGATGCTTTTGTTGTAATTTCTGCTTTAGATTCCGTGGTTTCTACAGATTCTCCACTTGTCACTTCTTCTGGTAGAGATGCTGTTGTACTTTCTATTTCAGAATTAGTGGTTTCTTCACTAGTTACTTTCACAGCAGGAGCTTCAGTTTCTTTAGCTAGTTCTGTAGTTGTTTCTTCTCCAGGTTTGGTATCAACTGAAGATAGTTCAGTGGTTCCTTCTGTTTTATGTGATTCTTGTGTAATTAATTCTGTTTCTAATCGCGTGGTTTCTTTAGATTCTTCACTAGTTGATTCTACAGTGGGATGTTCTTTTTCTTGCTCTGCTTTCGTTGTTTCACCATATTTTTCACTAGTAACTTGCGCAACGGGAGCTTCAGTTACTTTAGTTTCTTCACTTTCTGCCACCGTAGTTTCTGCAGATTGTTGAGTTGTTTTTTCCGGTTGTGCTTCTATAGCTTCGGTAGTTGCTTCTACTTTAGGCGACTGCGTGGCTTTAGGACTTTCAGTTGGAGTTTCTGTATCAATTTCGATACTGTCTATTTCTTTAGGTTTCTCTGTAATAGTTTCTTTAGGTACACCCTCAGTGGGCTTAGAACTTTCAGTTGGTTCTTCCGTAACCAATCGCTGAGTAGTGATTTCTTCTTTTATAACGGTAGTTTCTTGAGGTGCTACGTCAGTGTATTTAGTTTGATCAGCTGGGCTTCTTGTTTCTTCTTCAGTTATGGTAGTGGCTTGTATTGTTGTACTTTCTTCAACTTCTTTAATAGGTACTTGTTCTGATACTGGTTTTTTAGTTTCTCCTTCTTTATCAATAGGCCGTGTTCGTTCGTCTTCGAATCCTGTAGGAAGTGATGTGGAAGCTTTGTCTTTGCTAGATACTGTAGTGGTAACATGCTCTTCTTTAATATGATCCCGACTTGGTGGTTCCTTATCCACAGCAGTTTCTACAGCTTCTTCCATATGCTCTTCAGTTGTTAGTTCTGTAGCACTTTCTGTTGATTCCTGTTTATCTTCAGATTCAGTTGTTTTAGTTGGTACTGTCGTTACTTCTTTCTTAATTTCTTCAGTTTTACTTTCTGAACTACCGAATATCATTGAACTTATAGTAGTAACTACTTCCGACACTCTTGCCGTGAATGATTCAGTTGTTACTTCAATTTCTGATGGTTTTGTTTCGTTTGCTTCAGTTACAAAACCTCCTTTGTCATCAAAACTTATTTTTGAAGTGGTTTCAGTTTCAGTTGCAGCAGTTTCCGTTAAAATAACAGTAGGTTGCGTCGTAGGAGCTTCATACGAAGAAATAGTTGTTAAATCTTCTTCAGAAATCATATCACAGTCGTAAGTATCGGGACAACAGTTACCTTCTTTGGGAGGTAGAGCCGTACAGTTAACTTTATCCAAAGGAGTAGGTCCACATTCTTGTACAGCGCATACTAAATCTCCACGCATACAATAACATTTCTCGCAAGGTATATCTTTCTTTACTAAAGCACCATCTGCATAGAGTTCGTTGAGGTAGATACAGTGAGTTGGAGGTTTCGTTGTAGTAGGAATAAGAGTAGTTGTAGGCACCTCAGTTGTTGTTGTAGTTGTAAGGAGCAGTTTTGTTGTTGTTTCAATTTCTGGGTATTCTGGATGATCTGGAAAATGTAGAAAAAGTTAGATATTGCTTTGTAATAGTTTTTAAGGTAGAACTCACCGCAATCGTATCGCAGGGGACAGCAAACTCCTTCAAGGTAAACAGGTTTGCAGCCCTCCACAAGTTTTCCAGTCAAAGTACATTCTTGGATGATACAAGCTGTCTTATTCCTGATGCAGTAGCATACTTCACATGGATTATTTGGATTCGATGGAACTTTTGCACCATCAGCGTAGAAAAGATTATCGATCGAACAACCATACTCGTTCAAGTGTCCTAAAGCAGTTGAAGGAGTTGTCGATGCCTGAGGTAACAGTTGCACTGGAACTATAAAATAACAAAGTGTTACATATTGATATTTATTTCGATAAGTAGTAAGGAAAACTCACCTTCTGGACAGGTAATGACTGGACAGCATTGGTCGGGTTTTTTCTCTACTTTACAGTCTTGACCTATTGCTTTCGTAAAAGGACATACTCTTAGATAACACATTAACATCCTATTGTGGCAGGTGCAGTTTAAACATGGTTCGTTTGTAATTATTCTATCTCCTTCGTCGTAGTGTTCGAAATTGTAGTAGCAACCAGTGGCGTCGGCAACTGTAACAAATCATCAATTAAATATAAATGTTGCTACAGTGTTCCACACTAAATATTTTGCTTCTTTTGTTAAAGAGAAACCAAAGAAACTGCTGGTCGTATGTTTCTAGCATAAAAGTAAGTATTATAATGTATTCTCATACAGTTCTAGTCTCGTTCTCTAACCCCAAATTGCATAATCCAGAACACGTGACTTTGACAGGTCGGCCATATTGTGCTGGAGGGCAACCGAATCGATATGTTGCATGAACAGCTGAATAATCTTAATTTAATCTTAAATTAGTTTTAGTTTAGTTGATGCTGTATGAATCCACCTTTAACAACACTATGGAAACTGAATAGAATGTGTGCCCTCCAGCACAATATGGCCGACCTGTAAGTGACGTTATTCTGGAATGGTCTATTAGGTTATCATGAGAGCCATAAGTTGAAATATTCAGAAATTTCAATAGGGATGACAGTTTTTGAATAAAATTTAAAATAGGATAGTCGGAAGAGATTAATGTTAACTTACCTGGGTAGTATTCAATTTCCGTGATTTCTTCGTTTTCTAATGGTGCTGCAACAAAAAAAAACGATTACAATTTTTAATATTGAGGGACATTTTCACAAGTTCATGGATTTGTTGAGAGCATCAGGAATGATTTATGTAAATAGTAAGTTCAATAACGTTTTTTTGTAAGTATGAATGCAAATATTTCCAATTAAAATGTAAACATCTGTTGCTATTTAGATTGTAAATAAAAATTGAAAGTGACACTTAATAAATAATAATGAAGTAGTATAAAGAGCGTAATAATTCATTCAACTGTCTATTTTTAGAATTTTAAATATTGGAATTCATTCAAAGAAGCTAGAACAGGTGAACAATTTAAAAAACATTCTTGTAGACCAAAGAATATTCTAGAAGATGGAAGGGACACTGGAAGAAGTGCTGGGCGGATTCAGAAATGAAAGACGAACTAATATTGATAAAGAGGAAAATTTTGATTACATTTTTGGATCTCGAGAAAGCTTTTGACGTAGCCCATCAAAAAAGACCAGGACTGAGAGGGAAAGACTGAGGAATGTAGATATAAGAAAGGGTCTAGAAGTACAATCCACATTGGAATTTATTGAAGAGTGACAACTTGATTGGTGGGGGCAACAAGAAAAAGGCAGACCAAGAAAAGCGTGGGACAAAGTGATATGAAAAAAAAACATGGACTGCAAAGTACCAACGGAGTTGGCACAAAACATACGAGAATAGAAGAAATTTGTACATAAATTAATACAGCATCAGATGATAGAAAATATCAGTTATTATAAATGATATGAATGTTAAAGAATATTTCACAATATTTCGTTGACTGGGCATCTGGCCTTGAAGATTTAGTATAATGCCCTCATTGTAAAGTAAACAGTAACAGATCAGTCTTCGGTAAAATTTAGGGTTAGTATCATTTGTTCTTGGAATAGCTCATATATCGTTCTTAGGATTATATCCTTTTGCATTTGGTCAACACATTTGGTTTTATTAGCGTCACTTCGTTTTTTTTTTCGTTTATATATTGGCTTATTGATAATGTCTTTTACTGTGGATATTGGAGCTTAAAAAAATTAAGCTCGAATATTATTTTACCAGCCAAACATTTTAGTTGTAAAATAATCATATTATTAGGCATTATCTTTTCGGAGAAACGAGTATGATACTCTGCTATTAACGGGGTTTGGTCTTGAATCATCAAGTCAATATCTTAGAATGGAGTATTTATTAAGGTGTATATCGGTAGTATGAGTATTAAAATTCGTACTGTATAACGTGTTTCTGGTGTGGAAAGGAAGCACAAGCTTAAGGCGTAACCGGAACATGTCGATTTTAATCGTAAACATCGTAATTTTTCAGTAGAAATAGTCTAATTAGCATAGTACTAGCTTCTTACAAAGTCGCCGTGTGACATTTTAAAGTAAGTTGAAACCAGAAACGTGGGTTTTGAACGCGGGATAAATTTCCTTTACGACGGCAGGTCGACGAACGCGAAAAAACGCCTCGGGGTACTAATAATTCATATCGATAAATGGTTTGCACTCTTCGAGAATAAATACTGCGTTTATAAATACATTTAGCGAACTGTCATAAGGAAAAATCAATAAAATTATTTTATAGTTATTGATTTAATATACGGAGTGTCGCGAGATACCGGAACAAATTCTCAACAAGAGCATCATCTTCTTTATACGAATATGTTTACTTTTATGTTTCCTCGTATATATCGAGAATTTTCTTAATTATTTCTCACGGTTTTTGTATGCACAAGTACCGGTACTTTAAGAGAAAAATGAACATTATTTTATTATTGAAAATATTAGTACTAAAACAATGTTTTACGATCAAAAAAAGGCCGGAGAATTTTATGATTTAAAAATGAAATTTACACAAGTAATATGCCATTACATACAAAGATGGTACTGGGAACCGTTACTCTAATATTACCAACTCACGAGAGCCAAGTACTTATTTCAATATTAAAAAGGCTTAACTCTGGAACTATTAGAAAACGCTTAATAGCGATATTTTACCTTGAAACTTTTTCTGCTTTTTCGACAAACTAACAAAAAACCCTGTATATAATATGATATCTTTAATGAAGCAGAAAACTGGAAAAGTACAAAAAATTGATAACTGTCTTATTAGAAATTCAGTTTGTCAGCTGTCATTTGTCAAATACTTCATATAAACTGCTACACAAAAGTTAGGTTAGTTCATAAATATTGGATTTTTGTTAAAAATTATTAACTTTTTATCTTCTAGTGGTTAGAATTTTCCTTTCCGTTTCAATGACATATACAGGGTGCGGCAGATAAACGATCAATCCGATTAGATGAAAATTGGAATGAAGGGGTTTTGAAGAGTGAACTATTTAATGTAAATATTGCTATCTATTTGCTACTTTCGGTTATACCGGAAGTTGTTTATAACTTCGTTTTTGTAAATGGGAAACCCTGTATATTTTTTAATTTTAGAAATATTTACGTTATTCTGAACATTTTTTGTTGATACTTCCCTATATTTCTAATTGACCGTTTATCTGCCGCACCCTGTATACCGTTTCCAATTTCAAACTAAGGCAAAAGTAATTTTTCAAGTTTCACTGTCGAAAATGCTAACTGGGTGTAATAAATTTTGGGCTCTGAAACTAAGAGACACGTCAAACTTATGAATAAAAATAGTTTAAGAAGTTGTACTAGAAAAGTTTCGCCATTTGGCAGAACGTGTCGCTGGAGATGATTAAAATTTTACAAAGTTAAAGTTTTTGGGATAAAAATGAAAATTTTTATAGAGAGTGTAAATACATAAGTTTTTATAGAAGTATCAAAACAAAAATATCGGAAGAATCAACATTTTTTAGATTTAAAGTTATCACTATGCTACAAAAAAACACGATATTTTGAAAAAGTGAGAGGTACGAGAATTCGAAAAAAAAAAGTTTTATTATAAACTTTCGAAACTTTTAATGGGCGTTTTCGTAATCTATCGGGTCAAATTAGTAGATTTGCATATAAAAAAGTGTCGGAGAAAACTTGTACATACCGATTTTTAAGAAAATTCGAAAATGAGGAAAGTACACGAGCATAGTCAAAAAATCGCAGAGCCCGTAATAATGAAAATTTTGAGCTGAAATTGTAGATACACACTCTCATATAATGAAAGAAGAAGAAAGATATCGTATCTACGATATCTTGTATACAGGGGTATGAAAAAGTGAGAGATACAAGAATTCGAAAAAAACAAAAAATGTTTATTATAGAATTTAGAAATTTTTATAGGGCATTTTCGTAATCTATGGGGTCGAATTAGTAGATTTCCAATATGAAAGTGTCGAAGAAAACTTAGTTCAGATTTTGAAAATTTAAAAATTTTGAGTGTTTATGTAATAGCCGAAAGTACACGCGCATAGACAAAAAATCATAGAGCCCGTAATAATGGGAATTTTGAGCTGAAATTTTGGATACACACTCTCATATAATAAAAAAAGAATGTGGAAAACAATCAGCAGCATCGTATCTACGATATGTTGTATACAGGGTTATGAAAAAGTTAGAGGTACGAGAATTCGAAAAAAAAAGTTTATTATAGAATTTAGAAATTTTTATAGGGCATTTTCGTAATCTATGGGGTCGAATTAGTATATTTCCATATATAAAAGTGTCGAAAAAAAATTAGTTCAGATTTTGAAAATTTAAAAATTTTGAGTGTTTATGTAATAGCCGAAACTACACGCGCATAGACAAAAAATCATAGTGTCCGTAATAATGGGAATTTTGAGCTGAAATTTTGGATACACACTCTCATATAATGAAAAATAATATAAAAAAAAACAACAGCATCCTATCTACGATGTGTTGTATACAGGGATATGAAGAAGTGAGAGGTAGGTACAAGAATTCGAAAAAAACAAAAAATGTTTATTATAGAATTTAGAAATTTTTATAGGGCATTTTCGTAATCTATGAGGTCAAATTAGTAGATTTCCATATATGAAAGTGTAGAAGAAAGCTTAGTTCAGATTTTGAAAATTTTAAAAATTTTGAGTGTTTATGTAATAGCCGAAAGTACACGCGCATAGTCAAAAAATCATAGAGGCCGTAATAATGGGAATATTGAGCTGAAATTTTAGATACACACTCTCATATAATTGAAAAATATGGAAAAAAATCGACAGCATCGTATCTACGATATGTTGTATACAGGGATACGAAAAACTGAGAGGTACAAGAATTCGAAAAAAACAAAAAATGTTTATTATAGAATTTAGAAATTTTTAATGGGCATTTTCGTAATCTATGGGGTCGAATTATTAGATTTCCGTATATAAAAGTGTCGAAGAAAACTTAGTTCAGATTTTGAAAATTTAAAAATTTTGAGTGTTTATGTAATAACCGAAAGTACACACGCATAGACAAAAAATCATAGAGCCCGTAATAATGAGAATTTTGAGCTGAAATTTTAGATACACACTCTCAAATAATGAAAAAAATATCAAAAAAACAACAGCATCCAATCTATGATATGTTGTATACAGGGATATGAAAAAGTGAGAGGTACAAGAATTCGAAAAAAACAAAAATGTTTATTAAAGAATTTAGAAATTTTTATATGGCATTTTCGTAATCTATGGGGTCGAATTAGTAGATTTCCATATATGAAAGTGTCGAAGAAAACTTGGTTCAGATTTTGAAAATTTAAAAATTTTGAGTGTTTATGTAATAGCCGAAAGTACACGCGCATAGACAAAAAATCATAGAGCCCGTAATAATGGGAATTTTGAGCTGAAATTTTGGATACACACACTCTCATATAATGAAAGAATGTGGAAAATAATCAGCAGCATCGTATCTACGATATGTTGTATACAGGGTTATGAAAAATTTAGAGATAAGAGAATTCGAAAAAAACAAAAAATGTTTATTATAGAGTTTAGAAATTTTTAATTGGCATTTTCGTAATCTATGGGGTCGAATTACTAGATTTCTGTATATAAAAGTGTCTAATTTTAAAAGTTTTAAAATTGGTAGAGTGTGTTTACGTAATTGCCGAAAGTACACGCTCATAGTCAAAAAATCATAGAGCCAGTTATAATGGGAATTTTGAGCTGAAATTTTAGATACACACTCTCAAATAATGAAAAAATATATGAAAAAACAACAGCATCGTATCTACGATGTTTTGTATACAGAGATATGCGAAAAAAGTATTCGGAAAAAATCGTCAAAACATTTTAATGGTAAATAATGAGAATGTCAAAAAAATTGTCCATTATTGCAATAAATACCAATAATATTGAAAAAAAATTGGAATCGTGCCTGATCTGGCTATTTGTATAACGCGAAGAATTCCATTTCCGTGCTAGCGACACTACAATCACTTAAAACGGTATTTTTTAGCGCGATCTTTCATGAATGGATCAAAATGGCCGTTACATCAATTTGTTATTATAAAAGGAAATGAGATTTTTTTTATGTATTGACGTGACGTCTACCTACTTTAAAAGCTATTTTAATTGTTTAAGTTGTTTACATCGACTTGTAACTTATAAAAACTCAAACAAAAATCAAGAATAGATGTTAAACTTTTAAATAAAATTCTTTTAATATTTTTAGTTACATTATAGTCAAGGTCTTTTATTATTTCATAAAATGACAGACAGTTGGATAGTTTTTTTTATTGTTTAATGTTAGTTAACTACTTTTATTTTTATTAGATGATTTAATTGATAAAGATCCTGGTTGAGATAAAATATTTTTTAAACTTGAAAAGCTGCTTAATTAGGTGCCCAAAAATATTGTTTTGACTTATTTTCTTGTGTGATATTTTGAAGTGTCCTGAAGTTCTTTCTGAGTATTTGTGGTTATATTTAACGAACTTTTCAGTTTATTAATAACGGAGGATAAAATATTAAAGCAATTCATAAAAATAAAATAAATTATGCAATTTTCTGACTTTTATAATCATAGACAAATTTACCCATCTCTAATTTAAAAAATTTACATATAAATTACAAACTTTTGGAAACCTCACATGCCAATTCCAGCTCTCTAATTACCATTATCAATTTTTAATAGTTGTTATTTTTCCAATTCATTGCATATTTTATTTATTTTTATATTGAAATGATTTAACTTATACAGACAGGATCTTCCTATTATTTCACCAGATGAATATAAAATGTCAAAAAAAAAACATTAAAATTCACAAATACTAAATTTTAAGACAGTTTTGGCAAAAAATTACTATAATTAACGAAAATGCTTTTATATCAACTTTCATTATTAACCTTCATCTTTCAGAGCAAAATATAAATTCTCCAATAACGTTATCGTACAAAATGTTATAGATACAAATGACACGAGAGGTATAAAGTTACTTCCCATGTCAAAGACTGTTGTACTCATTTTTGTACGAATTTCTTCCATTCTCATCTGTTTTGTGCCAATTCTGCTGCTTCTTTCCAGTTCATCTCTCTTTATCTAGTATTTCTCCTATTACTTTCTTGGCCTTGTTTTTTTTTGTATTTTTGCCTTTCAAACTCTTTTTGCTGGCCTTTTTTTCTACATTCGTTGCCGACCAATCAAGCTGTCACTTTCAATAAACTCCATTGTTGATTTTACCTCTTATTTCTATGTTTCTCAGTCCTTTTCTCGCAGTTACTCCTTTGACTCTTGCGGAATAATTTTAATAATTCATTAATATACGCCATAATATACTTTTAATAGTTTTATCACGAGAATTAAATAACTTGAAAGCGTTACACTTTTTAAATCGAGCTGTTACATAAAAATTAGTGACTTATGACCTATATAGCATAACAAAATATTATTCGTGACTCTTAGTACTGTCCTGGACATATGTCAGTCTTTTGGTCCACCTGTTACATACCGAGTAACAGTAAATTCTGTTACATAATCACGATTCGACAGTATTAACGATTTTTCGAATGCCTGCAGAAAAAGAAGAAGAAAAAAAATAGTACACGGCACGGAGCGATATATACAAGAATGGGACGTTCGTTTTGTTTTTTCTTTTAATGTTAGATCAAATGCATAGACGTGGATATTATTCATAAAAGGGAGAGTTCTTTGAATACCCTTTTAAGAAATTGTAATTTTGAAAGTGTCACTGGCACCTACTCGAAAGATTTGGTTCTTTTTAGTCTTCTGATTTGATTGATGTTTCCCACGGAATTTTTTTTTGGTTCTAAATTGGTAGGAATTTGCTTTAGAGTATAAATAGGTAAAAGAAGAAGATGAAATTTGGCAAGACTGTGACGATTCAAACTTTGAGGATAAATAAAGGCTGAAGGGAGTGAAGCATACACAAAATGCGCATGGATAAAAAGGAAAATATTATTTTAGAACTCTTGCCTAGGAATTAGATGAGTCTTTTTCAAGTCAAATAGCTGAAGGTTAAAGCTTAGAATGTATGCTTCTTTCAAAGGAATTTTTTGCCCCTTAAACCCCGGTCGTAGTTACGATTGTGGTTGTCTAAATCGTTGACTGTATTTTTTTTGTAAACTGATACGAGAAGCGTCAAAGACGGCGTGGGAGAGATGAACAGTACTGTATGTTGGTACTAGTACAGGCCTCGCAGAACTGGAAACAACTTGGGAGGTCAAGCGGGAAACTTCTTTATGTATCGGTTCTCACGTACAGGGTGTGTCGTATTAATATTTACGGAAAAATTAGAATAAATAAATGGATAAAACAATTAGGTAATTTAACAAATTTATTTACCGTTGAAACTGTAAATTCATGTAAATTTTATTACTTCATTGTGAAAAGGACCGTAAAATGTTTCAAGACAATAAGTGAGTTTCTAGTTTCTACAAAATGTGTACATAAAACATCATGATTAGTGGACCGTAAAATAATTCCGGATGTATAAATTTCGAAGATGACTACTTCATTTTAATCGTTGGTAATTTTATTATTTAAAATGATTTAAATACATCCTGACTGATAAAACGAAATTATATGAATAATCCTTTTAAAGAGGGGTTGCTTTTTATATTATGATATGAAAAATGATAAAACTCACAATTTCCAAAATTTTGAGCTGACATTTTGGCAAAGTACTCTTAAAAGATTAATCTATAATGTAAAAAATCAACAAAGCTGTAGCAGGCTTGACTGGATGATGAATACATTTTTTAATATACTTTTGACAACTATCGACCTAATAAATGATAAAAGTCGCAATTTCCAAAATTTTGAGCAAAGATTTTGGCAAAGTACTCTTAAAAGAGGAATCTATGATGGAAAAAATCAACAAGGCTGTAGCAAGCCTGACTGGATGATGAATACATTTTTTAATAGACTTTTGACACCTATCGATCTAAAAAATGATAAAAGTTACAATTTACAAAATTTTTAGCCGAAATTTTGGCATAGTACTCTGAAAAGATTCATCCATAATGAAAATAATCAACAAGGCTGTAGTAAGCCTGACTGGATGATGAATACCTTTTTTAATATACTTTTGACACCTATCGACTTAAAAAATGATAAAAGTCACAATTTCCAAAATTTTTAGCTAAAATTTTGGCAAAGTACTCTGAAAAGATTCATCCATAATGAAAATAATCAACAAGGCTGTAGTAAGCCTGACTGGATGATGAATACCTTTTTTAATATACTTTTGACACCTATCGACTTAAAAAATTATAAAAGTCACAATTTCCAAAATTTTTAGCGGAAATTTTTGGCAAAGTACTCTTAAAAGATTTATCTATAATGAAAAAAATCAACAAGGCCGTAGCAAGCAAGACTGGATGATGAATACCTTTTTTAATATACTTTTGACACCTATCGACTTAAAAAATTATAAAAGTCACAATTTCCAAAATTTTGAGCTAAAATTTTGGCAAAGTACTCTGAAAAGATGAATCTATGATGAAAAAAATCAACAAGGCTGTAGCAAGCCTGACTGGATGATGAATACCTTTTTTAATATACTTTTGACATCTATCGACTTAAAAAATTATAAAAGTCTCAATTTCCCAAATTTTGAGCTAAAATTTTGGCAAAGTACTCTTAAAAGATTAATCTATATTGAAAAAAATCAACAAGGCTGTAGCATGTCTGACTGGATGATGAATACCTTTTTTAATATACTTTTGACACCTATCGTCTTAAAAAATGATAAAAGTCTCAATTTCCCAAATTTTGAGCTAAAATTTTGGCAAAATACTCTTAAAAGATTAATCTATAATGAAAATTATCAACAAGGCTGTAACAAGCCTGACTGAATGATGAATAACTTTTTTAATATACTTTTGACACCTATCGACTTAAAAAATTATAAAAGTCACAATTTCCAAAATTTTGAGCTAAAATTTTGGCAAAGTACTCTTAAAAGATGAATCTATAATGGAAAAATTTAACAAGGCTGTAGCAAGCCTGACTGGATGATGAATACATTTTTCAATAGACTTTTGACACCTATCGACTTAAAAAATGATAAAAGTCACAATTTCCAAAATAATGAGATAGTATTTTGGCAAAGTACTCTTAATAGATCAATCTATAATAAAAAGATCAAAGAGGCTGTAGCAAGCCTGACTGGATGATGTATACATTTTTTAATATACTTTTGACACCTATCGACTTAAAAAATGATAAAAGTCACAATTTCCAAAATAATGAGATAGTATTTTGGCAAAGTACTCTTAATAGATTAATCTATAATAAAAAAATCAAAGAGGCTGTAGCAAGCCTGACTGGATGATGAATACATTTTTTAATATACTTTTGACACCTATCGACTTAAAAAATGATAAAATTCACAATTTCCAAAATTTTGTGCGCAGACTTTGGCAAAGTACTCTTAAAAGGTTAATCTATGATGAAAATAATCAACAAGGCTGTAGCAAGCCTGACTGAATGATGAATACCTTTTTTAATATACTTTTGACACCTATCGACTTAAAAAATGATAAAAGTCACAATTTCAAAAATAATGAGATAGTATTTTGGCAAAGTACTCTTAATAGATTAATCTATAATAAAAAAATCGAAGAGGCTGTAGCAAGCCTGACTGGATGATGAATACCTTTTTTAATATACTTTTGACACCTATCGACTTAAAAAATGATAAAAGTCACAATTTCCAAAATTTGGAGCTAAGATTTCGGCAAAGTACTCTTAAAAGATGAATCTATAATGGAAAAATTCAACAAGGCTGTAGCAAGCCTGATTGGATGATGAATACATTTTTCAATAGACTTTTGACACCTATCGACTTAAAAAATGATAAAAGTCACAATTTCCAAAATAATGAGATAGTATTTTGGCAAAGTACTCTTAATAGATCAATCTATAATAAAAAAAATCAAAGAGGCTGTAGCAAGCCTGACTGGATGATGAATACATTTTTTAATATACTTTTGACACCTATCGACTTAAAAAATGATAAAAGTCACAATTTCCAAAATAATGAGATAGTATTTTGGCAAAGTACTCTTAATAGATCAATCTATAATAAAAAGATCAAAGAGGCTGTAGCAAGCCTGACTGGATGATGTATACATTTTTTAATATACTTTTGACACCTATCGACTTAAAAAATGATAAAAGTCACAATTTCCAAAATAATGAGATAGTATTTTGGCAAAGTACTCTTAATAGATCAATCTATAATAAAAAAAATCAAAGAGGCTGTAGCAAGCCTGACTGGATGACGAATACATTTTTTAATATACTTTTGACACCTATCGACTTAAAAAATGATAAAAGTCACAATTTCCAAAATTTTTAGCTAAAATTTTGGCAAAGTACTCTTAAAAGATTAATCTATATTGAAAAAATCAACAAAGCTGTAACAAGCTTGACTGGATAATGAATACATTTTTTAATATACTTTTGACAACTATCGATTTAAAAAATGATAAAAGCCACAGTTTCCAAAATTTTGTGTGCGGACTTTGGCAAAGTACTCTTAAAAGGTTAATCTATGATGAAAATAATCAACAAGGCTGTAGCAAGCCTGACTGGATGATGAATACCTTTTTTAATATACTTTTAACACCTATCAACTTAAAAAATGATAAAAGTCACAATTTCCAAAATTTTTAGCTAAAATTTTGGCAAAGTCCTCTTAAAAGATTATTCTATGATGAAAAAAACCAACAAGGCTATAGCGAGCCTGACTGGTTGATGAATACCTTTTTTAATATACTTTTGACACCTATCGAATTAAAAAATGATAAGTCACAATTTCCAAAATTTTGAGCTACAATTTTGGCAAAGTACTCTTAAAAGATTAATCTATAATGAAAAAAATCAACGAGGCTGTAGCAAGCCTGACTGGATGGTGAATACCTTTCTATTTTACGAGTTGTCAAATATAGAGTAGTGAAAATATTTGTTGAGGTATGAAAGTCGATTTTGAAGGTCTATATCTCGAAAAGTATCAATAGAAATAAGACAAAAAAACAATCTAGCCATAAAAAATTTCATGTTTAATTAGTAGAAAATTTGTATAATGTTCTGCGCTGGACAGTTTGGGAGATTTTAGCAAATATACGAATTAGTGTCATACGCGATTTGTCAAAAAAGAACTACAACTATAACTGAAGCTTCTGTATTTTAGTATCCACTTAGGGATATCAAAAGGTAAAAAATAGAGATCATTCAACTTCTTTCAACATATTTTTCCTATTTTTATTTTAATTTCCTCAACAATCTTCCTTTAATTTTGTATGAAACATTTCAACTTTTTTCTCGACTAAAAACCGACTTAACCTTAAAAAAAACATAAATCTTTTCTCCGTTTAAGCTCATAAAATCCATAAAAACTTTTTCCATCATCCGGTAGTTATTTACGAAGAACTTCATTTTCCGATAAATGCGTAAGTCGAACCACAGGCAACACACTTGCATTATACACAACAGTTAAAGCATCCCATCTTCGCATCTTCCAACATCGAATCGTGTTGAATATAATGAAGACCGTGGTAATGAACTTCTACTTTCTTGATTATATGTATATACGAAAACGTACTCTTATATTATATAGAAGCTCCAACGTTTCAACCGTGAAAATACGATAAGATGAACATTAAAAAAAATAATTATACGATTGATATGTAAAAAGTTACCAGATACAGGGAGGGGTCATTTCGAAGTAACTCAAATAGAAATAAAGGCAATCACAGCGTTAGTAGCTATTAAATACTCTACTAACAAGTAGCCACTAACATTTTACCAGTTAATATTATCTAATATTCCACAGTAAATTCTTCAAACACAACCTCAAATGTCAATAATAAAATGGCTGTCAGCATGAAATATCGTTTGCAACGTCAATGGCATGAAGCTAGGCGACGTAGATCAACAAGACTGATTTTGGTTTCTGCGCAAGTCAGTTGGCTAACTTCAAGTGGCTTCTTCTTATGTGAAACGGAGTGTACGTTCGATACATTTTTCTCTTAGACGTCATTCCGAATCGAATGAGCCATTTTTAGGAGCTTTATCAATAATTAACACGCTTTTGAACTTGTGAACTAGACTATAATTCGTAGTATTACGTTTTAACGCATAAAATTCGTGCTCGGTCCTAAGCAGTTAACTTTGGTAATTAAATTTTTATAACGAATTTTGTGGGTTTACGGTAGTATTAAAATATGACCGCAGTGTTTTATTGTGGTTTTCAATCAATTTTATCCGTTTTCAATTGGATTATTCGTTAAATTACTAACTGAACACTTTGAGTTCTTTGAAAATTACTTTGTTGCAAACTATAGCATACCGGAAATTGATATGTATTGTTGTACAGAATAGATACATGTATGCGGCACGTTAAAATTGATTTAGAGTTGAAACTGTAGCTCTGCAAACGTTTTTATGGAGAAATTAGTGTTCTATGGGGTCTCTATCTGGATTTCGAATTTTTTCTGTTCTCAACCTTGCGCTAGCACCAAAAAGAACTTGTAACTCCAAAAATTCTATAGATACAACATTATAGAGAGTAACGGTCGATTCGGCATTAGTTTTTAACTTTTTGAATAAAAAAGGAAGCTCAAGAACATTTTGTTAATTAACAATAACTTGTTGAAAAATTAACTTTAACAATTTTTTCCAACGGCAATGAACTCTTTAAAGTGTTCAGAATACACCATAATTTTTTAAAATTTTAAAATTAACAATTAATTCCTTAAAAAAATAATTAATGTGACCTGTTTGCCTTTGACGAGGCGCGCGCATACCAAAATTAAAATTATAAATAATAGAGATAGAGTTCCGGGACTTTTTTATTGGAAATTTTCTCTTCTTTAAGGATCCTTTTTCAAAATTCCTTAAATATTAATAGTTTTTGAGTTATTAACAAAAAACGAAATATCTTTTTTTTCATCTTTAACTTTAAAAAAATGTATGTGCTATTAAATGATCTCGATACATTCTTCTAGACATAATTCCGAATCTAATGAGCTATCACACATATTTTTAGGAGCGGTATAACTCTAATTTTCACCATTTTCATCTTGTTCACTAAAATTTGACTGTTACGTCTCTGTACTGTATCCTTTTCAATACCACCATCACCTTAACCTCCATTCAATAGTTGTTCTACGTAAAATGCACTTATAAAACCATTTTTAACCAGCCGCCTTGCAAATATTAATTAATTAATTAATAATTATGTATTTCGATCGCAGCAAAAAGTGAAAACGAGGAGCTCGTCTTCAAGGCAATAACAAACAATCAAATCATGTTTTACAACATTGTGTACACCTAGTTTTTTTTTTTCACCTACATTTCAATTACTTCAGACGACGCATGGAAATCGTACATTTTCGAGGTTACTTGGTATGTGTACCACTTAAAAGAGTTGTAAGCACTTTATAGAACACATGTAAAGTCTCTACACATATCGCATAATCGATTAGCAGTTAGATCGACTTGTTGCGAATTATAATAAACTACGGGAGTGGCTAATCGAACGACAAAACGAACACAACGTCTTTTAATAAGTAATATTTGACAAAAAAATTATCAAAAAGAAACAAAAAATGTTGATTTTGCACGTATTTTTACTTAAAAAATGAAAAACTGAAATATACAATCTAATTTCCATTTTAATTTTTACTTTTTTGGTTAAAGTTGTTTGAAAATATTCTTTTTTTATTTGTTATTAGAATTTTTGCTATTAAAATATTAATTTCCTTAATCCTGTAGACAATCCTTTCATGAAAATTGAACATGGATGTCCTGTTCCTTCTCTATAACAAAGTTTTTCTCACGGGAAGGAATTTTTACTCCTCTAGAGTTTCCTTCAAAAAAAATCCTACGTTATGAGTTAAATGCCGCAATTTACTACCATATATATAGTCCTGACGTTTATTAAAATATAGCGTTCATTACTCATCCTTTTTCATTTTATTGAACATCTAATCTTCCTTATCACAAAGTATTTCGTACTACAAGGATCCTTCTCTAGACAATCCTCCAAAAAAAATCCTGCTATGAAGAAATAAAAGACGATGTCCTGCCGCAAAATATTCATTGCTGAAAGGATTCTTTCGATAATCCTGGCATGAAGATTCAATTTGGCTGTCCTGTTCGATTTTACTTCTTCTCTAGACAAAAAAATCCTGCAGTGAAGATTAAATACTAATATTCTGTCGTAATTTACTCTCCATGTTTCTACCTTCGTAATTTTTATTCCTGTAGACAATCCTGTCATAAGTTTAAATGAGAGTGTCCTTTTTCATTTTATTGGCTTCTCTAGACAATCCTCCAAAAAAATCCTTCTAGGAAGAATTAAAAGCCGATGTCTTGTCGCAAAATATTCATTGCTGAAAGGATTCTTTCGATAATCCTGGCATGAAGATTAAATTTGGCTGTCCTGTTTGATTTTACTTCTTCTTCTCTAGACAAAAAAATCCTGCCGTGAAGATCAAATACTAATTCCCTCTCGTAATTTACTCTCCATGCTACTACCTTCGTAATTTTTAATCCTGTCATAAGTTTAAATGAGAGTGTCCTTTTTCATTTTATTGGCTTCTCTAGACAATCCTCCAAAAAAATCCTGCTATGAAGAATTAGAAGCCGATTTCCTGCTGCAAAATATTCATTGCTCAAAGGATTCTCTCGATAATCCTGTCATGAAGATTCAATTTGGCTGTCCTGTCCGATTTTACTTCTTCTTCTCTAGACAAAAAAAATCCTGCGGTGAAGATTAAATACTAATATCCTGTCGTAATTTACTCTCCATGTTACTACCTTCGTAATTTTTATTCCTGTAGACAATCATGTCATAAGTTTAAATGAGAGTGTCCTTTTTAATTTTATTGGCTTCTCTAGAAAATCCTCCAAAAAATCCTGCTAGGAAGAATTAAAAGCCGATGTCTTGTCGCAAAATATTCATTGCTGAAAGGATTCTTTCGATAATCCTGTCATGAAGATTAAATTTGGCTGTCCTGTTTGATTTTACTTCTTTTTCTCTAGACAAAAAAAATCCCGCCGCGAAGATCAAATACTAATTCCCTCTCGTAATTTACTCTCCATATTACTACCTTCGTAATTTTTAATCCTGTAGACAATCCTGTCATAAGTTTAAACGAGAGTGTCCTTTTTCATTTTATTAGCTTCTCTAGACAATCCCCCAAAAAAAATCCTGCTATGAAAAATTAAAAGCCGATTTCCTGCTGCAAAATAGTCATTGCTCAAAGGATTCTCTCGATAATGAAGATTAAATTTGGCTGTCCTGTTCGATTTTACTTCTTCTTCTCTAGACAAAAAAAATCCTGCGGTGAAGATTAAATACTAATATCCTGTCGTAATTTACTCTCCATGTTACTACCTTCGTAATTTTTAATCCTGTAGACAATCCTGTCATAAGTTTAAATGAGAGTGTCCTTTTTAGTTTTATTGACTTCTCTAGAAAATCCTCCAAAAAAATCCTGCTAGGAAGAATTAAAAGCCGATGTCTTGCCGCAAAATATTCATTGCTGAAAGGATTCTTTCTATAATCCTGTCATGAAGATTAAATTTGGCTGTCCTGTTCGATTTTACTTCTTCTTCTCTAGACAAAAAAAATCCTGCCGTGAAGATCAAATACTAATATCCTGTCGTAATTTACTCTCCATGTTACTACCTTCGTAATTTTTATTCCTGTAGACAATCCTGTCATAAGTTTAAACGAGAGTGTCCTTTTTCATTTTATTAGCTTCTCTAGAAAATCCTCCAAAAAAATCCTGCTAGGAAGAATTAAAAGCCGATGTCTTGCCGCAAAATATTCATTGCTGAAAGGATTCTTTCGATAATCCTGTCATGAAGATTAAATTTGGCTGTCCTGTTCGATTTTACTTCTTCTTCTCTAGACAAAAAAATCGTGCAGTGAAGATTAAATACTAATATTCTGTCGTAATTTACTCTCCATGTTTCTACCTTCGTAATTTTTATTCCTGTAGACAATCCTATCATAAGTTTAAATGAGAGTGTCCTTTTTCATTTTATTGGCTTCTCTAGAAAATCCTCCAAAAAAATCCTGCTAGGAAGAATTAAAAGCCGATGTCTTATCGCAAAATATTCATTGCTGAAAGGATTCTTTCGATAATCCTGTCATGAAGATTAAATTTGGCTGTCCTGTTTGATTTTACTTCTTCTTCTCTAGACAAAAAAAATCCTGCCGTGAAGATCAAATACTAATTCCCTCTCGTAATTTACTCTCCATGTTACTACCTTCGTAATTTTTAATCCTGTAGACAATCCTGTCATAAGTTTAAACGAGAGTGTCCTTTTTCATTTTATTAGCTTCTCTAGACAATCCTTCAAAAAAAATCCTGCTATGAATAATTAAAAGCCGATTTCCTGCTTCAAAATAATCATTGCTCAAAGGATTCTCTCGATAATCCTGTCATGAAGATTAAATTTGGCTGTCCTGTCCGATTTTACTTCTTTTTCTCTAGACAAAAAAAATCCTGCCGTGAAGATCAAATACTAATATCCTGTCGTAATTTACTCTCCATGTTTCTACCTTCGTAATTTTTATTCCTGTAGACAATCCTGTCATAAGTTTAAATGAGAGTGTCCTTTTTCATTTTATTGGCTTCTCTAGACAATCCTCCAAAAAAATCCTGCTAGGAAGAATTAAAAGCCGATGTCTTGTCGCAAAATATTCATTGCTCAAAGGATTCTCTCGATAATCCTGTCATGAAGATTAAATTTGGCTGTCCTGTTCGATTTTACTTCTTCTTCTCTAGACAAAAAAAACTCCTGCGGTGAAGATTAAATACTAATATTTTGTCGTAATTTACTCTCCATGTTACTACCTTCGTAATTTTTAATCCTGTCATAAGTTTAAACGAGAGTGTCCTTTTTCATTTTATTAGCTTCTCTAGACAATCCTCCAAAAAAAATCCTGCTATGAAAAATTAAAAGCCGATTTCCTGCTGCAAAATAGTCATTGCTCAAAGGATTCTCTCGATAATGAAGATTAAATTTGGCTGTCCTGTTCGATTTCACTTCTTCTTCTCTAGACAAAAAAAATCCTGCGGTGAAGATTAAATACTAATATCCTGTCGTAATTTACTCTCCATGTTACTACCTTCGTAATTTTTATTCCTGTAGACAATCCTGTCATAAGTTTAAACGAGAGTGTCCTTTTTCATTTTATTAGCTTCTCTAGAAAATCCTCCAAAAAAATCCTGCTAGGAAGAATTAAAAGCCGATGTCTTGCCGCAAAATATTCATTGCTGAAAGGATTCTTTCGATAATCCTGTCATGAAGATTAAATTTGGCTGTCCTGTTCGATTTTACTTCTTCTTCTCTAGACAAAAAAATCGTGCAGTGAAGATTAAATACTAATATTCTGTCGTAATTTACTCTCCATGTTTCTACCTTCGTAATTTTTATTCCTGTAGACAATCCTATCATAAGTTTAAATGAGAGTGTCCTTTTTCATTTTATTGGCTTCTCTAGAAAATCCTCCAAAAAAATCCTTCTAGGAAGAATTAAAAGCCGATGTCTTATCGCAAAATATTCATTGCTGAAAGGATTCTTTCGATAATCCTGTCATGAAGATTAAATTTGGCTGTCCTGTTTGATTTTACTTCTTCTTCTCTAGACAAAAAAAATCCTGCCGTGAAGATCAAATACTAATTCCCTCTCGTAATTTACTCTCCATGCTACTACCTTCGTAATTTTTAATCCTGTAGACAATCCTGTCATAAGTTTAAACGAGAGTGTCCTTTTTCATTTTATTAGCTTCTCTAGACAATCCTCCAAAAAAAATCCTGCTATGAATAATTAAAAGCCGATTTCCTGCTTCAAAATAATCATTGCTCAAAGGATTCTCTCGATAATCCTGTCATGAAGATTAAATTTGGCTGTCCTGTCCGATTTTACTTCTTCTTCTCTAGACAAAAAAAATCCTGCAGTGAAGATTAAATACTAATATTCTGTCGTAATTTACTCTCCATGTTTCTACCTTCGTAATTTTTATTCCTGTAGACAATCCTGTCATAAGTTTAAATGAGAGTGTCCTTTTTCATTTTATTGGCTTCTCTAGACAATCCTCCAAAAAAATCCTGCTAGGAAGAATTAAAAGCCGATGTCTTGTCGCAAAATATTCATTGCTCAAAGGATTCTCTCGATAATCCTGTCATGAAGATTAAATTTGGCTGTCCTGTTCGATTTTACTTCTTCTTCTCTAGACAAAAAAAATCCTGCAGTGAAGATTAAATACTAATATTCTGTCGTAATTTACTCTCCATGTTTCTACCTTCGTAATTTTTATTCCTGTAGACAATCCTGTCATAAGTTTAAATGAGAGTGTCCTTTTTCATTTTATTGGCTTCTCTAGACAATCCTCCAAAAAAATCCTGCTAGGAAGAATTAAAAGCCGATGTCTTGTCGCAAAATATTCATTGCTCAAAGGATTCTCTCGATAATCCTGTCATGAAGATTAAATTTGGCTGTCCTGTTCGATTTTACTTCTTCTTCTCTAGACAAAAAAAAACTCCTGCGGTGAAGATTAAATACTAATATTTTGTCGTAATTTACTCTCCATGTTTCTACCTTCGTAATTTTTAATCCTGTAGACCATCCTGTCATAAGTTTAAATGAGAGTGTCCTTTTTCATTTTATTGGCTTCTCTAGACAATCCTCCAAAAAAATCCTGCTAGGAAGAATTAAAAGCCGATGTCTTGCCGCAAAATATTCATTGCTGAAAGGATTCTTTCGATAATCCTGTCATGAAGATTAAATTTGGCTGTCCTGTTTGATTTTACTTCTGTAGACAAAAAAATCCTGCGGTGAAGATTATTACTATTATCCTGCCGTAATTTACTCTCCATGTTACTACCTTCGTAATTTTTAATCCTGTAGACAATCCTGTCATAAGTTTAAATGAGAGTGTCCTTTTTAATTTTATTGGCTTCTCGAGAAAATCCTCCAAAAAAATCCTGCTATGAAGAATTAAAAGCCGATGTCCTGATGTAAAATATTCATTGCTGAAAGGATTCTTTCGATAATCCTGTCATGAAGATTAAATTTGGCTGTCCTGTTCGATTTTACTTCTTCTTCTCTGGACAAAAAAAAATCCTGCGGTGAAGATTAAATACCCTGTCGTAATTTACTATCCATGTTACTACCTTTGTAATTTTTAATCCTGTAGACAATTCAAAAAATCCTGTAGTTTGGATTGCATGTTTATCTTCAACTTTAAATAAAATAATTTTCACTAAAAATTCTTATACATTTAGACCCGTCTTGTTGGTTTAATAGTAACTTCCAATAAGCGAATTCATTCGTAGTAAAGAATTTTTCATTCATAAGTTGATTTCTTGTTCCTGTTGCGAGATTCTATTTTTGTCGGATATACTTGGAAATTGGCAGAAAGAATGCACCATTATTTCTAGGTAATAACATCGACCACTGGTACAGTGTGAAATTTTCAAAAGGTATTAATGGGAATTCACGCAATTCTTCCTTTGAATAATAATGTTTAAATACAAGGTGGAGTGACATTTTTTTATAGGAAATTAAAATTAAAAAGAATAATAATAAAAAATAGAGGAACATTTATTTTGAAACTTGAAAATTAGTAACTTACCTGATAATACGAGTTGTGGTATGAAAAACAGGACTAAAAATATTAACACCGGCCCTGGCTCCCTTAGTCGAGTCCACGCCGACATGGCGCGTCCTGAAAAAAAAAAAGAAAATATTTTAAATACAAATAAACAAGCAAAAATCAACAGTTTTGTAGGAGTAGGGTAGATCAAGAACCAAATAAAGAAACCTATCCATAGCACTGTGATTTTTTTATTACAAATGGATTACCCTGTATAATTTATAGATTTTAAATTTCTTGGGAAATTCTAAATATTTTTCTGACTATACATAAATAAGATGTTTCCTAGAAAAGTGATTTAAACTCTAGGTAGTATCGGATGGCCTTCACGATTAGCCGATGTGAATCCTTGAGATTATTTTTCACGGTTTAACAAAAAAACCGTAACGTAATAGCTGGCCATATGACCCAATCAAATTCCTTCGAAAATATCTTACTTTTTCACTAAATAATTCCAAATATTAACCCAACTCTGGATACTTCATATATTCTGATTTAACAGAAATTTAAGCATGAGTATAGTTCTTTTCACGATCTCTGACCTGAGATGGGATAATGACAAGCAATAAAGCCACAAAAGTATTAGCCGTAACAGGATCGTATTTATTTTGTTGTTGGCGAATAATAAATTATTACCTGAAAACTCTATAAGACTTTTGGGTCATTCTTATTATAAATACATAAATAGTGCGGCTCTGCACGATAAATCCGAAAAGTTTTATGGTTTTATTCAAGTCAAGTCTAGTCAGTTTCTTAGATCGTGAAAAGAACTATACCTTAAGGAAGCGATACTGGACTGTTACTTTATCTTTTATATACACATGACATACCAGAACTAGAACAATTAACCCTTACAACCCTTGCAGTTGAGACAATGATTCCTGTATATAAATAAATGAAAATAAATTTCTTTGACTTTCCAGGGATTCACCTAAATCATTTTAATTGCTTTTCTTTTTTTTTCAATTTGATTTGATCTTGATAGGATTTATTTATGCAGAAACTGTTGAATTGATGTATGGTCTATCAAGTAACCAATTAAACGGAAAATTAATTTAATAAGTTCATATCAAAAACTGGAAATATTTACTTTAGGTTTTTTTCAAAAACCACTTAACTATTTGACATATCTAATATAGTTAACTGTAACTGTATTCCTCTCAACATTTTTTAGTGGTTTTTCTCAATTTGCAGAGTCGAGCTTACCTTTTTTGGGAAAATTCTTGATTCTATTAACGGGTATTTAGTATACAAGGTGATATAGGTAGTGAGAATGATTGAAGCAGAAATAAAATCAATAATTTCGAAGTAAAACAATTTCATATGACAGTTTAAGTATTTCATATTGAATAATTTAGCAATTCGATGCAGGCGTTAAAAAAAAGTAGAAAGATATCGAGGATAATATCTTGAACCCCTACGGGTCGAGCAATAACGTCAAACTGACAGGAAATTTAAATAAAATTTCAATTTTATGATTATGATAAACGCTTTGTAGAAATACGTTAAATATGTACTTTTTGAATTATTATACAGGGTGTTACTATATTCGACCGACAACGCTCTACTCCAGAGAATTAAAATTTCTAAATCCCCGTTCATTTTAACTCCTTTTTCAACTAAAAATGAACACAGAATTTAAAAAAAAAAAAAGTTCCAGTGGTGGAAAAAATTAGGGGGTAAAAGTTGCCACTAATCCCGATAGCGCGCCACTGGTTAAATTTTTCAAAAATTAGCTTATGTCACAATATCACTTTCTTAAAGAGCATATTGGTCTCCAAATTTGAAAAAAATATTTTGATTTATGACAAATTTTGAATTTTAATTCCAAACTTTTAACACCCTGTATTTCGGTAACTAAGCCCTTTAGGGGTTTATGTTCCTATATCAAAATTTATCAAATAACGAGAGCTCTCTGGGGTAGAGAGCCCAGGTCGGTCGAATATAGTAACACCCTGTATGTACGTATTTCGGATTTCCGTTATTCTACTTTTGCAACGCTGCCACGTTTATATATTTTCCAATGTTATAAGTAAATTTGATTATTAAAAGATTTATATTTGGAATATAAAAAATGTGGAAGTGATTATGTCACTGGACGTGTATGTCAAGAAAACAGGAAAATATTATACGGAAGATATTAAAGATAGATTATCAAGAAATAATAATCGCTCATGTTGCTTTTGCTAACAAATTTTACGATGTTGTATATAATGTTCTAAGCAAAATTAAAATAATAACAGCAATCTTTATCACCCATTATATCAATTTAACTTAATATAAACCACGTAGATGGATAATTTTCTCGTAAAAACCCGTAGTTATTGGTTTTACCGCAGGCGATCATAATTAAACTTATTCTTACAACGGGATTTGTGAAAAAAATGTTGATAAAAAGAGGAATTATTGGAAAATAAATTGTTTATACCGTTTAGGCAAAGCTTTCAGTTTTTTTTTGGTTATCAAGTCGCGTAGCGACCCAGGATATGAAAAATGTTGTTTTTGTCAACTTTTTGGGGTACCGTTTAACTTTTTAACGCTACATCTCAAGCAAATTATACACTACAGATAGGAAATGCTTACTAAATTTTAGCTTGGGCATGTGGCTATAATTAAAGACATTTTCAAGAAATTATTAAAGCCCACTTTCAAGAAAATGATGAAATTATATTTTTTTAGGGTCTGGACAATTAACCCATGACTTTCTCGTATTTCAATAGCACAATATGTTTTCTATAGCTTGTCTCAAAACCTTTCATCAACATTATCATCCAGCTGTTCAATCCTTGCGAATTATGGCAAATGCTACTGAATTTTGATCCATTATTTTAGATATATCCAGTCTTGTCTTTTGTTATTTTACAACATCGCTTCTTACGCCTCTTTTCCTAGTCGGACAGTTTTGTAAGTTGTTGTTGACCCACAATGCCCATGGGTGACACATACAGTTTTCAAAATGTTTAAACTTTTTAATGGATGCTCAGATTTTAAAATTTGAAATTTATTACAATGATATTTTAGTTAAAAATGACTTGGGAACTTGAAAAAACTATTATTTCAAGACACAAAATAATTACATAACGAATTGAAAGATATTTGAGGAAGTTTGTATCGAAAAACTTTCGAAGCGGAAATGAATATTTTTCCTGCCGGCACATAAATTATCCGTTGAAACCCATTTTTCCAGTGATGATAATGAGTTGTTGAAGTTAGATTTGCAGATAATCGTGGTCTCATCCAATCTGCATAAATTAAATAGTTGAAAATTGCAAAGAAAACATTACAAGAGTTTACTTAACAGTGTAAACGATAACAGTACATTTAAACTAATAAGCACTTTTAAATATTCCACGTAAAGTACGAAATTGTACGGCACAATCTAACGGTATATATTGATGGGTCTCTCGAGATTTCAAAATAAAAATCTATAAGACTATTTCACAAGCCATTGATTATGGAATCCGCGGTGTTTAACTCATTTTGTACGCTTTGAGAATATAAATTGTTTTGTTCGTTAAAATTTTGCATTTCTTCTTCTTCCATAAAATAGAGTTTTGTTGTCTAAATTTGTCGCTAATTCTGGTTGAACATCGTAAAATTTTTAAATTTATTCAACACAAATAACAGATGTGCTACAGGTTAAACGACTTTAGCCACCCACATGTCTAATTTTGCATTTTGAAAAAAACCCATGACACAAAATTACTTAATATGTTAAACGGTGCAAAGAAGTCGTTAGAACCAGTCAAGGTGAATCAACTTTTCAAAAAAACAGAAATGAATTTTATTATATCTAGTTATATAATTAACGTGCTGCAACGCCATCTAGTGGCAAGGTACGACAAAAAAAATAATCTGCGTGCTCTTATACCTATGTATACAAATTTTCATGATGCTTCACCTAGTGGTTATTGGCTGACTCTTTGAAAAAGCCTTTAGATACTAAAGGCCCTCGCACTTTATAAATTTCGAACTCCTCATACCAATGGACCCACTTGTAATTTAATCTAATATAATCTAGTATAAGCTTAATATTCTGAACATTAAAAAAGCGAAACCATCGGGACTCGAACCCGAAACCTCTGCGCTACGGACTTTTCCTACCCATTGTTCTGTTCGGTATTATAAACTACCATTAACTGCGACTTACATATTTCCCAATATCGAATACCCATGAAAACCGATTTTCAAGGGGATCGACCAAAAGGTTACGCAGATATACCAAAATGAATTTTTTTAAATATAGATGTTTTAAAATCATAAATTTTCAAGGGTGGTAAACCCATTAACCTGAAAATTAACGTTTAACGACATGGTAAAATAACGAGAGAATGAGACCATAGTAAAACCATTAAAACAAACTCTTACATAAATAGCAATTACAAGAAAATAATCAACACCTTGTACAATGGAAACCCAATGAACGTCGATTTTGAGCTCACGCTGAGACTAACTAAGAGAGTTATCGGTCAAGTGTCAAAAACAGCGGAAGAAACGGTAATTAAATTTATTTTTTGTTAACGAAACGTTTGGTGGCATAGTTGCCGATTCATTTTACTTCTTCCAGACATTAGCGTACGGAAAAAGTTCCTTGTTTAGGTTATCATTGACTGTTTTTCATCCTGAAAGCTTTCTGTAAAGTTCCTGTCTTCCCATAATATCTAATCTGACAAAAGCTTCCCATTATTCAAGCATTTATGTTAAATCTGTCAAAGGACTTTTCGTTATCCATAAACATATGTAAGCATTAAAACTGAACTGGATTCTAAAATCGTTTTTTTAAAATAATTTTGTGTGTATTAATTTGAAAAAACATTCCGTACGCCTATGCCTATTTATTTCTTTATATTTCCTGAGTGGGTACACTACAATTAGTTGGCTGTGACTGTGGTACAAAAGGGCCGCTTGCTGATATTTAGTGACCGGATCACTTTCACTATCGTTCAGGTCGGATGCTTTAAATAACTATATTTTTAGAGGACGTCAACTCGCTGAAGATTAAAAGAAGTATGATGCTGTAATCGATGCTAAATATAGATAGGTACGTTAAAATCTAGAGTGTTATAAGGCTTAGTCACGATTTTGTACAAAAAAATTTTTTAACCAAAATATGTGCTTTTGCGAATAAAATAAAGGATTTACCACGTGACGGCAGGGCCGGATTGAACTTTAGTGCGCTACTGTCCTAGAAGTGGACGACCAATGGTTTTATAAGCTGAACATTGAAAAAGCGAAACCATCGGGACTCGAACCCTTTGCGCTAAGGATGGTTCCTACCTATTAATGTTCTATTCGGTATTGTTACGACGGACCTTTACTGAGGTTATGTAGAGGTTCCTAAAGAAAAAGAAGAAGACATACATCTGGAATCATCTAGAATTGCCTTCGAAAAGTATAGAAATGTCATCGAAAAGTCGAGAACTGTCTGGAACAGTGCCGATATACTTTCCAGGCGTCCCTGTTTCGAACAACAATGCAAGTACTGTAAATGGGTTGAAGAAAAGGAGAACTTGGTGAAAGAAGCTGGTCTACAGATAGATAATAACAATCAAGCCAGAAAGAAATGGTAATTAGAATCCCCTTGAAATCCACAGAAAAAGTCAATGATTTGAAAGTTATAAGAAAATGGCTTAAAAATGGAGTACTTTGCAAGAGGTAGCAAGATATAGTGGAAGCTTAAAAGAGTAATGGGCTCCGTGGGATTCACTGTATCTTCATGATGGCCTAATGCATCGAAAATGGGAAAGCCCCGATGGAGTACGTATAGTTCACCAATTGGTACTGCCAAAATCATACATCAGAAATGTGGACGTTTTGGTACTAAAAGAACACTGGGAAAGATATTATTGCGTTAACTGTCGAAGGGACGTAGAAGATTGGTGCAAGAAATATGATCTGTGCAATAGTAGAAAACGTCCTAAATGAAGAAGCTGAGGAAAAATGGCACAGTATCTTTCCGGAGAACCTTTTGAAAGACTTGCGATTGATATTCCTTTGGCAGAAAGAGAAAACAAATACCTGATGGTTGTAATGGATAGCACCTCTTCCTAATCAAGAAGTAGCAGAGGCTTTTGTAACCAACGTTATTGCGGGACACGGAGCTTCTCTGGAGTTGCATTCTGATCAAGGACGAAATTTTGTATCCGAATTATGGCAGGAGTTGATGAAGACTTTACACGCACTACGCCCCTCCATCCACAGTTCGATTGAATGGTAGAAAGACATCATAGAGCTATTTGCCAATATCTTGCAATGTTCGTCTTTGAAAACCAAAAAGACTGGGAAACTTTAGTTCCTCTATTTCTGCTTACCTTGAACCGGTTATAGTCCATCTATGCTAGTTACTGGAAGATAAATGAAGCTTCCCCATGATCTTCTTTTCGGAAGACTTCCAGGCGAAGAAACAGAAGAACGTACACCTCCTATCTACTTAGAAATCTTGAAAGAAAAACTGAGGTAAGGTCCATAATTTTGCTCGTGAACGTTTGAAGCTATGCAAGGATAAGGTGAAGGCTAGACTCGATGTGCTGGCTCTTCAATCCCTTCTACTACTACTAATTTAGTCAGGCGAACCTTGGCCAAAGAAAACTCAAGCCAAGGTTCCGGCACTGAGGCCACTGGCGGGCCCATTGTGCCATTCCTGCTATTTATGCATCCATGAAGCCGAGTCCCTCGATGAAGGACCCAATCCTCTTCAGTGGATGCCTGCTTATGTCCCCGGGGGCCATAACAGGGACTCCCAAGATTCGCCTGCGTAGCACAGCCCAATGTGGACATAATTCAATCCCAAGCGCAGAAAAGGTTTGTGCCAAAAACTGCAACGAAACTGGGAAGGCCTCTTCACCGTTCTTTTGTTGTTTCCGTTTCAATTGTAACAGTACGACGAAGATTACAGGAGGTTCACGATGACTTTTGAGAAGAGTTCCATTAACACCAAATCATATGCATGTTCGATTGGTATGGGATAATGAACATGTGAATTGGTATGTTGAATAGAGGTCCGCATTGCTCACAGATGAGTCGAGGTATGTACGGTTTCGGCTTCCTCTAGTGTTCAGGAATCGAAGAGCAGTGCAGGAGGTTCATCCGTGGAGTATTGCTGTTTGGGGATGCATAAGCGTACATAACTTTTTGTGTTTCATTGGAACATGTCTTCGCAGATTTAGGTACAAGTTATTAACAATGTTATAGGTTTGTTTCATGCTGCTATTGGACCAAATTTTCCCTTTGGAATCCCATAGTATTCCGCATTTGGTGCTGCACCCTCGATGGCTCGACCTCAATCCCTTCTTTGGAGACAAATTGATCTTATTGGAAGTAGTTGTTAAGAATTTATGAACCTTTATATAAAGAAGTATTAACCGCTAAACATATGTTTATAATTTTAGCGAAATCTACGTACAATTCAAAAACTTGAACCTTGAACTTGTTATAAACAATTGAATATTATAATAATGGAGATTAACGGGATTTGAAGAAGGAAAAAAAAGCCAAATCACATGACGATTCTTAACTAACCGTTTCGGTGATTAAGGCTAGTACCGTTAATTTTTCCAAATATATGTATGAAAACATCCATCACAGCTGTCGTTTGTTGGTATTGTTTAAATAAAAATGATGGTTTGCACGTAAGAAATATCCGTATCTAACAGAGCGTGTACGAAAATGTTTTTGGTATAAGTACAGTTACTGTTTTTTTTTCTTTTCTATCTTCGACTAGAGGCATGCAATTTTGTTAATAGGAGAGGAAAACGGACCGTTAGGTCGGCTTTTATTTTATTTTCATAGTAATAGCAAGTCACAATCTTTAAAAGAACCGAAGAAAGAAGATTATTTTCAAGTGACATACCGAGGAATCGTTCAAGTTTAAGCTACGTGCCACGGCAAAAAAATTAGTTGCACTACCGATAAAAGAGATGGTTTTCTTTTAAAGAATTTCAATTAAAGTTAAATATTTTAATTTTTTGAAGAAACTGTATTTGTTATGTACAGCGCTATATAAAACCATATACGACCTCCCTATATTGACTAAACAAACTTCCTCTGCTGGACCGAAAAATCCGTATATTTCCCAGAATATTTTAAAAGAATAATAAGGTCTTTGTGAAGTGTATAAATGGCAACAGAAGGCCTGTACCACTATACCAGATGCTAGTCTTCTACAATACCTCTATTGTCAAATCCATCAGGGTAGGAAACCGAAAAAGACCCACGTGCCATGTTATTATTTAAAAAAAAATGTATAATATATTTATAATTAAATATTTTTAATTTCGCAAATTACTTTTCATGTTGATGTCTTTTATATTTCATTATTATTATTACCATGTTTTTATTAACTCTGTAGGTATAATGGAACCAAAGTCAGTGTAACGACAATAAAATAAAGCAATGTTGTCAGATATATTTTCTAGAATTATTAGGCTCACTATGATGTTCTTAGAAATCTAGTTTGGAAATATTTAAAAAAATATACATAATATAAATTTATTAGTAAGTAATAAGTTGCTGAAAAAAGAATAATTAATTAAAAACAACTTTAGGTATGTTACTATATTTAAGAAAATTTTGAATAGCTGGCAACATAGCAGCCCTACAATGAAAAGCTAATACATCCAGTCCAGTATTTGGCATAATATAAGGAAGTAACCGGACGGTTTTAACTCGGCCAACTGGGACGTAAAAAATGTTGAACATCTGGCCTGGCCTGGGATAGAACGTCCAGGGGTGTGCGTGAATTGTATTGTAGAGAAATATTATCACTAGTAATACCATTAGAGGTCAAATTATTTCCGGAAATCTCGGAATCGAAGACAATGGATAATTTTCTAAAAATATTCATGAACGAGAAAAAATTTCCGGATTTAATTTGACTTAAGACTTAATATCCGCACCGTATATCTTTAACGTTAGACATAATAATTATAATGTGAGTTGACCTGTCCTCGTGTCTCTAATGTCAGATTTCAGATTGCCCGGTAAGTAGAAAGCATAGTAGTTTTTGTCGATCTTATCTACCGATCACACATTTAGACTGAGACATGAAATTAGCATAAATGTGAGTCAGAAATTGTCTGAGGTAAGGTTTAGTGGGTTAATGGTGTGATTATTTTGGCATTACAAAGATTTTAGTACCCACTCTCGAACAGGTTCAACAACTGGATTGGCGTAATTTTTTTTGTTTATTACTAATTTAAGAAATGAGTTTAAAACAATTTAAATCAAGATTGGGACATAAAAAGTTGTCTGGAAGTAATGAGAGATGATTTGATGGGTCTTCTTCTTTTGGCGTTGAAAAAGTTGGTTGAGGTCAAAGCAGATTGAATCTTGGAATCTTTCAAAAGTGTTTGCTTCTTTTTTATTACTCACTGTGTCAGAATTTTGGTTTCGGTAGTAAAATTAAGACATAAGTATCGTAAAAATATGTATTTCATCTCTTGTTTTCCGATAAACTTAATTGGTATTTCTTTAAAAAAAAATATTTGAATACAATCCTCTGGTTCTCATGAAATACAATTTCGCAGACATGTTGAGTTAAAAGGAGGCCAGAGATAATTGTACTGTTCTATATGTCTGTCATTCAGTTTTATGTCATACCTTCGCGGCTTTTATGTTTCATTTGAAACTGAATATAAATCTACTCATTGCTCTTTCGAGAATTATGACCTCTGAGGTACCTAACAACGCGTTTTATTCTTATTAGCTTGCCCTTACGACTTGCAAATCATTATGAAACATCCTTATGACATGGGAAGAAGTTGAAATGGAAAACCTCAACCTCGTTTCGTGATTATAAACTAAACTTTTGGATTTTATGTAGGGAAGAGAGCTTTAGAGCGACTTGAGAAGCTTTTTTTCAGATTTTCAAGGACTGAAAGACAAAACTATGAGCTGAAACGGGCTCTCAAAATTGAGCTCGTCAATTGAAAAAATATTTTACTCAATATTTCCTCAGCTTTAACTCCTTACTTGAGCTAAAATTTTACATAAAGTTTATATTCGTAGCTCGTAGTTTTCTTGAATTATAGCAGTGTAAATTTAAAAAAATATTTTATTAATTTCGTGGTTCTAAACTGAAATTTTGGATTTTATGCTTTAGCTTTAGAGCGACTTGAGAAGCTTTTTTTTCAGATTTTCAAGGACTGAAAGACAAGGCTATGAGCTGAAACGAGCTATCAATATTGAGCTCGTCAATTGAAAAAATATTTTCCTCAATATTTCCCCAGCTTTAACTCCATACTTGAGCTAAAATTTCACTTAAAGTTTATATTTGTAGCTCGTAGTTTTCTTGAAATATAGCAGTGTAAATTTAAAAAAATATTTTATTAATTTCGTGCTTCTAAACTAAAATTTTGGATTTTATGTAGAGAGGAGAGCTTTAGAGCGACTTGAGAAGCTTTTTTTTCAGATTTTCAAGGACTGAAAGACAAGACTATGAGCTGAAACGAGCTCTCAAGATTGAGCTCGACAATTGAAAAAATATTTTTCTCAATATTTCCTCAGCTTTAACTCCATACTTGAGCTAAATTTTCACTTAAAGTTTAAATTCGTAGCTCGTAGTTTTCTTGAAATATAGCAGTGTAAATTTAAAAAAATATTTTATTAATTTCGTGGTTCTAAACTGAAATTTTGGATTTTATGTAGAGAGGAGAGCTTTAGAGCGACTTGAGAAGATTTTTTTTCAGATTTTTAAGGACTAGAAGACAAAACTATAAGCAATTTTCCACTGAAACGAACTTTAAAAATTGAGCTCGTCAATTGAAAAAAAAAATTTTTTCTCAATATTTCCTCAGCATTAACTCCATACTTGAGATAAAATTTCACATAAAGTTTATATTTGTAGTTTTCTTGAAATATAGCAGTGTGAATTTAAAAAATATTTTATTAATTTCGTGGTTCTAAACTGAAATTTTGGATTTAATGTAGAGAGGAGAGCTTTAGAGCGACTCGAGAAGCTGTTTTTTTTCAAATTTTCAAGTACTAAAAGACAAAACTATGAGCAATTTTCCACTGAAACGAACTATAAAAATTGAGCTCGTCAATTGAAAAAAATATTTTTCTCAATATTTCCTCAACTTTAACTCCATAATTAAGCTAAAATTTCACGTACAGTTTATAGTTGTAGCTCTTAGTTTTCTTGAAATATAGCAGTGTGAATTTTAAAAATATTTTAATAATTTCGTGGTTCTAAACTGAAATTTTGGATTTTATGTAGAGAGGAGAGCTTTAGAGCGACTCGAGAAGCTTTCTTTTCAGAATTTCAAGGGCTGAAAGACAAAATTATGAGCAATTTTCCACTGAAACGAGCTATCAATATTGAGCTCGTCAATTGAAAAAATATTTTCCTCAATATTTCCCCAGCTTTAACTCCATACTTGAGCTAAAATTTCACTTAAAGTTTATATTTGTAGCTCGTAGTTTTCTTGAAATATAGCAGTGTAAATTTAAAAAAATATTTTATTAATTTCGTGCTTCTAAACTAAAATTTTGGATTTTATGTAGAGAGGAGAGCTTTAGAGCGACTTGAGAAGCTTTTTTTTCAGATTTTCAAGGACTGAAAGACAAGACTATGAGCTGAAACGAGCTCTCAAGATTGAGCTCGACAATTGAAAAAATATTTTTCTCAATATTTCCTCAGCTTTAACTCCATACTTGAGCTAAATTTTCACTTAAAGTTTAAATTCGTAGCTCGTAGTTTTCTTGAAATATAGCAGTGTAAATTTAAAAAAATATTTTATTAATTTCGTGGTTCTAAACTGAAATTTTGGATTTTATGTAGAGAGGAGAGCTTTAGAGCGACTTGAGAAGATTTTTTTTCAGATTTTTAAGGACTAGAAGACAAAACTATAAGCAATTTTCCACTGAAACGAACTTTAAAAATTGAGCTCGTCAATTGAAAAAAAAAATTTTTTCTCAATATTTCCTCAGCATTAACTCCATACTTGAGATAAAATTTCACATAAAGTTTATATTTGTAGTTTTCTTGAAATATAGCAGTGTGAATTTAAAAAATATTTTATTAATTTCGTGGTTCTAAACTGAAATTTTGGATTTAATGTAGAGAGGAGAGCTTTAGAGCGACTCGAGAAGCTGTTTTTTTTCAAATTTTCAAGTACTAAAAGACAAAACTATGAGCAATTTTCCACTGAAACGAACTATAAAAATTGAGCTCGTCAATTGAAAAAAATATTTTTCTCAATATTTCCTCAACTTTAACTCCATAATTAAGCTAAAATTTCACGTACAGTTTATAGTTGTAGCTCTTAGTTTTCTTGAAATATAGCAGTGTGAATTTTAAAAATATTTTAATAATTTCGTGGTTCTAAACTGAAATTTTGGATTTTATGTAGAGAGGAGAGCTTTAGAGCGACTCGAGAAGCTTTCTTTTCAGAATTTCAAGGGCTGAAAGACAAAATTATGAGCAATTTTCCACTGAAACGAGCTATCAAAATTGAGCTCGTCCATTGAAAAAATATTTTTCTCAATATTTCCTCGGCTTTAACTCCATACTTGAGCTAAAATTTTACATAAAGTTTATATTTCTAGCTCGTAGTTTTCTTGAAATATAGCAGTGTAAATTTAAAAAATATTTGATTAATTTCGTGGTTCTAAACTGAAATTTTGGATTTTATGTAGAGAGGAGAGCTTAAGAGCGACTTGAGAAGCTTCTTTTCAGATTCTCTAGGACTGAAAGACAAAACTATGAGCAATTTTGCACTGAAACGAGCTATAAAAATTGAGCTCGTCAATTGAAAAAAATATTTTTCTCAATATTTCCTCAGCTTTAACTCCATACTTGAGCTAAAATTTTACATAAAGTTTATATTTCTAGCTCGTAGTTTTCTTGAAATATAGCAGTGTGAATTTAAAAAATATTTTAATAAATTCGTGCTTCTAAACTGAAATTTTTGAATTTTATGTAGAGAGGAGAGCTGTAGAGCGATTTGAGAAGCTTTTTTTTCAGATTTTCAAGGACTGAAAGACAAAACTATGAGCTGAAAAACGAGCTCTCAAAATTGAGCTCGTCAATTGAAAAAATATTTTTCTCAATATTTCCTCAGCTTTAACTCCATACTTGAGCTAAAATTTTACATAAAGTTTATATTTCTAGCTCGTAGTTTTCTTGAAATATAGCAGTGTGAATTTAAAAAATATTTTATTAATTTCGTGCTTCTAAACTGAAATTTTGGATTTTATGTAGAGAGAAGAGCTTTAGAGCGACTTGAGAAGCTTTTTCTTCCAGATTTTCAAGGACTGAAAGACAAAACTATGAGTAATTTTTCACTGAAACGAGCTATCAAAATTGAGCTCGTCCATTGAAAAAATATTTTTCTCAATATTTCCTCAGCTTTAACTCCATACTTGAGCTAAAATTTCATATGAAGTTTATATTTGTAGCTCGTAGTTTTCTTGAAATATAGCAGTGTAAAGTTAAAAAATATTATATCCATTCTCTAGTTACGTTAAAAAATAATGAATCTAACTATTATTAAATTAATCATAACAATATGAATTAGTTATTTAAAATTGTAGAGACTGAAACACCCTGTATTTTGTGTTAGCTAACAGTACCATTGACCTTGGTTGCAAGGTGTTCTCACGTGTTGAGACCAGCCGGAGAACAAGAAGTGAAGAAGATTCAGATTTTGCACAGATATCTTCGAGTTAACGAGATACGGGGGGACTATCGAAATAATTTTTAATATCGAAAAATAATTTTATATTTTTAATATTAAAAAATAGGAAATTCTGTGTAACTTAGTTCCAGTCTGAAGATTCTCCAGCTTATTTTATTAGACGTAACTTTCTTCCTCTCATTCGTCTTCTTCGTTCTCCTCAAACCATATACACTTTATTTCTTATTCCAAGCATTCCCATAATTTTTCTTTTTCTTCCCTTGTCCGTTGTCTAAATCTTTTTTCTTTCTTTCTAATCTTAACTGACATCTCTTTTTTTTCATCTACCTCCTTTTTTCATCCTTCTCTTTTGTTCAAATAGATTTTAAATTCACAACAACAATCATCTACTGGTAGTGAAGGAAATAAAAACCAATGATGGGCGATATATGAATTTCCACAAGACTAGTAATCGATACGTCGGAAACTGTACAGTATCTTGACATTCTTTCTTTAACTCTTCAAAGACCGTTGGATTTCTTTAGTCATCCCCATATCGAGAGAACTGTTATACATTTCATTAGACATCTGAAGGCGGCGGTGCTTTTATATATACGAATACACAGTGTGAACTAACAGATCCTTCCAAAGGATGTCATAAATAACAGTTGAAATATTTTTTTCTACACCCGCTTCTATATTTATTCCATAAATACTTTCTATGTATAAATTGAAGACCTTTAGGCTTCAGCAGGTTGCTAATTCACCAGACTTGGCACCGAGTGAATAAAATACGTCTTAATATGCAATGGCATCACTGTTGCCGAAAATTATGTTACGCTTCGATCAATAAATAAAAAACTGTTTATAACTGTTAGATGAACACCCATCGGTCTTTTTAGATACGTATCTATTGCCTAAGAGCGATAAATCTAATTAATTATAGACGCATGCACTACGTCTAGGTCACATATTTTGATTTAGGATTAAAATCTCGCAACTACTCGTCTATTTATAGCTATAGAAACAGTTATAAAAATATAAAATAAGGTGGAGATTTCGTTTTTTTTTATTATCGTAGACGATGTAATTATGTGGAACTGTTATTATTGCGACACGCTGTATAATAGTTTCATTAAAAATTATGTCCGGATCACAGGTTTTTATACAGGATTTTCGTGGAAACTGAAAGATGCTCTACTCATCTTATATCAAATGTTCTATAAGTTTGACCAATGTTAATATTACATCTGGTTTGTTTGAATTTTTTGCTGATAGCTAAATTTCTTGCAGCAAAAATTAACGCATGATTCATTGTCTGGGTCTCAAGTTTCTGTAAGGAAAGCGAGATACAGATGGTACTCCTGCCAACATCCTTGAAACCTCATTTTTTGAGGATATGGTGTCCTTCAGCAGCTATGGTACTCTTCCATCCACCATGGCGCTTCAGCTTAGTCATACTTGCTCCAGCTTCTGTTAAAACAGTTGTTGACGTTTGACGTGAACAATGTCCAGTGTATTTTTAGGGGTTGTTCAAACCCTAATATTTTGGGAATCTAGATCAATCTACAGTATTTTATGGCTCACTAGGCAGTCTACATGCTTTGTATATCGATGACTGTGTTTTTTCTCTCCCTCCCAATATTCTTCCTTTCTTTTTAAAATTAAAATTGAACTGGATTTAGAATAAAAACGGAAACATCAATAAATTTCTTGAGCCGCCATAAAAAGTAGTTTAAAAATTAACATGAACACGAAAAACAATGTCAATGTCGTTTAGATTTAGCGCAAACCTAAAAAATTATATCACGTACATTTAAAATGTCTAACATGTTAAATGAAAATGTAGAAAGTCTTTCGGTAACTAGATTATTTGAGTGAGTTCGTAGGAGTGGTCGGACAACTTGAAAGTTTTAACATACAAATCATGATTCACATTAAGGAATTTCAGGTGTCTGGACAAAACGCGAATGATTAATTCTATAAGGTTATGTGGTAAACGTTAAATCGAGAATATTATAACATTTTAGATTATCAAATAAAATCAATAAACGACAAATTCCACAACAGGAATATCACATATACAGGGTGTTTCTAAATTCACACATTATTAATCTTTGTTTTCAAAGTGGCAAAATTCCCCAGCAATGGAAATAATCTAACGTTACTCCTGTTTTTAAATCGGGGAATAACTGAAATAAATAACTACAGACCTATATCATTAACAAAAATTTTCGAAATGGCATTAAAAGAAAGATTACTTGATTTATTTAATGCAAACAACATTATCACAAAGAGGCAATACGGTTCCATTAAAAATTCTAGCACTGAAAATGCTGTATTGGTTTTCCTGCCGAGGCAATGGATGAGTCATTAAAATGTATTACTGTTATCCTGGACTTGGCCAAGGCTTTCGACACTGTTTCCCATGAAATCCTCTTGCTCAAATTATGTAATTGTGGAGTACGTGGAACTGCACTGAATCTCATATCAGATTAGGTGATGACATAAGTTCTGAATGTCTCGTAAAAAGTGGTGTACCGCAGGGAACGGTTCTAGGACCGCTGCTGTTTGTTATATATATATATGAATAATATTGCAAGAATCAACAATTTTAAAGGTCATTTAGTTTGTTATGCTGATGACACAGCAATTGTATTAACTGGGAAACATTGGGACGAAGTAAAACAAAAAATAGAAGTTAATTTAAGGAAAATAAATGTGTGGTTAAATTATAATAAAGTGACCTTAAATGTCAAAAAAACTAAATGCATTGCTTTCAGTCCAAATCTAGTTGATCATCCATATATATTAGAAGTAAAATTTCATAATTCAGATTGCATCAATAAATGTCCCATATAAGTGTCCCATATAAGTGTCCCATAATAGAAAAAGTCGGTTCTAAAATCTGTTTTCATTTTTTTTCTCAATTTGAAGCAAAGGTGGGTCAACTTGAAATTTAGTAATTTATGTGCACTGACTAACCACCGGTATTTTTTCAACCTCCTTGTTTCATTATCATGGGGTGAAATTATCAACCCTTACTTTATAATTTTGTGAAATAAAAATATTATTTGAAATCACTGTTGTTTAAAATTTTTTTTTTGGAAATTTTTTTCTAGTACCAATAGATTCGGAGAAAAAAAAATACAATATCATGATTTTATTCTATTCGCTATTCAAATACGATTTTTTAGATCGATGATATCAAGTATCAGAAATCACATGGATTTAATTCTGTAGAACGAGTGCAGTGGCCCTACTCGAACAATCCAACAGTTGGGATAAGTTTAATCTAAGAAATGCACTGGAGCACCATCGTGCATAAACCACATGTTTTGTCTAATATCTTGTTCTACCCTTTCATTTCTAAGTGCCCGGGAAGCATTTTCGGAATTCGCCGAGACATAAGCCGCTCGGAACAACTCGGGTGATTCATAAAGTCCCGACGTATTAGACTAATGCCTCCTAATTTATCGAAAAGGGCAAGGAAAATCAGTGAAAAAGCTATACAGAAGGGATAGGGTGAATGGAATGGTTATTTTTCCTTCCCCTTCTTCAAAAATTAACCAATGATCTGTTTTAACCAAAAAAATTATGAAACTTATCAGAAACACCTTGCAGGCATTTCGTAAATCGCCGACGCATTAGTCTAATACGTCCATGGCACTGGGGTTTGTATAAAAGGACCTAGAAAGAGAATGTTTTTTAGCCTTGGTCGATATACGACTGTGTTTCAAGCAGAGACGATTGCCGCTCTAACCTGTCTTGATGAACACATCAGGAGAGGAAATACAACCAGGCTCTGCTTAAAGCTATCAGCAATCCAACAACTACGTCTAGATTGGTAAAAAACTGTAGAGAATCCCTTAATAGGCTGGCAACAGCACAGTGTCTCTAATATGGGTGCCAGCACAAGAGGGGATTGCAGGTAATGAAAGGGCGGACCAGTTAGCTAAAGAAGGCTCTGAAGGAGACTTCATAGGTCCGGAATCACAAAAGATGGCATAAGAGGGGAAATCGGGAACTGGCTAGATAGGCAACACCAATGCAAATAGAGGTTGACACAAGGGCACTTCCATACAAAGAGTTTACTGAACAAGGTAGATAAGGAACTCTCAACCAGGCTATTGAAACTGGGTAAGAGACATTTGAAGACAGTTACTGACCTGGTGATTGGACACTGCACCTTGAGGAAACATCTGCACAAAATGGGCAAAGTTAGTCACATACTCTGCTTTTACGAGAACTCACAAGTACTTAGATGGAAGCACTTTGGAGAGGAATTAATACAACCATTAGAACTACTGAAAATCCCTCCAGTCGAACTAGTGGCCTTTATAGAAGACACGAAGCTTCTGGAATGGAAGTAGATAACATGGGAAATGGTACAAAGATTCAGTTCAAGTGCCTGGGCTGATGAGCATTACCCAAATAAATGAATGCTAAGAAAAACTTAGATTACTCGTGAAAATGTCACCGCCTCGTACAACATTTACCCGCTGGTATGAAATGGGACACTTTCCACACTAGTAATGTGAAAAATTTTTATCTTCGATAAGTAAACAATAACCAAAAATATACAATGATTTTAGAAGGTGTTACGTTACCTAGAAGAGAAATTTTGATTAAAGATCATCAAAAATTATTGATTTATTTGATATTGAAAGATTGAATCAAATTGCATGATTCAGAACCTCTAATCAGAATGTAGTAGTAGCAGAGACACTATATATATGTATATATAAATGAAAAAAAAAACTGTTAGAAAATATTTAGACATAGTAGGAAGGTATGCATCTTCGTTTCTCATCTCAGGTATGTTCACATGGTAGTGACCTCCATCGAGGCAGGTTAGCAGCCACGATGCGGTCAGTACATTCGATTTTTTTCGTCTGATACATTGTCGTTTAAAACGTATTTGTATAGTTAATATTTATGTACTCACTATTTGTATTTTAAACCGAATGTACTTTTCGTATTTATTTGCCGTCTCAAATGGAAGCGAAGGCCGAGATCATGTCAAGGGGATAAATATTTTGATAAGAAAAGTCTTATCCCACAACATTATACGACAGCTAAGTCCGAGTAAGTACATCTACTCGGTCTAAATCATTTATTTTGGGGGTACTTTTTTTAATTTAAAAAAATTAAAATGAAACATCTTGAAAATTAATATTTTTCAAGAAGTTGAAGTGATTTCGGTGACTAGGTAGATCATCGGTAATGATACTAAACGTGGTAGAACGTGGGAAAAAGTATATGTTTGTGGTCTCAATGGTGCTTGCATGGGGATGCAAAGTGTGTCGGCAAACATTGCGGTGGTGTATTCAAAGAAAATATCGTTTGCTTTCAAGTGGTTGAAGACAATAAGAAGTCCTCGAACGATGAAGAAGAAGAAACTAGATAAACTTGTATTTAACGGTGGATTATTGTCTTTGACGATGCCAAACAGTGGCGTATAACTCAAAACTATTAAAAGGGGGAAAAGTACGAAACAAATTTATTATTCCCTAGACCAAAAACTAAAACAGTAAAATTTAATCACATAGGATGATTTAAACTTATATAAACACCCTGCTGATTTCGATAAAGTAATTTTTTAATAAAAATAATATGAAGTAAGCCAGTTTGTCGTTTATTAACCGATTTCTAAGTGAATATATATTTTTTTATGTATGTTTGAGCATAAGTTCTATATTTATAAACAGATTTCAATAATTATTTTTTAATTAGATTCAGTATAGCTTCAAGGGGGTCCCATTTTGTTTTCCAGGGTTTTGGACTTTGGACTTTGAAGATAGACCAAAAAAACATTAAATGGGAAATGTAAAGTTATTGAGGTATAGTTAGGTTTATGAGGACTATTATGTTACTCCTTATCTTTCAGATTCTGTCTATTGTAGCCTAAGTGTCATATTCTATCAGAATCAGCTCGTTAAAAATAATCACGTCATTATGTCAATTTGGATTATGAAAATTTGGTGTACAATGACGTGTTTCAAATTTTTGGATCGGAAATAATGAATTTATTCCATATTTTATAGACACACTGTATAAAAATACATAGACCATGAAAAAAAAAGTAATAATATAACATGAAATTTTACTGTATTTGTTTTATTTTTACATCGTTAAAATTGATTAGACAACGTCAGTGTCAAAGTCACAGTTAATTTGGCGACCCTGTAACATCTTTCAAGGAAAAAGTGTTGACGTGGCTTTAAATATCGTATAAATAAAGTTTTTTTTGTCAAATTTTTGCAAAAACGAAACAGTTATAAACATTTTTAAGCTAGTCCTGTTTAAATCATAATTAATTATGTAAGAATTTTTTAAAAATGTTTATAGATGAGCAAATTTAATTAAAATAATTGGAAAAGGTCGAATGAATTAATTATATTTAATAAATAAAAAAAATATAGGATATAGAACTAGACGAAAAGGGATTTGGGGAAAACAATATTTCAATCGATGACTGATGCTTCTTAGTATTTCTAAAAGTTGGGATAGAATTGCAAGGTCGAATTCCAATATTAATTGTTCTAATAATTTTTACAGGTAACAAGAAATATGATTAAAAGGGGATTTTATATTTTTTAATTATTTAAATTTGTTGGGAAAAAATGTAACATAATTCAATGGAAAAAAATTATTTTAAATTTTATCTAAAGAGGAGGGGAAAAAATTAAATTTTGCAGCCTAGTCAAATATTATTTAAATTTTATTATTATGAATAATTCAAATTATTATGTAATTCAATAAAGTTCCTATCAGTTTTTTTTGTTTTAAGCAGTTTAAAGTTACGAAAAACATTCATAGTAATTTAAAACAGTACTAAAGAATCTTGTGGTTCTCTGGAGTTTGCTGTTAATGACGGATAAAATTATTATAAAGTGTAGCAAAATAAAAATTTTAAAAAAGAAAATTTAAATTTTACAAGTTATAGTTATTGGAAAATAAAAAAAAATTAATACTTTTATGTTTTAATTGTTTTAAATTTTTATTCACCACAACGTTTAAAGTGGAATGAAAAATAAAAATTTAAGTTGCATTAAATTTTTTAAAGAATATTTTAAAATTACAAATTAATATTTTATTTTATATATTAAATATCTCAATTTATTGGAATTAAATTGAATTTTATATAATTGAATTAGTGGGATGTAAGAGATATTCTTTAGATTCTTAATTTGATTTTTATATATATATATTATGAAAAAAAAAATATAATATAATATAATAAAAATTGAAAAAAATATAATAAAACATGAATTTTTTTTATCAACATATTGCCCCCATGTAATTTATTTTCCACCAGAACTTCCTTCAATTTGGAGAAATGTCTAACCGAAAAATAGAGTTAAGTGTTTGATAAAAACAATTTTGGTAAATTTTTTTAAAAATTATTATTTTCAGTCGCTAGAAATTACAAATATAATTTTACAGAAAATTTTCTTTACTTATATAAAGTTTTCATAGAAAAAATAATTTTGTAAAAATTGTGTGCTTTGAAATGGACCATTGAGGAGCTCCGTATTTTTAATTTAAAACATTTCGAGTGATTTTTATAAAAAATAAATTTTTACACATTGAAACGACAAATTTAAAAATCATGAATGAAAAGCCCCTTAAAATCGGAAATAAAATCCACCTAGTGAAAATAACCAAAAACCGCATTACAAAAATATGAAAAAAAAGCCAAAAAGTCAGTCACCACCTGATCACAAAACACTTATTCACTTTAAACACCTCACTTACCTCAAAAATTATCCAAAAAACTGAAAAAAAAATCAAAGGAAAATTCGAGCAGTGTCCTGCCTCGTCCTGCACTTTAGTCCTCTGCAAGGATCACTCGACGATACGCGATAAAGAAGTACAGAGTGTCCGCGAAAGACGCGAAATAGATTCGCCGGCAGTGTACGCTAAACTCGTGCGATTCTGAGAGCAGCAAGTTTAAATACTACCAGAGCGGGGGTAAAACTCGATGTCTTCGTAGTCTTCGGAGTCTCTACGGTTTTGTTAGCATAAGGCCGGAGGCGCAAGAAGATCGAGGAATGCAGCAGATGACGAGGAAACACAAGTTCAAATTTCGATTGCCCAATTTTTATATATAAATCTTATCTTTTATTCTTTTCTTAATTAAATTTCCACTCAAATTTTTTGAAAAAAATATATTTATATTATATTTTAAATAGATGCGTCAAGTGTCTTCAAATTGGATGGATGAGGATCCCCGCTTCCTGGGAGGTTATACTGACAAAGCTGAACATTTACAGTACATAATGATAAAGAATATTTCACAATATTTCGTTGACTCGCCATCTATTATCTCGTCGAGGTAGATGATTGGACGATTTTCACATCAATATTTTTGTATATTAAGTAGGTAAACGATACGACTCCATTAACGCTTGCCTCTTATTGGTGGTACAATATTTAAATCCCATTTGACAAATAGCTCTCCACAAACTCGTTCGGTTACAAACAATCGTTATTCGGATTATATTCTTTTGCATTTGGTCAACACATTTGGTTTTATTAGCGTCACTTCGTATTTTTCGTTTATGTATTGGTCTTTTACTGTGGATATTGGGGTTCTGGTCAATCTACATGTTTCTTTTGCTGCATCGGTTATCCTATAACCGAGTGAAATGTTTATTACAAACTAAAATTCGGAGACAATATTAAAAAAAAATTCCCGAAATCTCCTCTTTCTATTTTATCTTTAAATATGTTAATCCCATTATATTTAAATATAAAAAGGGCATTGGAAATAAAGTAGATAGATGCAGTACAGGTCAGACAAAGGAAAACAAGCAATGAAAGCTCTTTTTATATTTACACAATCAGATTAACTATTTATAGATAAGGTGGTCAACCATTTATCGTGAAAAATATTTTTAACCTGAAAAATAAAAATTCGGAAATAATTGAATAAATTGAAAAATTTGTCTCAAATATTATTTTACGTTAAAACGAAATATCTTGGAATGGAGTATACCTTTGGCGAAATGGGACGATGTCACTTCCAAAAATATTCAAAGAATAAAGGTGTTTGTCGATTTTCTATCCACTTCGATTTTCACTAACTTTAAAAAATCTATGAAATTTTTAAGTTAACTACCATAGGTTAGGTTAGGTTCTATGTGAGTGGGGCCTTCTCGCCACCTCCATTGCGACCCCCGTTGGGTCTATTGTGGCTCACTCCTAGGGATTATAATTCACCCCACAAGCCTGTGCTTCTGACGAACTCCATGGTTGTATTTGGTGATACTTTTTTGAAGTCGCTCGGCTCTAAGGTACTAGAACCGAATATGTTATACCTTACCCTGCCCAAAGCTGGACATGAGCATAGTATGTGCTCAGCAGTTTCGTCCTCCAAATTATAGAACCGACTATCCGAGGTCTGAACCAGACTCATCTTCTTTAGGTGGTAATTTAGTCGACAAAGTCCTGTAAGCAGTCCCGACAGAATGCGTAGGTTTGTTCTACTCCATTCCAGGATCTGCTTAGTTTTCTACTCGGAGGGTTGTATATGAACGCCTTCGAGTGAGAGAGCCCCGGTATTTCTGCCCAGTACGAAGGTTTTCCTCTCCGCCCAGGTAGCTATGGCTGATCTAGCAGTGCTTTCCGCAATGCCAAAAAATGGTTCAGAGAGACTCTGATCCCTTCTTTGCCAGAGTGTCAGCCTTCTCGTTACCCTCCACTCCTCGATGCCCCGGTACCCAGGTCAAATTGACTCTGTTTTCCGTGCCTAGTATATCAAGGGATTGTAGACAGTTATATACTAGCTTAGATTTTATCCTGTTCGAGCTCAGTGCTTTAAGAGCAGCCTGGCTATCTGACAGGATGTGTATGATCTTTTTAACAACAGGTTGTTTCATCAGCTCTTTTGTAGCCAGTTCAATGGCGTATACTTCAGCCTGAAAGACGGTAGCGTACCTACCCAGGTTGGCTGTGATTTCACTGATGGCCGACGCTCCAGACCCGTTTCCGGTTTTGGATCCGTCAGTGTAAATCACGTAGTCCGTTCCTAGGAAGGAAATTTCTTCGCTATCCCGTTGGTCTCTCGTGGGAATGAAGACCTTAAAGGGCTTGTCCACGTGAAGTTTTGTGACAGAGAGATCCGAGGGCATCCCAAGAATGTGGTGATTTCGTATTTCCCTCAACATTCCCGAGTGATCCCTCAGAGTCTTTCCATTTATATGCCTCTCCACTGATAGCATTCTATGAGCTGCTCTCCTGTCTTCCTACTCCAAATGAATGTGGAGAGGAGTTAGTTGCAGGAGGGTTTCCATAGCTGCCGTTGGTGTGGATGACATTGCTCCGGTAATGACCAGGCATGCTGTTCGCTGCAAACCTTGCAGCTTTGCTCTAGCTGTCTTTTGCAGACTTTTGGTCCACCAGACTGCTGAGCCATTGGCTTAACCATTGTTTGTTAAATCCAGTAAATCTGTTTGGGGTTCATATCCCAAGATTTTCCACATACCCTTCTGAGATTCCAGAGGGATAGTCTGGCTTTGTTTATCACTCTTTCCAAGTGGACGTTCCAGGTGAGTTGTTTAACTAAAATTACCCCTAGATATTTCACCTCTGTCACAAATGGAATGCTCACGCCGCTTAAAATTGGCTGGCGGAGTCGCTGTAATTTTTTCCTCTTTGTGAAAGGAACAATTACGGTTTTGAGGGGGTTCACAGACATCTGTTCCCTCTCGTACCACCTATGCACTATGTTTAAGGCCGTTTGAAGGATGTTAGAAATTATCTCTTCAAATTGGCCTCTAATAATTATTACTATATCATCGGCATATCCCTGCACATCTATCCTCTGACTGGATAATTCACCCAGGAGATCGTCAACCAGTATTGACCACAAAAGGGGGGAAAGCACCACTCCCTGTGGGCAACCCCTGGCCGCCATACCCCTTACTCCATTCAGTGATGTAGTGATGTACCAGTTTGATAATATGCTTTTGATCCAGTAACGGATTGGTTTGCAGATTCCTTTGCGCTCCACCGTTCTCCACATGGACTCTGGAAGGACGTTATTAAACGCTCTTTCTATATCTTGGAAGGCCGCCAGCGCTATTTCCTTGTTGCCAAGAGAAGGGCTGATTTTCCCCACGCCAAATCTGTAGATTTCCCGTTCGATAAGCATACTGGAAGGGATTCAGCGGATACTCTTGTAACCCCCCTTCCCTATAATATGCTTGTCAAAAATGGTCAATAATTGTCAAAAATTCTGAAAAATGTTTAAAATTTTTGAAAAATTGTCAATAATTGTCAAAGACAGTCAATAATTGTCAAAGCCAATCAAAATTCGTCAAAAATTGTCAAAAATGGTCCAAAAGTATCAATAATTGTCAAAATTTTGAAAAATGGTCAAAAATTGTCAAAATTTTGAAAAAATGGTCAATAATTGCCAAATATGTTAAAATTTTTGAAAAATTGTCAAAAATGGTCAATAATTGTCAAAGACGGTCAATAATTGCCAAAATTCGTCAAAAAGTTTCAAAAATAGTCAATAATTGTTAAAATTTTTGAAAAATTGCCAAAAAAATTTAAATATGGTCAAAAATTATCAAGAATTTGGAAAAATCGTCAAAAACTGTCAAAATTTTGATAAAATGGTTAATAATTGCCAAATATTTTCAAAAATTTGGAAAAATGGTCAATAATTGGCAAATTTTTTGAAAAATGGTCAAATTTTTCGAAAAATTGTAAAAAATGGTCAAAAATTGTCAAAATTTTGAAAAAATGGTCAATAATTATAAAAAAATGTAAAAATGGTCAATAATTATTAAAAAATGTCAAAATTTCTGAAAAATGATCAAAATTTTTGAAAAATTGTCAAAAATGGTCAATAATTGTCAGAACCTGTCAAAAATGCTCGAAAATTGTCAAAAATGGTAATAATTGTTAACATTTGAAAAATGTTCTAAAATGGTCAAAATTTTTGAAAATTTTCAAAAATGATCAATAATTGTCAAAATTGGTCAATAATTGTTAAAATTTGAAAAAATTGTCAAAATTTTTGAAAAATGGTCAATAATTGCCAAATATGTTAAAATTTTTGAAAAACTTTCAAAAATGGTCAATAATTGTGAAAGACGGTCAATAATTGTTAAAATTCGTCAAAAACTGTCAAAAACGGTCAAAAATTGTCAACAATTGTGCAAAAGAAGCAAGCTTCTGTCGGCGGTCCGACCTTTTTCTAGACATTTCATTAAGAACGAGGACAGGCTGATCGGACGATAGGATTTGGGAAGTGAGTTATTCACTTTCCCAGTTTTCCGTATAAATACAACCCTCGCCACTGACCATTCTAGAGGGATGTACCCCCACGCCAGAATAGCTCTCAGTAACTTGACCAAATGGGGTAACTGCTCTCCACTGTTCGTTGTAGCAGAGCAGGAAAAATGCCATCCTCCCCAGGCGATTTGTACGGTGAGAATTCGTTCACTGCCCATACAATTGCCGATGGAGTGACTATGTCTGTTGCCAACTTCCAATCTTCCTTTTAGGGTCGATCTGTCGATCCCGTTGGAAGTGGGATGGGTGACTGGACCTCCAGACATCGACTACCGGGAAAGTGAGTCTGAAGCAGTAGCTTCAGGGACTGCCTTGCAGAGTTCGTATAAGTACCGTCTGGGCATTTTATTGCCACTACGCCCTGTGCCGGATCTCTGGAGAGAGCCTTGTGAATTCTACAACTACAGGTAAATCTGATATACTCTGACAGAAGTTTCTCCAGGACTCTTTCTTGGCTTTCCTAATCGCTTAATTTTTAAAATATTATTTCCATGAAGAATAAAATGCTTTTATAATTTCTTGTACCGATTTTTTAAGCTGACCGACGTAGCTCCAAAGAAACTAATAGTTTTTTCCAAAATGCTTACCTCAAAGGGAACAAAGATAAACCTCCAATCATTCGTTGGCAGTTTTATTTAATTAATTTTCAAGTCAAAACGATATATCTTGGAATGGAGTATACCTTTGTTTGTCGATTTTTAACTGAGGATGTACTCGGGCATAACTTTTTGGTTTATAAACCGATTTTAATGATTTTCTATACACTTTTTTTCGATTTACACTAATTTTCAAAGATCTATGAACTTTTTAAGTTAATTACCATGGAATGCTATTTAAATTTTGCAAAAACAGACAAAAATGGCCTTAATTTTTAAAATATTATTTCCATAAAGATTAAAATGCTTTTTTCTACAGCGCGTAAAATGTTAAAAACTGTTAAAAATGGACAATTTTTGTCAAAAACTGTCAAAAATGGTCAATAATTGTCAAAAACTTCCAAAAAAATTTGAAAAATGGTCAAACATTTTCTAAAATTGTCAAAAATGGTCAATTGTCAAAAATTGTTGAAATTTTGAAAATTGGTCGATAATTGTCAAAAACTATCAAAAATGGTCAATAATTTTGAAAAATGGTCAAATTTTTTTGAAAAATTGTAAGAAATGGCCAATAATTGTCAAAAACTATCAAAAATGGTCAAAAATTGTCAAAAATGGACAATTATTGTTAAAAATTGTCAAAATTTTGAAAAATAGTTGATAATTGTCAAAGATCGTTAACGTTTTTGGAATATGGTCAAAAATGGTCAATAATTGTCAAAAATTTGGAAAAATGGTCCATAATTGTCAACAATAGTCAATAATTATCAAAAAAGGTCAATAATTTTGAAAAATGGTCTAAAATTTTGAAAAATGGTCAAAAACTATCAAAAATGGTTAAAAATTGTCAATTATTTTTGAAAACTGTCAAAAATAGATAATAGTCAAAATTGGTCAATAATTGTCAAAAATTGTTAAAATTTTAAAAAACGGTTGATAATTGTCAAAAACTATCAAAAATGGTCAATAGTTTAGAAAAACGGTCAAAAATTTTGAAAAATTGGTAAAATTTCAGAAAAAATGTCAAAATTTTTGGAAAATTGTCAAAAATGGCCAATAATTGTCAAAAACTATCAAAAATGGTTAAAAATTGTCAAGAACTGTCAAAAATGGACAATCATTGTTAAAAATTGTCAAAATTTTGAAAAATAGTGGATAATTGTCAAAAATTGTTAAAGTTCTTGAAAAATTGTAAAAAATTGTCAATTATTGTTAAAAACTGTTAAAAATGGACAATTAGTGTCAAAAACTGTCAAAGATGGTTAAAAATTGTCAACATTTTGGAAAATGGTCAAAAATTGTCAAAAATGGTCAATTGTCAAAAATTGTTGAAATTTTGAAAATTGGTCGATAATTGTCAAAAACTATCAAAAATGGTCAATAATTTTGAAAAATGGTCAAATTTTTTTGAAAAATTGTAAGAAATGGCCAATAATTGTCAAAAACTATCAAAAATGGTCAAAAATTGTCAAAAATGGACAATTATTGTTAAAAATTGTCAAAATTTTGAAAAATAGTTGATAATTGTCAAAGATCGTTAACGTTTTTGGAATATGGTCAAAAATGGTCAATAATTGTCAAAAATTTGGAAAAATGGTCCATAATTGTCAACAATAGTCAATAATTATCAAAAAAGGTCAATAATTTTGAAAAATGGTCTAAAATTTTGAAAAATGGTCAAAAACTATCAAAAATGGTTAAAAATTGTCAATTATTTTTGAAAACTGTCAAAAATAGATAATAGTCAAAATTGGTCAATAATTGTCAAAAATTGTTAAAATTTTAAAAAACGGTTGATAATTGTCAAAAACTATCAAAAATGGTCAATAGTTTAGAAAAACGGTCAAAAATTTTGAAAAATTGGTAAAATTTCAGAAAAAATGTCAAAATTTTTGGAAAATTGTCAAAAATGGCCAATAATTGTCAAAAACTATCAAAAATGGTTAAAAATTGTCAAGAACTGTCAAAAATGGACAATCATTGTTAAAAATTGTCAAAATTTTGAAAAATAGTGGATAATTGTCAAAAATTGTTAAAGTTCTTGAAAAATTGTAAAAAATTGTCAATTATTGTTAGAAACTGTTAAAAATGGACAATTAGTGTCAAAAACTGTCAAAGATGGTTAAAAATTGTCAACATTTTGGAAAATGGTCAAAAATTATCAAAAATATGGAAAAATGGTCAATAATTGTCAAAATTTTGAAAAATAGTCAATAAATAATACGAGCCGTTTCCGAAAATCGATTTAAACACGTAATTCATAAAATAGATTTACTAAAAATCGATTATTATTACTATAAAAATCGATTATAAGGAATAATCGATTTATATAAAAATCGATTATAAGAAATAATCGATTTATATAAAAACCGATTATTTTTTAACATCCCTAGTCAGTAGATCTTTTTAAGGTTGATCATGATGAATAGCGAAAATGACGATTATTCTAGCACTCCTATTATAACCTAAGATAATATAAAAAACTGTTTTAATTATTAAAAGGGTGACTGTAGAAAAAGTTATGTGTGTTTTTCGAGCGTAAAGTAAAATTGCCGCTTTCGAAAGATCGCCGCGCTCCGCTCCGCGTCGCGCGGCAACATTCTTTCTCAAGCGGCAATCTGTTACTTTACGCTCTAAATACACAAATAACTATTATATTCTCTTCTACCAATTTTTTTAACGCTGACCAACGTAGCTCCAAAAAAAACTAATAGTTTTTTTTCAAAATCTGGATTGTATGTTGGATATACCTACCTCCAATCATTCGTTGGCAGTTTTATTTAATTTATTTTAATGAAAACTTTTAACAATTAGATAAAGTTGTCAAATGTCAGGTAATATAAAAGCAGCCTCAGCACAAAACATAAAATGAAATTTATAGATTCACTGTTTTCGAACCAATTTACGTCGCAGTTTAACTTGTTTTTTGTCCTTTGGTAAATTTTTCATATAGCATTTATAGCAACTTTTTTTATAGCCAGGAAGCTTACAAAACCTTTATTACTTTATAAGTGCACTTAAAAACACCATTTGACTGCTCTATATGCATCTCTTCATTTATTATTTATACATCAATTCGAATGGATCGATTTCCATAATACTAAATCATAATTTTTATACTCATTGCCAATGTTCCAATCATGTGTGTCTAGGAACTAATTTACTGAAATTAATTGTTGATTACGTTAAACTAATGTTCGATAGACTAAAAAGAGATCCGTCTAGAGGGCAGAGGCGTTACACAAACGTTGTCTATAAGGCGCAACGACGATTTTTTGGTAAACTCTTCATTTTCATAACCTCCAGTCATGGAAACTAGATAAAGAGAATCTTTTAACATCGATGGGCTTGAAACATGATTTCTTAGAGAAACCGTACCATTTAACTACACGACACACACTTTCATTGAGTACGGTTCACTATGCACTCAATTTCCAAATAATATCCATCAAGTTATATATAACACTCGTTTGGAGACATTCTTTGATTGAACCAATCCTGATGAATTATGCCTGAAGTCTAAAACTCTTCTTGCTGGTCAGATTTAGTGTTTGGCAAAACTTGATGAGATACCAATTGCAGGTTCTGGTCCTGCCTTTTGATTTCCATCCATATTAGAATGACCGAAAACTCATTGTTAAGTTTGCCAATTTTTCAAATCTATCCACCTGCACATGAGGGTGTTTTTGAGCCATCCATATACCAAAAGCTTTCTGCTCTTGGTAGTTCCTCCTTACGTACCCAGTTACCTATTCCCCAGTTACTATCGACCACCCCACTTTGAAGGCGCAACGCCCCAAAAACAACGATTGGGAGGTCGCCAAGGAAGTTATCACAGCACCAGCAATTGAATTGGCAATAAAATCCTTTCAACCCTTCAAATCTCTCGGACAATCCATTACTACTGCCCAGCTCTTGTAGCGTCTCCAAGCAGTCCAAAACAAGTTTTCTTTTCCTCAAACTCTTGCCTTAATAGCTTCCCTGCACAGTGCTGTATTGCTGCAACTTCTGCCTGGGATATCGTCACATCAGCTCAGTGAGACTCTTGTCTTTGGCATGGTTATATATATTCCTGCTCCTACACCTTCCTCGGTTTTTGAGCCATCTGTGTAGCAGGCCATTTCTGCATTAATTGGAGGTTCTTCCTTCCATACCTCTCTGCCTGTTTTGAAGTTTTTTCCGAAGCTATATCCAACTCATTGTATAGCTCGTTATACACCTTACAGTGTAGCCTACTAATAGGTGCTTGCCCTCTGGTCAATCTATTAGTGATTGACCTGGCTTCGCCTTGTATGTAGACATAGAGTGGCGGCAGGTTCAGCAAGACTTCTAGTGCGGCTGTTGGGGTTGTCCTCATGGCTCCCGTGCCAGGCAAGCTTGTCTTTGGATGCCACTTAGCTTTTGGATCGCCCCAGCCTGCCGAGTCTTTGGCCACCATACCACTCTTCTATATACCACTCTTCTATATAGATCATTTTTGGTTGTATCCCCCAGTTCTTTCCGCACATTCTTCTGCACAGATTGAGGGTTATCGTACCTTATTGTATTATTTTCTGTAGGTGTTGATTCCATGTCAACTTGTGGTCAAATATGACTCCCAAGTATTTTGCCTCTTGGGCAATTGGAATTTCCACCCTTTTAAGAACTGGTGACTTCAATCCGCTCAGTACTTTCTTCTTGGTGAAAACAAGTATCGTGGTTTTAAGAGGGTTTACAGTTAGTTCCTCCTCTTGGCACCATTGCTCCGAGACTGTACCTGCGACCTAACCCAGTTACCTTAATTGGCAATTAAGATGGCATAAGACAGGTTGTAATTTACTATTGAAGGCATCATGTCAAAGGTTATTCTCAGTTTCAGTGTCCACCAGCAGCCTTGGAAAGTTGGCTCTCATTTAAAATAATTCAGAATATAAATATTGTCGAATTGGAAAATTACTAAAAGTTCGGGTACACCAAAGTATTGATACAGCTCAGGAGCTTCAGTGCTGCAGGTGATCCCCTTGCTCCTCCTGTTAGAGAGTCCACGCCACTGGAAGAGATTGCAGAACACTGAGTGCAGGTTTGCATGTGCATGGCAGGTAGAAGAGAATTTTTTTTATGATAATTGATGGCTTTGGTGAACACTTTTAGATGAACGATTTACTATTTTTACAGACGAGAGAGATAGATAGAGGGATATGTGTGTTCTTCATTTTATAAAAACCAACAGACGTGAGGGAATACATTAAAATTTAATGTAATGGTTTTTATATCTGAGTCTATTTGCGTTTAACGTACATTCTCTGAGACGCCATTTGTTGTTTTTTCATCAAGTTTGGACTGTTAAAGCTATGAAAGTGTAATTTTAGACTATTTAACTGAAGAGGTAGTAAAATTTTGCTTTTCTTTGTAAATTTGATCCTTTTAATCTTTTTTTTGTATTCAGAAAACGTCCCTTGTTAATATGGGTAAAAATAATTTGGAGGATAAATATACTTTTTCGCTTTTGCTTCCTGTGTTCTTTTTCTGGTCTCCAGGAGACACTAGATTTGAAGAAAAAAAATAGAAGATGAAATAGCGAATAGGTGGGTTGAAAAACCTTTAGGGGTTTTTCTACTATCTTATTTTTTCTGCACCACTTCCTCGCTTTTCTAGTATGATGAAAAAATAGAACTTTTTGAAGAAATTCAACACAGAATACAGAAGCAAGAAGGAATAGAAACCCAACATCATTAGCAGACTTGGAAAGAACTTCATTAAATGGTCTTTGATGGAGCTAAGTTACCATACGTCAAGAAAATTCATTATTTTCGAGATAATTTCAGTTGAAAATTTGACGCCATTTTTAATCCATTTATAAAAAAGAACCAATTTAATTATAATGGACAGGAAATGTTGAAACAAATCTCTCAATTTGAGACAACTATAAATTTTATAGCACAAAAACATTTAATTGCAACGTGATGCATTTCAAACGATAGTAAAATCGAACATAAAAAAAGCAAACCTTAAAATATGGCATTATTTTAAAAGATAAAGCTATTACGCGCATATTAACCATATTAAAACGTCACTATAATATTAATTTATCTTTGTAGTCTCAATTCTAATCCAAAATACCGTTCTTTCGTTCTACATCCTTTTACACGACCATCTTCGCGTTATTCACCAGCTTCCAAAATATAAAAACTAAAATCTAAATTTAGACCTTCTCCCCTATGGTTAAAAAAAAAAAATTAAAAATAGAAATTGAGACTATTTCCAGCACGGTGACTAACTAGTAAATAAGTTTAACCAGAAGTTTAACCGCCGGGTAAATAGATTAACAAGTTCGTGAAATACGGAGAAGGGGGTGGTTATGTAGACGCCCTCTGGATAATTTTTTGATGGATATTTCCATATTTTGAGAGCCACCGCTTCTAAGCGACAAGTGTTCAGGATGCAGCAGGGGTTCCGACCCTCATGATGGCACTATACTAATTAGTTGGCACTCTTATTATGACCAGGGCTGGACTTGAAATTTTATTTACACAATAACACTTTCTAAATTTTAGGACAGTCTATTTCAGTTTTTGAATGCTCTCTCTTTATGGCGTTAAAAAGATCTACTGAATTGTTCAGACTTGTCAGAATCTGCAGAGCCTCCCTCCCCTGTCGACATTTGATTCGACGTCGCTCTAGGTAGAGACGTGCCCGAGATATCAACAATAACAATGACTTTTGAAATTCAACTTTTAATTTCTTTTAAATTATTATATAAATTGTTATAAAAATTATTATAATGTTGTGAGAAATTAATAAAGCCGATTAAAATGGTTGATAAAGTAGATGGTATAGTATTATCTGGTAACTTGACGTCGTCATGGCTAATCCCACCAAATTTTATGAAATAATCGAGCGAAAAAGATTCCTTTTTTGCTCTAGAGCGTAAAGTAACAGTCCTCGACTTTAGGATTTCATTTAAATATAGTTATTAGTCATTTTAAGCGCGACTAGGAAAACGTTCTTTTTATACAATTAACTTTTATACGTTATATTGTTAAAATAGTAGAAAAGAAGATTCTCATAGCATGTAGGGATTAATAGTTATAAATATCTTCCCTCTTTAACTTAAATTTAAATTTTATAGTTTTTTAAAAACTTTAAATATAAAAATTAGTTTTTATACAGGATAATTCTTGTTTTATTTAAATGGATTAAAGTTAGGTTTTTAACAAATTTTTCCAAATCCATCCCAGTAGAAATCAATACGTCAGTTGGTATGTCCCCAACCTTCTCACTCATTCATAACGAGAGGCTTTCAGATTTTCGTTCGAAATGATGATTCAGTTAAGGAACTTAATTTATGGTTTACAGGGTGAATCTGTAAACGGAGGGATGTTATATTTGTGTTGACCTAGGTTTTTGAATATTTTACCGCTCACACACAAAACTTATGAATATTTTATGAAATGGGAGATTTGTTTTGATTACAAATTGTGTTCGAGAATAAGCGTATTTTAATTCGAGTTTATTTAACCGATTAAAGTAGAAAAGGATAGAAATATATACCGTCCTACTGAGTAATTGTTATTTATACTTTTATTCTCAATATATTTTATGATTATTTTTTATAAATATTAACGTAGTAGATGTATAACTGTAAATTCTTCATAAGTAGATCACATTACGGAACCTATAACTATCTTATACACAAACCTAGTACCCAAATTATTACTGCCAATGTTCTTGTAATTAACTTAATTTGAAAAAAATGACCTCATATTGCCGGAATTCTTTAGATGTTCGAAACGATCTAAATTTTTATTTAAAATTGTAACCTATAATTAGGTTACGTCTGAAAGATCTTCGGTAGCATCTCTATGAAATATTTCTAGTTTTTTTGTTGTTGTTGTCGTACTAAATGAAAGTAATTAGATCTAACAGTAACTTGTATTAGACATGGAGGATCGAAAAAATTGAGTTTCGCGCAGTGTAACATTTGGTTCTTTGTACAGTTAAATTTTGTTATAAATATTGTATACTCTATCTGACTCCAACATAAATAATGTTTATTTATTTATTTTGTTGGCATCTACAAATGTTTAAAAGTAATAATCATCCAATGACAAAATTTCATTTATATATGAATGAAGGTTTCTGTAATTCTGCATTTTTCCGTAAATGTGACAACACCGCTTCTGTAGAGTAAGGAGAGTGAGTTTAGGCCCACAGCTCTTAGGCCATACGTGTCCTCCCGAGGAGTTATCCTCCTAGGTCATCGTCCATCATGTCCTTTCCAGGAAGGTGGACAGGTCACTAGGAGACATCTCCTTTATATCGGCAGGTGTAGGCCAAGACTCACCGAACACTCTCATAAGACATGCCTGACAGTTTCGTCTTCCTGTTCACACATCCTGCTTAGAGGTGTGTCCACTAGACCCATTGTATGGAGGTGTTTCCTTAGCTGACAGTGGCCAGTAAGAAATCTTACTGTTAAACGTAGGTTTTTCCTGTTCATCGCCAAATATTTCTTCCACACCAGCTTCCCAGGATCACCAGCTTCTCAGGGTCGCCCAGTGTGATCCTGGAAAAACTGCATCCCTTGATTTCATCCCATCTCTTTAGGGATTGAGCATGGGTTACCGAAGTCGTCAGGCCGTAGGTGTCGCTGGGTCCTAAAAGTCTTAGTCCTGCCACTTCCCTGGTTAAAGAATCGGCAATGCGGATACCTTTACTCCTGTCGTGTCCTGTAACCCATCTCAGGATAATATTGTTATCTACCGAGGCGTTAGCTAAATCTTGATGGCATTCTAATACTAACCCTGATGTAACTCGTTGTCTGTTCAAGGCTTATAAGGCTGCTGTCAAGTGCAGATTATTATGTTTTTGCCAGAAATTCCTTTTCTGATTGAGATACCAGCCAGTTCTGTTTGAGCCACGCTGGTATTTTTTTCCCATTCTCCACTTAATTCTTAGGCTTAGTGATCTAGAGTAGACTCCACATCCTGAGCCTTATATTGAATGTTTACGTTTGTTGACATATGTTTGTTTTGATTTTGACCAAATATTTTATGGCTGAAGTGCTCAACTGTGGTAGATATCGTAATAAAACTGGAATGTAAATCAATCAGATCGTTAAATTATATTTTCAAAAGTCTAGTATGAAAAAAATCTATAAGTGGTGATTAGAATACATCGTTGCACAGGTAAGCAGCAAGTTCTGAACAGTTCTCAAACTACCAGTGTCGCATCATTTTAGATATAAATACTGTTCACCCATTCTAATAAAAATACAATAAGTTCTGTATGAAAGCTAGACTATGATCTGGCTATTCCATATCTAGTGATGTAATGGTTGGGTCAGCTGAAAAAAAATCTTGTAGACCAGCAGCAGAGCCTTTACTCGAAAATTTTAATATGATTATACAGTCAAGTTAAACCCTTCCTTTCACAGCACGGCACTGTTGTTGGAAGCTGTCTGCACTGCTATCCTTGTTTTGAAATGAGAGTAGCGATTTATATGTTGGGAGTTTAATGATCTGAGGTTTTTAAAGTATGGAAAGTGTGTAAAATGTTTGTTGGTTATTATTATTATTTAATAAAAAAATATTCGTTACCTTGGGATTATAACAACCAAAACACATATTTTCCAACAGTCTCTACAACAATTTTATTAAAATTTGTAGATTTTCTAGCACACACTTTACAAACTCACATTTTACAAACAACTTTGGAAAAATACTATACATAACTTTCCCGTACACAAAATAAAATGAAAACTCAATAACGCATTTCATCTACTTCTATGCAATTTATTTTGTGCGATATCTCAATCGATGTTTGTTATTTCATACGCTACTTTTACAATATCAAACATCGAAAGTTTTCGTTTTGTCTCAAACTGTTTTTTGTTGATTTCGTCACCAAGGAAACCTTTTGGTTTCCATGGAAACTAAAAATACAGACCTTACTGCTGTAAAAACCATAGAGATACTACAGATAGAGGCAACAATCCAGCTCGGAGCCCGTCAGCATATAAGAGAGAGATAGAAAGTCAGAGGTTCAGGCTGTCTTTCTCTAATGGCGCGCATGCTATAGACGAGAGACAAAGACAGAAAAACCTCTGACGTCTGTATTTTTCTCTCTCACCGGAGTTCATGGCTTGTTGCCTCTATCCGTAGTATTTTTATGGTAAAAACACCGTCCGATTTAATTAAGTGCACGTGGACATAGACATATATACAGGGTGTAACTTCAAAAAATGCTCAATACATTTCCGTTATTCTCAATATATATTAGAGTGTATTGCAGATCACTACAAGTAACGAAAGCACCAAAGTATACTGTAAGTGAAATTCTATATACTAATATATACAGCGGAATGTTTTGAAACATGGAGAAATGAATGATTCTTTAGAATTAACGATCAGTGCCTTTTCAACGGTATTTAAAACGTCGAAATATATCTAGAGAAATAGTCCATTTTAAATTTCATCTTAACTGAAGGGTTAATAGTTTCCAATATAGGGAATAAGCCTACTTTCGTTACTAGATCTCGTAAAGAAGAACAGATTTAACACTCTAGAATTAGTGATAAAATAACAAATTGGTCTGACGAACCGTCATGCTCAGACCACAGACACATAAGGTTTGATATTAATGTAACTCCATTGGTAAGCAAGTACCGAAATCCAAGAGATACAAACTGGATAGGATATAAAACGTACCTCAGTAGAATTCTCGAGGATGGTACTATACCGATTGACGGCATTTAAGATATAGACACGGCAGTAGAAAAAGTAAACGAAGCGATGAAGGTCCGGAGAAAACAAAAAAGAATACAAGTTTCACAGTTTGGTGGAACAACGGCCTAAAGAGACTTAGGCCGCGATCTTTCTAGCAAGGCCAAAAGCAACCAGGACTAGGATGCCTACAAGTATAAGCTCACGCAATACAACAAAGAAATTCGTAAAGCCAAAAGGAACTCATGGAGGAAATTTTGCGAGGACATCTCGGATACCCCCGCGTGCTTCCGCATCCACAAAGTCCTGGCAAAGGATGGGACAACCAGAAACACTGAAGGCACTCGATTCCATAGAGGTCAATTCTAAGCTAGTATGGGATTGCATAAGTGTCTTAAATGCACTTGGACACCATTGCAAGATCATGGTAACCTGGGTACCAGGGCACGAGGGTCATAAGAGCAACAGATGAAACGGCCAGACACTAAATATGGCCACAGGGAAGTGGGTGGCACAGAAATCTCTAGAATGGTGGGTAACCTCACCAGGACATAGACAGGCGAAACAGTTCATTAGAGGACATTCGCCAACTTTTACGGCAGACCTAATAAGCAAAGATAGGAAAACTGTCAAAGCCGTAGTGGGTGTGTTGACAGACGAAGCTATGTGCAGATTCTGTCACCTAGAAGAGGAAACTGCAGAGCACATCCTATGCCAGTGCGATTGCCTGGCGAATGTGCGGTTTCTTGTACTAGGCGATGAGAAACCACTGGCAGGAAACTACATGAAAGATTCAGTAACGAGGCTGATGGGCTACTTAAAAAGAGTCGGGCTGGAGAATGTAATCTAGATTCAGAGGACCACAATAGATCTGAAAAGGTCGCAGTGGAATAGACCTCATCAAATCTAATCTAATCTAGTTATTCAAAAGTAACTTTATATTGAATTTGAGAAATCTATAATTGTAATACCAAAAAAATGAAAATGGCTAGTTATCAAAACTTCCTAAAAGTAATTAAAATCGACTAAAAACAACCAAAATCGCCTAAAGTAACCAAAACTTCCTAAAACTAACTAAAATAAACTGAAATCGACCAAAACCTCCTAAAATCGTATAGAATTATTAAAATCAACCAAAATACACTGAAAAATCACCTAAGAGTAACCAAAACTACCTACCTAAAAACAACTAAAATTGACTAAAAACAACCAAAATCGCCTAAAGTAATCAAAACTTCCTAAAGCTAACTAAAATAAACTGAAATCGACCAAAACCTCCTAAAATCGTATACAATTATTAAAATCAACCAAAATACACTGAAAAATCGTCTAAGAGTAACCAAAACTTTATAAAAACAACTAAAATTGACTAAAAACAACCAAAATCGCCTAAAGTAACCAAAACTTCCTAAAACTAACTAAAATAAACTAAAATCGACCAAAACCTCCTAAAATCGTATAGAATTATTAAAATCAACCAAAATACACTGAAAAATCATCTAAGAGTAACCAAAACTACCTACCTAAAAACAACTAAAATTAACTAAAAACAACCAAAATCGCCTAAAGTAATCCAAACTTCCTAAAGCTAACTAAAATAAACTGAAATCGACCAAAACCTCCTAAAATCGTATAAAATTATTAAAATCAACCAAAATACACTGAAAAATCGTCTAAGAGTAACCAAAACTTTATAAAAACAACTAAAATTGACTAAAAACAACCAAAATCGCCTAAAGTAACCAAAACTTCCTAAAACTAACTAAAATAAACTGAAATTCACCAAAACCTCCCAAAATCGTATAAAATTATTAAAATCAACCAAAATACACTGAAAAATCATTTTAGAGTAACCAAAACTACCTATCTAAAAACAACTAAAATTGACTAAAAACAACCAAAATTGTCTAAAGTAATTAAAACTTCCTAAAAGTAATTAAAATCGACTAAAAACAACCAAAATCGCCTAAAGTAACCAAAACTTCCTAGAAATAACTAAAATTGACTAAAAACAACCAAAATCGCCTAAAGTAACCAAAACTTCCTAAAACTAACTAAAATCGACCGAAACCTCCTAAAATCGTATAGAATTATTAAAATCAACCAAAATACACTGAAAAATCATCTAAGAGTAACCAAAACTACCTACCTAAAAACAACTAAAAACAACCAAAATCGCCTAAAGTAATCAAAACTTCCTAAAGCTAACTAAAATAAACTGAAATCGACCAAAACCTCCTAAAATCGTATAAAATTATTAAAATCAACCCAAATACACTGAAAAATCATCTAAGAGTAACCAAAACTACCTATCTAAAAACAACTAAAATTGCCTAAAAACAACCAAAATCGTCTAAAGTAATCAAAACTTCCTAAAAGTAATTAAAATCGACTAAAAACAACCAAAATCGCCTAAAGTAACCAAAACTTCCTAGAAATAACTAAAATTTACTAAAAACAACCAAAATCGCCTAAAGTAACCAAAACTTCCTAAAACTAACTAAAATAAACTGAAATCGACCAAAACCTCCTAAAATCGTATAGAATTATTAAAATCAACCAAAATACACTGAAAAATCATCTAAGAGTAACCAAAACTTTATAAAAACAACTAAAATTGACTAAAAACAACCAAAATCGCCTAAAGTAATCAAAACTTCCTAAAACTAACTAAAATAAACTGAAATTCACCAAAACCTCCTAAAATCGTATAAAATTATTAAAATCAACCAAAATACACTGAAAAATCATCTTAGAGTAACCAAAACTACCTATCTAAAAACAACTAAAATTGACTAAAAACAACCAAAATTGTCTAAAGTAATTAAAACTTCCTAAAAGTAATTAAAATCGACTAAAAACAACCAAAATCGCCTAAAGTAACCAAAACTTCCTAGAAATAACTAAAATTTACTAAAATTTACTAAAAACAACCAAAATCGCCTAAAGTAACCAAAACTTCCTAAAACTAACTAAAATAAACTAAAATCGACCAAAACCTCCTAAAATCGTATAGAATTATTAAAATCAACCAAAATACACTGAAAAATCATCTAAGAGTAACCAAAACTTTATAAAAACAACTAAAATTAACTAAAAACAACCAAAATCGCCTAAAGTAATCAAAACTTCCTAAAGCTAACTAAAATAAACTGAAATCGACCAAAACCTCCTAAAATCGTATAAAATTATTAAAATCAACCAAAATACACTGAAAAATCGTCTAAGAGTAACCAAAACTTTATAAAAACAACTAAAATTGACTAAAAACAACCAAAATCACCTAAAGTAACCAAAACTTCCTAAAACTAACTAAAATAAACTGAAATTCACCAAAACCTCCTAGAATCGTATAAAATTATTAAAATCAACCAAAATACACTGAAAAATCATCTAAGAGTAACCAAAACTACCTATCTAAAAACAACTAAAATTGACTAAAAACAACCAAAATCGTCTAAAGTAATCAAAACTTCCTAAAAGTAATTAAAATCGACTAAAAACAACCAAAATCGCCTAAAGTAACCAAAACTTCCTAAAACTAACTAAAATAAACTGAAATCGACCAAAACCTCCTAAAATCGTATAGAATTATTAAAATCAACCAAAATACACTGAAAAATCATCTAAGAGTAACCAAAACTACCTACCTAAAAACAACTAAAAACAACCAAAATCGCCTAAAGTAATCAAAACTTCCTAAAGCTAACTAAAATAAACTGAAATCGACCAAAACCTCCTAAAATCGTATAAAATTATTAAAATCAACCCAAATACACTGAAAAATCATCTAAGAGTAACCAAAACTACCTATCTAAAAACAACTAAAATTGCCTAAAAACAACCAAAATCGTCTAAAGTAATCAAAACTTCCTAAAAGTAATTAAAATCGACTAAAAACAACCAAAATCGCCTAAAGTAACCAAAACTTCCTAGAAATAACTAAAATTTACTAAAAACAACCAAAATCGCCTAAAGTAACCAAAACTTCCTAAAACTAACTAAAATAAACTGAAATCGACCAAAACCTCCTAAAATCGTATAGAATTATTAAAATCAACCAAAATACACTGAAAAATCATCTAAGAGTAACCAAAACTACCTACCTAAAAACAACTAAAATTGACTAAAAACAACCAAAATCGCCTAAAGTAATCAAAACTTCCTAGAAATAACTAAAATTTACTAAAAACAACCAAAATCGCCTAAAGTAACCAAAACTTCCTAAAACTAACTAAAATAAACTGAAATCGACCAAAACCTCCTAAAATCGTGTAGAATTATTAAAATCAACCAAAATACACTGAAAAATCGTCTAAGAGTAACCAAAACTTTATAAAAACAACTAAAATTGACTAAAAACAACCAAAATCGCCTAAAGTAATCAAAACTTCCTAAAACTAACTAAAATAAACTGAAATCGACCAAAACCTCCTAAAATCGTATAGAATTATTAAAATCAACCAAAATACACTGAAAAATCATCTAAGAGTAACCAAAACTACCTACCTAAAAACAACTAAAATTGACTAAAAACAACCAAAATCGCCTAAAGTAACCAAAACTTCCTAGAAATAACTAAAATTTACTAAAAACAACCAAAATCGCCTAAAGTAACCAAAACTTCCTAAAACTAACTAAAATAAACTGAAATCGACCAAAACCTCCTAAAATCGTGTAGAATTATTAAAATCAACCAAAATACACTGAAAAATCGTCTAAGAGTAACCAAAACTTTATAAAAACAACTAAAATTGACTAAAAACAACCAAAATCGCCTAAAGTAATCAAAACTTCCTAAAACTAACTAAAATAAACTGAAATTCACCAAAACCTCCTAAAATCGTATAAAATTATTAAAATCAACCAAAATACACTGAAAAATCATCTTAGAGTAACCAAAACTACCTATCTAAAAACAACTAAAATTGACTAAAAACAACCAAAATTGTCTAAAGTAATTAAAACTTCCTAAAAGTAATTAAAATCGACTAAAAACAACCAAAATCGCCTAAAGTAACCAAAACTTCCTAGAAATAACTAAAATTTACTAAAATTTACTAAAAACAACCAAAATCGCCTAAAGTAACCAAAACTTCCTAAAACTAACTAAAATAAACTAAAATCGACCAAAACCTCCTAAAATCGTATAGAATTATTAAAATCAACCAAAATACACTGAAAAATCATCTAAGAGTAACCAAAACTACCTACCTAAAAACAACTAAAATTAACTAAAAACAACCAAAATCGCCTAAAGTAATCAAAACTTCCTAAAGCTAACTAAAATAAACTGAAATCGACCAAAACCTCCTAAAATCGTATAAAATTATTAAAATCAACCAAAATACACTGAAAAATCGTCTAAGAGTAACCAAAACTTTATAAAAACAACTAAAATTGACTAAAAACAACCAAAATCACCTAAAGTAACCAAAACTTCCTAAAACTAACTAAAATAAACTGAAATTCACCAAAACCTCCTAGAATCGTATAAAATTATTAAAATCAACCAAAATACACTGAAAAATCATCTAAGAGTAACCAAAACTACCTATCTAAAAACAACTAAAATTGACTAAAAACAACCAAAATCGTCTAAAGTAATCAAAACTTCCTAAAAGTAATTAAAATCGACTAAAAACAACCAAAATCGCCTAAAGTAACCAAAACTTCCTAAAACTAACTAAAATAAACTGAAATCGACCAAAACCTCCTAAAATCGTATAGAATTATTAAAATCAACCAAAATACACTGAAAAATCATCTAAGAGTAACCAAAACTACCTACCTAAAAACAACTAAAATTGACTAGAAACAACCAAAATCGCCTAAAGTAATCAAAACTTCCTAAAACTAACTAAAATAAACTGAAATCGACCAAAACCTCTTAAATCGAATAGAATTATTAAAATCAACCAAAATACACTGAAAAATCATCTAAGAGTAACCAAAACTACCTACCTAAAAACAACTAAAAACAACCAAAATCGCCTAAAGTAATCAAAACTTCCTAAAGCTAACTAAAATAAACTGAAATCGACCAAAACCTCCTAAAATCGTATAAAATTATTAAAATCAACCCAAATACACTGAAAAATCATCTAAGAGTAACCAAAACTACCTATCTAAAAACAACTAAAATTGCCTAAAAACAACCAAAATCGTCTAAAGTAATCAAAACTTCCTAAAAGTAATTAAAATCGACTAAAAACAACCAAAATCGCCTAAAGTAACCAAAACTTCCTAGAAATAACTAAAATTTACTAAAAACAACCAAAATCGCCTAAAGTAACCAAAACTTCCTAAAACTAACTAAAATAAACTGAAATCGACCAAAACCTCCTAAAATCGTATAGAATTATTAAAATCAACCAAAATACACTGAAAAATCATCTAAGAGTAACCAAAACTACCTACCTAAAAACAACTAAAATTGACTAAAAACAACCAAAATCGCCTAAAGTAATCAAAACTTCCTAAAGCTAACTAAAATAAACTGAAATCGACCAAAACCTCCTAAAATCGTGTAGAATTATTAAAATCAACCAAAATACACTGAAAAATCGTCTAAGAGTAACCAAAACTTTATAAAAACAACTAAAATTGACTAAAAACAACCAAAATCGCCTAAAGTAATCAAAACTTCCTAAAACTAACTAAAATAAACTGAAATTCACCAAAACCTCCTAAAATCGTATAAAATTATTAAAATCAACCAAAATACACTGAAAAATCATCTTAGAGTAACCAAAACTACCTATCTAAAAACAACTAAAATTGACTAAAAACAACCAAAATTGTCTAAAGTAATTAAAACTTCCTAAAAGTAATTAAAATCGACTAAAAACAACCAAAATCGCCTAAAGTAACCAAAACTTCCTAGAAATAACTAAAATTTACTAAAATTTACTAAAAACAACCAAAATCGCCTAAAGTAACCAAAACTTCCTAAAACTAACTAAAATAAACTAAAATCGACCAAAACCTCCTAAAATCGTATAGAATTATTAAAATCAACCAAAATACACTGAAAAATCATCTAAGAGTAACCAAAACTACCCACCTCAAAACAACTAAAATTAACTAAAAACAACCAAAATCGCCTAAAGTAATCAAAACTTCCTAAAGCTAACTAAAATAAACTGAAATCGACCAAAACCTCCTAAAATCGTATAAAATTATTAAAATCAACCAAAATACACTGAAAAATCGTCTAAGAGTAACCAAAACTTTATAAAAACAACTAAAATTGACTAAAAACAACCAAAATCACCTAAAGTAACCAAAACTTCCTAAAACTAACTAAAATAAACTGAAATTCACCAAAACCTCCTAGAATCGTATAAAATTATTAAAATCAACCAAAATACACTGAAAAATCATCTAAGAGTAACCAAAACTACCTATCTAAAAACAACTAAAATTGACTAAAAACAACCAAAATCGTCTAAAGTAATCAAAACTTCCTAAAAGTAATTAAAATCGACTAAAAACAACCAAAATCGCCTAAAGTAACCAAAACTTCCTAAAACTAACTAAAATAAACTGAAATCGACCAAAACCTCCTAAAATCGTATAGAATTATTAAAATCAACCAAAATTACACTGAAAAATCATCTAAGAGTAACCAAAACTACCCACCTCAAAACAACTAAAATTGACTAAAAACAACCAAAATCGCCTAAAGTAACCAAAACTTCCTAAAACTAACTAAAATAAACTGAAATCGACCAAAACCTCTTAAATCGAATAGAATTATTAAAATCAACCAAAATACACTGAAAAATCATCTAAGAGTAACCAAAACTACCTACCTAAAAACAACTAAAATTGACTAGAAACAACCAAAATCGCCTAAAGTAATCAAAACTTCCTAAAACTAACTAAAATAAACTGAAATCGACCAAAACCTCCTAAAATCGTATAGAATTATTAAAATCAACCAAAATACACTGAAAAATCATCTAAGAGTAACCAAAACTACCCACCTAAAAACAACTAAAATTGTCTAAAACCACTAAAATCAACCAAAATATACTGAAAAATCGTCTATAAATGACTGAAATTGACTAGAAGACTCAGAAATTGTCTAAAAGCTACCAAAAACAATGAAAACTAACCAAAAATGTCTAAAAACAAATAAAGCTGACCAAAAACAGGCTAAAAACAATCATGATACCGCTAAAACCATTTGAAAGCAAGCAGAATTGGGTGGAAACCGATAAAATTGATTAAAATCAACGAATAACAATAACTAAAATAGGTTAAAAGTAACCAAAATTGACTAAAAACAACTAAAAATTACTAGAGCAACTAAAACTTATCAAAACTAACCAAAGTCGTCTAAAAACAAATAAAGTGGACTAAAAACAGGTTAAAACGAAAACAATCATAATACTGCTTGAAAACAATTACTGAATTGGTCGACATACGACTGTGTTTCAAGCAGAGACGATTGTCGCTATATAGCCTGAATTGACATTCACTGACAGCCAGGCTCTGCTTAAAGCTATCAGTAATCCAACAACTAGGTCTAGATTGGTGAAAAACTGCAAAGAATCCCTCAACAGGCTGGCAAGAGACAACAAAGTGTCTCTAATATGGATAGGGTCCTATTCTGTAACTCTTCCTCTAATATTTAGAGGCCGTTAAAAGTTTTACTGGCGCTAAAATGAAATCGGTATTCGCTAACCACATTTCCGTTAAAATTTTAAAGGATTCCTTCAAAATAACCTGTTAAAACTATTATTTTTAAAGGGATGTTATGTGTGCCTTTAAATAATAACGGTAACAAAAATGATGTATGTAGATGTTGCTGGTGAAGCTTCGATTGAAGATTTAATTTATTCAAAAGTCTTTTTCGCTTTCCCAAGAAAGTGTCAAGAATGTTAATGGATATGCTAGAACCATATCTACAAGAAGGACACAGAATTACTGCCATACCAATACATTTAAAAATTCTTACGTCCCTGTTGAAGTTGAAGTCTCAGTGAAATTTTGTTGCACAATTTTTTTGCTTTTTCCAGATATGGCCTTAGAAAGTAAAAATTGTATCTCAAAATGACACTTTAATGTGAATTAGAAGATTTCATGTAGATTTTTTTAATTTTGAATTCAGTTTGGGAGAGGCAATACTTAATCGGTTGTAAAAAGCTTGTCGTTTATTTATTGTGATTTTCGCACTACACTGGCTTTTTTTCTGAAATTGTTTGATTTGCGAAAAACGGTTTTCAGCATGAAGGTACTTCCATCTACTTGTATCGTCACACAAACGTCAAAGTAACTAAATTGAACAAACCAACAACTTTTTCAAGGTAAATTTCAATAAATATTTTATTCAAAACATTCGACAAAAGTTAATTTAACTACCAGATTGTTTACCAATTAAAACCGCGCAAAAAAACTGGGTATATAGAATATTTAAAAGAGTAAAGGTTGTCTAAAAGAGCCATCTACTGGAAACCGCCTGAGGGAAGGACATACACATTGCATCATTTAATCAAATCTTTGTTTGGGGATGATGTAAATGATTCAACCTCACAATCAATAAGATAAGCAACAAATATAGAATGTTTACTTATGACTTAATCGAGAGAAAGAGAGAGATAAAGATATTTTACGTATTTTCTAGTTCATTGATAAAGTTGTTATTTCCTGTGATTACCTTTTTTCAAGTCTGCGTATAGTGTTGGAAATACCTCACTGAATCATCTTCGGCGTACTATCGATAAAATGTCAACTTAATACGAGGAAAGTGATAAATAAATAAATTTATATGGCAGAATCATCTTTAAATACCGAAATGACATAAAGAAATGTTAGAAAAGGGGAGATAAATCCGCGAAATTGTGGTACGTTTAAAATTCCTCAACCTGTTATTTTGGCCAAGGTTCGATGATGAATTACTGGCCTTCAAAAAAATGTAAATGCTCGAAAATTGGAAATTCTTAAGGTTTTTCTCCTTTTTATTTGACGTTTCACGAAGATAGTTTTAAGTAAAATTATTGCAAAACTGTTTCCAATACAAATGGAGAAGTAATATGAGTAAAAGGTTCTAAGAAATTAATGGTTTTTAATCTATGGTCAGTAAAAAACGTAATTTTGTACAAATTAATTTGTTTTAACTCTTACTACGTGGGATATTTTCATCATATTTACATAAAATTAAGAAATAACAAATTCCACAACAGAAATATATTCAAACGGTTTCATAAATTACAAGTTTGCATCATCATCGGTGAAGATTATAGAAATTTATACAAATGGAAAAGACACTTATAGTAGGTAGATATGGCAAAATGGATACTATATCTTCATTTAAATATGTTCGACGCCCGTCCAGCTTCAGCTGGACTATCCTATTAAATATTTTAGTTATCACTTAACTGCTTCAATTCTTCTCTGCATTAAATTTACTGAAATTATCCAGTCGTTTTGGAGCCTGTGCTTGAGTTCTGGTACAGCTCTGAGTGAAAAACTGCGAAGAATCCCTTCACAGTTTGCCAAAAGACAACAAAGTGTCTCTAATATGGGTGCCGGCACATGAGGGGATTGCAGGTAATGAAATGGCAGACCAGTTAGCAGCTAAAGAAGGCTCTAATGGAGACTTCATAGGTCCGGAACCGTTTTGTGGAATCACAAAAGATTGTATAAGAGGGGAAATCGGGAACTGGCTAGGTAGGGAACACCAATTCAAATGGAGGGTGATACAAGGGGATCTCCATACAAAGAGTTTACTGAACAAGGTAGACAAGGAACTCTCAACCAGGCTACTGAAACTGGGTGAGAGACATTTGAAGACAGTTACCGACCTGGTGACTGTACCTTGAGAAAACATCTGTACAAAATGGTCAAAGTTAGTGAACCTATGTGCAGAAAATGTGAACTTGATGATGAAACACCTACTCACATAATCTGCTTTTGCGAGAACTTACAAATACTTAGACGGAAGCACTTTGGAGAGGAATCAATACAACCATCACAACTACTGAAAATCCCTCCAGTCAAACTAGTGGCATTTATAGAAGACACGAAGCTTCTGGAATGGAAGTGGATAACATGGGAAATGGTAAAAAGATTCAGTTCAAGTGCCTGGGTTGATGAGCACAACCCAAATATATGAATGAATGAGCTCTGGCACAATTGGCTATTTACCATGCCACAAAGTCTCGCTTGGCGAAAGAGGAGACCCACTCTAGTAGTTTCATGATCTGAAAGCCATTTCATGCAGCACCGTCTTTCTCACTCTCTTTTTCAAAGTAGACAATAAAGAGTCATCTAGGAAGTCTAAATATTTATTTACAATACCGACAAAAAAGTTTAATTTTCCAACCCCTCTATTACCGAAGATGGAAATTTAACTTTGCGTTTAAGACAATTAGGATGGTAAGTTTCCTGCTTCTGGAGGATAACTCTGCTCCAGCTACCACCGTCACAAACTACAAATTGCGATTCGTCACTATTCCATCTCTCCATATCCCAATTTCGATAGTCTATAGCCCATTTCAACCTGTCTTGTTTCTGTTCTAAAGCCAATAACGTTTTTTTAAGCCTTCGCAGAAGAAAAAAATTATTATCTTTTGCTACTTTAGCTTGAACTCAAAAAACTTACCTAGTTTTCTGGCTGCAGACTGGTCTGGAGAGTTTAGAGATTTTAGAGAGTTTAGGAGTTTAGGAGTTTAGAGAGTTTAGAGTGTTTAGAGAGTTTAGAGAGTTTAGAGAGTTTAGAGAGTTTAGAGAGTTTAGAGAGTTTAGAGAGTTTAGAGAGTTTAGAGAGTTTAGAGAGTTTAGAGTGTTTAGAGAGTTTAGAGAGTTTAGAGAGTTTAGAGAGTTTAGAGATTTTAGAGATTTTAGAGAGTTTAGAGAGTTTAGAGAGTTTAGAGAGTTTAGAGAGTTTAGAGAGTTTAGAGAGTTTAGAGAGTTTAGAGAGTTTAGAGAGTTTAGAGAGTTTAGAGAGTTTAGAGAGTTTAGAGAGTTTAGAGAGTTTAGAGAGTTTAGAGAGTTTAGAGAGTTTAGAGAGTTTAGAGAGTTTAGAGAGTTTAGAGAGTTTAGAGAGTTTAGAGAGTTTAGAGAGTTTAGAGAGTTTAGAGAGTTTAGAGAGTTTAGAGAGTTTAGAGTGTTTAGAGAGTTTAGAGAGTGAGTTTAGAGAGTGAAACTGCAAACACGTTTTCTAACAGCCTTACTCCAGAGTACACTCAACTCTCCGTAGTTGGCACGCTTATTAGAATTAATAATTCTGGCTTTAGCTCGTCTATCATTTTCTATTAATTTAGATTTTTTCACATATCGTGGTTTTTGGGCACGTGAACCGTTTGATTTGTACAATATCTGGATAAGTCGAGTAATATTCCAATTTCGCCGCTTGATTTGCCATATTTGTGTAAATTAACGATAATTGATCGAATTTTTTCATCAATTGACTGGTTTTTCTCCTAAAGCGATAAACGCCAAAAATACTACAAATTTTATATGTGGGCCAACTAAAGCTGGACGGATCTCGTATAGTGAAGATTTTTCTGAAAAAATCATTAGGAGCTGAAGAGTTGAACAATCATTTTTCATTATTATTCTTGTTAAAATTAAAGTCACTCAACTTTCTCGAAAGAACCAAGAGGGTGGATTTTTTTCACGAATTAACTCAAAATTAACCCCCGAAACGCCTGCCAAGCTTAAGAGGGTAGTCGGTAACATTTACGAAGTATTTTTTCTTGCCATATACGTCACCAATCTCATAAATTGTTAATTCATTATTATTTAATATGTTTCATAAACTACGATTGGAACAACAACAACAAGTGCTACTTTTCAACGAACAATGGCAATTTTTGAAGAATGACTATATTCTGCGTAATTCAGCATGTGTATGTTAATCAATAAAAAAAAAATCAAAACGCAAATAATAATATGCATTGTAAATGTCGAGGCATTGTATTCGGTTTGGGTACACCTGGTGCTACGTATGTAGATGAAGTAAGACGACAAAAATGTTAAATTAATCACTTGCCGAAGACTAATTCGTCGGACACGATTTTATTCCATTGAAAACAAACCAAATAATTTAATAAGAAGGTTGGTATGATAAGACGATTCACCCTAAAATATTTAAATACCTTCCGGGACGACATTTTAAAGCCCGTTTGACTCTAAATTAAAAAGTAGTTTCATAAAATAACTCTGCTTCATCAGGATTGACAAGAAATTAATAACAATAAAGGTTAGTTGATATACATAGTCGATTTGACATAAACTCTTTACTTATTTAATTATTGGAAATGTTTTACTTTTTAAATTAAATGATGAGCTTTTTAGATTAATCCAGTGATCAAATATTTTTTTTTGTTGGTGAGTTTTCTATGCTATGCATATCTTTAAAACGCTTAGACTGGTTGATGTAAGAATTAATGAGAAATCTGAATCTACCTCGAAATTTTTTTCAAAAATAGTACATCGATAAAGTTAAAACGTTTGGCGATGAAGTACTAACAAAAACGTTGCAGCAAAGAAGAAAGTTTTCGCGATTTAGAACTAAAATTCCTTCATCGTTAAAAACATTTTTGAAAATTAAATTATTTTGTAGCGAATTCACCCAAATTTTAAAAAGTCCCTAAAAAAGACATCAACGCTCAGTCAAGACAGTAACACTTTCACCACAAAGCACCATGGAAAGTACAAAAAAAAATCTAAATCCAATCAAATCAGTCTACTTTACCTGATTTCCTGTTTCGCCGGCTAAAATTTTACGAATTCACTTTTACTACCCGGCTTAGTTGGTAGAACACGCGAGATCGGTCCACGAGATAGCAACAGAGTCAGCGCCCCGACGCTGGGGACACAATCGACGCCGACGACGGTTGAGTGACTCGCCGGCAGTGCCGGAGGGCGACGCGCGCCGCCGCCACCTCAAAGGGCCTGCGAAATTTCGTTAGGAATACCTTTAAGTATCGAGTTATGGTATGAGGGGAATTCTTTTTCGAAAAGCACGTGCTTCCGGATCACTCAGACACTTTAATAAATACTTTTGATTTGATAGTATCAGTAAAAAATGTTCTTTTAGAAAACTTCTCGAAATATTTAAATCTACGGGGATCGTCTTTTAAATGTTGTTCGTTTAAGGCTGTACCTAACTGTATTTTTAAAGTTGAAAAATGGTTGGTTTTTGTTTCCGGCAATCAAGCACCACATCAGTCAAACATTTTTGGTTGGTATGGAGAATTGAAACGTAGACGGAGTCATCTTAGTGACGATCCACCAAAACAACGGCAGTCATCCAGGAAAACGTCGATGGTGTACGTAAGATGATCCAAGAAGATCCACATGTCACATCTCGTAATTATGGAAAGATTCCACATAGTAAGGGTTGAAATAATGAATTTGTTAAATATTTTATGGTCGTTTTAGCTTCGTTTATTTTTGTTCAGAAACACGATACTTTCAAGAACTTGGTACACTGGAAATAACAAAAAAAGCAAGAACATTATCGCACAAACCTCTGTCAGGTTTCATAAAATATTTAAATATATTACGAAGCATTTTTAGAAATAATTTCAAGTGACTGTTTCGATACAAAATGTACCAAAAAAAAAAGGAAAAGTATTTAATGATGTAGTCAAGAGATTACTTTATTTTGTAGCACGCCCAACAACACATTGGGATTTTTGAAAATAAAAAAAACTAAATTCGCCTCTACAGAACCGGATTCGGTATCAATTTAAAAATATTTCAATAAAAATTAAAAATCTGTGGAGTAAAAATGGCTACACAATAAGAAACCGTCTTAGACGTGGACTCATCCCTAAGGGGATAACTAACAATCAAACCTACCTCAAACTCGCCGTTACCCCTGCCTCGGAATCACTACCCTAGCATACTTCGAGACGGGCGGCGGACGCTCCGCTCACACCGTCGTCTTCTCCCTACCTATCAATCCTATCTCTCATGCCCTATCGAGTCCTTCTCTCCCCCTTATCATGCTCTCCAGTACGACACTTACCTCCATCCATACTGAGGTGCCGAAGTCTCTAAGCCTCCGACTGGTGGTGCCGAATCAATCAATTAATCCATCCATTCCTCCTCTCCCCTCAACATTATCTCCCAATACACCGCCTCCCTTAGTTTCCTCTCCAACTCCTCGTTCTTCAACTATCTAAACACATGCCCCACATCATACTCCACACTCCAGTCTCTCTTTTCCAAATCCTACTCGCGACCCATGTCCAGTTAGCACTTGTATCAAAAACTAGTTCACCTCCCCGAATTTCCGGTCCATCCACTCTTTCCTACTCCTAATCGCCCCTTTTAGCACGCCCTCATACTCCTCCCACCTTCTCTCCACTTCCTCCTCCATTCATTCCTGTACTTCCTCTCTGGTCGCACACCTCCAGCGTTTGTTCTTGGCTCTAGCCATCGCGTCCAATGGGTAAGACCTTGACAGCACCGCTGCTGCCAATCCACCCACTGTCCTGACCCCTACACGATCCCCAGGAGTATTCCTCGCTGCACCCGCAGGAGTGGCCCAACCGTCGCATTCACCCCCGCTCATTCACCCCACACCTCTGCGCCGTACAGCATACTCTGCTCTACCGCTCTACCAATTACCCTCCTCTTCCACTCTCCCGGCCCACACTACACATCAATCTCACCAACCATGCTGCCATTACTTTCCCCTTCTGTGCCGCCTTAACATGTGTGTTCTAAACTATCCAATCACAACCCCAGGTTTTTCACCTACTCCTCCATACGAATTCTCTTCCCCTTCACCGTCATTATCACCCCACTTCCCTCCTCTTGCTCCGTTCCTTCACTAGCAACTCCACCGTCTTATCTTCCTTCACTTCCAATCCGCACCGCTCTATCTTCTCCACAATCTTCCTACACATCCTCTCCGCCTCCCCTTTTGCCATACATACCAGAAACACATGGCCAGCATAAGCTGTAATCTCACAACCCTCTTCACAACCTCATCAAACACACACTTCCAGAGCGTCGGTCCAAGAACCGAGCCCTGGGGCACTCCAACCTCCGTCTCATACCTCCTCCTTCTAGAGGCTACTATCACATGCTCCGTCAGGTAATACCATTAAACCATTAAAATCGACCATACAAAGTTACTGTTGAAGAATTTCTTCATCTAGTTGCATTATTTTATAAAAAACCAAATTTACGAATACGTTCCTTATATCTTCCACTCGTAATTCGGCTCATTCTTGCGGTATGAAGATCTCTTATTTTCTTTTTGAAAATTTTGGCCATAATAAGCAGACAGGTATTTGGGAAAAAAAGACGAAAGTTGTGTAATGATAGGGAGCGTGGGTCCCAGACGTTGAACCGGAGTATTTTTGTTTTTATTTATGTTTTTTTAACCATAAAGAGATCGAATTTGAATGATATATTTCGAGATTGGGTTTCTTCAGGTTAATACAGGGGTTATTTGCTGTTGTTAACAACAGGATAAAGTAGTGTAAAGTATTGTAAGTTAATTACATTTACAAGAAAATACACTCTATCTTTTTTTCACGCACAGGGTCTTTGACCGTCAATTTGTATTAACATTCAGAGGATGATTTAAGATCGTTAACAACCACAAGAAAAACAATTATATACAAGTTAATACAGCGATTGTTTCAAATTGTTTGAATAATATGAATCCGGAATCTGCAAAATTGTCATTAGTTGTTTAAATATTATAAAAATTATGCTTCTTGAAATTATACGACCTTCGTTTTGTTTAAACATTTTTTTTTCAAACTAACAAAAATTGAAGATGACTTTGGCGGCTTGATAATGAAATTCATACATTAAAAATAATAATTATACCTTTATACAGGGTGTGGGTCATATAATCACCAATTTTTTATTTTGGAAATGGGCAGTACGTGTAGGTACGAATCTTATGAAGAAATTCGATTATAGGGACTTGCTTACGATAGAAATTTAACGAAAAAATGTAGTTCCATTGGGATATTTGACATTTGTGTTAAGTAGAAATTCTCATCACTTTTTACGAACCCTGTACACAATAAGGCAGTTTTTGACATGTAACAAATTACCATAACTCTCCTACTAATTAACCCGACAAGCAATTTTTTTTGGTATTGGGGCTGTTCATTTTTAATAAAAAGATCTGCACCTGTCAATTTTTCTTTAAGAAAATTAATATCTCGAAAAGTATATATATTTTGGGTATGGGGTATTAAAATTCAACGTAGAATTCAAAAAGTTAATAATATACACTTCCGGTATAACCGGAAGTGTAATGTCTGTCAGAATATTTTCTATAAATTTTCCATAACTTGTTCTCCATCTATACCGATTTTGTTTGTAGTTTCCAAAATATAGTTAATAATGAAGGGTAAGTCATTGATGTAATGAATAAGAATAATAAATCAATTATCTCTTCTTCTTTTTGAAAAAGTCAAAATAAAAACTTTACAAGGTTCTGAAATAATCTTTTTTTTTGTCGCTCGTGTGCATCACCCTTTATATAAAACTTCATTAATGATATTAACAAAGACTCTCAACCTTGGTTACTATTACTTCCTATCTTATATTATTTTTAATTAAACAAATATTTGGCGAGTGTATTTGCCAAAAGTAGACAATTTTTTTTTCGTAGTTGTAAGTTGGATCTTAAAATAAACACTTAATTTAAAACCTTGACTTAGAGAAGCAACCGAAACATTGTGTAGGCACTTATAATAATTCTGTCATGGAAATGGTATGTTAGATATAATTACAAGACATAAAAAAATTGGCATTTTTAATGCTCTAATATGTTGTAAGTAATTTGAAGCTTTCCTGCCACTAACTTTTTTTTTGTGGTTAGGGAAAATGCATTACGCACTAGCTGACACTTGGTGGGACTCCAGATCTCTCTGATTACCCACTAAAAACCCTTTTCCACTTTGCTGCGCTTCGTCTTGTGTTGCCTCTTTGTTTTGTGACTACATGTTCAACTGACCCTTCCGTAGATGGAACCGCCTGTTCAGCATTACTTCATCTAATTCTGGGCTCAGTAAGTACTGTTTAGTCCTTCTTCTCTTTCGTCAGCATCTTTGATCTTAATAATCTTCTCAACTATGTCATTTACTAGCTGCGATTTCTCTTCACCTTCTAAAGCAATAAAATAACCCTTCGATCAGCTCTTCCCTTTCACACGTATAACGTTCACATATGAAGAGCGTATGTCTTCCATCGCCCTTATGGTAACAGTATCTGCAGAAAACGTCGTTTTTACCAATCTTCTCGCAGTATGTTTCGAACTACCGTGTCCTCTTAAAGCCTCCGTTAGATAATAGCTAAGTACTTTTCCATGATTTGATGTTTTTTATTAGTACTCTTGTCCAGCTTTCATTGTGCTCCCAAGTTTCTTGCCATTCCTCTACAGTGTTTAATCCCACCGGTAATTGACCTGCTAGCACTTGCAAGGCTCTGGTTATTCTCAGACATACCTTTCTCTGGACCCTTGTAAGCCTTTCCTTGTTTTTTCGAAGTTTTAGAGCTGCATCGTTCCATGATGGCGCAGCGTACCATAGTATGGAGGAGGTCACCGGCTACATCCTCCGAAGTTTGGCATAAGGCGACTAAGCTAGGCGGCTTTTCTTACTGCTCAGCCAGAAATGTATTCTACGTGGGAGATAAAATTCATCTGCTTATCCAGATATATACCTAGATACTTGATACCTAGATACTATGATAATCTCTAGGTCCAGTTTCCTTTTTCCTATTAAAATCACCTCCTCCGCTCTCTTTAGGGCTAATATGAGTCCCATATTTTTGAGCCATCCTGTTATTTGGTTGATTTAAGTCCTTGCCAAATCAATCAGTTCATCTTTTTTTCTTGCTATGCATATCACTGCGAGGTCGTCCGCATATGCAACCAGAGACTATGTTCCATAGGAGAGGCACTAGTATGGAGCCTTGGGGTACCCCATATGTTATTTCTTTCCGAAAGGTAGTTTGCCAGCCACTAAACTGGAATAACTTGATCCTCTTGGGTCGTCTGGTCAAATTATTCTAATGATAGGATGTCAACAGCCCTGGAACAGTCTACTTAGAGCCTAGAGATCAACAAACGATCTTATAGGTTTTTTATGGAGATTCGTCTTTTTGTACTGATATTAAACTAAGTTGTTCGAAACTGTATCGATATAGAGAGTTATTTTTTGTAGAGAAATTCTTATTAACCGTTCCAACGTTGAAATTTGTTTGCATTCTAAAGCGTCCAACTTCCTGAATGTTTTCAGTCTGTTGAAATATCCAACAAAATTTTACGCTTTGTTAACTTTCAACAAGTTCTTAGTGAAGTATCGTTGAAAAAAAAATCATAGCCGTAAAACGTAAAGTTTTCAGAGAAGCAGGAAATTTTATCGCGAAAACATTAATTATTGTACATCGCTTATTATTGTACAGTGTGTGCTAAGAACGTGTTCGATTGCCCAAACAAATTCATTGTTTCAGTATAAATAAAATATATTCATGGTTTGAGAAGGTTTTTGAACAGAGCAACAATGTGAGGTGTGCTAAAGTTAGCGACTCTCGCAAATGCTTTAATTTTTTTTAATTAAAAAGCCATATTGCTGTATAATATTTTAAGAGGAAAAAAGTTTGTCCAAGCAAAGTGAGACTCTTGTCTTCGGCTTGGCTATATATATTCATGTCGTTTTTTTAACCATTTGCATTAATTAAAGGTCTTTTCTTCCATGCCCTTCTGCCTATGGCTGTTTTAAAACATTCCCATTATGGGGTCGGTTTCCAACTCTTCATACATCTTATCCTTTGGTGACTGATCTGGTTTCTCTTTGTATGTAAACTTGAAATGGCGCTCTAATGCGACTGTTGAGGTTGTCCTCATAACTTCCGGGTCTTTGGTTCGCCTTAGCCATTTTTGGACTCATCCATGCCTACCAACCAAACGCAACCAAAATTCGCCGTTACCCCCGCCTCGGAATCACTACCCTAGCATACATCGAGGCGGGCGGCGGTCCCTCGCACACTCTTTGCTCACACCGTCGTCTTCTCACTATCTATCACACCTACCTCTCATGCCATATCGAGTCCTTCTCTCCTCCTAATCATGCTCTCCACTACGCCACTCACCTCCATCCATTCCTCCTCCCCCCTCAACATTATCTTCACTGAGTTCTCCCCTTCCCTAGTTTCCTCTCCAACTTCTTCAGCACTTCCTTGTTCCTCTAGCATCTAAACACATGCCCCACATCATTCTCCACTTCACACCTCTCGCACTCTCCAGTCTCTCTTCCCAATCTTGTGGAGGTATCCTACTCTCTACCCATGTCCAGTGAACACTTGTATCCCTGAATTTCCGGTCCATCCAATCTCTCCTATTCCCAATCGTTCCTTTTAGCGCGCCCCCATACTCCTCCCACCTTCTCTACAGTTCCTCCTCCATCCCTTCCTGTACTTCCTCTCTGGTCGCACCCCTCCAGCGTTTCTTCTTGGCTCTAGCCATCACGTCCAATGGGTAGGACCTTTCCGGCACCGCTGCTGCCAGTCCATCCACTGTCCTGTACCCCTGCACCTCCCTCAGCAGTATTCCTCTCTGCACCCGCAGGAGTGGTATAACCCTCGCATTCATCCCCGCTCTTTTACCCCACACCTCTGCACCGTACAGCATACTCTGCTCTACCGTTCTACCAATCTTCCACTTTCCCGGCCCTTCCACGTTACACATCAATCTCCCCAACCATGCTGCCCTCACTTTCCCCTTTTCTGCCGCCTGAAGGATAATTGACTATCCAACCACACCCCTAGGTATTTCACAGACTCCTCCAAACGAATTCTCCTTCCCTTCACTATCACCCCCACTTCCCTCGTCTTGCTCCGTCCCTTGACCAGCAATCCCACCGTCTTATCTTCCGCCACTTCTAGTCCGCACCGCTTTTCTCCACAATCTTCCTACACATTCTCTCCGCCTTTCTTTCAATCTCTGCCTCTCCCTTCGCCGTACATACCATACACACATCGTCCGCATACACCGTAGTCTCACATCCCTCTTCACATACTATCCCACAAACCTCATCAAACACACACTTCCATAGCGTTGGTCCAAGAACCTAGCCCTGGGGCACTCCAGCCTCCATCTCATACCTCCTCCCTCTAGAGTCTACTATCACACGTCCCGTCAGGTTTACCAACACCTCCCTCACTCCAATCTTCAGCAACGCGCTCAACACTACTCGTTTGCTGACACTGTTGAACGCGTTCCCTTCGTCGAAAAACTCGAGTAGGACCAATTTCTTGTTCCTCCAGCTGCCCCTCCTAGCCCTTACCACCAAGCCCATTACTCTGCCCAGCGCCGAGATGCATGATTTCCCCTTCGCAAACCCGTACTAGTTTACCATAAAACCCCCATTCCTACCAACTTCCTCCTCAATCCCATCCTTTATTATCCACTACATCAATTTAACCATACCACACAGAAGGCTGATGGGCCTGTAGTCCCCCGCCCGCTTCCCCTCCCTACCCGCCTTCTTCAGTAGTATCACCCTGGCCAACTTCCATCCTTCCGGAAACTCTTCCTCCCTCAGCACCCTGTAAAATAGTGCCCTGAAGTATTCCCCATTGTCATCCAACAGCGTCTTCATCATATCAACCCTCAGGCCATCTATCCCTGGGGCTTTCCTCACTTTAATGTTTCTCCCCCCTCCTCTACTTCCCACTTCTCTACCGGCCTCATTTTCTCTACCCCTCTAGTATCCTGGATTTCTAAAATTCTGCCCTCCACTCCTACTTCTCCCCCTGTGAACAATTTCCCTATAAGCTCCTTCTCCCAATCTTCCTCTAGCACCTCGTTCCTATTTCCACCCATCCTCTTCACCGCTATCTCATACGCCTCTCCCCATGGATTGTTTTCCAATTCCCCCAGTAACTCTTCCCACTTCCCTCTCCACCCTACGCTCCGGTTCCTTCTTCTCATTGTATCCCCCTTTTCGATCTATCCTTCCTCTTCCCCTCAGCATCCGTATTCGTTCTTTCTTACACTCCCTCCACAGCTCCTCCTCATTCCACCAGTAATTGGCCCTCCGCTCACGCCCATTGCCCCTCTTTCCCTCTATTTTACCACATTGTACAATTCATCTACATCATGTCCAAGTCCCCTTTTTATCCCCTCTCTTACATTCTTCCTCATACTCTCTGCCTCGGCCTTCGTCCACTTCCATTCCCACTCTTCCAATAATTCCTTTCTCCTTTTCCTTATATCCGTCTCCACATACCTATGTAAGCTCAAGCTTTCCTCATCCTCCAGCACCCTCCAACTTCTCACTCTTTCCCCCAGCCATTCATCACATGCTGTGATCACCTTAGCCTGCCAAGTCCTCCACCGATCTATATAATATCATGGGTCTGATGATCAACATTGGTTGTAGCTCCCAGTTTTCTTCTGCACAGGTTAAAGGATATTAAGTTATTATTTGGTTCAAGATGTTTTGAAGCTCTTCTATTAGATGAAACTATAGTTTTAACAAAGCTCATTCAAGTCAGAGCAGTACTTAATAATAACGAGATATTTTCAAATGATAAAATATCCTTGTATTAGAAAAAAAAGTATCCACTAATCAATTAAACACCTGGTATGCTCCAGCTCTTAGCTTGTGGGCGATCGAGAAGTAAAACTAAAAGTTTTTATAGTTGCTATTAACTAATTAACCCACTTTTTTCGTTTTAATCGTATTTAATCGAAAATCCATTTTGAGTAAATGCATTTTATTGGATTTCAACTAAAGCTCGTTCAGTTATTTACGAATTTGAAGTTGAATACACTAAAAGCAATTAGTTCGATCCCTTCAATACGAAATTTCTGCATGAATATATACATATATCTATCGGACAGCTGCAACCGAAATAAATCAAATCAATTCACAACAAACGATGACTCATACTCGTAGGTGCAGAATTTCGTAAATACCCATTTTGTTAAATATAATAAAGATAGAAGTAAAAAGTAAAATTTTGTAACATGTCTATCGACCTGTTCTGATTTTATAGAATAAATCCTTTTAATTACCGCTCGTCGTCTCATTAGCCACCCCAATTTTCAACCCTGACCATAAGACAATTGACGTCTGCCAACGGTCACTTCCATTTATTCAAAGCCACGAGGGACAGCCCTTTCCGCTATCGACTCTCTTCGAGGAAAGAACTCCATTTTTTTTATCGCTTTTATACCTTTCCTATCTAATAAATAATGTTCTTTTTTTTAAGTAACTTTTTCTATTTTTTGATTTCTGTTTAAACTTTTATCTAAATTCTACAAGGTGTTTCTACCTTTTCCGCCTTAGTTTGTTAGTACTTTTTATCGACGTCAAAAAGGTAGTGGCGCCCTCAATTTTTACAACCTTTCTGTTATCCTTGTGCGACATAAACTTGGGGTCGAATCACCCTTGAGAGGAGTCTCTATTAGGAGACCCTTCAAGCTGGTTCGTTTACAGTTACAAATTAGCACCCTGTAACGTTACAAATTGGCGACCAGCTAACGTTACAATTTTATGACACTATTTGTAGGTGAAAGAATGATTTTATCAAAAAATTAAGTTAACCAGTCGATTTTTCGACCCAGAAAACCCCATTTTACAAATTTTTTTCTTGTATAATTTGAACAAAGTTTGAATTGTTCTAATTCCCTTAATACTTCGAAATATCTATTCAAAATTTAATCATACATGTGAAATTTTCCCCTGAATCGCTTGGTGGTCATAAGAACGTTCTAACTGTTGAATTCGAGAAGTTAGGCATTGTTTTTAGTTCCAGAATTTGGTTTTTTGGGTGTTTTCAGTTTATGGTCTCGTGAATTTTTTTCCTTCTAAAATTTTGGTTCAATATTTATAGTTTTGTGGTTTTACTCTGTATAGAACACTTTATTTACTTATGTTTTTTTATAAGTAAGTAAATCAATTACCTATCACGAGTCCTTCGCATCACAATTTTTCCACAAAGACCTAAAAACATCATCAATTATGGCACGTAGGGGGAGTGGAAACAACTGTTCCAGATCTCAGCCCTCTATCTCTCTTCCCCACGTATTCAATACACACCCTCGTAGAGATAATCAAAAGTAATTTTAGCATCGTCCTTTCAGTAAATAGCAAAATACCAGATGGTAATATCACTATTGTTATTTTTATCTTATGATGAAATTCACTAATGCTGTGATAAACTAAAAAGGGGGTGTGTTTATTTTCAGGGTGATAAATATTAGGAGAGATAAGATCTATTGGATAATTTAAAAATTATTTAATATATTTAGAAAAACAACTTTGTCGTTGATATGTTGAAATCTCTAATGAAAAACGAAGGTGAACTTCGTTTGTTTTAGAGATTAAAATGTCACAGAAGCACGCTTTTCAAATTATTCATTTATACTAATTCCGAATCGATCACGTTTATTTGTACGAATTAATCTTACACATATCTAATTTTCAGTTTTAGATTGAATCTACAACAAATTTTACTTTTCGAAAAATTTTTAATGGACGTTCAAGGTACACATATATTTCTGAAATTAAAAGGTACGAATGGTGTGGGACAAAGAATGCGAAGAAATCGTAGCTAAAAATAAAACAGCCAGGCTTAATTGGCTAGGAAGAGCCAGAGAGCAAGACCTCGAGAAATACAAAGAAATAATAAAGGAATCAAAAGTGCTCATCAAAAATAAAAAGAATAAATGGGTCGAGCAAATAATGGAAAAAAATGGAGAGTGAAAATAAAAATAATGCGAAACTGTATCAATACATTAGGAAACAGAACAGAAAATCTAACATGATAAATATAGACAAAAAAGAATGGTAGGAGTATTTCATAAAAACACTAACAAGATCAGAGGAGATAAATGAAGAAAATGAGAAAGATGAGGAAAACGAACTACAGAAACATGAAAAAGGACAAACAGCTCCGTCAGAAAAGTTTACAAGACACGCTACAAACGATTATACCAGAATCCAGAGGAATCAATGAGGAAAAAACAAAATACATGGAAGTACAAAGAAACAGAGACAACAAAGACAATCAATCAAAATTGGGGAATATGAATTTGAAGAAGTTAAAAACTTTAAATATCTCGGTGTTACGTAAAGATAGATAAGAGCGAGTACTGAAGTGGGACTATCAAAATAGAAGTGACTATTTTCACGACAGTCGGACCTCGATCGGCCCGTATAGAAACGTTGATTTCGACTCTCGTCCACAGCAAATATATTCAGCCTTGAAACATTTCTCGGTGTTGGGTATGAGAAAGGACTGGCTATTCGCCGCCCTTACGATAATTTATTATTAATTAACTGAAGGAAAGTAAAGTGAACGAAATTAACGTTACATCGGCAAAAACATTAACAATCGGATTGAGAAAAAAGATGAAATCGCACAACGTATACAGGCAGGATACCAATCATACTATAAATACAAACCCCTAATGCAGAACAAAACAATGAAGAGAACCACAAAAATGAGAATATACAAGACAGCATTAAGAACAGCAGTCACTTATGCAGCCGAAACTACAGCAATGACAAGTGGAGAGGAAGAAAAGTTAAAAATATTTAGTTATTAGGAAAATTTATGGACCAAAGAAATTAAATGAGAGACAGTACGAAAGATTGACAAACTTGGAAATAGAAAAAATACTGGAAACTGAGAACATAGTAAGAATAATAAAGGCATCCAGAATGAGATGGCTTGGGCATATCAAGGTAGTAATGGTGAGAGAATAACAGAGTGGACACCCGTTACAAAAAAGGTAGACCAAAAGCTAGATGGATGGACCAAATAGAGAGAGACCCAGAAAAAATGGAAATTAAAAACTGGAGGCAAAAGACCCGGACAGGAAGGAATGGAGGAAAATCGTCAAAATGGCAAAGAAACATGACAAACTTTGAATGCAAGCAGTGAATCAATGTGGATTGACTCTCCATTGAAACAAAGGGGTCTAAGAGCCAAATATTGGCGGTTACTGTTCCGAAAGGTATAATCTTACATTATATATAAATTTACGTGCCATTCCATTTTTGGAATCGTTGACTTCATGCCTTAATTCAACATTGTCCATTTTCATTGCACTGAGTTCACTAGAACGACACGTTCCAGCAATTCCCATTATGATTACAACCTTCATCATTAAATAAATATCATTGGAGGCTTCGAGCAGGAATTTATTTACATCTTCCCTGTCAAAGACATCGGGTTTTTTGGGTTTATATCCGTCATTTCTTCTTTATAAAAATGCTCGAAGCTTAGGATACTTGGAAATATCTATGTTTTTCTCTATGAAAAGGGTGGACTTCAGCAAGGAATATTCACACCATAAGCTTGATGGAGACTTCAATACATCAGATTTTTCGTGAAAGTACGCCAAAAGCACGGTTTCCGAAACTGCAGTAGCAGTTTTTGTTTAGCACCATTTCTTGAAGCATTGATACGTTGCTTCATACCTCTTCCTTGATTTTTCTGGCAGCATCGACAGACAAGCTATATTTGCTGATTCTTCTAAATCCATTTGGCTGTTTTACAAATCAATAAGTCCCACTTGTCTTCACCACCTATTTGTATAGTTCAGACCACTTTGTAAGATGTTATTGCAATTTAAATTGCATATTAAATTGATTCTAGTACATGTAAAAGTGTACTAAACTTTATGGAGACTGTTTTTACAAACATTCTGATGATACTCATCTAATTTTTGTTCTTCACAGTTTACTTTTCCTTATACAACACACGTAATTTAAGTTAATTAAGAACTTTCTCAGTTCGCTTTCTGTCTTTTTTTTTTAATAACAAACTTCCTTTGTAGGTACAGCTTCTTTCTAATACCGTCGTAATAAAATATCAAGATTATAAGAAAAACTTCTTCTAATTAAACGTCCTGTCTTGTCCGTGTGTAATCTCGTTTCAGCAATAAATTCATTAGTCCTTCTCTGTGCTCGAGTTATTTCATCGTTTTCGGAATTACGTGTGCAGAAATACTCACTTAAAACGCAAACGGAAAGGGAAATGAACTTTCCCTTGACATTTCTATGTTGGTGTCTCTCTCGCGCTCGTTCCGATTCGGTTTCGACGATCATACCATTCCTCTCTGTTGCATATAGAGGCCAAGAGCAAACGTTGTCAAGTTCAAAGTAATTATGTTGCTTGAAAAATTACCTGCGAATTATCACTTATAGGTTGCGGATAATTTTTGCTCCTTCGGTTTGTTTGGTTTTAGAACGAAAATATGCAGACGGAATATCGAGGATCTTTTTTCATCGGAAATACTCTCTCACGTTACAGTGGTGTACTTTTTTTAGGGGTGGATTTAAATTTATTTATAAAAACTGTAAGAAAACTTACGCCTTCAAACTCAAAAAGAAGAAAATGGAAAAACAGAAAAAATGTACATATATGCATCACCTTGAACTTTCTTCGGTACCATGGAATCCACCAACTCATCAAAAAGAAATTCAGCGAAATTTTTGACCAAAATCTTCCCAATTAGTCGAATTATGAGTATCTTTTAGTTTTAGAAAGTGGATTTTCGACAATTTCATGATTCCATTTCAAGGCGAAAGAATTATTTTATCAAAATACAAAATGTGCCAGTCCATTTCTCGTCTCAAAAAACCCCTTGTTACGAATTCTTAGCATTTTTTTTTTGTTGAAAATTTAGAACCAATGGGTAGGTATGGAAATATTTCGCGATATAATTTGCTTTTTCTTCACTCCCTTAGTTCGGAAATATCGACTCAAAATTCAGTCATATGTGTAAAATTTTCCCCTGAATCGATTGGTGAAGACTAGAACGTTTTATCTCCCCAATTAGCCGAGTTATGAGTATTTTTTTTTGATTTTCGAAAATTTCATGATTCCATTTGAAGGCGAAAGAATTATTTTATCAAAATACAAATCGTGCCAGTCGATTTCTCGTCACAAAAAAGCCCTTGTTAGGAATTTTTATCATTTTTTTATTTTTTTTCTCGAAAATTTGGAACCAAGGGGTAGGTAGGTATGGAAATATCTCGCGATATAATTTCCTTTTTCCTAACTCCCTTAATGCTTGAAAATATCGACTCATAATTAAGTCATATACGTAAAATTTTCCCCTGAATCGATTGGTGAAGACTAGAACGTTCTATCTCTCCAATTAGCCGAGTTATGAGTATTTTTTTGTTTTGATTTTGATTTTCGAAAATTTTATGACTCTATTTGAAGGCGAAAGAATAATTGTATCAAAATACAAAATGTGCCAGTTCATTTCTCGTCCCAAAAAACCCCTTGTTACGAATTTTCAGCATTTTTTATTATTTTTTTGTCGAAAATTTAGAACCAAGGGGTAGGTATGGAAATATTTCGCGATATAATTTGCTTTTTCCTAACTCCCTTAATGCTTGTAAATATCGACTCAAAATTCATTCGTATGTGTAAAATTTTCCCCTGAATCGATTGGTGAAGTCTTGAACGTTTTATCTCCCCAATTAGCCGAGTTATGAGTATTTTTTGTTTTGATTTTGATTTTCGAAAATTTCATGATTCCATGAAGGCGAAAGAATTATTTTACCAAAATACAAATCGTGCCAGTCGATTTCTCGTCCCAAAAAAACCCTTGTTAGGAATTTTTATCATTTTTTATCTTTTTTTGTCGAAAATTTAGAACCCAGAGGTAGGTATGGAAATATTTAGCGATATAATTTTCATTTTCCTAACTCCCTTAATGCTCGGAAATATCGACACCTAATTGAGTCATATATGTAAAATCTTCCTCTGAATCGATTCGTGAAGACTAGAACGTTCTATCTCTCCAATTAGCCGAGTTATGAGTATTTTTTTGTTTTGATTTTGATTTTCGAAAATTTTATGACTCTATTTGAAGGCGAAAGAATAATTGTATCAAAAAACAAAATGTGCCAGTCCATTTCTCGTCCCAAAAAACCCCTTGTTACGAATTTTTAGCATTTTTTATTTTTTTTTTGTTGAAAATTTAGAACCAATGGGTAGGTATAGAAATATTTCGCGATATAATTTGCTTTTTCTTAACTCCCTTAATGTTCGGAAATATCGACTCATAATTGAGTCATATATGTAAAATTTTCCCCTGAATCGATTGGTGATGACTAGAACGTTTTATCTCCCCAATTAGCCGAGTTATGAGTATTTTTTTTTGATTTTCGAAAATTTCATGATTCCATTTGAAGGCGAAATAATGATTTTATCAAAAAACAAAATGTTCCAGTCGATTTCTTGTCCCAAAAAACCCCTTGTTACGAATTTTTAGCATTTTTTATTTTTTTTTTGTCGAAAATTTATAACCAAGAGGTAGGTGTGGAAATATTTCGCGATATAATTTGCTTTCTCCTAACTCCCTCAATGTTCGGAAATATCGACTCAAAATTCAGTCATATGTGTAAAATTTTCCCCTGAATCGATTGGTGAAGACTAGAACGTTCTATCTCTCCAATTAGCCGAGTTATGAGTATTTTTTGTTTTGATTTTGATTTTCGAAAATTTCATAATTCCATTTGAGGGCGAAAGAATTATTTTATCAAAATACAAATCGTGCCAGTCGATTTCTCGTCCCAAAAAACCCTTGTTAGGAATTTTTATCATTTTTTATTTTTTTTTTCTCGAAAATTTAGAACCAAGAGGAAATATGGAAATATTTAGCGATATAATTTTCTTTTTCCTAACTCCCTAAATGCTTGGAAATATCGACTCATAATTGAGTCATACATGTAAAATTTTCCCCTGAATCGATTGGTGAAGACCAGAACGTTCTATCTCTCCAATTAGCCGAGTTATGAGAATTTTTTTTTTATATTGATTTTGATTTTCGAAAATTGCATGACTCTATTTGAAGGCGAAATAATTATTTTATTAAAAAACAAATTGTGCCAGTCGATTTCTCGTCCCAAAGAACCCCTTATTACGAATTTTAAGCATTTTCATTCGTTTACTAATTAATAATCTCTTCGCTCGTTTTTCATTAATTTTTCTGTATGTGACAGCTTCAAAAATGAATCTTTGTGACTACAAACAAAGTATTCGTCTCCAAAGAACTGAGTATTATACGAAAATGCTTTTTGCTATCAACAAAAGCGCATATATATCTATGATGTGTAACTTTTCCCATTCCGAGCGCTCCATTTTATTACGAAATGAAAATCTTGTAGAACATATCGATTGCCGCAATATGTTTTAGTATGGAATCTGATTTATGTCACGTACCTTTATATATATACGCGACATCTGCATTATGTTCGATTTTTGCCAATTTGGCAACACCTACTTTATAAATTCTACAATATAATAAATGACAGTTAATTTTTAAATAGACTTATTACGCACGTATTATAAAACTATTTTGACATATATAACTAAAAGTTAACTTGTAGAATGACGTCACATGTTATAGGTAACTTCAAAATGGCGGAGTTAACTTTGTCGGGAGGAAGAGATATCGATTAAAGTTAACTTTGTGGAAAAATCTGGTTTTCTAGCTTTGACAGTTGTTCTGTTCTATCGGTGCTGTCAACGATTTGGCATTTTGTAACATGTTTATCGACCTGTTTCGATTTTACAGAATAAATCCTTTTAATTAGCGCTCGTCGTCACTAGCCACATCCAATTATAGTTCTGTGATCCCAAACTCTTCTACCCTGACCGTAAGACAATTGACGTCTGCCAACGGACGCTTCCATTTTTTGCACAACGCCACGTGAAACACCCCTTTCTGTTATCGACCGCCTAAGGGGAAAGATCATCTTTCGCTATCTTTCATATCTTAAGTACCTATCTTATGAATTTTGCTGTGGTAAGTTCAAAATCATAATTTATAATTAATAAGCTTCTTCTAAAGTACTGTCTGATATAATTTTCGTATGCATTCTTTATTTTTTTACAGAGATAGACGAAATTAAATTCAACACGTGGTCATAAACTGTTCTTTTATACTAATATGGTAGTTTTAAACCAAATATTCTTTTATAATTCACTGTTTTACTTTTATACAAACATTTTCAAGCTTTTTCAGTTGCGAAATAACTCTTTTAATTATAAAATAACATTTTATAAATTACTGTTAACCTATAAAATATTCTTTCGTAACGCCAGTGCCGGTTTCATATATTTCCTAAGCACGATATTTTTTCATATAACTAAATAAATAACTTTTTGCTATGATTAGTTTCTTTCGGATCATTAGTATATTTCTTTAATTCAGCCGATAATTGCTATTTTTACTGTTTTAACATGGAACATATAATGTTGGAAAGCTTTCAGTAAATTAAATAAATTTTTTGACTTTAAAATAACTGCCTTCCTTTTCTTTAACCTGAAAAGCTGACCAACATAATGTGCCATTACATTCAAGTTCCTACATATCCCTGATCCACTTGTACTTCTAGGTAAGCACAGCCCCCAGGCGAGAATATAAGCCAAGAATATAACCCTAGGCGAGAATATAAGCCAAGAATATAACGCCGAGGATATAAACGCAAGAATATAACCCTAGGCTAGAATATAACCCCAAGAATATAGCCTAGAATACAACCCGAGGATAGAACCCCAAAATACCGCCTTAGAACAGAACTCATCAGTTCAGATCAAGACCTGACTTCTTCTCCAGGAAACCACTTCATCTAAGAGCTAAGTACCTATAAAAGTACAAATTCCTGTTCATTTCCTGTGGCAGAATAAATTGTAAATTTGTTTTTAATTCTTTTTTATTAGAAATCCTCAACTATAAAAGTTGAGGGAGATACCGCTCGGGGTCACTTTTCGTTATTAACTTAAATTTAAATTTTACAAGGCGTTTCTACCTTTTCCGCCTTAGTTTTCTTAGTATTTTTATCGTCAAAAAGGTAGTGGCGCCCTCAATTTTTACAACCCTTCTGTTGTCCCTGTGTGACATGAACTTGGGGTCGAATCACCCTTGAGAGGAGTCTCTAGCCGGAGCCCTTCGAGCTGGTGCCCTGTGAGGTACAGGCATTCACAGTTACAAATTGGCGCCTTTACCGTTACAAATTATAACCTCATATAATTTTATATTGTGAATATTTTGATTGTTACTTTGTTTACAGTCAGTTTTACAGTCAGATTATTCGGGACGAATAACTAGAAAAGAGGGAGCAATGTTACGTTGGAGCTTTACTGATGATATGTAGAGGTCCATGAAGAAAGAGAAGAAGACATACATCTAGAAACATCTAGAACTGTCATCGAAAAGTCTAGAACTGTCTGGAACAGGTGAAAAGTATAAAAAGCGGGACAATTGACATTAGTTAGTTAGTTTTGAAGTATTAGAAATTTGAGTTCTGTGTTCTGATAGTGAGACGTTATACTTAGAGAATTTAGAGGAACAAGATACTTATGCCCAATTGCACCAACCTTTTTAAGGAATCCCTAACACTAAGGAACCCGTAAAATACTAATTTATTTTGTACCAACATTAAGAGATGTTTATATTCACCTTAAAGGTTACCTTTACTAGGTCTCTAAGTACCCTTTAAGTTCTAGGTTATGTTTTGTCCGTTCTTAACAACATACACAAAGAAGTTTTTGGCATTTTTTTGTCAGTTTTGGTTTTAAAGTGGTTTATTTTTGGAAAATATAGTAAAAATGGACTAGAGTATATCGGCGATGATCCAGACTCACGTAAAGACGATTTAGAACTTATATTAATTGATGAAAATATATAATCGGGCAAATTACTTTGATGAATTTATCCTATGGGATTCTTTAAAAGGTTCAGACTAACTAAGGAGGAAACCGTCTGCTCGTACTTCTAATTTTATTTTCACTTTCACTCATAGTAAAGAAGTAAAATATTACGTATACTAGAATAATAGTACGTATATGTATATTAATTTTATTATATTTTGCAAAATAAAAACCGGAAAAAGTGACTTTAATTCGATTTTTGTTGACTTTGGATCAACGCTCCCAAAATAAAATTTAAAATATTGCAGATTCACTAAATTTTTACAATGTTGCCAAATTAAATAAATACTTAGCTAAGGAAGAGCCATAAAATGATGGTGCAAACAAATAAAAATCTGAACTCCTTCACTATTCTTTCCATAAATAGATATTGGTGCAACCGGCCATTAGCTCTTTTTTTTAAATGACTCTCTACCACTAAATCTTTGTTTTTGTAGCTTTCAACGTTTTAATAAAAAAAAAGTACTCAATATTGCTTAGCTTGTAGACTAAAAGTCTATACGATATTTTCTTTTTATCGTATATAAGAGGAAAAGTCTGGAAAAATCGCAGGAAACACACGGGAGGTTCATCGGTATATAAAAGCGTTCGAATGGTTGTATCTTATTTTTATCTTACAGGTATATCTTCCTGCAGACCATTAACGTATAAATAGAAAAATATACTCTGGGGAAAATGTCAGGGGAATTATTGTGGTTTACGTTATGTTATATTTTAGAAAATACCAGGCAAATACTACAAGGAATATAAATAGTTGATTTGCAAAAAATATTGTTTGCCCTATTATTGTTAATAATTTTTAGATTATATTTACGTCATATTTCCTAATCAAAATCCCTGAAAAAATGCGTAAAAAAAATTAACAGTTGATTTGATCTTTCACGCAACACCTTCTGAAAGAAAATGTAAAATAATACATAATATAATATTCCTTATTCCTCTGTTCCGATTTTGATAACAATTGATAGATATATAGTGAAATTATTTCCAAATTTAACGCCCTCTATCTTTTACCTCAGCAATATTTTATGAAAGCATTTGCCTCCTATATCCTTTATCAATATTGAACTGGGCACACTTTCCTATGGCGTGAATTTCCGCTTGAAATATACTTGGAGTTTTTCACAAGCTTTCGGAATGTTCGGTCCCTGGCACGTACATTCCTCTCCCAGTTCCTTCCATCCTTTTTGAGCCTGTATACATACAAGGTCCGGCAGTGGAACGGGAAGATTAAGAAATTGTGTGACAGTCACCAGACGGCTCGAGAGGAGTAGAGGACTTGACCTTGAACGTCCAGACAGCCGGTATTTTCAGTCGCCATGTTGCGTTGGACAAAAATGCTGATAGTGCTGTTGGTGCTCAACGTGCTTTCTGTCGGGAGTTCAATTTGTTACCTCGTTCCTTCAGCGAACGCCATCAACCTATGGGTAAGAAATTTTGAAGAAAGAGCTAGAGTAACCAAGAAGCGAGGTGGTAGTGTAAGGACGGCTCGTACTCCCGAAAATGTTAATCGGGTGTCTTCTGGTCTCTTAATTAGTAAGAATGTCGATATTCCTTGGCCTGTCTGTTCACCAGACTTGGAGGCTCCTGACTTTTTTCTTTGGGGTTATCTGAAGCTAAAAGTTTTTGAATCAAACCCACCCAGAACTAGGGACGAACTGAAGGAGCCAATCCAACAGAAGATCAACAACATTCCATTAGATATGCTACGTAGAGTCATGGGATGCTTCACCAAAAGACTTCAAGAATCTGTTCGAAACGAAGGAGAAATAGTTTTCAAAAAATTAACATTTTAATATATCCTCATTAATTTCCACTAATTTAGATTACATTTGTGTAAAAAAGTTTAATAAATATTGATAATTCCCGTTTCACTGCCGGACCCTGCATAACAAGATTCTTTTCTGCTCCATTTCTTCAAATCCTCCACGTTTGACTATTTTTTTCTACAGTTTTCCGATAATTAAGAGCAACTTTATTGGTTGAGTTTGAGTTGAATATTTCAAATTTCCTGTCTCATTTTATTCAAATAAGATATCGTGAGAGCAGCAAATTTTCGTAACTAATTTAATTTGCCATTCTCCAAAGGTGTGTCAATTATATTTATAGTGTAAGTTTAGTCACATCGCATCGTAAGACGGTAGTTAACTGCACTTCCATATGCAATATTATACATTAATTGGTATGCTGGTAATATGAATTGGTCTGTTAAAAAGCGAGCATAGCTATTATTGGAATTGTTTTTGTAGAAAGACCGAGTTTATAAGCTGTACCAGTTCTCAGGATTTTGATGAGGAAGACGATCATTTATATTCTAAAAATGTAAGAAAATGAAGAAAAATCTTTACATTTTCCAGCCTTTCTTTAAACCGTGACATCCTTTCTATAAGGCTCTTCATTATTTATATAATTCCCACACAATTACTATAAAATTAAACACTTTGTAGGTCCTCGGAGATCTGCAATGGATCCTGCCTAATAACTCAATATTAGTATTCATATTTTAAGCATTCTGACGATATTTGATCATAGAGATACTACAGATAGAGACAACATGCCATAGGTCGCTGTGTAAGTTGGAATGTCTGTCTGAACTCTGGTGAGAGAGAAAGAAACAGACGATCAGAGGTTTTTCTATCTTTGTCTACGTCTATAGCATGCGAAGACCGTTTGAACTTCTGACTTTCTATCTCTCTTTTACATGCTGACAGGTTCCGAGCTGGCTTGTTGCCTCTATCTGTAGTATCTCTATGTATTAGTTACCTAACACGAGCTACACTACCACTGACCCTATACACTTCACACTATCTGACGCGCGCTTCAATAACTTGGCTAACACACTTTCCACCACCATATGCTGTGGCGAAAAGTTAAAAACCACTTCGTTAGCCACCGTCCTGGTTGTGCAGATGGAGACAATGTCTTTACTTGTCTTTGTTACTCTAGTGATGAGCAGCCATTCCGTCTACACCTCTTCTATTCAATTTCCAGAGTATTATCAAAAACTCCTTCCATGTTCAAGAACTCACACTCTTCAGCTTCTCCATCAACCCAGTACAGTCTCCTTAGATCAGCTGATCATGCTGATCTGATATATTTTTCTGTCCACTACAGTTTGGACCTGCACATCCTCCTCGGGATCCTTGGATTACACCAGATGCTTGACTTCTCCTTTTCATTAAAATTCAACCCCAGAGTCTTCTTTTCTCAGTAAGGTTATTAGGATGGTTTTGGTGGGGTTGATGTTTAGTCCCACCTGCCCACACCAGCTTTTGGTATAATTCAGTCACAAACTTTCCTCTGGCTGTTATGAAAATATATTCCTTAGTAGGTTATTCCGAGGTCTATCAAACCACACAGGAGTTCGTCTACCGTTAGATTCCACATTAATAGGGATGCTACTTCTTCTTTTAGACATTTTCTGGTTGTGCAGATGGAGACAATGTCTTTACTTGTCTTCGTCACTCTAGTGATGAGCAGCTCCAAGATTCCGTCTACAGCTCTTCTATTCAAATTGTAGAGTATTATCAAAAGCTCCTTCCATGTTCAAGAACTCACACTATCAGCCCAGTACAGTCCAGTACAGTCTCCGTAGATCAGCTGATCATGCTGGTCTGATATATTTTTCTGTCCACTACAGTTTGGACCTGCACATCCTCCTCAGGATCCTTGGATTACACCAGATGCTTGACTTCTCCTCTTCATTAAAATTCAACCCCAGAGTCTTCTTTTCTCAGTAAGGTTATTAGGATGGTTTTGGTGGGGTTGATGTTTAGTCCCAACTGCCCACACCAGCTTTTGGTATAATTCAGCCACAAATTTTCCTCTGGCTGTTATAAAAATATATTCCTTAGCAGGATATTCCGAGGTCTATCAAACCACACAGGAGCTAGTCCTCCGTTAGAGTTCACATTAATGGGGATGCTACTTCTCCTTGTAATCATTTTCTGGTTGTGCAGATGGAGGCAATGTCTTTACTTGTCTCTGCTACTCTATTGATAAGCAGCTACAGCATTCTGTCTACACATTTTCTATTCAATTTGTGGAGTATTATCAAAAGCTCCTTCCATGTCCAAGAACTCACACTCTTCAGCTTCTCCATCAACTCAGTACAGTCTCCGTAGATCAGCTAATCATGCTGATCTGATGTATTTTGCTGTATTGTAACTCTTACTCAATTTATTACGAATCTACAAGTCATGTACAGCTTTTTATCAGAAATGATGCTGGTCCTCCCTGTACAGTTAACGTAAGAGAGTTTTTTGAAACTTGCTTCTTATTGCACGACATAGGACTTTTGGGAAGGCTAATGAACTCGTGAAACGTGTGATGTTACGAAAAAGCGTTCGTCACGCGATAACTCATTCAAGCGACTGTGCGCAATATCTCTTGCCGCACTGAGCTCGCACACCTATAGGTGTGAAAAATTGTCAAAAATGGTTATAATTGCCAGATATGTTAAAATTTTTGAAAAATTGTCAAAAAATTTTAAATATGGCCAAAAAATTGGAAAAATGATCAAAAATTGTCCAAAATGGTCAATAATTGTCAAAAATTCTGAAAAATGTTTAAAATTTTTGAAAAATGGTCAAAAATTGTCAAAATTTTGAAAAAATCGTTAATAATTGCCAAATATGTTAAAATTTTTGAAAAATTGTCAAAAATTTTCAAATTTGGTCAAAAATTGTCAAAAACTTGGAAAAATGACCAAAAACTGTCAAAATTTTGAAAAAATGGTTCATAATTGCCAAATATTTTCAAAAATTGTCAAAAATGGTCAACAATTGTCAAAAATGGTCAATAATTGTCAAAAATTTTGAAAAATGGTTAAAATTTTTGAAAAATTGTCAAAAATTGTCAAGATTTTTACAAAATGGTTAATAATTGCCAAATATGTTAAAATTTTCGAAAAATTGTCCAAAAAGGGTCAATAATTGTCAGAGACGGTCAACAATTGCCAAAACCAATCAAAATTCGTCAAAAATTATCAAAAATGGTCAAAAATGATCAATAAATTGTTAAAATTTTGAAAAATGGTCAAAAATTGTCCAAATTTTGAAAAATGGTTAAAAATTGCCAAATATGTTAAAATTTTTGAAAAATTGTCAAAAATTGCCAAATATGTCAAAAATTTTGAAAAATTGTCAAAAATGGTCAATAATTGTCAAAGACGGTCAACAATTGTCAAAACCAATCAAAATTCGTCAAAAATTGTCAAAAATGATCAATAATTGTTAAAATTTTGAAAACTGGTCAAACATTTTGAGAAAATGGTCAATAATTCCCAAATATGTGAAAATTTTCGAAAAATTGTCAATAATTGTCAATAATTGTCAAAAATGGTCGATAATTATTAAAATTTTGAAAAATTGTCAAAAATTGTCAAGATTTTGAAAAAATGGTCAATAATTGCCAAATATGTTAAAATTTTCGAAAAATTGTCAAAAATTGTCATAAATGGTCAATAATTGTCAAAGACGGTCAATAATTGTCAAAAGTGGTCAATAATTGTTAAATTTTTTGAAAAATTGTCAAGAATTTGGAAAAATCGTCAAAAAGTGTCAAAAACTGTCAAAATTTTGAAAAAATGGTTAATAATTGCCAAATATTTTCAAAAATTGTCAAAAATTTGGAAAAATGTTCAATAATTGTCAAAATTTTGAAAAAATGGTCAATAATTATTAAAAATAGTAAAAATTTTTGAAAAATGGTCATAATTTTTGAAAAATTGTCAAAAATGGTCAATAATTGTCAGAACCTGTCAAAAATGCTCAAAAATTGTCAAAAATGGTCAATAATTGTTAAAATTTGGAAAAATGGTCTAAAATGGTCTAAATTTTCGAAAAATTGTCAAAAATGATCAATAATTGCCAAAAATGATCAATAATTGTCAAAAATGATCAATAACTGTCGAAAATGATCAATAATTGCCAAATATGTTAAAAATTTTGAAAAATTGTCAAAAATGGTCAATAATTGTCAAAGACGGTCAATAATTGTAAAATTTGTCAAAAATTTTGAAAAATTGTGAAAAATTCACGAAAAATGGTCATTCTATTCTGCATAAGAAGAGCTTCTGTCGGCGGTCCGACGACCGCTCACCTTTTTTTTTTCTTAATAAATGATCTTAAAATTTTTACTACTACCCTCTTAACTTCCTGCAGCATCATTTTAAAAGTACCATATTCGTCTTAATATCCAGACTGCCCTAAAAGCAACAGCCCTCCCTCTTGACACTTCAAAGTATCTTCCGCTCATTAAATATGTATGCCTAAAAAGGGCAGATATTACTCCAAAAACTTACGCAGGAAATATTAAATAGACGCGTCATAAAATATTTATCACAATTTTTTTTAGAGAGGGTAAACTAGGTATCTACATTTTATATGGCCGTTTAAGTGTTTTTATTTGACAGATGGTAGTTGGTTTTAAGAGTCAAACGTTACAAAATAATGTTGTAGTTGACGATTTTTGACATCTGGAACTTGGTACTTGGTACTTTTTGTGAGTTCGGTTGGGAAATTTTAGCCTTGATTCCTTGAATATCTACTGTGATTTTATTCTTTTGAAATCAATTTAATAATTAGAAGAGTTTCCTTGTAGAGCCATCTATTGACATAGAAAATAATCATCGGTTAATGTCATATTTATTTTGTGCTGCTTTGTCTTAAATTTGCTCAACTAAATCGAGTTATAAAACATCAACGAACTACGACCTCATAACTGTAGTCATGAAAAAAATGATTGATGGTGTGCTTCGATCTATTACAGGATATTAAGTCCTTTCATATCCTGATCCTCGACGTGTTTTTTGTTGAATTGGTATCAGTCTCCAACCTGTGTCCTACTGTCCTGAATTTGTAAATCGTGGTGATTCGTTGAGGATTTTTTTTATACAGAGCAGACCAAATTTATGTCTTTATTTAAAATTTTATGAAAATCGTGCTACGTGTGGGTGGGGGTGTCAAAATGTGGTGGCCTTTCAATGAGAAAGTTTTCCCTAATATGCCCATCAATAAGCATCTTCATTATCTTCAATATGAAAGAAGACAGATTTATTGGCCTGAATGACTTTGCCTGGGAATAATCCTAACCTGGTTTGGGAATAAAGACGTTTCGGTCTCATTTCCAAGAAGTTGCAATGTATCCAGTAGCCAGTGATGATCTGAAGAGTTTACAAAGTACTGGAGATAGATATATTTGCTGGGATAATACCATCTGGTCCAGGAGCTTTGTATGGAGTTATTACTCATTTGGTAGCACTCCAATCCTCGCACGAGCTAGGGGAGTTTTAGGTCTGACGGATAGCTCCGTTCCTATCTCTACGGAATCTGGTAGATGTGCCTGCAGTAGAATCTCATACCAGTTTTCTTGTATGTTCCATTGGGTTTTAAAATATTGCCTATGGGATTTATAGGATCTTTGGCAAGCCGTTTCTTCTGAGATTGTTTCCACCTCACCACAGAATTTCCTCCAAGGCTCCCTTTTTGCCTTCCTGATGTTTGTTGTTATGCATTCAGAGTGGTGTAATATTCTTCCCACTCTCCTGTCCTTTTCGCACTGTTTGCTCCTTGTTCCACCAGGTTAATTTATTCCTAGAGGAACGGGTTTCCTCAAAGTATTTGTTGTGGTAAGAGAGTTCGATAGTCTCTCGTTTTCGGAGGCAAGCTCTATATCATCGTGTTCAAGGTCAATCCTGTATTTCTCCCAGTTCATGCTTCTCGGATTACGGTAGTTCACTGCAGGTTTCTCCATTTTGGAGATTATAGATGATCCGAAGGTGACGGTCCCTCAGACACATGCCAGTGAGGTTATGTCAATTATCTCCTTGCGAGTTTTTGTCATAAAAGTTGATTTTGTCCCCGAATTCACTATTACTAAATCATTAGAATTAATAAAATCTAATAGGTACTCACCTCTGAAGTCAATATCAAACTATCGCAAGTATTCATGTTTTCCAAAGAAGTGTCAATGTATAGTTAAAGAACATGATCATGAAATAATCATTCGGCGGTTCGAACGCCTTTAAGCAGCAAATGATTGATACTTATTTATTGAATAATATAAATATCAAGGACGTAAATGAAATCTAAGCAGAGTGGAAATTAAGGATTTTCCACTAGCTATATTTCCACTGTCCGGATCCTGTGCTTAATCGCATCAAATCGAGACTAAGAAATATTTTTTTTGTGGTAGTGTTAGGTATTAATTCTGAAAAAAATCTTTTTTTATTGTTTTTAAATGTTAGCCGAGCCACTCTGTATATTTTATGTACGTGTTTGGTAATAAACTGTTTTAACACAAATTGCATTCTGATAGATTAGCAAACGTGATGTACAAAATAAGTGATCTATACCTAGTACATGAGTTATTTTTAACACTATATAGTTTCCCACATACTGAGTGTCAGCAAATTATGGGTATTCTATTCTACTAGTCTAAATATTATTTTGCGATAAAAATGAGGCTCCTCCATTATACGAGGGTTAGTGAAAATAATTTACAATTAATATATACTGATTTTTCTATTTTTTTACATGTACAAGGACAAAAAATTGTAATAGGAAAGTAGTCAAGTGAAAAAGACCTTTTGGTCCATTCTAAAATCCTTAAAAAGCGTAATTCGGTTGTTTTCGGTATTTTCAAGGACATATAATATTGTTACTCCTTTTACTTTTTCAACTTTCTTTATTTCTTTCAGCCTTATTCATAGTCTCAGCGACTCATAGAGGGACTATAAGTGACCCAGTATTTTTGGTTTTCAGAGCATTCAGCTCCAGAGGGCCTCTGACGTCGCTTCTTGATTAGGAATAGGTGCTATTTCGGGCCAGTGTTCTTTTAGTACCAATTGGTGAAGTATACGTACTCCATTGATACTGGCTATCTCTTGCCAAGTAGGTTTGACTAACCCATCATGGTCCGAAACTATAAGCGCAAGACCTTACCACCATCCTATACAGAAGAAGATTTGAAAAATGCAATTGATTGACTTTAGGATTGTATAGGGCTGCAAAAGTTTATAAAGTTCCTAAAGCTACTCTATTTCAATGCGTGAAGGGACAGAGAGGTTCAAAAAGTCGTACATTGGGCAACTAGTGGCCCTGGAAGAGAAAATATAACTGTTCTGATGGGTGCAAATGCTGCTGGAGAAAAATTACCGCCACAGATAGTTTTTAAGGGTAAAAACCTCTGGGATTCTTGGATACCCGCACAAGAAGATGAATTGCCGGGAATGACCTATGCAGCAACTGCGAACGGATGGATGGAGGCAGCCACGTTCCAGCAGTATTTCACCAACATTTTTCTGAAACATATTGACTCAGAACGTCCTGTACTACTTATTTACGATGGCCACAGTTCCCATGTTGGCCTTTCACTTGTGGAGGCTGACAGCAGACAACAGCTGACAGCTCCTAGAGTTCAGACAGGAAGGAAAAAATATGTTCAGGAGCTGAGGCTATGACATCTTCAGAAGCAGTTGCAAAATTAAAAGAAATGAATGACAAATAGCAGACAAAACAATTGAAAATTAAAAAACCGAAGAGCAAAGAAGTTGAGAGGGAACGAGAAAATACACAACCTATTGATAAACCAGAAGGAGAAGAACTAAATGGTGAAGCAGAGGACGCAGAACTAAGCGACGATATTTTAATCGATTACAATATAGAAGACGAAGCAAGAGAAGTTGAGGAAGAAAATGATTTTATGACTGCGATTACGAAAGATACGAAGCAAGTTGAAATCGGGGATTGGCTAATAGTGAAGTTTTGTCCAAGATAAGTCTCCAAATTTTATGTAGCCCAAGTAACGGAAGCAAATCCTTGTATCGAAGTCAAATTTGGAATTATTTTCATTGGCTGGATGTTGAAGACAGGTCGATTATTACTTTAGATGAAGTGCACCTCCATCTACCCACACCGACGTTCGACAAACGGGGAAAGTTTCAATTTGACATATCTTTTACTACATATAACATTTGTTAGACAAAATCTTTGTGAAATGTAATTTTATTCAATAAATTAGGATGAATTTAAATTTGTTTCCACATTTCCCATACTTATTTCAGCCTACCCGAAAGTATTTCTTGCACACATTTACACTTGCCCCAAGCAACGGGGCAAGTGGAACCTAATGACATTTTTTATTTGAGCCCACGTATATTTTTATCGAATTTCAGAATTTAGGCAAAATGTATGCACACACAGCAAACACCTTTAAAAAATATCCCCTAAGATTTGGATGTACCCGCCGATCATTTTCCGAAGATATTGAGCGGACATTCCAGATTTAAAAAAATATAGGTTCCACTTCCCCCGGTGTACCTTACTATTACAAAGTTGTATTGCTGTAGTATTGCTAGGTATAACAATTTTGTTAATTTTTTTTCGTATTTTCGTGAATTTTGGAATTTTCTCGTTTACTGTTTATTTCTCGTTTTTTTATCTTATTTTGTTAATTTCTTTATTTTTCATCTAAGTGGTAAATTTTTCGGGGTTTTCTTAATTTTCTCGTTTTTTTCTTTTTTTTCTTCTATTTATTTAATTTTTCTTCAATTTTGGTAATTTTTTCCCACAATTTTGGTAATTTTTTTAGTTTTTTTAAACTCCAGTATTGTTAATTTCTTTGTTTTCCTTCTAATTGTTCAATTTTTTGGTTTTTTTCTCAATTTTCTCGTTTTTTTCTTGATTTTCTCGTTTTTTTCTTCAATTTTTGTATTTTTTTTGAATTTTTTCTCCAATTTTGTCAATTTTCTAAATCTTATTTTGTTAATTTCTTTATTTTTCTTCTAATTGTTAAATTATTCTGGTTTTTCTTAATTTTCTGTTTTTTTTCTGTAATTTTTGTTTTCTTTTCTTCTATTTATTTAATTTTCCTCTATTTGTGGATTTTTTCACCTTTTTTCTAATTTTGTTGTTACTTTTTTCATTAGTTTCAACAATTTTATTAATTTTTTTCGTATTTGCGTGAATTTTGGAATTTTCTCGTGTATTTCTCCAATTTTGTTTATTTTCTCGTTTTTTTAAATCTTACTTTGTTACTTTATTTAATTTTCATCTAATTGTTAAATTTTTCGGGGTTTTCTTAATTTTCTCGTTTTTTTCTTTCATTTTTGTTTTTTTTCAATTTATTTAATTTTTCTTCAATTTTGGTAATTTTTCCCGCAATTTTCGTAGTTTTTTTAAACTAATTTCTTTGTTTTCCTTCTAATTGTTCAATTTTTCGTTTTTTTCTTAATTTTTGTTTTTTTTTCACAATTTTTTCTCCAATTTTGTTAATTTTCTCGTTTTTTTCTTCAATTTTTGTTTTTTTCTTCTTTCTTAATTTTTTCTTCAATTTTGTTGATTTTTTTAATTTTGGTAATTTTTTTCGTTTCTTGATCCAATTTTGTTGTTGAATTGGTTTTTTTAATCCAATTTTATTAATTTCTTTGTTTTTTTATCTTCTTATTGTTGAATTTTCTGTTTTTTTCTTTTGTTATCCTAATTTTCTCGTTTTTCTATCCAAATTTGTAAATTTTCTCGCTTTTCTATCCTAATCTGTGAATTTGCTAGTTTTTTTCTCCAATTTTGTTTATTTTCTCGTTTTTTTTAATCTTATTTTGTTAGATTCTTTATTTTTCATCTAATTGTTAAATTTTTCGGGGTTTTCCTTATTTTCTCGTTTTTTTCTTTAATTTTTGTTTTTTTCCATTTATTCAATTTTTCTTCAATTTTGGTAATTTTTCCCACAATTTTTGTAGTTTTTAACTAATTTCTTTGTTTTCCTTCTAATTGTTCAATTTTTCGTTTTTTTCTTAATTTTCTCGTTTTTTTTTCTTGATTTTCTCGTTTTTTTCTTCAATTTTTGTTTTTTTTCACAATTTTTTCTCCAATTTTGTTAATTTTCTCGTTTTTTTCTTCAATTTTTGTTTTTTTTTCATTCTTAACTTTTTCTTCAATTTTGTTGATTTTTTTTAATTTTGGTAATTTTTTCCCCAATTTTGGTAATTTTTTCGTTTCTTGATCCAATTTTGTTAATGAATTCGTTTTTTTAATCCAATATTATTAATTTCTTTGTTTTTTTATCTTCTTATTGTTGAATTTTTTGTTTTTTTCTTTTGTTATCCTAATTTTCCCGTTTTTCTATCCAAATTTGTAAATTTTCTCGGTTTTCTATCCTAATTTGTGAATTTGCTCGTTTTTTTCTCCAATTTTGTTAATTTTCTTTTTTTTTTCTTTAATTTTTTTTATTTTCCCGTTTTTTTTCTATTTCTTTAATCCTCTCGTTTTTCTCTCCAATGTTGTTAATTTTCTCGACTTTTTCATCAATTTTTTTAATTTTCTCGTCTTTTTCTTTAATTTTGGTGATTTTGCGTTTCTTCATCCAATTTTGCTGATTTATTGTTTTCTTTATCCAATTTTGTTAATTTCTTTGTTTTTCTTCTTCTTTTAGTTTTTTTCTTTCATTATTTCTGTTTCTTTCTTTAATTTTTTCAATTTTCTCGTTTTTTTCCTATTTCTTTAATCCTCTCGTTTTTCTCTCCAATGTTGTTAATTTTCTCATCTTTTTCTTCAATCTCGTTTATTTTCTCGTTTTTTTTCCATTTCTTCCACCTAGCAATTTCGTCCATGGACAGAATGCAGCTCCAGAGGGACTCCGTGTCTCGCAATAAACTCTGCTACTAAACTGTCGTCGCTTCTTGATTAGGAAGAGGTGCTATTTCGGGTCATTTGGAAAAATAATCCATTACAACCATCAGGTATTTGTTTGCTCTTTATGTAAAAGGAAGTGGACCGAGAATATCAATATCATTTAGTGGCTACTGCTCGTACGCCTCTGCTTTTTAACTTCATTTGCGTGCAGCCGATGTTTTAGCGTCAGATCAAGTTTATTTCAATTACTCAGAATAACTGTATAAAGACTATACAGAGGCTTTGAAGTTACAATGTCAGAGATCATTTCAGTTATGCAAGTTTATAAATTAATTGTTTTAAAAGAATTTTAACGTTGATTGTTATTCGCAAAACGCCGTTAGGGTAATATAGAAAAGCACTAAAGATAAATTAATATCTCAAAGACTTCGAGTTATTTCGTGCATAATGTTTTCTTGTGACCCACTATAGAATGTTTCAATAATTTCTTCAGCACTGTTAATTACTACAAAGTGTTTAAGGCGATTCGTTCCGTTCTTCGACAAATTAATACAAAATGAAGATTCTCGGGTCTTCTCCAACATCTGTTAAAACTGAAATGATTCCACACAGGAAGCTACTCCATTATTAAGAAAGGAAATCTTTCTGTGAATTGCTACAAACCCCATTTCTATTTTTAGTTCACTTAAACCGTAAAATTGACAGCAAACTTTAACTCTAGGCTTTGCCCTTGACTAGATATTTAACTTCTTTAGATATTTCTAGATTTTATGTGCTCTTAGCTTGTGGAAGAATTCTTCTACGTTTCTATTATAAAAATAGAGCCCTAGAAGATGTGGGGTGAAAGATTTCCCTGTCAGCTAACAATACTGCAAGTGTATAACGAATTGAGAGCGTCTTCAGCCGACGTTTCGTCTTTCCACAGTCTTAAACCTTTCCTATGATTGATACAATCTTCATTATCTTCTTGCTAATATGTAAATTTGTCTTCAGTAATATTATCAAAATCCGGTCCTGCTTATTATTTAGTATCGATTAAGTGGTGCAGATATAGTCCTACCTTTTACTCACCCTATATTTTCCTGACAGTTATAGGAGTCCCAAATCCATTTTAACTAGATAGCGAATAACCATCGAACCATGGCTGCAACATCAACATAATGAAGAACTTTTTCAACTTTGTCCGCATACTCGTGTTGGCATATTCTATTCTGTTCTTCACGTATTGGTTAGAGAGCGTGGGATTGTGCCAATTCAGTCACTCAACGTGGCCATGTTGAGACTTTATAATATTAATGGTATTGAGATTGAGAATGAAACGAATATCAAAATCACATGCCCGAGGAAAATGTGCGAAAAATTATCAGGTTGATGGTGGAAAATTGAAGAATTTACTGGTGTACAGTCTACTGTTAAGTGAAGGAGATATTATATATTTACAAGTTATTCTCCGTGAAAAGTTCTGTATGGTCTTAAATCAGAAATAAAACCATTAGATGTCGAAGTTTCCAAGCCATATACGAGGTATAGAAGAAAATATGAATTTTAACAAAGAGGTTCCCATATGCCGCGAACTTGAATGAACATACAGTATATTACGTATAAGAAAATTTTTTATTTGGTAATTCAAAATTATGTCTTCAACATACGAACCATGGAGAAGCATGGTGAAGGGCAATAGTAACCTTCATTCCAAAAGCTGGAAAAAGGGACACAACAAACCCCCAAATCCTTCAGACCAATTAACCTAACATCGTTTGTGCTCAAAACGATGGAAAAAGCTATTGACAATTATATTAGAGCGGAAATCCTAGAGAGACTACATCTCCACCCGCATCAACATGCTTACCGGGTAGGCAGATCTACGGAGAATGCACTGGTACAACTGACGGAGGATATCCGAGGTGCTCTAGACAACCAAGAAGCCGTAGTATGCGCCTTTTTGGATATAGAAGGAGCTTTTGACAATACTCCTCATGAGGCTGTCAAAAGAGCATTAAATAGAAGAGGTTCAGACAGCACAACATCCAAATGGATGTCGGAACTGCTCACCACTAGAGTAGCAGAGTCGACGACGAGCAAAGACATTGTCTCCATCTGTACAACCAGAGGATGTCCACAGGGAGGAGTAGCATCCCCATTAATGTGGAGCCTGACGGTTGACGAACTCCTGTGTGGTTTGAATGACCTCGGAATATCCTGCCAAGGATATGCCGAAGATATTGTCATAACAGCCAGGGGAAAATTCGAAAATACCCTTTGTGACATCGTACAAAAGAGTCTGAGCTATACAAATAGACGGTGTAGGCAAGTGGGACTTAACATCAACCCCGCCAAAACCATCTTAATAGCCTTCACTAATAAAATAAAGCTCAACCTCAAAACCATTAAACTTGATGGGAGCGAGGTTGAATGGAGAGGAGAAGTCCAATATCTAGGTTCGACTCTGGACAGTAAACTCTGGTGGAACAAACACGAAAAGAAGATTATATATAAAGCAAAAATTGTTCTAATGGTGTGCAGGAATCTGGCAGGGAGAAATTGGGGTTGTAACCCAAAAATCTTGAGCTGGATGTATACTGCCATGGTGAGACCAATTATCACTTATGGAGCCATTGCGTGAAGTAGTAGAACTAGCCTATTAACAACGAGGGGAAACCTCTCCAAAATTCAAAGACTAGTCTGTATCTGCATTATAGGAGCTATGAGAACATGCCCAACGGCAGCCATAGAAGTTATTCTCAACCTCACACCACTACATATTATGGTGGTGGAAAGTGTTGCATAAAGAACAAGATACAGACTAAGTAGAGAGGGAATACCATTACCAGTCTTGAAAAGAATGCCATTCAATGGTACACAGACGGCTCAAATGGAAGGAACTGGCCAGTAACCAAACACTCTAAAAGCTTGGGAAAAACCCCGAGTATCTTTCAATCGGAAATTCACGCCATAAGAAAGTGTGCCCAGTTCAATATTGATAAAGAATATAGAAGGCAAAGGATTATCATAATGTCGGATAGTCAAGCAGCCATTTAAGCACTGAGCTCTTGTGTTATCAGTTTGCCTAGGCAAACTAAATGAACTAGGCGAGAACAACACACTGGGTTAGAAGGAAATGAAATAGCAGATGAACTAGCAAAGAGGGGGATTGGAACACCCTTTTGGGGGCCGGAACCCCTTTGCGGTATCAGCTCCAATGTAATATTGGAAGAAATAGGCAAAGCCGAAGAAAAGAGAAGATCTGACCATTGGAAAGATCTAGTAGGACTTGGACAATCAAAGATTCTTCTAGGTAATTACAACCTGTTGAGATCAAATGAATGCATAAGTCAAAGTAAAACTGCACTAAGAGTTTTAACAGGGATCCTTACGGGACATTGTCGCCTGAATGGGCACCTGAAAAAGCTCAAAATAGTGGAGGAAGAAGAATGTAGATTCTGTGGCATGGAAGAAGAAACCTCCATCCACATACTTGCGAACTGCACAGCAATTCAGAATCCTGGGGTACAACACCTTGGAGATTACTGGATAGAAGAGGGACATTTACCTAAATTAAAACCTGCAGATATCCTAAAATTCCTCCGGAAAATAGGACTAAAGGAGCTACTAGTCTCTGAGACTTTCCTCAGGAACCAAGTAGAAGTAAGGGGGCACAATAGATCTCTTAGGTCTCAGTGAATGTCACCCCAATTTACATACATACATACATACAACATACGAACCTATAAAAGCTACTTAAATTACTGTTTTAAACATTTTAAGATAACTTGACAGTTACTGTGAATCTGATAATATTCAGATTCACCTTTGTATTGATCTCCACCGAACTTGAGAATATCCTTCTGCATTTCTTATTACTTGAAACTATAAGAACTGCACCTTCACATTGACCATTTCACTCACAACATTTAAAACAATAAAAACTTGACTTTGATCTCTATCTTCAGTCGTCTTGACATTGGCTCATGAAAACTGCATTTTATTCTACTAAAAACGATATAAACGTGAACTTGACACTCCGACAAAAAATTTTCTCCATTCAAAGCTATAAAAAATTTACCATGCTGCTGACTGCAATCTCCTCCCTGACCCTGACCAATGAAAACTGCATTTCCCACCGTTTAACGGTCACTGTGTTCAAAAATATTTTTCAAAACATTGTTGTAAGCGTTAGAATAATAGATATCGAAGAATAAAAATATATTATTCCAACGCTTACAACAATGTTTTGAAACATAATTTTTCAAAAACAGTGACCATTCAACGAAGAAGAAACAACTACTTCCCGGGCTTCATGCCCCGACAGACATTGAATTACACTTCTAAGTCAAACGGGGTTGGTAAATCTAGAAGATTTAAGCCAACCATTCTGGTTTGCAACTAGAAGGGATAACACAACTTGTAGACCGGTTTAGGCGTATTGCGCCTCATCAGTACAAGGTATATGTTATCTATTGGTAAAACGCTTGACTAAATACGACAATTTCACTGGAAACTGTATTAATTCATGTTAGAATAATATATTTTTATTCTTCGATATCTATTGGTAACACGCTTTACTAAATACGACAATTTTACAGGAAACTGTAATAATTCTTTTTATAAAATATTAAACATTTTAACAACCTGTCGACATCAAAATAAGTATTTTCTCAAATCAGCTTAGAGAAACGAAAAGAAGAAATCAACAAATCAAAAAGGAATTCATGCAAGTGCAATTGTGTGCGCCCCAGACGCCGACAATCGAATGTAAATCAGAGATTGTCATGGACCTGTCTACTGTACGGCCACCGGGATAGTCGCTCTCTGTAACAGTTGCAACGGGGTAACTAAAAGTGACATATCTCGATTTGTCGTTATAAAAATCATTTTCTATAAGCAGTTTACTTAAAGAAAAAAAATTAAGTTGAGGTTAATGGATTGTAAAAACTTTTTTCTTTTTGGCCTATAACGAATTTTAGGTTATGTTCAGGTATTAAAGTAAAAACTAACTCATATTTAATTTGCCATTTTTTATCTTATTTTGCTTATTACTAGCTTTATTCCCTCATTTACTCGTTCATCCAGCTAATTTCCAGTATTTTAATTATCTAATTAATAACAAATATTTTCCAAAATCATAAAAATGTATCAAGCTTATAATGTTAATTTCCACAAGTAGGTAATTAGTTATTCCCTCAATGGGAGATTCTCAATCCGAAATTTATTATGGTTTCTAGTGAAAATTTTCATTAACGATTCAATTCTCGGAGGATTTGAATCGGTCGTTTGGATGTTTATCTTAATAGTAGACTATTAGATGGAATATCGACGCTTGAAATATGAGAAATGCAGGATTTCCATCTCACGATTTCGGTTTCACAAGTACTTAAGTCATTATAAGTGTTACATAACAGAGGCTGCTCGTCAGAATCTTTTTTAACCCTCCTTATACAGTACCCAACTACGAGGTATGTCTTAAAGTGCACGCTCACTTAGGCGGCGCGGCGCGACGCGTATTTTGTCGCCACAGTAGTTTACATGTATTTTAACGAGAGTCCGCACACTTAAGCGAAGCGGCGCGGCGCGACAAGATGCATTGTCGCTTGCGTCTCCTCCGAAGCAAAATTCATCTTCGGAGCATTTCGGAACCTCCGGTAATGTACGAAGAGGCACCTGAGAGCGTCCACGTGTTAGTATGTATACATCTTTTCTTCAGACATCCTAAATTATTTAAAAAACTTTTTTTTATCCCGCTTCAAATCTGAAAATTGGTGGTGGAATTCCACCAAGCTCTTCCCTCCTTCATGGACCCAACAAGACCCTTTTGATTTTTTTCCTGCTCTTCTGCACTTAACTATACGGAAAAAACGAAAAAATCTTCGTCGGATGAACTACTTGATATTTTGCTGGTTCGAATGTAACTGAATACTCAAAAAGAACGCACCGCTTCGTTCCGCTTAAGTGTGCGGATTCACCGATAATGTAGTGCCGCGCCGTGCCGCAACGCACCGTACCGCGCCGCCTAAGTGAGCGTGTACCTTTAAGATGCTGAGTAACCATTGACTGTCTATTCTGTGAGGGACTGCGTGACGATTTGCGGTGGGGGTTGATTGGTTTTCTCACATACTATATCAAAATACCAAAGTTTCAAAATCCAAAGTATACGCTTTGGCATTTCCAAATCCCACTAGTTCAACCCCGTAGATCACAAATATACCCATAAAAAAGTATGAAAATAGATTTTCTAACTTATGATTTTCCCATACCCTCGTATCCAAAATAACGTACATACGTTACTGTTAATTTTTTTCCCGATTTATTGATCTTTTGAGAGGCTGTATCCGCAATTTCAAGTAAAAATGTCCATTATTAAGGGCAGTAAGATTTTTCGAATCTGTACATGTCATATTTTTATGGTATTTGCCTAAGTATATTATCAAGTTGAAAATTTTCAAAATCCAAAATATACGCTTCGACATTTTATAATATATCAAAACCCCTTAATTCGACACCGTATATCACGAATATGCCAATGAAAAAGTGTAATAATATATAGTTTTAATTTTGATCTTTTTCAGATTTTCGAACCTCTCATTTTCTTAAATCATCGTATCCAAAATATCGTACATACGATACTGTTAATTTTTGTCCTGATTCATTGATCGTTTGAGAAACTGTATTCAAAATTTCAAGTAAAAATTTCCATTATTAAAGGCAGTAAGATTTTTCGAATCCGTACATGTCATATTTTTATGGTATTTGCCTAAGTATATTATCAAGTTGAAAATTTTCGAAATCCAAAATATGCGCTTCCACATTTTCCAATATATCAAAACCCACTAATTCGAACCCGTAGATCACGAAAATCCTGATGAAAAAGTGTAAAAATATATAGTTTTAATTTTGATCTTTTTCAGATTTTCGAACCTCTCATTTTCATATATCATCGTATCCAAAATATCGTACATACGATACTGTTAATTTTTTTCCTGATTCATTGATCGTTTGAGAGGCTGTATTCAAAATTTCAAGTAAAAATTTCCACTATGAAAGGCAGTAAGATTTTTCGAATCCGTACATGTCATATTTTTATGGTATTTGCCTAAGTATATTGTAACATGTCTATCGACCTGTTTCGATTTTACAGAATAAATCCTTTTAATTAGCGCTCGTCGTCACTAGCCACATCCAATTATAGTTCTGTGACCCCAAACTCTTCTACCCCGAACGTAAGACAATTGACGCCTGCCAACGGACAACGCCTCGTTAAACAGCCTTTTCGTTATCGTCTGCCTAAAGAGGCACATCGTCTTTCGCTATCTTTCATATCTCAAGTACCTATCTTATGAATTTTGCTGTGGTAAGTCCAAAATCATAATCTATAATTAATAAGCTTCTTCTAAAGTACTGTCTGATATAATTTTCGTATGCATTCTTTATTTTTTTACAGAGATAGACGAAATTAAATTCAACACGTGGTCATAAACTGTTCTTTTATACTAATATGGTAGTTTTAAGCCAAATATTTTTTTATAATTCACTGTTTTACTTTTATACAAACATTTTCAAGCTTTTTCAGTTGCGAAATAACTCTTAATTATAAAATAACATTGTTATAAATTACCGGTAACCTATAAAATATTCTTTCGTAACGCCAGTGCCGGTCTCATATATTTCCTAAGCACGATATTTTTTCATATAACTAAATAAATAACTTTTTGCTATCATAAGTTTCTTCCGGATCATTAGTATATTTTTTTATTTAGCCGATAATTGCTATTTTTACTGTTTTAACATGGGACATATAATGTTGGAAAGCTTTCAGTAAATTAATTCAATTTTTTGACTTTCAAATAACTGCCTTCCTTTTCTTTAACCTGAAAAGCTGACCAACATAATGTGCCATTACATTCAAGTTCCTACATATCCCTGATCCACTTGTACTTCTAGGTAAGCACAGCCCCTAGGCGAGAATATAAGCCAAGAATATAACCCCAGGCGAGAATATAAGCCAAGAATATAACCCTAGGCGAGAATATAAGCCAAGAATATAACCCTAGGCGAGAATATAAGCCAAGAATATAACGCTGAGGATATAAACCGGAGAATATAACCCCAAGAATATAGCCAAGGATACCGCCCTAGCTCAAACTACCGCCCTAGAACAGAACTCATCAGTTCGGATCAAGACCTGACTTCTTCTCCAGGAAACCACTTCATCTAAGCTAAGTACCTATAAAAGTACAAATTCCTTTAGTAAATTCCGTTGTTCATTTCCTGTGGCAGAATAAATTGTAAATTTGTTTTTAATTCTTTTTTTATTTAAATCCTCAACTATAAAAGTTGAGGGAGATATCGCCCGGGGTAATTTTTAGTGACTTTTTTTTAATTATTAACTTTTATCTAAATTCTACAAGGCGTTTCTACCTTTTCCGCCTTAGTTTTCTTAGTATTTTTATCGCTAAAAAGGTAGTGGCGCCCTCAATTTTTACAACCCTTCTGTTATCCCTGTGTGACATGAACTTGGGGTCGAATCACCCTTGAGAGGAGTCTCTAGCCGGAGCCCTTCGAGCTGGTGCCCTGTGAGGTACTACTTTTACCGTTACAATATTATCAAGTTGAAAATTTTCAAAATCCAAAATATACGCTTCCACATTTTCCAATATATCAAAACCCACTAATTCGACCCCGTAGATCACGAAAATCTCGATGAAAAAGTGTAAAAATGGATAGTTTGAATTTTGATCTTATTCAGATTTTCGAACCTCTCATTTTCACATACCGTCGTATCCAAAATATCGTACATACGATACTGTTAATTTTTTTCTTCATTCATTGATCGTTTGAGAAACTGTATCCGAAATTTCAAGTAAAAATTTCCACTATGAAAGGCAGTAAGATTTTTCGAATCCGTACATGTCATATTTTTATGGTATTTGCCTAAGTATATTATCAAGTTGAAAATTTTCAAAATCCAAAATATAAGCTTCCACATTTTCCAATATATCAAAACCCACTAATTCGACCCCGTACATCACGAAAATCTCGATGAAAAACTGTAAAAATGGATAGTTTGAATTTTGATCTCTTTCAGATTTTCGAACCTCTCATTTTCATATATCATCGTATCCAAAATATCGTACATACGACACTGTTAATTTTTTTCCTGATTCATTGATCGTTTGAGAGACTGTATTCAAAATTTCAAGTAAAAATTTCCACTATGAAAGGCAGTAAGATTTTTCGAATCCGTACATGTCATATTTTTATGGCATTTGCCTAAGTATATTATCAAGTTGAAAATTTTCAAAATCCAAAATATACGCTTCCACATTTTCCAATATATCAAAACCCACTAATTCGACCCCGTAGATCACGAAAATCTCGATGAAAAAGTGTAAAAATGGATAGTTTGAATTTTGATCTTATTCAGATTTTCGAACCTCTCATTTTCACATACCGTCGTATCCAAAATATCGTACATACGATACTGTTAATTTTTTTCTTCATTCATTGATCGTTTGAGAAACTGTATCCGAAATTTCAAGTAAAAATTTCCACTATGAACGGCAGTAAGATTTTTCGAATCCGTACATGTCATATTTTTATGGTATTTGCCTAAGTATATTATCAAGTTGAAAATTTTCAAAATCCAAAATATAAGCTTCCACATTTTCCAATATATCAAAACCCACTAATTCGACCCCGTACATCACGAAAATCTCGATGAAAAACTGTAAAAATGGATAGTTTGAATTTTGATCTCTTTCAGATTTTCGAACCTCTCATTTTCATATATCATCGTATCCAAAATATCGTACATACGACACTGTTAATTTTTTTCCTGATTCATTGATCGTTTGAGATACTGTATCCAAAATTTCAAGTAAAAATTTCCACTATGAAAGGCAGTAAGATTTTTCGAATCCGTACATGTCATATTTTTATGGTATTTGCCTAAGTATATTATCAAGTTGAAAATTTTCAAAATCCAAAATATACGCTTCCACATTTTCCAATATATCAGAACCCACTAATTCGACCCCGTAGATCACGAATATGCCGATGAAAAAGTGTAAAAATAGATAGTTTGAATTTTGATCTTTTTGAGATTTTCGAACCTCTCATTTTCACATACCCTCGAATCCAAAATATCGTACATACGGCACTGTTAATTTTTTTCTTCATTCATTGATCCTTTGGGAGGCTGTATCCAAAATTTCGAGTAAAAATTTCCATTATTAAAGGCAGTAAGATTTTTCGAATCCGTACATATCATATTTTTATGGTATTTGCCTAAGTATATTATCAAGTTGAAAATTTTCAAAATCCAAAATATACGCTTCCACATTTTCCAATATATCAAAACCCAATAATTCGACTCCGTAGATCACGAATATGTCGATGAAAAATTGTAAAAATAGATAGTTTGAATTTTGATCTTTTTCAGATTCTCGAACCTCTCATTTTCACATACCCTCGAATCCAAAATATCGTACATACGACACTGTTAATTTTTTTCTTCATTCATTGATCCTTTGGGAGACTGTATCCAAAATTTCGAGTAAAAATATCCATTATCAAAGGCAGTAGGATTTTTCGAATCCGTACATGTCATATTTTTATGGTAATTGCCTAAGTATTTTATCAAGTTGAAAATTTTCAAAATCCAAAATATACGCTTCCACATTTTCCAATATATCAAAACCTACTAATTCGACCCCGTAGATCACGAAAATCTCGATGAAAAAGTGTAAAAATGGATAGTTTGAATTTTGATCTTTTTCAGATTTTCGAACCTCTCATTTTCTTAAATCGTCGTATCCAAAATATCGTACATACGATACTGTTAATTTTTGTCCTGATTCATTGATCGTTTGAGAGACTGTATTCAAAATTTCAAGTAAAAATTTCCATTATTAAAGGCAGTAAGATTTTTCGAATCCATACATGTCATATTTTTATGGTATTTGCCTAAGTATATTATCAAGTTGAAAATTTTCGAAATCCAAAATATGCGCTTCCACATTTTTCAATATATCAAAACCCACTAATTCGAACCCGTAGATCACGAAAATCCTGATGAAAAAGTGTAAAAATAGATAGTTTGAATTTTGATCTTTTTCAGATTTTCGAACCTCTCATTTTCATATATCATCGTATCCAAAATATCGTACATACGATACTGTTAATTTTTTTCCTGATTCATTGATCGTTTGAGAGACTGTATTCAAAATTTCAAGTAAAAATTTCCACTATGAAAGGCAGTAAGATTTTTCGAATCCGTACATGTCATATTTTTATGGTATTTGCCTAAGTATATTATCAAGTTGAAAATTTTCAAAATCCACAATATACGCTTCTACATTTTCCAATATATCAAAACCCACTAATTCGACCCCGTAGATCACGAATATGTCGATGAAAAAGTGTAAAAATGGATAGTTTGAATTTTGATCTTTTTCAGATTTTCGAACCTCTCATTTTCACATACCGTCGTATCCAAAATATCGTACATACGATACTGTTAATTTTTTTCTTCATTCATTGATCGTTTGAGATACTGTATTCAAAATTTCAAGTAAAAATTTCCACTATGAAAGGCAGTAAGATTTTTCGAATCCGTACATATCATATTTTTATGGTATTTGCCTAAGTATATTATCAAGTTGAAAATTTTCAAAATCCAAAATATAAGCTTCCACATTTTCCAATATATCAAAACCCACTAATTCGACCCCGTACATCACGAAAATCTCGATGAAAAACTGTAAAAATGGATAGTTTGAATTTTGATCTCTTTCAGATTTTCGAACCTCTCATTTTCATATATCATCGTATCCAAAATATCGTACATACGACACTGTTAATTTTTTTCCTGATTCATTGATCGTTTGAGATACTGTATCCAAAATTTCAAGTAAAAATTTCCACTATGAAAGGCAGTAAGATTTTTCGAATCCGTACATGTCATATTTTTATGGTATGTGCTTAAGTATATTATCAAGTTGAAAATTTTCAAAATCCAAAATATACGCTTCCACATTTTCCAATATATCAGAACCCACTAATTCGACCCCGTAGATCACGAATATGTCGATGAAAAATTGTAAAATTAGATAGTTTGAATTTTGATCTCTTTCAGATTTTCGAACCTCTCATTTTCATATATCATCGTATCCAAAATATCGTACATACGATACTGTTAATTTTTTTCCTGATTCATTGATCGTTTGAGATACTGTATTTAAAATTTCAAGTAAAAATTTCCACTATGAAAGGCAGTAAGATTTTTCGAATCCATACATGTCATATTTTTATGGTATTTGCCTAAGTATATTATCAAGTTGAAAATTTTCTAAATCCAAAATATGCGCTTCCACATTTTCCAATATATCAAAACCCACTAATTCGAACCCGTAGATCACGATTATGCCCATAAAAAAGTGTAAAAATAGATAGTTTAAATTTTGTACTTTTTCAGATTTTCGAACCTCTCACTTTCATATACCCTCGTATCCAAAATATCGTACATACGACACTATTAATTTTTTTCCATATTTATTGATCCTTTGAGAGACTGTGTTCAAAATTTCAAGTGAAAATATCCATTATTAAAGGCAGTAAGATATTTCGAATCCGTACATGTCATATTTTCATGGTATTTGCCTAAGTATATTATCAAGTTGAAAATTTTCAAAATCCAAAATATACGCTTCCATATTTTCCAATATATCAAAACCCACTGATTCGACCCCGTAGATCACGATTATGCCTATAAAAAAGTGTAAAAATAGATAGTTTAAATGTTGTACTTTTTCAGATTTTCGAACCTCTCACTTTCACATACCCTCGTATCCAAAATACCTTACATACGATATTGTTAATTTTTTTCCTTATGAATTGATCCTTTGAAAGTCTGTATCGAAAATTTCAAGTTTATATTTCCATTATTATAGTCGATTTTTCGATACCGTTCATGTTTCTTATTTGATCCAGGTTTAACAACGGAATTTGATTTTCACGATTTGACAACGAGTCACCGCTGCTCCTGGGACTCAACTGTATGTTTCCGTTTTGTTTAATATTCCTTCTTAGAAGACTCAAAGCTTGTCGAACTCCACCGTATTCCACAACACCCATTATATTAGTCAGCCAATATATAATTACTTCAGTATTCTAGATATGGCATGCAATGGCTTATCTCTTTGTAATTGCATATCAATTCAAAAATACCCATTGGGGTCATTATATCAGGACTGTAATAATAATTTTCATAAAAAATTATATAAGAAACTTTCTATAACAAAATAAATAAATATTTAGCGACATTAAAATGCAGTGAAAAAAAAAACAGTAATTGCATCGTCAAAAATAGCAAATATGTCCTGGGTGTTCAGTTTTGTAGCTACCTTCACTATTTACATTTTTACGTTTGTCAGATTGTGAGGTGGGTCCGTCCCTGTGTCGCCCTGCAGCTTTTGCCGATGAAGCAATATTGTTTCACAGCCTAACGGCATTACTATGCTAAAAACCTCTAAAAATCAAGTAGTTACGAAAAACTATTAAGAATAGGAAGAAATAAAAGAAGAATCAACAGGCCCGCCAAAAAGTTGTTAGGCTAAAACGATTACATTGCTCGAAAAAAGTTTATTGAGAGATGAAATTTACCATCAGAAATTAGCTCACGTACATCAACTGTTTTTCTGACCAGGGTCCATCTTGAATAGATATACTGTTAGGATTTTAACTTACAATAATACATAGCTGGAGCGCATAACAATTATAAAAGGAAGTAGAGTATTTTTTTTTAAACCTGTTACATTTTTCAGTGATTTTTGCTTAAAATTCTACTTATATAAACATTAAAAATAGTTAATCAAATTTACTGCTTTGACTACCATCCTTTTTAACTACTACCAATTAACTCATCTCTATGGTATACTGAAGGAGCTAAGAAGGCTGTCTCTAACAGGAAGCTCAATGTCTCAAGTGAAAACGTTTGCAGCATTGAAGCCTTCAGCTTTGATCCAAGGTTTAAAGCTGTCAATAAATACTGAAGCAGTAGGTGTTGGTGTCAGAGCATCAGGAAAGTTTAGTCAAGAAATAAAACATTAGGAATTATTAGAAAGTGAAATAAACTCATTGTAGTTATATTGGAAGAGTATTCCAGGCAACAAATTTGAGCAGAGCTGATTAAATGTGAGTGTAGCTTGAAAATATATTTTATTTGATTGAAAAGAATTTTGTAAATCTCCCTACGCTACTGTGGTGTTTTTATGTAGCAAAAAAACCTTTACAAATTTTGTAGGAGTGGTCTGAAGACGAATTTGAGATATTAAATAACCATCTAAAGAGTCATTAACTTGGTAGTAAGCAATTTTTGACACACTTTCATGAAATAACTATGAGATACCGTGAAAAATTGTTTACTGTAAAATGATTAGATACTATTAGCGATTAAAATGCTAAGGGGATCTCGTTACTCGGCGTTTTTTTTTTATTTTGAATACTTTGATTTATCTAGGTCAGTATGGAATAAACATAATTTGTTTATGTCGGTTAAGAAGATTGCTTGAGCTACCAAACAAATTTTATTGTTTTTAACTTCAATATCATACGAGGGTTGTCTTTTATATTTTGCATATAGAGCTAGAAAAAAAAACAGTAGATAACTTTTAAGAATGTTGACTGTGATTCATGTGTAACTAAGGATCCCAGTGATGGGATGTCAACTTTTTGTGTATCAGTAGATGCTACACCACCAAAAAATCAGTAGAAATCAGTAGCAATCAGTACACCGTCACAAGGACATCGAACAATACAGAATTAGGAATGGAGAACTATCGATGATTGTTTATCGATATTTTTGACTATCAAAAAAAATCGATAGTTTTCGGTATTATGTCGATATAGTTGAGATGTTTTTAGGTGAAAAATGTATATATTGAAAGCTGATATGGAGTATAAATGCGATCAAAAAATGGCACAGAGAGATGAGAGAAAGAGGGAAATAAAGATGAGAGAGAGATGGGAGAGAGAGAGAGAGATGGGAGAGACAGAGATATGGAAGAGAGAGAGATGGAAGCGAGAGAGATGGGAGGGAAAGAAAGAAAGAGAGAGCGATGGAAGAGAGAGCGATCGGAGAGAGAGAGAGAAAGAGATAGTTGGGAGAGAGTGAAATAAATATTAGAGAGAGATGTTGAGAGATGGGAGAGACAGATTTGGAATAGAGAGAGAGAGAGAGAGATGGAAAAAAGAGAGAAAGATGAGAGAGAAAAAGTGAGATATGGAAGAGAGAGGGAAATGGGAGAGAGAGATGGGGGAGAGAGAGAGAAAGAAAGTGTATTTCGTGTGATTACAATCATTATTTTAAATTGTCAGAATCTAAGACGCATTCGGTAAGGTTCGCGACCCTCGGAATATTGTAAGACTTTTTTTCCTTATTAGACCATTTTTGACAGTTTTTTTATAATTAATTATTGACCATTTTTGACAGTTTTTGACAATTATTGACAGTTTTTGACAATTATTTACCATTTTTGACAATTTTTCAAAAATTTTGACAATTATTGTACATTTTTCAGAATATTTTACAATTTTTGACCATTTTTCAGAATTATTGACTATTTTTGACCATTTTTTAAAATATTTAACAATTTTTGACAATTATTGACCATTTTTGACAGTTCTTGAAAGTTTTTCGCCATTTTTGACAGGTTCTGACAATTATTGACCATTTTTCAAAATTTTTTACCATTTTTTCAAAATTTTGACTATTTTTGACCATTTTTCAAAATTTTTTAAAATTATTGACCATTTTTGACGGGTTTTGACATTTATTGACCATTTTTGACAATTTTTCAAAAATTTTAACAATTATTGACCATTTTTTAAAATATTCAACAATTCTTGACCATTTTTCAGAATTTTAACAATTATTGATTATTTTTGACCATTTTTCAAAATAGGTATTTAACAATTTTTGACCATTTTTGATAGGTTTTGACAATTATTGACCGTCTTTGACATTTATTGACCATTTTTGACAATTTTTCAAAAATTTTGACAATTATTGACCATTTTTCCAAATTTTTGACAATTTTTGACCATATTTCAAAATTTTTGACAATTATTGACCATTTTTCCAAATTTTTGACCATATTTCAAAATTTTTGACATTTTTCAAATATTTTAACATATTTTTTCAAAATTTTGACCGTTTTTCAAAATTTTAACAAGTATTGACCATTTTTCAAAATTTTGACAATTTTTGACCATATTTTAAAATCTATGACAATTTTTCAAAAATTTTAAAATATTTGGCAGTTATTTACCCATTTTTCAAAATTTTGACAATTTTTGACAATTTTTGACCATTTTTCAGAATTTTGACAATTATTGACCATCTTTGACATTTTTCCCAAATTTTGACAATTATTGACCATTTTTCCAAATTTTTGACAATTTTTGACCATATTTCAAAATTTTTGACAATTATTGACCATTTTTCCAAATTTTTGACCATATTTCAAAATTTTTGACATTTTTCAAATATTTTAACATATTTTTTCAAAATTTTGACCGTTTTTCAAAATTTTAACAAGTATTGACCATTTTTCAAAATTTTGACAATTTTTGACCATATTTTAAAATCTATGACAATTTATCAAAAATTTTAAAATATTTGGCAATTATTTACCCATTTTTCAAAATTTTGACAATTTTTGACCATTTTTCAGAATTTTAACAATTATTGATCATTTTTGACAATTATTGACCATTTTTGAACGTTTTTTGGCAATTTGACTATTTTTGATAGTTTTTGACAATATTGACCATTTTTTCAAAATCGTACAAAGATGTTACCGATTGTAAAACTTTCGAAAATAATCGATAACAATCTATAGTAAAAATATAACTATCGATAGTTATTTTACCGAAATATCACTAAAAAAACAACTATGGTTGGATTGCATGTATAAATCAGTAGATCAGTAGATAGAACCTGAAATCATTAGATCTACTGATAAGTCAGTGGATATCTCATCACTGAAAGATCCCTCTTGCTGCAGTTGGCTTTCATTTTTCAAGAGGATGGCCGTATTAATAAGAAATCAGACATTCAAAATTTAAGTATTCTCTACTCTCTCCTCTCAACTTTTAGATAAACATAATTTTCATAAACAAATTGGTAATAATTCTAACAATATTTTTTCATAGAATCGACCAAATTATTGTACCTCCCTTGTATTCTATTCGTATTCATATTTCGATTGTTTTTGGTTAATGCCATTATGGTCTTAGTATTTCTTCCTCTCTGCTTCATAGAAAAGAAGAACCTTACCTTTTTCCAAATACGAGAAATATTTGCCAACTATTTGTATAACAGGAATTTTTGTGGGGATGTCGCAATAATACCAGAGTGTACTCTTTTAAGAATTTACTTCCGAGCTTCCCAATAAGTATGTATTCATTTCCAAGGAGATTATAATAATACTAAACGTATTTTTTTAATCCCTTGTGATTTCTAAATAGGGTTTTAAAATACCAATTGTGATTTACGCAGGATAAAAACGTTATTCATTCTCTTTGAATTTTTTATTTTCAGCACATCTTTCTTTCATGAGTATATGACCGTGGTTATTGTCTTTATTGTTACTCTCGTTTACGAGTACATCTACACATCAATGTCAGACTCTACCATTATATTTTATTCTCCCTTTATGTCCCCATTATAAACTCCATAAAACTTAATGAACAATTCCGCTTTTCTTGATTTCCATCTTCTCTTCTCTACCATTTTCATCAACTTAATACCTGGTGTTATAACAAAATAACAACACATTTTTTTTAGTTCAAGTAAAGTACATGTCAATTTCAAATCAAAGTGCACTTCAATTTGATAGGAAAGAGATGAAAAATAATACGTGGTGTCTCTCTATTCCTACCACGCGCTCCAAGGTGTTCTGGTCTGGGGGTAGATATGTCATCTGCGAAAAAATCGATTTTTTTTTGTATTATTTTAAAAAGTACATACTTTTCATATTCCGATAATAAACCTGAGAGATTCATTCATTAACAATTTATCAGATTGAAAATCCAATAAAATTATATGAAAAATTTTGAAAAATTGTCAAAAATTTTGAAATATGATCAAAAATGGGTCAATAATTGTCAAAATTTTCAAAAATGATCAATATTTGTTAAAATTCTGGAAAATGGTCAATAATTGTCAAAAACTGTCAAAAATGGTCAATTGTTGTCAAAAATGGTCAAAAATTTGGAAAAATTCTCAAAAATTTTGAAATATAGTCAGATTGTCAAAAATGGTCACTAATTTTGAAAAACAGTCAAAATGGTCAATAATTGTCAAAAATGGTCAATAATTGTTAAAATTTGTCAAAATTCTGAAAAATGGTCAATAATTGTCGAAAATTATCAAAAATTTTGAAAAATGGTTAATAATTGTTACAGTTTTTGAAAAATTGTCAAAAATTTTGAAATATGGTCAAAAATGGTTAATGGTGCCAGAAACTGTCCAAAAAGGGTTAAGAATTGTCATTATTTTGAAAAATGGTCAAATATTGTCAAAAATTCGGAAAAATTGTCACTAATTTTGGAAAACAGTCAAAATGGTCAATAATTGTCTAAAATTGTTGAAGTTTTTGAAAAATTGTCAAAAATTCTGAAATATGATCAAAAATGGTCAAAAATGGTCAACAATTGTCAATAATTGTCAAAAACTATCAAAAATGGTCAATGATTTTGAAAAATGGTCAAAAATTGTCAATTATTGTTAAAAACTGTCAAAAATGGACATTTATTGTCAAAAACTGTCCAAAAAGGGTTAAAAATTGTCATCACTTTCAAAATGGTCAAATATTGTCAAAAATTTGGAAATATTATCACTAATTTTTAAAAACCGTTCAACTGGTCAAAAATTTGAAAAAATGGTCTATAAATGTGAAAATTGGTGGAAAATTATCAAAAATTGTTAAAAATTGTCAATTATTGTTAAACACTGTCAAAAATGAACATTTATTGTCAGAAACTGTCCAAAAAGGTTTAAAAATTGTCATTATTCTGAAAAATGGTCAAATATTGTCAAAAATTTGGAAAAATTGTCACTAATTTTGAAAAACAGGTCAATAATTGTTAAAAGTTGTCAAAATTCTGAAAAATGGTCAATAATTGTCGAAAATTATCAAAAATTTTGAAAAATGGTCAATAATTGTCAAAAACTATCATAAATGGTCAAAAATTGTCAAAATTTTGAAAAATAATTAATAATTGTTAAAGTTTTTGAAAATTTGTCAAAAATTTTGAAATATGGTCAAAAATGGTTAATAATTGTCAAACATAGTCGAAAATTTTGAAAAATGGTCAGTAATTGTCAAAAATTATCAAAAATGTTCAATAATTTTGAAAACTGGACAAAAATGGTCAAAAATGATAAAAAATTGTCAACTATTGTTAAAAACTGTCAAAAATGAACATTTATTGTCATACACTGTCCAAAAAGTGTTAAAAATCGTCATTATTTTGAAAAATGGTCAAATATTGTCAAAAATTTGGAAAAATCGTCATTAATCTTGAAAAACAGTTAAAATGGTCAATAATTGTCAAAAGTGGACAAAAATGGTCAAAATTTTGAAAAGTGGACAAAAATGGTCAAAAATTATCAAAAATTGTTAAAAACTGTCAAAAAGGTTTAAAAATTGGAAAAAATGTCACTAATTTTGAAAAACAGTCAAAATGGTCAAAAATTTGGAAAAATGGTCTATAATAGACCGTTTTAACGGAAGACATCTTGTGGTAGCGGCGACCGTTGTCCACCTATAGATTTATATAGTAATTGATAGAAGCTAACTGTAATTCTAGAAGGAGACTGTAACTTAGATCTTGGACAGATGTATCTAAGATTACGGGAACGATATATTTCTTCACTTTTTTTAGGGACTCGTAGAGATAACGAGGACACATATAGGTCTCGTATAGTGAACGAGTAAACAGTGACACTTTTAACGTAATTTTGTAAATCTACCAGTTCTATGGGTACAGTTTCCTTTTAAAATTACAGCTAGCTTCTATTAATTACTATATAAATCTATAGGTGGACAACGGTCGCCGCTACCACAAGATGTCTTTCGTTAAAACGGTCTATTGTAAAAAATTTTGAAAAATGGTGAAAAATTATCAAAAATTGTAAATTGTTGTTATAAACTGTCAAAAATGAACATTTATTGTCAGAAACTGTCCAAAAAGGGTTCAGAATTGTCATTATATTGAAAAATGGTCAAATTTTGTCAAAAATTTGGAAAAATTGTCACCAATTTTGGAAAACAGTCAAAATGGTCAATAATTGTCTAAAATTGTTGAAGTTTTTGAAAAATTGTCAAAAATTCTGAAATATCATCAAAAATGGTCAAAAATGGTCAACTATTGTCAATAATTGTCAAAAACTATCAAAAATGGTCAATAATTTTGAAAAATGGTCAAAAATGATCAAGAATTGTCAATTATTGTTAAAAACTGTCAAAAATGGGTTAAAAATTGTCATCATTTTCAAAATGGTCAAATATTGTCAAACATTTGGAAATATTGTCACTAATTTTTAAAAACAGTCAAAATGGTCAAAAATTTGGAAAAATGGTCTATAATTGTCAAAATTTTTGAAAATTGGTGAAAAATTATCAAAAATTGTTAAAAATTGTCAATTATTGTTAAAAACTGTCAAAAATGAACATTTATTGTCAGAAACTGTCCAAAAAGGGTTAAAAATTGTCATTATTCTGAAAAATGGTCAAATATTGTCAAAAATTTGGAAAAATTGTCACTAATTTCAAAAAACAGTTAAAATGGTCAATAATTGTCAAAATTTTTTGAAAAATGGGCAAAAATTTGGAAAAAATTGTCAGAAATGGTCAATAATTGTCAAAAATTATCGATTTATATAAAAATCGATTATTTTTCAACATCCCTAATTGATTCATTGGTTCCGCAGCACTCGTCAGAGGCTGTGTTCCTCCTCTACATCACATAATATGCACTTTAACTCATTCACAATTCCAAGTTTTATCAAGTAGTCAGAAACTTTAATTGCTCCTCCTTTAACAATATTGTGGGATAACTCTTCCTCTTAACTTTAAGATAAGTTTGTTTTACTTTCCATGTATTTTCAAGACCTCTAAAAAGGGCCAGTCGCCTTTCTTGTATTACAATTTCATTGTAACGTTCCGCGTATATTTTTTATCAGCTTAAAAGATTTTGTTTTGTGTACCACTTTTGTGGTTTTTAACGAACAACTTTACTCATATACATATACCTGTTTTCTGTCATAACATACATAATATGTGAATATTATAAAAAATAATGTAAGGCGACATCAATATGTCTCTTTTATTGTTTATATCCTCGTTTAATATGTTATGGTGACAGTGATACACTTGCAACGTTTCGTCTATTGGAGCAAACAGGGCCGAACATCGTTTTCTAACCGTTTCTATACAAACATGCAATTGGTAAAGAGATAGTTTAGATATTGTTTAACGAGCACGGAATGTTCGACATTTCCTAAGAGTGCGAGTGGAAAATGTGCATTTCATATGAATTATATACTATACTTTTTCTAAGCTTTTAGCAAATAATAGCTAAAGAAAAAAAAGTAATATATAAAATTGTGAGTTGTGTGAATCAGATTGAAGCGCCACCTACCGGGACGAATTGTGAATCTACACCATTCAGGGGTTCACTCAATAAAACACACAACTTAATTAAAATTGGGGCTATAGACACGTACAGAAGAATTACATACATATATGATGCAAATCTTGAATTTGTGAAACCATTTGTCCTTACTCCGTCCCTTTAGATATTCCATCTTGCGATGACAGAGGGACACATTCCAAAGTTTATATCTATTGAAATACGAGCACTTAGAGAAATAGATTGTGGATATAATAACTATCGCTCTTCAAGAAACCTACGACGTTATTAACTTCAGTTATTGTACTTTTGTTTAAAACAAAAGGAGCTCAATTCTATTACGAAAGAAATAAAATTTAGGCGTTAAGTCAAAAAGATTTATCAGTCAATATTTTACTAAGGTTGGATTTGTATTCGTGGAGTTTTACAATCTCTATACAAAATTAGGTATAATTAGGCAAAATAATTCAAATTTTCTTAATTGTTTCCGTTTGTGACCGAAAGTAAGCGCCTCTGGGCCATATTACGGTGTGTTCGATAACAATCAACATAAACTAACGATTTTAAACAGGGAGATTTGACGCGGATGTTTTTTTCTTATCCCCTACTAACTGTATTTTTTTCAACAACTATCGATCTTTGATTACACATAAATTTTTGAAATTGATGATTAAATTTTTATTATTATGTGTCATAAGTAGCTTAATGATCGTTAGTTATCATACAGGATGTTGTTGACATTCAGAACAAATTTATTTAACATCTAACGGATCAAACAACTTTTTGGATACGAATACAGAAAAGGTTTTTTTTAAACGGTACCTAACACTGTTTGATTTTCAAGGCAGATGAGAAGTGTCAAGTGGCTCTTTGGAGCTTATTTACCAATTTTTCACAAATAAACTACTGACCAGATCAAATATCTTGAACTGACCTTGCTGACTACGTAAATTTACGATCGGTCAATATTCCTTTAAAACAAATATGAATTATAGCATATGAATTTATCCATTATTATTATTATTACTAATAGCCAGAAGGGCTTCCCCACAGCAATCCAGTTCCTCGACAACGCCAACCACATGGAGATACTAGAGAAAAAGAAGCCTTTGAGATATTTAAGTGTTAGTGCAGAACAGAACACTAGAGTCTAGTACTTATTATTAGAATACGAGTAAAAAGCATTTAGTTTAAGATACCAACTAGTAGTTTAGGTTAGATTAAGTTAGGGGGTTATCGCTTTTTTTCGAGCACAAAAAGGGTACCGCGCAGTGAACCTTCTGAATATTATTTAGGTATGTTCTATATGACAGAGTAAAACCCTTTTTGAGAAATTCTTCATATTTCCTTAAGTTGGCTTTTTTGACCCCATTTTTTTTCTAAGACTGCACGTCATTGGAATAGTTACATCCGAAAAACCCGATACCGACGAGTCTCCCATGTTTTTCGACAACGATATCTATTTATTGGCCATGTAACGTTACATTAACATATTTTTTTTGCAAACATAATTCTGCCCACATTGTTGTCTACATGTGAATGTAATTCATTCATATCGATTGAATCGAAATGCGATAGATATGGTTGAAAAAAACCTGACCACTACCCTAAGGCTATTGGGTACGTAAGATTAGGCCAGCATTTTACAAAATACTATTAAAGGATGTCCATGTAGATAAAAAAAAATGACATACTTAATCTGAAAATAACGCAGATGCTATTTGTAAAGGCACTATAAAGGAGAATACACTGATAGCTCAGGTATCAAGAGAGAAATGCTGATAGAACCGAAGGAAATGCTGATTAATTATTGGAAATATGATACCACAGTTAGAGATAGAGTATCAGAGGCTCTAGACTTGTTAACGGTCGGAAGAGATAAATTACAGTAATTACTAGGAACCTCTAAGGCTACGAGAAGAAATTGTAAAAATTAAGGGAGAGGTTGAGTATCTTGGAATATTAATTGACTTAAAACTTACCTGGACCCATTTAGAAAAAGTAAAAAAGGAAGCGAAGACACACTAGTAGAGGCAAGACTTTGGGAACAAATGGGCATGCTACATTGGCTATTCAACAAGTTGGTGAAGTCAGCCATAACATAAGCTTCTTCTGCAAAAAATTGACATGATGAGTCTAAGCAATGTACAAAGCCTGGGAATCACGGAAGCCATGAGAAATCCTACAGCAGCAATAGATGTACTACAAGACCTGCCTCCCTTACACCTTGTAATACAGGGAGAGGCAAGACTAGGTAGACTAGAAAACTATGTAGTAAACAACTAGCTAAGAACTCGTACAAACTGGTGCAGAACTTAGTGCTATGGAAGACTTTGTCAGACAGGCTCAGGAAAAAACCTTTGTAAAGCTGGTTTTACATATGTAATGAACTTTAAATAGTATATTTTTGGATCTTTAAAACGATATTGACCGTACTAAAATTCGACGAGTACCCATAGGCTATTGTGTTATGTTCTGATGAACCAATTCTTAAAAACTGTTATGCTATTAACCTCTTCTAACACTCTCGAATGACGTTGATGGAATTACATAGAAATGTAGAAAAAAAATTGATAAAAATCGATCAGTCATGTGTAGCAATTGTGAATTGCAAAAATTAGGCCATAATAAATACAAAGTGGTCTATAATAATTTAGTCGATTATTGTATACATACAGAGTTGACCGAAAATGGTAATAAACTATTATTGAATAGTACAGGGTGTTTAAAAAAGTTCAACTGTTTGTTTTGACAGGTTCAATGGTCTTAAAGGTACAGGGACGGCCAAACATATACTGTCAAACTCCCGAAGAATACAACTGACAATCGGTAAAGAGCCTGTACAGACTGGTACAGGGAATTAGAGTAACGAAAGGGGTGAAGGGATGAAAGAGGCTGAGGTGTAGCTGGTTATAGGACCAACTTATTGCTGAGACACAATTGTTCGAGGTTATCTGTTTTTATGGCTTTTCAAGTTAAATACATGTGGTGAAGGGGAAGGAATGTAAGAATGATATAGATATTTGCTTAGACAAGAGATGAGCTAAGGAAGAAAAGAACTCTAAGGATAAAATATTTGAAGAAAGGCTATAGGCTTTAAGAGGATAGTACCTACTTTAAGGTAGAGAAATCACATAAATAGCTCCAAAGTATCTGGATCTTTTTGATTTGTCCTAGTCTATAAAGCACCATTAGAAGGAGATAATATCCTATCTCAAGGAATATGTCTGGAGTAACGTATCTAACGTATGGCCATAAGATTTTGCAATGAATTATCAAAGATTATTTTTAAATTCTAAGAAACTAAGTTTTAAAACTGTTCAATGTCACGAAGTTGAGTTTGCTGGACTTCATTCGAGTATTCAAACTGAGAAACAAATTAAAGCCAGTGTCTTATCATCTGCATTATTTGTCGTATTGGGTACAAAGTAAAATAGCTTTGTTTTTATTTATTTTAGCAAAACCACAGTATACGATAAGGAGATATCAACAACTGTTGTAGGTAGTACGATTAAAGTACGTGTTCCAGATACATTATTTCTGAAGGATCTTAGTCTATCATTTTCATGGTTTTTTTATACAGGTATAAAAATGACAATTTGACAGAATTAGAAACTAGTGGAAGATTTATTAGATGTGAAAAGCAGAAGTAGAAAGAAATGACGAAACTATTAATGCTTTAAGCGATGGAAATGTCAAAATTTCAATAACAGTATTGCTGTAGAAGAATTGACTTTTGAAAATGTGTCAAATTTTTTGTGGCCTGATTTTTTTGACGATCGGTGTATATATTTTTCAACGTTTGCTTATATTTAATCATTTAGCATTACAAGAAATTCTATAACAATAGAATCTCGATAGCCGTTCACCTTGTATGACTTGATTTTGTTATATAAAAAAAAACAACATTTAAAAGCAATTTAGTTTTTATGATTTGTCAAATGAAACCCATTACATGGTTTGAACTTGTTATCCAATAGATGGTACAGTTACAGGTTTTTTTATTAATTGAATTAATGTTGGACATTTTTGCATTTTTGACTTTTTTGCGTTTTGCAGAAGCGACGAATGGAATGTGAAAATACTGTTTAATATTCTGCAAAAAACACGTTTCAAATGAGAAATTTTACTTGATCGTAACGAACTACGCCGAAATTATTTATATACGGAGTCGCTAAGCTAAAACTAAATGAAAGAAAATATTGTATCCCAAGTATTTCCCATTTTGAAGTTTGTATTAAAAATCTTTAGTGGGTATGCTACTACCCCATTTCTGGAAATTACTGGTGCCATCAGTGCCATGGAAATCCTTCTAGGCCTACCTCATCTCCATATATTTCTGGAAAGGGAAAATTTTCACAGACCGCCAAGCGGCTTTTACCTTGTAACGTCGAAATTGGTATTAGACTGCCAAAAAAGACTCTCCTCAATAGGAGAACTCAATAGAGTATCGCTGGTCTGGATCCCTGGCTATCCTGGCTTGGATGGCAATGAGAAGGCGGACTCTCTTGCAAGGGAGGGTGCCGCACGCGTTTTTATCGTACCAGAACCTACAATTGGCATCGCAATAAGCTTTGCCCAACAAACACTAAATACCTGGACAGCAAGAAGAGCTTTAGACTTCTAGCATAATATACCAGGATTGGTTCATTCAAAGGCTTTTATACATCCTTCGAAAAATGTCTCCAAACAAATGTTAGACTATAGCAGGCATGACCTTTTAACAGGCCACTGTCATCTGAATCATCTTAGGCTAAGACTTGGACTGTCGGACCTGTCGTCTTTGTCTGGAAGATGAGCAACAAAAGGGATTTGAAAAAAGGAAAGAGCTTTTGTTATTAAGTAAATCCTTAGCTATATATGACACAACTAAGGAGCTAGTTATTACATGTGATTCATCACAATATGGGTTGGGAGCAGTTTTAAGCATGGGAATTATTGGTGAAGAAAGGCCAGTGTTATTTGCCTCATGCACTCTCAATAAATATCAACAGATCTATGCCCAAGTCCAAAAAAAGGTGTTAGCCATTATTGTTGCAGTCAAGCGGTTTCACAAATACATTTATGGTATACAGTTTACACTCCACACAGCATAAGAACAATTTTAGGCCCAAAATCAGGTATACCAACTCTAGCACATTCCAGGATATAAAAAGTTTAAAGAGGAGATTCATGCCTTTACCTTGTGCTCAGAGTTTTCATAACTGCAGAGGATATTGAGAGAGAGGAGTTTAGATAAAAATTTAGTAAGGATTATGGAACTAACAAAATTTGGGTGGCCATCACAGATGAAAGATGAAACCTTAATCCCCTACTTCAGAAAAAGATTTGAATTAAGTATCGAAGAAGATTGTTTAACTTGTGGAAATCGTGTCGTTAGGGCATTAAGAAGTGAAAGTACTGCAGATTTTACATGATCAACACCCTGGGACTGTGAAAACTAAGCTGTTAGCCCGAAGTACAGTCTGGTGGCCAGCCATAGATGCAGATATAGAAGAAATGATTGGTAAATGTGAGGCATGTCAACCCGAAAACCTCAAGAAGTCGAGTTAACACCTTGGGTACCTACTTCCTTGGATATATAATATCATTATAATATGTCGAACTTCTAATAAACGTATTAAGTAATTATCGTATTATTGAGAGACCTAATACCTCAGTTACCTAAATAGCCTGTAGAGGGAGCGTTAGGTAGTACTTATCCCAGTTTTCTAGTATTAAACAGGTTCTGATTCACAAAAATAAAATCTACGTTGACATTAATAAAATTTCAATATTAATTCTTCCTTTTACCAATGGGTCGAAACTAAATGTATTCCTCGGTATGCATATTATAATAACTCGTTGTATTCAATAGATAATGTCAACACTATGTTATTAAAACTAACTAGCTGCAAGAGTACAATGCGATGAAAAGAAATTGAATGCAATTATGCTAAATACTGTTTTATTAATATTTAATTAAAGGTCTCTGTACCACCTGTCAACCGAAGTCATTAAAGAGGAAGACTAGATGGGAGATCAAACAAGATAATGTTTATAATTAATTTCTAAATTTGGATTTTGATTTGATTATAGAAAATGATTAAATTTATGTATAATACCTATGGGTATTTACTATTGGTGTTCAACCAAAAATAGATTCTTCTTAATGATTAGCAGATCGTTAATTCTAAGGGAACAAATTACGTCGCACCGTATTTTATCAAATTCAATAATGTTGTTTTGTTTTTATCCCCATTTAGAAAATTCTATTTTAAAAATTTCTTAAAATCCTCCTCTTAGATTTTGACGTCACTAATATAAAAGTTGAAGTTAGTCACATATTTTGACATGGAACAAAATAATCATAAGAGAGAGTAGTTACCCGAAAAGAAGAAGTTTAGGTTAGAATGGCAGTTAGTTGTTTGCTTTCGCATGTGGTTTCATCTTGATTTAAATTTTTGATTAGTACGACTTTATACCTTTTATAAATAAAATCAAATTGAACAAGGTAAACAACAGAGTGATAGATGTCAGTTGTCAGATGTCAGATGTCAACATTTTTGCTCAAACATCCTAATGAAGGAAAAAGAAGAAGAAGCTGAAACATGGAACATCAAAGGGAGACTATCGACAACTTCACATTTAAACTAGTGCATTATAAGTTGCATAGTTTTAGTAAATTTTTGTTTTCATTTTTAACTGTTAATATAAAGACTAGATTTAAAATAATTTTATTTTCGAATATCCCATTTGTCACTTATTAATATTACCTAATAAAACATGGGGTAAAAATTAGAAGTTAAACACCCTTTTGGCAGTACTGGAGTTGTCACTAAAAACTTGCTCAGAGAAGTTTAGTTGTAGCTAACCGACTTTATATTTAAGTCCTGAAGGGCATTATGCTACAAATTTCATTCCGTTTTATATTAAAAGCATTACAATATTTAAAACTGTCAACAGCAGACAGCAATCAACTTAAACATGTTGTAGTTGTTGTATTGTTAGAATTCGTATTGACAAGATTTCAATTCCCCTTTTTCCCGAATCGTTACGTTGATTTCCCGAGAAAAGTCTGAGTTGATTTATTTTCCAGATGACATTTTGTGACAAGATAAATACTATAAGAAGGGGTCGACGGTCTCCAAGTAAATATCAACATGCGAGGGTGACATCGACAAGAAAGTGTCTTCATGAATGGAATTGTTGAAGTATACAATCCTATTATCACAGTGGCGGTGCCAAGTAAGTAATAAAATTAGTTAGTGATGGTAAATTTATTCAGATTACAGCACCCCATAAAAAGAATTACAATTTCTAGATTTGTAGATTTTAGGCAACCAGTAATGACCGTTCTACCTAAATTTCACGATCAAGTTAAATTATAGCACGGGGGTCGTAGACTAGCAACCAAAGAAAAGTTATTTATAAATTTTTGTCGTAAAGATTAATCTCAATAATAAAATATATGAGTAGCTCGCTGTCACTGTGTTACTTCGACTATGATGCTCTTCGGATTTTGCTGATGAAGTCGGGGAATTGTGTTTTGAAAGAGGATTAAAAACAAAAGACAATTATAGTTCGAAACTTATACCCCAAGGGGGTTATTTATTATTTTTCCAAGAAAAATCGTTTTTTTTTCGATTGCTAGTTATTTTAAAATTGATTTAACTTTAAAATCTCAATATTGTTAGAGAATTGAGGAAAATTCTTCTTTTCGCAAAAAGAAGGAAAATAATTCTTCCTTGACATTGCAAATGCTGTTCTGAGCAGTTTGAACGCTAAATTATATCAAACTTCATGAAAGAAAGCGGTGTAGAGAAAATGACAAAAATATTTTAATAAAAAAACCCCGGCAGAAGATTAATTATTATATTCTTGTTTCCGGAAACTTAATTAAACAAGAATTTCCTGCCTAAGCTACTAACCTTTATAAAATATTAATAGACGTCCTACACAAGGTCGAATTTTAATACATAAATTTACACACAATGTATTGGATGAAAAAAATGACTCATAGTTGAGTACGTCGTGAACTAGCCGATAATTTGATGAGAGTAATTTGCTTTTGTGGTTTTCTAATAATTTATTACTATCAATTAAAATTTAATTTGTTTATTGATAGATAAACACCTTATTGATGTATAAAAATGTAAATATAATATTTTGACAAGTTTATAAAATCAATCAAATATTGATGGTCGAGTGTCTTCCTTGTTTTTAATCGTATAACAATATAAAAAGTTAAAAAATTTCAAACTACATTCTACCAGCATTGCCAATTCCCAAAAAGATAAATATCATTTTATTCATTCACTAGGACTATTTATCATAAGTATTAAAAATTAAATGAAATTATATGAAAATTGTCAAAAATTTGGAAATGTGGTACAAAATGGTCAAAAATGGTCAAAAATGGTCAAAAATTGTCAAAAACTGTCAAAAATTGTCAAAAACTGTCAGAAATTGTCAAAAATTGTCAAAAATTGTCAAAAATTGTCAAAAATTGTCAAAAATTGTCAAAAATTGTCAAAAATTGTCAAAAATTGTTAAAATTTTGAAAAATGGTCAAAAATTGTTAAATATTTAAAAAAATGGTCAATGATTGTCAAAATTTTTGAAAAATTGTCAAAAATGGTCAATAATTGTTAAAATCTTGAAAAATGGCCAAAAATTGTTCAAATTTTGAAAAAATGGTCAATAATCGTCAGAACCTGTCAAAAAGCTAAAAAATTGTCAATAATGGTCAATAATTGTTAAAATTTGTAAAAATGGTCTAAAATGGTCAAAAAATTTGAAAAATTGTAAAAAATCATCAGCAATTGTCAAAACTGATAAAATTGGTCAATAATTGTCAAAAATGGTCAATAAGTGTTAAAATTTGAAAAAATTGTCAAAATTTTTGAAAAAATGGTCAATAATTGTCAAAAATGGTCAATAATTGTCAAAAATTGTCAAAATTCTCGAAAAATGGTCAAAATTTTCGAAAAATTATCAAAAAAGGTAAAAAATTGTCAAATTTTTTGTAAAATGGTCGATAATTATAGAAAAATTGTCAAAAATGGTCGATAATTATAAAAAAATTGTCAAAATTATCAATTATTGTCAAAAACTATTAAAAATGGACAATTTTTGTCAAAAACTGACAAAAATGGTCAATTATTGTCAAAAATGGTTAATAATTGTCAAAAAATTTTGAAAAATGGTCAAACATTTTAAAAAATTGTCAAAAATGGTCAATTGTCAAGAATTTTAATTTTTTTTTGGAAATGGTCAAAAATTTTCAAATATTGTCAAAAATGGTCAAAAATTGTCAAAAACTGTCAAAAATGGACAATTATTGTCGAAATTGGTCAATAATTGTCAAAAATTTTCAAAATTTTGAAAAATGATCGAAAATTTTCAAAAACTATCAAAAAAGGTCAAAAATTTTGGAAAATTGTTAAAATTTTTGAAAAATTATCAAAAATTTTGAAAAATTGTCAAAAATGGACAATTATTGTTAAAAATTGTCAAAATTTTGAAAAATAGTTGATAATTGTCGGAAATTGTTAGTTTTTGAAATATGGTCAAAAATGGTCAATAATTGTCAAAAATTTTGAAAAATGGCCCATAATTGTCAACAATTGTCAATAATTATCAAAAATGGTGAATAATTTTGAAAAATGGTCTAAAATTTTGAAAAATCTTCAAAAACTATCAAAAATTGTCAAAAATGGTCAAAAATAGTGAAAAACTATCAAAAATGGTTAAAAATTGTCATTGTCAATTATTTTTAAAAACTGTCAAAATGGACAATTATTGTCAAAATTGGTAAACAATTGTTGAAATTTCGAAAAATAGTCGATAATTGTTAAAAACTATCAAAAATGGTCAATAATTTTGAAAAATTGTCAAAAATGCTTAAAAATTGTCAATTATTGTTAAAAACTGTTGAAAATGGACAATTATTGCCAAAAACTGTCGAAGATGGTTAAAAATTGTCATCATTTTCAAAAATGGTCGAAATTTTGGAAAAATGGTCAGTAATTGTCAAAAATGATCAATAATTGTTAAAATTTTGAAAAATGGTCAATAATTGTTAAAATTTTGAAAAATGGTCAATAATTGTCAAAATTTTGAGAAATGGTCAATAATCGTCAAAAGTTGTCAAAATTTTGAAAAATAGTCAATAAATAAAACGAGCCGTTTCCGAAAATCGATTTAAACACGTAATTTATGAAATCGATTTACTAAAAATCGATTAATATTACTATAAAAATCGATTATTTTTTAACATCCCTAGTCAGTAGATCTTTCTAAGGTTAATCATGATGAATAGCGAAAATGACGATTATTCCAGCACTCCTATTATAACCTAAGATAATATAAAAAACTGTTTTAATTATTAAAAGGGCGACTGTAGAAAAAATTATGTGTGTTTTTCGAGCAATCTGTTACTTTACGCTCTAAATACACAAATAACTATTAAACACCCTCAAGTAATGGAAAAATGTGGGAAAAAATCAGCAACATATTTTGTATACGAGGGTATGCGAAAGTGAGAAACACTAAAATTCGGGAAAGAGTAGTATGCAGAAAGTTGAGATTCCTGGAGTGTAGGAATCTCAACTTAATGCCCATGTAGTGTACACTATTTTTCCTACTACCTCGGTCAAAAGTACGAAAACAATTAACCAACATTAACATTAGCTACTTGCAAACAAATTTTGAGGTTATCGTTATACTTATTGGTGTGATGGGCAAGAACGTGCCTTCTACAGGGTCGTCGGTTCAAGTCCTACCGACATTACTGTTCGTTTTATTATGGACATTTTTGTATACGAGAGTATGCAAAAATGAGAGGTACGAAAATTCGAGAAAAAAAATTCTTAGTATCGACTAAAAATGTTTTATGGGCATTTTCGTAATCTACGGGGTCGAATCAGTCGCTTTCCATAATTCAAAGTGAGGTTAGGTATATTTGTAAATACAACGAAATTTCTGTTTAAATCTCGTTGACTTTTAAAATAATAAAAACCTTTTTAGATAATGTACATCATTTTTTTCCTCGTAACCCTGCAAATATTAACAAAGAGAAAATAATAACCATATTATTAAAATAATTAACAATTAATATCGATGAGTGGAGGTGATATCATCGATTTCCTATAAACCAAACAGGATTCGTTAAAACATAATGTTGGGTTATTATTTCATTCAAATTTAGAGCTAATCATTTAATTTCATATTGGCAGATGAATCGTCTTATCTTCATATCAAGATCTATAGATTTTTATATTGACGTTTAACCCATGATGCAACAAAAAATTATTAAAAAAATCTATACCAGGAAGTTTTTAAGGATCTTCTTGCATATTAACGAATATTATCAATAACAAGGGAAAAGAAAACGTCTATCATCAACAAAACTATTTTTTTTTGCCAAAAAAAACGAATTTAAAATGCGGAAAGATTCAAATTATTCTAAGCAGATATGATAGCTCTGCTATTGCATGTGACCTCAAACACTCAATACTCCACTGGTCCATTTTGTTGCAAGGTGTGGGTAGGTGGCGCGCATGTTGAGGCAGAGGTAAGGATGGTTCCTAGATCTCGGAACTGTTTAAAAAAGAGCGCGAACTACGGAGCGGTTTAAAAAAGAGCGCTAACAACGAAGCGGTTTAAAAATGCGCTCGTACTACAGAGTTGTTTGAAAAAAAATAAGACAAATCAACACAAAGAATTGTTTATTGATAAATATGAAAGTGCGTAAACATAATATAGTTATATTATTATAATTAAATTACAGTATTTGGAAAAAAAATTGCAATCCATATGTTGAGCTATTGAGATTTTGTTAGAAGTTTTGCTAATTAAGGGTATAACAAACATGTTCATTTTGAAAGTGGAAAAGGGCAACAATTTTTCGGAGGAATCTATAACATCGTGGACTTTTTTGCAGCAGTGCCATTGCAAACAGTTTTCCCTGGGTGGTCCAACGTCTGCCATGATACCCTTTTCCTTCCTTTTTTTTTCAGCCACTGGATAGTTTATTGCTTCTTTCTAATATCGAATTCTGTGAATTTTATTTATATTTTTTAAATTTTCGGTTTCCTTTTCACCACTATTTTCGATTCATTTAAAATGCGACAATAATACGTGAACACTATAAAAGCGATAACAAATTTACGATGTGAAATATCCGCCATTATTTCAAACGTAATTGTGATTGTGACGGTTGGCGTAGCCGCCGCCTCTGCACAACTGCATCATCTTTTAAGTTCACTTTTATTATCGCAAGAAAGAGTATTAAACGAACCATTTGAAATTTGCACTCTAGACAGATAATTACGAGAGTTATTGGACCTTTACGCCGAGAAAGATTCTTCGCTGGGATACCAACATGTGTGTGAACACCAACAAAGAAAATGTGATCGCTTTGATGTGCATTGACAAAAAATAATATTGCCATCATAAACACAATATTCTGCTTTACAGTCTTTTTCGAAAACAAAACAAAACAAAACAAAAAAAAAACGCCGTGGAATACACAATATGCAGTCGGGTAGGTCTTCGTTATGGTTTTAGTTATTCATTGAATTATTTTTTCTTTTGAAGTTAACAATAAATAACATTTTTTGCTAACTTATATCACTTATTATAAACAAAGTATTGACATTTTTCAATAATTTCATAATAATAAAAATAATTATTATATTTAAGCAATAAAAATCCTTCATAATAAATTTTAAGTAGATAATTCATAGATAAATCTAAATTTAATGTAATTATTTTATTGTATCATTATAACTCAATACAAAAAATCCTTCTGGACAATTTTATAAAAAAAATTTTTTTTGAACCACAACCTTAGAAGAGTTAGTAGCTGGGGCACATGAAAAACTAATTAATATTAATTAAATTAAATTGCGCCCAACGTGGGGCGCCATTTGTATGTATGAGGAAGAATGAAAGATTATTAGAGATAAGTTGATTTGTGTATCAAAATTTAGACAGATTTTTTCGATTTAAATTGATTTATCTATTATATTTTTCCTTACCTGATTTTATATACTTCTTATCTATAAAATTTATATTGGCAATTCTACACTGGGTAACATTAGAGGTAAACGCATTAAGGAAGGCATAATCTTTTTCAAAATTTTTTTAAAAATTTGGAGAAAATGTATTCAAAATGAATTTATTTGGATACTTATTAAAATTTTTAATTTATTGAACCTATGAACCCCGAACCCTGAGAAGCTGAGTTTTCATGGAAATTTTATGATTGTGACTGCATAGAGGTTAGTGCATTGTTTAAAATTATTCCAATAATAATTTTAAAAAATGTTTAGATATATATACCAGGAAAAACAAAATAAAATCAAATAAAATAAAAAAATTTCATCATACTAATAAATCCATATCAGTAGATAGGAAGGAGTCCATTAAGCGAAATATTTTTACGAAAATTATTTAAACATATTTCTTCGTTTACAATAAAAAAGAAAGTTCAAAAACATTTTGTTAATTTACAATAGTGTAACTTGGTGGAAAATTAACTTTAAGAATTATTAAGGTAAGTATTAACAATTAATATTATTATTTAAAGGTATTAACAATTAATACCTTTAAAAACTTTTTTTTATTTGAACTGTTTGCTTTTGACGGAGCATACGTTTGCCGAAAATGGCCTATTTTTATTGAATTAAAGTTATAAATAATGGAGATAGAGTTCCGGGAGGCAAAACTTTTTTATTGGAAATTTCCTCCTCTTTAAGACCCTTTTTTTAAATCCTCAAATGTTAATACTTTTCGAGATATTGGCAAAAAACTTATAACTTATAACTTTTGAAATTTTTTATGTGCTAATAAACGCTCTCGATACACTTTCTTACACATCATTCCGAATCTAATGAACTAGAGATTCCAATCTTAACAATGCATCTGGCAACGATTTAGCTACTTGGTAATAAAATCAAATAACTAATCTTCAAGAACTATTCCGAAAAAAAAGTTAATTTTCCTTTTATTCTTCTATACATATACCGTTAAAAATATTTATATTATATCCGTATTTATTCCAATATAACAAAAAGTTTAACGATTCTTACTCAATTTGCACTACAGCATGTAGTTAAAATTTTATTTTATATTTCCCTTTATGTCTTTAACGGTATTTATTATAAAACCCAGACCATATGCATGGGTTAATTATCTTTAAACAAAAATTATTCCACTTTCAATATGTTTAGTTGTTACTGATAAATTCATACACAACAACCAAAAAAACCTTACAAATAATACACAAGAAGGCATACAAATTTTACGAGTGAACGTACGTTTCAATTTCACTCAATAATTTTGATGAATTTGTTCTCATTTCTCTCGTACTATTTGTCTACTTCTCTTGGCAATGAATCTGTATAATTGAATGTCACGGCCCTATCGTGTTTACCAGTGTTTTATTCAACTCAACCTACACACTTTCATCGATTTTCAATAACAATACAGATACCTTCAGTGATTATTATAGTCTACTATTTGATTATATGCACTCTTGATGGCGATGGTGTTTTAAAGAACTCGCAATTGAAGGTGTCGGATCGCCTGAAGGAAGCTTCTCTACTTCCTTGGACTATTTTCCTTTAGTCCATAACGACTTTTTAAGATTAAAATTAAATTAAATAAATCTTATTTTACATAAATATTGTGTATTTTAATGTTATAATTCGTTGGAGAGACTTAAATTGCAGCAAAAAGTGAGTCCCATAACAAGATTGATTCATTAATATTTTAAAAAACAATAAATTAACATCAAAAATCGACCACCTGTTTCTGGACTTTATCAGATCACTGTTCATCTAGCTAATAATTAATCTATACATTAGTTTATGGACGTACTGTATACAACGTAATAAGTATGTTTTGCGAGTACTATTTTTTGTCCACGATATCCTAGAAACATGAATATTAAAAGCATGGAACAATAAAAGTTGAAAAGATGGATATATCTCTGCTTGTTTAGTATCCCTGAGTGGTTAGGAATCATCTAAAACAATGGTTGTAAGTAATTTTGTCGTAAAATCTTTAGAGTTGACATTTTAGCAGAGTATGTGAGTAAGTGTTTCATCCCTTAGTTCATATCTTCTACACATTTTTTTTTTCGGGTCGAGATGGGTAACTCATGTTCGAATGGGTCCAGGACCCAAACATTGCTGGTCTCATCCCCAAGGGGGTCTACCAACCAAACCCACCTCAAACTCGCCGTTACCCCCGCCTCGGAATCACTACCCTAGCATATTTCGAGACGGGCGGCGGTCCCTCGCACACTCTCCGCTCACACCGTCGTCTTCTCCCTAACTATACCTCTTACCTCTCATGTCATATCGAGTCCTTCTCTCCCCCTAATCATGCTCTCCACTACGCCACTCACCTCCATCCATTCCTCCTCCCCCTCAATATTATCTCCGCCATGTTCTCCCAATACACCGCCTCCCCTAGTTTCCTTTCCAACTTCTTCAGCACTTCCTCGTTACCCTACTCTCGACCTATGTCCAGTGAACACCTGTGTCAAGAAGTAGAGTTTTGGGAATATGGTAGAAATGTAGCTGCAGGAGGTTCACCGGAACCAGCAATATTTTGAAAGTGGTCTATGAGAAAATAAAGTTTGGGAACCATTATTGCTCTAGAGGAAATACTAGGTGTTCGTTTAAGAGAGAAAACGCGCTGTAACTCAGAAAGACCAATCTTAACACCTTAATATAGTAAACCACCACAAATCCTGCATACCTCTTAAATCTGAAATATATGGTGGCTTAACTAGTCTAGTTTCAAGTAAATCCCAGTTTATTAACTTAAAAAAAGGATGTTGTAATATTTCTTTAAAACCTTCAGGTCTTCTACAACCTAACCGTTCCAAGGGATTTTTGTTCAAGAAACCTCTTAATACACTTGTAGCTTTGTTACTCAAGCTCCTCGGTATTCTTAAATGTTTCTGTAGAATAACTCGAAACAAACAATCTTCAGAAGCATCTTCAAGACCTTAAAACATAAACGGTGATCTACCAACAAGCATTTCAAAAATTAACACACCCAGAGCCCCCCAATCTACGGAATACCCATAATTTTTTCCTTCTAATACTTCCGGGGCTATATAATTAGGAGTTCCACAAAACCCATAACAGGATCTATTCCTTCTTTGCACATCCCGTAGTCTGTTAATTTAATGTGTCCTTCATGATCCAGTAGAACGTTATCCAACTTCAAATCTCCATAAATGATATTTTTTTGATGTAAAAAATTTGGAGCCACATCAATTTCAGCGGCGTAAAATCTTACGTGGTTTTCATGGAGTTTTTTCTGTCTTTGCATGTGGTACATAAAATCGCCGCCTCTAGCGAATTCTATAACGAAGAAAACTCTTGTTGATGTTTGGAAGCAAGAATGAAGTCCAATTAGAAAAGGATGGTTAGATACCAATTCAAAAACGTGCTTTCCAATCTGTAACCATTCCAGATCATCTTCCGTTATTTTATCTTTTCTTATCACTTTCATCGCGTAGATACGTTTGGTCTTCTTCAGTTCAACCATTAATACTTTTGCGTACGATCCTCTTCCAATTACTTTTAATAAATTGAAATTCGATAAAGAAAACTGTTGGTTTTCTCCCGGAGATTTAATCGTTTCAATTACACAAGGAAAAGTAATGTACTTGTAACATTTACTGTGTACTACGATATTACACAGTTTGCATTTGAATCCTTGTCTTCCAAGTCCCCATACTCTACCCATACAAAACCCACAATAAGATCTTCTATTAAACCTTTTCGGTTCTAGTAAATGTCCGTTAATTTTATAGTGTTTGCGCCAAATTTTACCACCTCTTCTATAAATATATTTATTTTCTCCAATGCAAAGTTTTCCGGGGCATGGGACGTTGTCGAAAACGTGTAAAAGTATCTCAGGCTCTTCGTCGATTTCGATTAAGCGAATGGCTTCGTCAAGTTCCGTTTGAGATGATATTATTCAAGGATCTCCTTCGTGGTCTATCCATTTTGTAGTGAAATGTTGATTAGGAAAAGATCTTATCTCTTGGTATAATGTTTCTAAAGTTAAGGCTACATCGAGGTAAGTGGAGTAAATTTTCCCTCGTCATATAAGTTTTAGTGTCGTTACAAATCTTTTAACAAAAAAAAGGAGCAGATTGAATATCACAGAACGAGTAGATTTGCGGTTATTCCTAACAAAAAAGAAACCAAATATTGATAATTTGCTGTCCATCCATCAAGTACATCCCTCCCATTAAAATTATGACTATTTTGTGATTATCATTGTAGAAGTTACATTACGTTATTAATGTTTAGTTGTTTAGTGCTGTGAGTAGATTTCAAAAAAGTAAAGTTGGATGGAATCACCATTTTGATTGGCCAAATATTCTTTTTTGACATCCACTCACAGCACAATCAATTAAATAATTAACTTTATGAACCAATCAATTATCACCTTTTTTTTTAACTGTTAATTCGTGGTTGGAACTCAGCCATAGTTAGATCTAATCTTCATATTTTTTGTCGAGTTTTGGGAATATGGCATAAATGTAGCTCCAGGAGGTCCACCGGAACCAGCAAAATTTTGAAAGTGGTCTATGAGAAAAAAAGCTTGGGCGCCTCTGCTTTAGAGCCTTTTTTACCTAATTCATTCATTACTCGCAATCCCCTCATGTCCAGGTACCCAAATTAGAGACACTGTGTTGACTCTTCCCATCATATTAAGGAATTCTTTACAGTTTTCTACTAGTCTAGAACTCTAGCCTAGCCTTTCAGCACGATATAATTTGTATACATTTATTTTTGAGGTACTAAAGTAATCTAATATTTCTTAAGTAGTGAGAAAAAAGAGGTACTTCATTGATATTTGTGAAATTTTTTTTAACGATTGAATAAAAATAAATTAAAATCTATAATGAAATTAAGTTATCGAGCTCCGTAATAACTGTTCGGTGTCAAATTCCGTACGTCTAATCCATTATTTATAAATAATGACAACTTGGTACTTCTTGTAATTTTCCAAGATCGTATCGATCGTATATAATATGGTTTAAATATTTATCTTCTTTGAGATAGAAGATATTCCGACCAAGATTATAATCTGCGTTCGACTTTGTCTCTATAAGGTTCCGATCTAATCAGATATGAATGTATTCTTCTTTGCTCATCAATACGTAGACAGTTACTTTTCAGTTGACGGCCATAATTGATAAATTAGATTTGAGGGAAGAGGTGTGTAATTAGATTTTTCGACAGTGTTGCCAAACTGTAGATACATTCTATTATATGTAAATACTTTAATCAAATGAATAAAGTTTGCCTCCTCAAACCACGAAGCCATTCTCAAAATCTTCTTCTCTTCTCCTTCTACTGTTTCAGGTGTCGGACGAGGATTCCGGTTCCTCTTGTACCCAATGCTTCCACTCTTTCCTGTCTCTTGCTTATCTTTTCATTTCATCTAAAGCTGTTCCTTTCTTATTCCCTATCTTCTTTATTTGGTGTATCCACTTTCTTCTCGCTCTACCCCTTCTTCTGTGATTAGTACTTCCAACTTTCTTGTAATTCTATCTGTTTACATTCTGACAATATGTCCATAACAATTTAATTTATTTTTCTTGTTTTGTTGTTTGTCTTATCTCTTCATTTCTACATTTATCCAACTTTTTCTTTTCCTTGCTATTCTTCTTAGGTGCTTCATCTCAATTGTGTTCATCTTGGCTTCATCATTCTTTCTCAGTGTCCAATTTGCACTTGCATATGTTATTATTGGTATCGTTATTGTATTGTGGATCTTCATTTTCACTTCCATATTCTCAAAATCAAGAACCAACTTTTCAAAATCCAGTCCGATAGAAGGAATATATCTTTCTTATGGGTATCATCACATACCGGTATACAGGGTAACGAAGACGCCGATACCTCAGCTCAAGAATCATACCCCAAAATTAGAGCTGATACCTCATCAAGGCCACAAGGTAACTGTTAAGAATTTTGTTATGGATAAGTGACAATATAAATGGAGCCTTGAGACCCACAACAAAATGTATGAAATTGTGAGAAATGTGAGAGAAACTCCTTCCCTACCGACTTCAAGAGCTGAACATATAAAAGCTACCCAACTAAGGATTGGACAGACAGCCCTAACGCAAAAATTCCTAATAAGTAAAGAAGACCCGCCTCAATGTGCCCAATGTAATGAAAATATGTCCATCAAACACGTTATTCTAGAATGTCACCAGTTTACAAACCAGCGAAGATAACATAGGATCCCCAACATCTTACAGTTACTCCATGCCATATTTGGTGATGACGTAAGTAGGAATTTGTCGTTCGTTTCTTTGGCTTTCGTTTACCCTGTCCACTTACAAATTCACCACTGGGAAATGGAGAAATTGAATTAACTGGAACTGCTAAAGAACTTGTCGATGGAAAGGAACTTGTAGATGGTTGAGAAATGTCTGAGTGGCCAGTAAGTGTGTTATGAATATAATTAGTGACCATTATTGTGACTGAAGAATCCGATGAACTAGATGCTTTAATACCTTATTCTGTTTCTGTGCCACAATCTCGCCAGCCACCGGTTCTATTGGCAACGATGGAAGAAGGTTCTGATCCTGGATTGGGTCTGAGTTATCAGCTGTGGAAGCTATTGGCATATTTGTTGTTTCAGCTGGTTCATAAAACTGATCGGGAAATATGTCTAGATTAACTGGCCACAGTCCGGTGACTTTAAAACTATTGCATGCATTTTGAACTGAATCAGTTTTTCCATAAGCTTGATTAAACAAATATCCGATCTGAAGAGCTGTCACCACTCTTTCTGGATGATTTCTTAACCAGACTGAAATCTGTTGGTTAAAATATGTCTTGAGTGGTCCATAAAAGCACACGTCGAGAGGCTGCATACGATGGGTGCAGTGAGGGGGAAGACAAACAATTTTGATTCCATTCTCCTTCGCAAAGTTCAAAGCTTCGAATGACTTATGGCTGGCATAGCCATCGACAATAGGAAGGACTTTATCATCATGACTAGCTTTTTTATAAAGCTTTGAAAATGCTGGAGCCACTTCACGAATATTTCAGTGGTCATCCACCCGCTTTCTTGAGCTACTTCAACCGAGCCAGTTGGTGCTTCATCCACGAGCTCGTTTTTCATATTTTTCCTCGGGAAAATCATTAAAGGAGATTTGGAAAAATGATCAAAAATTGTCAAAAATTTGGAAAAATGATCAAAAATTTTCAAAAACTGTCAAAATTTTGAAAAAATGATTAATAATTGCCAAATATTTTCAAAAATTGTCAAAAATTGTCAAAAATTATCAAAAATGGTCAATAATTGTCAAAGACGGTCAATAATTGTCAAAACCAATCAAAATTTGTCAAAAATGGTCCGAAAGGATCGATAATTGTTAAAATTTTGAAAAAATGGTCAATAATTGCCAAATATGTTGAAATTTTTGAAAAATGGTCAATAATTGTCAAATACGGTCAATAATTATCAAAATTCGTCAAAAATGTCAATAATTGTTAAAATTTTTGAAACATTGTCAAAAATTTTTAAATATGGTCAAAAATTTTTAAATATGGTTAAAAATTGTCAAAAATTTTTAAATATGGTCAAAAATTGTCAAGAATTTGGAAAAATCGTCAAAAATTGTCAAAAACTCAAAAATTTGGAAAAATGGTCAAATTTTTCGATAAGTTGTCAAAAATGGTCAAAATTTGTAAAAATTTTGAAAAAATGATCAATAATTATAAAAGAGTAATTATTAAAAATTGTCAAAATTTTTGAAAAATGGTCAAAACTTTTGAAAAATGGTCAAAACTTTTGAAAAATGGTCAAAACTTTTGAAAAATGGTCAAAACTTTTGAAAAATTGTCAAAAGTGGTCAATAATTGTCAATAATTGTCAAAAATTTTCAAAAATGGTCAAAAATGGTCAACAATTGTCAAAAATTTTTGAAAAATTGTCAAAAATGGTCAATAATTGTCAAAGACGGTCAATAATTGTCAAAATTTTGAAAAAATGGTTAATAATTGCCAGATATGTTAGAATTTTTGAAAAATTGTAAAAAATTTTTAAATATGGTCAAAAATTGTCAAAAATTTGGAAAAATGATCAAAAATTGTCAAAAACTGTCAAAATTTTGAAAAAATGGTTAATAATGGCCAAATATTTTCAAAAATTGTCAAAAATTTGGAAAAATGGTCAAAAATTGTCAAAATTTTGAAAAAATGATCAATAATTATAAAAGAATAATTATTAAAAATTGTCAAAATTTTTGAAAAATTGTCAAAATTGGTCAAAGATCGTCAACAATTGTCAAAAATTTTGAAAAATGATCAAAATTTTTGAAAAATTGTCAAAAATGGTCAATCATTGTCAAAGACGGTCAATAATTGTCAAAACCAATCAAAATTCGTCAAAAATTGTCAAAAATGGTCCAAAAGGATCAATAATTTTTAAAATTTTGAAAAATGGTCAAAAATTGTCAAAATTTTGAAAAAATGGTCAATAATTGCCAAATACGTTAAATTTTTTTGAAAAATTGTCAAAAATGGTCAATAATTGTCAAAGACAGTCAATAATTGTGAAAAATGGTCAATAATTGTTAAAATTTTTAAAAAAGTGTCAAAAAATTTTTAAATATGGTCGAAAATTGTCAAAATTTTTGAAAAATGGTCAAATTTTTCGAAAAATTGTCAAAAATGGTCAAAAATTGTCAAACACTGTCAAAAACTGTCAAAAACTGTCAAAAATGGTCAATAAATATTAAAAATTGTCAAAATGTTTGAAAAATGGTCAATAAATATTGAAAATTGTCAAAATGTTTGAAAAATGGTCAAAATTTTTGAAAGATTGTCAAAAATGGTAAATAATTGTCAGAACCTGTCAAAAATGCTCACAAATTGTCAAAAATGGTCAATAATTGTTAAAATTTGGAAAAATGGTCTAAAATGGTCAAAATTCTTGAAAAAGTGTCAAAAATGATCAATAATTGTCAAAAATTGTCAAAATTTTGAAAAAATGGTCAATATATGGCAAATATGTTAAAAATTTTAAAAAATTGTCAAAAATGGTTAATAATTGTCAAAGACGGTCAATAATTGTAAAAATTCGTCAAAAACTGTCAAAATTTTTGAAAAATGGTGAAAAATTCACGAAAAATGGTCATTCTATTGTGCATAAGAAGCAAGCTTCTGTCGGCGGTCCGACGACCGCTCACCTTTTTTTTCTCCTTTACATCTTCAATAGCTTTTTTCATCGCTTCTGGACTCCATGATTGCCGATTACTTGTCCTCTTATAATTCCGTGGCATATTGCCATACTGTATATTAAAGAGATTTATGTAGATTTAGATATTTTTATTATTCACCATCCCTACGGACAAAATGACACATTATGTTGTTTTGTCCATAGTGGTTGTATATCATTTTGTACATAACCTCAAAAATATCACGATTCGAAGAATAATCTTGTTGCAGTGACAATAATGAAAATTCTACACGATCACCTCGAACACAAAATGCTTGAAAATATAAAACTAAAACAGTAAAATAAAAAAAGAAAACTTACCGAAAAACAAACGACCACTAACAAATTTCTTTCTAACCCCGAGACACAAATGTCAAAATGGCGTCCGTTGTGTATTTCAACGAGAGTTTATTTTCCCGACTCGGCACCCCCCCACTATTTAGAAGCTCTTGTAATTTATCGAGAAGGGCAAGGAAAATCAGTGTTGAAAAAATGGCCGCGTAAGTTGCAGTTGAATCATTTTCCTTGCCCTTCTCGATAAATTAAACAATGGTCTGTTTTAACCAAGAAGAAATAAGGTTATTATTTTGAAGAAATTGACAGAAATTCTAAATAATGGTGGGTGCCAAGTCGGGAAAATAAGCTCTAGTGTATTTCAAACGTCTCTCAGAAATCCGATGGTATATTTTCGGTGTAGGCGCTTCTTAATTGGCTTATTTTTGACAGTTTAAACCGCCGTAATTTTTAAATATCGCCAATGTGTCGTTTTGTCCGTATATGTCATATCTATCGTACTTCCCCTATATGTTAAAAAAAATCAAAGTTAGCAGCAGAGCTCTATAATAACATTTCTAAGTTGAATCATGAAATGCTTTGAAATAATTAATTCCATGCATCAACACTCGAAAGAAGGTCACTTTACTCCGAAAAATTTTGTTTTAAATATTACTAAATTTTCTAACAAAAGGATCTGCCTTATAAAATTTGAACTTTCGGTTAACCTAAGCTATTTTACTCTAAAAAACAATACAGATATCTACCGAACCGTTTCCCACATTCGCAGACCACATCCTTTCGATTGCAAATATTTAAAATGCCTTTTATCAAAATTAATGAATGGTTTGTTAAATTCTAAAGGAGCGTTAAAGGATTTATACCGTGACCGGACCAGGAACCAGAACGATTTTTTTTATCTAATTATTTAGCAGATTTGTTTTAAAAATTTGCTTCGACATCATAAAAAAACCCATCGGGTTTTTAATAGGAAAATTATGTGGATTGTTTCAAGCTTTACCAAAATATATTGTTATGGTACTGATAAAAAATTAAAACAACCTCATTTGCGTCTAATTGACAATAATTTGAAAATTATCACAGATAATTTTTATTTTTATTCCGAACCTAACCTCGAAAGTTTATTTAACTGTGTATATTATGGTTGTTCTTGTTAATATTATCACTGATATCGCCCATCTCTAATGTCAATCTAGTATGTGAGGCGCTTCTTCTTTTTGAAGAGGTGACAAGCAGATAAGGTTAAGTGTACAATGTAAAAGCACATGTTAATTTTGGTTGTATTTAATATATTAAAAACACATAATCTCGCCTATCTTTTATTTAAATCTACCAACTAAGTAAATGGTCACAAACAATATTTTTTTGCTGCTTCTTCTCTCTCCAGCTGCCCGTGACACATAGATATACATTCCTTTTCATAAAAGCCTGTTTGCAATTAAAATCATCAAAATCATCATGCGATTCGTGGTATTATATAAAGAAGAATTTCAAGAACCAAAAAAGACCTTAAGATAAAATCGAGATAAAATCGCATATCCGCTACTGTCCAAATTAATCCGAGACAGTTTCAGATGTATCAAATTTCATTCGTCAAGCCGTCCCTTTTATTTCAATTCATTTTTTATCAATTTCGCTTGGATTGAATACAATTTTCATGAATAAAAAATAATAAGATGAACAACGGTGGCTTTATTCTTATTTTTCGGGCATTAAAAGGAAGTTCGCTGTTAAGGTTAAATTTTTAATATAAATAAAGCTTTTATGAACAGTTTAAAAGAACTGAAAGTTACTTAAACCGACTGTCTATCTCAGTGGCGGCTCGTGGTTAATTTGATAGGGGGGTCATAGGTGATGTGACCAAAATCTTAAAATACGGAAAGCCACAACCATATTTTAATCATTTCTAAGCATATTAAATATGACAAACCTAGATTAAATGATAATTAGTCTAAATCTTTTTAAAATTTAACTGAAGCCTACGATCTTTTGTATTTGCAACAACTTATTACGTCAAAACACAGCTCATTATTCCGCTTCAAATGCTCTCCTTTAAATCAAAATATAGCGCGGCCTGCCAACCCCTCTACTCATCTCTTTTCTAAGCGTGTAATAATTAGCCGACGTAAGTCGATTCATCGTCGATATTAAACCGAGCTTTTGACCCATCACATGTAAACTTCGGGCGTGTTTCTCTCACACCGCGAAGATCGTCAGCGCTCGGCAAATTCCGTTCCCATATAACACCTTGAGGTCAACGGTGGACCCCCTTCACCTGGGCAAATTAAAAAAAATTCGATTTGACTATACTTGTATATTTTTCAGGTTTTTCAGGTTGACCCCCCCTTTTTTGGATTCTATAGACTCTGACGATTTTTGCGAATCGAATGGTTATCGTTTCATTTCGATAGCTCAAATAAAAAAAAAGTTCTTTCCGCTTGGATGATGGATTTTGAAGGGAGAGGCGCGGTAGGGGGGGGGGCGTATTTTTCTCATGGAAGAGGGAAAACATGTATGAATTTCATTTCGGGGTCTCAATTTTTCATGTCTGACCGTTTCGGAGAAAGCTATGTGGTCGTGGAGAGTGTTCGTTGGGGGGGGGGGGGGTCGTAAAAATCGATGTCCAGTTTCTTTGTTCAAAAAAATTTTCCCAATGAGTGCTCAAGTTTCCCGTTAACGGTATAATTTCAAATTTTTTTATGTACTCTTTGCAATATTTTCTTTAATTTAATACCCCACAAAAAATGTTTAGTATGAAATGCAAAACTTTATAAAATTACCATATTTTCTCTACCCCTGGCTCCTGTAACCCCCAACGTGCGCCTTTATATTTTTGAAGCTTGCTTCTTATTGCACGACATCGGACTATTGAGAAGGCTAGTCAAAAATTGTCAAAAATTTGGAAAAATGGTCAATAATTGTCAAAAGCTGTCAAAATATTGAAAAAATGGTTAATAAGTGCCAAATATTTTCAAAAATTTGGAAAAATGGTCGATAATTGTCAAAAATTTTGAAAAATGGTTCAAATTTTTGAAAAATTATCAAAAATGGTCAATAATTGTCAAAGACGGTCAATAATTGTGAAAAATTGTCAAAAACTGTCAAAAATTGTTAAAATTTTGAAAAAAAGTCAAAAATTGTTAATATTCTGAAAAATGGTCAAAAATTGTTAAATATTCAAAAAAACGGACAATGATTGTCAAAATTTTTGAAAAATTGTCAAAAATTGTCAATGACTGTTAAAATTTTGAAAAATGGTCAATAATTATAAAAGACTGTCAAAATGGTCGATAATTGTTTAAAATTGTCGAAATTATTGAAAAATAGTCAAAATTTTTGAAAAATTGTCAAAAATAGTCAATAATTGTCAGAAACTGTCAAAAATAGTCAATAATTGTCAGAAACTGTCAAAAATAGTCAATAATTGTTAAAATTTTGAAAAATGGTCAAAAATGGTCAAAATTTGGAAAAAATGGTCAATAATTATAAAAAACTGTCAAAAACGATCAATAACTGTTAAAAATTGTGAAAATTTTTGGAAAATGTACAAAATTTTTGAAAAATTGTCAATAATTGTCAGAACCTGTCAAAAAGCTAAAAAATTGTCAAAAATGGTCAATAATTGTTAGAATTTGAAAAAATGGCCAATAATTGTCAAAAATGGTCAATAATTGTCAAATTTTTTGAAAAATGGTCAACATTTTCAAAAAATTAACAAAAATGGTCAAAAATTGTCAAATTTTTTGTAAAATGGTCGATAATTATAAAAAACTGTCAAAAATGGTCAATAATTGTTAAAATTTGAAAAAATGGTCAATAATTGTCAAAAATTGTCAAAAATTTACAAAAAATTGTAATCCCCTTTACCCCCTACACTTGTTAGCTACTTCCTAAGATTTTTTAAATAGCAAGGGGGGTCGTTGGAAATGGTTTGAAAAGCAGAACTAAAAAATGTATAATTTTAAAATTTTGGATGAAACAATTAATTAATAAACATTATCAAAAAGGAGGTAGCTGTCAACTGTAGGGGGTAAAAGGGGTGACATTTTTTTGTAAGTTATAAAACACCTCGATTAAAATAACGGGTTCAAGGATTTTTCATCTTTGTCTTAAATAACGGAGTTTCCAAGTTCCTAGGGGAGGTAAGACTTAATACCCGCACCAAATATATTTGTACATTTTCAACGAATTACAAATATTTTATTTATATAATTTAGTAAAAGCTATTCTAATCAATTATTCTAGTTTATTTCTTATAATTTTTTGTTCCCAATTAAAGACTATAACAAAACAACATCGTTTCCTGAAATAGTTTTATAACAACGTACATTTTATCCCCCCCCCCATCAAACACTCCATCTTTAAAACAACAAGCTATGAAGGTAGTAAATCGCGCGACTCCTGTATATACGATGCACGTGTCTTTTAACGACCGTTTTTTCGTCATGTATTTATCAGCACTACATGAAAGTGCCGACGACGAGTTAACCTAAGTAAGGTGGCTGAATTTTGTGTATTTTTATAGAGAAGTTTTTAAGTTGGTCAGTTGTAATTTGTCAGAATAAAATATTGTAATTGTCAATATAATTAAAATTGCTATAAATCTAAATCCCTGAACGTAGTTTCAATACCGAGGAAATTAGACAGTCCTTTAGACAGTTTTCTAATTGCTGGTTAAGTTCTTGGAAAACCTTACACTATTAGTTTGTAGATTCGGTATAAATTTTTCTTGAAGATATTTCTTATAATTACTGTTGTTCATTTTGTATATAATTTAAACTCCAGATGAATTAAATCACCTCAACTACGATTATCCCCGGATAAAAATCTTTAACAGGTAAATTTTTATTAAAAATAAATTCTTAAAGGGAAATAAATCATTAGTACCCGTATCGCGGGTACCTAAAGATTATTTTCCAAACAGGACAGATATCGAAAAAATGAATCTCACTCCAACAACAGTTATTCCAACATTATTACTGCTTCTTGGTAAAATCAATAAGTAAACGATATCGCTATTAGCGATCACTTTGGAACCTGTTGCCGAGGTATCTAGTAGCCTTAAGGGGGTGGAATTTATATTATAACGACTAAGCGGCGAGGACTCGCTTTTCAATAATGCCATCTACAACATTGTATATTGTATCAGACGATTTCACCGTTACATCTGTAACTGCTACAGGAAATAGAGATATTTGTGTATTAATGATATAGTACTACAGAATTTAATTTGACTTTTCACAGATTAAATTCGAAAAATTAGCTAGAACTTTTTTTTTCGTTTCTATATGTAGAGGTCTATAAAGAAAATATAGAAGTTTTCCTTTCTCCCGTGGGCAGGCCAAAATAGGTGCTGTGGTTAATCGTTTCTTCAACTCAACGAAAGCATTTTGACAATCAGGCGTCCAGTCAAATTAAATGTGGTTTTCAGTTAGTCGATGAAGAGGTTTAGCAATTCGACCAAAATTTTCGGTAACCTCTAATTTCCTTTTTGTCTCTTATATTGTCTATCATAATTGTATCTACAAAAAATTCATCACTAGCACTCTCCTCACTGCTGTTTTTTTCTTCTACCTCAAAGACTGCCTTCCTAGAAGTAAAAGGCTTTCCTCCATTGAAATGGCCTGGCCTACTATTATTTTTACAGCATGAGGAAAAGTGATTGGGCTTACCGCAGCTTTTGCAAGTCTTTCCAAAAGCGGGACAACTCATAGGCCTATGTTTGAGTCCACATTTATAACAGTTGTACTCATCAGTTTGAAACTTATGTCCATTCTTACCTTTTGTTTTACTAATTGTTATTGCATCAACCTCTTTTTCAATTTGGAAGTCTTTTACTTGCATCTTACTGACTTCTGCTGCTCTGCATGTTGTCTCTGCCTTCTTTAGTGTAAGTTGGGCCTGTTGTAGTAGCCTCTCTTGCAGTTCCGGATCATTTATCCCACTGACAATTCTGTCTCTTACTAGTGAGTCGTGCAAATTCCCAAAATTACAGACACTAACCAATTCTTTAGTTTCGTCATTTTTTTCTATAATTCCAGTCGCTTTTAGAAAAACATCAAAGTTTTCCAAAAACGTTTCCAAATTGTTGTGAATGTCTTGATTAAATACCAACTTTTTTGGCGGGTTAAATGTGCCTGTTGTTTCCATTTTTATTTCGTTACGTACTTTCAGGATACAGGAAGATGGAAAGGATTTCATGATAATGATGTTATTTCTATGATTTTTTGACCTCGGTGGACAAGTTGGAAGGGATTGGGGGGTTTTGAAAGTGTTACTGATGCTGTTTCCCCAGATGTTGTAGGAACAGTCGTTCTTCTTCCTTTTCTATCTTTCCTACTAACGTTAAATTCTATTTGTATTTGCTTCTTATTGTCATCATTTTTAATTATTCAGTCTTGCAGCACCAATATTCTAAAAATAAAAAAAACCACCTGTCATAAAAGTTATTTCTATCGAATGATTCTGGCATAAGAATGAATGTTTTAAATTCGTTAGACACGAATTTATTATTGAATATCCTGAAATGAATCACAGTTCGTCGTCCAATGCACGTCCTTGTTTCTTGTGAGAACCTACCTAATAACATTGTTACATAAATCAAATTTGTATGTTTTGAAAAAGTAAAAATTGTTTACCGTCACGAGAGTTTTTTTTAAACACAAATCATTTTTTGTTGATTTTTCTCGATTAATTATTTAGAAAAAAATCGAATTCGTTAATATCTATTTTTAAACAATTTGTTTTGTTGTTCTAAAAGTGAAATAAACTAAAATTAAAAGTGATGATTAACAAATTTCTACACTAAGAAACTTGAATAGTCAATTATAGAAAATGTCAGATGCGTACTGGATCTAGAAATACTAGAATCGTTATTGTCACATTACTGGGGATATACTAAAATCCCTACGTCTAAAGGAACTAGGTACTAGTCTCTGATACTTTCCTCAGGAAAAAATTAGAATAAAGATCTTTTAGATCTCAGTGAATGTCACCTCAATATACATACGTAGCATAGTCTTTATCTCTCTCTCTCTCTCTCTCTCTCTCTCTCTCTCTCTCTCTCTCTCTCTCTCTCTCTCTCTGTCTCTCTCATTCTCTCTTTCTTTTTCTTTTTCTTTTTCTTTTACTCTTTCTCTTTCTCTTTGTCTCTTTGTCTCTTTGTCTCTTATTTGTCTCTTATTTGTCTCTTATTTGTCTCTTATTTGTCTCTTATTTGTCTCTTATTTGTCTCTTATTTGTCTCTTATTTGTCTCTTATTTGTCTCTTATTTGTCTCTTATTTGTCTCTTATTTGTCTCTTATTTGTCTCTTATTTGTCTCTTATTTGTCTCTTATTTGTCTCTTATTTGTCTCTTATTTGTCTCTTATTTGTCTCTTATTTGTCTCTTATTTGTCTCTTATTTGTCTCTTATTTGTCTCTTATTTGTCTCTTATTTGTCTCTTATTTGTCTCTTATTTGTCTCTTATTTGTCTCTTATTTGTCTCTTATTTGTCTCTTATTTGTCTCTTATTTGTCTCTTATTTGTCTCTTATTTGTCTCTTATTTGTCTCTTATTTGTCTCTTATTTGTCTCTTATTTGTCTCTTATTTGTCTCTTATTTGTCTCTTATTTGTCTCTTATTTGTCTCTTATTTGTCTCTTATTTGTCTCTTATTTGTCTCTTATTTGTCTCTTATTTGTCTCTTATTTGTCTCTTATTTGTCTCTTATTTGTCTCTTATTTGTCTCTTATTTGTCTCTTATTTGTCTCTTATTTGTCTCTTATTTGTCTCTTATTTGTCTCTTATTTGTCTCTTATTTGTCTCTTATTTGTCTCTTATTTGTCTCTTATTTGTCTCTTATTTGTCTCTTATTTGTCTCTTATTTGTCTCTTATTTGTCTCTTATTTGTCTCTTATTTGTCTCTTATTTGTCTCTTATTTGTCTCTTATTTGTCTCTTATTTGTCTCTTATTTGTCTCTTATTTGTCTCTTATTTGTCTCTTATTTGTCTCTTATTTGTCTCTTATTTGTCTCTTATTTGTCTCTTATTTGTCTCTTATTTGTCTCTTATTTGTCTCTTATTTGTCTCTTATTTGTCTCTTATTTGTCTCTTATTTGTCTCTTATTTGTCTCTTATTTGTCTCTTATTTGTCTCTTATTTGTCTCTTATTTGTCTCTTATTTGTCTCTTATTTGTCTCTTATTTGTCTCTTATTTGTCTCTTATTTGTCTCTTATTTGTCTCTTATTTGTCTCTTATTTGTCTCTTATTTGTCTCTTATTTGTCTCTTATTTGTCTCTTATTTGTCTCTTATTTGTCTCTTATTTGTCTCTTATTTGTCTCTTATTTGTCTCTTATTTGTCTCTTATTTGTCTCTTATTTGTCTCTTATTTGTCTCTTATTTGTCTCTTATTTGTCTCTTATTTGTCTCTTATTTGTCTCTTATTTGTCTCTTATTTGTCTCTTATTTGTCTCTTATTTGTCTCTTATTTGTCTCTTATTTGTCTCTTATTTGTCTCTTATTTGTCTCTTATTTGTCTCTTATTTGTCTCTTATTTGTCTCTTATTTGTCTCTTATTTGTCTCTTATTTGTCTCTTATTTGTCTCTTATTTGTCTCTTATTTGTCTCTTATTTGTCTCTTATTTGTCTCTTATTTGTCTCTTATTTGTCTCTTATTTGTCTCTTATTTGTCTCTTATTTGTCTCTTATTTGTCTCTTATTTGTCTCTTATTTGTCTCTTATTTGTCTCTTATTTGTCTCTTATTTGTCTCTTTGTCTCTTTGTCTCTTTGTCTCTTTGTCTCTTTGTCTCTTTGTCTCTTTGTCTCTTTGTCTCTTTGTCTCTTTGTCTCTTTGTCTCTTTGTCTCTTTGTCTCTTTGTCTCTTTGTCTCTTTGTCTCTTTGTCTCTTTGTCTCTTTGTCTCTTTGTCTCTTTGTCTCTTTGTCTCTTTGTCTCTTTGTCTCTTTGTCTCTTTGTCTCTTTGTCTCTTTGTCTCTTTGTCTCTTTGTCTCTTTGTCTCTTTGTCTCTTTGTCTCTTATTTGTCTCTTTGTCTCTTTGTCTCTTTGTCTCTTTGTCTCTTTGTCTCTTTGTCTCTTTGTCTCTTTGTCTCTTTGTCTCTTTGTCTCTTTGTCTCTTTGTCTCTTTGTCTCTTTGTCTCTTTGTCTCTTTGTCTCTTTGTCTCTTTGTCTCTTTGTCTCTTTGTCTCTTTGTCTCTTTGTCTCTTTGTCTCTTTGTCTCTTATTTGTCTCTTTGTCTCTTATTTGTCTCTTTGTCTCTTATTTGTCTCTTTGTCTCTTATTTGTCTCTTTGTCTCTTATTTGTCTCTTATTTGTCTCTTTGTCTCTTATTTGTCTCTTTGTCTCTTATTTGTCTCTTTGTCTCTTATTTGTCTCTTTGTCTCTTATTTGTCTCTTTGTCTCTTATTTGTCTCTTTGTCTCTTATTTGTCTCTTATTTGTCTCTTATTTGTCTCTTATTTGTCTCTTTGTCTCTTATTTGTCTCTTTGTCTCTTATTTGTCTCTTTGTCTCTTATTTGTCTCTTTGTCTCTTATTTGTCTCTTTGTCTCTTATTTGTCTCTTTGTCTCTTATTTGTCTCTTTGTCTCTTATTTGTCTCTTTGTCTCTTTGTCTCTTATTTGTCTCTTTGTCTCTTATTTGTCTCTTATTTGTCCCTTTGTCTTTTTGTCTCTTATTTGTCTCTTTGTCTCTTATTTGTCTCTTTGTCTCTTATTTGTCTCTTTGTCTCTTATTTGTCTCTTTGTCTCTTATTTGTCTCTTTGTCCCTTATTTGTCTCTTTGTCTCTTATTTGTCTCTTTGTCTCTTCGTCTCTTATTTGTCTTTTTGTCTCTTATTTGTCTCTTTGTCTCTTATTTGTCTCTCTGTCTCTTATTTGTCTCTTATTTGTCTCCTTGTCTCTTATTTGTCTCTTTGTCTCTTATTTGTCTCTTTGTCTCTTATTTGTGTCTTTGTCTCTTATTTGTGTCTTTGTCTCTTATTTGTGTCTTTGTCTCTTATTTGTCTCTTTGTTTCTTATTTGTCTCTTTGTCTCTTTGTCTCTTATTTGTGTCTTTGTCTCTTATTTGTCTCTGTGTCTCTTATTTGTCTCTTTTTGTCTCTTATCTGTCTCTTATCTGTCTCTTATTTGTCTCTTACCTGTCTCTTATTTGTCTCTTTGTCTCTTATTTGTCTCTTATTTGTCTCTTATTTGTCTCTTTGTCTCTTCGTCTCTTATTTATCTCTCTGTCTCTTTGTCTCTTATTTGTCTCTTTGTCTCTTATTTGTCTCTTATTTGTTTCTTATATGTCTCTTATTTGTCTTTTATTTGTCTCTTATTTGTCTTTTATTTGTCTCTTATTTGTCTCTTATTTGTCTCTTATTTGTCTCTTATTTGTCTCTTATTTGTCTCTTATTTGTCTCTTATTTGTCTCTTATTTGTCTCTTATTTGTCTCTTATTTGTCTCTTATTTGTCTCTTATTTGTCTCTTATTTGTCTCTTATTTGTCTCTTATTTGTCTCTTATTTGTCTCTTATTTGTCTCTTATTTGTCTCTTATTTGTCTCTTATTTGTCTCTTATTTGTCTCTTATTTGTCTCTTATTTGTCTCTTATTTGTCTCTTATTTGTCTCTTATTTGTCTCTTATTTGTCTCTTATTTGTCTCTTATTTGTCTCTTATTTGTCTCTTATTTGTCTCTTATTTGTCTCTTATTTGTCTCTTATTTGTCTCTTATTTGTCTCTTATTTGTCTCTTATTTGTCTCTTATTTGTCTCTTATTTGTCTCTTATTTGTCTCTTATTTGTCTCTTATTTGTCTCTTATTTGTCTCTTTGTCTCTTTGTCTTTCTCTCTCTCACCTCTTTCTCATCTTTCTCTCATCTCTCTTTCTCATCTGATATTTTATGAAGTTTCCAAGAAGAAAACAGTGAAATTATTACTTTTTTTGTCCCTTTCCGTAATTATACTTACGTGAACTTTTTTCAGTATATAATATTCCTACATTATTATCTGTTGACCGCAAATCCGATAATTTTAGATTATTCATGAATTTATAGATGAGCACAATTAGTAATCGAACCTCATGAGATAATTAATTATCTTCAGTATTAATGACGGTATCTTTCTCAGATATACACATCCGGCCTTCGGGATGTATCATCACTTAAGATTCCGGAATGCCGGAGGGCTTGTTATCAGACTTAAGGGCGATGAGGTATCTGTTTGAATTAAAGAGAAATATCAACTCTTCCTAGCAACATAAAATCTTTACCACCTGGACTAACCTTACGAAGAGTGACTCTTCAGTTCCTGCCTGATACTCTCTCACAACCTGGAAAGCAGCAAGAAGAAGTTTCATCTTATAGGCCAATTAGTTTTCTTCTATTGGTTGGTAGAGTATTCGAAAAAGTCATCCTCAAGAGAATGCAATTTTATTTGAATACTATTCTTCCTGGGCATCAATTTAAATTTAGTCAAAAGCATGGAACTAAAAAGCAGGTCACGGATTGATAGATACCATCGATCACACGCTGTTGTAAGACATGCTTTTGATAGAGTTTGGTTCAAGATCAAAAAACACCTGCCTTATTTCTTCTACTTTATTCTGAAAAGCTTCCTAGAGAAAAGATACTATCAAGTTAAGCTAAGTACCACTTGGTCTGATCCAGAGAAGGGGAAAGCATGGCTGGGGAGATTGATGTGTAATGTGAAAGGGCTTGGAGTTGGTAGGACGGTAGAGCAGAGTATGCTGTATGGTGCGGCGGTGTGGGGTGGAAAAGCGGGGGTGAAAGCGAGGGCTGGGCCACTCCTGCGGGGACAGTGGGGCAAGGTCCTAACCATTGGACGTGATGGCTAGAGCCAGGAATAAACGCTGGAGGGGTGCGACCAGAGAGGAAGTACAGGAATGGATGGAGGAGGAAATGGAGAGAAGGTGGGTGGAGTATGAGGGCGCGCTAAAAGGGGCAATTGGGAATAGGAGAGATTGGATGGACAGGAAATTCGGGGAGGTGAACTACTTCCTGACACAGGTGCTCACTGGAGTAGGGTACCTCTACAAGATCGGGAAAAGAGAGACTGGAGTGTGCGAGAGGTGTGAAGTGGGGCATGTGTTTAGATGCTGGAGGAACGAGGAAGTGCTGAAGAAGTTGGAGAGGCGGTGTATTGGGAGAACATGGTGGAGATAATGTTGAGGGGGAAGGAGGAATGGATGGAGGTGAGTGGCGTAGTAGAGAGTATGGTTAGGGGGAGAGAAGTACTCGATGTGGCATGAGAGGTAGGAGTGATAGGGAGAAGATTGTCTATTTCCGCTGGAGTTTGTACCATTCTTCTTCGTTTCCTTTTGCATGAGACTAGAGTTTTCGGCAATTTAATGTCTGAATTAGTTCTGGTATCCTGGATCAAAGTATTAGACTAAGATTTCAAACTTGTTCTCGACAGTGTTTGAACTTTATAATGTTGGTATCATCATAAAAATTTTTGAACAGTTCTACAACCTCGTCATAATGTCAATGGTAGGTTCTGGACTTGTGTGGCATATTTGCTTGAAAATGTATTTTATCTTTTCGTTATTATTAATAACGGAATAGCCGGGAATCCAAATTGGAGATAAATGGTTGTCTTTTTTTTGGAAGTTATTTGGCTTCAGAAGGAGATTTTAGTTCTTTGAGTGAGAACAATAACTTTTCTGTGATATAAAAACTAAAGACTTTAATTTTATTTTTATTTAACAAAAATAAAATGTGTGTAATCATTTTAATATCGTTTAATTTGATTTGTTTGTAGAAAAAACAAATCAAAGTAAAGATTTCAACAATCAAAACAGTTGTAATTTTTTAACTTCCTCATTGAATACCATCAATTATGGAGTGCTCAATCGACAGACAATTAGTTAACAATTATGTACGTTAGCACTTGTTGAAGACAACATTAATCATTCGATCAATTCATAATATACGGGGGGATTGTTCAATGTTATTACAAGATAGTAGATCTAATTTGATGTTGTTACCTAATTAATTTTATTGAAAATTAAAGTTAATTGCGAGTATGGTTTCCCCTAATTACAAGCCAAACAGAGCCTCTGCATATCTTCGATAAGGTCTTTGAAGTAGCTATGATCGATTTGTCTCGAAAGTTGGGGTAAAAGTTCTTGGAGTGTCTGTGAAAGAGGTACATGGTTCAAGGCTTTTTATAGCTGGTTCCAAGCATGCTCGTTGGGATTGAAGTCGGGCGATCGAGGGAGCAGTGCCAAATGCGAGAGACCATGGAAGTCCAAAGCGTCTACGACCACTCCTGCACAATGACATCGAACATTATCGTCTAAAAAGAAGAAAGTTGGTCAAATAGCAGCATGAAACAAACGTATAACATTGTAAGTAACTTGTACGTAAATCTGCGGAGTCATGTTCCCATCGAGCACTAACAATTCTGTACGCCCATTAAAAGAAATGCTTCTCCAAACACCAACTGTACCAACCTCTAAACCTCTAAACCTCTGAACTTCTGAACCTCTGAACCTCCTGTACTGGTTTTCGATTTCTGGGCACTAGAAGAAGCCAACTATAAGACTCATCTGTGAACAATGCGGACCACCATTCAGCATTCCAATTCATATGTTAATGATCCTATACCAATCGAGCATGCACATGAATTTGTGTTAATGGAGCTCTTCTCAAAAGTCGCTGTAGCTCCTGCGCCCTCTGACAGTGCAATATAGCATTACAATGCTGCGGGTTGCGGACGATGTTTGAAATATGTCACCTGTCAATCATAGCATTTATCTCCTACCGTTTATAGTAAAATAATTTTGTTTGATAAAAATTTCATGAAAATATTTGCAGAAAATATGAATAAAATCATAAGGAAACGCCGCTGTGTTAAAGTACGTACGGTACTTCGCATAAGTACTAACTATTAACCATTTTCATAGCTCAAAAATACTTAATGACTTACGGTAAGTGAGATTTATTTAATAAAAACTACAAATTTGTATTTTCTCTGTTTTTGTGAGCGTCATATTGCTTCCTAAAAACTTTTAAACACTTGTCGACGGATCCATTTAGAAAAAAAAACTCTCTTAATTCCCCATATCATTACCTTAAACTCTTTACGCTTCTAGATCTTATCAAGTAACGCAACACATAATAATTCTCACCGATGTCAACACGATTTGAATAATAATATCAACTGATGAATAATGTACCACTCAAACGATTTGTTGATTGATGTCAACTTTACTAAGTGGGTAAATATCAGTGGTAATCGTCGAGTAATTTATACAGAGTGATGCTTAAATCGCGATAATTAACGAATTCAATTAAATCATTAGATTGACGATGGATGAATTCAATGAAGATGATTTGCGGAAGTTTTTCATAGATGACCCAGAGATTACTTAATTATTTTTGTGGACTCCTTCCTGGTCTTAATCCGCTTTGTGATTCTGATAGTTGGCTTTTTAGTTCTATTATTTACAATTTGTTCATATATTTTCACGATAGTATTGATCATAGGGTACAAGCATAAATTTTGCTATTGGTGGGAATTGACGCTTTATCAGGTCTCCTAACACCTTGCATGCCTATTTTTTCAAAAAAATATAAACCTTACTTTTAAAACGACTATAAAAATCATAAAATTTGAAAGTCCGCCAAAACGCGCTTTACGTCATAAAGATGGCTGCCCCATCCGTTGACGCCACTCCATTTGTTTACGTTCTTATTCGTGTATCACGCTCTGAGTTTTTGTGACCTAATTTGTTTCTGAAAGCTTTAAAAATGGATAAAGCCGAAAAAAAAACTTTGTATTCCAAGTATTGCATTGTTCCAGAGTGTAAATCAACGTCTATTAAAACTCCAGACAAAATATTTGTTACTTTACCTGATGGCGCAAGCAAAAATGCAGTTAAGAGAAGGGCATTATGGTTGCAAGCTATGCATCGAAACAAAGACGATATTTCGACAAATACTACTGCTTTTATTTTAATGTAAGTACCTACTTCTATGTTGGTAATTTTTCTTCTTAAATAGTTTGAGGTTATGTACCTATATGTCTAGGAATCAACCATAAAAACATCATTTTCTTACCAACTCAGGCCAACATGGCATTGAAATATGGTTGGTATATATTATATATAATACATAGTTTAAATCGTACTTACGATAATGCTTTAACTCCTCTTATTCAAGCAGCATAAATGAGTCTACTTTGTGCAAGTTATCAGTTTGTGCTTCTACAAAGCCTTCGCTAGCCATATCTTTACTCACAAAATATGAAAGAGTCGTCAATGAACACTGAGCTAGTAAATAAAATATTTTCTTCTAAAAGTTTTAAAATATCCTCGAAAATATCGAATATTTATGTCCACTTTCCACTACGTTGACTTTTAGAAATAAAAAAAAGCACACACATACACGTAATGGTCTCAAACAATCATATAAATGATATTTTTACGTAGATGAAGCAATTAATAGTTGATCAAAAAACAATATAAACACAAAACTACACAGAGCCTAATGCAATACCGGCCATATTGACAAAAGTAAACAAATGGTATGACATCACACGTATCATCGGTAGCGTTCGGACATTCTCGGGTGGTGGTCGGAAAGTGCATTAAAATTTGAATTTTATTCCAATGGAAACTGGTTTATTTCCTATTATTAGTTATTTTTGATATCAACTTTACTATTACAAATTAATATCTAGGCAAAATATGAAATATGCGTGTACTCTATTGTGACATTGTTTTTGGTCTCCCTTCTTGTATATAGGTGTAAATAATGCTATTCCCCATTCTTCTGGGATTTTTTCGCTTTTCCATGCTTTATTTAATATTTCTAATAATATTTCTAATAATATTTCTAATAATATTTCTAATAATATTTCTAATAATATTTCTAATAATATTTCTAATAATATTTCTAATAATATTTCTAATAATATTTCTAATAATATTTCTAATAATATTTCTAATAATATTTCTAATAATATTTCTAATAATATTTCTAATAATATTTCTAATAATATTTCTAATCCTGTAATTCCTAGGTTCTTAACCATTTCGGCTGTAATTTTATCATTCCCAGGTGCTTTTCCGTTCTTGTAACTCTTCGATTTGTATTATTTCGATTTCTTTATCTTCATCCTGATTTTTGGTTTTTGCTTCTTCAGTGTTGTATTCAGTTGTTTGTGCGGGTTGGTCTAGTAGCTCTTTAAAATATTCTTTCCATCTTTCCATGATTTTTGTTCCATTTGTTAGTATTTCTCCGTTTTTGTTTTTTATGTGTGGTTATTTTATCTGTTTTTCTGTTCTTCTGATTTCCTGAGCTATCCCTTTCCATTTTATTTCCAAAATCTATCCATGAACTATTCTTTGCTCCGATTACTAACTCTTTAACTTTTTTTCTTTGTCTTTTGTTTACTTCATATTGTTCTGGCGTATTATTTTTCAAGTATTTTTTCCATTCATTTTTCTTCTTTTAACTTCTTCTTTTAAACTATTACTCCACCATGCTGTTTGTTTTCTCTTATTATTAGTCTTGTAGGTTCCACATACTCCAGTTGCTGCGGTGAATATTATATTTTTGAATATGTTCCAACCTTTTTCTGTATTAAGTTGTTTAATGTCTTTGTGTTTTTTTCAATATTTCTTCTGTTATTTTTTGGTATCTGATAGCGATCGAACTATGTCGTCAAAATCAACACAATAATGCAAACAAGTTGTATTATAACTTTACACTATCGTTTTCGTACTTTGCGGGAAAATCATGGACACAATAGATCTGGAAAAGTCGCAGTGAAATAGGATGGTAAAATGGATTTCCTAAAATTATAGTCTGTCTAATTCTACCAAATTCTTTCTCTTTATGACGTCAAAATCCATGGTATTTGGTGGTTACTGTCTATAAATGGTCAATTGTTCAAAATATTTCTAGATTTATTTTATTTATTCCGTTAAAATAAGCTTTAAAAACTATTCCATGAAAGTAATCCTTTTCTGTTTATATAAAAATTCATTCAAAAATCAAATCGAATCAATGCAACCTACTACTAAAGAGATAAGGAAATGTGTGCATCTGACGTCAAAATATACCTGACCTTTATTAATGGCATATGACAAGGAAAAACTTGTAAATTATTCAATCAATCTCATAATAATTGAAAAAAATAGATAAGATACAATACACGTATATTTATCAACAACTTCTATCTGTGATACTGTTTTATTCAAAATACAGTGTATGTATTCCAATAAGAAACAAACGATACGTATTAAATGAAAATTCACTTTTTTACTGTGTAAAACATTTCAAATGTTGTAACTTCCTTGTAGAGTGTATACTGTTTACATTTGTTATCTATGGCGTACATATCTATGGTGCTTATTTGATGTGAATGTCAATTGTCAGTGCTGTCATTAGTCATTATTAGTTATTAGTCGATTGTGGTATTTTATGAGAAGAATAAATGAACGTTAAGTTTACGTTATGTTTTATTTTACTAATTTCATGATAAGTGGTTTTCAGTGATCCAAATACTTTTTCCCAACATAAGAAATGTTTTTCAACGAATGCATCTTCATTTTTAGGGAAAAAAAACTGAAATCAGAATGTAGGGAAAACCTAAATACTTAGTAGTAGTTAAAATGTTTTATAGAAATCCCAGAATATTCTAAACCACTTTCATTAAAAATATTACAAGAAAAATATGATAAAAATATGGAGAAAACTTATAGTAAAGAAACAGTTGACATAAATAGTGATCTGTAACGTTTAAAAACTCGAATTTTCTATTCTAAATTAAATAATAGAAATTGACATAGTCAGTTAAGATACAGTTGCTAGCCAAATTTTAGCTTTCTAACATGACCAGAAGTGATCGAAAGATTTTAATCAAAAACACAATGACGCTCAATCAAATGTTCATATTTATCGGAGACTGGAATCTAATCTGTGTCGTCATGATCTTTAAGAAGAACTAAAAGTGGACACATCTTTTATTAGTATTTCTGATCACGTTTCCTTTGTAGATATGAAAAAAAAATTCGACTCTTTAAATATTACAAATATGTCGATAAACAAATTTCATAGTTCACCTTCGAAAAACGAAACATTTATATTCCCACATTCATTAAATTATCCGATTTACCACACACACCTCACTTGTTAGTACACCCACACTGCAGCAACGTGAAAACCAACATGTTATTAGACCTAACTGCTACTCATTCTAATTTTGTTTCACCATTCTTAAGTTCTAATAGAAATTCCTGTTATAATCACACGTTGCGAACCAACAACAACAAGAACTCTTTTTTCTATTCTTTTTCGTCTTTGTTTTGTTACAGAAGAATTTCGTTTTACACACAAAGATTCATATTTACTAAAAGAATACGAGACATAGTTCTTCCTTATTCGATTTTTTTATCTTAATAGGGCATGTCCACCAACTGACAAGTTGACACTAATGACAGTCGTCCTGATGATAAACAATCATTTGGATAGATTTTAGATTTGTAATTTGGTTATTTTGTATTGATTTGATGATCCTTTTTATTATAAACAATGTCGAACTCAAAATTATCAAACACGATCGAAATAACTATAAAAACCACGTGTTGTGCATAGAACGCTTGTTCAACTTCAGATTCATCAGGGCGTGACGTCACGTGGACTTGTTCTATTGAAAAAATGGGGAAATAAGGTTAGGAAAACCACCAAGGACCCAATTGAAAATCGGGGAGTAGTACAACCCATCGAGAATGGATAAATGGTCACTCTATGGAACGTCAATAGAAGGATGGCTCCCTCATGCTTATACTGGTTAAATTGAATAATTTGACAGTTTAATGAATTTATTTGACTCTGCGGACCATTAATTTCACTTTTTTATACTCTTCGTTGTGGTAGTGTTCAATTCATATAAATTTAATAAAATAATAGTGAGTAACAATCTTTTTCGTTGTGGCATTGTGTCTATAAAAAAACTAGGTTTTATGATTGGTCAAGAAATTTGGCATAGCCGTGGCTTTGTTTCCTGTTTTATGCTTCCTCTTTGATGCTCCAGAATACGTACTTATGATCCTAAGAGAACAGCAGTAGAGTAGAATCGAGGAATGATCCCTAGGGAACGCTCTATTCTATTGCCGCCAAGAGTTGTTGACCAAAAGTGGCCTCTTCAGTAGTTGCTGAAAGATTATATTCGAAAGCTTATACTTAATGATAATTTTTTATCTTATAGTCATCGTAAAAGTGGGTCTTGGCGGGTAATGGCTGTATTATTGACTGAGATAACACATATTTTGTCTTTATTTTCTTTGTCACTGCAGTTACAACGCCAGTGATTGGTTGTTGATCGTTGTAGGAACAAACCCAATAATTATTTTTTCTGGAATCACAGAACTAAACATTAGCTCTGTGGCTGGAACCATAGAAATGGATGGATATTTGAAAACCTTGTTAAATTTTGGACCTAAAATGGCGACCATCTATGTATGTATATTGGGGAGACATTCACTGAGACCTAAAAGATATAGAGTGCCCCCTTACTTCTACTTAGCTCCTGAGGAAAGTCCCAGAGAATAGTAGCTCCTTTAGTCCTATTTCCCGGAGGAATTTTAGGATATCTGCAGGCTTTAACTTAGGTAAATATCCATCTTTTATCCAGTAATCTTAGGTGTGGTGCCCTAGGATTCTGAATTGCTGTGCAACTCGCAAGTATGTGGATGGAGGTTTCTTCTTCCATGCCATAGAATCTACATTCTCCTTCCTCCACTATTTTGAGCTTTTTCAGGTGCCCATTCAGGAGACAATGTCCCGTTAGGATCCCTGTTAAAACTCTTACTGCAGTTTTACTTTGACTTTTGCATTCATTTGATCTCAACAGGTTGTAGTCACCTAGAAGAATCTTTGATTGTCTAAGTCCTACTAGATTTTTCCAATGGACAGATCTTCTCTTTTTTTGGCTTTACCTATACCTTCCAATATTACATTAGAGCTGATACCCCAAAATGGTGTTTCAGTCCCCCTCTTTGCTATTTCATTTTCTTCTTTTCCATTGTGTCCTGGAATCCACAGTAAGGTGACTATATTGTTCTCGCCTAGTTCATTGAGTTCGCCTAAGCATTACACAAGAGCTCAGTGCTTTAATAGATGCTTGACTATCCGATATGGCGACCAAGTATTAGCAGCCATTTCTTCTAAAACCTCGTGGTCTTATACTACTTTTTTTTAAAGAAGAAGATCGCAAGATATTTAGGAATGATCACATACTGGTAATAATAAAAATTACATGTTTTTCTTTATAAAAATGAAACTTGGAGACGTCAAAAAATAAATTAGCCGCAAGTTTGTTTTTCAAAATTTAAAAAGCAGTTATGTAATTAGAACAATTGTATGAAGTTAGGGAGTTTCTGGGATCGATATTGAGCTGTACAGGACGAGAGGAAGATTTTTTACTTTGAAAACAAATTACAGAAGGGCGAGAGATCTAGCAAGTCAAGCAGTTAATGTGATAGTGATAGTGATAAACGACCCAGAAATTTTTAAAGGGAGTTTTACGACTAACTAATCAATATTCTACCTTAGATTGTACCTTCCAGTACATCGAAATTAATAAATAAAAATAAAGTTATTCTGTTTTTGGATTTTTTAAACGCACTGTACTCCCCCAGAGTATAGCAGGTATTCTTATTCCAAACACACGCCTATGGTTCATTAGCAAAGATAATTTTTGAAGTACCTAATAGGTAAGTACTCGAGCATACCTATTCTCCCAACAATCTAGTGAAGTACTACTGCAAATTAACTGAGTGGGTTCTTAGAATATAAAATCTAACTGTTTATATCAACAAGTGTTAAATTCTTCCGCGTATATATATATATATATACGTATTCCTTAAAACCGTGTAGATATATATTTATAAAAGGGACCAAGTTACGAAAGATAGATAGATATAGTCGTACCTACTTGCATATATTGTGTTTGCTGTTTTACAAGTTTCTTTAGAGTACTTTAAAAGAGGCTTAATTGCAATAAGTGTTAGTAAATAATGTGGTTTCCAGCGATGTCATGACGAAAGACTGATAGAGATGATTTTACTTTTTACGGTATGAAAATGTTGGATACGATAGAGAAATATTAAGAACTGCTGGTTTTGATGAAAATAGCTTCGTTCCAACTGGCGTTAGAGCCGTTTTTGTATATCTTTCACGTTCCATCTGATTAAAGTATCGTTCTTGGGACTGCTTGGGACGGTATACAAACTGTACTTTCTGGAAGGGGGATAAAGTTGATGTGTCCATCCCAAATTCGAAATGCGCACTATACAGTACTCGAAACGATTCCGGTACGGTTCATAAATGCCAGTTGGAACAAACCTGATATATCTTGTTTCCAATTTATCTACTGGATGTATAATAGTTATTTATACTTTAAAGCAGTGGTTCCCAACCGGTGAGGTCGCGGGAGACATTTGGAGGGGTCGCCATTAGGCTTCCGAAAACAAAAAACAATACAATTCAGAGTCGCATTTCGGATATGTCAAATTGGAACAAATTTTGTCTGAAGTAAAAGCATTCCCTCTGTTTTGTATCCAATTTGACGAATCGATCGATGTTGCTTCATGTTACCAATTACTTATTCATAAGATATGTTCACTTGGACAATATTAAAGAAGAGTTTTTGATTTGCAAAGCCTTAAAAACCACAACCAAGAGTGAAGATGTGATGGAAATGATACGATCTTTCTTTGAAATTAATGAACTAAAATGGGGGGAATTTGTGTGGAGTTTGTACTGATGTAGCACCAGCTATGCTTGGATGAAAAAAATTGGAGAGCTTGCACCTCAAGCAAAGGGTCTGCACTGTATGATTCACCGTTTTGCTCTTGCTATTAAAACTGCACCGAGGCAAATGCAAGAGGTGCTTAAGTCATGAATTAAAATTGTTAATTATATAAAATCTAGTGCTCTCAATACCCGTCTTTTCAAAGAACTCTGTAAAGATCACGAGACTCTTTTGTTTTATACTGCAGTTCGTTGGTTGTCAAAAGGCAATGTTATTGAAAGTGTCTTAGAGCTAAAAGAGGAACTAGAAGTTTTTTTGGAAATTCAAAGAAAGTAGAATTTTTTGGTTAAACAAATTAAATTTAAAAGGAATTGCACATTCTGTATTTTAGAGATAATCTTAAAGCATTTGTTTGTAAGGTTGAAAACTGGCGACGAAAAATAATGCTTGGAAACATTTCAATATTTGAAAACCTGAGCTGCATAGTTGAAGCCTCTGTAACAGGAATTGAGGAGGTTATAAAACAGGAAATTAATCCCCACCTTCTATTTCAGGAAAATGAAATTCATCTCTACTTTCCTGATGTGTCTGAGCAAAAAACCGCAGTTGTAAGGAACCCATTCCATGCCCATTTAGATATTGCTGAAATTCCAGATGAATTGCAGGATGAATTTTTAGATCTTAAAAATGATTCTACAGCTCGTGTTCTATTCCAGGAAAAAACTCTTGGTGTGCCGCTTATCTGTCTTATCCCAATATCGCCTTGTTTTCTCTCAGGGTACTAGTACCATTTGCTTCCACTTATCTTTATGAAAGTGGTTTTTCAGCTTTTTTTCAAATTAAAACAAAGGCCAGAATAAACTTAATGTTGAGGATGACATTAGACTAGCTTTGACTACAATTCCTCCAAGAATTTTAAAACTCGTTACGCAGAGAGATGCAAGCAAAGTCGTCACATTAGCATCACACTATTGTACCAAATAAAATAGACAGAAAGCTGCTGGTGTGTGGTCATTCCCATTGGACAAAGCCACAGAATTAGCTGCAGCAGCAACAGGAAAATAAAACGTATCAGAAAGGAGAAATCACTGTTGCAAGAAGGTGTTTTACTGGGATTAATATTCATATAAATAAATAAGATAAGTACACGTTTTATATGGCATAAATTATTACCACCCAAGGGTGATAAGTCGACTTACAACCCGTCGTCAAGGGCAATCGATACATTTTTGATCCTTCAAAAGAGGGTCAAGATGCGTTGTTTACAATATAGGGAGGAGAAAAAACTTTTTACAAAGTGTATGTGAGTGTGTGTGTGTGTGTGTGTGTGTTCGAAACGTCTCATAAAATAATCTTGTCCCTAATGCCATTATCTGTAATAAAATACAACTACAGCCAATGGCGAACATAAATTTTGAGATTACCTTTATGAATTATAATTCAATTGATACAAAATTGCATTTATACAATTTGTACCTCGAGGACTGGCTTTGTCTAGTAAATTTGTTCATTAGAACTCAAACGGTTAAGAGAAACTAGTTAAAGATAAAAATAAACATTTACAGGGTGCTCTTCATTTAAGATACCACACAATGTTGTTAGGGGGCATCCATAAATTACGTGAGCTCTTTTTCGGTCAGTTTAGACTCCTCCCCCCCTTAGGTGAGATTTAGTGAGATTTGCATGGACCCCCCTCCTCTTACGTGAGATTGACGCTAAAAATATTTTAAACTTAATTTATTTTCATTATTAGGGAAAATAATAAATTGTGCAGGTATACTACACTTAATTTATTTCAATTAAATAAATACTCTCGTACTGAACGATATTAATAGCCATGAGATTTATTTTAGCGGGCAAAATGAACACTCAATAGAATATTGTATACCTAGACAGTAAAGTGCTTTTTTCAGCCCTGAAGAAGTGGCCAGGATCGGCTGCGTCTCGCCTGTCCATATCTTCTTTCGGCCTGAAAAAAGCACTTTACTGCCGTGGTTTACACATAATTTTTTATCCTACACAATAATTATTGGTAATATTTTATATAAAAATTTCATTTATAATATGAAATTCATTACTGTGGGTCATTATTTTTTAAAATGATATTAAAAATCGGATTATGTATAGTACAGTTAACAAAAGAGATTCCTTGCTTGGATAAATTTGATAACTATACTTGCTCAGAAAAGGAGGTAGTTGAAGCTGTTGCCCCTACGTCTGCTATATTTTCTATGAAAGTAGACGTCATTTTAGCAGTTTCAGTAGATGTAGATTCATTGATAGTCATAGTTGAAGACCCGGTCATATTGTTAGTGTTGAAAAGTTTATTAGCGACATTTATTTTATTATTTAAACAATCTTCAACGTAGCCTTCCGCTTCGCTGGTGGATTTCCTTCCGCCGTGCCTTTTGAACTCTAGAATATCTGCTCCTGAATTGACAAGGAGAGTTTTTGACAATTTTAACAGTTTTTAACAAAAATTTACAATTTTCAACCATTTTTGATAGTTTTTGACCATTTTTGACAATTTATAAAAATGTTTGACCATTTTTGATAATTGTTGACAATTATTGTCCATTTTTCCAAAAATTTTACCATTTTTGACAATGATTGGCTGTTTTTGACCATATTTCAAAAATTTTGACAATTTTTCAACAATTTTAACGTTTTTTCAAAATTTTTGACCATTTTTGGGAGTTTTTGACAATGATCGACCATTTTTCAAAATTTTAACAATTTTTGACAATTATTGACCAATTTTGGCAATAATTGTCCAGTTTTTTAAAATAATTGGCAATTTTAAACCATTTTTGATAGTTTTTGACCATTTTTGACAATTTTTCAAAATTTTAGACCATTTTTCAAAATTATTGACCATTTTTGATAATTATTGACAGTTGTTGACAATTATTATGGACCATTTTTGATAATTTTCGACCATTTTTCAAAATGATGACATTTTTCAACCATTTTTGACAGTTTTTGACAATTATTGTCCATTTTTAACAGTTTTTAACAAAAATTGACAATTTTTAACCATTTTTGATAGTTTTTGACGATTTTTGAGAATTTTTGATAATTGTTGACAATTATGGTCCATTTTTCCAAATTTTTCACCATTGTTGACAATGATTGGCTGTTTTTGACCACATTTCAAAATTTTTGACAATTTTTCAAAAACTTTAACAATTTTTGAAAATTACCAACTATTTTTCAAAATTTTGACAATTTTTAACAATAATTGGCAATTTTTGAGAGTTTTTGACAATTATCGACCATTTTTCAAAATTTTAACAATTTTTGACTACTATTGACCAATTTTGGCAATAATTGTCCAGTTTTCAAAAATAATTGACAATTTTAAACCATTTTTGATAGTTTTTGACCATTTTTGACAATTTTTCAAAATTTTAGACCATTTTTCAAAATTATTGACCATTTTTGATAATTATTGACAATTGTTGACAATTATGGACCATTTTTCCAAATTTTTGACCATTTTTGACAATTATTGACCATTTTTGACCATATTTCAAAAACATTAACAATTTTTGAGAATTATCAAACTATTTTTCAAAATTTTGACAATTTTTAACAATAATTGTCCATTTTTGACAATTTTTGATAGTTTTTGACAATTATTGGCCATTTTTGACAATTTTTCAAAATTTTTGACCATTTTTCAAAATTGTTGACCATTTTTGATAGTTTTTGACATTATCGACCATTTTTCAAAATTTTAACAATTTTTGACAATTATTGACCAATTTTGACAATAATAGTCCATTTTTGACAGTTTATGACAAATTTTGACCATTTTTGATAGTTTTTGACGATAATTATTGACCATTTTTGACAATGTTTTACAATTATTGACCATTTTTGGCCATATTTCAAAATTTTTGACAATTTTCATATAATTTTATTTGATTTTTAATCTGATAAATTGTTAAATATTCACCAATTGAGTTAATTCGGAGGGCGTCGTTTAATTAAATAAGCGAGCGAAAAAGATTATTTTTTTGCGCTAGAGCTTAAAGTAACAATCCAATTATGTATTATATTTGTTACATTTTTATTTGCGCGTCCCTGTATACGTTCATCAGACTCGGTTTTCTGACATGTCCATGTTTGCAGTTTCTAGTTTAAGAATTCCGCGTAACAGAACGAACCTCATGGGAAATGCTCACTGACTCAGCAAATCGGGAGATTAGCAAACAATTTATGGACTATTATTGAATTTTACAAGAATATGGGTATTTGTTAACTTATTCTATGGGAGAACAGAACATCTAATTGATCTCTCTTTCTAGATAAATAATCTTAAATACATTCACTAGATAAATACCATTTATAAGCTCCTTCCTAAATTGAAGACGATGGTTACGAGGTATTATTGTACAGCCAGCATAATCGCCCGATTCAAATCTTCCGGATATTTTTTGGGACCAAATTTATAAAGCCCAACAACTAAAACGAGTCACTCCTAAAAACTATGAGCATAAAATCAGTGTCGTAAAAAATTATACCTTTTGAATAAAAACGCCCTTAGTTTATTTGTCAGCCTGTTTATGAATTAATCCCCGTGTGAAACTTTGTCAAAAGCTTGCGCCACATCTCGGAAAATAGTTTATGGTAAATGCGTGGTTAAAAAGTGATAGCACGCCTCTGATATCAGCTGAAAGTATGGTATAAGCAAAATGTCTCGCAAAATCAATTTGTTTTGTAGTGACTTCCGGTTAGATAGATTCTGTCCATGTAGGGAAAATAGGCTGGTACTAAGTACCTCTTATATTTATAATATCTGGTTAAATCACATTTCTATGCTTCTGTAAGAGACCTTTCGGTATTTTTTGTGCTATTTTAATAGCATAACCTTAAAAGTAAAGAAAACGGTACTCTTTCTTTTTGAACGAAAACAAACATATAAGTATTAGTTGAAGCTATTTATATTGAATTTTAATGTTTAATGATAAAAACTATTTTCTTTCAACTTCCTTTATGAAGAAGTATCCAATTACTATCGTTTAAGACGAAAATTAAAATCACATGCCACCATGTGGGTACTTTTAACCTTCTGTCAAGCCGACAAAGCTTCTGGGAAATAAAAATTAATACAATTCCTGTAAGAGCCTCAAATATTCCTCCAATTTTATATTCACTTACCTTTTTTTCTGATGATTTGTGAAATGGAAACTTTCGGTGGAATTGTTAGGCCGATACTAATGTGCGCCTCATTTAAAAGAAGTGCACGTGTTTTTTGTTACACATCTTGTTGACGTGTCATCCAAGGGTTGCTGGGATGCATATAATATGTCATCCCACACATCTAGTCTTCGTGTACAATTCAGAAAGACAATGACAGTTTTCAGATGATTGATGACATCTCGTAATGACGTAGTGCATATCCGATATTAATTGAAATGGAGTGCTCTGTAATTTTCTAGAAATTCTTTTTTAAAGGATTCTTTTTTTTTCCTGTTGGACCGCCTCTATAGGAGCAGATACGAAATTGCTAAAACTATCCCCAGGGTTCTGTAGATCCAATCACAGGCTTAATTATCATTTACGAACTTTTTTATGTGTGTAATTTGTGGGATTTGGGTCTAGGTTTATTAATATTCTATTAATAGAGAGAATAATGCTACGACAGCCTTTTTATATTTTATTTGACAACTGACTTCAAAACTATCACAAAAAATATTACTATGGTTACACTAAAGTCCCAACAATGAGTTTATAAATAATACTAATGCCATTAAGTGAATTGAGGGAAATAAATTTAAATAAACGTACTATTGTTAAAAATAAACCACTTGGGGCAATAGAAGTACTTCAGTTACAAACAGAACATGAATTAATACAGTTTCCTGTAAAATTGTCGTATTTAGTAAAGCGTTTTACCAACAGATATCGAAGAATAAGAATATATTATTCCAACGCTTACAACAATGTTTTGAAAAACACTTGGAGGTGAAGGTGTCGCTACTTTCGCAGTTAACACATTTCCCTCATTTTCGACTGGCACAATCAGTTTTTTGATAAAATCATTATTTCGCCTTCAAATAGAGTAATAACTCGACAAATAGGAAAGATAGAACGTTCTAGTCTTCACCAATCGATAGAGGGGGCAATTTTACATATTTAAGTGAATTTCGAGTCCATATTTCCAAATATTAAGGAAGTTAGAAAAAATCAATTTGTATCACAAAATATTTCCATACCTACCCCTTTGTTCTAAATTTTCGACAAAAAAATTATAAAAAATGCTAAAAATTCGTAAAGAGGGGTTTTTTGGCCAAAAAATCGACTGGCATAATCAGTTTTGTGATAAAATCATTATTTCGCCTTCAAATAGAGTCATGAAATTTTCGAAAATCCACTTTTCAAAACAAAAAATACTCCTAACTCGACTAATAGGAAAGATAGAACGTTCTAGTCTTCACCAATCGATAGAGGAGACAATTTTACATATTTGAGTGAATTTTGAGTCGATATTGCCAAGGATTAAGGGAGTTCGAAAAAACCAATTTGTATCGCAAAATATTTCCATAGCTACCCCTTTGTTCTAAATTTTCGACAAAAAAATTATAAAAAATGCTAAAAATTCGTAAAGAGGGGTTGTTTGGGCCGACAAATCGTCTGGCACAATCAGTTTTGTGATAAAATCATTATTTCGCCTTCAAATAGAGTCATGAAATTTTCGAAAATCCACTTTTCAAAGCAAAAAATACTCATAACTCGACTAATAGGATAGATAGAACGTTCTAGTCTTCACCAATCGATAGAGGGGACAATTTTTCATATTTGAGTGAATTTTGAGTCCATATTTCCAAGTATTAAGGGAATTAGAAAAAATCAATTTGCTTCGCAAAATATTTCCATACCTACCCCTTTGTTCTAAATTTTCGACAAAAAATTTTGAAAAATGCTAAAAATTCGTAAAGAGGGGTTTTTTGGACCGGAAAATCGACTGGCAAATCTTGACAATTTTTTTAAGTCTTAAACTTCAAAATATTTTCGTAAGTTCCAAATTGTCAATCTTTTTAAAGGCGTGAGTTAGGGAAAAAATTAGTTAAATATAATAGTTCTTGATCACGATGTTTGTTGAAACTCTATTTTTAAAGTTTCGGTAGCGGTCCAGCTGCCGTTATCAAGAATAATGAAAAATAATAAATTTTCGAATCATCGAAAATTGATTATTTTCGATTAATCGATTATTTTCGATTAATCGATTTTTTTCGATTAATCGATTTTTTTTCGATTAATCGATTTTTTTCGATTAATCGATTTTTTTCGAATAATCGATTTTTTCGATTAATCGATTATTTTCGATTAATTGATTTTTTTTCGATTTATCGATTTTTTTTCGATTAATCGATTTTTCTTCGAATAATCGATTTTTTTCGATTAATCGATTTTTTTTCGATTAATCGATTTTTTTCGATTAATCGATTTTTTTCGAATAATCGATTTTTTCGATTAATCGATTATTTTCGATTAATTGATTTTTTTTCGATTTATCGATTTTTTTTCGATTAATCGATTTTTCTTCGAATAATCGATTATTTTCGATTAATCGATTTTTTTTCGATTATTCGATTTTTCTTCGAATAATCGATTTTTTTCGATTCTTCGATTATTTTCGATTAATCGATTATTTTAGATTAATCGATTATTTTAGATTAATCGATTATTTTCGATTAATCGATTAATCGAAAATAATCGATTACTTTATATAATCGATAATAGATTATGTTTTTTGATAATCGCCCAGCCATAATTTTGAGTCGATATTGCCAAGGATTAAGGGAGTTAGAAAAAAGCAATTTGATTCGCAAAATATTTCCATACCTACCCCTTTGTTCTAAATTTTCGACGAAAAAATTATAAAAAATGCTAAAAATTCGTGAAGAGGGGTTTTTTGGGCCAGAAAATTGACTGGCACAATCAGTTTTGTGATTAAATCATTATTTCGCCTTCAAATAAAGTCATGAAATTTTCGAAAATCCACTTTTCAAAACAAAAAATACTCATAACTCGACTAATAGGAAAGATAGAACGTTCTAGTCTTCACCAATCGATAGAGGGGACAATTTTCCATATTTTAGTGAATTTAGAGTACATATTTCCAAGGATTAAGGGACTTAGAAAAAATCAATTTGTATCCCAAAATATTTCCATACCTACCCCTTCGTTCTAAATTTTCGACAAAAAAATTATAAAAAATGCTAAAAATTCGTAAAGAGGGGTTTTTTGGGCCAGAAAATCGACTGGCACAATCAGTTTTGTGATAAAATCATTATTTCGCCTTCAAATAAAGTCATGAAATTTTCGAAAATCCACTTTTCAAAACAAAAAATACTCATAACTCGACTAATAGGAAAGATAGAACGGTCTAGTTTTCACCAATCGATAGAGGGGACAATTTTCCATATTTTAATGAATTTTGAGTACATATTTCCAAGGATTAAGGGACTTAGAAAAAATCAATTTGTTTCGCAAAATATTTCCATACCTAACCCTTTGTTCTAAATTTTCGACAAAAAAATTATAAAAAATGCTAAAAATTCGTAAAGGGGGGTTTTTTGGGCCGAAAAATCGACTGGCACAATCAGTTTTGTGATAAAATCATTATTTCGCCTTCAAATAAAGTCATGAAATTTTCGAAAATCCACTTTTCAAAGCAAAAAATACTCATAACTCGACAAATAGGAAAGATAGAACGTTCTAGTCTTCACCAATCGATAGAAGGGACAATTTTAGTGAATTTTGAGTCCATATTTCCGAGGATTAAGGCTGTTAGAAAAAATCAATTTGTATCTCAAAATATTTCCATACCTACCCTTTTGTTCTAAATTTTCGACAAGAAAATTATAAAAAATGCTAAAAATTCGTAAAGAGGGGTTTTTTGGGCCAGAAAATCGACTGGCACAATCAGTTTTGTGATTAAATCATTATTTCGTCTTCAAATAAAGTCATGAAATTTTCGAAAATCCACTTTTCAAAACAAAAAATACTCATAACTCGACTAATAGGAAAGATAGAACGTTTTAGTCTTCACCAATCGATAGAGGGGACAATTTTCCATATTTTAGTGAATTTTGAGTCCATATTTCCGAGGATTAAGGCAGTTAGAAAAAATCAATTTGTATCTCAAAATATTTCCATACCTACCCCTTTGTTCTAAATTTTCGACAAAAAAATTATAAAAAATGCTAAAAATTCGTAAAGAGGGGTTTTTTGGGCCAGAAAATTGACTGGCACAATCAGTTTTGTGATTAAATCATTATTTCGCCTTCAAATAAAGTCATGAAATTTTCGAAAATCCACTTTTCAAAACAAAAACTACTCATAACTCGACTAATAGGAAAGATAGAACGTTCTAGTCTTCACCAATCGATAGAGGGGACAATTTTCCATATTTTAGTGAATTTTGAGTACATATTTCCAAGGATTAAGGGACTTAGAAAAAATCAATTTGTATCCCAAAATATTTCCATACCTACCCCTTCGTTCTAAATTTTCGACAAAAAAATTATAAAAAATGCTAAAAATTCGTAAAGGGGGGTTTTTTGGGCCGAAAAATCGACTGGCACAATCAGTTTTGTGATAAAATCATTATTTCGCCTTCAAATAAAGTCATGAAATTTTCGAAAATCCACTTTTCAAAACAAAAAATACTCATAACTCGACTAATAGGAAAGATAGAACGGTCTAGTTTTCACCAATCGATAGAGGGGACAATTTTCCATATTTTAATTAATTTTGAGTCCATATTTCCGAGGATTAAGGCAGTTAGAAAAAATCAATTTGTATCTCAAAATATTTCCATACCTACCCCTTTGTTCTAAATTTTCGACAAAAAAAATATAAAAAATGCTAAAAATTCGTAAAGGGGGGTTTTTTGGGCCGAAAAATCGACTGGCACAATCAGTTTTTTGATAAAATCATTATTTCGCCTTCAAATAGAGTCATGAAATTTTCGAAAATCCACTTTTCAAAGCAAAAAATACTCATAACTCGACTAATAGGATAGATAGAACGTTCTAGTCTTCACCAATCGATAGAGGGGACAATTTTCCATATTTGAGTGAATTTTGAGTCCATATTTCCAAGTATTAAGGGACTTAGAAAAAATCAATTTGTTTCGCAAAATATTTCCATACCTACCCCTTTGTTCTAAATTTTCGAAAAAAAAATTATAAAAAATGCTAAAAATTCGTAAAGAGGGGTTTTTTGGACCGGAAAATCGACTGGCAAATCTTGACAATTTTTTTAAGTCTTAAACTTCAAAATATTTTCGTAAGTTCCAAATTGTCAATCTTTTTAAAGGCGTGAGTTAGGGAAAAAATTAGTTAAATATAATAGTTCTTGATCACGATGTTTGTTGAAACTCTATTTTTAAAGTTTCGGTAGCGGTCCAGCTGCCGTTATCAAGAATAATGAAAAATAATAAATTTTCGAATCATCGAAAATTGATTATTTTCGATTAATCGATTATTTTCGATTAATCGATTATTTTCGATTAAACGATTATTTTCGATTAATCGATTTTTTTCGATTAATCGATTTTTTTTCGATTAATCGATTTTTTTCGAATAATCGATTTTTTCGATTAATCGATTATTTTCGATTAATCGATTTTTCTTCGATTTATCGATTTTTTTTCGATTAATCGATTTTTCTTCAAATAATCGATTTTTCTTCGAATAATCGATTTTTTTCGATTAATCGATTTTTTTTTCGATTAATCGATTTTTTTCGATAAATCGATTTTTTTCGATAAATCGATTTTTTTCGATTACTCGATTTTTTTCGATTAATCGATTATTTTCGATTAATCGATTTTTTTACGATTATTCGATATTTCTTCGAATAATCGATTTTTTTCGATTCTTCGATTATTTTCGATTAATCGATTATTTTCGATTAATCGATTATTTTAGATTAATCGATTATTTTAGATTAATCGATTTTTTTCGATTAATCAATTAATCGATTATTATCGATTAATCGAAAATAATCGATTACTTTATATAATCGATAATAGATTATGTTTTTTGATAATCGCCCAGCCCTAATTTTGAGTCCATATTTCCGAGGATTAAGGCTGTTAGAAAAAATCAATTCGTATCTCAAAATATTTCCATACCTACCCTTTTGTTCTAAATTTTCGACAAGAAAATTATAAAAAATGCTAAAAATTCGTAAAGAGGGGTTTTTTGGGCCAGAAAATTGACTGGCACAATCAGTTTTGTGATTAAATCATTATTTCGTCTTCAAATAAAGTCATGAAATTTTCGAAAATCCACTTTTCAAAACAAAAAATACTCATAACTCGACTAATAGGAAAGATAGAACGTTCTAGTCTTCACCAATCGATAGAGGGGACAATTTTCCATACTTTAGTGAATTTTGAGTACATATTTCCAAGGATTAAGGGACTTAGAAAAAATCAATTTGTATCCCAAAATATTTCCATACCTACCCCTTTGTTCTAAATTTTCGACAAAAAAATTATAAAAAATGCTAAAAATTCGTAAAGAGGGGTTTTTTGGGCCAGAAAATCGACTGGCACAATCAGTTTTGTGATTAAATCATTATTTCGTCTTCAAATAAAGACATGAAATTTTCGAAAATCCCTTTTTCAAAACAAAAAATATTCATTACTCGACTAATAGGAAAGATAGAACGTTCTAGTCTTCACCAATCGATAGAGGGGACAATTTTACATACTTTAGTGAATTTTGAGTCCATGGTTCCAAGGATTAAGGAAGTTAGAAAAAATCAATTTGTATCTCAAAATATTTCCTACCCCTTTGTTCTAAATTTTCGACAAAAAAATTATAAAAAATGCTAAAAATTCGTAAAGAGGGGTTTTTTGTGCCGACAAATCGACTGGCACAATCAGTTTTGTGATAAAATCATTATTTCGTCTTCAAATAAAGTCATGAAATTTTCGAAAATCCACTTATCAAAACAAAAAATACTCATAACTCGACAAATAGGAAAGATAGAGCGTTCTAGTCTTCACCAATCGATAGAGGGGACAATTTTACACATTTGAGTGAATTTTGAGACCATATTTCCAAGGATTAAGGTACTTAGAAAAAATCAATTTGTATCGCAAAATATTTCCATACCTACCCCTTCGTTCTATCTTTCCTATTTGTCGAGTTATGAGTATTTTTTGTTTTGAAAAGTGGATTTTCGAAAATTTCATGACTGTATTTGAAGGCGAAATAATAATTTTATCACAAAACTGATTGTGCCAGTCGATTTGTCGGCACAAAAAACCCCTCTTTACGAATTTTTAGCATTTTTTATAATTTTTTTGTCGAAAATTTAGAACAAAGGGGAAGGTATGGAAATATTTTGCGATACAAATTGATTTTTTCTAACTTCCTTAATCCTTGGAACCATGGACTCAAAATTCATTAAAATATGTAAAATTGTCCCCTCTATCGATTGGTGAAGACTAGAACGTTCTATCTTTCCATATTTCCAAGGATTAAGGGAGTTAGAAAACATCAATTTGTATCGCAAAATATTTCCATACCTACCCCTTTGTTCTAAATTTTCGACAAAAAAATTATAAAAAATGCTAAAAATTCGTAAAGAGGGGTTTTTTGTGCCGACAAATCGACTGGCACAATCAGTTTTGTGATAAAATTATTATTTCGCCTTCAAATAGAGTCATGAAATTTTCGATAATCCACTTTTCAAAACAAAAAATACTCATAACTCGACTAATAGGAAAGGTAGAACGTTCTAGTCTTCAACAATCGATAGAGGGGACAATTTTACATATTTGAGTGAATTTTGAGTCGATATTGCCAAGGATTAAGGGAGTTAGAAAAAAGCCATTTGTTTCTCAAAATATTTCCATACCTACCCCTTTGTTCTAAATTTTCGACAAAAAAATTATAAAAAATGCTAAAAATTCGTAAAGGGTAAAGGGTTTTTTGGGCCGAAAAATCGACTGGCACAATCAGTTTTGTGATAAAATCATTATTTCGTCTTCAAATAAAGTCATGGAATTTTCGAAAATCCACTTTTCAAAACAAAAAATACTCATAACTCGACAAATAGGAAAGATAGAACGTTCTAGTCTTCACCAATCGATAGAGGGGACAATTTTACATATTTTAGTGAATTTTGAGTCCATATTCCCAAAGATTAAGGGAGTTAGAATAAAGCCATTTGTATCGCAAAATATTTCCTTTGTTCTAAATTTTCGACAATAAAAAATAAAAAATGCTTAAAATTCGTAAAGAGGGGTTTTTTGCCCCGGAAAATCGACTGGCACAATCAGTTTTTTGATAAAATCATTATTTCGTCTTCAAATAAAATGCTAAAAATTCGTAAAGGGGGGGTTTTTGGGCCGAAAAATCGACTGGCACAATCAGATTTGTGATAAAATCATTATTTCGCCTTCAAATAGGGTCATGGAATTTTCGAAAATACACTTTTCAAAACAAAAAATACTCATAACTCGACAAATAGGAAAGATAGAACGTTCTAGTCTTCACCAATCGATAGAGGGGACAATTTTAGTGAATTTTGAGTCCATATTTGCAAAGATTAAGGGAGTTGGAGAAAAGCCATTTGTATCGCAAAATATTTCCTTTGTTCTAAATTTTCGTCAATAAAAAATAAAAAATGCTAAAAATTCGTAAAGAGGGGTTTTTTGGGCCGACAAATCGACTGGCACAATCAGTTTTGTGATAAAATTATTATTTCGCCTTCAAATAGAGTCATGAAATTTTCGAAAATCCACTTTTCAAAACAAAAAATACTCATAACTCGACAAATAGGAAAGATAGAACGTTCTAGTCTTCACCAATCGATAGAGGGGACAATTTTACATATTTTAGTGAATTTTGAGTCCGACTTTCCAAAGATTAAGGGACTTAGAAAAAATCAATTTGTATCTCAAAATATTTCCATACCTACCCCTTTGTTCTAAATTTTCGACAAAAAAATTATAAAAAATGCTAAAAATTCGTAAAGGGGGGTTTTTGGGCCGAAAAATCGACTGGCACAATCAGTTTTGTGATAAAATCATTATTTCGTCTTCAAATAAAGTCATGGAATTTTCGAAAATCCACTTTTCAAAACAAAAAATACTCATAACTCGACAAATAGGAAAGATAGAACGTTCTAGTCTTCACCAATCGATAGAGGGGACAATTTTACATATTTTAGTGAATTTTGAGTCCATATTCCCAAAGATTAAGGGAATTAGAATAAAGCCATTTGTATCGCAAAATATTTCCTTTGTTCTAAATTTTCGACAATAAAAAATAAAAAATGCTTAAAATTCGTAAAGAGGGGTTTTTTGCCCCGGAAAATCGACTGGCACAATCAGTTTTTTGATAAAATCATTATTTCGTCTTCAAATAGAGTCATGAAATTTTCGAAAATCCACTTATCAAAACAAAAAATACTCATAACTCGACAAATAGGAAAGATAGAGCATTCTAGTCTTCACCAATCGATAGAGGGGACAATTTTACATATTTTAGTGAATTTTGAGTCCATGGTTCCAAGGATTAAGGAAGTTAGAAAAAATCAATTTGTATCTCAAAATATTTCCATACCTACCCCTTTGTTCTAAATTTTCGACAAAAAAATTATAAAAAATGCTAAAAATTCTGTGAAGAGGGGTTTTTTGGGACAGAAAATCGACTGGCACACTCAGTTTTGTGATAAAATCATTATTTCGTCTTCAAATAAAGACATGAAATTTTCGAAAATCCACTTTTCAAAACAAAAAATATTCATAACTCGACTAATGGGAAAGATAGAACGTTCTAGTCTTCACCAATCGATAGAGACAATTTTCCATATTTTAATGAATTTTGAGTACATATTTCCAAGGATTAAGGGACTTAGAAAAAATCAATTTGTTTCGCAAAATATTCCCATACCTAACCCTTTGTTCTAAATTTTCGACAAAAAAATTATAAAAAATGCTAAAAATTCGTAAAGAGGGGTTTTTTGCGCCGGAAAATCGACTGGCACAATCAGTTTTGTAATAAAATCATTATTTCGCCTTCAAATAGAGTCACGAAATTTTCGAAAATCCACTTTTCAAAACAAAAACTACTCATAACTCGACTAATAGGAAAGATAGAACGTTCTAGTCTTCACCAATCGATAGAGGGGACAATTTTACATATTTTAGTGAATTTTGAGTCCGAATTTCCAAGGATTAAGGGACTTAGAAAAAAGCCATTTGTTTCTCAAAATATTTCCATACCTACCCCTTTGTTCTAAATTTTCGACAAAAAAATTATAAAAATGCTAAAAATTCGTAGAGGGGTTTTTTGCACCGGAAAATCGACTGGCACAATCAGTTTTTTGATAAAATCATTATTTCGCCTTCAAATAGAGTCATGAAATTTTCGAAAATCCACTTTTCAAAACAAAAAATACTCATAACTCGACTAATAGGAAAGGTAGAACGTTCTAGTCTTCACCAATCGATAAAGGGGACAATTTTACATATTTGAGTGAATTTTGAGTCGATATTGCCAAGGATTAAGGGAGTTAGAAAAAATCAATTTGTATCGCAAAATAATTCCATACCTACCCCTTTGTTCTAAATTTTCGACAAAAAAATTATAAAAAATGCTAAAAATTCGTAAAGGGGGGTTTTTTGGGCCGAAAAATCGACTGGCACAATCAGTTTTGTGATAAAATCATTATTTCGGCTTCAAATAGAGTCATGAACTTTTCGAAAATCCACTTTTCAAAACAAAAAATACTCATAACTCGACAAATAGGAAAGATAGAACGTTCTAGTCTTGACCAATCGATAGAGGGGACAATTTTACATATTTTAGTGAATTTTGAGTCCATATTTCCAAGGATTATGGGAGTCAGAAAAAATCAATTTGTATCGCAAAATATTTCCTTTGTTCTAAATTTTCGACAAAAACATTATAAAAATTGCTAAAAATTCGTAAATAGGGGTTTTTTTAGCCAAAAAATCGACTGGCACAATCAGTTTTGTGATAAAATCATTATTTCGCCTTCAAATAGAGTCATGAAATTTTCGAAAATCCACTTTTCAAAACAAAAAATACTCATACCTCGACAAATAGGAAAGATAGAAAGTTCTAGTCTTTACCAATCGATAGAGGGGACAATTTTACATATTTTAGTGAATTTTGAGTCCATATTTCCAAGGATTAAGGGACTTAGAAAAAATCAATTTGTATCGCAAAATATTTCCATACCTACCCCTTTGTTCCAAATTTTCGACAAAAAAATTATAAAAAATGCTGAAAATTCGTATAGAGGGGTTTTTTGGGCCGAAAAATCGACTGGCACAATCAGTTTTTTGATAAAATCATTATTTCGCCTTCAAATAGAGTCATGAAATTTTCGAAAGTTCACTTTTCAAAACAAAAAATACTCATAACTCGACTGATAGGGAAGATAGAACGTTCTAGAGTCTTCACCAATCGATAGAGGGGACAATTTTACATATGTTAGTGAATTTTCATTCGATATTTCCAAGGATTGAGGGAGTTAGAAAAAAGCAATTTGTATCGCAAAATATTTCAATACCTAACCTTTTGTTCTAAACTTTCGACAAAAAAAAATTTAAAAATGCTAAAAATTCGTAAAGAGGGGTTTTTTGGGCCGAAAAATCGACTGGCACAATCAGTTTTTTGATAAAATAATTATTTCGCCTTCAAATAGAGTCATGAAATTTTGAAAATCCACTTTTTTATTGTTGGCGATGGTAGTGATAAATTCAGTTCGGGATTAACTCTCGGACGATAACATATACCTTGTACTGATGAGGCGCAATACGCCGAAACCGGTCTACAAGTTATGTTGTCCCTTCTAGTTGCAAACCAGAATGGTTGGTTTAAATCTTGTAGATTTACCAACCCCGTTTGACTTAGAAGTGTAATTCAATGTCTGTCGGGGAATGTAGCCCGGGAAGTAGTCGTTTCTTCTTCGTTGAACGGTCACTGTTTTTGGAAAATTATTTTTCAAAACATTGTTGTAAGCGTCGGAATAATATATTTTTATTCTTCGATATCTACAAACAGAACAACTTTCACGTTGAAATAAGATCAACAAATAATATCCTTATTTAAAGTAAATTTTAAAAACGAGTATTATATCTTAGAGCCCTTAATTTTCTTGGTAATATACGTTTTGCGCGTATATTTATGGCGCGAGGTCATTAGCATCGTGACCACAAGGAGTTCGAGAGGTCACGGGCACCAATGGAATCGCCAACCGGCCGCCACCGGCGGCGGCGCCTATTACACAGCTCCATCATTCTTTTTTTTTGCGAAAGTATCATACCGTAGCACACTTGATATGTAGGTGAACAATGCAGAATTATATTTCTTCATTTAAAGTAGGTAGATACATTATTTTATTTCTTGTTACACGTCAAAGAAAGTTGTTATAATTTTAACTAGTTTTGACGTTTAACTTATAGGTTTTATAAAGAAATAACTCTTTTTTTAGTCGAGCTCCAGGTTTAGACAGCCTTATATCTGTACCAAATTTCAACTAATTAGATTTAGCAGATTCGGAGAAATTCGATGATAGACCGTCTGATTGATTGATTGATTCGACACCACCAGTCAGAGGCTTAGAGACCTCAGCCATTAGACTTTTTGTGCTCTTGGATATACCATTTATGTGAAGAGACCAGTAGCCCTTATCAGACCCAACAGTCTTTTCACTAGGTGCTTCTTGGAGAAATCCTCCCTTGGATACTCTAGTCCTAGGAGTCTACATCTTCAATGAGACAGTGCCTCACATTCGAAGATAATCGCACCCGTTATACCCAGAAAGGCAAGCCTCTGAAGTTTTGATAGCTCCAGTTCGGCCTTCCTCTGATCTGTTTTTGGCCACTAAACTAAGGCTCCATAGGTAACCATGGCTGTCACCACAGTTCTGTACATCCGTGGATTTAGTCCCCATGTGTTTCCTATCGCCCGTTTGGCTGCCATTTTCCCTTTATTGTTTTTGTCATGTAGGTGTGAATTCTAGGTTAGTTTTGCATCCATTGACCTCCTGGCTAATACCAGCTGCACATTGAAGAGGCTTGGCAGTTTTAGTCTCTCAAGCTTCCTTTTTCTAGTGAAGGGAATGAGCGCGGTTTTTGCAGGGTTCACCCTTAGGCATTCCCTCCTACACCATATCTCAACCATTTCCAGAGCTTGCTGCATCAGCTCCGATATAACATTAGGGTATTTACCCAGTACAAGTATTGTCAGTTCATTTGCATACCCCTGGGTGTATATCCCCTTCCTGTTCAATTCCTCCAGGAGTTCGTCTATGACACCTCCATGTGGGCATCCCTTCATTATCGATACCTCCATGGAATCTCCAAATAAGGTTGTCGTTGCTGTCCTGTTGAAAATCATGTTTTTCATCCACCGACATGTGGTGTCGTCTGCTCCACGCCTTGCAACAGCAGCTATCATGGAGTTAAAGGAGGTGTGCTAGAACGCTCCTTCTATATCAAGAAATGCTCCGAGAGCTGTTTCTTGATTTCCTAGGGCAGCCTCAATTTTTGACACCAGTTGGTGTAAGGCTGTTCCACAGAATTTTAGTGATTGATTGATAGACCGTCAGACAGAACTCTAATAATCTTGAATATTATAAAGCGCCATCTCTGTTTACTGATGCGATGTACAAAATTGAATATGATCTAGAATAAACTTTAGCAAATTCGTCATAGTACATAATATAATTTTGTAAAAGTGTCTATAATCATAGTTCTAGGATTCATCATATTTTCATTAAACGTTAATATATCTTCTTCAGGCTTTTAACATATTAATCCTTTGAATAATTTTATCCGACTTCCAACTCTACCCTACCGAACGCCTCCGGGTGAATAATCAATAATCTACATAACATACACGTTTATAATATTATTACTTTAGTGCTAAATAACCATTTCGTATCATAAATCCATTTATAGGACTATTATTTAAAATTTAATGTGTGTAGTCTTTCATTTCGAAAAGTGCATATAACTTCAATTTTCTTTTTTTTTTCGTCTTCGGGTAAATTTACCGATATAAACTAGAATTCGTTTATAGATTTATTATACAGTAATGTTCTGGGATAATGAAATGAAAATTTGCAATTACCCCACCTATAATACAAGGTCGAGAACTTAAAGGATCTACTGTAAACTGACAATAATAGTAAATGTGTGAGTTATGATTAATTGAAAAAATGAAGAATATTAATAAATCACCCTGTATCTTGGTTATAAAGAAATAAGACAAAAAAAGAGGCAAACCTCGGTATGAAAGATAACCAGCTAAAATTTAGTAAAAACCTTCGTTTTGGTGTTGTTATGACTGGTAGAAAAGTCCCATATAAGAGCGTGCCGGCGTCAGAAGATATTGAAGGTCAAAGGTCACGAAAATCGAATGAAATTTGAAGATCATGAAATTGTCTACAATTTTGATTTGAAACATTTTTTTGTATCTCAAACCATTCTCGAGAAAAACGGCTGAGAGTGGAGGTCGCGCATCGGTATATAGAGTAATATATACCCAATTCATCTCAAATCAATTTAGTTTAATAAAATTTATATATTTAAATGTTAATATTTAAATTAAATGGAGAAAATGATGATGACTTACTACCGACTTTGGAGTTAACTGTCGACGACGATAACGAAGATGAAGATAATGATGACCATAACGAAGATAATGATGACGTCGAAATTGAGTTGGAAGATAATGAAGAAGACGAATACTGACAATTTCAAATAGTTATTTTTAATTTTTAATAAAAGAATAAAAATAAATTTAACATTGTGCTTTTTTTTACATTTTCATATATAATATCCTTCACTTACCTATAAATAGTATGCGTAATGCGTATATATAAATACATTTATCAAATTTTTTAAAAATAATAAAAATAATACCTAATAACTGTATTTTCATTCAATTAATAATTTTACAAGATAAACTACATACTTAGTACCGCATTACACCTAGTAACTGATGCGCGCCCCCCACTCTCATCCGTTTTTCTCAAGTGTGGTTGGAGATACAAAAAAATTTTTCAAATAAAAAATGTGGACAATTCCATGATCTTCGAATTTTATAATAATCTTATACAACAAATTTTCCATAGGAAACGAGATAATTGCGAAAAACTGATTTTCCTGACCTTTGACCTTGAATATCTACTGACGCTGGCACGCTATTATATGAGCCTTTTCTATGAGTCATTACAACACCAAAACGAAGGTTTTTACAAATTTTTAGCTGGTTATCTTCCATTCCGAGGTTAAATGCTAACTTCACTGGGGTAAATCGCGTTTAGTGTATGCGCACTTCCCAATGAAACACTCTATATATTGTAATGATTTTAAAATATTATTAATATTTGATAAAAATAGTTTTAAAAGAATACAGATATATATTTTTTTACCGAAGTTCTTGGTTATCGGACAGTGAATGAAACAGTGCATTATTTAGGATAAATAGTGTAATATTCAAATGGTAAAAATAAATTAGAACTATTATATCGAGTGTGAATGAATTAGTAGACATTAAGTAGAGTGTGTATATAAATTAAGTTTAAGAAATAAATCAGTAGATAGTAATTAGCCATAGTGTGTATAATTTTACCCCACAAGTAAAAACTATTTAAATAAATAAGAAAAACATTACAATATGATAATAAAATTGAATTTTATTATTATGATTATTATTTCGATAACTGTATAACGATATTTATTTTAATTCTGAATACTAACATTTACATTTTCAAATTTCATAGATTTTATTATTAATTTTGTATTTATAACGTTTGAATTACTTTTTGACTATCAAAAAATAAAAAATTTTAAATTCTTATTAGTCCGAAATTCACTTTTGAAAAAATGTTTTTATTTGGAAATGTCCCTCTATATTTCACTATTTAACCAAAATATGTCCATAAATTCTTCTAAAATTTCTTCTATTATTAAATGGATTTCTATTGTCGATTCTGGATTTCTTTATGCTAAAATATATTCAAAAAAGGTTTTATTGATTATATAGCATAAAATGCACCTTCGCTTCTTCAAAAATTTCAAATCAATCTCCTCTTTTTAATATAATATCCTTTCTCTCAATTTTATTTCTTATAGAAACCAATAGAATCTTATTTCTCTCCTTATCTTCTCATTGGTTGATTTTCTTCGCGTATATTAAAGTTACAAGTGACCAGCTCTTCAATTTATGTCAAAATATAAATTTCTGACAAATAACGGTGTCTCTAGTCGACCGCTAATCGGACGAGCGTCAGACAGTCAGTCAGTCAGTCGATCGGTGAGAGTGTTCAAGCCCATAACATAGTTTCAATTTAAAGAATCCTATTTTGTTTTATTTACGAATTTATTTTTATTTTGAAAGCCGTTATGGCCAAAAGAAATCAAAACATATTATCTTAACTTAACATTAATTAATTTAACAATTAATTTTCGATTTGAACAACATAAAACGTAAGCATATTGTTTCAATATGTAGCGACGTTTACTACCCCCATCAAATAATTATTCAATACTAAATCGCAGTTCGCACACACCTCGCACATAACTAACAAATTTTGGAGGGAGAAGGGGCGGGCTTTTTTACAGTGATTCTGAATCCAGCTGTCCAGATCAATACTTGATATTCATTGAAGTGAACTTATAGAAATGTTTTGTAGGTGGACTATTTAGATCGGCGAATACACTAAATCCCTATGTTCCGTTTGTATTTGAATGTATCTGTATATTGATTTATTTAGATTTTCCTTCTACTTTTACTTCAGCGCCGCCTATGTACCAAGTTCCACAATATATTTCACTCGTTATTATAGTTGTTGAAAACAAACTGATGTTTATTTATATTTATAGATGCTAGTGTGACAAGATTCTAATCAAAGCAATCACCATGGAAAATATTAATTAATTTTAATGTAACATTGCAAACTAATTGCATTATTTATATTATCCTTAAAAAAAATAGTAATTGATTGACTTACGTTGTAATTACAAATTATCTTTTATCAATTTTTGTATCTATGTTTACGTTTTTAATTGGGAATATCGACTGGGTATTGAAAAGTTGCTTCTCTTTATAGATAAAAGGTAGCGATCGTCATGTTTATATATAAACTGATACCTACCGAGATCAAAAATGTTATGTGTGTATCTTCATGACCTTGATTTTTTTCTCTACAGGTAAACGAAATCGTTAGAAAATTACTCATATAGGAGATTTTTTCACGTATGCGAATCTTCTTCCGGGTCTAATTCGACTTACACAAACAAAAAGATCGGAATAGTAATTTTTAATTTGTATATTCTGGTATTATTTGTGGGTGTATGAAAAGAATATAATGTGGATAAAACCATACTTTTGAAGACTTGGAGGTTTTACTAATTGTAATCAAAAATACCCATTCCGAAAAGAAAAAATCTTTATTTTAAACAGAAATGCAAGAATTGATGTTGGAGGCATGAACTTGCAACATGATGGGGCTTCACCTCTTTTCAGGATAATACTGAGAGAGTTCTTAAGTGACAACTTCCAGAAATTCCAGACACTTTAGATAGATAGAGAAGGACCTTACAACTGGCCTGCAAGTGCGCCCGATTTTAATCCGGTAGATTACCATGTTTGAGGTTATCAACAATTCAAAAAGTAACCACTAGAGAGAACCATCTACGGATAATTAAGGACGCATGCGACGAACTGAGAAATGACCGAGCTATGATTATAAGATCAATTACAAAGAGCACGGAAATGTTTTGAGCAGAATGGAGGCCACTTTGAAAAATTGGCAACACTGGTGGTTGTGGTGGTACCCTGCTATTGATAAAAGTAAAAAGATTGAGCGTAAAAATATGAAAGGGGGAAGTTTTCCAAAATATTCTAGAATGCTCTCGCTCATTCTAAAATGATGTGGGATGTTCTGAAATGTTCTATAATTTTCTATTATCTTTGGTGACATTCAAGTACCAGCAATTTTAGAGATCAATTTCCAATATATCAATTCAATTAAAATTTCTCCAGTAACTTAAAAATTATTATAATAAGGTCATCTGCTGTAGTTATCCGACTTGTTGGAATTTTGCCAGCTTTGGTGAAAAATAGCGAACATTAAATTGAATAGACTCATAATTATCCATGTAGACTTCCCAGAGGTACGAATAAATGTTGAATGCCAATTAGCCGTAATAAAGAAATGAAAAATGCTTTAGTCATCATTACATTTTACACTCTGAATAGAGCCGAGGAAATTGTCGAGAGCTATTTATATATTCCAGTTTTATTCGAAAACGCTGGGAGCGTATAAAAAAATTTTCTATGAAAAGGTAGAGAAGTGTGTCGAAATAGAAATTCATATGAAAATACAGCAGGAGAGAGTTGAAGGTTATTATTTTTGAGGTCTATTCATAAATTGTTTCAAGAGTTTTTTTTTATTATTTTGTTTGCCCCTTTTTTATTCAACGGCTTCTGATAAATGTCGATTCCCCGAAGTCCTCGATTTGCTTCGTTAATTAAATTCAGACTACCACCAGCACCAGATATTTTTTTCTAAATCGCATACGTTTCATGCCACACGTACGCCATCGATGCCAAATTCCAAACGACCATTTCTCTTCTCAGCATCGTTCTTTGACCCTTTCATGTTTTAAAATTTCCTCGTTTTTTGATGCTCTGCTGGTTCCTACGATCGCGTAGTAGTACCTACCCGCAGAGCACTATTTTCGCTTTCAACTGAATCACGTATTAATATATTCCGAAAGTTTTTATTCGCTCGTTAGCGAGAATCATTTCTATGGAAAAATTCGCAAAAAAAATGGTAATAAAAAGTTTGCTGCTAGATACAGAGTTGTATGTGGGATCGTGGTACTGCTGGTTGAAGAATAATAAGGAATGGTGTTGAGCTAGAAGAGTTTGATAATGGTTATGTTCAGTCAAAAAACCATAGAGCCGATAATAATGGGAATTTTGATTTGAAATTTTGAATACACACCCTCAAATAATTAATTGATATGGAAAAAAATCAGCAATATCATATCTACCATATTTTATATACGAGGGTATGTGAAAGTGAGAGATACGAAAAAAATTTTAGTGTTGACTTTAGAATTTTTTTATGGACATTTTCGGTCAAATTAGTGGATTTCTATAAGTTAACTTCTCAATAAGAACCTAAACGTATCTATGTATAAAAAATAGTGTAAAATAATTTTGCTTTGGATGAAATAAATTTATTATTACGGCCCTGTAGATCATCGCTTATACGCTACACTATTATATTAAAACCGTCGTTGAAAACCGAATTAAAAATGTGCAGAGCCCATCTAGTCTGGCTTGTCTTTTCCATCTTCTTTTTTTTTCTTAACGTTCTACCGACGACGTCTAGAAAGTTATAAAATTCGATACGGTCTTAAAATCAGCCATTTTTTCAATCCTGATATACATCGCAGTTAATTGAATTTAGCAGAAAATTATAAACATTTTTGATACGAGATGGAGAATGCTTCAAAATTAGTTGGAAAAAAAATACCGGCACGCCTTTTAATTTGATCACAAAAAATATTAATTTGAGGTTATGTTTGATTGCCAGAATCTTTTTTACTTAATTATTGGTTGAGTGATTCGTTAGGAAAGTCCGTCAAATGCTAACCCTGTCAAAACCAGTCAAATAACTCTTCTGTCGGTATTTCGTCCACACCAACTGCTTTTTCTGAGTTCTGATCTTTTAAGACCCTACCAAAAACCAACCTAAGTATAGTATATTCTAATTCCTCCTCTTCTAATGCTCTTTCTTCATTTACTTCTGTTTTTCTACATTCCCCAGCACTGTAAAATGTAAAAAACACACACACATGATATATTACCAGAAGAAATTTCAGTTAAAATTCACATTTCGCCCTGTATACTAGTAAAACATCGAAGCAGACACTTTTTAATAGTCATTTGATATTCCTCATCGAAGCCTCAATACGAGGTACAGTTTCTCATGACACCCTGTATAGATAGAAAGCGTAGTACATTTTTTGAAATTTAAGTAGTCCAGGCATCACTTTGTCAATAATTATTGATATTGTGAACTTTTGGGAATCCCCCTTCACGTATGAAAGCGTTTTTTATCCATAATAAATCAAATAGTTTTTCAAGGTCATACTGTGAAACATTTTCAATTTTTTATAATACTATCAAAGAGTCATCTCGGATTTTGATATTTAATGGTATTTATTTTATAGTCAAAAATACACGCATTAAGTCAAAAAATCATAGAGCCCACAATAATGAGATTTTTCTGCTGAAATGTTCAACACACTCTCTAAATTAATTAATTAATATTGAAAAAATCAGCAATATCGTATCTAGGATATTTTGTATACGAAGGTATGTGAAAGTAAGAGGTACGAAAATCCGAAAAAATAAAGTTCTTATTAACTTTAGATATTTGTTATGGCGATTTTCGTAGTCTACGGGGACTAGTTAGTAGATTTCCATATATAAAAATGTCTAAAAAAACTCAGTTCAGATTTTGGAAATCTCAAATTAATATTGGTATCTATATTATTTATAGATATCTGTAAAAATAGACATGATACAACTATTGTCTATAGTGTTTATTTGAATAAAAAACAAACAGACTTCATGCGGTGACCTATGACTAATATTACCTCAGGGTATGCCTAATGAGAAATTTAGATTATTATAAAATAATTCAACCGGTTTTCTACAGGCAGAATTTCGTTATTGGTGGAATCGTCTTTTATTGATTCTTCTTATTATCATTGAGGTTCTTAACACGAAAGAGTCACTCTGAAATAATAATCCGTACCCCAATTAAGCAGATTTTGCCAAAAGAACTAAGTACGTTTTTTTTTTATTTTTTTTATTTGCCGCATCAACCTCTAGGGTTATGAGCGAGGACAAAGTATTACTACATGAAAAAACATAAAATATGTACTTATATTTTAAAATAGAGATTGAAGTCTCTCAAAAATTTGAGCGCTTTTCACAGTTTTCACTTAATGCGCGATTCATATTAGGCGGAATGTTGTTAACTGTTCTTCTTTTTTTTTTCTGGTCGAATGGGTCGGAATCACTCCTCAAACTCGCCGTTACCCCCGCCTCGGAATCACTTAGCATACTTCGAGACGGGCGACGGTCCCTCCCACACTCTCCGCTCACACCCTCGACTTCTCCCTTCTATCACTCCTACCTCTCATGCCATATCGAGTCCTTCTCTCCCCCTAACCATGCTCTCTACTACGCCACTCACCCCCATCCATTCCTCCTCCCCCCTCAACATTATCTCCACCATGTTCTCCAAATACACCGCCTCTCCAACTTCTTCAGCACTACCTCGTTCCTCCAGCATCTAAACTCATGCCCCACATCATCCTCCACTTCAGCAATGATGAATGTGGTTATACCAATAAAATTGAATACATTATTTGCTATGGTAGCTTCTAAAATATTGAATTTACTGTTTGGACCCTTACTTTGTGGAATCTACTCATATTAATTTTTTAAATGAAACTAAGTGTTTCTAATTAATTCCACTATTTAATGAAAAAATTATGAAAACTCTAAGATATTGATAATTATTTCGACAGAATGACAGAAGTTACAATTTATGTGATGCCTACTTGATGTTTAATATTTTGGCTAGACCAAATAGTAAGTGACCTATCTTGTTTTCTTAATTTTCCTTAGAAAAACTACCAATTGGAAGTTTAATCCGACTCTGGTTAGCAGCAAATCTGATCTCCAACAGTGTTTCCTTGTAAATTAAATTCGGCTTTTTAATTGGCCCTTGCGCTGCTTAACATATTGCAGTACCAAGAAGCGATTCGTTCAAAAAAAAATCTATTCATCGGGTCAGGCACTTGTTGGTTTCGGTTTTTACCATCTTCTACCATGAATTAACTGATAGTGCGACTGATTCTAAGAAGAAATATCTCAATTTCGATAGTATTTGGAGATACGGGGGTGATTTGAAATGTTTATCCAACTAATTAAGTGAGAGGAGTGAGAAGTATTCAGCTTAGTAGCTCAAATACATCCCTGTTAAAAATTGAATTATTAGTGTCCATTGAATCTTCAAAATCTCCGAGAAGCAATATATTTTCGGTAGAAAAGATTTGAGTTTTTTTTCTTTTCCAAAAATACAAAAAACGTAGTTAATCACTGAATTATGCGATTTTATAATTAACGCATCTGGGTCTAAGCGAAGACGAAGACGAAGACGAAGACGAAGACGAAGACGAAGACGAAGACGAAGACGAAGACGAAGACGAAGACGAAGACGAAGACGAAGACGAAGACGAAGACGAAGACGAAGACGAAGACGAAGACGAAGACGAAGACGAAGACGAAGACGAAGACGAAGACGAAGACGAAGACGAAGACGAAGACGAAGACGAAGACGAAGACGAAGACGAAGACGAAGACGAAGACGAAGACGAAGACGAAGACGAAGACGAAGACGAAGACGAAGACGAAGACGAAGACGAAGACGAAGACGAAGACGAAGACGAAGACGAAGACGAAGACGAAGACGAAGACGAAGACGAAGACGAAGACGAAGACGAAGACGAAGACGAAGACGAAGACGAAGACGAAGACGAAGACGAAGACGAAGACGAAGACGAAGACGAAGACGAAGACGAAGACGAAGACGAAGACGAAGACGAAGACGAAGACGAAGACGAAGACGAAGACGAAGACGAAGACGAAGACGAAGACGAAGACGAAGACGAAGACGAAGACGAAGACGAAGACGAAGACGAAGACGAAGACGAAGACGAAGACGAAGACGAAGACGAAGACGAAGACGAAGACGAAGACGAAGACGAAGACGAAGACGAAGACGAAGACGAAGACGAAGACGAAGACGAAGACGAAGACGAAGACGAAGACGAAGACGAAGACGAAGACGAAGACGAAGACGAAGACGAAGACGAAGACGAAGACGAAGACGAAGACGAAGACGAAGACGAAGACGAAGACGAAGACGAAGACGAAGACGAAGACGAAGACGAAGACGAAGACGAAGACGAAGACGAAGACGAAGACGAAGACGAAGACGAAGACGAAGACGAAGACGAAGACGAAGACGAAGACGAAGACGAAGACGAAGACGAAGACGAAGACGAAGACGAAGACGAAGACGAAGACGAAGACGAAGACGAAGACGAAGACGAAGACGAAGACGAAGACGAAGACGAAGACGAAGACGAAGACGAAGACGAAGACGAAGACGAAGACGAAGACGAAGACGAAGACGAAGACGAAGACGAAGACGAAGACGAAGACGAAGACGAAGACGAAGACGAAGACGAAGACGAAGACGAAGACGAAGACGAAGACGAAGACGAAGACGAAGACGAAGACGAAGACGAAGACGAAGACGAAGACGAAGACGAAGACGAAGACGAAGACGAAGACGAAGACGAAGACGAAGACGAAGACGAAGACGAAGACGAAGACGAAGACGAAGACGAAGACGAAGACGAAGACGAAGACGAAGACGAAGACGAAGACGAAGACGAAGACGAAGACGAAGACGAAGACGAAGACGAAGACGAAGACGAAGACGAAGACGAAGACGAAGACGAAGACGAAGACGAAGACGAAGACGAAGACGAAGACGAAGACGAAGACGAAGACGAAGACGAAGACGAAGACGAAGACGAAGACGAAGACGAAGACGAAGACGAAGACGAAGACGAAGACGAAGACGAAGACGAAGACGAAGACGAAGACGAAGACGAAGACGAAGACGAAGACGAAGACGAAGACGAAGACGAAGACGAAGACGAAGACGAAGACGAAGACGAAGACGAAGACGAAGACGAAGACGAAGACGAAGACGAAGACGAAGACGAAGACGAAGACGAAGACGAAGACGAAGACGAAGACGAAGACGAAGACGAAGACGAAGACGAAGACGAAGACGAAGACGAAGACGAAGACGAAGACGAAGACGAAGACGAAGACGAAGACGAAGACGAAGACGAAGACGAAGACGAAGACGAAGACGAAGACGAAGACGAAGACGAAGACGAAGACGAAGACGAAGACGAAGACGAAGACGAAGACGAAGACGAAGACGAAGACGAAGACGAAGACGAAGACGAAGACGAAGACGAAGACGAAAATAACAAATTCTATTTTAAAAAAGTGTGAGCCGTCACGGGACGTCTGGCAGATGTGAAATATCGAAATTGTTTTGTATAAGTTATATGCATAAAAGGACAGTTTAAAAAAGTGAGATATGGAAGAGAGAGGGAAATGGGAGAGAAAGATGGGAGAGAGAGAGAAAGAAAGTGTATTGCGTGTGATTACAATCATTATTTTAAATTGTCAGAATCTAAGACGGATTCGGTAAGGTTCGCGACCCTCGGAATATTGTAAGACTTTTTTTTCTTATTAGACCATTTTTGACAATTTTTCAAAAATTTTGCCCATTTTTCAGAAATTTTGACAATTTTCAACAAGTATTGATCATTTTTGACAGTTTTTTATAATTATTGACCATTTTTTCAAAATTTTAACAATTATTGACAGTTTTTGACAATTTTTTAGCATTTTTGACAGGTACTGGCAATTATTGACAATTTTTAACAATTATTGACCATTTTTGACAGTTTTTTATAATTATTGACCATTTCTTCGAAATTTTGACAATTTTTGACCATTTTTCAAAATTTTCAAGAATTCTTGACCATTTTTTCAAAATATTTAACAATTTTTGACCATCTTTCAAAATTTTAACAATTATTGACTATTTTTGAGCATTTTTGACAGGTTCTGACAATTATTGACAATTTTTCAAAAATTTTTACAATTTTTAATAATTATTGACCATTTTTGACAGTTTTAAATATATATTAACCATTTTTTCAAAATTTTGGTAATTTTTGACCATTTTTCAGAGTTTTTAACAATTACTGACCATTTTTGACAGTTTTTTATAATGATTGACCATTTTTCAAAATATTTAACAATTTTTGCTCATTTTTCAAAATTTTAACAATAATTGACTATTTTTAACCATTTTTTGAAATATTTAACAATTTTTTAGCATTTTTGACAGGTTCTGACAATTATTGACAATTTTTCAAAAATTTTTACAATTGTTAACAATTATTGACAGTTTTTTATAACTATTGACCATTTTTTCAAAATTTTGACAATTTTTGACAATTTTTCGAAATTTTTAACAATTACTGACCATTTTTGACAGTTTTTTTATAATGATTGACCATTTTTTCAAAATATTTAACAATTTTTGACCATTTTTCAAAATTTTTACAATTATTGACTATTTTTGATCATTTTTTAAAATATTTAACAATTTTTGACATATTTTGACCATTTTTGACAGGTTCTGACAATTATTGACAATTTTTCAAAAATGTTGACAATTTTTAACAATTATTGACCATATAATTTAAAAACTGTATTTGTATTGAAATGTTTAATATTTAATATGCAGGCATTAAAAGAGAAAAATATAACTAAAACGTAAATAAGCTGCGGAATTGACGTTTAGTTTACTGTCAATTTAAAATAATTGCCAGTGTTTTTCGTCTAATGTATCTAATAATGTAGTTAGTTTGGACATGTTAAACTACGTTACGTAAACGCGTCTTTCGCCGGTAAATTATTTATTTGTTGTGTTTGTGTTAAATGAAAATGTGCATTTGTTTTATAATAAAAGGAAAACGTGATAATAGTGATAATAATGAGATTCAAATACCAAATGAAGCATTTTTTTGGGGTAAGTTTGTTCTAATCATGATTTTTCGTTGATGAAATTTATGCATTCATCTTCTTCTCTTCCCCTTCTACCTTTTCAGGTGTCGGACGTGGATTCCGGTTCCTCTTGTACCCAATGATTCCACTCTTTCCTGTCTCTCATTTCATCTAGAGTTTTCCATTTCTTATTCCCTATCTCCTTTATTTGGTCTATCTCGGTCTACCCCTTCTTCTGTGAATAGTACTTCCAGCTTCCATCACCTTTCTTGTAATTCTATCTGTTTTCATTCTGAGAATATGTCCATACCAATTTAATTGTTTTCTCTTTATTTTTCTTATTATTGATTCTTGCTTTGTTATTTTTCTTATGAAATGAAGCTACATTTGTCCCACTTTGTTTTCCCTGCTATTCTTCTTAAGTGCTTCATCTCAATTGTGTTCATCTTGGCTTCATCCTTCGTTCTCAGAGTTCAATTTTCACTTGCATATGTTATTATTGTGTATCTTCATTTTCACTTCCATATCAATATCTCTATGTCCCAGTATTGATATATACTCCCTATTTATTATTTCTGTTTCTATCTTCCTATCTTATGTCAATATAGTTCCCAGATATTCATACGTCGCTCCTTTTTCCAGTGTCTTTACATTTTATTTCATTAGTAATGTGATCCTATTGTTTAGAATTTATGATCATCATGTTATGCATTCAAATACATTTAATTTGATGTAGATATTTAAAGTATTAAAAATATTAAATGCTTATCATTTTTAACTTGCATGTCTGATATAATTTATATTGCCATAAATATTATTAGGTTCGGAAATTCGAATAACTATATTCTGAAATAAATTATTTTTTGTGCTCAGTAGTGAATTTGTGTAAACAACAAAAAATCGAACGTTTTTTCCACATTCTTCCAATGTATTTTTATTTCTTTTCGTTTGTTGGCTGTTTTAAATTACTGCTTTTAAATTATGCACAAATTTCGCAGATTTTATTTATTATACAGTGTCTAATTAAGTTTATGGGTGGAAACTATATAAAAAATTATAAAACATTTGCCGCTGTTACTTATTCTACTAATTTCCACTCAGTTGATTTTTTTTTCGGGTCGAGATGGGAAACTTATGTTCGAAAAGGTCCAGGAACCAAACAGTGTTGGACTCATCCCCAAAGGGATGCCTACCAACCAAACCCACCTCAAACTTGCCGTTACTCCTGCCTCGGAATCACTACCCTAGCATACTTCGAGACGGTTGGCGGTCAGTCGCACACTCTCCGCTCACACCGTCGTCTTCTCCCTAACATCTTCTCCCATCAACATTATCTCCACCATGTTCTCCCAATACACCGCTTCCCATAGTCTTATCTCCAACTTCTTCAGCACTTCCTCGTTTCTCCAGCATCTAAACACATGCCCCACATCATCCTCCACTTCACACCTCTCGCACACTCCAGTCTCTTTTCCCAAACTTGTGGAGGTACCCTACCCTCGACCCATGTCCAGTGTCAAGAAGTAGTTCACCTCCCCGAATTTCCGGTCCATCCAATCTCTCCTATTCCCAATCGCTCCTTTTAGAGCGCCGTCATACTCCTCCCACCTTCTCACGTTCTACCAATTACCCTCCTCTTCCACTCTCCCGGCCCTTTCACATCAATCTCCTCAGCCATGCTGCCCTCACTTTCCCCTTCTCTGCCGCCTTTAACATATGAGTTTTGAAAGATAATTGGCTATCCAACCACACCCCTAGGTATTTGACATACTTCTCCATACGAATGATCCTTTCCTTCACCATCACCCCCACTTTCCTCGTATTGCTCTGTCCATTCACTAGCAACCCCACCGTCTTATCTTCCGCCACTTCCAGTTCGCACCGCTCTATCTTCTCCACAATCTTCCTACACATTCACTCCTCCTTTCTTTCTATCTCTGTCTCTCCCTTTGCCGTACATACCAGACATACATCGTCCGCGTACACAGTAATCTCACATCTCTCTTCACATACTATGCTACAAACCTCATCAAACACACACTTCCAGAGCGACGGTCCAAGAACCGAGCCCAGGGGCACTCCAGCCTGAGTCTCGAATTCTGCCCCCCATTTCTCCTTCTCACCCTGTGAACAATTTCCCTTTAATCTCCTTCTTCCAATTTTCCTCTAGCACCTCGTTCCTATTTCCACCCATCCTCTTCACCGCTATCTCATACGCCTTTCCCCACGGATTGTTTTCCAATTCCCCCAGTAACGACGCTCCAGTTCCTTCTTCTTCTCTTTGTATCCCCCTTTCCCCTCTATCCTTCCTCTTCCCCTCAGCATCCGTCTTCGTTCTTTCTTACACTCCCTCCACAGCTCCTCTATTTCCTCATTCCACCAGTAATTGGCCCTCCGCTCACACCTATTTCTCCACTTTCCCTCTCTTTTACAGCCCTTTATCACATTGTACAATTCATCTACATCATGTTTCAGTTGATCTGATATTTATCCACGCACTACACCTGCTAATGTGGTTTGGTCTTTTTCGGTATTTCAATGAAAAAATATAAACTAACATTAGTAGAAGTTAGAACATAAATCATATAAAATAGATTTATCTTGTGTGATGTTTTTGTAACTAAAAATAAATTATTTTCTTTTTAATTATACCCCGAAATAACCAGCAATTCGATACTTTAAAAGATGCATACCGACTACACACACACACGTTCATGTCAGACGGCTGTTATTTCTATTTGTGAAATATTTTGAGTTACAATTTCAACAAAAATAGTTTAGGTTCAATGTTTTTTTAATAACAGCCGTTAATGATTATTGAGATGTAAGTGGAATCGAAATGTAAATAGAAATGATGATGGAGAAATTATCTATCCATTTCTCTAAAATTATCTATTGGTATTTAGAGTAACCATCGTGATCGAACTTATACGGAAAAATTGACAAAACCTGTCCTCAAAATCGTCTATTTAAGTAGTTCGATTTTCCACCGTGGCGTCGTCACTGCAAATCCAATAGACCATTCTAGAATGACGTCACTGACAAGTCATCCATATTGTGCTGGAGGGCACATTTACATGTAAACAACGGATAATAGTTAGTCTTTCATTAACAATTATTTCTTAATGGTATCTAAAATACCATCGTTTTGTAGTGCTGTTAAGTGTGGAATGCGAAGACAAAGAGATAAGGTGTCTTTTTTTCGATTTCCAGCTGTTTTAACGAAGCGAGGTGTCTATTTAATTGATCTCTCTGTGCAAGCTAAGGGTTAAGGGCCGCTTAAAGTTAAAATTTTTGTTGCACCGTATGTCAAACTCAATTTAAACCTCCCTTAACTTCGGGAGGCTTACTGCCTGGTGGTTTGTTGTGTTTTAATAAGAAAATGGATATTTTCAACGATGTGTTAGAAATAATAGAACGGGTATTTGTTCGGCCAAATTATTTTCATACAATGGGCAATTTAACTTTTTTTAAGACATTTAATGCCCGATTGCACCGTTTACTTTAAGAAAGTCTCAAAATAAAGTGACCCTAAAGAGACTAGTTTGCGTTTCACCGCTCTCTAAGTATTCCTTAAACTAGTTAAGGAGGAGTTAATTTTAAGTTCCCGATTGGGTCGATTTAGTTTAAAATCGATGTTGACAGCTGATTTAACCTGAAAAACTTTTCTTTGCGGATGCCATTTTCGAAGTTGATTTTGATATCCTCGAGATGTTTTACATTTGATCCGATCATTTATACGACATAAAGGAATTTGCATCTTATCAAAGATTTCGAATGACAAAAGCAATGTTGTTCACGGGTTTTACGTTTGATAGAGAAAGCTCTGAAATTTCGGGGTGAAAATATTACAGAAGGAAATCTGCAAGACCAAATGATCAACTATTATTACAGAAACAACATCGTGTCTCTCATGAGTCAGTTGATAGCAGCAGGTTTTATGCCTGTTTTTCTCTTCTGGTATTGTTAGGACCTTGAGAGATTTGTTTTTCATTTTGTAAGCAATAATTGATCGAATAAATAAAAAAATCCAAATCACACCCAAACCAAACAACAAACTAGAAACACATACCATAAACAAATAATGACAATAATGGCATATGAAATCGAAAAATTGTTACCAATCACTTATATTAAACTACAAATTTCCTAGAATGTGCATTGATGCCAAACTGCATGGCTACTTAGGTAATAGTCTAGTCTATAAGCTTAAAATGGTGTTAATTTTACATAATTTTATTAAAATTATGTGGTTTAGCTCATTCGATCCGGAATAATGTCTAAATCATTGTGCCAAATAATTAAATTAGCCCATAAAAAATTCCAAAAGTTATAAACTATTAAACACCTTCAAAAATAGTGTTTGGTTTGTAGCTTATTGTTCGTTAATTATAAATATTTTCTAAATTTGAAAAAAGATCCTTAAAGAGGAGGAAATTTAGTAAGAAAAGTTCCAACTCCCGGAACTGTACCTCCATTATTTATAATTTTAATTTAACGCTGAAAATAGCCCTCCGCGCGCCATTGTTAGGTTGCGCGCATGGCCTCGAAAGCGAGTACATCACTTAAAAAAAAATTTTAATTACTTATAGTTAATTGAAAAATCTTAAAAAATTATAGTATAATCTAAACACTTTAAAGAATTGATTCCCGTTGGAATTTTTCTAGCAATCTCGCAATCTCTCTTGCCGCACTGAGCTCGCACACCTATAAGTGTGAAAAATTGTCAAATATGGTCAAAAATTGTCAAAATTTCGAAGAAATGGTAAATAATTGCCAATTATGTTAAAATTTTTGAAAAATTGTCAAAAATTTTTAAATATGGTCAAAAATTATCAAAAATTTGGAAAAATGATCAAAAATTGTCAAAAAGTGTCAAAATTTTGAAAAAATGGTTAATAATTCAATTTAAAATTAGTGACGTTTGAAAAAGCTCATGTATAGCGAAACGCGTCACTAATTTTAAATTGAACATCAGTTCAAAATAAAATGGAGATTTAAACAAATTAAATTGTTTAACTTTCTTAATAACGTTTTTTGATATCTCATATACCAAACTTTGTTGTAAGATTGGTACTCCCTGTATATAATAAAATAAAGTGGAAAAAGAGTTACGATTAATTTGAATAACTGTAGAAAATAACATATCGGTCCACAATGTAACGACGAAAATTTCAAAATTGATAGAATGGTTTTTTTTTCGTCTGGCCTTGATGTAAACCACGTCGTAGTTGGTCTATTTCGAAGCCATATGGGCAATACCGTAATACAATGTTTTTCTATGGTTACCAAGAGCAATTGTATTTGTAATAAATTCAAATAAGAGAATATTCCGATTGAATAATATCAAATGTGGTTTTAAAAAAGTTATATGATTACATTGTATCAAATCTGTATACAGTGTGTTCACAAAGTATGGATTAAATTCATTATTTCCTAAGCCACAAACTTTAAAAAAAACCTGGAATGTTATTTCAAAGTTCTGCATTTTATTATACTACTTTTAATTATAACAAACAATGTATTCGTTAAAATACTGCTAAATCGTATCTCTTTCAACCCAAAAGAACAACTAACTATATCTAAAAATAAATTCTTTTCTATCTCAGATCAGGTCGGTAGGTATATGAAGGGTAAACCAACCCACAGAGTCGTACTCTCGTTACAATTGTAGTACAAAAATTCATTATACAGAGTGATCCAAATCAATATGATGATTTTTTTAAAACAACATCCTGTATTTGGTGACATTTTTGAATAACCGTTAACGAGTTGATTCCGATGAATTTTGTACTCTTCAAACGATCCTCTCCCCCTTTTTTTAGGATTTTGTCATCGGAGAACTTGCATCCACCTACTCTGAGTGATCTTACTATGCCTAAGGCATCCATGTCAGTATCCCCGCCGTCCATCTGAACCCTCTGGAATTTCGCGAATAATAATTATTATTAATATATCAGCAAGTAATTAACCACCATAAAAAGTTTTGGCGGGAATCGTTGGAAATTCCATGACTGTAATGCATAGAATGAATTCAAAGCAACGTCGACTTTGTCCTTTGATATCACAAAAAGTTCGTATTTTTTTCGTTGAAAAAGTTAATAAAACGTAAATTTATAGCTCCTATTGAATGCAACAGATACCACAAACTTATAATTATGATGGTTTTCTACAAATTGCTAAAGAACGTTTACTCCGATACTACTCCTAACAATCACACTAGAAGAAAGGGATGTTAAAAAATAATCGATTTTTATATAAATCGATTATTATTTCTTGTAAACGATTTTTTGTTATCGATTTTTATTGTAATATTAATCGATTTTTAGTAAATAGATTATATAAATTACGTGTTTAAATCGTCGATTTTCGGAAGCAGCTCGTATTATTTATTGACTATTTTTCCAAATTTTTGACGATTTTTCACGATTATTGACCATTTTTCGAAATTTAGTCAATTTTTCAAAAAATGTGACTATTTTTGACATTTATTGACCATTTTTGAAATTTATTGATAATCGTTGACAATTAGAGACCATTTTTCCAAATTTTGACAATTATTCATAATTATAGACCATTTTTCCAAATTTTTGACCATTTTTGACCATTTTTGACAATTATTGACCATTTTTGACAATTATTGACAATTGTTTACGATTATAGAGCATTTTTCCAAATTTTTGACCAATTTTGACAATTATTGACTATATTTCAAATTTTTTGACAATTTTCCAAAAACTTTAACAATTTTTGACAATTATTAACTAATTTTCAAAATTTTGACGACTTTTGGCAATATTTGTCCATTTTTTTTAGTTTTTGACAATTTTTGTCCATTTTTGATAGTTTTTGACAATTTTTGACCATTTTTCAAAATTTTTGACGATTTTTCCATATTTTTGATCATTTTTGCCAATTTTTGACTATATTTCAAAATTTTTGACAATTATTGACCATTTTTCAAAATTTTAACAATTTTTGACAATTTTTGACAGTTTTTGACAATTATTGACAGTTTTTTACAAAAATTGTCCATTTTTAACAGTTTTTGACAGTAATTGAAAATTGTTGACAATTTTTGATAGTTTTTGACAATCATTGACCATTTTTGAACATACTTCAAATTTTTTGACAATTTTTCAAAAATTTTGACAATTTTCGGTTTCTTATTGGAATATGAAAAGCATGTACTTTTTAAATAATACAAAAAAATCGATTTTTTCTGCAGAAATCGATTAATTGATATTATATTTAAGAAATTTTGACAATTATTGACCTTTTTTTTAAATTATTGACCATTTTTGACAATTATAGACCATTTTTCCAAATTTTTGACCAATTTTGACAATTATTGACCAATTTTGACAATTATTGACCATTTTTGACCATATTTCAAAATTTTTGACAATTTTTCAAAAACTTTAACAATTTTTGACAACTATCAACTATTTTTAAAAATTTTAACAATAATTGTCCGTTTTGATAGTTTTTGACCATTTTTCAAAATTTCTTATAATTTTTGACAATTATTGGCCATTTTTGATAATTTTTCAAAATATTTGACTATATTTGACCATTTTTGATAGTTTTACAAAAATTTTGACTATTATTGACCATATTTGAAAATTTTTGACAATTATTGACCGTTTTTTAAAATTATTGACCATTTTTGATAGTTTTTGACAATTTTTGGCAATTTTTCCAAATTTTTGACCATTTTTGACATTTATTGACCATTTTTGAAATTTATTGACAATTATTGACCATTGTTGACAATTATAGACCATTTTTCCAAATTTTTGACCATTTTTGATAATTATTGACCATTTTTGAAAATTATTGACGATTGTTGACAATTATAGACCATTTTTCCAAATTTTTGACCAATTTTGACAATTATTGACCATATTTCAAATTTTTTGACAATTTTTCAAAAACTTTAACAATTATTAACTATTTTTCAAAACTTTGACGACTTTTGGCAAATTTTTGTCCATTATTTTTAGTTTTTGACAATTTTTGTCAATTTTTGATAGTTTTTGACAATTTTTCAAAATTTCTTATAATTTTTGACAATTATTGACCATTTTTGATGATTTTTCAAAAATTTTGACGATTTTTCCATATTTTCGACCATTTTTGACAATTTTTGACTATATTTCAAAATTTTTGACAATTATTGACCATTTTTCAAAATTTTAACAATTTTTGACAGTTTTTGACAGTAATTGAAAATTGTTGACCATTTTCGATAGTTTTTGACAATCATTGACCATTTTTGACCATACTTCAAATTTTTTGACAATTTTTCAAAAATTTTGACAATTTTCGGTTTCTTATTGGAATATGAAAAGCATGTACTTTTTAAATAATACAAAAAAATCGATTTTTTCTGCAGAAATCCAATAATTTATATTATATTTAAAAAATTTTGACAATTATTGACTGTTTTTTTAAATTATTGACCATTTTTGATAATTTTTCAAAATTTTTCCATATTTTTGACAAGTATTGACCATTTTTCAAAATTTTAACAATTTTTTACAATCATTGACCATTTTTGACAGTTTTTGACAAAAATTGTCCATTTTTGACAACAATTGTACATTTTTAACAGTTTTTGACAATAATTGACGATTTTTGGCCATTTTCGATAGTTTTTGACAATTATTGACCATGTTTGATAATTTTTGACAATCATTGTCCATTTTTGACCATATTTCAAAATTTTTAACAATTTTTCAAAAATTTTGACAATCTTCGGTTTCTTATTGGAATATGGAAACCATGTACTTTTTAAATAATACAAATACATTTTTTCTGCGGAAATCGATTAATTTTTATTAAAATCGACAAATTGACAAATCGATTAATTTTAAATAAAGAAAAATCGATTTTCATTTAATCGATTCTTTTCCATTAATCTCACATCCCTACTACGAGACCTCAAGACTAACAGGTTCAAACATAATGTTTAAAGCGATGTGGTTGTTGCTTGAGGGCAACACTATGCAATATAGGGATAATATCCCGTTACATTTAATTTTTTGCTATTTTACGGATATACATTTTCTCCACTCTAATATAACACTGCATTAAGTCTTTTTATTATCTTAAGGTGTAATAACCCGGAAAGTAGAAGTAATAACAATTTTACTTAGCTCGCAGAAAATGTATAAAATCTTCCGAGAATGCGGGAATTAGGTACTTGAGAAAATTAAATTTCTCTTAGGACTATCATGCTTTGACATTTTTTCGTTACCCTTCTCGTTGGAGTCTGGAATGGCTTGGCATTTTCGGAGCAATTATGGAATAGAGAATTAGGACAAAAATCATAGGAATGTGAATACGAGGGTTGTCTTTTATATTTTGCATGCAGGGTGAGTCATGAGGAACTGTATTACTCAATACTCCTACTTCGTATGGAGACAAAGTGTCTGCTCCCATATTTTAATAATATACAGGGGAAGTTGTGAATTTTGACTGGTATTTCTTTTGATCATAACATTTGAACGGTAATTTCGATTTGTCTTATATTTTGGTAAAACGTTTAATTAACTGATTTATTCAAACTAGAAAAAATCAGGGCAGGTCTTAAAAAATTAGTCCGATTTGTCTCCCTGTACATGGTTTCTCGAAACTCTAATAAGGATCTCACAAAGAACACAAATAGACAACAAAAATGGCGTATTTATTTTTTTCTCCACACGATTGCTCAATTTTTAACAAAAAAATCAAATTTAACTAGAAATTAAAAGTTTAGCATCATAAACCATAAATTTCAAAATATATAATTTTTCTTGCAAAAATTACATTTTTAATAATTAGTAGTGCTATATTTTTAAAATTTCGATTTACTTTTGCTACGGTAATACATATTTTAATTTTATTTTGGAATTAATGATTCTCCATTAGTTTTTTGTCTTTTGAGGTTCTCATTTAGGCGGCAGTGTCCTGTTAGGAATGTGTAAAGTTTAGAAATAAAAACAATTTTCCAGACTAATAGAATCTCATTCAGAGGCTTAACGATTTCGCTGTAATCGTCATCTATCAGGGTTTTACGATTCTCATCATACTTACATGAGATATAATCGAGTGGAAGGTGTTTAACTTCGAAATTGTCGCATCATCAAATGCAGTCGTATTTCAATCTTCTTTTATTCTACGTTAGACCAAGACGGACTAGCACAAAATATAAAATAAAAAGTACAATAATTAACAAACATCAAGTAGCCATCACATAAAATGCAACTTCTGTCATTCTGACGATGATATGCAAATATCGAAATAATTTTATCAGTAATTTTTTTGAATTTCCATCAATTTTTTCATTAAATAGTAGAATTAATTAGAAACAGTTAGTTTCATATAAAATAGTAAGATAATCGGGAGTTATTGAGCAGGACTACAAATAAGGATTCCTTATTAGTGATGGTATAGTATAGCATTTTAACATTTGAGAGTGGAGTTTGATAACCTCAAACTACAGCAGGTTTTTTTTTCGCAAATAGGATGACATTTTTAAAACTTGCACCAGTTTTTTTTAATACAACAGTACTACACTTCTTATTCCTGGCCTGTATAAGAGATTAAAATTTTATAGTTCAACTTATCCAACTTTGCACTCCATAAAATCCGTCTATTAATCAATCGACGCCTGATCCGATAATCCGCTGGAGAGTATCCGTTATACCGATAACTCAAGGTCAATTATTATGTTGGGTGCCTTCAGTAGAAACTAATTATTTTTACGAGCGAAAAGGAAAAGTGTTTTAATACCTCACTGTCAAATACCTGTTAAATCCTCCATTTTTAAATTATTACGTCTCTACACTAATGTTCTTCGTCTTATTTCTGTTATCTAATTGTTTTCAGTATAGATGAAAATAAGGGAAAAGCAGGTACAATGTTCGCCAGCATATACCGTTGTGTTTTAGGTGAAGACTGGTTTCTCCAGATTATCCTTATAGTTTTTGTAATTTGAAGGTAGTTTCGAAGAGGTGCAAACTACAAGACTACCAGAAAGGCAAATCATAGCGAAGGTGCGATTCGAACGAAGAGAAGTAAGTTGTTAGAGCAGCAGAAGAATCAAGCTGTACATACAAGAGAAGAAGGAAGCTGAAAAACAAATGGAAAACAAATCATTGGATAATGAAGTGGATACTACAGACATGAAATTGGAAGTAGAAGCAAAAGGAGAAAAAACATTATCAAGATATTCAAATGTAGGAATTGGAAGAGCTGAAGGTGGCTCTCTATCTGGAAATTTAAAAAAAAGAGAGAGAAGAGGAAGAAGACACAGAAGAGGAATTTTAAATAAAACATGATCAACATTCTAACATGGAATATTAATGATTTAAAATCAAAACAAAATGACTTGAGTGTATTGATAGCAGAAGAAAAAATTGATATAATAGCACTTAATGAAACTCACCTAAAACGGGAAGATAAAATAAAGTTTGCTAACTACACTATGATCAGACAGGATAGATTTAACAACTCAGGATATGGTGGTATAGCTCTACTAATAAATAAAAATATACCATTTAAAACATTGCAAATTGACCTATATTTGGATGCCCAAGTACAAGCAGTAGTGATTGGTACTTGGAAATTAATTAATATATACTGTACTCCAGATGTCACTTTACACATAAAAGATTATTTACAACTAATTCAATATTTTAATGGGCCATTCATAATAACAGGTGATCTGAATGCACAGCATGATTTATGGGGTCCAACTAGGGTAAATAAATCTGGAGAAAATTTGATGGAAGTGTTATCCAGAAAAGATGACATAGTTATTATGAATGATGGCGATAGAACTAGAATCACATGTGAGGGAAAAACTTGTACATGGACCACATTAGAGGATACCTTCAGTGATCATGTTCAAATTCTTATAAAGGTAAGCAATGGGGGAGCAGAAACCATACATAATCCAAAGTATAAATGTCATGTCATATATCAGATAATCCTACTTATATGGAGTGGCTCGACAATATAGAACAGGCAGCAGAACTTAGCATACCAAAAACAATCACCAATATTGGAAGTACAAAATATCCAAAAAACCAATATGGTGGGATCAAATCTGCGCAAATCAAATACAGCTAAGGAAACTTGCATTTAAAAGATACAAAGAAGAAGCAGCTACAGAAAAAGTTTTAAATTTTAAAAGAATTGAGGCCCAAACGAGATGAGTAATAAGAAACAAGAAAAAAGTAGAATTCCAAAAATTTTGTGATGACCTATCTTGGCAATCAACCAACTACAGTATGGGGTACAGTTAGGAAGTTTATTAATTCATATTCAGTAAGACGACTTAAAATTGGATCAGAAGCCTGGCTAAAGAATATATTGACAAAAATAACACAATCAGTTGACCCAAATCAACAGGAAATAGAGACAGAATATAATAACAATGAAGATATTCAAGAAATTACAATGGAAGAGGTAGAGATAGTGTAACTTCAGCATATGATATCAAACTGGAACAAATTAGATCGTGTTCAGTATCAAAGTCAAAGAATCATAATAGGAGCTATGAAGTCAACCCCAATAAGAACACTTCTTGCAGAAACGGGAGAACCACCATTGCCAATTAGAATGGAATGGACGGCTGCAAAATTTGTGGGAAAACTGTTAAGTCAGAAAGAAGATAAAATATTTCAAAGCATTCTGTCATTCAACATAATGTATAATGATAATTACCAATACTGGAATATAGATAACGCACCTCCAATTATAGCTGGACTTGATATTATAATGCAATACACAGAATTTATTTACAAAGCAACAACACTGCCATGTTACCAGTTTGACTATAGTATGCAAAACAAAAAAATTGAGTTTCAAAAGACATCTTTAAAGAAGGACATTAATAACAAAAAAGAGTTCCTAGATATTATTAACAAAAGATTTCCTCAGTACATGGTTATCCACACAGATGCTTCGGTAGATCCAGAAACGCATACATGCGGAACAGGAGTTTGGCAATGAGGCAATGAAAAAGCAGATGAGCTTGCTAATATGGCACGACAATATCAGAATATCTTACAACCTAACTTGATACATCAAGAGAGATTTTGTCACTACATTAAAAAACTATTCTGGGAAAATGGGTGAATCAATACAAAAATTGGCCACAGAATACGCACAAATACAAAATACCCCAACAAAAACACCATGGTTTTGGTCTACAAGATATTCAAGAAGAGAAGCAATAACGTCAATTAATTAACTTTTGTTCTCGATTTATATTTAAATCAGTAAAAAATGCTATTTCCATCCATCTTTCTGAAGGTTGTCCATGATCAGCTGACAACATAGCGCGGGATGACGTCACTTGGAAACGCTCTATTATAGCTGTTTTTAGACAGTTAGGGAAGAGACCTTTTTCAAAGGATTCATTGATTAGAGATCATAAAACGTTAATCACCACATCTGGGATATTTAAAAATAACTTAGCTGATAACCCATCAATGCCAGAGGAAGTTTTGTTTTGAATGCTGAGTATGGTTTGCACCAGCTCAAACTATTGCAAAATCGCTTTCGCTCACATCCGGCCACTGCTGTTATCCATAAAGTATAGACTCCGAGTATTTGATCCTTCAAAGTCATAAATTTGACAACCACTGACAGTTTAAAACCGAAATAATAAATCACGTACGTTTTGTAGTTATATTTAGAGTATAATCAGATAAAAGGACTAGCCCTATTTCCCCAACTTTGCCAACGAAGCATAATTAGCGTTTTTATGTCACCACCCTATATGCAGAATTCTATTTTTTTTTTTGGTAATTTAAAATAATGATAATTTAATTGCGTGTTTTCTTCAATTCCACGTACGACTGGCATATAATTTATCCTGCTGGCTGTATTGTCCAATTACTCGATGTTTTCTAATTCTACGTCAATTTTCTCGAGAAAACGTTAAAAAGCCAAGAGATCGGAACATACTGTATCAAGTCCATTGAACAAGAAGACAATTGGCGAATACACAAAGCCAAATTAGCAAGAAACATAGCAGAGCTCGATAATAAATAATCTCAAACAGTAGAAATAACTACCTAGGTGGCTTGGCCGGTTATAGAAAGAAACATTGATATACAGGGTGTTCCTATATTATACAAAAAAAACGGTTTAGTTTTATTTAATTTTACGGTTTATACATTTTATAGAGCAACCAAAAATCGTTTGTTATATAAATATATATTTTTTCTACTCCTATACTATAAGTTGTTAATTAAATGCCAATTTTCAGTTCCATAATGATACTCATTATAACACTGGTTTTCATTATGAAACTGAAAAATTGACCAATATAAATCTAGATTTTTAAATAACCAAGTAGGCAGAACTAATATTTTCTGTGGAATGTTTGACAGTTTCTAAGAGATTCGTGTTTTATGACAGTTTCAATCTTTTGCGTTAGTCAAAAAGGTAGATACCTTCCACTTTTTAAAAGAAATGCTGAAAAGGCGAAAAATGTATCCAATAGTTCATTACATGCAAAATCAAAAAAGGTATATGATAAGTTTTATGGTCAATTTATGGATTGGAGGGTATAGCAAGAGAAGTATTAAAAAAATATATTCAAATAAAATTTCTTGTTCGTAGAAAAAATAGTGGTTATTAATACACAAGCATTAACCGGGATACGAAACGAGCCGAAGGGGAGTTTCGTATAGTTTCGTATGGTTACATATGGTTTCGTATGGTTTCGTATGGTTTCGTATGGTTTCGTATGGTTTCGTATGGTTTCGTATGGTTTCGTATGGTTTCGTATGGTTTCGTATGGTTTCGTACGGTTATTGCGATGGTTAATGATCGTTGCATAATATACTATTTTTCAATCGCTGTTCATTTTTTGACCATTAACAATTTTGAGATACGGTTTGTTGCAATCGACAGACTAAAAGTTATAGTTCGATAGACCTAACGGCAAAGTTTTCAAAATGTTATTTACATATTTTTTTAACGCTTAAACTAAAAAAACAACTACTTTTTACATCTTTTTCAAGATTTATTGTTGAAAAAATAATTTAAACTTACGTTTCGAATTATAAAAGACTAGGCCTTCAAAAACCACAAAATTCGAGAAAATGTTTAGTTCGTGATAGATTCGTTAGGTTATTATTTAATCCAATTTGTAAATTAAAACATTTTTTCATTTTCGTTGTACCACTGCATGTGTACAAAAGGGGCAATTATTCCAGCGCGCGCAACGAAACTATAGCGTGGCAGCGATTAGGCGTCAATCCAGTGGAATAAAAGCACTAAAGCGCAATTAATTATCTGCACGACACTGTTTCTGATGGTATCTGCTGTTGCTTCCAGTGTTTTAAAATGAAATAAACGATTCAGATTTCCAAACAAACCAATATTTATCTTTAGATCAATTTCTGTCATGCCTAGTTGAGATGAAACATTTTGTAACTTGCAAGTCACAATTATTTATATTAATTAGAATAGGAAGTCTCGTTTCTCATTGTTTTACAAAACCGCTTTTGAATGGTGTATATTTTTTTAGCGTCCGGTTATTGAACCGCCGAAATTCTGATTAATTTTTCGTTGTTATTATAAGAAAAAAAAGAGCCGGATTAATAGATCTTCTTCTTCCGGTAGAGGACCTTAAAGATAATAAAAAAAATCGAGATCCTAATCTCGGCAATACAATTATAATTAATTGAAATAAATTGAATTAAATGAAAAAGAAAATTAATTTGTGGAATTTCGCGCGCAAGTGAGTAAGAAGAAGAACGGTTGAATGAATAGAACTAAAGGTGACCACACACTGAATTTTTCGAAAAATAATATTGCCACCTATGGTCGTTTAAAGCATTGATTCCCAGGGGGGGAGACTCGACGGGGGTCTACGTTGGCGTGACTAAAAAATGGGGGTTCACAATTCGTATGACTATTTTGTGATTATCATTATAGAAGTTACTTTTTTGTTTTATTTTTTACCACTCCGAATGAGAAGTTTTCTAAATCAAATAAGTGAGAATTGATTGGTTTTTTGTGCTGTGAGCAGATTTCAAAAAATCACGTTTTTGATTGGCCAACTTTACTCTTTTGACATCCACTCACAGCACGATCAATTAAATAATTAACCTTATTAACCAATCAATTATCACTTTTTTTTCTTTCGAAAACTGTTAATTCGTGGTTGGAACTCGGCCGCAACACAAATTTCCATAGTTAGATCCAATCTTCACATTTTTTTGTCGAGTTTTGGGAATATAATAGAAATGTAGCTGCAAAAGTGGTCTATGAGAAAAAAAGTTTGGGAACCTCTGGTTTAAAGAATACTTTTTTGACACATTTCAATCCATGGTTGAACGACGTAGGTCTGTATTCTTTTTCGCACTCTTCCCACTTTAAAAAGTCATAAAAAATGTCAAATTTATTGGAAAATAAATGGAATAAAAAAATTCATATACTACGTTTTTAAAACGAACTAAAAAGTAAAAAATAATAATAATAAACGAGGGGCGCATGCGGCAGTTATATAAAAATGTAGAAAGTAGCTGTGAAGTTCAATCAATATATATTTAACCCCAGAATATGTGGTATAATTTTTGACACCCTGTATATTTAGTTTCAACAACTCAAAATGGTTCTTCGTTTCGAATATTTACGTATAAGTACGTTCGATTAACAGTTGTACATTTTCAATTAAATTTCCATTTATGAGATTTGAATGCAAAAACTCCTTATCTTATGAGCGAGCCTAGTCACAGGGGTCAGAAGTTTTTGAATAAGAGAGAGATATATATTATCCGACATATTTATTACGTTGTAACTAAAAGTTAACTGTAGAAGACCCACACATCCATGGTAATTCTAGTAGATAGATATTTTCTATAATGTTGCAACATTAATGTATGTAATTGCTATTAAAAGCCCGTCGGAATGGCACATTATTTCCACCCTGAGGTGAATTGAGATTTAAACAATCGAACATTCTTCTTACGTGTCTCGTATTACATAGAGACGGTTATAATTTACGGTAAATATCGAAGCAGTTATTAAAAACACTTGATTTATCGTTATTCCCTTTTGGGGTTACCGAAATATAAGTGATTGTTTATTTGTATTTAAACTTAGGTCAAATCTTTAAAAATGTATACAGTGCTCTGGAATATGGAAATCCACTGATTTGATACCGTATATTACGAAAATTCTAAAGTCAATACTAAGAATTTTTTTTCTCGGATTTTTGTATACAAAATATTGTGATTACGATATTGCCATATTCATTTATTATTTGAAAGTGTGTATCTAAAGTTTCAGCTCAAAATTCTCATTATTATGGACTTTATGAATTTTTAACTGAATACCATAACTTAGACGCAGATTAAGATCTCCAAAATCTGAACCAAGTTTTTTCATACTTTTTTATATATGGAAATCCACTTATTCGAACCCGTAGATTACGAAAATGCTCATAAAAAAATGCTAAAGTCAATACTAAGACTTTTTTCTAATTTTCGTACCTCTCAGTTTTACATACCCTCGTATACGAAATATCGTAGATACGATAGTAATGATTTTTTTCCATATTTATTAGTTATTTAAAAGTGTGTATCTAAAATTTCAGCTCAAAATTCGTATTATTATGGACATTATGAATTTTTAACTGAATGCGTGTGTTTTTGACCATAACTTAGACGCAACTTAAGATCTCCAAAATCTGAACCTAGTTTTTTCATACACTTTTATATATAGAAATCCAATAACTTGACCCCGTAGATTACGAAAATGCGCATAAAAAAATTCTAAAGTCAATACTAAGAATTTTTTTTTCGGATTTTCGTACCTCTCTTTTTGAATACCCCCGTATACAAAATATCGTAAATATACAGTATTGCTGATTTTTTTCCATATTCATTCATTATTTGAGAGTAAGTATCTAAAATCTCTGCTCAAAATTCTCATTATTATGGACTTTATGAATTTTTAACTGAATGCGTGTCTTTTGACCATAACTTAGACGCAACTTAAGATTTCCAAAATCTAAACCAAGTTTTTTCATACACTTTTATATGAGAAAATCCACCAATTTGACCCCGTGGATTACGATAATGCTCATAAAAAAATTCTAAAGTCAATACTAAGATTTTTTTCCGGATGTTCGTACCTCTCATTTTGACATACCCTCGTATACAAAATATCGTAAATACAGTATTGTTGATTTTTTTCCATATTCATTAGTTATTTAGAAGTGTGCATCCAAAATTTCAGCTCAACATTCTAATTATTATGGACTTTATGAATTTTTAACTGAATTCGTGTGTTTTTGACCATAACTTAGACGCAACTTAAGATTTCCAAAATCTAAACCAAGTTTTTTTATACATTTTTATATATGAAAATCCATTAATTTGAACCCGTGTATTACGAAAATGCCCATAAAAATTTTTTTAAGTCAATACTAAGACTTTTTTTATCGGATCTTCGTACCTCTCATTTTGACATACCCTCGTATACAAAATATCGTAAATACAGTATTGCTGATTTTTTTCCATATTCATTAGTTATTTGAGAGTGTGCATCCAAAATTTCAGCTCAAAATTCTTATTATTATGGACTTTATGAATTTTTAACTGAATGCGTGTGTTTTTTACCATAACTTAGACGCAGCTTAAGATCTCCAAAATCTGATTTCATACACTTTTATATATAGAAATCCAATAATTTGACCCCGTAGATTACGAAAATGCTCATAAAAAAATTCTAAAGTCAATACTAAGAATTTTTTTTTCGGATTTTCGTACCTCTCTTTTTGAATACCCCCGTATACAAAATATCGTAAATATACAGTATTGCTGATTTTTTCCCATATTCATTCATTATTTGAGAGTAAGTATCCAAAATTTCAGCTCAAAATTCTTATTATTATGGACTTTATGAATTTTTAACTGAATGCGTGTCTTTTGACCATAACTTAGACGCAACTTAAGATTTCCAAAATCTGAACCAAGTTTTTTCATACACTTTTATATATGAAAATCCACTAATTTGACCCCGTAGATTACGAAAATGCTCATAAAAAAATTCTAAAGTCAATACTAAGATTTTTTTTCGGATGTTCGTACCTCTCACTTTGACATACCCTCGTATACAAAATATCGTAAATGCAGTATTGCTGATTTTTTTCCATATTCATTAGTTATTTGAAAATGTGCATCCAAAATTTCGGCTCAAAATTCTTATTATTATGGACTTTATAAATTTTTAACTAAATACGTGTGTTTTTGACCATAACTTAAACGCAACTTAAGATCTCCAAAATCTGAACCAAGTTTTTTTCAGAAACTTTTATATATGAAAATCCATTAATTTGACTCCGCAGATTACGAAAATGTCCATAAAAAAATTCTAAAGTCAATACTAAGACTTTTTTTCGAATTTTCGTACCTCTCACTTTTACATAGAGGAAAGGGACCTAATATGAGACACCTTTTCATTTTTTGAATAATTTTACATAAATTTAACTTTTAGAAGTGGCTTCATTTCTAAAGGATAGACGTTGTGAATACTTCACACCCTAACACCCGCAATCTTCGTGGCACCACTGAAAACAAACGATACATCTAGTTCAATTTTCTCCACGGGTGTCTTCGGAAAATCTTCCATGGCAAAAACGACACTCCGCATCATTGCAATCCTCTTCATCAGTCGAGTCATCATAATGCACAGAAGCTTCTGAATCTGAGCTGCTCGATGTAATGTCCATCCTTTTTGGTAATTTTAGTCTTGGACTTTTTATCTGTTGTTCCCAAAGACATCTTTCTTTTTTTTAGTTTCTTGGTAATGGATTCTTCCAAGTTTTTTTTATATGGAGTAGATGTTATTAAACTTGCTTCGCCTTTTCTTTTATTAGAGTTTCCACCATGATTTGAAGAGGTTGATGGCACTGGACAAACTTCTTTTGGAGAAACTAGCAAAAGTTTATCACTTTTGTTGTGGGCAGATCCTGATGATATTGATGGATTTGCCATAGTTTTTCTGGACTCTGCAGGAACATCCACAACTAAATCTGATGACACATTTGAAATAATGTCGTCATCTGCACCTTCATTTTCAATATCAGTTCTTTCTTGTGTAGGTAGATTTTGCTCTTCTTCCATAAAGTCAGTTTCTCTAAAAACATTTCTGTTACAAGAAAAGAAACCTGTTTTTCTAAATGAATTAATCGATGCCTCCATTGTTGCAGCCCGATTATAAGCTTTCCCAAATAGTTCCTGGGTTGTTTTTGAGAAATGTCTTTATTTCTTTTGTGGTGCCATGAAACCCACATCAAGGGGCTGCATTCTATGAGTGGCGTTAAACCCTTTAACTCTCGCAGCAGATATTGCCTGTGGTGTACGTACAGACAACTGCGGGTGCCTGGTTAAAAACCCACTGAGCCATTTTTTACCTACAGATTCCTTTTCTGTGCTAAAAGGATGCTTTAAGCCATTTCTGATTGCTAACTGAAAAGCCATATATTTGACATCTCTCCTCCGAAAACCGTAATACTTTTTTTTTGCTAACTGCTTCTCCAAAACCTTAGGTAAAGCTTGTTTCCTATCCAAAGATATTTTTACGAGGTCCTCTGCACTTCTGTTGTCTTTTACATATCGTTCAATGGTTCCTGAAAATTAAAAATTTTGATAAAAAATTAAACAATAACTTAAAAAGCTAGGCTTACTTTTCGGAACATTGAACGTTTTAGAGGCCATCAGGTACCCCATCCCCTTGTTCCTTGTTCCTTACCGCTTTAACAGTCCTTATCATGGCATTTTTATCCCACTGCTTCCTTTTTTTATTGTCTCTAGGCATCTGCAAATAGCTTTATTTGAAATTATTTTCTATTATTTTTTGACTTGATGCGTGTATTTTTGACCATAACATAACCTTAGTTTGAAATTTTCAAAATTTTCAGTTTTTTCAGTTTCATATATAGAAATGCACTAATTCGACCCCGTAGATTACGAAAATACCCATAAAAAATTTCTTAAGTGAATATGAATGCATGAAATACAATACAATAAATACCAACTTCAATAATTTTTCTTTTATAACAACTCCCGACTACATGTTTCAATCTTTTGCCAATTTTGGTTTGTTTAATTAAATTCCTTAAAGGTCAGATTATTTTTTTTCGTTAATTAATTTCAGACATATTTTTCCAACAACTCATTTTATATATATATATATTTTTAATAAGCCATTAATTTATAAACGACCTCACTTATTACCATCTTTTTATATTTTATTAAAATATTTGTCGTGTGGTTCAAGTTGTTTACACTGCTGTGTAAATGTTTAACTCTCCTTTTTTTTTCAGAAATGTCAAAATATACATAAATATGTTATGATTTATTCGGTATGTTCAATATATTGATTAGTATATTTGCAAATGAAATGAAGTCATTGATTACACATATAAATGTTAACTTGGGAAAAGTGAGAAACAAAATAATAATTTAATAATATTAAATTGTAGATGCAAATTCACTGAAAATATAAGATAATTTTAGGTTTTTTATAAAATTATTATTTTTTAAATAAGTTTAAATAAGTTTTTCAAAAGAGCACCTACTAATTTCACCCCGTATATTACGAAAAGGCCCATAAAATTTCTAAAGTCAATATTTACAATTTTTTTTCGAATTTTCGTACCTCTCACTTTCAGTGGCAGCTCCTCCATTAGGTCATTGGGCCAATGACCTCCCATTAAAAAATAATTTAAAAAAATTATTAAATAAGCATTAAAAAAATAAAATATACCAACTATACATATAGTATTCCTCAAAACCACCGTGTAAACGTTTTTCAAGACCCCTGTGTAAACGTTATCCCGAATCAAGCATCAAGTACTCGGCGAAACCAAAATTGGAAAGCGGGCTGGTGTCCACCGTTGACCTCAAGGTGTTATATGGGAACGGAATTTGACGAGCTCTGACGATCTTCGCGGCGTGAGAGAAACACGCCCGAAGTTTACATGTGATGGGTCAAAAGTCCGGTTTAATATCGACGATGAATCGACTTACGTCGGCTGATTATTACACGCTTAGAAAAGAGATGAGTATAGGGGTTGACAGGCCGCGCTATATTTTGATTTAAATGAGAGCATTTGAAGCGAAATAATGAGAATAATGAGCTGTGTTTTGACTTAATAAGTTGTTGCAAATACAAAAGATCGAAGGCTTCACTTAAGTTTTAAAAAGATTTAGACTAATTATCATTTAATTTAAGTTTGTCATATTTAATATGTATAGAAATGAATAATATGTGGTTGTTTTTTAAAAGAGCAGTATTTTTATATAAAACAAGCGTGACCCAAAAAATTTTTTTGCCTCTGTGGCTTTGGAAAGGAACTCCACAAATTTTGCTTTTTTAACGATTTTAACGACTTCTGGGCAGAAATTGGGACTGGTTTTTCGAAAATAGGATAGGCCTTCGGGGGGCTGGTCAGTGGCGTTCCGTATTTTAAGATTTTGGTCACCCCCCTATCAAATTAACCACGAGCCGCTACTGTACCCTCGTATACGAAATATAGTACTTTCGGTGTTGCTGATATTTTTCAATATTTTTTCGTTATTTGAGAAGGTGAACCTAAAATTTCAACCCAAAATTCCCATTATTAAGGGCGCTGTGATTTTTTTACTTGATGTGTGTATTTTCGACATAATCATAACATCATAACATAATCTCAATTTGAGATTTCCAAAATCAGAAACTTTTATATATGAAAATCTACTAATTCGACCCCGTAGAAAATAAATTTCCAAAGTCAATACTAACAATTTTTTTTTTTCGTACCTCTCACTTTGACATACCCCCGTATACAAAATATCGTATATACAATATTGTTGATTTTTTTCCATATTCATTCGTTATTTTAGAATGTGTATTTAAAATTTCAGCTCAAAATTCCCATTATTACGAGTTCTAGGATTTTTTGACTTAATTCGTGTATTTTTATATAATTTATACTTTTTCATCATACAATATTTTCTCAAAAACTTACAGGAAGCAAAAAATTCTTCAGTACTATTTTCTGCTACACCGAGACCACTCAATACTGTCAAGGTACCAAGAATTACTAAAAAAAAAATCTTACATAATATTATTTCTTATTACCCCTCGCGATTCGACAAACTATTGTGGTATGTTAATTGAAATGCATTCCTTTTGGACAATTATCCATTTGTTGAGGAACTCACTTGATTATACGAGTCTTCGAATTTTTTTCAAAAATTAAATTTCCTCGCACGACTATTCAAAATAAGAAACAAGTTAAAACTGAAAGAAAGCAGTTAAGAGTAATGTACAGACTTCTGAGTGTTTATCCACGGTAGGGTTTTTACTATTTAAATTGAATTTCAAATAAAAATTTGCTATTGAAATACAGTTAATGCTCCTTAGTTTATTTTTTCTTTAAGAAATATGTTCACCTTAAATTTTTGTAGATTCAGGTAAACATAAACGTAAATATAAAATGGGTTTTTCAATATTATAGGCAAAATAGAACTTTTCTGATTAATCCGGCTCGAAGGACCAAATATAAAATGCGTTTTTGAATACCTGTTGAATATTATCGGTAAAATAGAACTTTTCTGATTAATCCGGCTCGAAGGACCAAATATAAAATCCGTTTTTGAATACCCGTTTAATATTATCGGTAAAACAGAACTTTTTTGATTAACCCGGCTCGAAGGACCAAATATAAAATGAGTTTTCGGTGAATGAAGATCTTGTAGTCAATATTCTCGATAATATATCCATAATTAATACTAAAACGTCGAGTTCTAAGCTCACAAACCGGGAAATTTTCATTTTTCCGTTACACTCGATAAAAGATTTAAAAATTCTCTCGTAAATCAACACTAAACCTCAGATTAACTTCCCATAATTTTAAATATTCTTCCATAGTGTTTCTTGCAGTAAATTATGATTAGTGTCAATTAGTTACGCATTTTTTTTTCTCATACTCCAATGCGGGACCGTTAAAACTTTCAATTCATATTTCGATACAGCATGTCCTTTCAATGCGTATCAAGGCGCCTCTTCGATGAAGTCAGTCGCTTGGTGCACCTGATGCAAGATCTTTCAACTAAATAACGAAATACACATAAAAAGACAATAAAAAAGAACCAAATTGGCGAGTATTACGCGTGATTCAGACTGGCAAATGATGCGGTAAACAATATCTGACGACATTGAAGGTCGTCAAAGGTCTGCCAATGCCCTTTCCAGTAATTTTATATCATTATAAAATGCGATTGCTCAGAGGCGGAACGAGAGTGAAGAAACTTTTAATATCAAATAAAACCATTTATTAATAAAATATACAAGGTGTGTTACGATGAGCTTACACTATCTACGAGTATATATTGGAAACAAGCTATGGAGATTTCATAGAAAATATTTTGACGGACATGGGACTTCCGGTTATAACGGAAGTGAGCATAAAAAAGATCTTGTCGGATTGATTAGTAGGTCGATCAAGCTAATTGGTGACATGTCCAAAAATGTTTTATTATATACAGGGGTCGTAAAAAAGTGATGAGAAAAGTTCAACTTCATAAATGTCAAATATCTCAATTATTTATATGGAATTAGCATTTATTTCTAAGAAATTATTATTAGAACATGTGCATTATTTGCTACACGATAGCGAAGAGTGAATTGTTGATAATCGAGGAAGTCTATACGAGTGCATCGAAACTTACTACGCCTATGGCTTACATCTTAGCACTTATGTTTATTATTTAACTATAATAAAAATTTAATAATAATTAATCGAATTATTGTAAGATACACCACAAATATTCTTCAACTGACGTCACTGGTTTTTCTTCGAATCTTCGAAAGCACAATATTACAGTGGCGCCTGCTTCACTCAATTTATATATCTTTATAGCAATCTTAAAATTTAATTATAAATTCAGTGGTGGATCTAATCCAGGTTAGTTAAATATTGATTTAAATTTAAGATAAAAAGATTTCTTGGTGGTATACAGGATGTCAATTTAAATAATTACAATAGATTTTTTGCCTAGTTTTTTTGGGAGCTGCTTACTCAAAAAAAAATCAACACTATCCAAAAAATACTACACAGAAACTGAAAGTTTTTCGGCTTGGAAAGGATAACTTGTATATAAAGCCAATATATTCAATATATACACGTTTTATTAACATTTAGAAATAAATAAATAAAAAGATTCATTCATAATATTCAACCACAATATTAATGATTCATTCCCATTTTATATAAATAATAATTTGATATAAACGAACAGGAAAAATACGGCGCTTACCTGATATCAATCGATCTAAGAATCATTGCTATTTTTAAGAACAATATTTACTATCCTCATAGGTAATAATTTTAGTTTGCCATCAAGATCCGGCTTACGTAAAGGATCAATCAAGGATTCCAGTACCGGATCGGGATCAATCAAATCATAATAAAAACTACATCTTTTATAGATCACAATTACAATAATTTGACCCCGTAGTACACTGAAAAAATTCTAAACTTGATACTTGATACTATTTCCTACCCTCGTATACAAAATACCGTAAATACGATATTGCTGATTTTTTTTCATATTCATTCATATTAGAGAATGTGTATTTGAAATTTCATCTAAAATTTTTTATTGGTATGGGCTCTATGATTTTTTGAATTAAAGCGCATATTTTTGAACATAACATAACCTCAATTTGAAATTTTCAGAATCTAAAGTTTTTTCAGACACTTTTATATATGTAAATGCACTAATTTGACCCCGTAGATTACGTGAATGTCTATAAAAAATGTCTAAAGTAAATACTAAGAATTTTTTTTCGGATTTTCGTACCTTTCACTTTGACATACCTTCGTATTCAAAATATCGCAGATACGATATTGCTGATTTTTTCCCATATTCATTCATAATTTGAGAGCAAGTATCTGAAATTTTAGCTCAAAATTCCTATTATTTTGGGCTTTATGATTTTTTGACTCAATACGTATTTATTGACTAGGTATAACATAACCTCAATTGAAATTTTAAAAGTCTGAGCCAAATTTTTTCAGGACCTTTTATATATGGAAACCCACATAAATACCACTAAATTTATTCAAAAATCAAAATCCGAGATGACTCTTTGGCAGTATTATACTATACCTGAGGGAATTGACTCGCATTCACTGTATAGCTCAATAATATCTTGACTTTGGTCAACAGATAGTCAAATAGGGAACATTTTCTAGTTCTCTAGAGCTGTAGGTGATCAAATTCTGGTCTTTTCTGAGGCTATCTACCAGTTTCAATAACTTACAACCCAGTTTGAGGTTTATGTTTATTCTATGTACATTTATATAATTAGAATAGAATGTTTAACACTGTTTTGCATCTATCACGTTTGGTCTCTAATAAATATTTCATATGTCTCTTTAGATAACTTCCCACGGTATCTTTGTAGGCCATTCCAGCCCTGACAATGTCTACATTTTTACAGTGATTCATTCATCAAATGTCAGCTAATCTATCAACTTGACCGATATCTTTGTCCAAGTAGGTATATCAGTTTTTATACGAGAACAAGTTTGCTGGTATTATTGGCAATGACCCCACGAGTTCGTCATTAAATAGTAGAGAATTCTCGAGTACTTACATATACATTAATCTCAGTGTTTCATAAATATAAACTTACCATTAGACTTTTAAAACGAAAATTAAATTTATATTTCGCAGAATAAAAATATCAAAATAAATATTTTATATAAAATTCACTATACTGTAATGTTTTTGTTATTTATTTAAATAGTTTTTACTTGTGGGATAAAATTATACACATTATGGCTAATTACTATCTATTGATTTATCTATTAAACTTAATGTATATACACACTTTACTTAATGTCTACTTATTTATTTCCACTCGGTATAATAGTTCTAATTTATTTTTACCACTTGAATATTACACTATTTATCTTCACTATTTCATTCACTATCCGATTACTAAGAACTAACTCTTTACCGTCCGTTTCACTAATTGTTAACTCACTCAAAAACCGGCGTACCTATATATAGTCTTTCTCAACTCTAGAAAATTCTAGTATTTTCCGCGCTCGTCCTATGCGTAAACAAAGCGTCTTTTCGAGAATATTCTAGAAAGGAGCGCAGCCACCAAAATTTACAGTCGAAGGACAGGGCCGGCTTTGAGTTGGTGACCTCGCAACAATAATTATTTAGAGAGAACAGTGACACATTTTGAGTTATAATTAATTATTTTTCAACAATTTTTTGAGTAATAGTGACACAAGTGGGTGTATGAGCTAAAAAATAGCTTCTAAAATTAAAATTTAATTTAATAATTAACTTGTAACATTGAGAGAACCCAGTTACTTTCTATCTATCCTAAAATTTGGACGAAAAGGCTATTTATTGACATTTTAGGTAATAAAAAAGCTGAAAAACTATACTTTTTGAGTTGTGTCACTGTTGTTTCGAATGAGCGAAATATTTTCCTACTTAAAAAATTTTTGAAGAACCGGCAACATGCTAATATGGATGTAGAAACGAAATAAAGGGCCACTGATTCTGCTGTGAATACAGAGCAGTCAGAGGCTAGTTTAATTACAAAAGATTTTGCAGTATAGATAAATTAAAAAAAAATTGTCCCCTGTATATACCGGCTGTCCATTTTTCCTCATTTTGACTGCCCACAACTTCTAAACGGCTTGAGAATCATGCGGTTTTTACTAAAATGTTTCATTTTAGTACAAGTTTGGTTTAAAAAAGTTAAGTTTTTTTATTCGTTTTGCCTACGTCACAACAAAAATGGCGGATGTTTGACAATTTTTTTGTTGACTTTTGTTAATGGAACACCCAATATATTTTTTTACCTTTACCTATTCTTCAGTGCAAATTTTTTTTTAAATCGGTTAACGTGTGCCTGAGCAAAGTCAACAAAAAAATTGTCAAACATCCGCCATTTTTGTTGTGACGTAGGCAAAACGAATAAAAAACTAAACTTTTTTAAACAAAACGTGTGTTAAAATGAAACATTTTAGTGAAAACTGCATGTTTCTATCTCAAACCGTTTAGAAGTTATGGGCAGTTAAAATGAGGGAAAATAAAGATGGACACCCGGTATAAAAGAGACTCGTCACTTTATTGTTCTTCACCTGCTTTGCAAATGATGATCATACTTTAAAAAAGCTGGTTACGCACTTCCGTCCGAACTTTTATTCTTTTTGACAATCTTTCACAATCGTGACTAGAGAGACCTTCAACAGACTCGTCATTGAACATATTTTTTTACAAAAAAATAAATAAATAAATAACAAACCTGCCTAATTACCCCATCATCTTACTTCACATGACCTTCGATCCGTTATACAGGCATTACGTCGTAATTTTGTATTGAATTGTTTTTAAGGTGCCTTGTCAGAAAATGTGTTTTAATGAATAAGATTGGTTCTAACAAATTACGGGAGTTTTGGGAATTATTAGAAGTGTAGCAACACTGCGAGGATTAATTGTATATGTACTGATGAAGGAAAAATCATTTTTTTTGGGTAAAAATTTCGGGTGGCAAAAAAAAGAATTACTGATATTTTTTTTAAATTTTCCATTTTAACTTTATAGCACCAGATCTCAAAAAAGCGTCATCATGTATATTATAGTTATAGAAAGCCGAAAACTTCATACCTATGGATCGCGTATACATGTATGTTTTAAATAAAATATTAATAGTACAGTCATGGTTACTTTTCCAAATATGTTATGGGTTACCACCGCGTATTACCACCGCGTACTCCGAACGAACTCAATTTGTGCAGATTTATAGAACAGCCCGTTGCTATGCAACCACCTGATTTGCTATTGGCAAGCGGGTGCGTCTGTTCTTCCCTCTCACTTCGACTATTGACTGATATTGATTATCCAGTGGCGTTGGTATTGTCAGTGTTTATCATTGTATTTGCAGTATTATTTGGCAAAATTTAAAACTAAAACTTAATTTAAATTTCTTATCAAAGAACTCAATTTCATCCGATAAAAAATACATACTTCTTGTGTAGTTAAGTGAATACTTACTGATTTTTTTATTTAAGATTCAACCAAGAAAAAAACATCTATCCTTAATAATTTTAATTGAATACCAAATATTTTGCAATGAATCATAATATAAGGAAGAGATTTTACAAAATTTATAAAAATTAAACAAAAAATTATTTAAAAATAACTATATTGAAATACATCAAAGACATTGACACTAAAGTTAGGTTATTTATCTACCCAAAAACGTTTCTTGAGAGTTCGTTTTTTTTTTAAATACCAAAACTTTTTTTTCTTTTTTACTTCTTTGGTCTCCCACGCACTTTTCTTGTTACTCAATTGTTCATTCCTACCAATCAGTCAATAAGCAAAGGCCACTTTATATTTATTGGAATAACCTCATCACAAATGCATTTTTTTCTGCAAATGCAATTATTAATGTAATCGTGACTTGGAGAAATTCCCCATTGTACTTTTTCAAAACAAAAAAAAATCCTCGCAAATGAGTCATATTTATAACGATCATCAAAACTATAATTGTTAGGAAAAAAAATGTTATTAGAGCTCGAAGAAAAACAATTTTGAATAATCTCAATACGGGAAAAAGTATTTTTATCCTCAATCACATTATAATAATTGGAGTTCTATCCATATTTATGAAGCATATAAAGTAACACTTTAGTAACCTCAAGCAATTTATTATTAATATTATCATTAACATTTATATTAATAAGCATTTCCTCTTTTGTTTCACCATATTTCACTTCGTTTTCATTAATAGCAAGCTTGTAGTTGTCATCGGTTTCAGAACGCATAGAGCTTGTCTAAATTTTTAATAAATCTGTAGAAACAATGGATGGCTATAGCTATAGCTATAGCAATAGCGAAGCTTCTCCACCGACCATGTCGTTTCACTGTTGTAAGGTCAGCACCTTTATTAACCAATATGCAATGGCCGCTATAAGCTTCTGCGTTTGCCAGATTCAAAATTAAGCAGCTCTTGAAGGAACTTTCGACAAAGCGTTGATTCCACGAATTTATAATCCCTGGACTTCTTATAGTATATATTTCCTATATATCCAAAATGACTCCCCACTTTGCCTACGCATGGCCGCCATGTTGTGCTAATTTTAAGTTGGTATTAATAAGCTACAGTTCATATGCGTTTCCTTGGTATTGAGGATTGAACGTTGGTTGGTTGAGCGAAATAATTGACAGCATAATAGAATTGATTAACCAATTAGAATTTAGCTGGATGAACTTTTACGAAATCAAATGTTTTTCGTTCTCCCAATTTTTATTTCCTTTGTCCCGTTGTTGCAATGTGATTTGTGACAGCGTCAGGTCACATTTCGCAATTTTCGCATTGATATTTGTTTAATATTTTGGATTATATTTTATACTCGTGTTTCTTACTTATTAATTGTGGTTAATTACATTTTGTTAGTAGTGTTATTTTAATAAGGTAGTTAATAGTATAGTGTTATTCGTAAGATCTGGAATTCTAGGACACCAGGTACAAACTGTGCTAAAATGCCGTCCTGTTTTGTACGAGGTTGCTCTAACTATGGAGGGTAGAAGGAAGGAGCACCATCTGAATGTATTAAAAAGTGTCCATCGAAAGGAAGCAAATTAAGGTGGCGCCATAGTAGCAAGTGGAAAGATTTTAAAAACAGCGCCATGAATTATTAGAGTAAGATACAAAATTAAAAAACGGAATACTACGTAAATAATTGATATTTTAAATACTGCATATTTCTCAACTACACAAGTCACGAAAAATACTAAATTTTTCAACCCAGCACACTTCACTCGGTTTATAACCCCAAATTCACATCATTTCCATTAGCTACACGAGCGCCATTTCGGTGAATCTTCGAATTATAATTTGCTGTTTACAGGGGGACACTTTTTCAACTTGTCCCCCATACAAGATGGTTCTCCTTCCTTCTACCCTCCATAGCTCTAACGCTACTTACGTTTCTCGTTTGAAAGAGGGTGTAACATTTCATAAGTAAGTTATATGATTTTTTTGAATCTAAGTTAATTTACATTTGCCTTTTTCTCCAATTTGTAGATTTCCCAATGCCAATACGCTTAAAAGGTCCATTTGGTAGCCTTTAACTGTTGTTTTATTAATTTCCTGATTAATTAAATTTGAAAAAGAATTTTATTGTTATTTTCAAAAAAAAATGCACTTTATTCTTGTAAACAATTCATATTTTTTGAAAATCCTCGTACACAATTAAAAAAATTGATATTTGGTTTTATTTCAGGTTTTGGGCCATGCATAACTTTTTATAGATAAAAACTTTTCCTGAAATTTATAAAAAAAAGTTTTCCATTATTCCAACTTGAGTAGACACACTATATGCAGTAACTAGAGTAAATAATAAAGTATAAATTTTACTTTTTTCTTTTACCTTTTCATATTTTCCTATCTTACCAAGTCTATCACAACGGGTAAGGAAAACATTTCAAATGATTCCTGTTTTATTCCTTAAACCGGTCCTGTACGAATCACGTGACTCAGGCCAGCCAACTTAAAATTAGCACAACATGGCGATCAAAGTAAAGGAGTCAAACCGAATATCTGATTAGTAGTCCAGGGATTCTAAGTTCGTGGTTGATTCCAATAGGTTGTGAAGTACATTTTTGATTACTGTATCTGTCGTTGGATAACTTATTCGGACGTAAGGTATTGATAGAGAATCCTTCTTCCATAATTGTGAATTTTCGTGAAATTCCGGTTTCCTGGTGTCGAAGCAGGCAAATATGCGCCCCTGTAACTGACATGCACCAGACACCCCCATATTAATGCAACCTAAAATATTTCAAAGTTTATTATCTATCTAAATTACTTTAATCATCAAATATTTTTTATCGCAAGCCCTTATCCACTTAAGAAAATTTTCTTGCGTGGATAAAACATTTGTTCAATAAATAACTATTAACCGATTTCTAAAATAGGAAGTTCTCAATAAGAAATGTTTATATATTTTTGTTATGTATCTTTGGACTTAACTTCTTTCTTTATGATCCGATTTCAATGATTATTTTTGCATTTGATCCACTATAGCTCCATGGTGGTCCCATTTTAATTTTATGGCTATTCGACCTTGGACGAAGATACACTAAGAAAACAATTAAAAAATACTTTTTTTAAATATAGAAACCGTTTTAAAAAAATGGGTAGAATTACAAAGCATCCTTTACATTATTTAACCTTTTACTGTCAACAAAAATTTTTTTTCCCGAACCTTTGTACCTTTACTACTACTATGAATAAAGTAGTGTAGTGAACGTTTACCGGTAAAAAATTTTCACAGATTTAAATTTGACCTTCTATTCATCTCACCTTCATAATTACTCCTCCTACAAGATTGAGAACTGTACAAACCAAAAAATTTAACTGTAATTTTTCCTAACTGCAAATTTACTTACCAAAGACGAAAAACTGTTCTTTGAAGGTAATACAGTATGTTTAGCAAATTGCAAACGGAAATATATAAATACTGACAAATTTAGCGTGAAAATAAGTAATAGTATACATAAAAAACAGTTATTTTACTTTTGTATAGAATCACGCCAGAAGGTCGACAGTGATTTAAGACAATGGAAATAAATTTACTTCTGAATATTTTGTATTGAGACAGACACGGCCCCGTACATTTTTGACCTCCTCTATTAATTTCTAGTAAAGAAGAAAGCAGAGAGTGACCACCAATATATCCCTGAAAGGGTGTAAAAAAAGATTTTTTTCTCCTACCATCGTAGAAAGTACACACTTTCCTCCTTCATATCAGAAAGAAAACTCATACTTCCCATCCTAGGGAGGAAAGTACTCACTTCCCTCCCTATGGAGGAAAAGTACTTTTCCTCCCTCTTCTGTCTGTAGAGTAGGGAGGGTGAGTTTAGACCCACAGCACTTAGGCCACTTGTGACCCATTGTACGTCCTCCCGAATAGTTATCCTCCTAGGTCATCGTCCATCCTGTCCTTTCCAGGTGGTCCTATCGGCAGGTGTAGGCCAGGACTGACCGTACACACATTCTCTCATTCACGATAACTCCGAGCACTCTCATAAGATATGCCTGACAGTTTCATCTTCCTGTTCGCACATCCTGCATAGAGGTGTGTCCACTAGCCCCATTGTATGGAGGTGCTTCCTTAGCTGACAGTGGACTACTGTTAAACGTAGGTTTTTCCTGGTCATCGCCAAATATTTCTTCGACACCAGCTTCCCAGGGTCATCCACGATGATCCTGCCAAGACTGCATCCCTTGATTTCATCTCATCTCTTTAGGGATTGAGCATGGGTGTAACGTTTAGCTAGTTCCACAATTACCGAAGTCGCCTGGCCGTAGGTGTCGCTGGGTCCTAAAAGACTTTTCCTGGCTAAAGAATCGTGCTCTTTAACCCACTTTAGGATAATATTGTTATCTACCGAGGCGTTAGCTAAATCTTGATGGCACTCTAATACTAGCCCTGATGTAACACGTTGTCTGTTCAAGACTAATAGGGCCTGTCTGCTGTCAGTGCAGATTGTTATGTTTTTGCCAGAAATTCCTTTTTCGGTTATTTCTTTTGTGGCAATTGAGATACCAGCCTGTTCTGTTTGAACCACGCTAGTATTTTTTCCCATTCTCCACTTAATTCTTAGGCTTAGTGATCCACATCTTTGGTTTTTGAGCCGTCTGTGTATATGCGTATATCATTTGCAGCATCCGACTCCGTATTCTGTTTTATTTGTATTTTGTAGGGTTTGTTAACCCTATAGTGCCCGATGGTACTTGTAAGTACCGGCTTTTTCAAACGTCCATAAAACTATATTAAACGCATAATATGGGTATCGCTTTTACTCTCGAGTGTCATATAAGGACCAATAGAAAGTGATATTCGTTCGCGCCAGCGCTGTTGGCTATATTGACAGTTGTTTTACAGATTTCGCTCGTGGACAGCACTGATTTTCTTCCATCAACTTTTAGTTTGGGATAGCTGTTGTTTTATAATAACCTAGTGGTTGTTTTATGTTTACAAAGGTAGTTGGATCTATTTTGGGCAAGTTTACATACATTTAACCTAAATTTGGGAATTTTTTCTACAGAAGGACTGAAAAGTACCGTCAGGCATTATGGAGGAAAAAAGATCTAGAGCAGATTCTGATCAAATATTGACAGAAGATTTGCTTTTAGATAATAATTTGTTGACAGACGAAGAACAAAGTGATTCTGAGTATACGAAACTTGAGTCAAATGATAATTTTATGGACACCATATCAGCAAAAAGTTATCCTGTAGCTAATAATTCCAGAGATCCTAAACTCATAATCCTGAACAGTCATCTCAAATTTCAGAACAGGAGGAGACAGATGAAAGAAAAATACAAATAGAACAAGCAAACAGATGGAAGAAGACAGATACGGAATACGGGAATATGCCCGAATATCGTTTTCCTGAAGGACCAGTTGAAACAGAATTTATTAATTGTAACTCACCTACAGATATTTACTTAATTACAAGTTACCTAATTAAGTAAATACCTACAAAACCGAGATGGTTTTTTGTCGATATAGAATTTTGGTTTGTGATTAGATGTGGAGATGTCGCTGATATCGCACTCTTAGCACTTCCTCTACTGTGGTATCAACGTAGTCTCCAGTCCAGGATTATGCTCTCAGAGCTTCTGGGCGAATAGCATCTATCTTGTGCTGATGAGGCGCAATACGCCGAAACCGGTCCACAAGTGATGTTATTTCTTCTAATCGCAAACCAGAATGGTTGGTTCTATCTTAACAGATATACCAACCCCGTTTACTTTAGAACTGTAATTCAACATCTTTCGGGGCATATAGCCCGAGAAGTAGTTGTTGCTTCTTAGTGGACGGTCTGTTCTTTGAAAATTAATTTTTCTTTTTTTGTCACCTACTGATGTTTATCTGTCTATACTTGGAGAAGCTGTGAATGATATTGTTTATTACACAGCGTAATAAAACTCTAAATTCAACCAAAGAAGATCTGCTTTGTTTTTATAGGTATTAATTTTCTCATGGCTTTTGCCGTTTGTCGGCATGGAAACAATATTGGATCACAAGTGAAGACTTGGAAGGCTATTATAGCTAAATTCATGGCAAGGAATCGCTTCGAGGAAATTTTGAAATATCTTCATTGCAACGACAACAGGATAATAATGATAAAATTTACAAAATTCGACCACTAGCAAATACTCTAAATAGGCGATTCAAAGATTGCTATATGAGACAACAAAACGAATAAGTATTGATATTCTATCTCGCCCCCATAGCAAATGCTCTTCATGTCTATGAAATACCATGAATACCATGTTTTTAGATCCTGACGGTACTTAAAAGTCCAATTTTTTTTAAATATCTGGGCACTAAATGGTTAAAACACAAACTTGGGTTCCTCCCTCTTATTTTAACTATGTTGTAATGTAAAACTATTATATTCAAATTGTAATTTCAACAATATCTTGTTAGATACGTTTTTAGACTGACGAATAAAACTAACATAGTATGATGTGGCTCACTGACAGTAAACATTGCAATTGACTTTTAGAGTGCAAAGTTGTTAAATTTATTAAATTTTAGTGACCTTTTGAGAAATGGAGAGCGATTCAAGTGATTTTTAATTTACAAATACGTCACCTAATATTAGGGAACAAGCCAACATAGCCTCATTATCCTTATTACCACAAAAATGTAAAGCCAGGTATGAAAAACAATATAAAGTACATCCTGCAGGGGGAAAGGGGAAATTTCCTCCCTAGTAATAACTATTTTTCAAAAATATTAGCGGTAAAGAAACAATACTGGGTGTTTTTGCATACATTTAATATGCCATACGTAAACATAGTTTTTTTTTTTTTTCGATAAGTACGATGATATTTATTGACACCTGAAACTACAATATACACCGAGACGTTGAAAATTTTACACTGAAAAAAGTGTTACTTACTTACAAAATTAAATCGTATTTTGTCAATGGTTGAAACTTTGGGGAAAAAGACTGATAGGAAGATTTCGAGTAGGTAAAGGTGTTGAAAGTAGGAGATATCCCAGGGATTCTCCTCCATATAGTCCCGACCTAAGTCCTAACTACTTTTTTACTTTTCCAAAAATTAAGAATGAACGCGAAGAGTTAACGCTTCTACAATTGGTTCCAAAGTTGCAAAAATTCATTTCTCTTCGTGAAGAATTCTTTGAAAAACAATAGTGTCTACTGTTTTTTTTCTAGCTCTCGAAATATAAAAGACAATCATGGTATATAAGTTTTTGAATGGCTGTTGCAAGTTGATAAGAAAGAACAATAGAGTTTATTCACTAGAAATTTCGAAATGTATTTTTTCAGTGTAATTGTACACTAAGAGTTTTCTTAGTTTTATTCAGATAAAACTAAAGATTGAAGCTTACACTTGGCTCATATTCAATTTATGCGTGTAGATATTATCATCACACCAAGGTCTGTGCCCATATGCAGAATATATTTTGCGTATATTTATACAACTACGGACATTTGCAGTCTCTTTATATCATTTGTAGAAAGGTATATAAAGCCGAGGCTCTTCTTATTCTTCTCTTTTTTCTTTTCAACATTATCTGCTTTCAGTGTATCGCTTTGTCTCGGAAAAAAGATGACATGTTGTAGCTTAGACATTATTTGTCTTTTAGGGGCCTATTCTGTAACTCTTCCTCTAAAATTTAGAGGCCGTTAAAAGTTTAACCGGCGCTAAAATGAAATCGGTATTCGCTAACCACATTTCTGTTAGAATTTTAAAGGATTCCTTCAAAATAGACTGTTAAAACTATTATTTTTAAAGGGATGTTAAAGTGTGCCTTTAAATAATAACGGTAACAAAAATGGCGTATGTAGATGTTGCTGGTGAAGCTTTGATTGAGGAATTAATAGCAAACCAAGAATAGTAAGAAACATTTTGGATTATATTTGAAAAATAGTTCAAATTAACCATGTTTATTTATTATTCTAGGGCAGAATTTAGATTACACCAAAGAAATGTTAGGGACTTGAGTGATCCCTTTCAAATTCCAAATAATTTATTTGTCTTTTTCTCTTTTCCAAGGAAGTGTCGAGAATTTTAATTGATTAGAAACACATCTACAGGAAGGACAAAGAATTACTGCCATACCGATACATTTAAAAATTCTTGCCAGTCTCCACTTTTATGGTTCGGGGGGATACCAATTAAGATCTGGACAGGGTCACACTTTTGCTATGAGTCAACCGAGCGTGAGCAGATGTATTAATGAAGTTACTAATGTTATTTATAATCATCTATTACCTAACTGGATAGTATTTCCAAACACTGAAAACAAAAGAAGGTAATAGATAATTTTTTACAAAAGTATAACTTTCCGAGGTGTTTGGGAACCATATATTGCAATTATATCGCCCCCAGAGCAATATACTGCGCTTCCGTACTACAGCAGAAAAGGATATTAAAGTATAAACTGTCAGATAATAGTAGATAGTGATTACAATATTTTAAGAGGAGAGCAAGTTAGAAATGAGATTATGCAACAGTATTTTAATAATTTAGAATAAAATTTAAATCTCACAAATTAAAAATATACTGTAACCTTTTTTTATTTGATTTAAGAAAACTTCTGTAGGTACTTATTGCATAATAAAAATACAAGTGCTTCTATAAAAACCCATATTTAATTAAAAATATAAACTAACATATAGTTTTGAAACACCTACATTTATTCAAAATAAAAAAACATCCTTCACAAAAATACATAAAAATAATATAATATGAAAATCAAAATCCTTTGGTAAATATAGGTAGCAGAGCGCTTTCAGTTAACAAAAACTATCTTCAGTGTCTCATACTTCAAGTTATCACATTTAAAAATGTTTCCAAAAATAAAGACAGTCACTATTTTTAAAAACATTTGAAAATACTACATCCCAATAAGAGATGATTCCCTAAAATGGGGATACATATTTTGTTATTCGAACAATAGATTTGTTAGCTTTTGTCACATATGTTTGAGTAACAAAATATGTATCCCCATTTTAGAGAATCATCCCTTATTGCAATGTAGTATTTTCAAATGTTTTTAAAAATAGTGACTGTTTTAACCACTGTGTTGATTTTTGGAAAAAATTTTAATTGTGATAACTTGAAGTATGAGACACTGAAGATAGTTCTCTCGCTTTGCTAACTATATTAAAAAATTTGTACCAACATATATACAACTTGTTTTCTTCATTTATTTATCTTTGGTACACACAGCCAACCTCACTTGTTAGTTCAAGTTACACAACCTTATATCTCCGCTAGGTTGCCAACCTTACTGATTTTGCCAAATTGTTAATGGTTTTTGCGATGGCAAAATTTGATCTGGCAAGCATTGTTAATTGTTTGTTATGGCTTTTGATAACAGTCTCCACTCTGTTTACCTGAGGTCTTCTCTTAAACTTTTGTTTAAGTTTGGATTTTTTATTGATTTGAGGTTGGTTCTCTTTTGTATCGAGTTGTTCTCTCAGTTCGTCTTCCTGTTCTTCATTTATTACCTCAAATTCCTAAAAACAATTTATAATAGATATGCTTTTATTTGACAAATGTATTGTTTTATATACATTTAAGAACTTTGTTAAGATGTTTTTTATATCTATTCATGAATATTGAATAAGAAACTGAATTGAAATTATTAATTCAAAATATTTCCTATTACTAGCTTTTTTTATTTTAAAAATAGTACTCACAACGTTAGGGACTACAATTTCTTCAGGAGAAATCTGTGTGGGTAGTAATAATGGACCTGCTTCAACATTTTCAGCAATTATGATTCCGGCTTCATCTAGATTAGCCCCTTAAGGTTGGTTATTAGTTCCAAAATTCTTTCTTCCAACTCCGTTAAAGGCTTTACCGGAGCACCCTGTGACCATATCTTTTAATTACATTTAATTTTTCAGTTAGATCCTTCCAAGCACTATTCAATTTGGGTAAATCCACAGGGTTTATTTTTCCTCCTAATAGCAGTCTATTCTCTTCTAAAAGGCTTATTAAGTACACCTTTTGTTTTTTTGTCGTTCTCGGCGCCCGTGACATTTTTCTATTTCTATTAACAGGTTAGTTATATGGGTTAGTCACAAATGTTCTTCTTCTATCTTTATTAATTTTTTCTTCTTTTTTATTAAATTGTGTCTCTAACTTAGCTATTAAATGTCAAATAGCTCCTTAGGCACTGTTGCCAGATACTCTACTTAGAATTTTAAAGGAATCCTTTAAAATAAATAATTTTTAACAGTCCGTTAAAATTTGTGACTTATTTGTTCAAATTATAATGAAAAATAAGAACAAATTCTTCCTATATTCACCAAAATTGTAATTTCATCAATGTTTTGTTATCAAAAGTTCAGTCCTTGGAATGAGTTGGGAACTAAAAGGTATTTTTCCATTGAGGCCAGCTTGTATATCACTATCATAAGTACCTGATAGAAATATATTTCTAGGATTTAAAACGCATTTTTTGAAATCGTATTCATATTGTATGACGTCGTAGCAGATTAAAATTTTATTAGATAATAAATAAAATTGATGACCGACCCAAACGAGAGGCACTGCCAAAGCTTACTATTGAAGAGACATCACCGCGTGAGAACGCAAGAACCTTCATGCACTTGTCAACTAAAAGACCGAGCCACGCCTGCTGGCTTTCTGCAAAACGAGCCAACAGAAAGACCACGGTAACCAAGACCGACACATTACATTTGCATAGCACTCTTTGATTCTTTCTTGCTCTATTTACGGACACATAGACTGCGGAAGAAGTTACTTTACTAATGGTATCGATTATTATTAGATCTATATAGGGTTATTCTCATCAGTTATCGATCTTTCTTTAATTTTAATATCAAATATTTTTTTAAAGAAACGCTAATCAAAGCTGCCGGGGAAGCATGTAGAGTGACAAGATACATAAGCAATAGGAAACAAACTTCATGGTGAAATAAAGACACTTACAAAAATAAAAAAGGTAGCGTGGAAAAAATACCTAGGAACAATGAAAAAAGAGGACTATGATGAATATAAACTAATAAGAACAGAAGTAAAACAAGCAATTAAGAAAGCTAAGAGTCAGGCGTGAGAGAATTTTGGGCATCGAATGGAGACGCAAGGAAAAGGAAACGCGAAACTACCATATAGAACACTAAAAACGCTGAAGAAGGAGAAAAGCTCTAATCAAACATTTATAAAAAATATAGATGGCAAGCTTCTCACCGCAGAAGAAGAGATAAACCAAAGGTGGTCCGAGTATTACTCTGACCTGCAGGAAGGCGATGCACTAAATAGTCAACCAAGAGAACAGCTCGTGGAATTAATGGAAAATTAGACATTGGAATAGAAGAAAAAATCAAAATTGGTAAAGCATCCGGAGCGAATAACATAAAGCCTGAAATGGTAAAATACATGGGAGCACAAAGGAAGGAAATGCTTCTGGATATCTTGAATTTAATATGGAAAGAAAAACAGATCCCTGAAGATTGGAAAATTGGTGTTATAATTCCATGATACAAAATTGCAGTAATTATAGAGGAATCACGCTGTTATCTGTAGTAGGTAAACCATACGAAAGGATCATAGAGAGAAGACTATGAAACGAAATAGAGACTACATTGCAAGCTGGGTTCAGAGCAGGACGATGCACGCAGGACTGGATATTCAGCATCCGACAAATTATGGACAGAATACTAGGGGGTAATGGAATTACAAAATTGCAGTAATTATAGAGGAATCACGCTGTTATCTGTAGTAGATAAACCATACGAAAGGATCATAGAGAGAAGACTAAGAAACGAAATAGAGACTACATTGCAAGCTGGGTTCAGAGCAGGACGATGCACGCAGGACTGGATATTCAGCATCCGACAAATTATGGACAGAATACTAGGGGGTAATGGAATTATGTATACATTGTTATGGATTTTATGGAATCGTGATACGATTGTATCGAATTAAATTTAAGATCACGTTTGTTAGAACAAATTCAAATTATTTTATATTAACAATGAAATTTATAATCATCTTGAACAATTTTGATACATCCTGTATACATATTTTGTATAAGGACGGATGTCAACATTTCATATCTAAAGGCTGATTCATTATAATAATTTATTTGGAGTATAATGTCAATAGGGTATACAATCGGAAGGTAATGTTTGTAAATCATATAAGTTTTAGATAGTAATATTGTAAATAAATATTTTATAGAAATATGTCAGGAAAATGTCAAAGTAAAAATTTAAGTACTTACCCGAAATATTAAATAATATTGGTTGGTAAGATGTGTTGAAAAGGAAGTGGAATTTAAAAAAAATAATAAAGGCGTTGTTAAGGGGAAACTAGGAAGTTGTTGACTGGAAACGCAGGAAGGGTCAGAGATTCCTGTTTGGTGTGAATTTCTTTCCTGGTAGAAAAAAACCAGAAGGAAAGAGTTGTGAATTAAGTGCCAGAACGAGGTCTACGAGTGAGTTGTGGTAAGTTTGTCCACATTAGGACAACCTATTCATGCATATGGTGAGATAACCAATTTAATAATATATTGAATTTGCTATCCAGTAAATTTTGATCGAGCTATATATCATAATTGATTAATTAATAAATATTTGGAGGAGTTGAATGCTGAGGCCAGGAGCTGAAAGAAAATAAAAACTGTTACGGTTCTTATTTACAACAATTTATTTACTTCACGAATTTGAGGTTATAATAGAAAAACTAACGCATTGAAAGTGAATAAGAGTGTATAAATAAGGCATTTAATTGTAGGTTGTATTTTTTATTATTAATAGTTGCATACTTACGTTAAATTTGATATCAAATTTACTAATATTCGCATGATACTGAAGTAAATGGTATTAATAATTAATTTAGGTTACATCCTCACATTTCTGTGAGGAAAATTACAGATCAGCTGTTTAAGCGGAGCGAACATCACGTTCCGTATTTCGGAGAGGTGCGAATATTAGTGGTAAGAGTTTTTCACATTTCTATTATTGTCGACACGACAAAATATTGTAGTTTTGTTTATAGTAGTCGATGTTATTTTTTGATTTCCATATTGTTTTGTTGGTAGTTATTCATTAAACTAAAACCAGAGTATATAACTATTTCATTCCTTACGTACAAGAAAACAAATACTTAGAAACCGAGATAATGACAGTATCCAGGAAACACGAAGATATACAAAGCAGCATCATTGAAGAAAGCTTAAAATACTTAGGAGCCATATTGGAAAGTAATGGCAGCCTGGAATCATAGGTGAATGATAGAATACAAGCCACATCTAAATTATTCAATGCACTAAAAGGGGTTAATAAAACAACTAAAATAAAGATTTATACAAATGTTTAATCCATAACATATGGAAGTGAATCATGGATACTTACCCAAAGACTGAAATCAAAGATTAAAGCGATGGAAATGGAAATACTAAAAAAATAGAAGGAATACCAAAGCTAGACAGATTAAAAAATGAAGAAATTGGAGCTAGACTTAAGGTGGATCCTATAAAATCAAAAATAGAGCAAACTCAACTCAGATGGTTCGGGCACCTGACAAGAATGAACGAAGATAATATAGTTAAACAAATATGGGAGGCAGGGTGGGACGGAAAGAAAAAAATAGGTAGACCGAGGAAAACTGGAATAGGTGACTGAAGAAAAGAGAAACTTATTGGACGGACAATCGTTTATTTGGACACCTATAACATATCGTACAATTCCCACCACTCCGTATTCTCAACTGTGGGCGGCCCTTAATTGGCGTCAGACAGTCAGTAAACAGCAGTCGGTAGGTAGAATACAATTTAAGGAATCTCATTTTGTTTTATTTACGAATTTATTTTTATTTTGAAAGCCGTTATTGCCAAAAGAAATCAAAACATATCATCTTAACTCGAAACATTAATTGTTAAAGAGAATTTAACAATTAATTTTCGATTTCAACAACATAAAACGTAAGCATATTGTTTCAATATGTAGCGACGTTTACTACACCCATCAAATAATTATTCAATACTAAATCGCAGTTCGCACACCTCGCACATAACTAACAAATATTGAAAGGAGAAGGGGCGGGGTTTCTTACATTGGTTCCGAATCCAGCTGTTCAGATCAATACTTGATATTCATTGAAGTAAACTTATAGAAATGTTTTGTTGGTGGACTATTTAGATCGGACAATACATTAAATCCCTATGTTCCGTTTGTGTTTGAATGTATCTGTATATATAATAATATCAAATTTTCTAATAAACTGGCCCAGAAAAGTTAATCAAGCTAATAATTTCGGAGAATTCAGCAGACATCTAACAATTTTTATAATACATTAACATTCGCTGTTTGTTAAGAAATTTTGAGGTTATATGAGCGAGAGTATAGTATGATCTATATTGAAGGTTATCCATTACACAAATGTCACAATATAACAAAAAACGTTGTGTGTGTGTGTGTTGTTACGGATCCAAAAATTTTGACATCCGAGGATGCGAATGCGGATTATAGGATTATTTTCAAATATTTTAATTTTAAGTTCGGTGGACAGCACAAGTTATTACCAAATGTCAAATTTCCTCTATTTTAAACATTTGAATGTGTCCTCTCAAAGAATACACCACCTAACAAGAAGCGAACCTTCCGATCATTTTTTGTATGCACATGTCTGAAAATCGCCATTTTTCTAATAAGATATTTCACTTTGTCAACCAATTATATCGCCGATATTTAAAAATTTGATCATTTTCTTAGTGTATTTTCCATAGAGATACTACAGATAGAGGCAACAAGCCAGCTCGAAACCCGTCAGCATGTGAGAGAAAGATAGAAAGTCAGAGGTTCATGCTGTCTTTTTCTTATGGCGCGCATGCTGTAGACACAGACAAAGACAGAAAAACCGCTGATCGTTTGTCTCTTCCTCTCTCACCGGGGTTCAGAAGGACATTCCCACTTACACAGCGGCCTACGGCTTGTTGCCTCTATCTGTAGTATCTCTATGGTATTTACTAAGTTATCTGTCAACGTCGGTCTCTCAAGGTCATAAATTTTGGTTACCAAAACATCAAAGCAAATGCGTCGGGATTCGTTTCTTGTAGTTGGTGTATTCTGTGGACCTATGGGTCAGTGTCGGTAAACGAAGCACGCGCCACTCTGGCCCCGCTCTCTTTCTTCACATGTTATTACTTGTCGCAGTTATGAATCCGCTTTCGTTAAAGCAGAAATGGTATGCTGTTTTTTGAATGACCCTGTAGTATGATGTACATCACTGATTGTAGTTGTTGTCTAAAGAAATCAACATGGACTTTATGTCACCGATAACGATGCGGTTATTTTAAAATGTCTCGAGTTTTAGTGGTGTTTATTTTACAATGTTTATGATTATATTGACAAACTCGGATTACCATTGATCTTTAAGTAGTCTATGTACTGTCTGTGGTTTCTATTTACATTTAACTGTTCTCCTTAGTTATAGTTTAATGCGTATTTTATTGAAATTAAGAATTTCGTTTTGCTATTTCTGGCATTTATGTATGAATATCCATGCTGCAATTATTCAAAATATGAGTCAACGTTTATAGTGGTAGTAAACTTGAGAAGACACCGAGCAGCTGTTTTATGTAATTAAGTTTATATACACTGTGTCCCAAGTTTTCGTTTATTTATTAATTTATTTATTAACTGATCCTCCATTTATATAAAAAAGTACAATATCAAACACAATGATTGTTGTCAATTACATAAATAATAAAAAAAATGTGCAGTATGAGTGTGAAGTATGTAAAAAAAAGTAAGTGAACTAACTAGCAAAAAGACCAAAGCGGGTCTACGCAACATTAAGGTTACTACTGATTATTTGTTTCTCAAAAACATTCAGTGATGTACCAAAAAGATCAATTTCTGAGCTCGTGCTATTTAAAAGGCGGAGTGTTCTAGGTATAGGACTGTAGCACCGTACAGTAACTAGGGATGTTAAAAAATAATCGATTTTTATATAAATCGATTATTATTTTCTTACAATCGATTTTTAGTTATCGATTTTTATAGTAATATTAATAGATTTTTAGTAAATCGATTTTATAAATTACGTGTTTAAATCGATTTTCGGAAACGGCTCGTATTATTTATTGACTATTTTTCAAAATGTTGACAACTTTTGACGATTATTGACCGTTTCTCAAAATATTGACAATTATTGACCATTTTTCAAAATTTTAACAATTATTGACCAATTTTGACAATTTTGACTGTTTTTCAAAATTAGTGACCATTTTTACAAGTTTTTGATAATTTTTTACCATTTTTCATTGTCCATTTTTAACAGTTTTTAACAATAATTGACATCTTTTAACCATTTTTTATAGTTTTTTACCATTTTCAAAATTTTTGACAATTTTTCAAAATTATCGACCATTTTTGATAATTATTGACAATTGCTGACAATTATGGACCATTTTTCCAAATTTTTGACCATTTTTGACAATTATTGACCATTTTTGACCATATTTCAAAATTTTTGATAATTATCAACTATTTTTCAAAATTTTGACATTTTTAAACAATAGTTTTTGATAATTTTTGACCATTTTTGATAATTTTTGACAATTATTGGCCATTTTTGACAATTTTTCGAAATTTTTGACATTTTTTCAAATTTTTTGGCCATTTTTCAAAATTATTGACCGTTTTTGATAGTTTTTGACAATTATCGACCATTTTTCAAAATTTTAACAATTATTGACCAATTTTCACAATAATTGTCCATTTTTGACAGTTTTAGACAATTATTGACCATTTTTCAAAAATTTAACAATTATTGACAGTTTTTGACAATTTTTGACAATTATTGACCATTTTTGACAGTTTTTGACAAAAATTGTCCATTTTTAACAATTATTGACCATTTTTGACCATATTTCTAAATTTTTGACAATGTTCATATAATTTTATTTGATTTTTAATCTGATAAATTGTTAATGAATGAATCTCTTGGTTTATTATTGGAATATGAAAAGCATGTACTTTTTAAAATATTACAAAAAAATCGATTTTTTCTGCAGAAATCGATTAATTTATATTATATTTAAGAAATTTTGACAATTATTGACCGTTTTTTTAATTATTGACCATTTTTGATAGTTTTTGACATTTACTGGCCATTTTTCAAAATTTTTGAGATTTATTGACCATTTTTGACATTTATTGACAATTATAGACCATTTTTCCAAATTTTTGACCAATTTTGATAATTATCAACTATTTTTAAAAATTTTGACAATAATTGTCCGTTTTGATAGTTTTTGACCATTTTTCAAAATTTCTTATAATTTTTGACAATTATTGACCATTGAGAATTTTTCAAAATTTTTGATAATTTTTCAAAATTTTTGACGATTTTTCCATATTTTTGACCATTTTTGACTCTATTTCAAATTTTTTGACAAGTATTGACCAGTTTTCAAAATTTTAATAATTTTTGACAATTTTTGACAATTTTTGACAATTTTTGACAATTTTTGACAATTTTTGACAATTTTTGACCATGTTTGACCATGTTTGAACATTTTTGATCATTTTTCCAAATTTTTGACGATTTTTCCATATTTTTGACCATTTTTGACAATTTTTGACTCTATTTCAAAATTTTTGACAAGTATTGACCATTTTTCTAAGTTTTAACAATTTTTGACAAAAATTGTCCATTTTTAACAGTTTTTGACAATAATATACGATTTTTGGCCATTTTCGACAGTTTTTGACAATTATTGACCATTTTTGATAATTTTTGACAATCATTGACCATTTTTGACCATATTTCAAAATTTTTAACAATTTTTCAAAAATTTTGACAATCTTCGGTTTCTTATTGGAATATGAAAACCCTGTACTTTTTAAATAATACAAATAAATTTTTTCTGCAGAAATCGATTATTTTTTATTAAAATCGATTTTTGACACATCGATTAATTTTGATTAAAGAATTTGATTTTTATTTAATCGATTCTTTTCCATTAATCAGACATCCCTGACAGTAACTAACGACAAGTAAATTCACTTCGTCGATTCAGTGGTTACCAAAAATTTCCTTACCCCGCCTATCGTCTGCTGAGTTCTGGCGAGTTTAAATCGAGAAAGTGTTGAATACAGTGGCGGATCCAGGGTACTGATTAGGGGGGGGGGTAATGAATATGAAAATTCTCATATAAGAAAAGTAAAATACGAATATATTTCCAATAGACATATAAAATAATAAAAACTAACAATAATGTTCTATATGTCATAAAAATGAGATTATAATATATATTGGGGTGTTTTGAAAACTTTTGAAGGGGTCTAAAGATATCTCTGAAAGTGTTACGTCCTACTTCTAAACACGTCACAGCCTACTTCAAAACCCTTCAAAAGTCTTCAAAACACCTCAAAATATAAAATGCGCGCGATTTACCCCCACCACACTTTGAGACAGTTTTGGCAGAATGGACCTTAGCTTTTTTCGCGGTTTCCTTATGGAGATTCCCATGTTAGCGCCTCCGCCATGTTCCAAAATACACATAGCATATTTACTTATATCCCAAACTGTTTGAACACCATGTACTATTCGCAACTGATTGTCATTAATTTTTTGACATAAAAAGCATCAGTTTTTTAAACAAAAGATTAATAATTAATAAAAACAGTTTTACAGTATTGGATTATCTTTTAAATTAAGCCTGTAAACGATAACTTGGGACACGCTGTATATATACCGTGTGTCTCAAAAAAATTATGTCTCTCTTTTTACCAAAAAATGTATTAGATTTGATGAAAATCAAAAGATATATTTCAATAGACACCACACTGTATACTATTAATGTATCCTTTTTATCTGCTGTCTACAATGAAAATTAGGCTTCCGATCAAGAGTTTAATTGATCACTGAACCACTTTTTAAATCTAGCAAGAAAAATGGGATTGAAGGTAATTTTCTGCCCAAACTGGACGCTATTGGATTTCCTAGCTACTTCCAGTACTGGAAAGCACAATTGCACTACCACTACACCAACACTAACAATACAGTATCTGACGCACGTTTCGATAACCAAGTTATCGTCTTCAGAGAACGAAGGTAAGGTAAGATTGGTATACTTTCGCTCTCCGATGGGTCAAGAAAGCTGATGCAGTTTTTTTGAACCTTTTCTCAACCAAGGAAGATGTAGAGCTGGGAAAAGTACATTTAGCGGTAGCACGGAATCTATACGAAATCATACCAACTAACGTGGTAGCGAGACTAATTTCTCCTATCCTCAGATATATGGATAGTATAGATACACCGAGGTGAGAAACACCTACTATAAGTAAATTAGAAAAGCTAAAAGAAATAGCTTTAGAAAATTCTGTGAAGATATAAACACAACACCTGCTGCGGCAAGACTCTACAAAGTCATGGCAAAAAGTAGGGTCAACACAACACAGATATGGCTTTGAGGAAGCCAGACGGTAAATGTACCGAAACTGAGGAGGAAATAGTGGGACTCTTACTAGAAACTCATTTTCTTGGGGGTAACCCAAATAGGGGAGATAATACTCAACAGACCTTCGAGAGAAAGTACTACAATGGCTAAGCAGATTTGTAGTAACGAAAGGTTAAACACACTTTTCAAGACACCAGGAGCCGATGGGATTTTCCCAGCATTGCTCCAGCAAGGACAACACCAAATTCTACCACATTTCGTTCCACCTTCATTCCAAAAGCTGGAAAAAGGGACACAACAAACCCCAAATCCTTCAGACCAATTACCCTAACATCGTTTGTGCTCAAAACGATGGAAAAAGCTATTGACAATTATATTAGAGCGGAAATCCTAGAGAGACTACCTCTCCACCCGCATCAGCATGCTTACCGGGCAAGCAGATCTACGGAGACTGCACTGGTACAACTGACGGAGGATATCCGAGGAGCTCTAGACAACCAAGAAGCCGTAGTATGCGCCTTTTTGGATATAGAAGGAGCTTTTGACAATACTTCTCATGAGGTTGTCAAAAGAGCATTAAATAGAAAAGATGTAGACAGCACAACATCCAAATGGATGTCGGAACTGCTCACCACTAGAGTAGCAGAGACGAGGACAAGGACGAGCAAACGAATTGTCTCCATCTGTACAACCAGAGGATGTCCACAAGGAGGAGTAGCATCCCCATTAATGTGGAGCCTGACAGTTGACGAACTTCTGTGTGGTTTGACTGACCTCGGAATATCCTGCTAAGGATATGCCGATGATATTGTCAAAACAGTCAGGGGAAAATTCGAAAATACCCTTTGTGACATCGTACAATCTCGTCATCGTCTGAACTATACAAATAGCTGGTGTAGCTGGTGTAGGCTAGTGGGACTTAACAACAACCCCATCAAAATTATCTTAATAGCCTTCACTAAGAAAAGAAAGCTCAACCTCAAAACCATTAAACTTGATGGGAACGAGGTTGAATGGAGACAAGAAGTCAATTATCTAGGTTTGACTCTAGATAGTAAACTCCTGTGGAACAAACTCGAAATGGAGATTATATACAAAGCAAAAATGGCTCTAATGGTGTGCAGGAATCAAGCAGGAAAAAATTGGGGTTGTAACCCAAAAATATTGAGCTGGATGTACACTGCCATAGTAAGACCAATTATCACTTATGGAGCCATTGCGTGGAGTAGTAGAACTAGACTATTGACAACGAGAGAAAACCTCTCCAAAATGCAAAGACTAGCCTGTATGAGCATTACAGGAGCAATGAGAACATGTCCAGCGGCAGCCATGGAAGTGATTCTCAACGTTACACCACTACACATATGGTGGTGGAAAGAACAAGATACAGATTAAGTAGAGAAGAAATCATTAAAAAAAACCATCTCCTTACTTCTTAGAAATCAGAAAACCTGTGACATGCCACAAGATGGTATGATGAAAAAGTATAACTTTTCAAAGAAATTCGTTACGGAATTAAGCAACAAGAAGGAATGGGATCCAAATACCAGACTTGGAAATAATGCCACTCAATGGTACACATACGGCTCAAAAGCAATAGAAGGAACTGGGATAGGAGTGTACGGGCCAGGAACCAAACACTCTAAAAGCTTGGGGAAAACCCTGAGTATCTTTTAAGCGGTTATTCACGCCATAAGAAATTGTGCCCAGTTCAATATTGATAAAGGATATAGAAGGCAAAGGATTATCATAATGTCAGATAGTCAAGCAGCCATTAAAGCACTGAGCTCTTCTGTTATCATTTCCAAAATGGTGTGGGAATGCATAGGCAAACTAAATGAACTAGGCGAGAACAATATAGTCACCTTACTGTCGATTCCAGGACACACAGGAATAGAAGGAAATGAAATAGCAGGTGAACTAGCAAAGAGGGGGACTGGATCACACTTTTGGGGGCCGGAACCCTTTTGCGGTATCAACTCCAATGTAATATTGGACGAAATAGGCAAAGCCGAAGAAAAGAGAAGATCTGACCATTGGAAAGATCTAGTAGGACTTACACAATCAAAGATTCTTCTGGGTGTCTACAACCTGTTGAGATCAAATGAATGCATAAGTCAAAGTAAAATGCACTAAGAGTTTTAACAGGGATCCTAACGGAACATTGTCGCCTGAATGGGCACCTGAAAAAGCTCAAAATAGTGGAGGAAGAATAATGTAGATTCTGTGGCATGGAAGAAACATGGAAGAAACCTCCATCCACATACTTGCGAATTGCAGAGCAATTCAGAATCCTAGGGCACAACACCTTGGAGGTTACGGAAGAAGAGGAGAGAAATTTCTGATACCATCAAATGAAGATGCGTTTCTCAGTTGTTCCTTTGTCTGCTCCTTCTTAAACAATGAAGACGGAGAGCTTAATGAATGATTATGGTAACTAATCTACATAATTATTTGAATAGTTTTTGTGTATTTTGTTTTGAATAACTCCACCTCAACTGTTTAGGCCGAGTAATGGAACTCTTTTTTTTTTATTAATAAAATGACTTTTTGAAATAACATAGCATTAAATATATATCTACGTTGACATAAGAACTAGGAACGTCCAGATCAATCGTAAATATTTCTGTGATTACCTATGGCGCCGTACAATTTCTTACATACTTTGATTCTAAACGGATACAGTCAGAATGAATAACATCATTGCCAACTCGTCCTTCTTTATTAGCTTCACTTGTATGTTTGTTTGTTTGTAACGCAACCTTTAAACTCGATTTTCACCCACTTTAAACCGATGTCAATACAATATAGTAGTAGGGTGTTATCGTTTTTGCTTGAAACGTCCTATTAGAGCTGATATACTAACAGGTGCCGTGGCTCTGTTGGTTAAAGCTACTGTCTCGTGAACAGGAGATCGCGAGTTCGAATCCCACCGCGACCTCATGGATACAATTTTTTTATTTGTTATATACTCGGCGAAGTTATGAATATGAATAACAAAAGTAAAGCAATCAGCTAAATAAATTATAGTTTAATTTTTATAATTCAATATCCAGGGTGATTGATTAGTGTGTTAAAGCTCAGTAGGTCTGTTATCATAGAAGATACTGTAAAAAGTAATATATAAAAATTGCTACGCTTCAAATGTTGCCCACTTGTCAAGGACCGATGACAGTACAATAATTTTAATTAAATAAAAAATAATTAAATTATGTGATAAAACGTCACTATTTTAGCGTTAACATAGATTGTGATGCCTTTTGGCCTAATATAATAATATAATAATAAATATTTAAAATAAGAATTAAATTCCCTTGATCTTATTTCAACAAAACGTTCGAACATTTCATTATTATATAAATATAAATTAAGAAGGTTATTTAATAGAAAGTCAAGTACAAGCGTGAAGTAAGTCAAAACAATAATATGTTTATTTGTTTTATTTGAACTTGACTATGCATTCAATATTTATTAGAGGAGAAGTTGATTTAGAGTAAGTCATGAAGAACATTCTATATAGTCGAATGGTCAGAGATCAGTAATCTTTAACCATTAAGCTATACGGCTAAATAGTGTAATGTATTATAGTCAATAAATGAAACATATCCCAGTGCTAGAAGCAGTTGTTTCATTCCCTGGAGATGATCCTCCAAGCAACCCGCAACACCACCGATTCAGAGGCCTTTCCACACCTTTAGTCTACCAACGTATCCATTGGAGACGCATCCATTACATGTCTAACATCCATTACATGTCTAACATCCATTACATCCATGTCTTTCATCCATTACAACATCATAATATGGTCTATATACAACAGCTTGGTTGATAAATTATTTTGTCTTTGTAGCCGAGGGGTATAGAGGTTTGGCTGCGAAAGTTATGAATTATAGGCGTAGGGCTCGAATCCTGGACACGGTGTCCGTGTCATGTGACCTGTTCATTATCCACACCTATTATTCACTAGAAATATAAATAATAGTTTGAAAAAAACTAAAAAACACACCTTATAGTAATTCGAACTAAAAAGTAAAAAATAAATTAAGTCTAGTTAAAAAAAAACTAAAAAACACTTTATAGAGTAATCGAACTAAAAAGTAGAAAATAATTCTTAATATAAGAATATACTGATTAACGATAAAATTAATGTCATTGTGGTAAAAGCGTGGGGTGCTTTGTACTATATTTATACGCTAACTCTGCATTTTGGAATAGAACTAGTAAGAAATTATTTATTTTGTTTGAAAGGTTTTAGTTATATTGAATTGGGTGGAAAATAAAATTATGCGCCCTATATTTTTTCTGTCTTTTTCTTTCCCTACTATCTTTGACCACCTTTTTCTTTTTTATCTCTTATGACAAATACTTGCCACTATTTCTATTTTTTCCTTTTTATTTTTCTTTATTTCTCTCCTTAGTTTTTCTTTTTCCTTCTGTAACAATGAATCATATTTTCCTCTATATCTATTTCTCTATACCTCTCTTTCCTTTAATGGGTAAGGATTAACAAATGTGCAAAATATTTATAATAAAAAGGGTTTCCTACGGAAAATATAACTTTTGACTGAAAGTTGTCCGTGGACAGGAGATCAAAATAGACTATTAAACCAACATTGTGAAAATTAACCGAGATCCATGTTGCATAAGAAGGTTCGGTGATTTTTACATTTTGTGCTCAAGAAATATTGTCAATTTTTATAATTGTTTGAAAAAAACAAAAAACACACCTTATAGTAAATCGAACTAAAAAGTAAAAAATAATTCTTAATTTAAAAATAAAATGATTAACAAGAAAAATTAATGTCATTGTGGTAAAAGCGTGGGATGCTTTGTAGGTACTACATTTATACACTAACTCTGAATTTCGGAATAGAACTAGTAAGAAATTATTTATTTTGTTTGAAAGGTTTTAGTTATATTGAATTGGGTGGAAAATAAAATTATGCGCCCTATATTTTTTCTGTCTTTTTCTTTCCCTACTATCTTTGACCACCTTTTTCTTTTTTATCTCTTATGACAAATACTTGCCACTATTTCTATTTTTTCCTTTTTATTTTTCTTTATTTCTCTCCTTAGTTTTTCTTTTTCCTTCTGTAACAATGAATCATATTTTCCTCTATATCTATTTCTCTCTCTCTATATATCTCTCTTTCCCTATTTATCTCTGTCTCTTCTCTCTTTGTTTCCCCAAATCTCTTCTTTTCTCTTTATCTCTGTATCGTTTGCTGTTTTTCTCCCTGTTCTTGTTTCTCTCTACTTCGTTCCTTTATCTCTCTATTTCTCTCAATTTCCCTTCTGTAAAATTTTTTTCTTTCCTTTCTCTCTCTCTTTCTTTGTCTCTTTTTATGCATCTCCATTTTTCTCTCTCATTATTATTTTCCCTGTTTTTTTCCTTTCTTTAACAAAATGAAGCATACTTTTCTTTTTTCTCTCTCTATCTCGCTGTCTCTTTCCTTCCCTTTTTCTTTGTTTACTTTTTCCCAATATTTCTCTTTTGGTCTCTCTCGATCTTTATTGTTTTCCACCTCTCTGATCCCCTTTACTTATCTCTCTATCCTCCATTTTATTTATTTTTTCTTCTCTTTCCAGATTTAATTTCATGAAGAAAAAAAGTAAACCGAAGGAATTTCTTAAAAGGCGGCAACAGTGCCATCATTTTTATGACTTCCGATATCTATTCGCTTCTTCAGATGCCATCGAATTGTGTGTGCATCATTCCAGTACAATTGCTCGCATACCATCAACTTGCCATTGTTTGTAACGTACCTTTAATGTCCTGCGAACTATGCGGCAATTAAAATATTCAAATTCTAATTATGTTATTCATTCGAAGAGACTGTTCTTTTTTTTGTGGGAATCTCTCGTTGAAATCTCGAACAGTGAACTTGACGGTATTGTTTATTCTTAAAATTATATTACCACTAACGGTTTTATAGCATAATTATATATACATACGACAATTAGCGCTGTACCTAATAGATTTGTAATCGCGTTGGATTCAAAATTATCGAATTTCTAGATAGATATATAATTGGTTCTCATTGAATAGATCTTTAAATACAGGGCGAGTTTTTAGTAAGACAACGTTCGATTATAAAAAAAGGTAATTACAAAAATTAAGTGGATCTCCTTGTATATTTTCTAATTTCACGTTCCCCTCGTAGCTGTGTCGTTCTCACAAAATGGATTTTTGCTTATAATATAGGGTATTAAGAAAATTATGACAATTTTTATAACGAAATCACTATGAAATAAAAAAACTCTCTGTATATGTAGAACTAAAATATGGTCTAGTTTTAAAACTATAAGATATCGTCAATATATTTCTGTATACAGGGTGAAAGAAGTAAAAAATAAATGTTTGAAAAAAAAATTCTCGCATTGTAATGTCTTTGAACTTTGAAATGCCGTTCGATATTATTAAAAAATTCCAACGAATAAAACGTAATAACGTTCGTGTTAACTTGTTTGCCAATTTTCGAGTAATTATTGAAATAATTTGGATGATGTAAACAAGGTAGAGGTACCGAAAACCGACATGCCAAAACAAAATTCTCTAATTTAAAGCGTAATTACAGAAGAGTGTGTGGATTTTAATGATCCTTCCTTCTACTTGTATATAATCATAATTTTGTTGTTTTTTTACAGTGGCGCTCGTAAGTTATTTAAAAATATCGAATAATGAGGCCGAAGGTTCAACTTTAACTCAGGAAGTTCATAATTTTAAAAGTAGCATTTTTCAAATAAATTCAACTAGATATTGACGATATTTCTTGAGCACAAAATGTAAAACTTTCTTATGCAACATGGATCTCATTTTGATAAAGAAAGGAAAAAAAGAGAAAACAATAATGAGAGAGAAAATGGAGATGAATAAAAAGAGACAAAGAAAGAAAGAGAGAAAGGGAAGAAAAAATTTAACAGAAAGGAATTTGAGAGAAATAGAGAGGTAAAGGAGAAAAATAAAAACTGGGAGAAAAACAGCAAACGATAAAGAGAGAAAGAGAAAAGAAGAGAATTGGGGAAACAAAGGAAGAAGAGACAGAGATAAATAGGGAAATAGATATATAGAGAGAGAGAAATAGATATAGAGGAAAATATGATTCATTGTTACAGAAGGAAAAAGAAAAACTAAGGAGAGAAATAAAGAAAAATAAAAAGGAAAAAATAGAAATAGTAGTCATAAAAGATAAAAAAGAAAGAAGGGGACAAAGATAATAGGAAAAAAAAAGACAGAAAAAATATAGGACGCATAATTTTATTTTCAACCCGATTCAATATAACTAAAACCTTGGGAACAGAGAGGTGGAAAACAATAAAGAGTGAGACAGACCAAAAGGGAAATATTGGGAAAAAGTAAACAAAGAAAAGGGGAAGGAAAGTGAGATAAGATAAAGGAGGGATTAAAAGAGAGAGAAAAAAGTGTAAGGAATGGAGGAAGGAAGAGACAGCGAGAAAGAGAAAGAAAAAAGCAAAATATGCTTCATTTTGATAAAGAAAGGAAAAAAAAGGGAAAACAATAGTGAGAGAGAAAAATGGAGATGAATGGAAAGAGACAAGGAAAGTGAGAGGGAAAGGGAAGAAAACAATTTAACAGAAAGGAAATTGAGAGAAATAGAGAGATAAAGGAAAGAAGTGGAGAAAAACAAGAACAGGGAGGAAAACAGCAAACGATAAAGAGAGAAAGAGAAAAGAAGAGAATTGGGGAAAAAAAGAAAGAAGAAACAGATGAATAGGGAAAGAGAGATATATAGAGAGAGAGAGAGAGAAATAGATATAGAGGAAAATATGATTCATTGTTACAGAAGGAAAAAGAAAAACTAAGGAGAGAAATAAAGAAAAATAAACAGGAAAAAATAAAAATAGTAGCAAGTTTTTGTCATAAAAGATAAAAAAGAAAGAAGGGGACAAAGATAATAGGGAAAGAAAAAGACAGAAAAAAAAAATGGCGCATAATTTTATTTTCAACCCAATTCAATATAACTAAAACCTTGGGAACAGAGAGGTGGAAAACAATAAAGAGTGAGAGAGAACAAAAGAGAAATATTGGGAAAACGTAAGAGCGGAAAATGAAGAAAAAGGGAAGGAAAATGAGATAAGACAAAGGAGGAGGGATTAAAAGAGAGAGAAAAAAGTGTAAGGAATGGAGGAAGGAAGAGACAGCGAGAAAGAGAGAGAAAAAAGCAAAATATGCTTGATTTTGATAAAGAAAGGGAAAAATAGGAAAACAATAGTGAGAGAGAAAAATGGAGATGAATAAAAAGAGACAAGGAAAGAGAGAGGGAAAGGGAAGAAAAAAATTTAACAGAAAGGAAAATGAGAGAAATAGAGAGATAAAGGAAAGAAGTGGAGAAAAACAGCAAACGATAAAGGGAGAAAGAGAAAAGAGGAGAATTGGAGAAACAAAGAAAGAAGAAACAGAGATAAATAGGGAAAGAGAGATATATAGAGAGAGAGAAATAGATATAGAGGAAAATATGATTCGTTGTTACAGTAGGGAAAAGAAAAACTAAGGAGAGAAATAAAGAAAAATTAAAAGGAAAATATAGAAATAGAGGCAAATTTTTGTAATGAAAAAAAAGAAAGAAGGGGACAAAGATAATAGAGAAAGACCAAGTCAGAAAAAATATAGGGCGCATAATTTGATTTTCAACCCAATTCAATATAACTAAAACCTTGAGAACAGAGAGGAGGAAAACAATAAAGTGCGAGAGAGACCAAAAGAAAAATATTGGGAAAACGTAAGAGCGGAAAATAAAGAAAAAGGGAAGGAAAGAGAGATAAGACAAAAAGGAGGGATTAAAAGAGAGAGAAAAAAGTGTGAGGAATGGAGGAAGGAAGAGACAGCGAGATAGAGAGAGAGAAAAGGAAAATGTGCTTCATTTTGATAAAGAAAGGAAAAAAGGGAAAACAATAATGAGAGAGAAAAATGGAGATGAATAAAAAGAGACAAAGAAAGAGAGAGGGAACGGGAAGAAAAATATTTAACAGAAAGGAAATTGAGAGAAATAGAGAGATAAAGGAAAGAAGTGGAGAAAAACAAGAACAGGGAGAAAAACAGCAAACGATAAAGGGAGAAAGAGAAAAGAGGAGAATTGGAGAAACAAAGAAAGAAGAGACAGAGATAAATAGGGAAAGAGAGATATATAGAGAGAGAGAAATAGATATAGAGGAAAATATGATTCATTGTTACAGAAGGAAAAAGAAAAACTCAGGAGATAAATAAAGAAAAATTAAAAGGAAAATATAAAAATAGAGGCAAATTTTTGACATGAAAAAAAAAGAAGGGGACAAAGATAATAGAGAAAGACCAAGTCAGAAAAAATATAGGGCGCATAATTTGATTTTCAACCCAATTCAATGTAACTAAAACCTTTCATACAAAATGAATTATAGTTTAAAATAATTTCTTACTAGTTCTATTCCGAAATTCAGAGTTAGTGTATAAATGTAGTACCTACAAAGCATCCCACGCTTTTACCACAATGACATTAATTTTTTTGTTAATCATTTTATTTTTAAATTAAGAATTATTTTTTACTTTTTAGTTCGATTTACTATAAGGTGTGTTTTTTGTTTTTTTCAAACAATTATAAAAATTGACAATATTTCTTGAGCACAAAATGTAAAAATCACCGAACTTTCTTATGCAACATGGATCTCGGTTAATTTTCACAATGTTGGTTTAATAGTCTATTTTGATCTCCTGTCCACGGACAACTTTCAGTCAAAAGTTATATTTTCCTTAGGAAACCCTTTTTATTATAAATATTTTGCACATTTGTTAATCCTTACCAATTAAACATGAGTTTCAGACCGAAATATTGATGATTACAGGGTGAGTCAAAAAATATTGAAAATAAAATTCACGCTAGTTCTTTTGTCAGTATATTTGAGGATACTTTGTATATTTATTTATACAGAGTGAGTTTTAAGTATGGACCGCCTCAATTATCTCGGAATTTTTTGAGTAATGTTATGTTTTGGGATGAGGCCACTTTTTTATTAGTGGAAACGTAAATAGGCATAATTGTAGATAATGGTCACGTAAAAATCCTCGTTGGATGCGTGAATCCCACACCCAATATCCACAAAAACTGAATGTATGGGCTGGAATAATAGGCGACAAAATAAGTGGTACCTTTTTCATTGAGGGAAACTTTAATGGTCCGGCATATTTTGATTTATCGGAAAATAGTATTATACCTTAGTTAGCTTTGGTTATTTCCAAACTCAAATAAGTATTTTCAATTAAATTTAATTTAAGTTTATTCAATGTATTATTTTAACTTCAGCGAAGATAATGTAAATGTAGCTATAACTCCGAAATTATGGCATATGTAAATAAAACCATAATATCGGCCATATTACAAGATCCTTGCAAACTAAAATTTAAAAAAACTTTGCGATCCGTTTCCGAGATAATTGAAGCGTTCCATACTTGAAACTCGCTCTGTATACAATTGGATAATATACAATAACAACATATCCAAAATCAACCAAGATCCATTTAGCACAAAAAAATTGTGGGATCCATTTACACAGTTTGTCAAACCCCGTAAAAAAAGGAATTTTGACAAGTATCGATATTTCAACTAGTAGATGATAAGTACTAAAAACTCCTACGGTACAAATTCAATCGTCTAGACAATCTTTATTTCTCATTGACAAGAAGTACCTACCTCTAGAGACTGAAGTAGTACCGCCAATGTCTTCAAGTAAAGTGTATTGTTAATCTGTCAGTGGCGAGCAATGTCCTTTAACAAAAGAATTGCTTCTTCTATAATAGGTACCCGTTAGGCTGTTACAAAATTGCACCACATACGTTCTTGTATACTGCTACCGAGGTACAAATTGAAATTGAGTACCGGCCGGTAGAAAATTGTATGGAAATTGTTTTTGGTATGTTTTATGTCGTTTGTACCGGTAAAATAGGAAGTTGGTATAATTTAAAAGAAGGTACTTGACCGAAGTACTCGTGTTTTTGTTATGTTGATATTTTAAGAAACTTTTGGGGATTTTTGAAAAATGATAAAGACTGAAGAAGACTAGACATATATTTGTTATTAAAAAGTATGTAATTCTGTACATTTTTCGATAAATACATTTATAATTATTAGCAATGTTTTTGATAGGAACTCATGGGTCCATTTAAATGACCAAAGACCAAAATCAGCAAGAAACTGTTGCAGGTGGTGTCTGTTTTTGTAATGCTTGTGTAAATTGGAATAAACGATTCAGAAGTGGGATTCAAGCAAAGTGTATGGTAAAGATTGTGTGCTATTCAATCTTTTTAATAATGGAAATAAAGTAATAAAAAAACGTGAATACTAAGAAAAAACAATAACGTTAAAGTAAATACCAACCTATCATGTATTGTAACGATGGTTATAAACAATAAAATGCTCTATAAAGTGAAAATAACAGTACGTATCGAATGAAATGAATTCAGTTACATTAATCAGACCCTTGCTCTCAGGCAGGATATTACTGGATTTTAAGTTGCAATTATCATAGGTGTAAAAAAAATTATATACTACGAGTTAGGTATAATTATAAATGCATAATTCACAAAAACGGTAAAACCATCTCTTCAGAAGAATCTGTGTATAGCCAAGAAGATCTTCTTTAAGTCTTTAATCTCTTGAGAACTACAATTAGGCAACCGCAGCGCGGGTTCATGAGAAAAACAACCGATTTCGATGATTTATTACTTATACAGGGTGTCACAATTTATTAAAATTGCCAAAAATAAATAATAAAGATTTTTGAGAATGTTTGTCAATAAGTTTAAGTACGGATCTGTAATTTTTGTTTGTCGATTATAACAACACAGTAGCAAAAGTTTACATTTGTCATTTACTTACGAGAATGGTATATAGAAACAAAGAGTGACAAAACACCGCAAGTACATCAACCTATACGTATTTTTCTTCAAACAGACTTTTAACAACAATACCGATAATCATGTAAATCAAACTTCAACAGATGTTAGGTTCTTTTAAAGTAACTTGGAGCGGTTTTAATGCAATTGATTAGATTAGATTAGATTTTTATATTAATTTCTGCAGAAAAAAACATTTTTCTGGTAGTATATGTGGGAGTGGTTCATAGGAATTCAAGGCTCCTTGTAGCTGGTCCCAAGGTTGCTCGATGATATTGGGGTCGGGCAGTTCCAAATGAGATGGGATACCATAAGATTCCAAAGCGACTTGGACTACTCTTGCACGGTGTTATTGTCTAAAAAGAGGAAAGTTGATCCAATTGCAACATGAAACAAACGTATAACATTGTTAATAACTTGTCTGCGCCGTCATGTTCCCATCAAGCACTAACAATTCTGTACGCCCAATAAAATAATACATTCAGATGGCCATGACCCCACAGGAAATAGTCTAAAGGATTCATGTCGGGTGATTCGAAAAAACCACGTCTTCCAATCCATCTTCTGGGAAACACATTATTTAGGTATTTTCTCACCATACGCGCATAGTGAAGTTGCAGCCAAATATTGTCGTTTGGGATATTGTTATTGTCTGAATGAAATTTCTACTTTAAAATGTAATTGATAATACCCACAATGAAAAAGGGACCAATTATTTATTCCAGCCCAAACATTCAGTTTTTGTGGATATTGGGTGTGGGATTCACACATCCAACGAGGATTGTTACCTGACCAGTATCTACAATTATGCCGATTTACTTTGCCATTAATAAAAAAAGTTACCTCATCGCAAAACATAACATTACCTTCGTACAAAATTTGGATCGTTTTGATTGTAACATTTTTCCATCATTATGTCTGCAAACTCTTCACGTCTATCGAAATCATAATCTGACAACTCTTGAACTAATCTAATCTTACGGATGTTTGCGAAATAACAAGTTCCCTGGATATTTGTCTAGTAGTCAAGTGTGGATCGTCTTCTAACAGGACACAAACATCTAAAGATTTGTTTTCATTTGATGCAGTTTTTCTGCGCACTGATTTGGATTAATCTTTTACTGAATATCAGTTTCATTAACCTTTTTAACTAATTTATTGACAGTAGATCTTGTTAAGGGATTTCGGTCAGGATAAAAGGATTTCAAAAGGCTGATCCATTTGAAATTACAAAGTTCATTATTATTCCGGAAAAATGAAAGATGTGACAACAATGTAAATACAACCGTAATATTGACCATATCACAAGATCCTTACACACCAAAATCTATAAAAATCGCGCAAGATAATTGAGGCGTTCCATATTTAAACTCACTCTGTATATACGCGTGTCTTTAGTATCATAATTTTAATGATAAATAGTAGAATCCCCCATTTAATAATTATCCAGTACGCGTATGAATTAATAAGCAGGAATTTGAAAAGAGGGAGAGAAGAATAAAAAACAAAAAAACTAGCTAGTATTTTATATGCACATACACACCTTTCTTTATTATATTTCCTCTTCACACTTCTTACCTTAATGTTGTTTGAAAACTGTCATATGCATTCTTGCACAATATGGCGACAGTTTACATCACCAGGAGTTGTAAATCAAACGTTTTAATATTTTCTCATGTTTTGTTACCACTTCTATGCAGTTATCTTGGAGAAATATAAATACATTGTATATATATATATATATATATGTTTAGCAACAACATATCAAGGCGTACGGAATTTTTTTCTCTACTCTCCCTTATCTGAAAACAAATCTGTATCGCCCTTATCAAATCAGAATAAAAATGTTATTGGTAGAATCATCAATTATATGAATACGCAACATTTGTCGTTAAAATTATCACTTTATACATGTTGGAAGTAGTGAATTTTGCCAACATACAAAGGAGAAGGAGATACTGTCAAAGTGGCGTGGCGACGGTCGGAGTCTCTACGACTGTACCACGTCACCTATGTATGTATTGCTTCATACATGCTCGTACCACGCCACCACCACACATCCGTTTGTGTGAATTGCGCTTTAGAAAGTGATATTTATTATAATTACAGTTAGTCTGGAGGCGGTTGTCATCATTTGACTGCGAGCGTTATTTTTCGTCAAATTTAAATAATCAAAATCTACCATTTCCACGTTAATAATAGTTCAGTTATAAAAAAAACACATTTTATTTTTCTTTCTATCTTGTACATGCAAGGGATTTAAAGTAATCTGTATATACAATAAGTACTCTTCACATAATTTCAAATAAAACTTATTGTATCAATAAACGTTACAGTCAATTTTCTGTAAATTTGTCTCTTCCAGAGAGACACGGCAAGAATCCCTAAAAAGTACCATCTAAAATGTTTGATTGTTCGTATTTTATGCGCTACCGTTCCGTTCATCCGATTTCTTCTTGTTCGCACATGCGCGAAAGTTATGGAATAGTATATTCTGTAACAAGGTTAGAATGAAAATTCGATGCGAGTGAAAATTTCCGAGCGCGAGCCGAAGGCGAGCGTGAGGAACCACAAGCATTACGAATTTTCATTCTAACCGAGTAGCAGACCATACTTTCTACACGATCAAAGATTTTCAATGGAAATGAACAGAAAATAATTTATATTACAGAACTCGGAAAAAATCTAGTTTAGTGAACCAACGTGGATTTTGATGAAATATTTTTTTTAAATCAATTCGAGGCCGCTCAACACGAAAATGAAAAAAGAAATCGGCGCTCTCTTACCAATAACGAGTTATGAATTTTTGAAGATGAGGTCAGATCAGCACTGCACTGGTTTTATTGTCATATTATAACTGCTTTAAAATGATGCATTATAACTTGTACACAATATTAAATACACTATAATTGCTTTTTAAGACATTCCTCTCACACACACATTTAAAAAACACTGATATTGATATTCATTTCTTGTAAATTCTTTTTTTAATTCCACAATTATTATATATTTTGACAGTTTCATGTAACATGAAACATGACTGACATATAAGTTTTGGTCTGTTTCCTCTTAGTCGTACAACTTGTACCTAATAGCATATTCAGCCATTAGAGATATTTAGCCACTTGAATTAGTTGCTGAATATTTTCGATTTCATGATCGTGACATAGAAGATATAAACAAGATGAACATCATGAACATACACCTATTTTTCTGATAGCTGGCGCCGTATTACAGCTGAAACATTTTTTTTCCAAATTTTGAGAGATGATGATTTTAGAAAGATGGTTAGTTTTGAGATAAGTTTGGTTGATATTTATCATTTATTTGAAGGATAATGAACCATTCAATTTGATCATTGAGGATGCTGAACAATTTTTTTCTCTGAATTGCACACATCAATCAATTCTTCAAAAAAATTACCTCCTCAGTTTTTCGGCCTCTATAAACACTGCTGGCAACGAAAATAGTTGCTGAAGGAGTAATTCCAAATCAAATTTTGAACATACTGCTAATATTATAAGACTTTGGTTATCAGAAGCTGTTTCCCCTTTTTAGAAAATTTGAAAATTCTACTAATATCGCTTCCCGACCAACTAACACAGATCAAAGTGAAATCGCAATCGCTTCTTATCAGCTTGATACATTTATTAGATTGGATTTCCGTTTGAAATAATGAAGTAGATTGACTATCGCGAGCGAAGCGAGCGCGCCGGATCGACGTTTCGCAATTCGCGCGCGCGAATTGCGAATCGTCGATCCGGCGCGCCTTTTTCACAGTATGTTGATGGCTGTTCATTCAATTTTTCCATAACTGATTTCAGTTAAACGAAAGTTGAGCCAAATACAGCGCCAGCTATCGGAAAAATAGGTGTATATTCATGATGTTCATCTTGTTTATATCTTTTATGTCACAATCATGAAATCGAAAATATTCAGCAATTAATTCAAGTGGCTAAATATCTAATGGCTGAATATGCTATGAGGTACAAGCTGTACGACTAAGAGGAAACAGACCAAAACTTATGTCAATCATGTTACATGAAAATGTCAAAATATACAATAATTGTGGAAATAAAAAAATAATTTACAAGAAATGTATATCAATATCAGTGTTTTTTAAATGTGTGTGTGAGAGGAATATCGTAAAAAGCAATTATAGTGTATTTAACATTGTGTAGAAGTTATAATGCATCATTTTAAAGCAGTTATAATATGACAATAAAACCAGTGCAGTGCTGATCTGAACTCATCTTCAAAAATTCATAACTCGTTTTTGGTAAGAGAGCGCCGATTTCTTTTTTCATTTTCGTGTTCAGCGACCTCGAATTAATTTAAAAAAATATATTCCATCAAAATCCGCGTTGGTTCACTAAACTAGACTTTTACCCAGAACTCAATCACAATTATATTAGGTAAACACTCAATGTGACAGCAATAATTTTGACACTTTCTCAAGTTTTGACACTACCATGACAATCAACTGCGTCAAGGCTAATGATATTATTGCTAACCAGTGTGAGAATATTATTCTATCACTAGAGAGAGAATGTAAATACATTTAAATTGCATAGGGGCAGAGGTGTTGCAGAATATTTCTTCAATCTCAATAGAGAGAATTCCAGCATTCTGTAATCAAATTTGATTTCAGAATAAGCAAATTTTGTGATGATCGTGGAGAAAAGTTTTTATCCCATGGTTTTTGAAGGAACACACTATTTTATCCTCTTAAAACTTATACCATCTTAATCCGTTGTTGAATAATTTGATTTTTATTTTGTTTCAATGAAAGTTTTACTTGGTTTGTTTATCATTTAATATTAGGTATAATATTTTTGTCCGACAGGTCTCTGTGGTTGTAACAATTTGTATTTCCCTCGTATCGCTTCCGTGATTCAAATTTTCTTCCGACTAGAAATTTAAAATCTTCCGACACTAGTTCATTCTATTTCGTGTTCTAGACGATATCTTCACCGTGAGATCTTTCGCGAAAAACATAGTTTACAACCATTATCTTATTACTTTTTCATACCTAACAACACACATGTACAAAATTACATTGTTTCGTCATGCATATATGAAATATTCAGTGGCGTATCCGAGGATAAACGTGTACATGTTCGGAAACTCCGTAAATATTGTTGGAAGTTATGAATAGTTTGCTTTTTGATAATAGTTAGAGATCTATCAGTGTAACCTTCAACGGGAGGTTTTGTTAAGCCGGGAAAGTGATACAAATGTCATTATTGACATATTTTGAAAAAAGAATTTGAGGTCTAGTTTTACGTATACAACTTCCAAAATATTGATTAAAGCGCTATTTTTTGTTGTACGAATTCCTAAATATTGACAAAAAAGTTGTTTTGGCTTATGAAACATTTTGAGCATTTTGAAACATTATAAAGCAGAAAATAGGTATATTTGGAAAGCGAAAATTTCATGCTAAATCTAATGGCGTTGACTAGAGTGAGCTAGGTATAACGGTTATACAGTTATAGTCAAAAGTATTGAGTCATGTCATATCGGTCGACCGAGAACCGATAAAAAATCTGAACCGTATATTTTCATACTTTTTTATGGCCATATTCATGATCTACGGGGTCGAATTAGTAGGTTTTGATATATTGGAAAATGTAGAAGCGTATATTTTGGATTTTGAAAATTTCTATTTATTATGGGAGAAAACCAACCATATATGTGTACGGACTCGAAAAATCGTACTAACTATAATAATTGGAATATCGACTTGAAACTTTGAAAACACACTCCCAAAAGATCATTCAATGAGGAAAAAAATCAAGAAGATCGTATGTACGATATTTTGGTATGTGAAAGTGAGAGGTTGGAAAATCTGAAAAAGATCAAAATTTAAGCTATCTATTTTTACAGTTTTTTAAATTTTTATCTTTTTTTACACTTTTTTAAGTGCATATTCGTGATCTACGGGGTCGAATTAGTGGGTTTTGATATATTGGAAAATGTAGAAACGTTTATTTTGGATTTTGAGAATTTTTATACAGTATGGGAGAAAACCAACCATATATAACATGTACGGACTGGAAAAATCGAACTGACTTTAATTATTGAAATATCGACTTGAAATTTTGGATACACACTCTCAAAAGATCAATAAATAAGGAAAAAAATCAACAGGATAGTATGTAGATATTTTGGATACGAGGGTATGTGAAAGTGAGAGGTTCGTAAATCTGAAAAAGATCAAAATTTAAAATATTTATTTTTTTCACTTTTTCATGGACATATTTATGATTTACGGGGTCGAATTAGTTAGTTTTGATATATTGGAAAATTTAAAAGCGTATATTTTGGATTTTGAAAATTTTCAACTTTTTCAACTCTCAAAATATTGACTAAAAATCTTATAATGATTAGTAGAAAATCTGGTAAGTTTATGATTACATATACCCCTGAATATAAACTTACCGAGAATAATCTCCACGTTACGCCGATGAAAATATACCAAATTAGTTCCACCACGAAGTCTTCTTCTTTTCTGTACCTTGATTGCTGCATTTGAGGGCAGGAAAGAGACATTAAAAGTGTCTTATTTTTTAAAATGTGAATGAAATAAACTGAACATTTTATGTATCCCGAGAACTCGCTATTCGTATCATTTTAAAATATATTATAGTCTTTAAATATAAATTTAAAATACGAGGGAAAACTGATAATCACAAAAACTTGTTTTTAATTATTTTTTTTTATTCCAGGCAGATTCGGCTCAGTCCAAAATCCCTTCCAGCTGCAAAAAAAGGTAGGAAAATACGAAAAAAAATACATTTTTTTAATTAAAATTGCCTTTATTGTATTCTAAATTTCCTGAGCAAACAATTGCAACAATTAAATAGATATAAACCTTAAATAATCTAGCAGGCGAATAGTTTAAAAACTATACACAGTAAAATTGTTGCCGGGACAAGAAAAAAATATTACAAATAAAGATGGCACAACAATCGTTATTAAAAATATAAGATATATAAGTACATGATAGAGCTACACTAATTGATATACCAAATAAATTGAATTATAAGAAAAATCTAGTAAAATCGGTCTAAACGAGATTTTAAAATTTTTCGATATTTTTTGTGGTAGTCGACATTTTTTACAGTGTATACTTTGCTAGGAAAAATAATTTCGTGTAAAAACGTAAATAAGACAAATAAAAAATTTAACGAATCATAAAGTTGAGTATATGCATAAAAGTGAACAAAATTATAAAATTGGGAGTTGAGAAAAAAAAAGTAGAATAGAAGCCATTTAAGAAATATGGCAACATTGTAAAACAGTAATTTTTCGAGTAAAATGTTATCTGTTTTCCTGTATATTCCGAAAAATAAATTCAAAAGCTTCGGTTAAACTTCAAGAAAAATGTCAGACTATTGAACTTCCGGATAACTGCAAAAATTTTAAATCAACTATTGATTTATACTACATAGTTTGCGGAAGAGAGAAAAAAATTCGTAGAACATTAAAGTCACTTCTGGTTAACATTTTTATGGATTTAAACGTTATTTCCGTTATTAATAATAATAAGTTATGTTAACTCACCGTTATTCGAAATAAAAGTCCCAATCTATAATAATGGTGCTAACGTTGTTTTTATATCGTTTAAAATGTTATATTTTATCTATTTTCAGTAAAACTACTAATATTAATTGACAAATTAAGATGGCAAATGTATAAAAACATTATTTGTTTCTTGCTTTGAAAAGGGCGTTTGATTCTATAAACTTGATACTTGAAAACAAACCAAAAAATTATATACAACTTAATTTTTCAAGCCCTACGAAACGAAAATTGAATTCGTTAAAAATCGGACAAATCTAAAGCACCGTCTACACGCAACGGTTTTTTTGTGCGGTTAATAGTCGCAAGCATAATATTTTTGACCCCTCAAGTGATACAAAAGAAATTGGTATTTCCTATAATTTAATCAAATTTGTCAATGTGATTGTATCCAAATGATTAGGATAAAAATCTTTTTCGACAGAAAATAATAGATTTTCTATAATTTTTACCACAAAAAAGTATCCTGGCATCCCCCACATCTCACCAAAAAAACCAATAAAAACTTTTAAAATTTCGTCTAAGCTTCCAATATTTTTTTCTATATATAAAATTTAACATAATAATGGCACCGAATACAGGGTAATACAAAATAAAATCGCCAACGATCTTAGCACCACTGAACTATTTCAACATTAATTTTATTTTATTTCAACAACTTTATCATAATACGTAGGATTTTTTTTGGATTGCCCTGTAGGTTTAAACGATCCAGAAGAAGAAGAAACCCAATACGAGGAATGCAGCGAACACAACCTAATAAAAGTAACTACGAATGTGATGTTGAATTTCATTTAAAGTGAATTGAATATTTTCAAATTTGATCATTAACACACCACGTCGTCACCTATAATAAAAAAATTATTTTGAAAAAAAGTCGTAGAAAAAATACTGTTTTCTGCTCGTGTTGTAAGTGCGATTCAAGTACTTACCGGACTTTGAAAGCACGTTTCGTGTGACGGAGCGAGCAGCTGCTTTGGTATTGTAAATTAATTTTCTATTAGGTTCATCCCAGTCCGGCCCAACGCATAAAATCGGACAATTCCCGTACGGGAAGGTCTCGTGCGTACGCTTTCACTCTTAAATTTCTATCATCTGTCAATAGTACAACTTCTCGAAGAAGGTGTCGAGGTTCTCCTAGCAAAGAAAAAAAGAAAAGGGGAATTTAAAAAAAACTGTTTTCATGAATTTTGTGTTTTAAAATTGCAGCTTTCGTGAATTTCTTTGTTTTAAATTGCAGTTTTCATTAATCTTATGGTTTGAAATGGCAAATTCGTGAATTTTTGGTTTATAATATGAATTGCGTGAATTTCTTTCTCTAAAATTGCAGTGTTTATCAATTTTATTGTTTTAAATATGAACTTCATGAATTTTTTGTTTAAATTGCAGTTTTCATGAATTTCTTTGTCTAAAATTTGTTGTTAAGAGTTTTGTTGTTAAAAATATGAATTTCAAGAATTTTTTTGTCTAAAACTGCAGTTTTCAAGAATTTCGTATCAAGTTTTCGTGAATTCCTTTGTTTGAGAATTGCAAATGTCGTGAATTTTGTTTAAAATATGAATTGCATGAATTTATTTGTCTAATATTGCAGTTTCCATGAATTTTGTGGTTTGAAATGGCAAATTCGTGAATTTTGTTGTTTAAAATATGAATTTCATAAATTTATTTGTTTAAAATTGCAGTTTTCATGAATTTTGTGGTTTGAAATGGCAAATTCGTGAATTTTGTTGTTTAAAATATGAATTTCATAGATTTCTTTGTTTAAAATTGCAGTTTTCAGGAATTTCGTATTTTAGAATTGCAGTTTTCGTGAATTTCTTTGTTTAAAATTTCAGTTTTTATGAATTTTGTTTAAAATGGCAAATTCCTGAATTTTGTTGTTTAAAAGATCAACTTCATGAATTTCTTTGTTTAAATTGCAGTTTTCATGAATTTTGTGGTTTGAAATGGCAAATTCGTGAATTTTGTTGTTTAAATTATGAATTTCATAAATTTCTTTGTTTAAAATTGCAGTTTTCAGGAATTTCGTATTTTAGAATTGCAGTTTTCGTGAATTTCTTTGTTTAAAATTGCAGTTTTTATGAATTTTGTTTAAAATGGCAAATTCCTGAATTTTGTTGTTTAAAATATCAACTTCATGAATTTCTTTGTTTAAAATTGCAGTTTTTATGAATTTTGTTTAAAATGGCAAATTCCTGAATTTTGTTGTTTAAAATATCAACTTCATGAATTTCTTTGTTTAAATTGCAGTTTTCATGAATTTTGTGGTTTGAAATGGCAAATTCGAGAATTTTGTTGTTTAAAATGAATTGCATGAATTTCTTTGTCTAAAATTGCAGTTTTCGTGAATTTATTTGTTTAAAATTGCAGTTTTCGTGAATTTCTTTGTTTAAAATCCCATTTTTGATGAATTTTGTTTGTTTAAATAGCAATTTTCATGAATTTTGTTGTTAAAAATATGAATTTCAAGAATTTCTCTGTCTAAATTTGCAGTTTTCATGAATTTAGTATTTTAAAATTGCAGTTTTCATGAATTTCTTTGTTTAAATATGCAGTTTTCGTAAATTTTGTATTTTCAAATTGCAGTTTTTGTGTATTTATTTGTTTAAAATTGCAGTTTTCGTGATTTTCGTATTTTTAAATTGCAGTTTTCGTGAATTTCTTCGTTTAAAATTGCAATTTTCATGAATTTTGTTTGTTTAAATAGTAATTTTCATGGATTTCGTAATTTAAAATTGCAAGTTTTCATAGTTTAACTATGTATTCTTACCTTCTAAAACCTCTTGCGTTTGATCCTTGTGCCCTTTGCACAATCCCAAGCAAGTAGTTAAAATTTTGTCGTCGTTTCTAAAGCTATTATCCCACATGGTATCGTCTTCGGTGGAAAAATTCGTGGACGGAAGAATGACGCCTTTAGTGGTAACGCATTTTACGGAAGAGTGTCTGGTTTTTAAAAATTCTAAAGCATCTCTGGCTGCTATTGCTACTTTTTGGACATGTTGAGGATCGAGTGAGATGCGGGAATCCGGCGCAGGTACTTTGCCGCCTCTTGAAAGGCCTTCTAATTCACTAAGAACTGCAACAAAAAAGAAGATGTTTGTAAATTTCTTGACGGTAATACAAAAAATATCAATTTAGCCATGTTTACCAGGGACATATTATATGAAAACAACAAATTTTATAAAAATAGGGATGAAAACGGATGAAAAGTAAACAGAAAGATGATAACGAAGAGAAACCATCAATTTTCTGCCGCTAGGGAAAAAATAATGTAACGAAGTCACCAACTCAACTATAAATTTAGGCGAATGCGCTTTCTAGAACATTCTAGGAAGGTAGTTTTGTTTACGCATTTGAGGAGCGTGGAAAATTCAAGAATTTTCGAGAATTGATAAAGACTATATATACGCGAGTTTTTGAGTGAGTTGACAGTTAGTAAACAAACAGTTATTGCAGAGTTAGTTCACAGACAGTTTACAGAAGTAGAAGCAGAAGTTTACCATAACTTCAGATTTTGCTGTTTAAGGTGCGTTTGGAAGCAATCGAACGATATTTTAGTTAAAATTGCGTGAATATGTATCGGGTTTGATGGAACAAACCTCGTATTATAAGATTTTTTTTATTACTTTGTATTTAACAAACAAAAATGTGTATCGCCCTGTTTGTTGATCGTAGCTACATGCTTCTAGTAGTTTCGCGTGTGAACCGATAGCTTCCGTATTATGGTCAATGCAAAAATTTGCATCTTCATTGGTTTTCGTGTTTATATGTGTATGTGAACACGTCGGACCGTAAAAGTACGGCGGAAAAGTTGTTTGTTTGCATTTTTTAAATATAATGAAGTCGTCCATTGTTTCCTCCACGGTGAGTAATCCGTTGTTAGGAGTTTCCCATAAGTTTCGACTTAATTATTTAACCAAAACAAAAAAAAATGATAACAGTACTATTAAATTACAGTTAAGTTATTTAAATTGTATTTAAAGTTCGTTAACGTAATCCAAGAGACTTCAACGGACTGAATACGTCAGAATTACGTTTCTATGACAGATAAATAGTTTGAGACAAGTTTGCAGACAACTGAGTTCAACTAAGTTCCTCGGAAATCCTCAGCTTCGTTCAAAAATCGAAATCTAAACCAAAAGGTTGGAGATGGAAAATTACGGAACTGTTATTTTTAACAGTTGTTCGTAGCCTAATAATAAAAAAACCAGTCATGGGACTGCCGACAGAAGTGAAAAAACCAATAAATGAATCCCTTTTAAAAAATTTATCGTAAGCCCGTCGTAAATGGAATTTAAAAAAAAGTACACATATATACACAGTATACATATAGCTCATGGAAAGCGTGACGATGATTTATGCAACACTATATACGCTTCATTGTTAATTGTGTTGCATAACCAAAAGTATTGAGTGTTGCATAAAAGCGTGACGATAACGAAAAATCCATGTGGTATGGCATGAAGTATGACAACTAATCATGCGCAGGGCGACGCTACTTTTGTGAAGATTTGATCAGCGTAGGACCATAATATCTATCAGAAAAAGATCGGTTAAGAAATTTTGGAGAGGTACTTACCAACAATAGGAACCATCAATGTGTAGGAATGGGACTGTGCGATGGTACGTATAACGGTCATATGGTCGATGAAACAGTTGGTGTCCGGTACCAAATATTTCGGTCTTACTTCAACGTGCACACTAACTACAGATTGACTAAGAATTTTCTGAAACAAAATAAATACGATTAAAAAGAAAAGTTTGTACAAGTCTAATAAAATAAATCCACAATTAACGTATTCTCTCATTTCCCGGTCGTAGAAAAAACTTTGTACATAACACTTGAGGATAATTATGTTCATAAACGAGTTTTGGACGAGTGAAATCATCTTCAGCTTACTTTACAGGGTCTCACAATTATTTTAATACAACTAGAACGAATATAAACAAAGTTTCTTAAGAGGAAAATTTCATTTTGTAATTCGACTTATGATAACCTCGAACTCATATATCGAGTCGTTTAAACAATGTCCAGTAGGTATTCGCTAAAACCGTGTTCTGTAAATATGTAAACACAAATGAGTATTTCTTTTTTTCCCTCGTCTCTCCAATCCACTGCGGGGTGTTCTTTTGCATCAAACACATGACGCCAACAACTAAGAGTTAAAACTTGTCCTTCATTTAGGTAAAGAGTAGTAATATATATCCAGCTGGTCAAGTTAAATATAGCCTACAACTTAAATGCATCATCAATGAACAATTATATACATTAAAACGGTGTGGTGAATTTTTTCGCAATTCCACACAGGCGTACAACATTAAATTACAGACATAAAAGCGAACAAAAATATACATTTTTACTAGAGTGTGTTAAAGCATAGGATCCTCTTCTTTTTGGCTTTTTCTGCTTATTTTTCTTTGTCTTTTGCTTCGTTTCCTTCTGCTTCTACTGGTGCTTCTGCTACTACAGTTGCTTCTACTTCTATTGTTTCTTCTTCTACTGTTTCTATTTTTATTTCTTATTCTTCTACTACTGCTGCTCCTTCTTCATCGCTTCTGTTTCTACTGGTATTTATTGAATATACTGCTTCTTTTTCTTTTGTCTTCCTCTTTTATCTTATTATTTTCCTTCCGCTCCTTTTTCTCCTGTTTTCTACCACTTCTAATTCTACAGCTGTTATTTGAATATACATTTTTAATTTCCTTTTCTTCTTTTGCTGCTGCTTTTTCTTCTCTCATCTTCTTTCTCTCCTGTTTCCTCTTACTATACTACTTCTTTCTTCTACTGCTTCTGCTTCAACTACTGCTTATTGTTCCTTTTCTATTGTTTCCATTCATTTCTCTATTCCTTCTGCTTTTTGCTCGTCAATTTCTTACTTTTGGTCAAATTCCATTCTTGTAATCTTGCCATCTTTCAAAATTTCTGGATCTTCACGGATCGCTGACTTGTAACTCACCTACATTTATCCATTTGTTTTTTTTTTCTTCTCCGTCAGTTTTGTTTTCATTGCAAATCATTTGCCCATTTTCATCTCCTTTTATTATTAACCACCATATTTTTAATTGTGTGCGCCTATGTTAATAGTTTACCTTGCAACGTTCAGATACCGAACTTCGCGCAGATTTTAAAAATGAAAAAGTAACCAAATGATTTGGTATCGCCCTGTAGGTGTGTACAAGTATGTGTCGGATTGCGACTAGAGATTTATAGCGCAACATCGATCGTACATTATCGAAGTTTAATCGCAAGAATGTCCTTTGCACAATATCGACTATCTCCTTCTATTTATCTCCTTTCTTCGTTCGCCGTTTGATATCCATAACTGGCCGTTTTAACGGTAAACCACAATCGGATGCAAAATTATATACAAATAAATACAAAGATTATGTTTTTAAATATGCTTTTTACTCAAAAGACTTCACTGTCTTATGTAGTTTGGTCCTTTTCAGACTTCGGTAGCTGGAAAGTATTTTTTACAGACCGAGATTAAAAAATGTGATTTAAACTAGTTTTTATGTAATTTTCGCTTCCCAAGTAGTTTTAATGTTGTTTTCGTGACAAAATTGCTATTCAATGGATATGCGAAGATGAAAAAAAATTACCTTTTTGTATACATTAAAACGACTTCTTCGGAAGATGGAAGCCGAAATGGAAGGACTGAAGAAACCAATGGAGACCATGGCGAAGACGATGGAAAACATGGAAGAGGAGAAAAGAAGCAAAAGCTGGTCAGAGGGCATCCGAAGGAAAGCGCAAACGACAAGATCCCCCGAAATAACGACGACGTCCATCAAGAAGATCTAGAAAGAGCAGAGGAAGGAAGTCGCCCAAAGGATCTCAGGAGAAGAGAAAATGATGGACGAAGCTATCAAAGAAAACAAGAGGACGATAACAAACAGGCCACCACCCTTCATCTTCTGGAGCGTCCACCACTGGAGCTCACAGGCTAGAGATAAAGACAGCAGACATTTAGGCCGAGGACGAGCTCGGCGTGAAAAACGCGAACGACAACGATGAGGCCCATTGGATAAGATGGGAGGTGGTGGAATGGTTCTTCCCGGGATGCAAAGCTGGAGAGGCGGGATCATTAGAAGTTGTGTGTTAAAAACACGACTACTAACTTCATCCCCCAGCCCGACACGACGTAGTGGAAGAATGTTTTCTTTGGTCCGGCACAGAGATGCTGGCCAGGATCTATCTACCTTGTACTGATGGTGGTGCAAGTGATGTGACCCCTTTCAAGGTGTTAAAAATATTATTCAACGATTGCTATGCATATCCGATCACTTTTTAAATATTTGTTGTGCATTTTCGGAATTCCGTTTCTCTATTAAATAATTTCTATTTCCCATGGTTTGAAAAATGTTTGTCTTTTGTCCTAATTTTTTTTTTTCGTATAATGTAATATCCTTTGAATAGGTTGCTGGGGCATACCTGAATAATTCATATTGTTAAACGAGCTAGTCCGTGGCAACCGCTGAATATTTTATTAACTTCCACTTCAGTCACTCTGCATCGACTCGGCAGCAGCGTTAGAGTTTCAAGCAGAAGTACCGATTTTTTATAAATATTTTATAAAACGTCGTATTTTATCAACTTACTATAACTGCGATCAATGGAGATGTCTACTGCATTCTTTCACTAATTCGATGAAGTTGAAACGAAACGGTTTTTTAAAATCTATTAAAATTGTTGTAAAGTCTGATTTTATAATCGCCACTGTTATAAGTTATAATTGTTTAAACCTAATTTATTGTATTTTGGTTGAGTCTAGTGCCTAATGATATTAAGAACAAATGCATAATAAACGAACGATACTCTCCACCTCTTTCCAAAGAAATAATAACAAAAAAATAACTGCTAGTCACAACCCATCTTCCAGCGGCAATTTTAAGAAAAAAAATCCTAGATACGCTACTATGTGCGCTTTGAATATAATAGTGATAGGTTTCGAACAGAATATCAAAGAGTAGTTCCACCTATTTTATTCTTGGAACAAAGTAACACAAATGTCACTTTGTTTATTGCACTCGGTAAATTCTATGAAAGGGATGCCGCTTTGATACGTAATTGAAAAAATATGTATGTATATCATTATGAGAGAATATTTTTAAAATTGCAAAATGGGAAGGGAAAAAATAATTTTTGCAAGCGACCACACAACAGATTTTTTAATCACGGCGAGGCTGGAAATTGCAACATGAAAAGTCATCTCATTTGAAAACTTTGAAATTCCCTAGTCAGATCAGATTAAGGAGTTAAAAAAATTAATACCGACGTTTTTCGGACAAAAAAAAATACTAGAAGGTGTGCATTTTGATATAGTGTAATATCGCTACAGTCTTGAGTTATTTTGTGTCGTAAATCATCAATTGAGGTAACCCCACAGAAAACAACAGGTGCCGGTAAATCTGGTGACCTAGTTGGCCACTCAATACATTTATTTGGATAAGTATTTTCCAACCAGTCTGAACTTCTAAAGCATAATGGCTAGGTGCAAGAAATTTTCATCTAGAGAGCTTGGCCATTGTAGTCTATTGTCAATTTTTAGTCAGGTCCGACGGCTTTCACCTCTTGCCACACCAAGTAGTCCTTGGACTACCTCTTCTTATTGTGCCACCGGGCAATATAGAATGAACTACTGCTTCATCTCCAGCTCTCCACACATATCCTTGGCCTACCACTTCTTCTTGTACCACCGGGCTACCAGACTAATATAGGATGAAATACAGCTTCATCTCTAGCTCTCCACATACATGTCCCAACCATCTTGCTTTTTGTTGATTAATTTAGTAATAAGTTATTAAATTCCTTAATAATTCCAGGTTAATCTGATCACGGATCTAGAAGGTATTTCGACTCAAAGAGGTCAATATTTATCTGGAAACTATAGTCACTTTCCAGCTAATATAAAACATATCTTCGACCCCAGCTAATATGAAATTAAATTCTAAATTTAATTCGGAATGTATTTATTTAAAAAAATAAATTAAAATCGTAGTATGTGTTTGACGTGCACAAACGAATCCGTACGTATGTCGTCGTGCATCGTATTTTCAATGCAAAACCCGTAAGACCAACTCGAAATTTACGAGGTCAAGAATAACATCACACTAGGAAGTTGATGCAATCCGAATTATTGATGATACCTTAAGGTAACAGTCGTAAATATGTGTTTCTTTTTTTTTTCTTTCTCCGTGCCACTCTTTCTTTAGCGAGTTTATTTTCCATTTTTGTCTTTTTGCGTACACAAGAATTGAGGTTAGGTTAAGTTTCGAGTTGTTAATTAACAAATAAAAAATAGACCTGTATTTTATTATGTGCCACGGGAAAATATATCGTATTGTTCCAAATTGATTATTTTCTAAAAATTAAAGTGACGCAAAGATACAAAAAAAAAACATTGTGTGGTTTTATGAAACCACAACGCAAGTGAAACTTTTTTTCGGATTGTGGGCAATTGACTGAAAATTTTCGGAAAATTATTCTTGACTTAATAATTGGAAAATGGGTATGATAATGGGAAATCAATATTAGATATCCAACTATAAATTTTAATGTCAATCTGCGTATTAGAATACGGAATACATAATAAATATAATCGTTCTGATGATTTGATTGATGGATTGGTTCGGCACCACCAGTCAGAGGCTTAAAAAGACCTCGGCACCTCAGCCTTTAGGCAGCCTCAATTTTCGACACCAGGGGCCTGTTTCACGAAAGTCACAAGTTACAAAGTCACAATGTCACTTGTACAAGTACTACAAGTACTTGTATAGTAAATTTTATACCCATTTAGAATAAGACCATCCTTATTTATTATTAATAAATCGGTTGAAACAAAAAATTACCAACAAAAATGAACGTCGTAACTAATTTATTAGATGTCACGTTTTTGAAGTTACGTCAAATTTTGATTTCATGTTAATGTCATAACGCAAAATAAGATATAAAAATGCGATATTCTGATGAATCCAAAAAACTTATGCTTAATGTAGTAAACTATTTTCAAAACGATTTAGGATCTCGATTTAAGGCAATTCAAAAAGCGCCCGAAGCACTAAAAGTTCCAGAAAGCACATTATATAATCTTGAAAAACCAAACAGAGCTACAGATTTCGAATTTAGAAGAAATTTGTCTGCAAGCGTTTCCCGGAGCAAAACCCGAATTACAAAAAATACCCTGCATTGTTTGAGGGAAGTAATTTATAAAATGTATGCGCGAAAGGATAAAATCACAGTAGAAACTATTTTACGGCAATTTATCGAAGAGTCTCCAGAAACTAAGATTTCCAAAGGTTCGTTATATTTGGGAATTAAAAAAATGGGTTTTCATTTCAAAAAACAGGATGGAAGAAAACATTTATTGGAAATGCCTGCAGTCAGATTAAAAAGAATATTATTTTTGAACAAGTGCCATGCTGCTAAAAGCGCAAAGCTCTTTACACCTGTTTTTCTGGATGAGACATGGGTTTTTAGTAAAAGCGGGGACAGAAGAATGTGGCAAGATGGTACTAAACACAGTGATTTAAAAATAACTGGAAGTGGGACACGATATGTAATTGTTCATGCCGGTAATAAAAAAGGTTTTGTGGCAAATGCATCGCTTATTTTTAAATGCAATAAAAAAAACAGGCGATTACCATGATAACATGAACACCGAAAATTTTGAAAATTGGTTTAAACAGCAACTAATTGTAAACTTGGAAGAACCATCGTTAATTATAATGGATAACGCAACGTATCACAGTCGCCTGGATGAAGAAATCCCAAGAAAAAGTTGGAGTAAAACACGCATGTTAGAATGGCTCAAAAAAAAAGAATATTCCTTTTCCAGATCACATTTTAAAGGATTCTGTTTGGAATATAATTGAAAAGCAAGTTTTGCCAGAAAAAAATTATCATTTAGACAAATACGCTGCCGAGCATGGTCATTGTGTTCTCAGGCTACCACCCTATCATTGCCATTTTAATGCCATCGAAATGGTATGGTCAGAAACTAAAAGGCATTATGACCAAGCTACTACGAAAACTGCAAGGTCACCTACTGAAGTCTTAAAAGTATGGAATGACGTTGTAAAAAATGTACCGGAGCAACACTGGCAGAATTACATAAATCATACAGAAAAAATAATTTCTGAAGCATGGGAAGTAGAAAACAAACTGGACCTACTAAACATCGAACCTATGGTGATCTCTGTATCCAATGAATCCGATGATGAACTATCACTTTCCGAAAGTTATTCTGATTTAGAAACTAATTAAACTTTGCCTTGAAGATCACGTTGTCATTTTTTTAAAATCTAGAATTTGTACTTAATCGAACTCTGAATTGCCATATTTTTTTAAGAAAACTATGTATCTAGTTAATAAAACAATGTTTTTAAAATTAGTGCGCTTCTTTTATATTCTTTTATTATGTCAACATCTTTAGAATTTTATGAATTTCATAAAATTAATTTGTATTATTACAAACCGCCACTGATAATAAGAAATTTCAAGTCACTACGCCAATGCAATAAGAAATATGTCAAGCATTTGACATGACAAAGATCATAACCTAATTTTTTTCATGCGGGTTCAGATGGTTCAAGAAGCCGCATACGTTAAGTTACTAAAACGGCTGGTACCTCTAAATAGGTATTAATTTTACTATAACAACAATGTACAAGTATTTCATTAATATTTGTAACAGTTATTAAAAACAAGTTACAAGTGTAAGTAATATTGTTCCAAGTTAACAGGAGAAAGATTTTGAGGTTAGGGAAAAGATTTGTTGTAGTTAAACATGTGGTTTATGCGCTAAATTATACAGTGACTCTAAGATGTCAGTTAAGAAATAAGGAAAGATAGCATTTTTGAAAGACGTGCTGGATGCTAAAGAAATATTATTTGGGGCATTTTCTGATAAGTTGACAAAGGAAATGAAAACACTGAAGTGGAAATGTATTCACGAAAAAGCTTTGGCTCTAGGACCAGCCAACAAGGATTATTTGTACACTAGAGACACTTACTGGCAGAATCTGAAGGAATACATCATGGTAAGTACGATTCCTTTGTTGTTGGGTAGCGACTACTAACTAGCTAACCATAGTAGATAAATATGGAATTTTACCAAAAATCAATATATAGTTTTATAGGTTATGTAAGTAAGATTAATGGTATGTATTCTAATCGGTGACGTATTATACTCTACCTCCTTGTTTTTCTTAAAGAATTTGGCATTTTTGAATGCTTAGTTTTTGTTTATATTTAATACTAAGTACATGGAACTGTACTTTTTTATTTTTGTCGTTTCTTGTATTTAATGTACGACATGTAAACAAATGATATGCCACATCGAGGCGAACTCTGTTTTTTCAGAAAAAAATTGATAACAAGAAACAAACAGGCAGAGGAGGGGGTTCAGAATGTAAATTTTAGATATGGGCGTAACAGCCCTCTATTGCTGGGATTACCGTCAACTGAAACATGGGGAACTGAACCGTCTTCAGCAGGCAAAGTTGAAAAACAGTATGGTGGAGACGTTGTGGGTGATGTATACCAACTGCTACTGTTGGTACCCAAAGGCCAAAGAAGACAATAACAAAATCCTCAACACCAACAGATGAATGTGAAATGAGGGGAAAAAAGCTTAAACTATCTCTGGAAATTATGGAAAAAGAGTCGTACCTGAAAAGTTTGGAAATTCTAAAAATTGAAAGAGAGTTGGGATTACTCCCATCTAAATTCACCCGCCATTTTCCAATTCAGGCTATAGTATTAGATGAAGTGAATAGTATTGAAGAAAATCTGAATAGTACTGCAGAAAATTAGTTTGTATTGATCGTTTTGTAAATAACCAGTTTATATTGTCAATACATTTAAATTGTAAATAAAGTACCATTGTTTGTAATTAATTTATGTTTTCCTTCATATCCAATTCCTACAATCTGACTTTATCAGATTTTACAAAACTACTTATGTAGGCTGAACTAAAGTCTTCACGGGTTATCGAAAGAAATTTATCAATGCTTGAAGTCTTCTCTCGCCATCAGGATTTGGATCGGCTCGAACTATCTCTTCGCCTCTTTCTCCAAGACCTTGGGGTTGCAGGACACGTTCTGCATCAGTTGGCCTTGGGAATCTAACCTCTAGAACTAAAGCTCGGGAGCATTTCCTTTTGCGAGGTACTGCACTTTGCTAATTTACACTTTTACAAATATTTCTAGAACCATCCCTGATATTGATAATTTACAAACGTCACTGAAATTATTCAACTTTTTTTCCTTTTAATCGATTTCATACCAATAAGGAACACTGAAATATTGACCATCCTGTATTGTTTAATTTATTAATATTTGTGTACCGAACATTATTTTTTATTTCTAAAATTAATTAGAATAAATATATCTACATACAATTCGTAAAAATCTTGGTCAGTATCACCAACGGGATCCAAATAACAACAAATAAAAAAAATAATGTTATCGCCATTTACCAAGGTATCTGTATCTAAGCGCCTACTTAGACTCGGTCGACATCTTCGACGAGGTGAAACTAGGAAGTGGTCGCACGCACACCTACGCTTTCCCACGGCACTGAGACGTGATATAGGCGATAGAGTTGGAGACGATCGTCGTCGGCGATTCGTGAACGGCCCGTCCTGGAATTCTGGTGATCCTTGCATTGCATATAGTTAGGCAGATAAATATATTGTTAGAAATTTATTATGTCCATCTAATTTTCTTCCTTCTCTCCTTTTTAGTTACAATCACAAAACCGGTGCATCGATGAGAATTAAGTCAACGTTTGGCAATCAAGCATCATCAAAATCTTTCGTATTTATATCGTTGTCGTAGCTTTTGTTTGTTGTGCCAGAAAATATCAAAATCTGATCGTAATGTGACTTTTAACTGATTTACCATCTCGATCTTGCTTAAGCCGTTTTTTTGTATTGTTAAACAATCGCCCGTACTAAAGTCCCTGCCCTCTTTCGCTAACATCGCGAATGTCAAGTGGACGAGACAGACCGAGACCGAAGACGACATTGTAAAAATTGAATGGATCACGTGTGACATACACGATTTACTTGTACCGAGGTGGAATTGCAAATTTGGTGAGAATAATTTGATTCAGCAGCAAATTCTGGGATGTCGTTCGGCATACCTAACAATTTATTATGTGTCGCTATGGAATATCTACTACCAGTATACATTTTGACGAATTATAAAATTGTAATTGGACAAGATAAATAAGCATATTGATTTATAAAAGGCTTTTGATAAGGTACCACGAGAGGCATTATGGAACATCTTAAAAAATTGAGAAATTAAGTCCATTATTGTAAATCGTTTTTTACAAATAAATAGACTTCCTTCTAAAATTAAATTGTACGCCTATGGTAAATGGGAATTGTTACACATTAACCATCTTTAAAAATTTTATCATACGCCTATGATATAGAAATTTTCACAAAAAAATTGATCTTTTTTAATAAATTCAATTCAAAGCCCATGATAGATGGGAATTTTTGCAATTAAATTCACCCCTTATAAAATTTTTATCGTACTCCTATGACAGGCGGTGACGGTTGCACTTATTTTCCATGAGTATCACACACGAAGTAAGTTTTAGTCACTTCAGTATGTTAGAGGCTGTGGTTTTATCTTTATTTTCAAAGTATGGAATAAACTTTGATTTTTAACTTAATTATATTGACAACTAGTAATACATGTCATAATTGAAAAATAATACATAACGATAAACAAAATAAATGTAATATTTAGTCGATTCCAACACCCCTTCTCGATCTAAATATTCATAATCTTCAAACCAATTTTTATAGCTCCCAATGGTTTGGTAAGGATATCTGCTTGCATTTCTTCTGTCGAACAATATTCGAATTCTATTTCTCCACTTCTTTTTAGCTCCCTAATATAATGAAATTTCACATCAATATGTTTCTAACCATTGGTTATACTTTCTTGATTCAACGTTTTTAAAGTACTTTGGTTATCTTCAAATACTGTTATTTTTTCAATATCTTCATTAAAATCCCCCATCAATTGTCTGATCCATTGAAGTTCTTGACAAGCTTCGCTCAGTGGAATATATTCAGCTTCCGTTGAACTCAATGATACCGTGGATTGTTTCCTGCTGCTCCATGAAATAGGACTCTATTATCACCAGCCCAATCATCATCTGCATACATTTCAATCATCTTGTCACTTGCATTCTTTCCCAAAATCAATTTCAAATTCTTTGTGCTTTTCAATTATCGTATCTTTCATAATTTCTTCTGTTATTTCTCTGATGTATGTGTAATATGCCATTTTTTCTTCTTTCGACTTCAATTCCTAGATAAAACTTCAGATTTCCAGGTATTTTTATTTTGAAATTATCTGATAATACTTTTTCTACTTCTTGAATATCAATTTCTAAATCAGCAGCCAAAATAACATCATCCACATAGATAAGAAGGAAAAAAAATCTGTCAGAATTTTGTTTTGAAAATAAACATGTACTTATCTGCAACACTCCTTCTGAAACCATTCTTCATTAGCACTTCTGTTATTTTATTATTCCAAACTCTGGCTGATTGTTTTAGACCGTAGATATTCTTTTTTAATTTGCATACTAGTTGGGGATTCCCTTTATTCTGAAAACCTTTCAGTTGACTCATGTAAACAGTGTCTTCTAATCCTCCATTCAATTATGCTGTTTTTACATCTAGGTGCTTGACTAACTTGTTTTTCAATCCACTTATCGTGAGAAGAGCTCTGATTGTTGCTTGTTTCAAAACTGTAGCAAATATTTCGTCATAATCTTCTCCACATTTTTGTGAAAATCCTCTCGCTACAAGTCTTGCCCTATATCTAACATTTCCATTACTCGAATCAAATTTTATTGACTAACTTGTTTTTCAATCCACTTATCGTGAGGAGAGCTCTGATAGTTGCTTGTTTCACAACTGTAGCAAATACTTCGTCGTAATCTTATCCATATTTTTGTGAAAAACCTCTCGCTACAAGTCTTGCCCTATATCTAACATTTCCATTACTCGGATCAAATTTTATTTTGTATTTCCATTTACAATCAACTATTCGTTTGTCTTCTGGACAATCCACCAACTCCCATGCTTGACATTCCTTCATAGATTCTATTTCATCTTACAAGGCTTCTATCCATTTTCTCTTATTTCTCATTTTCATTGCTTCTTCAAATGTCTTGGGTTCATTGTCATCTTCTAATTTCTACGCCCATGGTAGATGGGAATTTTTGCAATTAAATTGGCCCCTTTTAAAAATGTTATGGAGATTTTTACAAATAAATTAACCTCCTTCAAAAATTAAGTTGTACTCCTATGACACGCGGTGACGGTTGCACTTATTTTCCATTATCATCCCACACGATGTAACTTTTAGTCACTTGAGTATACGTATGAACAGACTTTACTTACACTAAACTATCAAGTTTTTGTTAAATAAAATACGTAAAACTTCAACTGGGATTGTCAGGAATTTATTAAATTATTTGTGAATCCTCGTTTTGTCTTCCGAATAAAAATTCCTCGAATTAGCCGAGGAATTCATAGTAAAAAAATTTAGACGCTATTTGCAAGTCTGGGAATTCCAAATGAATACAAAAATAGTAATTCAATTGACGAAAAAAAAAAGAGTAAGACTTGAATACAAATTACCAAAAATAAAGTTCTGTGTCGCGGTCTTGAACTTGAACTGGTTTTAGGAGGCCGTGATCTGCTTCTTTCGCCAAACTCGTTACTACCAACGACTACATAATTTTTATTACCCGTTTAATACTCTCGATAAATTTTGACAGGTCAAAGACACTATTTTTTTTAAATCTTACCTTTACTCGTTGCATGTGAAGTTCCTGACTCCTTCGTCGTTTCTCCAGTTCGACCTTTCTTGTGAGCAGATCGCGAACTTCTGTAGAAGCCCCAGTCGAAATTGTTTCTTCGGGTTGTTCGTTTTCATTGTCATCACTGAAGCTTTCCAACAGTATGTCATTATTTTGTCTCTGAAATAATAAAAGAGCATCCAATAACACTTCTTAAGCAGAGTACATACGAAGTTCACGAGCTGTTCTCGAACATTTCCCGAACTTGTTGTATTCGCGAGTAGATAAAAATACAAACAGCAAAGGGTGGACGATGAACCGGCGAGCTATTCGGGTTCAATCTCGAGATGTTCACGAGCAGCTCGCGAACTCTTTGTTTCAGTCTGTATCGGCCTTAGGGCTGTGATTTAATCATCGACAAAAATTGAGAGTAAAATTTTAAGGGCAAGTCACGTTTAGGCACATTTCGTTACATGAAAGAGAATAAAGACAAAGAGACTATGTGTTGGTTCGAATCCAAACAAAGGTTTTGCCTTTTCTTTTTCAAGTTAAAGATATGTAAAATTCTTCTTATCGAGTTAAACTTACCAATTCCGTGTTGGGTGGTGAATCCCTGCTGTTGCTGGTACAAACGACCGAAACGTACTCCCGAACGTCATCTTCGATCTCTAGTTTCAATACGGGCGGATCTACGCCGCAAAGATAGACCGTTCCGAAGAAAAGTAGTTTGTTGAGTCGTTGAGTGAAATGAGCGGATTCGACGTCGACGTCCTTAGTGACGTAAATGGCGTCGTCTGCGGTGTACAGAAGAGGCGTGAAGCCGCTCAAGACACTGTCTTCTGGAAGTCGTACGGGTTCGTAGCCTGGAATAAATACATAGGTATGTAGTTATTTTTTTGATTCGACAACTAAACCACTCATAAAAAACCCAAATTTGAATAAATATTTGAAGTCGATAAAATAAAATTCAGTTAAACATTGTAACAAAAGAAGTCACTTCTTTAATGTTGTTTATTTAACCTACAATATCGTGCGAATTGCAAATATAACAATTTACAACGAAGTAACAAATAAATAAAAAGTTTCGAACAGGTTCTCGACCAACAAAAATTATGGAGATCTGCCAAACAAGTAATAATGGGTTCATTAACATCGAAAATTGCCAATAATTGTCAATCAAATTTCGACAGCTTTTTTTCACATGAATCGAGTGCGGTGTATCTTTGAAGTACATACGAGATGTTCAAAAAAATTTTATAGCAATGAATATCGATAAAGGGATTTCAAATTATTCTATTCAAGTCAAAGAATTAAAAAAATCATTTTAAAAGATTTTTTTATTCAATAGTAGGAGCACAATGGAATGTGTGTTATTGTGTCATACAGAGTGATTGAAAAACGTCGACAGCTAAGGAATAATATAGTAGATCGAACGTTGATTGGTTGATTGATTGATTAGTTTGGCACACCCAGTCAGATGCTTAAGGACCTCGGCTCCTCAACCCAGGCTTTTTGTGCTCTTGGTTATACCGTTTATGTAAAGAGACCAGGCTCAACAGTCTTTTCTTTAGGTCCTTCTTGGAGAAATCCTCCCTTGAATATTCTAGTCTTAGGAGTCTATATCTCCGATGAGACAGTGCTTCACATTCAACAGATAGGTTCCTCCTTATATATGCCAATTGTATGCATGTGCTTTCTCAGGTTTCAGTGACCGGTGAGTAATTCCTTCACTTTCCTTATCTGGCCCCTGCCGAGGTTTAATATTTCGTTGGTCAGCGACTCCGAGGGTTTTTGACCAGGAGTTTGCTGTGTTCCTGTTTTGTTTTCGCACGTGTCTCCAGTACGTCTGATGTTTAGTTTGAATCCACCGAGATCCTCCGAAATCCTCCAGAATTATGCCCAGATACTTGACCTCCTGGCTAAGACACAACTGCACGTTGAAGAGGCTTGGCAGTTTTAGTAACTCAAGCTTCCTTTTTCTAGTGAATGGAATGAGTGCAGTTTTTGCAGGGTTCACCCTTAGGCATTCCCTCCTACACCATATCTGCACCATTTACAGAGCTTTTTGCATCATCTCCGATATAACATTAGAGTATTTCCCCAGCACAAATATTGTCAGATCATCTGCATAATCTTGGGTGTATATCCCCTTCCTGTTCAATTCCTCCAGGAGTTCATCTATGGCAAGGTCCCACGGCAAAGGTGATAGGACTCCTCCCTGTGGACATCCCTTCATTATCGATACCTCCAAGGAATCTCCAAATAAGGTTGTCGTTGCTATCCTGTTGGAAAGCATGATTTTCATCCACCAACATGTGGTGTCGTCTGTTCCACGCTTAGCAAACAGCAGCTATCATGAAGTAAAAGGAGGTGTGGTCGAATGCTCCTTCTATATAAAGAAATTCTCCGAGAGCTATTTCTCGATTTCCAAGGGCAGCGTCAATTTTCGACACCAGTTGGTGTAGGACTGTTTCACAGGATTTTCCCGATTTATATAATGTAGTGGCCTTTCAATGGGAAAGTTTTCCCCATGCCTATCAATAAGTTTCTCCATTATCTTCAACATGAAAGAAGACAGATTTATTGGTCTGAATGACTTTGCCTTGGAATAATCTTAACCTGGTTTGGGAATAAAGACAATTCGGGATCTTTTCCATGCAGTTGGAATGTATCCATTTGCTAGTGATGCTCTGAAGAGTTTACAACGTACTGGAGATATATGTATTTGCCCCTGCTGGATTATTCCATCTGGTCCAGGAGCTTTGTATGGCTCAACCGAGTTAATAGCCCAGTTCAATCTGGGGATCGAACGCTACCCTATAAAATTATACAGGGAAAAGGGAAATATTTCAACGGTGAATAGAGGGTGTTTTGTCGATTTTGCTAATTTCTTTGTCAGGTCATAACTAACGAATCACCCCGTATATCAGTTTAATATTTGGTATATATGTTTCTCAATCACATCCCAATTGAACTACTTTCTAATAACAATAAAATCTGTAAAACAACACTATGTATATTGAAATTTTGAAAATCTGTTTTAAAATTGGAAAAACTGTACAAAAAATTAAGAAAAGGGATCATTAAAACGAATTATCGTCTGGTTTACGAACTGACAGTAAATAAAAATCACTTTACAGTTGCCTCTTTTAATTTTAAACGGAGTAATTTGAAAATTTTCCAATTTATTTCATCCAAGTACGTTGTACCGGTGTTTAAGATTCACCTCCATGTCACTCACGTAGAAATTCGCCCAATCAAGTGAACTCACGATATTTGAGAGAGGAAAATCATCGACAGGACAGTATCGAACATTTTTCAAATCACTATTGACAATAAAACTTGTAACACCTCGTATATCATCAGTTAAATGTAGGTTTATTAATTCATAGTAGTCAACAAACACGAGTCAAAGTAATTCGTGAGCAAAGTAGAAGTTTTGATCGAAAGGAGATTTATTATTGTCGAAGTAATTCGAATAAGGTCAGCTTGTGCTGACAAGAGAAGCTTCAGATCACATCTAAGTTCAATCCGTTTTATAGGGCGATCCTGTCAGTTTTTATTCAAGAATCCAATCTGTTACAAACTATCCCTAGAAACGTCTAACTTGCCGTTAGAAATGTCAGATATTGATGACACCTACCAATTTCCGGAATATAAATAAGTATGTATGGTAATGATTTGTCGGTGAACCCCTCTCATCACTATTACGTCAATGTAGCGCCATCTGTAGAAAATTTGAATCATTTTGAAGTGTGTAACCAGATGTTGTGACAACGTACTTCGATTCTTCACTATTTAGCGCCACTACAACTTGAAATCACAAGGAAAGTGTAGCGCCATAGTATGATTTTTTGTAGTTGAAATTTCGAGTTCGATCCTGGCAAAAGAAGATCGAGCTCCAGAACAACTTCCTACGCGGCCGGACTAATAACAATTAGATAAATTACTGGTTGCCAAAATATAATTTTGCACGTACAGGGAAATTGCAAGGGTCATAATCGAAATTGCAATTTGGCGGATGGGAAGAAAAAAAATACTAAGGTCTTGTTGTTTTTTTTTTTGAAAATAATGCCTAAATTGGCTTGTCTCTCGTCTGACGTCTCGTAATTAAGATTTAAAGTACTTGTTTTATTTTTTGGGCGGTTCTGAAGGTGTCGGTGTTTTAACATTTAAAAAAGGTGAATAAACTTATACAAAGTCTTTAAGCATTCGACAGACAAAAGTTTCATATATTATCATATTTTTGCTTGGTTCCGTAGTTTTGGACAATCCTGTATATAAAACATGGTTTTTTGGCGATCATAATATTGATTCTTTAAAAAAAAATCGTGTGTGTAATATTAATATATAATTTAGAATATTTTGATACGGATTAACAGGAACTATATTGAAGGTTATTCATATACAAATGTCACAAATAAATAAAAAAATTATCACCGTGTCCAGGATTCGAACCCTACGCTTACAATTCGTAATTTTTGCAGCCAAACCTCTACACCACTCGGCTACGAATATATAAAAAGGTACGTAAAGTGCGCTGCGCAAAGGAACGTAACGCCTCACTTTTAGTTAAGATTCGATTTTACTCCTCGTAAAATTTTCATACCGCGTGCTAAATATGAAAATCGTATCTTTACGCCTCTTTCACATCACGCGGTTTTAATCGTGCGGTTAAAAATCGTCCGAGTTGTTGTTTTCACATTGGCACGGATTTTTACCGCAAAATTTTGTGCTTTGTGGTTGTTTCATCGTCGCCGAAAAAGAATAGCACGAGATCGGGTGCACTCCCATTAATCAGAGAGGAGAAAGGAGAGAGGAAGGTCTTGCTTCGACCAAGGTTATTAAAACTTCAGCATCAATATCATCCATTCTTAATTCCACTTAAAACAATAAACACAAACTGAACTGCAAATACGCTGTTAATGCCGTTCGACAAAAAACCGTGTGGCTTTTAACTAGGCACGGCTGTTGCACGACACGGCACCGTCATTTAACCGTAGCCGTATAATATCTCAATAGCGGTACGGTTTTTAACCACACGATTAAAACCGTGTAATGTGAAAGAGGCGTAGGAGGTAAACTCCAAAAATATACTGGGACAAACTGTATATAAAAATTGCTTCGTTCTCTAATAATTCCAAATGCGTGTAAGAAACATTGTTGATCATTATATATATATATATATATATATATATATATATATATATATATATACCCGTTAAGTTTTTAAATACTATTACTCATGTCGAGTAACAATCGGTAATAATTTTTTGTCTATTTTTCTTATCGTTCGAACGGTGCATTTCTTATTTCTGTTCGTTCGAAATTTAGTATTTCGCGTACATCCGGTAGATGATAATTATACGTTTCGTGAGTGTGTGTGGTGTAACTAAAAATTAAAAATTTCCATTCGGCCGGTAATATTTTTATAATTTGTTTGCTAATGTTTGGAGGATCGCCTGGAAACGAGGTTAGTAATTTTTTCTCTATAAAAAAAACGATTCTATTAGAAAAAATGTGTTGAAATAATGGAATAAGGGCGTTAATTTTAGTATTTTCAACAACCATTTTCACAATTTATCAATTTACTTCGTAATTATGTTGAAAAATACAATTTTTTTTAGGTCCACCTGTAATGTATCTACAGTTGAATATACAGAGTGAATCATCATTCACCCAACCAATTTTATAACATTACAGTACTATACGAGTTTTCTTTTCAAATTACCGTTAAATTTCAATAAAACATGAATATCATGATTATTTTGACCACCAGGTATAAGTTTGAAACAAATAATACATATATAGGGTGATCCATTTGAAATATCATTATTCGAAGTACATATTTTATAAAAAAGTAATATTATGTTGATATCTTGTATCTTTTTTAATATCGAAAACTGGATATATATTCAACTTTCGTCTAAACCGAAAATATTCCATAATGTTTAATAGTTTTCTTGAGATATTGTGTTAGAAAGTTACATGTACCCCCCCAAAAATTTCCAAAATCGTCTTTTAGTCTGGGATACAATTTCCCCATACAGTGTAAAGTTTTTTTGAGAAGCGACGCGAGAAGCATAAATTGACCCCCTCAAAAATTTTTTAAAATTTCAACAACAAAAATTGATAGAATCGGCCACATTCGCAACTTTTTTTTTTCCAAAAAATTTGGAATAAATGTTGAAATAAAGTTAAATTAACTCCCCAAAAACTTTATAAAAATGCCTTTTAGACTATAAAGAATACAATTTCTCATACAGTTCTTATCCGTAATTTAATTTTTTTTTAAATATGGAGATACAAAGTTGAAGGTACCCCCCAAAAAATCAACCAGCTTGGTCAAAAATACCATTTTTTCACTCAAATACATTCTTCATTCATACTGTATGAATTCCGAATAAATTAAGGTCCATTCGTCACTCGACCCCCCGAAAAATTTCCAAAAATGTCTTTTAATGTGGAATACAGTTTATATCAGCAGTGTATAGTTTTTTTGAGATGCGACGCAAGAAGCACAAATTGACCCCCTGAAAATTTTTCAAAAATTCCAAAAAAAAAATTAATAGAATCGGACACATTCGCAGCCTATAATTTTCTTGACACGACGTTAAAATTACGAATTTACGATCCCCCCTCCCCCCAAATTGTTAGTGAAAACATATATAAAGTTTTTTTTCAAATATTTTCGCCAAAAATTTTAGAGCAAAAATGTTGTACTGTTGAGCCTTTTAAACTATAAAGAATACAATTTCCCATACAGTTCTTATCCGCAGTTTAAATTTTTATTAAATATGGAGATACAAAGTTGAAGGTACCCCCAAAAAAAATAGCATTTTTTCACTAAAATACATTCTTCATTCATACTGTATGATTTTCGCAACATTTCCAATAAATTAAGATCCATTCGTCTTTCATATGGCACTAGGACGAATTAAGCTACCAAAAAATTGACAAAAACGTCAAGAAAATGCCATTTTATTTAAATTAATAATTGCCACACAGATGATATATGTAATTTAGTTTTTTTGAGGTAAAGCGTTAGAAAGTTGAAGGTACACTCCAACAAAAATGAACAGGAATTACTAAAAATGTAATTTTTTGATATTTCGTAAAATTTGTTGCAAAAAATACACTTTCTTACAACAAAAAACAATTTTTTTCGTAACAAAATTTCGTTTTCAACGTTTTTCACATCGAAGAATCTCATTAAAATACAAAATAATTCCCGAAACGAACGTTTAACTAAAGTGTTTACATTCAGAATGAAAATAAGCCAATTATTTAAACTGGTCAGTTCGTTACGACGAATTTTTCATTGTATAGGCGAGAACCGGAAATCTTAAACGACAGATTGATATCGAAACCGTAACGGTAACGTAATTCGTAGTGGGTAATTACCGGAGAATGTGCTTTAATGACCCGACTAAAGGATACTGAAGAATGTTCGATTTTATATTATTTTCCGACTACCGTCGAGAAATTTCATCAAACCTTTTCCATTTATAATATTAAATGAAAATAATTAATTGGTAGATGACGAAGATAATAGTTTGATACTATTTTTTTATTATTTTTGTTCACTAAGAAGCAACAACTACTTTTCGGGCTATATGCCCCGACAGACATTGTGATTAAACTATTATCTTCAACTAAAATATGACAACTTTTACAGGAAACTGTATTTAAGTAAATAATTAATTGGTGTTGACTTACCTTCTTGCGGATCTTTTATGAAGTTCACAGCCTGACTTTGATCCATCTGTTCTAACAAATTCATTAACGTTGCTAATCTGCTCCAGCAATCACCGGGAGATCTGCAACGGATAATCATCCATTAACGATCTATCAATGTTGATAACTGAATTTTTGATAAACGATAAAGTTGTCGAAATATTCCACCAAATATGCTAAATATCAGTTGACTTTTTGAAATTTCGTGAAATCAAATGCCGTTTTCTACAGCTTTGTCGATTTTTCTCATTCATAGTCTAGTCTCTCGACAGTACATTGTCAAAATTTCAGTTCAATATTTTGAAAATTCCGACATGTGTAATTTTTTAAGTCTGTAGTTGTTTTTCGAAATAGTTCCACTTTTGACTTTTCTCATAGGACACAATTTCTTATATCTACTAAAATCTCTTAATTGATTTGTAATAAAAAATTTTGACTCATTTTGATTGATATTTTTAGAGATATTCAGTCACAAAGTCAACCTTCAATTTTTTTAGCTTAAAATTTGACTACCCCCCATTTGATGGTTCATAAAATGAAAATGCCAATAGTTAGAGTCTCGTAGATTTTTTCATTATAGTGCTACTTTCTTAAAATTTCAGCCCGAAATTCTGAAAATTGTCGCTTTAATGATTTTTTACATTAGTACATACTTCAAAAAATTTCACTACCTCATTTAAAAGTCCAATTTCAATTTTATTTAGAAACTGATGGTTCCAGTTAAAAGCCTTTTTTTTTAATTTTCTGGGGTAAATCATGAAAAAATTTAAATTTTCATTGATATAAGTAGAATTTGAATAGTTTTTGGTAGTAGTGTAAATTTAAAAGTGAGAAAAAACTGCACGGAGACTCCAAAAATTCTAAAAATAGCTCTAGCCCCCCTAAATCGACCCCAAAAACACGAATTTGACCATAAAAAACATATTTCGAGCTACAGTTTTTTTAATACTCTTATGACACAGTTTCGTATATTTGCTAAAATCTCCTAAACGGATCATCACAGAGACGTTTACGTATTTTTAATCGATTTAGAATGAAATTTTCTATTGGTATACGATTTTTTTGGCTCATTTTTATTGATATTTTCAGAGATATTCAGTCCCAAAGTAAATTTTTTTAGCTTAAAATTTTATTACCCCCCCATCTGATGATTTATAAAATGAAAATGCCGTAATTTACAGTCTCGTAAATTTTTTTCATAATAGATTACTCTTTAAGTAGTACTCTCCTAAAATTTCATCTTCATATTTTGAAAATTGTGGCTTCTACGATTTTTTACGTCGGTAATTGTTTTTCAAAAAACTTCACTACCCCATTTAAGAATCTAATTATAATTTTATCAAGAAACTGATGGTAAAGTACGACCAGAGATCTAAGAAGGTCGTAAATCAATATAAGCCGACGACCCTCACTATTACCTATTGTTCGAAATACAGATAAGCAAAAAAAGTGTGTGTCCCTTAAAAGATTCCCAGGTCCGGATTAAAATACCTCATGAAATTGTTTGGCATTTTAATAATAGTAGGCTCTCCATTTTTTTGCAACGGCTTAAAAATAATGAAACTGGTATCCAGTGTTGCAAAGAGACTTCAAGGAATGGCTAGGGCAGCTTTAACTCTGCGTAGACTCGACCGCCTGCTGATGACTCAAGTGCTGGGTAATTTATGACCTTCTTAGATCTCTAGTCGTACTTTACCAATCGATTTCTCACACTTAAAAACCCCGTTTTACAAATTTTCAACTTTTTTCTGTGAAAAAAATATTTTTCCCATTTTCTACCCAAGGTATAGGCATGCAAAATTTCTTGTTTTTTGTCTTTATGCAATAGTTTACTATGTTTGGGGTAAAAAACTCTTTAAATTTCATTCACATAAGTAAAATTTCCGCATGAATTAATTAGTATCTTTTATAATGCTGTAGTTTTCGAGTTATAAGTAGTTTTTGGTAGTAGTATAGTAGGTGGTAAGAAATAACTCTACAATCGCTAAATCTACTCCAAAAAAAAACACGAATTTGACCATAAAATCCTATCCCGAGCTACAGTTTTAACTGTAGTTAACTTTTGACATACCGCAAGTGTCTAGGGCCACTAAAATTTTACGCTAAATTAATCACAAAATCCCAATTAGTCTTCTATATATCCACACAATTTTCTCCGTTAAACACACAATCATTCAATATTTTTCACTTATTTCATATTTTAACTTTTCCATTGATAAATATTAGGTGGAATATTTAGGACAAATTCAAAAATGTCTCGTAATGATCCTGTAGTAAGTCTACCGCAACTAATACACGTTCGACTACATGCTTAATGAAATATGTATACAATATAATTTTGAATAATGAAGGAAATCATTGCCTTATAGATGGTAGTTATTAACCTTTGAACTTCTATAAAAAAGAAACATTATTGGTTAGGTGAGGTTATGTTATAATATGGGTAATCCGACGGCCTGTCGAATTTAATTCAATATGACGCTTTGTTGACAAGCAATTTAAATGTCACTGCTGTCAATTGGTGAAAAAGATGTTCAATTTTAATAGAAAAAGTCTGGAAAAGTGTATTGTGGAAAATGGCACCATACTATTAGTGTACACGGCTCTTATAATGTTTCCAGATGATCCAGAATCTTTCTAAGGAAGCTGAAGTATGTTCATTATCTGCTTGCCAACAAGAGGCCATTTTGACAGCTGAAAAGTCATGGTTTCAATTGCCTGAAGTAAACGATGGTGAACTTACCCCACTCGAAAATCTTGTGTGGAGGGTGGGGGATTCCAAACACCAGTGTGACATAACAGCCAGTCGCACCAGATTTTAACAGCTGGTAAAAGCACATTAGCGTCCGGGGGAAAAAAAGTAGGGCAGATTTCCTTTTGGGATGATATGTAGTCTTGTAGGATCGAAACGCATCGTTCCAGGATAAGATTGAACATTTGTAGGGATACAATTAGGGCTCGTTCTTGTAGTTCCGATCTGTAGCCAGGTTGAGATTGAAGCTGGGGATCTGAAATAAAAATAGCAAGTATTATTTTTGAGAAAATTGAAAACATGCGATTTAGAAGCAATTTTCACTAAATTTTTGGGGAATTCCCAAATTCCATATAATTGAAATTTCTTTTTAAATTAGTTTTGAAGGAGATAAACAATGTTCATCAAAAAATGTCTTGGTAAAAACTGTCAATCAACAATGTTAGAACCATGAGGGTTCTTTAAAAATAAATACCTTGTTTGCCCATTCCAAAAACCCTACTGTGTATTATTTAAAGAGCTGTAGATGCGTTTTCAAGTAAATTAAAAGGTTTCTCAAAGAGTCTTGTTAAAAATTGTCACTCAACTCTTTTAGAACCATGAGGGTTCTTTAAAAAGAAAGACCTTGATTCCCCAATCTAAAAACCTTACTGTGTATTCTTTAAAGAGCTGTAGATGCGTTTCTCAGCAAAAGAAAATGTTCATCAAACAACGTCTTGGTAAAAATTTCATTCAACTCTGTTAGAGCCATGAGGGCTCTTCAAAAAGAAGGAATATGTTTTCCTGTCCTAAAAGCCTTACTATGTATTCTTTAAAGAGCTTTAGATGCGATTCTAAACAAAAGAAAATGTTCATCAAACAATGTCTTGGTAAAAATTTTATACAACTCTGTTAGAGCCATGAGGGTTCTTCAAAAAGAAGGAATATGTTTTCCTGTCTTAAAAGCCTTATTATTTATTCTTTAAAGAGCTGTAGATACGTTTTCGAGTATAGGAAGATGTTCCTCAAAGAGTCTTGGTGAACATTGTCACTCAACACTGTTAGAACCATGAGGGTTCTTTAAAAATAAATACCTTGTTTCCCCATTCTAAAAACCTTACTATATATTCTTTAAAGAGCTGTAGATGCGTTTCTAAGCAAACGAAAATGTTCATCAAATAATGTCTTGGTAAAAATCTGATTCAACTCTGTTAGAACCATGAGTGTTCTACAAAAAGAAGGAATTTGTTTTCCTGTCTTAAAAGCCTTACTATGTGTTGAAGAATAATTATTTTGTGTAGACTATATGCCTTAAGGCCAAATGCTTTTGGCCAACTTAATTTGTTATAAAAATCATGTGTCAAGATATACTTTGAATGAATGTCAGAGAAGATAATCATTGCACAAGATTCTCTTCTATTTGGTTTGGTCTGAACTATTGAATTCAGGAATTGGTCAGTTATAAGCATTTATAGTCTGTCGGTATTGCTTATACTACGAAAGGTATGTTGTATATATTTTATTAAGTATTTTAGGTGCCCGGAGATTTATTCTCTATACTTTGTTTTAGGCGCCTTTCTTTAATAATTCAAGAATACAAGTTTGTATATATATTTAATGTTGCAATATATTACATTAGATTGAATCCAGTTCTGTTTACTTACTTGCATCCACCCTTCAAGGTATCAAAAATAACAACACTATGTATTCTTTAAAGAGCTGTAGATGCGTTTCTAAGCAAAAGAAAATGTTCATCAAATAATGTCTTGGTAAAAATCTGATTCAACTCTGTTAGAACCATGAGTGTTCTACAAAAAGAAGGAATTTGTTTTCCTGTCTTAAAAGCCTTACTATGTATTCTTTAAAGAGCTGTAGATACGTTTTCAAGTAAAGGAAAATGTTCCTCAAAGAGTCTTGTTAAAAATTGTCACTTAACCCTTTTAGAACCATGAAGGTTCTTTAAAAAGAAAGACCTTGTTTCCCCAATCTAAAAACCCTACTATGTATTCTTTAAATAGCTGTAGATGCGTTTCTGAGCAAAAGAAAATGTTCATCAAACAATGTCTTGGTAAAAATGTCATTCAACTCTGTTAGATCCATGAGGTTTCTTCAAAAAGAAGGAATTTGTTTTCCTGTCCCAAAAGCCTTACTATGTATTCTTTAAAGAGCGGTAGATACGTTTCTGAGCAAAAGAAAATGTTCATCAAACAATGTCATGGTAAAAATTTCATTCACTCTGTTAGAACTATGGGGGTTCTTCAAAAAGAAGGAATATGTTTTCCTGTCTTAAAAGCCTTACTATGTATTCTTTAAAGAGCTGTAGATACGTTTTCAAGTAAAGGAAAATGTTCCTCAAAGAGTCTTGTTAAAAATTGTCACTTAACCCTTTTAGAACCATGAAGGTTCTTTAAAAAGAAAGACCTTGTTTCCCCAATCTAAAAACCCTACTATGTATTCTTTAAATAGCTGTAGATGCGTTTCTGAGCAAAAGAAAATGTTCATCAAACAATGTCTTGGTAAAAATGTCATTCAACTCTGTTAGATCCATGAGGTTTCTTCAAAAAGAAGGAATTTGTTTTCCTGTCCCAAAAGCCTTACTATGTATTCTTTAAAGAGCGGTAGATACGTTTCTGAGCAAAAGAAAATGTTCATCAAACAATGTCATGGTAAAAATTTCATTCACTCTGTTAGAACTATGGGGGTTCTTCAAAAAGAAGGAATATGTTTTCCTGTCTTAAAAGCCTTACTATGTATTCTTTAAAGAGCTGTAGATACGTTTTCAAGTAAAGGAAAATGTTCCTCAAAGAGTCTTGTTAAAAATTGTCACTTAACCCTTTTAGAACCATGAAGGTTCTTTAAAAAGAAAGACCTTGTTTCCCCAATCTAAAAACCCTACTATGTATTCTTTAAATAGCTGTAGATGCGTTTCTGAGCAAAAGAAAATGTTCATCAAACAATGTCTTGGTAAAAATGTCATTCAACTCTGTTAGATCCATGAGGTTTCTTCAAAAAGAAGGAATTTGTTTTCCTGTCCCAAAAGCCTTACTATGTATTCTTTAAAGAGCGGTAGATACGTTTCTGAGCAAAAGAAAATGTTCATCAAACAATGTCATGGTAAAAATTTCATTCACTCTGTTAGAACTATGGGGGTTCTTCAAAAAGAAGGAATATGTTTTCCTGTCTTAAAAGCCTTACTATGTATTCTTTAAAGAGCTGTAGATACGTTTTCAAGTAAAGGAAAATGTTCCTCAAAGAGTCTTGTTAAAAATTGTCACTTAACCCTTTTAGAACCATGAAGGTTCTTTAAAAAGAAAGACCTTGTTTCCCCAATCTAAAAACCCTACTATGTATTCTTTAAATAGCTGTAGATGCGTTTCTGAGCAAAAGAAAATGTTCATCAAACAATGTCTTGGTAAAAATGTCATTCAACTCTGTTAGATCCATGAGGTTTCTTCAAAAAGAAGGAATTTGTTTTCCTGTCCCAAAAGCCTTACTATGTATTCTTTAAAGAGCGGTAGATACGTTTCTGAGCAAAAGAAAATGTTCATCAAACAATGTCATGGTAAAAATTTCATTCACTCTGTTAGAACTATGGGGGTTCTTCAAAAAGAAGGAATATGTTTTCCTGTCTTAAAAGCCTTACTATGTATTCTTTAAAGAGCTGTAGATACGTTTTCAAGTAAAGGAAAATGTTCCTCAAAGAGTCTTGTTAAAAATTGTCACTTAACCCTTTTAGAACCATGAAGGTTCTTTAAAAAGAAAGACCTTGTTTCCCCAATCTAAAAACCCTACTATATATTCTTTAAATAGCTGTAGATGCGTTTCTGAGCAAAAGAAAATGTTCATCAAACAATGTCTTGGTAAAAATGTCATTCAACTCTGTTAGATCCATGAGGTTTCTTCAAAAAGAAGGAATTCGTTTTCCTGTCCCAAAAGCCTTACTATGTATTCTTTAAAGAGCGGTAGATACGTTTCTGAGCAAAAGAAAATGTTCATCAAACAATGTCATGGTAAAAATTTCATTCACTCTGTTAGAACTATGGGGGTTCTTCAAAAAGAAGGAATATGTTTTCCTGTCTTAAAAGCCTTACTATGTATTCTTTAAAGAGCTGTTGATACGTTTTCAAGTAAAGGAAAATGTTCCTCAAAGAGTCTTGTTAAACATTGTCACTCAACTCTTTTAGAACCATGAAGGTTCTTTAAAAAGAAAGACCTTGTTTCCCCAATCTAAAAACCCTACTATGTATTCTTTAAAGAGCTGTAGGTGCGTTTCTGAGCAAAAGAAAATGTTCATCAAACAATGTCTTGGTAAAAATTTTATTCAACTCTGTTAGAGCCATGAGGGTTCTTCAAAAAGAAGGAATATGTTTTCCTGTCTTAAAAGCCTTATTATGTATTCTTTAAAGAGCTGTAGATACGTTTTCGAGTATAGGAAGATGTTCCTCAAAGAGTCTTGGTGAACATTGTCACTCAACACTGTTAGAACCATGAGGGTTCTATAAAAATAAATACCTTGTTTCCCCATTCTAAAAACCCTACTATGTATTCTTTAAAGAGCTGTAGATGCGTTTCTAAGCAAAAGCAAATATTCATCAAACAATGACTTGGTAAAAATCTCATTCAACTTTGTTAGAGCCAAGAGGGTTCTTCAAAAAGAAGGAACTTGGCATTTCATAAAATTCAAACTCTACTTTCTACAGGCACAGACCTTGTGACCTTGAACAAATCGTATTCATTAATTTATTCTTGTGTAAAAAACCTCGAACAGAAACAATCTCACACAAAAAAATTGATGTAAGGCGAACAGAAAAAGAGAATTCTGAAATAAATGATTAAAACAGTTAGGTATATAAATCTCGAGGCTTAATTTCATTTTCAAAACCCATCTAAAAATATTATTTACCATACTTTTTTCACGGTTTTTATGATCCGTAATTATCCCCCAGACCGTGAAATCATTATACCATCAAGATTAATTGAAAAAAATCAACTATACTCCGTATACTTAGATGCTGGATTAATCAAATGTAAATTTGAAATGATAGGACCCATAAAACAGGGTCGACAACTTAAATTTTGTATTGTGATAGTTTTTAAAAATCTGTATTTGAGTTAAATGCTACTCATCCCGTTTCGGTACTAAAGTAAGGTCATCCTAATCTGCAAACAATAGAAAGAGGAGAATGCTGAATTAATTACTTAAGTACAATTTCCTGTAAAAGTTGTCATATTTTAGTAAATCGTGTTATCAATAGATGTCGAAGATAATAGTTTAATACTACCCCCTTAATAACCCCATACAAAGTTTTTGAAAAATATTTTTCTTAGCATTTCCTTTACCGGGGTTGTCTCCAGTCCAGGATTATGCTCTCGGAGCTTCTGGACGGATGACATCTACCTTGTACAAGTGATGTTGTCCCTTCTAATTACAATCAAGAATGGTTGGTTATATCTTGCATATAAACCAACCCCGTTTAACTTGGAAGTGTAATCCAATGTATGTCAGGGCATATAGCCCGAGAAGTAGTTGTTGCTTCTTAGTGAACAGTCTCTATTCTTTGAAAAATATTTTTCAAAAACTTTGTAAGGCGTTATAATAGTATTAAATTATTATCTTCGACATCTATGCTGAATTAAAGTAACGTCACAGCGGCGTTACAATTTTAACTTTTTGACTACCTGTTTTATTTTCTAAAAAAATGAGATCATCAAGATTATTGAATTTTATAACGTATGTTCTACATGACGACCATACACATTATTGCAAGACATAAATCCCATCGTTTCTGTAAGAACTGTCTAATTCTTCTTGAAAAAATTCTAGAATCATGTAGAATTTCAATTACATGCACCCTCCATCATTTCCTACAGCTGACTACTTTGTGTTGGAGCAGCATAAACTTATGTTTTTAAGTAGCCCCAAAAACAAAAATCGCATGGGTTGAAATCGGGCGATCTTGTAGGCCAATTGACTGGTCCTTCTCGTCCAATCCATCGATTTTCATACGTCAATATGTCAATAAACCGATTTGCAAAAATTACTCCATTATTTTCGTACACCTCTGTAACATCCGGGTGCCCACCAGTTCCAGAACTTTTAACCGGTTTCTATTAGGCGTTGATGGAAAGCCGTAAATTGGTATGTCGTAAGTTAGAAGGACATAAAATCACATCTAGTATCTGTAGTTTACGTTAGGCAGGAGAGATTCGGACACCCTGTATAGGGACTGTTCTAAAGATTTCAAGCGATGCTCGTGGCCTATTTATACTCGCGCGCCGTAATTCTAGAAAACTCTCGACGTTCTGGCGGGTGCACTGGATATTCTCGATGTTTCGTATTTTAGATGCTTCTCGAAAATTGGGCGGAGGAGCCATAGTCGTCTCATACGGGGATTTCACTGGGGGCACTAAGTGAGCATATTAATGCAGTAGCAATACTATTAGGTCAAATTTGATAATCTAAGATTTCATGAGAATTTGAGAATCAAGAATAAATTTCATATCAATCAATATCAACTTCTTATACTTCATATGTGTTTTCTTACTTATTCCGCATCAATGCCATTTTTTATCCGTTTCGTTGGAAAGTAATAATATCTTACTTCCCAGAACTTATTATTTATATAGATCGTTATTTATATCATGAAAACGAGAGTAGGTACCTATATAAGCACTGGCTGGTTAGTCTAGTATGTAATTTTATTTAAAACGGAACAGGGGCGTCAACATCAAATACGGGATGTTGTTTTTCCAGTAATATTTGTAATAAATGAAAAAAAAAATTAATTTACCATGTTTTTAAAACGAATTAAAAAGTAAAAAATAATAATAATAAACGTGGGGCGCATGCGACACAGCTACTTTCTTCATCATTATAGAACTGTCGCCCCACGTTTATTATTTTTTACTTTTTAGGTCGATATACTATAAGGTCTGTTTTCGGATTAATAGGATAATAAAATAAATAATAATGAAATAAATTTTGTTTGTGCTATTGTGTCAAAAAATACCATTTAATACATTTCAAAATAACTACCGACCGTGCATTCATCTAATAAAGTAGAGTTAATTCATGTAGTAGACTCCGTTTAATATAAGAAGAAGCCACGTGAAGTTTGCCAACTGTCTTGCGCAGAAACCAAAATCGGTCTTGTTTATCTATGTCGCCTCGTAACGACCGTTTCATGCCATTGGCGTTACATGCCGACAGCCATTTTATTATTGACATTTGAGGTGGTTGTGTTTGAAGCAATCATTTACCGTCGAATATTTTAAGACGTTTTGTGTGTCTTATTTGATCTAAAACCATGCCTCCTAAAAAACTTGTTGGTGTTAATAACGTTGCAATTTTTATGGAGTCCGAAGCTGATAAAGATATGTCTATACAATGTCTTGTTGCTTAGTCTAGTATAAGAGTTCGTTACCTCCGCCTCTGTACCGAGGACCACTTCCTGACGGGAAAGTAACTCCCCGATAACTGATATTAAAATGTTGCTGGCCGTTGCTAACTATAATCATCTAAGGGTTGGAATTTAAAAGTGTACGCAGCCAGCGCACCGTTTAAATTTGAGATAAAATGTTCTATCCGCTAAAATTACCGGTGTAAAGAGATTTTTTTTTATTTGAAATTATTATTTAAAGGGCGTAGATAAGATAAACATGATCATGAGATATCTGTTGAAATTTATAGGTTATAATTAAAGAAATTGAAAGTATTTATCGAATGAATAACCAAAGGCGTACAAAATAAGAGTGTACTGAATCGATTAAATCGGTTGTTAACTTTCGATGTACGAATAGTGATTTACATAATTATTTAGTAATTTCATTATTTATTGGTATACAAATTGATTAGTTTTGGAAAATATTCAATTCGGACGTATACGAGGTTTGTCTTTTTAGTGTTGCATATAACAACATAGTTGACGCCTGTCAATAAATATCAAACGTCAAGGAAACTCAAAAATATATACAGTATTGTTAGTGGTGATGAATCCTGGATTTACTCTTATGAACCCGAAAATAAACGTCAGTCGGCTGTTTGGGTGTTCCAAGATGAACCATAACCGACGAAAGTTGTCGGTTCACGAATTGTTTCCAAATAGATGGCAGCGACATTTGTCTCATGTATACTAGATTTCCTATTGAATAGGAGCATAAGAAACGGTCGATAGCCATAAAGCGGCAATACATATATTTTATCCTAATACAAAATTATTTAATATAATAAAAAATAACTATAAGACCCATCCCTTCTCGGCAAAACCCTTAAGCTGACTGCACGACACTAACCACCGGCTTATCATATTAATAAATCCTTAACCATTGTGCCGAATTTTACGACCCTATTCTATTTGAGGCGATACAGGACGTGTCGATTTAATAGTAAAACCGATCTGTTTTATCATTTTATTCCACATAGAAAAAAAAGGAAAAACTCGCCCTATATTTATAGTACTTTTGAATAAATGAGGCACTTTGCTCCTACGGAAAAAGAAATATAGTATAACAACAATTCCTCTGCAAAATCAAAGAACTGTTACTGCTGATTGGTATATATCGATTTGTTTGCCGAAAGTAATTTTTGAGATTCGAAAAACCAACTCCCCAACGACGACTGATCCTCCACCAAAACAATGCAAGTCCCTCCCACACAGCTCGAAAAACAATTGTTGGATCATCCTCTATACAGTCGCGACCTAAGTCGGTTCCAGACCCCATAAGATGCAGCCAATGCCTTCAAAAATTCTATTTTGAATGTACCAACCAGCGAGTGGTGTAACATGAGACTCGCTGCTAGTTAGTTTGTTAGTACTTTTTATCGACGTCAAAAAGGTAGTGGCGCCCTCAATTTTTACAACCTTTCTGTAATGCTTGTGCGACATAAACTTGGGATCGAATCACCCTTGAGAGGAGTCTCTAGCCGGAGCCCTTCAAGCTGGAGCGTTTACAGTTACAAATTAGCGCCCAAATAAGGTTACAAATTGGTGCCCAATTATCGTTACAGTGGAATAACTGCTTCCAGAATTGATTCCAAAGGATACAAAAATGCATTTCTCTTCGTGGAGAAAAACAATAGTGGTTACAAGTTATCTACCGGTGTTTTCTAGCTCTATTTGCAAAATATAAAAGACAACCCTCGTACTAATGCTCCAGAGAACTATAACTAGGGAAGGTTTAAGAAAAGGATGAGTACTACTAAGCACTACTTTATTTTAACCTAATACTAGACGACGCAATGAAGGAAGTTCAAACTGTTGTTAGTCTAAGACAGGGTTTCTCAAACTTTCGGCTCCACGAACCACTGTTAAAGTTTCCAAGAGACAGCGAACCCCTTAACTAACTAATTAAATCCCCCCTTCCCCCCAAAGAAAATTAAAAAATTGACTGTTGAAGAAAATAAGGTTTTTATCTCAATGAAATGTAACAAAAGACGTGCCAAAAGAAATATCTTTTTAATATTAATGTGATGGGGGTGCTTGTTTCTTGTTGCAAATGGAGTCAATTTTAGGAGTAATTTTGGACAATTTTAACCTTAATTCTGACTCTGATTCTGACTTGAGTAAGAAATAAATTCCCTTGAAACTAATTTCAATAAATCATTAAACAATGGAATATTACATAAATATAAGTAGCGAGGTCGACAAGTACGTAGTCAAGTTCATCACGTAAATATTAAATAAACATCAAACCAAACTTGAAACGGAGTATGAATATACATGTGACAACACAATAAAAAAAGAATCAGAAATCGAAAGTAATCTATATTCAGTATAATTTAGTTGTATAATTTAGTTGTATAATTTAGTTGTAGCATTGTATAAAGACTATCTTTATACAATGGTTGTAGTCATTATGTTATCCAGTTACACTATAAGTATGCTAGATACTTATATAGATTTAGTGATCTTAAGTAGTGGTAATGTGTAATAATAGTACAATGTGTTAATAAATAGAACTTATCCCAGTGCCAGAAGTAGTTGTTTTATTAAATTCATAAGACCCCCCGAGTGCAATACCACCAATTAAAAAGGCCTATTCACACCTAATCCCCAACATTACAAGTCGATTTCTGTATTTAGTTTTTATCATGACCAGGTGTGAAAACCCACTCTCACATAAGTATGTTGTAGTAAAGGGCAAAAGGAAATTCATCGCTTTGCGTGATAGTTCGGGATACTCTTCCTGTCTAGCTGCCCAATAATCTATCAAAGACATGTGGAAAATCAGATTTACTGGATTTACCAAACAATGGTTAAGCCAATGGTCACGTATGGCTCAGCTGTCTGGTGGACCAAAAGTCTGCAAAAGACAGCTAGAGCAAAGCTGCAAGGCTTGCAGCGAACAGCATGCCTGGCCATTACCGGAGCAATGTCATCCACACCAACAGCAGCTATGGAAGCCCTCCTGCAACTAACTCCTCTCCACATTCATTTGGAGAAGGAAGCCAGGAGAGCAGCTCATAGAATGATATCAGTGGAGAGGCAAATAAATGGAGAGACTCTGATGGATCACTCGGGAATGCTGAGGGAAATACAAAATCACCATATTCTGGGGATGCCCTCGGATCTCTCTGTAACAAAACTTCACGTGGACAAGCCCTTTAAGGTCCTCATTCCCACGAGAGACCAATGGGACAGCGAAGAAATCTCCTTCCTAGAAACGGACTACGTGATTTACACTCACGGATCCAAAACCGGAAACGGGACTGGAGCGTCGGTCTTCAGTGAAATCACAGCCAACCTGGGTAGGTACGCTACCGTCTTTCAGGCTGAGGTATATGCCATTGAACTGGCTGCAAAAGAGCTGATGAATCAACCTGTTGTAAAAAAGAACATACACATCCTGTCAGATAGCCAGGCTGCTCTTAAAGCACTGAGCTCGAACAGGATAAAAACTAAGCTAGTATATAACTGTCTACAATCCCTTGATATACTAGGCACGGAAAACAGAGTCACTTTGACCTGGGTGCCGGGCATCGAGGAGTGGAGGGCAACGAGAAGGCCGACACTCTGGCAAAGAAGGGATCAGAGTCTCTATTTATCGGACCTGAACCATTTTTTGGCATTGCGGAAAGCACTGCTAGATCAGCCATAGCTACCTGGGCGGAGAGGAAAACCTTCACGTACTCGGCAGAAATACCGGGACTTTCTCACTCGAAGGAGTTCATATACAACCCTCCGAGTACAAAAAATAAGCAGATCCTGGAATAGAGTCGAACAAACCTACGCATTCTGTCGGGACTGCTTACAGGACATTGTCGACTAAATTACCACCTAAAGAAGATGAGTTTGGTTCAGACCTCGGATTGTCGGTTCTGTAATTTGGAAGACGAAACTGCCGAGCATATACTTTGCTCATGCCCAGCTTTGGGCAGGGTAAGGTATAACATATTAGGTTCCAGTACCTTAGAGCCGAGCGACTTCAAAAAAGTATCACCAAATACAACCATGGACTTCGTCAGAAGCACAGGCTTGTGGGGTGAATTATAATCCCTAGGGGTGAGCCACAATAGACCCAATGAGGGTCGCAGTGGAGGTGGCGAGAAGGCCCCACTCACATAGATCCTAACCTAACCTAAGACATCCTTTTTAATCAGCTTGAAGAATTTCATCTACGGACATTTCTAATAATGACTCCTGTTGTTGATACTCAAACTACTCGTTCGTGACCGCAAATGCGTTACGAATCCAGCCTTCTTTAGCATTATCAATATCCGGAAAATACCTTTTCATTTCATCGGAGAGCAACCTTGTGTGCCGCACGTTCCTGCCAGTCATCAAGCCACCATTACATAAATATTGTCGCGAACCCCCTGCAGTCGAACGGCGAACCCCTAGGGGTTCGCGTACCCCATTTTGAAAAACCCTGGTCTAAGGGATAAAGAAATAGAACAAACGGATAAGTTCAAATATCTAAGGATCTAGTGTAAATTAACAGCAAGATAGAAAGCGCAACAAAAGTGAACTGTTTTAGTAGCCTGTAGTTTTGTACTTATCTAGTTTCGTCCCTGTTTGAAAGGAGTAATGAAAAGCATCGTAAAATGTAAAAATGGACGCGTGTGCTGCTTCTCATATTAAATAAAAGTGGCTAATGATAATGAAGGTTGCCGCGCGATGGCCGTTGGATATATAAATCGAGTGATGGGTAGGTCTGCCGGCGCCATGATTGCGTACGACCAACGTTCGGAATGTTCGACGGTAATATTTATGATGTAGTGGCAGAGGTCGCTGATATAGACCAGTATTTATTTCCAAGTAAAATGGTTTGTAGAAGAAAATGAGCTACGTACATGCGAAGGTTTAAATGAGAGATTTAATTTTTTTTTAGATTGAATCTTTTTTTTAAATCTCCTCAAAATTTTTCGTCCATCTATCGCATGTCGCAATATGGTCTATGTACAACATGAAAATATTTTGTCTTCGTAGCCCAGCGGTATAAAGGTTTGGGTGCCGAAAATTATGAATTATAGACATGAGGTAAGGTGAAATATTCTTCATTTGTCATTTTGTGACAAACTGCCGACTGGCGTTTATTTTCGGGTTTTTTTTATTCGGTTATTTAACGTCGGTCTATTTCTGCAACTGAGGCTAATCACCGACGACGGAAGCACTTTACCCCTAACCGGAAATTTTGCCGAATCCACTATAGTAAAATCAAAGATTACAAAATATATATAAGATAGTTCACTTGAAGGCGGTCTGATTCTTCTTAGTGTTTTAAACGATCGCCGCACTCATAAATTATATTTACGGCTCCCTTTTGTTGTAAATAACGACACCGCTAGGTACCAGGGAATTAGAAGAGTATATTTTATTCCAAGCTATACAGGGGAAACTTGAGAAATATATATTCAAAGTAATGGGATGATTTATCAAAGGTTTTTTTTATATAATGTTTTTAAATGTTAATTATTTCGAAAAAAGTTCAGGATATGAATTTGAAAAGGAAAGTTTAGGTGTAAGTAAAAAATACATTAAAATGAATCAATTGACAGATTTTATTCAACATTTTAGTAATTTTGTGATGCTTATTGATGATCTAGCGGTTATTTATACAGAATATCACAAATTAAATTATACATACTTATTGGCCACCAGAATAATAGGACCACTAAAACAATTTTGATCTTCAAATTAGACACTCCGTATTTTTTAGATTCACAAGGTTAAAACAGTAATAGTATTTTATGCAACGATCATGTAATGATAGCCATTAAGACACGAGCATGTTGTAGGATACGAAACGAGCCGCAGGCGAGTTTCGTATATAATATGCGAGTGTATTAATGGCCATTACATGAAAGTTGCATACAATATTTTTTCTACTCCGATTAATAAGAATTATTTAATTAATAATTATCATATATGTATAGTTACTTTTGAAAATCAAAATTATTTGACAGCTGTCAAATTAAGTGTCACCTAATATAATTAATTTCAGAAATGTCAACTAGGTATCCATGGCTATATTAAATATTGTGCGAATGTCGCATTCCTATTGGCTTAAAAATCTGTATCATAATGAAAATTTGTATCATAATGAATATCATTATGATACAGATTTTAGTCTTTTAGTAAGTATATTATAAAACAGGAGTAGAAAAAAACATATTATGCAGCTGCAGGATATATTTATTAATAAATTAGATATGTGAATTTTCAAATTTCTATGAATACCCAGTATCTATAAGTACTAAATAACTAACTAATTTATTATTATCAAATATCTTTGTTACAATAGTTTAAAAAAGTTGAATTCCGTATTTGATAATAACTAATTTAATACCCACCTCTCATCTCATCTTTGGGACAACGATAAAAGGATATTTCTGGTTTTCCCACCTTGCTGGAACAACCGATCACAGCACAACACACAGGCATTTTAAAACCACAATTATAATATTATCAATGTTACTTTTGGAAGACAGGAATTAAAATAATGCGAACAAGAAATTTTACTTCCGGAACGTTTCCCGAAAGACTAAATGAAATACTTATACAAAGTTCCTAGAGATTGTAGGCACATTTCTGGCCCTTAATTGCTTCTCTATATTTTTATCGTTGTTTACATTATAAGAACTTAATACCAAGACTGCATTCAGAATTCGTGGGAAAGTGATAAACTACCATTTATTATGTATACAACTAAGACTATTAACAAATATCACAAAATATTTATTTTATAAGTTTTGCTATTGAAGAGGAAAATATGAATATTATTTTTTCCTTATTGCAATAATTAATTAATTAATTTAAAATATCTATAAAACGTAAACACGAACAACGAATTCTAAAATACCAGCGCTCGATAGGCGACAACCCGTATAATATGCAAAATTAAATGCAAGTAAGGATTTAGCGACATACTGTAGCATGGCGCCAACCGCTAAGTCACCAGACAGTAACCAGCGGTATGAATCCTTTGATCGATAGAATTCGTACGAGTGAACAATCTTATATATATTTTGTAATCTTTGGTAAAATTCGCAATCGGTGCGAAGTAATAAATCAAAATTTTATGGGACTACCTGCTGTAATGAATGTTGTGAAAACAAGAAATTTATTTGTGCCGACGGATATTGTAGAAAGATAACAATGACCGAGTCTTATCTTAATACTTTCTAGGGGTATAATGACCCGTTCCGACAGTTTTATTACCCCGCACCGATTGCGATTTCACTATAGTGGTAATGGCAGCGGTACCGCGCTCGACTCTGTTTTACTATAATTATCGCATCAGAGGCGTTTCACTACAGAGCTAGGTCGACGCCCTATTTTCGGATTCATAGTGGTAAATCCAGGATTCATCACCACTGACAACACTATATTAAACCGGTTGATAGTTTTTTCACACCAATTGACTATAATAATTGCTTTCTGTTCTTCCGTCAACAGGTGCGGTATCCAACGAGAAGCTAATTTCTCCTTAACGTAAAATTTTTAAAATTGTGGTCTTTGGAATGTCCTGTTACACCCACTTTTTATTACATTAAAAAACGTATTCGTTTCAATACACACTTTATTATTTTATAATAACGAACTATCTATATCAATCGTCTATTTTCGCCCCTCGGTCAGGGTTGCAGGTATCTGAAGGGTAAACCGTCCCACAGAGGCGTACTCTCCTTACAGTCCAATGATGCTGTGACATGTCGATATTCTTGGATCAGCTCAGAATAAGGCGTTAAGTTAACTAAACATGACAGTTAATTTTGACATTTGATATTTGGCGTATTTCTAAATCTATGATTGATTGACTACCTTAATACGAGTTTAAATAATAATTTTCTTCTTGTGTAACTAATTTTCGGTCGACACCATTATTTGTTCGAGGTATGCGGTCACATATCTCGACGTTTTTATTGTCCATCTCCAGTTAGAAATTAAATCCTTCGGCTGCGAAGTCATGTTTTAACAATTCGATATGGATTATAAAAGAGAAAGAAATGATATGATACAAGAGGAAACGACCTTGATACGGTAAACAGTAGCGTAGTAAATAAATAAACAAGAAATTATGAAGTCGACGTAAACAAAAAGTACAAAATATACTCGGTATTTTGAAATTATCGACATTTATAAAGAACTACGCGCCTCGTACGAGATGCTGAGTCATGTAGTTTTTGGCTTTTTTTTTTCGAGGGGAGTGTGATTTCATACCAACGGCATGATAAAAAATAATAATAAAAGATCTCCGCGTAAGTGGTTAGCTTCGCAAAGCGACTCTTAGTCATCAGACCGCAACGGAAAAACACAAGAAGACATATAAAAGAAAAGGCAAATGGATATTATACACATAAGTAGATTTAGACAGAGTGGACTGAATATATAAAGAATTTAAATAAACAAAAATTTGACAGTTCATAAAAAAAGAAGAAAATTTAACAGCAATAACACATTTATACAACTGAGCCACAGTAACGAGTATGACGATTCTATAATTCAATATAGTTTTTAACAAAAAAACGGTAACTCTACCATAATTAGTGATGAGCAAAATTGGTCTTGGTCTTGCAGTCTCAGTCTTGGTCTTGCGAAAAAGCAAGACCAAGACCAAGATTATCATTAGACTAGTAAGACCAATACCGAATGAACAAGAACAAGACCAATACCAAGACCGAATATGCAAGACCAAGACCAAATACACAAGACGGAACTAAAAATTCTTACTTCAGAGCAAATCGTCCCCTTTCTACGAAGAAAATTTTTTTGGAATTGAGATTAATAGTGAAATACACTCCTCAACGCTTCAAATAGATGTTTCTGATGATTTCCCGAAAATGACCATTTTTCAGATACGAGGTTTACATAGAAAGGGGACGATATACGAGTAGAAATATTTGTAAAAGATTCATCATATGCGAGAACAAAATATTTTTGGTATTTGGAATCGTCAGTTTCCTTTATTTATATAAGTTTTAACTTAAAGTATAAAAAAATAAACTTTACTACAGTTTGAAAATAAAAAGGATCTACAAGAATGTAGAAATAAGACAGATAAAATGACCCAGACCAAGACTGGATACACAAGACCAAGAACAAGACTAAATAAGCAAGACCAAGACCAAGACAGACCAAGATTGTCCAAGTCTTGGTCTTGCTTTGCTCATCACTAACCATAATTGGAATAGTAACGTCAGAGATAAGTAACCTAACAAGATGTGCATGTGTAATGGAAGATTTGTATACAGCGACGACCAAATCACTAAATAGTAAAGTAGAAATTATTATATTATAATAATTTCTATTTGATTTGTTTTTTTGGGTTTTATTAAACTTTTGGCGACGTGTCCTTTCACAGTTTATTCACACTTATATCCCGATGATCACATTGTCACTGTATTCCTGAATAATAAATTTAAAATGAAATCACAATATTCACAAAAACTAGAAAAAATTGCAGCATATACGAATTAACAATATTGAATAAAAACAATGAACAAATTAAATAGAATGAAAACAATAGATAAACTATAATAAGCACATGAAGAAATATTCTTCTTTTTTTGCATTTCCATAGTCTGCAGCTGATAAAGCTACAATCTCTCTTTGGAATCAACGGCACTAGTTCCATCTACTGGTTGATTCCAAAACCATATGGAATATATTTTCCAATTATTGCATTGACCTGCGCATCTTGTTTATTATTTATCTCTGGTAACATATAATTCGGAGTTAATCGCACACATATCAAACAAATTAAAATTATTATCGATGCCGATCAACATAAGTTATATATAATACAAATTCTCCAGTGCAAACAGTAGACTCAATAATGCATATACCGCTTGTACTACTCAGCGTGACCGAGTTTTAGCTAGTTATCAATAATAACGATCTGTACCATCTAAACAACACGAGTTCTCCCTTAAAAACCTGCAAAAAGCAGACTCACAATCTTCGTAGATAATTTACCCATACTTTTTTCAACATTTTCATTCACTACATCTTCAAAATATCTCATTTTACAGTCATCGTTGACAAAACTTTTGGGCCAAACGAACTTATATAAGACAATTTTTTTTTCTCACCCTGCTATTCTTAAAATAGTTTTCGTTTCAAGTAAAATGAATTAAATCATGGGCATACCCTAATATTTCAGTAATCCATTTCTCGACAAAACAACCAATTGTCTGAAACAGATAAGTAAAGTACAATAATGTCACGTAGTCTTCGAGGCCACGAAAGGGGAAAGAAAATATTGAGAACGATTTGAGATTTAGTTTCTAGAAAATAACTGAAGTGTTCACTTGAGCCAAATAAATCTATTAAAATATAGTGTGTATTGTGGTGCTTATCAGGAGTTAAATAGGTGAGTCTATCTCACAGAGTAATTCAGTTTTGCCTGTTATTTGATATTTGATTTTAAAAGATATTTTATCACATAGAGTATAGTATATTTGCTAATTATTTTTAATAATTACTTTGTTTAAAGTTCTTTAATATGCAACGTTATTAAGAACATTAATTTGTTGTTGCATTTCCTATTCATCCAATCCTACTGCACTGTGGAGAGTTTGTGCCACTTGCAGTTTAACTCACATACCTATACTGTATTGTGGAGAGTTTGCGCCACTTGCGGTTTGTCCATTCCTGATACAGGGTGACTTCTCACGTCACCCATATCTCCTTCCACCCCCCTGTATTGTGGAGAGCTTGAGCCATTTGCAGTGTAACCTTATTTAGCTGTACTGTGGAGAGTTTGTGCCACTTGCAGTTCAACTCACATACCTATACTGTATTGTGGAGAGTTTGCGCCACTTGCGGTTTGTCCATTCCTGATACAGGGTGACTTCTCACGTCACCTATATCTCCTTCCACCCCCCTGTATTGTGGAGAGCTTGAGCCACTTGCAGTGTAACCTTATTTAGCTGTACTGTGGAGAGTTTGTGCCACTTGCAGTGTATTATTATTTAGCTGTACTGTGGAGAGTTTGTGCCACTTGCAGTGTATTATTATTTAGCTGTACTGTGGAGAGTTTGTGCCACTTGCAGTGTATTATTATTTTGCTGTACTGTGGAGAGTTTGTGCCACTTGCAGTGTAATATTATTTTGCTGTACTGTGGAGAGTTTGTGCCACTTACAGTAGTTATAATATTGTTTGTGGAGAGTTTGTGCCACATATTCCTTACATGCATTGGGGAGAGTTTGCGCCCCTTGCACCTTTCTTAATAACCCTAAATATTTACTATTAGGCATTTATTTTTGATCAAGTGAAGTTTTAACTTTACTTTAGTACTGATATGCATAATCACATTTCAAACACATAAGATGCACCTTGTATATTATTAATACTTTCATTAATTTTGGGGATTTCAACTATACTAATCGTTAGTTAAATAATTAATCATTATTTATGGCAAATTGAATACTCAGAGTGTTTTTCTATCTAATTCCAGGTACGTCATCTCGGTTCTTCATCCTACTTGGACCATGCCCACATGGACTGTTCAATTAAATCCAGGCATCACGTCCAGTGTCTTGTAAATAGTTATTTTCAACATTTAGATTTGTTTTATTATCTATATTATAAACAATATAATGTAAGACACAGTAAGTAATTAAAAGTTAAATTCTAATTAAATATAATCAATCTTTACAAATCACTCATTCTCCTCAAGTCAAGTTTTTCCCTCCTTACACTTAAGGACATTTTTTGACAGAAATAACATCCAGATGCCCAACAATACAAACCATTTTTACCCATGTTAAACAACTAACTTGGTATAAATGGAGACGCCAGAGAGAGTCCCTTTACCAATATTGACCTATTATTATTTTTCATATAATTACTATATCGATACCACCAAATAATTATGAATAAAAATCAATAAATTGGTAACTCCCTGTAAGGATTTCGCTAGTAACTATCAGCCCCCGGCTTGGGGTCCCGCCAAGTGTCCCCGCTTGACCTTTGCAAGGCTGTTTCAAGGCCGATCGTTGGCCGATCTCACGAGGCCATTTATTCACTTTGCTCTCATTATTCCTTTACGGTGTGTTAGTTCTTTTGCTTAGAAGAAGAAAGAATCGTTTAGTTGTAGTTTCTTATCTATAGCTTCACATAATACACACTCACACACACACACCTCTATATCTATCTTTGTTACGACGTTAGCGTTAAACGTAACGGCGAATCACCATATATTAGAAGAAAACTGTTTTGAACACTTCAGAGAGATAGTTTGTAAGATATACACCCATTTTAAACTTATATTTCCTATGTTATTAAAAATTTATTTGAAATATATATTTTTCAATTTTGTTGAAGTGAAAACTTCTTGAGCACCTTTTTTGGATGAAGAAAAAACATGGATTTTTCCTCATCGTCACGCTTTTATGCAACACACAATACTTTGATGATTCGTCGTGCTTTTATGCAACACTCAATACTTTTGGTTATGAAGCGTATATAGTGTTGCATAAATCATCGTCACGTTTTCCATGAGCTATTTATGAATACTGTGTATATATATGTACTTTTTTTGTAAAAAAAATCCATTTACGATGGGCTTACCATAAAATTTTTAAAAGGGATTCATTTATTGGTATTTTCACTTCTATCGGCAGTCCCATGACTGGACTCTACGTTTTTTTTAGACGTTTCTTCTACATTCTATTCATCTATTTTTAGTTACGTTTCGTAGATGTTTGCAAAGTTGGTGGTGTCCTAATTCAAATAACTTACCGTCAATTTGTAGTCTGTAATATGTGACAATTTTTATCAATCCGATCTTTCGATGAAGATGAAAAGTTACAGACCAATTTCGAACCAAATTTCATTGAGTTTTTGGTTGTGGATTTTGTTTCCACTATCCTTACTTTGTAACTTGTACAATTTTCTTGTGTTCTGTATTAGATCCAGTATAGCTCCATGATGATCCCATTTCAATGTAATTAAAAAATTATTGTTTATTAAATAATTATTGATTGTTTTAGAAGTATGTGCCAAGTAAATGTCTGCCTTTACACCGCGTCGCACAATTCGTCGGTACTCGGCAATTTTAAATTTAAGCCGTATAAAACTTTTATGGTTTTCTTGACACCAACTGAATAATATATTTCCATGAAACTTGAACAGAAAAAGTACAAAGAATTCTGTAAAACCCAAAATTAAGATAAGCGAAAAAACAGCCTCTGGCCGCAAAATGGGGTTTTTCCCAAAATATTAACCATTCGCCCACTTCGAAAATTCCCCTTTAACAACTATAACGGCGCGCAGAGTAAATTGACTTAACAATGTTTGAACAAAAGATGATAATCGAAAAAGTTCGCGAAATAATTTACGTCAGTTTTTTTTCTTTTTTTTTTCATATGCAGGTGATTACGTTTAAACGGGTTTGTAGGTCAACAAAAACCGTTTAATATACAAAGTAACGACGAAATTTTAAATGTTACTATGTATTTAAATGAATTTCGGTGTTTGAATTGAAATGTGTAAACGTAAAGGTAAATAATGTGCGACATTCACGGTGAATTTTAAAAACAAACTTCTTATAAAATTTCGTTTCTAACCAATTTAGAATTCCAGAAATAATATTAAACTGTCACGAATTGTTTCTGTCAATGCATGATTTCTTTCACCGTGCATTTCATGCACCTTTTTTTCCCGTTTTCTATACACTTTTTTCTCCAGTTTTCTATACACTCTTTTGCCAGTTTTCTACATCTACACACATTTTTCAAGTTTTCACACTTCTTTACCTTTCTATATATACACTTCTTTGCCTTTCTATATATACACTTCTTTACCTTTCTATATTTACACTTCTTTACCTTTCTATACACTTTTTTCCAGTTTTCTACGCACTTTTCACACTTCTTTACCTTTCTATATATACACTTCTTTACCTTTCTATATATACACTTCTTTACCTTTCTATATTTACACTTCTTTACCTTTCTATACACTTTTTTCCAGTTTTCTACGCACATTTTTCAAGTTTTCACACTTCTTTACCTTTCTATACACTTTTTTTCAGTTTTCTACACACATTTTTCAAGTTTTCACACTTCTTTACCTTTATATACACTTCTTTACCTTTCTATACACTTTTTAACAATTTTTCCATACACTTTTTACAAGTTTTCCATACACTTTTTTTCCAGTGTTCTATACACTTTTTTCCAGTTGTCTTCACAATTTTCAAGTTTTAAAACTTGTTTACCTTTCTATATATACACTTCTCTTTCTATACATTTTTTTCAAGTTTTCCATACTTTTCAAGTTTTCTACACATTTTTTTTAGTTTTATTTATACCATTTTTAGTTTTCTATACACTTTTTTTCAAAATTTTAGGTGATAAGGGGGAGGGGATGGCTAATTATTGTTTTATCTATATTTATATATATTTGAAATCCTGGCAACAAACCCTATCATTTGATATGTCACATTATACAATTTGCAAAAACATTTTTTTCGATTTTCTTAGGTTTTACTAATTTCATTTTTTCCAAGACTTTAAGACGTTTAGCAACAACTTATCCACCTCACAAGCTATTTTATGTTTCCTTACATAAATTTTATATTCCATAGTATTCCAATAGGAAACATATATCAGCCTAAGTATCGGCTATTAAAAAGCAGACAGCATCTATCTTCGTAAATACATCTGTGCTCGTTTTATAGTTACAATTATTAAGGCTTAATCAACTGTTTTTTTTATTTTGGTTGTCTGAAAATAATTACTTGCTTCCTGCAACTTTGATGGTTTTTTTTCCAAATATAAGAAACACCTTGTTTTTGTACACAAAATTTACAACTGCTATAAACAATAATGAACTTCGTACAGGGTGTACCTTCACTTATAAGAAAAGGGGTAGTAAACAGTGGCGCCTGAAACATGGGAGATGATAGAGGAACTAAAAATAATGATAGTACTTCATATAAAATTGATGGTAATAAATGCCATAAATGCACGCTTGCTGGAGTTCAGATCTGCACCACCCTTATGAACAATTGTTTTTCATATTTATTTATTTTTACTTGTAAATACCACACATAAATTTCTCGAATATTTTTAAACACAAAGTAACTTGTGACATCTAGAAAGGAATAAACGGTTCAAGAGATATGGACAATTTCATGTCGCACTGCACACCGTATAGTCTACATTTATAAAAACCATCTCCCAAGTAAACACTCTGTATGATTTGAACTGGGCACACTTATTTTTAAGAAACAAACAGATTTACACAATAATTGACAATCCTGACCATACGAACAGCATCTGAATTGTATATTTTATTCCGTAAAAAGATTAGCAACAGCAGATTTCACCATCAGCAGTGCCGTGTTTATCAAAAATATAAATTTTTTCACTATTTTGCATATAAATACTAAAAATCTATTCATCAACTCCTTTCGGAACTTATATTGAGGTCTTTTTTTGTCCTCCAGTCAGTCCTTTTCTGGTTTTTGTCAATGTTGTACATTAAATCCTAATTTAAAAGTAAAACAACGAACATAAAACCATGTAATGTAATGTGGGTATTCATGCAAGAAACTATGCAATTAAAATGCAAATTAAAACTAAAAAAAAATGGCCAGCTTTCAACTAAGAAATTAATTTCTTTTATGAATTCGAAACGACGCATGCGTCAAGTCCAAGTGGATTGTGGAATTGTTTACATAAGCTTGTTTAATATGTTTTAAATAGGCGATTTTTTGTATTGAAAGAGCTTTTCAAATTGTCCATATTCGCTTCACAATTTTACATCAAATAATTGTATTTCTATAAAATCAATAGGCGCATTACTTGGCAATATAGGAGTTCAGTTTAGGGTCAGTGTGGCCAACAAAAGTGGTTTTTATAACAAGAATGACAGTTAATGTCTACCATTCAAATCATAAGATTTTTGCTGTTTTTTTATCATTGCGAACATCTACATTGCTTTATTATTATGTCACTAATTATGTCATATGTCAGTGGAAAAAGCAATCAGAAGAATAAAGAGATACAACTAACTAGAACTACTACAAAAGTCTGATGGAAAATAAACGATTAAACGAATATCAACAAAAACAAATAAAACTGACATCTGACATAACTAGTGGCAGAATGACAGAAACGTAACGGTGACTTGCCAAAACTTCCTAGAATTAATGGCAGCCGATGCGTTGAGTCGGAGCGTTGAGTATTCAGCAAAAGCGCCATTTTAGATTTTAAAAAACTACTTTTCGTTGGTCACACTGACCTTACACCAAACTCCTCTATTGAAACCAGTGTTACCAACTTAGTGGATTTTCCACTAAAACTGGTGGTTTCGACCCCCCAATTAGTGGCGAAATATTGCTTTTAGTGGTTGGTGGTTTTTTCTAGTGGTTTAGTAGAATTCAGTTTCAATTACTGAAACTTCATTTAATTTTCTGGAGTATTTACTTTTACTGTGTAGGCAACACTGAATTGCGATGAACCCAAATTCATCTGAAGAAGACGAATTTTAGAATATTACTTTTTTATATAGTTATTGAATAATTTTTATGTTCCACATTTTGACTTGTTGATTTACTACCATAATACATTCATGTTTACTACTAATACTTTAAGTATATTGATTTACTGATTTTAAATATTTTATTACGTAATAATAAAGAACATTTTTTTACTAATATAACTACTTTTTTCATTTGTAAAAACCAAAAACTTGTTTAGTGGAAATTTTAGCGATTTTTACTCATTTTTGGAGTAGGACCGATTTTTGTTAGTGGTTTTCTGGTGGTTTTAGAAATCTGGTGGAGAGCTATTTTATCTGTTGGCAACACTGATTGAAACAAACTGAGTGTTCTGTGATGTGATATCAAGACATCAACAATCACAGGACCTATTTTTAATTTATATTTATTTTAAGTGGTCTTCGTCACTTGAACTTTTCATTTTCTCGTCAAGTATTTTACAAAATATTAAAAAATCACTTGAACTTTTCATTTTCATTACAAGAATTTTAGAAGATATTAAAAAGTATGTGTTATTGAGGTTAAGTAATCCCAAACTTCTTCACCTTCTAAATTACTATGGTCTCTTATCGTATAGGATATCCAGCCAGCGTTGTTGTATTTTTCTCGTTTCTTCACCTTAAGCTAGGTTCTCATATTTAAGCTTGACTTAAACGCTTTTAGAAACGTCAAAAAATAATCAACCAAATAAATCAAATAAAAAAACATCTTGAAAATAATTTGAGGTTAGCTAGTCTAATAGACCATTCCAGAACACGTGATTTTGACAGATCGGCCATATCGTGTTGGAGGGCAACCCAATCGATTAGTTGGAATAATTGAACCTTGTGTGTTTTCGCAAGAGCTGTAAAGTATTTTAGAAAAATCTAGCTTGTAGAGAAGTCAGTTGGTTTGTAGAACCTCGCTACGTTTAAACAGCCGGAAATCGAAAAAAAGATACTTTATCTCTTTCTCCCCGCATTCCACACTTAACAACACTACAAAACGATATCATTTTAGATATATTTGAGAACTAATTGGTAATTAAAGTTTACCAGTAAACAATGAAAACTAAATATGTGCCTTCCAGCACAATATGGCCGACCTGCCAGTGACGTCATTCTGGACTGGTCAAACAGACAGAACATATTTGTTTTGACAGATGATTGAATGACATGCGCATGTCTGGTAATTTATTATTTTCGTTGAATATTCAAAGTTTAAATTTAATTTCAATTTAGTTGATGTTGCACGAATCCACCTTTAAATATATCATAATTTTGGCAACATCGCTATCCCATCATCTAGAAATGTTATTCAACCCATTGTAACAACCTTGGCAAGGTTACGGCCACAAGATATAATCATTTCTTTGGAGTGTTCCCCTCCTCGCTATCCGTTCCGCGGATGCACAATTACAGTCGAAATTAACATTTTTAGAATGTTCTTTTTTTGGTAGGTTTTTTTTTTAGATTTAAACGTAAGCGCTTTCGCCAAAAGGTACGGTTATGTCGGTCACTTATTATATGGGTAAGGCTATCTAGATGTGTGAGTGTGTGTATTATTTATAACGGAACAATGGCTGAGAATAATATGGGCCGTTATTATGATTGATGTTTAGGTTAATTTGTTTTTGTTTTCGTAAAGATGCCGTCGACCATTACAAATCGTACAAAAAGTATTCAATATTCTCTATAGGTATTTTAAAATTTGAAAACCTTGAAGTAAAAAATCTTTCCAACGGCACGTCAAAAGTCAAATTTTAAAAATTTCTAGGATTGTGCAAAAAAAGCCAACTTAAAATGTTAATAAAATTTGATCTTATATAACTTTTTTATTTTTGGCCCGATGTTGATGATTTCCAAATAAAGTTGGATTTAAACACATTATACGAAATATACGAACTAAGTTTAAGACACCCTGTAGAGAAATACAGTCTTTTGATGCCTCTCAAAACCATCCTATATGCAAGCTCAATTTATTTCTTACGCATTGTTTTTTTTATTCTTTCTAATATCTCGATTCGTTTTAAAGTTATGAATTTTTGAAAAAGAAATATTATTTCGGTTTTTTAATATTTACCTAATATGCTACAAATTAATTTTTTCAACCCCTACAGCGTGGAATCTTTCCATAATTATTAAAAAAACTACCGGTTTCACAAATGACATTTTGATCATCAGGAGCAACAATAAATTTTTTTTTACAATCAGATCTCGAAGGATTAACAATAATCTACTTTTTCCCAACCCTGTAGAAAGGACAAAGCAATTTAAAAATGTTTCAAATTTTCGAGTATTATAGATTTAGTTTACGAGATATCGGACTAAAACATTTCTTCAAATCCTTGGGATAATAATTTTCTTTTTTTAAACCACAGTATTAAAAAATTTCCGAAAATCAATCAATATAATTTTTTTTTAACCGTACACATTTTTCCAAATCCCTAATATCAGTCATCACTGTATTGGAAACAACATAAATTTTACGTCTTCGCGGAGTTCTTCTTAAATTTAAAAGCATGTGTTTTAAAAACAAAATATTAGCATGTAATTTTTTCAAAACTACGAAATTATTGGTCATAAAATTTAATATCAAAAAATCACGAAACGCCAATGTAGCCGGTGTATCGATTGTTTGGTTACTTTTTTTTGGTTTTCTGGGAATATTTTTGAATGCCATGTAGAAAGATATAACGATAATAATATGCCTTTGTGGTGGTGGTGGTTTCGATTCTGCAGAACTTTGAAGATTTAATACAAAAAAAAAGACTTGTGGTCCAGTCTCCAGGTAATGACAACTTGCTATTGATTGGGTTGTCTGCGTATACGAGGGTGAAAAAATTTAAAAACATTATTATCTATCAAAATAAGAGACAAGTATTTGAGATACAATTATTTTCAACTTAGCACTTGGCTAAGATTAATTCAAAAATGTAATAATATACCGATTGTCCTAATGAAGGGATGACCACAGGGAGGAATCCTATCACCTTCACTGTGGGACCTTGTCATAGACGAACTCCTGGAGGAATTGAATAGGAAGGGGATATACACCCAGGGGTATGCATATGATCTGACAATACTTGTACTGGGGAAATACCCTAACGTTATATCGGAGCTGATGCAACAAGCTCTGGAAATGGTGGAGATTTGGTGTATGAGGGAATGCCTAAGGGTGAACCCTGCAAAAACTGCGCTCATTCCCTTCACTAGAAAAAGGAAGCTTGAGAGACTAAAACTGCCAAGCCTCTTCAAAGTGCAGTTGTGTCTTAGCCAGGAGATCAAGTATCTGGGCATAATTCTGGACGCAAAACTAACCTACATAACAAAACCAATAAAGGGAAAATGGCCCTAATGGCTGCCAAACGGGTGATAGGAAATACATGGGGACTAAATCCCCATGCTCTGTATGTTAAGGCGGAAGCGAAAATGGCTGCACACAGACTGGAATGCACTGGGAATTGGCATGAAGGAACCAACACCCATAGTAATTCCAGAATCTCAGATGTTATCACAAACTCGCTTCTTGAAATGAGAAGTGATAACATGTTGGAACATTCAGGAAGGAACGTTGGTGTGGTACACAGACGGATCTATATAAAACTGACAGGAACAGGAACAGAAGCTGTGCCATGTGCCATGGTGCCAGACCCAGGTGCAATGTCCACGCATAATTGGGGAAGTTTGCATCTGTATTCCAGGCAGAAATCTACGCTATCGACACGTGTTTGCAAATGAGCATCGAAAGGGGTATAGAGCCAAAAGATCCTCATTCTCTCAGATAGTCAGGCAGCACTGAAATCTTTAGCATGTCCCCGGATCAGATCTAGACTGGTCTGGGACTGCGAACAAAAACTTTTAACCCTGGCAAACCATAATAGAGTAACTCTCGGGGCACAAAGGTATTGTAGGCCATGAAAAGGCATCTATGGTCTGAAGCTGCATTCACTGGTCCTGAACCAGTATTTGGAATATCAATAACTGCTGCACGTGGTTGTACATCTCGGTGGATTCAAACTAAACATCAGACGTACTGGAGACACGTGCCAAAGCAGGAACACATCAAACTCCAGGTCAAAAAAAACCCTCGGAGTCGCTGACCCCCCCCCCCCCCCCCCTCATCAGGGACCAGATAAGGAAAGTGACGGGATTACTCACCGGTCACTGTACCCTAAGGAAGCACATGCATACAATTGGCTTATATAGGGAGGAGCCTATCTGTCGGTTGTGCAAGGAAAAGGAGGAAACAGCCTCTCACATTATCTTGTGAATGTGAAGCACTGTCTCATTGGAGATATAGACTCCTAGGACTAGAGTATCCAAGAGACTTTTGAGCCTGATAAGGGCTACTAGTCTCTTCACATAAACGGTATAACCAAAAGCGCAAAAAGCTGAGGTACCGAGGTCTCTAAGCCTCTGACTGGTGGTATCGAACTAATCAATACCAATGAAAATAATATGTTAGGATCCCGTGACCGGAATTTAGAATAATTTCATAATAAATATAAGCATCAGTGTCAACTGTTCGAAGCTGCCAAATTTCATATTCCTCGAGCGAACGAAAATAATTTTTGATAAAATTTACCACCTAGTAACACTTATTCGTTTACCTCGTAAATTAATCAAAGTTATTTAAAGGCACCATAAGCAGTTAATGAGGGTGATCTTATCTCTGTAGAATTCGAGCTTTTATTATAATTTCAACTCGGTAACTATACATGCATCTGGTCCGTAAAACGGTGATTTTTAATTGGATCCGTTTTTTTTGACACTGCTAACCGATATCTCCGAGAGTTATGTGAACACACGTTAAATAATCAAGATGTAACTGTTTCCAAAACATAATTAAAAATACTCACACGTTGTTTCACTCGAATCAATTTTTACTTTTAGGATAACCCTCGTAATATTACCTAAACTCAACAAAAAAAATAGTACAATTTTCCCGTATTTAAAATAGAACACGGCGTTTTCATATTTCCGCAGAGATGTAGATAAAGATAACAACGTCAGAATTGTGTTGAATTCTTCCGGGTAGTATAATATATATCGAGAAGGAAAAAGTGGCTGATTCATCCGCAAGTATCGGCCGGTACCGTTAAATTTATTAAATAAAAGTCGTAGTTACACAAACGTTTCTGCATAATATATCTTTTGCGAAGACTTTGCGGTAAAGTTAAATATGTAACTGTGGCTTTCGAAAGCTGTTTCGATACATTGTGTACCAGAAGGCGAGAGATTATGATCGAATCTTGGAATTTAAGAGGCAGAAACTCATCTTTCTTGACATCTTATATAGGGACATTCAATATAACTGACTCACCCTTTATATTCTTTAGTATTGTGCTTATTCCACTAAAAGTTATATATCTGCAATCTGAAGGACGGAGAAAATGGGAAAATTTGTTTTTTGAATCACCCTGTATGAATAGTGTGTTAGCTGCAAGACAAGTACTATTTTACAAACAAACCTAAAGATGTAGGTATATTTATATGTCAAATATTGACCACTCAAAATATTCCTTATCAAACTCAACCGAAGATCATAGAGTCAAAAAATATTCTTTTTCCGCCGCATAATATTACAGTATAATTAAATATTCCAACCTTGTGAAATTTTTAATATATTCCTGAACAAAACGTGAAAATTAAGTACTAAAAATATTCCGAAGTAATGAGATTTTTTTCCTAAGCAATTTCAATTACAAAATTGGCATTCCTGTGGGAAATTTGGATAAAAAATATTCACTTACTGAATAATCAAATATTAAGAATATTCCTTAGGATAATATTTAAGTGCTGTGAAGGCTTTTTCGGTTATAAATATAAATTTTTATTACTAAAAATATTCATTATCAAACTTTCCAGTGTTTGTGAAACTTTCCACCGAAAATATTCATTAACCGAACGTTCGAGTGACATATATACCGTTGCGTAATATTCCAGAGTCAAATGATATGAAATCTTTACGACTAAAAATATTCCTTATAGAGATTTTTAAAGTCGTGAAACTTCAAACATCAAAGTAAAACCTAAAATGTCGTGAAAGGATTTTTTTCTAAACATATTCATTTATAAAATATTCCAATAAGCTATTTGGACCAAAAATATTCATTCAACGAAAATACAAGTGCTAGAAATATTCCTTGGGTAATAGCTCGAGCGCTGTAAAGGAAGTTTTTCTAACTAAAAGTTCGTTTATAAATATAACAGTGTTAAGGAATTTTTACCACTAAAAATATTCCCAATTTCCAGTCAAACTTGTCAAAAATATTCCTTTGCGGAATATTCAACTTTATAGCCCAAAGTTAAGCGCAAAACTCAAATGTTAAAAATATGCAATAGTGGATTATTCCTTTGTACAATCTTAACCGCAAAAAATATTCTATAAAAAAACATTCAACCAGCAAACTAGTGATGAGCAAAATCTGTCTTGGTCTTGCAGTCTTGGTCTTAGTCTTGCGATTTTGCATGACCAAGACCAAGATCATACATACATTAGCAAGACCAAGACCAAGACCGAATGAACAAGAACAAGTCCAAAACCGAGAATGCAAGACCAAGACCAAAGTGCAAGACTAAACTAAAAATTACAACTTAGTAATAGTGGTACTTAGTAGTAATGGGTAACAACCTATTTGAGCGAGACCAAGACCAAGACCGAGTACGCAAGACCAAGATTACAAGTATTTTAGCAAGACCGAGACCTTTACCAAGACTGTCTTGGTATGGGTCTTGGTTTTTGCTTCGCTCATCACTACAACAAACACCTTCCTTGATACGACCCTCCAATCTTCGGTGATAACCCGAATGTTTCATCTTCTTAAAAAAAATTATAAATACGGTTCTGAAAACTGTTAACAACAATCTCCACTCATTTATTTCGTCCGCTAATGTTTCATTCCGAGAACTCTTCTTATTACGAGACAGAATATTCAGCAGACCTCCCGCGGAACTCAAAAACAATATTCGTACATCAAATATGACAATTGAAGTTTGTTTTGAATAAACAAAAATATTAATTAACGAGCGAAATATAAATATAAATTGCAAATGTACGACAGAGCGCATTTGTATCAAGACACCAGTCACTTTAAAGTGCTTTAATAAATCAACATGGCGTGGTAGTGACGCGGAGCGTTCCGGAAAATAACATCACTAGCAAATGCTGTCAAATGTCAATTTTTTTGTTAAGTTTTCCCCAAAATAAATGTATAAAAATAAAACGAATAACCATAGGGAAATGGAAAACAAAGAAATAATGACTCACCCTTGAGTTGAGTGGTATCAATGGCGTACATATTAAGAGCAAGTAATTGGAGTAGTCTGTTGCAAGGGATGGGAACCGGAGTGTGTTGTAGAAGGGCGCGGAATTCTTTCAGCATTTGCATCGCCGTCTCTTGAAAACTCTCCATTCTGTAACGAAAATTAAACAAGGTTAAGTAGTATACGAGGGTTAATCGAGAATATAAAACGGTTCGTTTGAACTACTCACCCGATTTTAGTGATAAGCTTCCCGTGTACATGCAGATAAGTTATAACGAATCGTTTGTTCACCTGAAAATGAAAATTTCAATACCAATTTAACTTTTTTCAAGGAAAAAATTACCTCAACGCTAGTCAAAGCCGATAAATCTTCGTCGTCGGAATCGTTTTGCTCGATGTTGGCTTGAGTAGTTCTATAAACTCGTCTACCTCCTTCGGGATGTATCCAAGTTTCTCTTCTTAACGATCCGGGTGTGTTGTTCGAATCTTCAGATTCTTTTTGTTTCATCTGAAGACGCTGTTTTTCTAATCTTTCTTCTCTGCGTTTCTTTTCGCCTTGTTCGTACTACAAATGTTTTTTGTTAGTTAAGTTAAGAACACAAAAATTATCTTTCAAGTCCTTAACAGGAGGATTTAAAAGTGATATTTTATAAAAAAGCATATTTTCACGGTCGTTTTTCTCGGATTGAAAAATTTATGCTGATCCTTAGGATTTCATTTATTTTGACACAATTTCTAGTGAAAAAATTACTTTTCCCTGCTAAAAAGAGAGAAAAATAAAACTTAAAACATACGTACGCACATCTGATGATACTGCAGCATGAAAAAAAATTGTATTTTAAATGAATTTTTTTTTATTCCTGAAAGCTACAGGGTAAATTGTTTAATTTCTACCCGAGATCTTTAAAATTTCTCTAACTGCTCTATCAGCTAGAATGTGGAGATATTCTATTGAAAAAAGAGAGATATACAGTGTGTCCTAGTATATTCTGGGAAAGAACACACAAGAATTGTGTTGCTACTTCCCAAGGTATAGCATAACTTTTGTATTAAACTGATATAAACCCATTTTGCGCGGAAACTTCTGTATGATCGCGTTGTAAATTGACCCAAAAAATTCAGCTCTCATTTTACAATATTACGCTCATTTGGCCTCAGCCTAAGTCAAGTCGAATTCAAAAACTCTTAAGCCTGGCAAGGGCAAGGATGACACTTGAGTGAGTCCCGGGACACAAGGGATTGTAGGCAATGAAACTGCATTCATTCATTCTGAACCAGCATTTGGGATATCAAAAACTGCAGCACGTAGTTGTACATCTCGGTTTCAAACAAAATATCAGATGTACTGGAGGCTCGTGCCAAAACAGGAACACAGGAACAGTCCTGGTCAAAAAAAACCTCGAAGATGCTGACTAAAGAAATATTAAACCTCGGCCGGAGCCAGATGAGGAAAGTGACGGGATTACTCACCGTTACCCTAAGGGTACAAACACAACAACTGGGTCGCGATCGATGCTACTAAGTTGCGGTCAAAGTCGACAGCACATAACAAGGAGGTTACCTACGATGCTCAGTCGAGCTAAGACCACTGTTAAGTGAAGTAGTTTGATTACATTTAAATGACAAAAAGATTGTGCTTTTGCGATATTGCGTGAGTCAAGTGATGACAGTGATGAAATGTCAGCTGTCACCAAGTGGTGGCTGATAGGTAATATACCCAACAAACTGTTTTCGGTACACCCAATAAATTTGAAAAGAAGCCGTTTAGGGGAATACCATCATCTTTTCCTCGAACTGAAAAATGACCCGGAACGATTTCATTCGTGTTCTATGCGAGTTGCTATGGAGGGGGGTGGCAACTTGGCCTTGAACGCACCAATCACAGGAAAGCATCCTTGTAGACCACGCAGTAGGCATCCATGTAAAACAAACTCATTTGATTTTCAAAAGCATCGATTTAACCCTCCTGGATGGCATCGCTCTAAACCTCCACCGCGGCTTACCTGTTCTGTTCTCTTCCATTTACTTCAATGTGTTTGAATTACATGGATGTCGAAATCGACCGCGACCCACTTGTTCTGTTCGTACCCTAAGCAAACACATGTTTATAATAGGGTGTTCAAATAAAAATAGATTCTTGTTAATGATTAGCAGATCGTTAATTCTAAGGGAACAACTTACGTCGCACTGTATTTTATCAAATTTAATGGTGCTGTTTTGTTTTTATCCCCATTTAAAAAATTATATTTTGAAAATTTCTTAAAACCCGCCTTTTAGATTTTGACGTCACTAGTTTAAATTGAAGTTAGTCAAATATTTTGACTGGAACAAAATAATCAGAAGAGAGTGTAGTCACCCAAAAGAAGAAAAGAAGAAGTTTAGGTTAGAGTGACAGTGAGTTGTTTTGTTGTTTGCATTCGCATGTGGTTTCATCTTGTTTAAAATTTTTGATTAGTTCCTGTTTAGGTTTCTTTTTATTAATAAAATTACAGTGTACGTTAAAGCAAATTCCAAGTCATCTTTGAACTCATAACTAAAAAAAATATATAAATTGATAAATATTTGAAATGATTATAAATAGAATTATTAATTATTTTCTGTAATTACGTATTTCACCCACATTAAAATGGTCTTCACAACAAAAATAATTTGTTGAAGTTTGTACACAAAAGACCTTCTAATAGCTGCAAACCAACTCTTTCTTCTCTCATCTGTTTTCGGTACAGTAATGAATTTATAAATAATGCTTCAAATTAAAATTGAACAAGGTAAACAGAGTGATAGATGTCAGGTCAGATGTCAACATTTTTGTCCTGTCAAACTCAAACATCCCAAATGAATGAGAAAGAAGAAGCTGAAATATGGAACAGCAAAGGAAGACTATAGACAACTTCACATTTAAACTAGTGACGTTATAAGTGCATTATAAGTTGCATAATTTCAGTGAATTTTTGTTTTCATTTTTTTCTTTTAATCTAAAGACTAAATTAAAAATAATTATATTTTTGAATCTCCCATTTGCCACTTATTAATATTACCTAATAAAACATGTGGTCAAAATTTGAAGTTGAACACCCTATTGGCATATATAGGGATGAACCTATCAGTCGATTGTGCATGGAAGAGGAGGAAACAGCCTCGCACATTATCTTCGAATGTGAAACAGTATCTCATTGAAGATATAGACTCCTAGGACTAAAGCGTCCAAAAGAGGATTTCTCCAAGATGGACCTAGTGAAAAGACTGTTAACCTAATCCTTAATAGGTGTCTTCACATAAACGGTACAACCAAGGGCGCAAAAATCTTAAAGGCTGAGGTGCCGAGGGCTCGAAGCCTTTGACTGGTAGAGCCGAACAAATCAATCGATCAAGTCGATAGACAACTAATTTTGCGCCGTCTTTCGCGTGGAATAAGGAGACCTTTTGTATGAAGCCAACTCAGTGATGTGAGTCGGTCATATGACCGCGTCATTTTGGTGGTCATGACGTCGGTCACGGTCATGTCACATTCGAAAATGACCGCCAGGTCATTTTGCACATAACCTTATCTTAAAATAAACAGGTGCTGGCGTTTTGTTGTGAGTTCAGTGCATTGTGCGACGTGAACGTACTTCAATCGAATGTAAGTAAATATTAAAATCTTTAGTTGAAACTGCAGTGTGCCGTGTCGTGTAGGGTTCCTATCAGCTATCACTAATTATTCCTCAATTTACAATAGTTTAAGTTTTTTAATGCATTTTATTGTCCTGTTCTCGTGTTTTGAGGTTAAGTTTAAGGCTTTAAAAGGAACTTAATATTGAATTTTGATAATCAAATTGTAAATTGCTCCCTCACCTGCATACTGTAAAAAGTGAGGAAGGCATGTATGTATTCGTATAATTTTTTTTTATTGCCTTTCTGGATGAATTTCGAGCAGAACATCGAGACCTAAACTTTTTTATTATTTTCTCTACAATTTTTTTTGGCGAAAACCGGTTCTAAATTAGATTCTCTTTCCAACATCTCTAAAACTAAAATATTAATTATTCTGATTTTTTTGAAGTTTTTGACATTCCCCAGGTAACCAGCTGACTAAACATCACGTCGTAGCGACGTCATTATTTGGTGATATTTGGTTACAGACGTCATAGGTCAGTGTATAGACGTTGGTACGACGTCGATGTAATGACGTCTTATGAACGACGTCGGTATAACGTCTGTTTTGTGACTTTGATAAAAAGTTATTTGGAAATAATTTAAGTTAGAAATTTTAATACACACCTTTTCGAAAAGATGTGAGCCAAAGACGATTTGATTTGGCCGTCCAACACGGTGTGTTCACAGTATACCAGCGATAGAAATACATATCGTATCACACACACGTTCTCTTACGGATGCAAATTTCGACACAATTTTTTCCCTACCACGGTATATAATATGATTTAAATAGGTCTACTACATGCTGACTGATTTGTATCCTACATAATTTATTTTATTAGATAGTATCTACATTCGTGATTAATCCTGATTTGTTTAAATCTCCCGCTTCATTGTATTCATTCCTCGTCATGTCATTGGCGTTTTCCGTTATTGGTTGTTGATGACAAGTGAAAAGTGAATGTCTGTGGCGAGAGTGAAGGTTGTTCATCTGTCTATGCAAACAACGACAAAAACACGTGAATTGTGCAAGTTGTGGGTGTTTCGTGAGAGAGTTATCCGACGAATTAGAAAGAAAAGTAAGTATTCTAAGATTTATATTAAGAAATACAATATCAAACATTCTAGTATGCTCATCCTTAATAAAATAGATAGAAATGAAAAATCATAATCACCTTTGAAAGATGGCTACCTACCGGTTACTTTATTATTAAGTAATGAGGGCTGGTAAAAAATCAATTTTATTGTGTTTTTGTTGTTTTACAAGTATATTGGATTGACGTTAGTACAGTATATTTTACAAAAAAGTATAAATACTAATGAGTGATAAATTAGATTGTACGGGATTTGCTCCGAGATTTCTTAAGAATTTTTGTTTAGATGTACAATGTACATGTTGATTGTATTGACCAATAAAGCATTTCAGTATGTCCTCTATTTTATAGAGAGGTTCTAGATTGATATATTCTAAACCATCTTCCTGCTTTCACTGATTTGGACAATTATCCATATAGTATAACATTATATGGTCTTTTATAGTAAGAACTATTTTTTAATTCCCTATTTTGTCCTAGAAATTATGTAGGTACCTGCTTAAATTTTCTCAGTAATAATTCCAACTTATGTAATTTGTAGGAATTGATTGAAAATATCCAATTCTAGTACCTATGTCAATTTATAAAATAATTGAGTTTTCTGACAATGGAGGGGTGGCTGTGGTTTTATCTAACTGGATGACTCCCAGAAAAACAGAAGTTTTCTGGCCACCTTATAAAGATCAATTATCTTTTCGCCGGGCTCTACAATGTCAGGAATCCACAGGAGACTCTTGGAAGCTTTACCAAGTTGCCCGAGTATTCAGTGAAACAGGTAGATCACATTTTAAATATTTGAGCTATTAATACTATTATGGTACTAGTACAGATGTTGAAAACTTTACTGAAATTTCTTGCACAAATAGTAAAATGCATGAAAACGTTTCTAAAAAAGGGGGGGCTCCCGTAAATATTTTCTCATTGAAAGATATGTTTTTTGTTTCCAATTATTTCAGACTGTTTGGAAGTGGCCTATAAAAAGGCAAAAAAAGCTGAAGAGACATCAAACTTAGAAAGTGATCAAGATGATGATATCCCACCAAAAAAACGGAAAATAAATTTACCAAAAAGGCATATTTATTCCAGTGATGATGAAGAACAACAGTCTGAGCATAAACGACCTCCAAGAATTTTACTGAAACAAAAATCGGGTATGTATTGTAGGGTGGTTTAAAAGTATGCTCCTAATAATGTCTGTAGGGTATTCTAATAATATATTATTAATTAATTATTGTCATATAGTTTTTACTCAGTACAAAAATTTATTATTTAGTAAATCCGATTTTTTGAAAATTGAACTGTCTAAACAATTGATTTTTGACTGAATTTGCTTAACCCTGAACAGATTTTTAACTATGAAAAGGGAAACTGTTTCATTTATTGCATCCTAATATTTTACCTCTTTACAGTTGCCATTTGTTCAGCTCCAAATAGTCAAGATAAAATAATAAATCAATCTGAACCAGTAACAAAAAATACCACACCTAAAAATATACCATTATTGAGGCAGACAAATTCTCAAACAGGTCAGTAGAAATTGGATTCTAGGATAAAAATAAATACATAAAACTTATAATTTTTCTGTTTTTAAATATTTACACACTATTGCATGAGTATTTCACTTTACACTTATTACATTGTCTCAAGTATAATAATTAAGAGTTTTTTGTCCTGTTGGTAGTCAAAGACATTATCTAAAGAAATAATTGGGAAATCAGTGATCAACTAAATGAGTATAAAGCTGTTCCCAACAATTTTTTTAGTCTGACCAGTTCATTTAATCCTTATTAATTTTTTAGTACTTTTTCCGGAAGCACCTTCCAACACCCACTCAGAAGAAAATATAGCTAGTAGCAAACCAGAAAAAGGTACATATATATATTGTATGGTTAATAGTAATTATGTACAAAAATTATTTAATGAATATCTTACATATAAAACAAAATTGTGGTGACCAAGTTTAAAATTCCATTTTTTTAGATTCAGTCATACATTATCTAGCATCTTTAAAAGAACAAAATAAAGAAATCTTGAGTATCTTGAAAAAAATACAGGGAAAAGTATTTGCAGCTGAGGAAGATAACAGCAAATTTTTTAATCTCCCAGTAACTAGCCTTGAAGACCTCCAAGTGTTGGAGGATAGTTTGGACGATGAAAAGCTTAAAAAACTGGTAAGTGCCCTTACGAAAAATTATGTATCAAGTTAGTAGTGTAATTATGTTAAGAAATTAAGCATTTTAAATTTTTTTCTAGACAACTTGTTGTACTAAATTTGGAGGAGATGGAGCTACGAACAGAGCAAACAGAATTTTGAAAGAATTGATTCCAGATAATGTAGCATGCTGCTACAGTTTCTATGGTAAAAGAGCTGACAAAAAATCCTTTTGCAACCTAAAACTGAGGAGAGTTATAGTAGGTATGTTGCACACACATTGTATGGGGAATCATTTTCATTTATAGAGGGTTTTATTAACTAAAAAATTATTGCATGTTGTCTTTTGAAATTTTTCTAGAAGAATAGGCCTGTCTAATTCTTATTATACAAGGTTTGATAGACAAACAGCTTGTTGTGCTATCAAAAAATAACAAGTCCTCGTTTTTGAATATAGATTACATAGACTTTTGTTGTTATATTTGGAAGTTGAATTAAACTTCGTATATCACACTTCAGATCACCCTGTATATACATATATGTTTGAATAGATAACTACCTAATATTAATTTACATTAACTTCCTATTTTCACTGCTTCAAACAAATCTTAGTCATAAATAAATGTTAATTAACTTTGCAGATGCTGTTAAAAAAATGTGCCCGCTAGCTACAGATTTTGAAGTTGAGGGCTGCATTAAAGTTTGGCTTAAACATGCTCCTCAGCGTCTCAGAACAAAAATGGCGAAGGAGAATAACAACGAACATGTTTGATTAGAAAAACAACGTTTTTGTTTCTATCTGTTTGCATTTGAGTTTCCAAGATCTATAATGTCAGTTAAGGGTTTTAATAAGTTTATTTTGGTTCATTTAAATGGAGATAGATTTGTTTCACAATAAAAAAATGTTTAAAAAAAAGAAGCTAAAGGAAATTGTAGCTCCACGTCAGTTTTTTAGAAGAGTTTCATGTCAAAGGTTCAAAATATGATCTAGTTTTAATCCTTAAATTGTTTTTTTCCAGTTCCTTTGTCTGCTTATTTACTGTTATACATATTCCGAAAGCTAGTTTTTTAATTAAATTGTGAATGATATTTCTATTTCAGTGTTGGTCGGTAGAAATCTTATGTATTTTGATTTTATTTCATTTAAAAAAAAATCAGATTTTAGTTTATATCCTTTCAATAGTGTACTGTTTTATAGTTATGAGTAATAAAAATGTTTTTATTTACTAATTTTTTATTAGCAATAACTTCTCCTATACATTTTAAAAATCCTATAAACAATTTAGATAATGTGACGTCGTGGGGACGTCACCAAATGACGTCAAAATCATGTGACTTTTTCACGTCGTGAGTGCGTCATAGGGACGTCACAAAATGACGTTATTACGTCTAAATTATGACGTCGTGTGGACGTCTTTTGGTTGCTTGGGTCGGAGAGAAAGCTTAGATACCATAGGCAGCGTTTTTATTACATACAACAATCGAACAATTAAAGATCTTGTTTTACGTGTCACATGTCGGTATTTGACGACGAAGTATTCGACTAGGGAATTATTTTCTTGTAATTTTTTTATAGGTGCCTAGTTTGAAATTCAAGAATGAGGGTGAAAAGCGATGTTTTCAAGTACTTTACAAAGCTTTCTGGTCCTAGCCAAAGTAAAGGAAAAATAGACACGTATGCATGCAATTTTTGTCTTCAAAAATATGCGTTACATGCGACTAGAATGCTTAAACATTTAATCAAATGCCAACGCTGTCCAGAAAATTTAAAAGCGAAGTTAAAACTCAAGAAAAGGGTTTCCCCTCATCCACTTACAAATAAATTTACATTATCGGCTCCTGCATCTACATCTGACAATGTTGGCAAAGATCCAGTCACTGAAACTGACGATAACGGCCCTTCAAAAACGGACTCGGCAAGTACAAGTTTCATTTCAGCATCCAGTAAATCACACGGATTGAAAACTTTTATGGACAGTATTTCTGGTGAGGAAACATCAATAATTTGGAAATTATTATCGAAAGCCATATATGCAACTGCCACCCCGTTAAGCATTACTGAGAACGTATACTGGACTGAAGCTTTCAAACGTATTCGACCAAGTCTCACGCTTCCATCTCGATACATTTTGTCAAATTCTTTGTTAGAAGAAACGTTTAAAGATGTAGAATGCGAAGTTAAAGCGGAAATGGCAGATGCTAGGTTCATAGGTGTGCAGACTGATGGTTGGTCAAATTTAAGAAGAGAAAGTATTATCAATTTTGTAGTCACTACCCCAAAGCCAATGTTTTATCGAACACTAACTACGAAGACTTCTCGACACACTGGGGAGTTTATGGCTACTCAGATTTCCGAAGTATATGAAGAAATTGGAATAGATCGAGTAGTTGGCTGTGTAACAGATAACGCCGCTAATATGGTTCGTGCGTGGGAAATACTTAAAGAAAAATACCCGAATAATATGATCGCTTACTACGGATGTGCTGCGCACATTTTGAATTTGCTTTGTGGTAACTTACTCAATTTAAATTCGGTTGCTTCAGTTGTCAATGCATCGAAATCAATCGTAAAAGCGATTAAAAACAAACTAATTTTAAATGCTGCATTTGTACAATTACAAGAAGAAATGTTGCCAGCAAAAGGAAGGCAATCTCTAAAATTACCAGTGGTGACGAGGTGGGCATCTGTGATATTATGTCTGGAAAGCTTGCAGATAAATAAAAAGGTTCTACAGACATTAGCGATTAACGATCTTGGCCAAACTGAACTTGAAGCCCACGATCGACGACATATTCTAGACACAGATATATTTTGGGTAAAGGTTGAAAAATTCACTTCACTGTTACAGCCCGTTAAGAAATGGATTATAAAGTTGCAGGCAGACACTACAAATATCAGCCAGGTTGTAGAAGCTTTTTGGGAAATTAGACAACAGTTCGAAAAGGAAATCCCTAACTCACCACTTTTAAAATCAGAAGAACAAAAGGTGCTTGATACATTGACAAAAAGAGAAAAAATGTGCCTTACTCCGGTGCATTATGCAGCGAATATCCTTGACCCTTCTTTCAGGGGCAAAAACCTTAATGCTGCTCAGTGCAATGAAGGTCTACAATATATACACGATTTTGCAATATATTTTTTGAAAAATGTAGAAATTGATGCTGTCTTCAAAGAATTGGCAGAATATCGTTCTGGAAGTGGATTTTTTTCATATAGGTTTGTTAAGGACTCAATGAATAATAAAAGTATGTTAAATCTTGATTTCTGGAAAGGTATTTGCACAGATCTCTCTTTAAGACATATTGCGGAAGCTTTACTTGGTCTGCCTGCAACGTCTGCTTCTACTGAGCGATCATTTAGTGCACAAGGAATCGTTCACAGTAAGAAAAGGAATCGACTCACTACATCTAGAGCTGGAAAATTAACTTATATCTACCACAACTTAAATTTGCTTAATGTCAAAAAACATATAAATTTGGCTGGGAGATCAGAAGTTACATGCACATGTGCTGCATCTTCGACATCAACACATTCTTTACAAGCTCCTGTTGAAATAGATGATGACGATGACCTTCAGCCCAATCCTCTTGAACAGGGTTTGGAACAGATGCCAACAGAATTCATCAGAAGAGATGATTTAGGATCGGAAACAGAAACCGAAACTGAAGAAGACGAAGAGGAAATTCAAGATTTGGAAAGAAATTTCGAATTTCGAGAATCTTCTGATCCAGAACCAGAAGATATTTCAGATTAAAAAAAGACTTTTCCGAAACAGAAGTAGACTGAATCTGAATCTAGAATATTTTTATTTTATTATGTAGGTACCTCTCAATTGCCTCGTTTCCTTATTCCTTACCTTATTTATCTTTGTTAATGTGATATGAGAATGTGTTTTTGTTTTTTTATTTCTTGTTTTCTAGTTAGAAGTAAGAGTACATTCGTTTTTGGTTTTTGTTTAATATTGATAGTTTTATTTTTGTTTCCGTTATATTATTGATTATTCAGATTATTCTAAATGTTAATAATATATTTATATTATTTATAGATATTCTTATTACTTAAGTTACCTAAGTATATCTTATAGTTATACAACAGTTATTGTTGTATAATTTATACATTTAGTACTTTGGTACCATAGTCCATAGTACCTTTAAAATTTTTAGTGTGATATTGGTGTTCTTTGTTCTTTTTTATTTATGTTAATAATAAATTGTTTATTTCTTATATCCTATATCCTTTTTTTCATTTCAAGATAATGATTCACATATCTGCATTTAGGTATATTTCAAAAATTAATGAATTGTCAAAGATTATGAAAATGACCAAAATGACGGTCATATGACGGTCACGTGACGGTCATTTGTCACAATGTTTAAAATGACCGTCATTTTACATCACTGAGCCAACTAATTGTGTTCTAAATTATGCGGGTGAAAAAACGCAGCTCACAACTCACAATATTACGCACGTTTGACCTCAGCTTCTTCTTTTTTCAATGCTACTGCTTCATACACATACACACACACACCATTACACTATAGAGACACAAACACTCAGTACAAACGCTTAAAAACTAATGGATTAAAATATTTTTACCAACTGCTAACTTTTTTTCGCGCGCAGTATTTTTGTACGGCAATTCATCCAACAACTTTAACTAAACCCCTTTGTACTTCTCCTAATATTTAAAACATGAAACAGACTCACTTTTCTCCTATTTTCGTCATACAACGAAATCAAATTTTCCCATGCTGAAGGAACCGGATTGGAGGACATCAAACTCCTCATGTAGTAGTAAACAGCGTCCAACTTTCTTCTCTATAACAATCCAAAATATAGAAACTACTCTTATATTAATTAATATTATTGTAAACTTACAGCATAAACCGCCAATATCGCCAACTGATTATAAGGTTTCCCATTTTTAGGATTAATCTCGTGCGACTTAATATACCACCTTAAAAAGATTCGACATAAATAATTTTTTAACCGGGTTAAAATGTTCGTACTTACTGTCTGCATTTTCCGTAATTACACGTTTCGTTAACCTCTTCGCGGTACCTTCCTAAATCGCCCAAAAACATAAACAACTTCTGCGACGATATCAACGCCATGCCCACCAATCCTAAGCCTTTGTGCGAAACCATTTTGTTTTCTTTCAGGTAATTGTTCAATTTGAAGTCGAACGTTTTTTCTAGGAGGGACAATAATCTCTCGTAATATTTGTTACCTTCGTCTATTAAATATATCAAAAAACCTTAAACAAAACAAATCATCATCCCTACGAATACATGTTTGTATAGTAAATTTTATACCCATTTAGAATAAGACCATCCTTATTTATTATTAATAAATCGGTTGAAACAAAAAATTACCAACAAAAATGAACGTCGTAACTAATTTATTAGATGTCACGTTTTTGAAGTTACGTCAAATTTTGATTTCATGTTAATGTCATAACGCAAAATAAGATATAAAAATGCGATATTCTGATGAATCCAAAAAACTTATGCTTAATGTAGTAAACTATTTTCAAAACGATTTAGGATCTCGATTTAAGGCAATTCAAAAAGCGTCCGAAGCACTAAAAGTTCCAGAAAGCACATTATATAATCTTGAAAAACCAAACAGAGCTACAGATTTCGAATTTAGAAGAAATATGTCTGCAAGCGTTTCCCGGAGCAAAACCCGAATTACAAAAAATACCCTGCATTGTTTGAGGGAAGTAATTTATAAAATGTATGCGCGAAAGGATAAAATCACAGTAGAAACTATTTTACGGCAATTTATCGAAGAGTCTCCAGAAACTAAGATTTCCAAAGGTTCGTTATATTTGGGAATTAAAAAAATGGGTTTTCATTTCAAAAAACAGGATGGAAGAAAACATTTATTGGAAATGCCTGCAGTCAGATTAAAAAGAATATTATTTTTGAACAAATACCATGCTGCTAAAAGCGAAAAGCTCTTTACACCTGTTTTTCTGGATGAGACATGAGTTTTTATTAAAAGCGGGGACAGAAGAATGTGGCAAGATGGTACTAAACACAGTGATTTAAAAATAACTGGAAGTGGGACACGATATGTAATTGTTCATGCCGGTAATAAAAAAGGTTTTGTGGCAAATGCATCGCTTATTTTTAAATGCAATAAAAAAACAGGCGATTACCATGATAACATGAACACCGAAAATTTTGAAAATTGGTTTAAACAGCAACTAATTGTAAACTTGGAAGAACCATCGTTAATTTTAATGGATAACGCAACGTATCACAGTCGCCTGGATGAAGAAATCCCAAGAAAAAGTTGGAGTAAAACACGCATGTTGGAATGGCTCAAAAAAAAAAGAATATTCCTTTTCCAGATCACTTTTAAAAGGATGCTGTTTGGAATATAATTGGAAAGCAAGTTTTGCCAGAAAAAAATTATCATTTAGACAAATACGCTGCCGAGCATGGTCATTGTGTTCTCAGGCTACCACCCTATCATTGCCATTTTAATGCCATCGAAATGGTATGGTCAGAAACTAAAAGGCATTATGACCAAACTATTACGAAAACTGCAAGGTCACCTACTGAAGTCTTAAAAGTATGGAATGACGTTGTAAAAAATGTACCGGAGCAACACTGGCAGAATTACATAAATCATACAGAGAAAATTATTTCTGAAGCATGGGAAGTAGAAAACAAACTGGACCTACTAAACATCGAACCTATGGTGATCTCTGTATCCAATGAATCCGATGATGAACTATCACTTTCCGAAAGTTATTCTGATTTAGAAACTAATTAAACTTTGCCTTGAAGATCACCTTGTCATTTTTTTTAAATCTAGAATTTGTACTTAATCGAACTCTGAATTGCCATATTTTAAAAAAAAACTATGTATCTAGTTAATAAAACAATTTTTTTAAAATTAGTGCACTTCTTTTATATTCTTTTATTATGTCAACATCTTTAGAATTTTATGAATTTCATAAAATTAATTTGTATTATTACAAACCGCCACTGATAATATGAAATTTCAAGTCACTACGCCAATGCAATAAGAAATATGTCAAGCATTTGACATGACAAAGGTCATAACCTAATTTTTTTCATGCGGGTTCAGATGGTTCAAGAAGCCACATACGTTAAGTTACTAAAACGGCTGGTACCTCTAAATAGGTATTAATTTTACTATAGTTGGTATTTTTAATAAGTTTAAATGGGGTGCGTCACTGAAACGATAATCGGTTAGAAACGAGCGCTTAGATCTGTACTGTTTCCTATCTGCGTTAACTCTACGAGTATTTAAAAAACTGCAGAGAACTGTATACAGATTGTCTGAAATCATTTCACTAACCTTTATATTTCTCCTTGTTATCCGGATCGTTCTTAATAGCCTTCCTAGTAACTTCAATAATATTATGATACAGTATATTCCAAAAATGCTGTTCGACTTTTTCGGTTTGACAAAATTTAATAGCGGAGCAAATTAAGAACTCCAAAGCTTTTTTCAAAAAACTCCTCAACTGATCTACTTGATCCCAATGCACCAAAAGCAATCCTTTATTGATAACGTATTGCAATTCGTTGTCGGCCTTTTTAATATCTTTCAAAAGTTCCGGGCTATGAAATGATTTGAAAGAATCGGTCGTTTCGTCGTACCAAGGAGGACGGAGGTTACCGAATTGATCAGTAGTGTACATTTGAGGTGGCAAGGATTCGGCGTTGTCGGAAAATCCGGGTACGCTCACTCTGGTACTGGAAGATTTTACTATTATAGGTTTGTTGGGATTGTTCGGGTCGAATAAGCTTTTTTGTTGACCTGGAGATCGGCGGTTATCGGGGTATCTCGGATAATCTTGTGTAGACAAAGTTGGTGCCGTAGTTTTAGCTTCGTTATTGTGTTGGGGCAATACTAATACCCCAGCTTTTTTGGTGTTTGCATCCACGTTTTTTATATCGTTCACGTTGGTTTCTTTTTCGCTTTCATTTCTTTTTCTTTGTATTTCTACTCGCCAATTTTCAGCGCCTGTAATTATGAAAACTTAATTTATGGATCAAAAATCGCAAATGCCACAGTGCAAATTGTCACTTTCACGGCAAAGGTTACCCTCAACTTTGACAGAATGCAGCAGCAAAAGTTACCTGCAACTTTGAAAGCTGCAAAATTTACTTGCAACTTTGAAAGCTGCAAAAGTTACTTGCAACTTTGAAAGCTGCAAAAGCTACTTGCAACTTTGACAGCAGAAAAAGTTACCGGCAACTTTAACACGTTGCAGCGGCAAAAGTAACCTGCAACTTTGAAAGCTGCAAAAGTTACTTGCAACGTTGACAGGTTCCACCAGCAAAAATTACCTGCAACTTGGACAGCAGTTTTTTGCGTTTTTCGAACTAATTTTGAGGTTATGTGAAAAAGTCACTAATGAAAAAGTTGTAGATTCTTCCAAGAACTGCAACTTTTTTTCTAGGACCTCAACTTTGGCCGGAAATCGCAATAATGTCTTTTTCCAATCCCCCCAAAAAGTGTTTTTTACCGAAAAAACGTCAAAATTCGAAAAATTTTCAATATTTTAATATGAAATTTTTTTCATGGTTTGTGACTATGAAAACTATCTTCTACTAAATTTCAATCAAAATCGAACATTTTTTAACGAAACTAAAAATAAAAAACGAAAAATGCAGTTTTTTGCGTTTTTCGAGCTAATTTTGAGGTTAGGTGAAAAAGTCACTAATGAAAAAGTTGTAGATTTTTCCAAGATCAAGGAACTCAACTTTGGCCGGAAATCGCAATAAGTTCTCTTTCGACCCCCCAAAAATAGTGATTACCGAAAAAACGTTAAAATTCTGAAAATTTCCAAAATTTTGATATGAAATTGTTTCCCATAGTTTGTGACTATCAAAGCTTCCTTCCTCCAAATTTTCATCGAAATCGAACAATTTTTAACGAAACTAAAAATAAAAAACGAAAAATGCATTTTTTTGCGTTTTTCGAGCTAATTTTGAGGTTAGGTGAAAAAGTCACTAATGAAAAAGTTGTAGATTTTTCCAAGATCTACAACTTTTATACTCAATTTTTTGGCCGGAAATCGCAATAAATTCTCTTTCGACCCCCCAAAAATAGTGTTTACCGAAAAAACGCCAAACTTCTGAAAATTTTCAATAATTTAATATGAAATTTTTTTCATGGTTTGTGACTATGAAAACTACCTTCTACCAAATTTTCATCAAAATCGAACAATTTTTGACGAAATTAAAAATAAAAATTGAAAAATGCAGTATTTTGCGTTTTTCGAACTAATTTTGAGGTTAAATGAAAAAGTCATTAATGAAAAAGTTGTAGATTTTTCCAAGATCTACATCTTTTATACTCAACTTTTCTTTCTAGGTCCTCAACTTTGGCCAGAAATAGCAATAATGTCTTTTTCCAACCCCCCCAAAAAGTGTTTTTTACCGAAAAAACATCAAAATTCGAAAAAATTTCAATATTTTAATATGAAATTTTTTCCATGGTTTGTGACTATGAAAACTACCTTCTACTAAATTTCTATCAAAATCGAACATTTTTTAACGAAACTAAAAATAAAGAACGAAAAATGCATTTTTTGCGTTTTTCGAGCTAATTTTGAGGTTAGGTGAAAAAGTCACTAATGAAAAAGTTGTAGATTTTTCCAAGATCTACAACTTTTATACTCAATTTTTTTTTCTAGGAACTCAACTTTGGCCGTAAATCGCAATAAGTTCTCTTTCGACCCCCCAAAAATAGTGTTTACCGAAAAAACGCCAAACTTCTGAAAATTTTCAATAATTTAATATGAAATTTTTTTCATGGTTTGTGACTATGAAAACTACCTTCTACCAAATTTTCATCAAAATCGAACAATTTTTGACGAAACTAAAAATAAAAATCGAAAAATGCAGTTTTTTGCGTTTTTCGAACTAATTTTGAGGTTAAATGAAAAAGTTGTAGATTTTTCCAAGATCTACAACTTTTATACTCAACTTTTTTTTCTAGGAACTCAACTTTGGCCGGACATCGCGATAATGTCATTTTCCACCCCCCAAAAATAGTGTTTACCGAAAAAACGTCAAAATTCGAAAAATTTTCAATATTTTAATATGAAATTTTTTTCCATAGTTTGTAACTATGAAAGCTACCTTCTACCAAATTTTGATCAAAATCGAACAATTTTTGACGAAACGAAAAATAAAAATCGAAAAATACAGTTTTTTGCGTTTTTCGAGATAATTTTGAGGATATGTGAAAAAGTCACTGATGAAAAAGTTGTAGATTTTTCCAAGATCTACAACTTTTATGATCATCCCCCCAAAAAAAGTGTTTTTTATCGAAAAAAGGGTCAAAATTCGAAAAATTTTCAATATTTTCATTCGAAAATCTTTTTTCATGGTTTGTGACTATGGTGGAAAAGTTAGCTGTAACTTTGACAGCGTTACTCTGAATAAATTTCAACTATACCCACCTTGGGTATGCCTGTCCCAACTACTGTCTCTACTGATGTTTCTAGAAGTATTGTAACCATCGTAGCTCGCATCTCGAGTATCTCGCGAGTTTCTTCTTGAAGAACTCGGATATGAATCGTGGGGTGTTGTAAAACTGTCACGACTATCGATACTCGTAGTAGAATTTTGCCTGTTTCTTGTTCTAGAATGACTGTCGTCTCGTTGTCTGCTCCTGAAATATAAACGATTTAAACCGTATTTTTTATTTTAGATTTATGTTGAATTGATTAAAAGTGCTGGGTAGATTAGGTATTGTAATTTTGTTACTACCACCAATTCATGCCAGTGAGCTAAATAAAGACAAAAAAGATTGGGTTAGAAAAACTAAAAATAGGCTTGAATCTTACCTATTTCTGCTTCTCCGTCTATTTCTCCTGTAATAAAATTATTTTTTAAAATATTTTTCAATGTTACGTTTTACCGGATCTATAAAATCAACTAAAATATCGATAAATACGTGTTACTTTACGGAATTAAAAACATAGTTTGTTTGTTTTTGTTTCCTTTACCGCTCATAATTTTCGATTGCAAAATGGTAAACAATTCTTTCCTTTCTATCGCAGCATATTTTTTTCTAAAAGCCGGCATAATAACTTTCTAATGCCGCCTTTCATCATCCGACGAAGATGGTTGCAGACAATATCGTAATTTAGGTTTAAAATCCAGGCATGTAAAGAGGATCAGCCTAACTTTATCGTTTTCCGACGTCATCCAACGGACAATTGAGTCAATCCTGCTTCAAGTTACCTATCCGACGGATACCATTTCCAATTGCTACAACTGGTCAAAGTTTTGATAGGATCTAGTAGCAAGTCGACCACGTACTTTCCCTTAGTATCTTACTTAGCAGGTACATTTGAACTACTACAGAAATTATTCTAATCTTTTGCTTTGGTATTTGAAAAATTGATCAATATAAATTCTGGGGATAAGAAAAACCGTTGGACTTACCTTCTGGATTTTTTAGAAGAAGCGGAAGACTCGTTAACATTGCACGGTAAAGATTTGGTAGTACCAATTTCTTGTAAACTAACTATAGAGGAACTTCTCGTTAAAGCATCACTTAAATATTCCGATTCTATTCGATCGTGTAATTCAACTTCTTCGCTCCAATCCTATAATCAAAATAATTAATTACACGGTTTTTTTTCAATTTTAGAAAACATTACCAAAGTTGCAGGCATCACGGAGTTCACAGCAGCTTCAACGCCGAGACGAAACTCTAATTTTTCCTGATTCAACGTTTCCTGACTGCCTTTAATAGAAGATTGACTAAGGTCGTCGTCCCAATTTTCTTCACTAACGACACTAGCTGGAGGTTGAAAACTTTCTTTACTTCTACTTCTCTTATCTCTTTCTCTGCGATTATTATCTCTCCTTCTATCTCTATTACCACCCCCTCCTCCTCTTCTATCTCTTCCGTCCCTTCTATTATAGCCATCTCTATTGTTATATTCCCTATTGTGACCGTCCCTGTTGTGATTTTCTCTATTGTAACCGTCCCTGTTATAACTTTCTCTATTTTGAACTTCTCTATTTCTATCTTTATTGCGGGAGTCTCTAGTATCGTCCTCCCACCTTTGATTGAAATGCTCCTTATTACTATGATTATCTCTGTTGCCATAATTATCTCTATTGTTATAGTTATCTCCCCAATGATCTCTATTATAATTCTTGCCATCTCTAAAAAACAAAAGATTTTTTTATTTAAAACATTTATTTGCGCGCCTTGGCAGTAAAATCGGCCGTCACGGCAAACGGTATGACCATCTGATGCCAGTCTATAAATTGTCTCCGCTCTCCCCCCAAATTGAACAAAAATAAAAAATTGTATTACACCTAGTTTTAATTAAATAAAATACAATTTTCATTAAAAATCTTGGAAATAATAATGATTATTATTATTTTATGTTTTACATCTGCCGGTCGACCCGTGACGGCCAACTTTTTTTTTAAACCCTTCATAAAAGTTTTTTCAAACACCCGCTAACCTTCTAGGTATAAAATCCCTCTTATGATTATTCTCCCTTCGATCGTGTCCTTTCGTTCCTGGATCGTCGTGTCTTCTTAGACCTCTCCTATTATCCGAGTATTCGTTAATTGGAATTTGCGGTGTACTTTGCGGATTTCTTCCTATTGGAGGCGAACAAGGTCTCGAACTGGCGGGACTTCTCATTCTATCCGGTGTCGAGGAATCGTAAGATCCTCCTAAGTGTGACTGCATATCCTGTTCGTAATAATTAAATCTACCTCTTCCGCGTCCTTTTCCGGGTAAAGTATTAGATCCGTAATGAACCTGAAATTTAAATATAAATATTCCCAAATTATAAGAAAACTGGATCGAACGGGCCTTTTCAGTAATTTTTTTAGCAGGATTTTTATTAAAAAGACATGCCGACGACCTTGAAAAATGACAGACCGGTGTTTTAGTAGGATTTTGCAAAGGTGTTTCCCTGGTTTTTGACAGCTAATCTCGAAATTGATTTTGACAATTGGAATCCTCTTTGTTATTGATGTTATTTGGATTATTAGCTGTTTTTGTTTCCTGGCTCCATTTGCAATAATGTCCACAAACATGGCAAAAGCAGGTTCGTAATGTAAATCAATCTAATCGTAAAAACAAAAATTTCAGCTGAAGTTCGCTTTGTTGAACTTCTGGCAAATGCTGCCAACATAATTCCGGGTTAGCTGACGACACTCATCCTAAAGGTAAGTTCATCCAGCAACGAATCACGAAACACGAATAACGAATCGTTATTTTTAAAAAGTGGTAAAAAGTTACCATTTTATACAAAGACGAAATTCGTAGACGTTGTAAGTTTTTGGGGTTAGGTTAATTTGTAAGACTGTGAAGTTCATTTTTTCTATTTGTGTTTTTGAAAAACCAAACTTGTTAATTTTAAATTATTCTAATATAAACCAGAGATTATGTAAACGGAAAACTACTAAATTAATTAAAAGGAGTGTATCATAACCTAAAAATTAATATGCAAACTGTCAAGTGTCAAATTAGCCTAAATTCGTCACGAATATCGGAAAATCTTGAAATGGACTCAAGTTTCCCGCTATCCAGTTTTTAAATTTCACGAATTCTTGAAATCTTAAATTATGCACCTGTCAACTTTGCCACCAATTAATCTGACCAATGGCGTTAGAATTCCTGATTCGTTGTTATATGAACTTACCTTTAGGTCAAATGAGTTAAATTATAATACAAAAAATTTGTATTATGCTCTTTGACATTTATATTCGAAAGAAACTAACATATTTATTTATGGAGATTTAGACATCTACTGAAAAGGCCCATTATTATTTCCTTTATTCTTCACTTTATAGTGCATGTAGTAAATAACACGACATATCTTATTGTAGATCTGTGATTTGTAGTTATTAAAAAAGAAGACATTTTTTCAAGTTAAACTGTGGTGGTGGTTATTTTGAAACAAATTTAGTTTATTCTGGATTATTTAAATAATTTTAGGTATTATTCACATATTTTTGTGTAATTATGAATCACTTGTTAAATTTTTATGATGTCTTTATCAAATAGTGATTGAACATTTTACATAACTTAAGATACAATGAAATTACTCAGACAAACTGATGTTATACTCAAGTTTTTACAGTTTTTAAGAGGTTTGTTTTGAGTTTATATTATTTTTGTTTAGATTAATACATTTACTAAATATAAATACTCACATTTTGATGATGAGATGCCGGAGACATCGGTAAAGTATAATAAGCTCCTCCTGCATGAGAAAAATTCGCATTTTTCTGAAAAGTGACACTGCTTCCGTCCCAAACGCTCTCCTCTGCAAGCGGTGGCGGTTGAACCCTACATTCTTCCAATAACTTTTTTTGAAACCTACAAATAAAATTTATTAAAATATAATTTTCAACAAAATTTGGTTACTTTTACCTTGGTGGTATACTGTATATATACCGTTTCTCCATTTCTACCCCGACAGTGCTGTGACGCCTGCCGCTGGGTGGCTTAGATTGAATTTTTTCAGCATTGTAATTACGATTCGGAGGCCCGGATGGCTCTACGCTACGCGTATCTCGCGATCTGCTCCAGTTATGATTAGTTGGACCATTATTCATACCTCGAATATAAAAACATAAAAATAAATAAAAACTATTCGCAAACAGGAAATTATTTTAATTTTCACGACAACTTACCTTCGGGTTATAAAATATATTATTTAGATATTTGTATAACTATTGACTGTGATTCATTCAATTTGACCTGTTAGACATTTAATTTTGGATATGTGCCAACTGGGTAATGTTTAAATAAAAACTCTTAAAAACCAAGTGTATCTTTATAATATAAACAGAGTCATTGATCTTTGACTAATCTGATATAATACAGGGAAAGATTTATATTTTAATACTCACATCTCATCTCAAAATAAACACGGAAAAATATGTATTTAACAAGCAGAAATGGTTTTCTAGCAAATTCTAAGTGCCAAAGATTATCTATTCTGTAGAGACACATGTATAATCATAGTAAATAAGTGGTTACTTTTTCCCCATAACTATCCTATCTCTAACCTTATGTACTTATGTGACATGTTATCATAAACAAGTAGAAAATTAAAATAGATAAATATTTTTTACATAAACAATACATCATAAAAATGAACTTTTATCCAGAAAAATTTTAGGTATGTCTATATACAAACAATAAAAATGTTGAATAAAAATTCCAATAAAAGTTCTTCCCGAAATGCAATAATTATGTTTTACCGACCTCTATTATCTACTTGCTGCCTTGGTCTAGTTGCTTCCTCTCTCCAATCATTTTGATCAGCTTGGTGCCTTTCTGAAAAAGGTGTCCTCTTATATCCTACTCTATCACTTCTATCTGAAGACTTTTCTGTACCGTTGATATGAGCAAATGTGTTACGATTCATATCTTGTGATGTATTTGATTCTCTAACTTGAGCAAGGGGTCTAGGCACGTAACGTTCCTACATAAAAGATTATAGAAACTAGTGTTTAATGAAGAAAATGATATTTACCTGATCTGGTTTTTTTTGACGTCTGGTTACATCATTATTGAGAGACAGATCTCCCAATTGTGATGTAGCTCTATCAATGTCTTTGAGTCTTTCTCTCAGTGAACTACCTTCGCTTCGGAATTTAGAATTATCTACAGGTGGAGTTTCAACTTGTTGCTGTCTTGAATTGATAAAAATATTGGTATCTGACTCGGATTCTTCTGTTATATTCGATTTTTTTAACGGGCCGCTTCCTGGTCTGTATATTGGTTGGGGAGGTTTACCACGTCGCATATTATTATGCTGTACTAGTGTGAAATCTCAAAAAGAAAAAAATATAATTTTTCATTTTATAACTTCATATTAAGAGGATCAAAACTGGGTAAGTTGCGTGTAACTGCAGAAAGAAAGTTATAAAAAATGATCTTTAGTTTAGTTGAAATTTGAAGCAACAAAAATAATCTCAGCATCTAGGAAGAGAAGTAAGAATCGACAAAGAAAAATATAACAAACTTGCTTCAGTCTCAAATTGTTTGAAAGGTTTTGCTTTTTGTTGAATCATAAAGTGATATCCAAACACAAATTTGACTCAAATAAATACTGTAACCATTAGTTTTAAAAATAAATATGGTATCTTAACTGATTTTCTTATCTTCTAAAGGTTTTAGATATAACCTATAAGCAAACTACACCCAGAAAGTTTTTTTAACCGTAAAACTATATGCTTATATGTTATAGATACATTTGTACGTTAATTTGGTATTCTTAAAGTTGAGATGATTGTTTTTTTCAAAGAAATGTGCCATCAAAAAGCACTCACAATGTTGGGTAATATTCTTTGTTTACAACGTGTGCTATACATTTTTGACTTAATTTACTATCAATTTAATCCTTACTAGTCGGACTTAAAAGACTGTAGTTTAACTTTTAAAAGTTGTAAATATAACAATAGCCTTACGAATATCTTGTAAAATAAACGTTTTTGAACTCTATAAACACGTACCTTCCCATGGCTATTTGATGCTTCAAAATTAGCCATGACACTATTTCGGATTTTCAATAAAGCTTATTTGTTTTTATTAATATAAAACCATTTAAATAATTATTTTATAAACTTCCTGTCATCAAAACTTACCAAAATATTGGGTTGCTTCAACAAAATATGATATTTTTTAACCTTGAAAACTTGAATTTCATCTTCCTACGTTGGTATTTTAATGGAGAATTATTTCCGCGGGAATTTTAAAAAAATAATTTTTGAAGAAAAGTTTATAAAGATATTTTACAAAAATCAATGAATCTTTCGAAGTTAAAGGTTATACAGCATTTCTTTCATTAAAAAAGACATTGTAGTTACTACAGAAACCTCCGACAGAAACGATAAAAAATAAAGCAGCGTTTTCATGAAAATCGATCAAAGCTGCATTACTGTTATGTGGATGATAGTCATACGCTCAAGGCAGCTTGATGTCGAGGCCACATGTTTTTCTTGGTCAATTTAGTTCTAATCAGAATATTTAAGCTTTAACGACGAATTTAACATGTTTAATTTGCATCATAAAATACTTCAGGTATCTTATGAATCGCATTAATAGAATATAAAGACGTCCATCGTTCATGTAACGTTTTCGATGTTATTTAATTCTCTTACAGGGCGCATGCGCAAGCAGAGAGTTATTGCATCGTTCGTTTTGTAGTTCCCTTCTCTCTTTTATTTACTTTAGTTAAATAAAGGCAACGAACCTTTTAATTAAGTTGCTTCATTTTGACCGATCTGTCAACATAAACTGGATGTGTTGTGCCATAAATACAAAACTGTGAATGAAAACATTCTAGATTCGAGATCTGTCACTTTCACAGGACATATAATTTATTCAGTTCTGTGGTTACTTTCGATTTCACTTGAAGCGCTCTGCAATTGTGCATTTTAGGTGTCGCCATAAAGGATACTTTATTAGCGGATCTTTTATTAAAGTCGTTTCATTTCCCATTTGCAATAACTCTCTAATTTCTTCACCTACATTCCTTTTTAATTTAATTTAATGTCAGTTTTATGTCATTAGATTTTCAGGCCTCTGTTCATCTATTTCGATGGTTCCAACCACAGAACTATTGTTTAAATTATGTGGTTTGACACATGTATATCCCCGACCACTCTGCGGATCTTTTATTAAAGTCGGCGTTTTTTCCCATTTGCAATAACTCTAATTTCAAAATTTTCCACTTTATTCTGATTTTAGATTATAAATTTAACTTAATACAAAAAACTTAGTAGGAGGTAATTTAAAACGAAAAACTGTTGATTTATTTGGTATGATCATGGAAACTACAGAAGTTAACTGTCATAAAAAAGTCAGTTTTATAAATTCAAATATTTTAGTAATATTTAGGGCAAAGTCAAATCCTTTTTTAAAACAATAAAATTATGAAGAAGTAAGTTTATATTAATAGTAGGTTAGTAGCTTCTGCGACAACAATACCTATATATATTTTTAGTTTTTCCAGTACGAAACAACCTTATCAAAAATTCACAGTAGATCTTCAAAGGCCCTTTGGTGGTCAAGCAAAAGATTTTGGCAGCAATGCAAAACTCAATAAAAGCGTAAACACTATTCAATTTGGTGAAATAGATAGGCCACAAGTAAAAAATATTTTCATTAAATACACATATTTGTTTCAATAGTAACTATTTTTCAGAAGACTGCTAGAGGGAAGAGAATATTACAAGAAGAAAATACTTCTAATGCCATCTATGAAGCTGATGTCGATGATGATGAAACCGAAGGAAAAATATTGAGATCAAAATTCAAAAAACTAAAAGATTCCACCAATCTAGATGGCAGAATAGCTCTTGTATCTCAAATGTAAGAACTGTAGTAAACTAAAAGTGGTTTCTTCAGAACAGTTTTATTTTGTTATAGTGAAGGTCCAAGGGAAGCTCTATGCTGTAAATATAATGAAGAATTTGATTACATTGCAGTTGGCTACTCTGATGGGGTAATAAGAGTATATCAAACACAAACTGGAAAGCATGTTTTTACTTTAGCAGATGACGAAGTTAAGAATGTGAGAGCTCCATGCACTTGTATCAAACATAGACCAGTATCAAAAGTTTATCCAATCACAAATTGTTATACGGGAACATGTAAGTTCACTTTTTTGTATTTATATATCTCTTAATACTTTTTTCGTTTTAGATGCAAATGGTTGCGTAAAATGCTGGAGCTACCATTTCAGCCAGTGTCTGTATACTATCAAAGAAAAACGTCAAACTTTTGGCATAACTTACCACCCACGATTTCCAAAATTTGTCACATACGGAGACGATCTTAAAGTACACTTTTATGACGAAGAAACCAGAAGCCAAGAAAGAGTTTTAGTTCCTAGGTAGGTACTTTGGTAATTTCACTTAATTAAAAAAGTTTTAAAAATGTACTTTTCAAGTTTTATAGTGAATTTCCTGACCAACATGACGGCCATATGTCTAGAATTTTCGCTGCTTGCTTCCATCCGAAAAATAATTATGAACTAATCACTGGTGGTTGGGATAATGTTGTCCAATTTTGGGATTTGAGACAACCTTATGCTACAAGACATATTTCCAACGTTCACATATGCGGAGAAGGTTTAGATATCAATTTTAGAGGTACAGAGGTAAGAACGAAATATATTTTAAATTTTTAATATAATTAACAAATTTTTCAAAATGTAGATCTTGACAAGTAGTTTCCAGACAGTAGATCCTTTACAGCTTTGGGATTACGGAACTGGAAAAAGAATAGCAGCCTTAGAACCCGACATATTCACCACTAAAGTAATTGATAAATTCTTTTTTTTGTTTTTGTTTTATATCTTACCTTGTTTATAGTTGTATTGTGGAAGATATTTAACGAAAGACTTTATTGCAACTGGAGGTGCTGACCCTCATTTATTAAGAATAGTCGATCTTCAAACTACTGCAGTAAGTAAAACTGTTACTTATGAACAAAAACAAACATTTACTCTATTCTAAATAATCAAAATCTTCTGGTAAACCAAACTGTTTATTGAATACACTGTCTTCTATCATAAATTTTTTCTTACACCAAGATTTAATAGCAAAAATATTATCAGTCCATCTGTTGGTAGCTTCTTTAATTTCTTGAGTTTTCTTTAAAAGATCAGCAAACTTTTCAGGATCATTCTCTTGGTAATTTTTCAATTCTTCTTGTAATCCACGCAGCTCGATTTCTTTATCGCTAATTTCTTCCAAAACTTTTTTGCATTTTTCGTCATCGTCTTCGTTACCTTTGGAAGCTTCCAACGTATCGTCTACTGTTTTTAACTTTTTGGTAACTTCATCTAGCTTTACTTCGATATTTTCGAGTTTTACTTTGCGGTTTGTTACGGCTTTACTTGGAAAAGCCCAAAAGTAAACCGAAGTGCCTATTTTATCAGTGTCGACTAAGCCATCTTCTACTAATTGTTGCACTACATCTTTAACGGAATTCGCTACGATACCTTTTGCTTTTGGTGCCAGTTTTTCCAGTTCTTTTAGTTGAAAACATTCTCCTCTTTCGTAAAATAATTGTAGCATGCGGGTTCTTTTTTCCTCGGCACTGACTCCTTTCTTAGACATGTTTTTCTTTAAAAATTTCAACTGTCAAATATTCAAAAGTGTCGACATAACCTCAATAGTAGGGATGGCGATCTGTAATCGATTAATCGAAGAATCGATTCGTAGGACCAAATAAATCGATTTTTTAAATCGATATGTTGTACTGAATCGATATTTCACCCTTGAAAATCGACATTCGATTTTTTCTGGTTTGGTTTTGGGAACTATAAGCTATATTATCTATTTTCTTAACTTTTTAATGTAACAAATACATTTAGAAAATAAATAGGTAATAAAAATAATTGTTATTATCGAATGATTTTACTGATAAGAGATCCCAGAGATTGTTTATTATGGTATCTTTCTTGTTTTTCATAAAATGGATTTATATTTACATTGTAAATAAAAACTTGAAAAAAATCGATTTTTTAGAAATCGATCTAATAGACCTCGATTTTTTTTATGAATCGATTCATCAGATTACGATTCGAATCGATTTAAAAATCGATCTTTTTTGGAAAGAATCGCCATCCCTACTCAATAGGTAACAACATGAAGTTAGCAATTTGAGTATGAGAATAAAAGCAGGGCCGTAGTCAGACGTGTTGTGCCTGCACACTTTTTGGATAGGAAACAATACAATTTTTATAAGGGGTTATTTTACTTCATTTGCTAAAATTTCCATCTAACATTGGCATGCCATACAATTTTTATAAGGGGTTATCATATGTAAAAATTTTCTTTCATCGTAGGCGTACATTAAAATTTTTATAAGAGGTTACTTTATTTGTGGAAATTCCCATTAACTACGGGCATACGATAAAATTTTCAAAAGGGGTTAATTCATTTGTAAAAATGTTCTTTCATCATAAGCGTACAATAAAATTTTTATAAGTGGTTACCTTATTTGTAGAAATTTCCATTAACCATGAGTGCACGATGAAATTTTTAATAGGAACTAATTTATTCGTGAAAATTTCTTCATTATGGGCATACGATCAAAATTGTTAAGTTTTGAAAATTTCCATTTACCATGGGCGTACCATACAATTTTTGAGTTGGTTTATTTGCAATAATTTCTATATTAGGGGTGTACGGTGAAATTTTAAAGGGATTAATAAAAAGTTACCTTTATCATGGGCGTACTTACACTGAAAATTGCATTAGGCACTAATTTATTTGTAAAAATTTCTATATAATGGGAGCACGCTAAAAAATTTAAGGGGGTTCATTTAATTATGAAAATTTCTTATACTAAATTTTTTAAGTTGATTTATTTGCTAATATTTCCATAATATCAGGGATGTACGATGAAATTTGCTCAGAGGTTGATAAAAATTTACTTTTATCATAGGCGTACGTTGAAATTTGCACAAGGGACTAATTTATTCATAGAACTTTCTACATTATGGACGTATAATATAAAATTTTTGAAAAGTGTTAATTCATTTGGTAAAATTTCCATATACATGGGCGTACGATAACATTTTTATAAGGGGTTGATTTAGCTTCAAAAATTTCCCTCTACAATGGGCGGACGATTTTTTTTTAAAGGGGTTAATTTATATGTTAAAATATTGAGAGTTTGATTTATTTGCATACATTTCTATATCATGGGCATACGATAAAATTTTTGAAGGAGGTTTATTTATTTGTGTTTTCAATTCTGTCGACAGTCTCAGTCCCATTTAAATTTTTTTTAGACTTCGGCGTGTGTGAATTTTTTACCGGGAGCTGTGTACGGCATTGACGTTGGTCCATCTAAGAAAAAAGCAAATGAACGAGAAAGAAAAGATGAGGATACGATGAGGGTAAAGAGTGATATATCGACCGTACCGAAAATAGCTTTTGTAACAACTAAGAAATTATATCAAGTTGATTTTTATTGAAAATACAATGTTATAGTCGACTTCGTTGAAAATTAGAGGAAAAAACAGGGTTGGACTAGCGAATATTCGTTAAAATAAAATTACCAAGTATATTAAATAATCGCTCCTATATTTTCATTTTTTTTTTGTTTTCACAGAACATTTTTTTTTCAGCGATACATGATATTTTACATCTATTGTACAAAAAAAAATCTATCACACAAATACACACAAAAGCTATAAGAACAGCATGTTAACGTAACATATCGCGTTCTACGAAAAATTTTACAGATACAAAAATTGAAAAAAAGTCCATTAACAAATATATCTCAACATAGTCGAAAGCCAGAAAAGCCGCAAAATTGGCGAAAAAAAAATTCAACCGACATCCAAAATAACAGTAGTTCATTTGATCCATTTTTCATCTGACCGCCGTCATCATGGAAATCGTATTTTTGCATGGCATACAGTAACGGTAATTTTTAACTAATATTTCATTCACAGTGTGTAATTTTTTTACAGCCTATATAATTTTATACAAACATAAACAAAAATTGATCTAAAAATTAAATAAAAACAATGCTTGCTTCTTAAAATAGCAAAATTTTGTACACATAAAAATATTTTTTGCTGCAATTTCCCTTTTTTTATTTAAACAGTGGAAAAACGATGTCAGCTAGTGGAGAGAAGCTGAAAACGTCATATTTATGAACAATCAGGTGAATACTAGAGCAAGCCTAAGGCTGTGCACATGCGCTTTATCAGCTAATAGTAACATCTATAACATCTAACTCGCTTAAAGAATATCCCAGAAGTGGGATCATTCTCAAGTTTATTTCAGTTATTGAGCCATTTCGACTGCAATTTCTCATTGTCTTATCACGTAAGAAGACTAGAAATCGTTACAGTCATTATTTGTTCAAAATTCCACTTTGAGACGATTTATTTTGTGTCCACAGTTTATAGTGATGGCAACTTTAAGTATTAACATTTTAACTTATTTTAGTGATGTAACTATTAAATTCAGTGTTGCCCGAGCCATCTGGGAAGTTTGTGCATCCCCTAAAGGCGCTTACAGACGTAACTACAAGCTTGACAAGCAACTTGCACAAACATGCTTGTACCGTGTGATGGTGAAGGGATTGTAAGACCCGTCTACATCCTCAGTCTTACCTCTGAAGTTAAAACTGCACAAGCAAAATTATATAAACGCGGAATAATGGCGACACGTACAAGTGTGCAAATTTTAATTTGGAAGGCGACGTGGCTAAAGCAGAAGTGATTTTATAAGGCGCGGCTTGTACGATCAAGTAAAACTGCGCAGTCGACTCTTCGACAAGTCAACGAGTACGCAGGTCGCGCTTCCGTCTTGTCATCCTCACGCATACACTTACTTGTACAAACTGGTTTGTACAGGTAAGCAAGTGAGAACTAGTAGGTAGGCCTTTACGATTGATTGTGAAATTTTATTGATCATGCATGCTTGTCAAACTTGTAGTTAAAATTTTTACCGATGAAGTCTCGTTTCCCATCGGAATGACAGACTAGTGACAACACTTTAACCTAATTTCATGATGTGTAGTGGTAAAAAGAAATTCTACAGACACGATTTTTACCCCGGTTTCGTGGTCCACAGTAATTTGGCAGTTATTAGGACAACAGCAAAAAATCGATGTCCTCTCATTATATTTATAAAGACAAAAATGACGAAGCGTTTTTTTTTTGTAAAGACCAATAAAAAATTTACAAATTCAACAAGATCGAAAAATACATTGGCGTATTTACAAGAAGCAACACAGATATATATTTTTTTGTCTTATTATTTACTTTGCACTATTTTTTAGTTTGAAATTTTCATCGTCAAGCTTTTGTGAAGAATATACAATTATTGTGCTCGAATTATGATAAACAAAATTTATTTTACATTTTTTTTAATACCCGTTTTATCCAAATTGTCGAATATTAACTTTTAATTTCGAAATACCCGACTTCAATTGGTGTATATTCAAATAAAGTCGGTTTACTTGTCATGTGTCAAACGTCGAAGAAGAGTTGTAAACAATATTGATATGTAAGTACAATTCCAGTGATAAGTGAAACATGAAAGAAGGAACAGGTTTTGGTACAGTTCTAACCAGTTGGTTTTAGTACAATGTCAACAAGAGAAAAAATTCTGGCGAGAACATAAAAAACAGGTAAAACGTTGAGAAACGGTTATTTACCGGTCGTTTTAGAGGCAAGCTAAGCATAGGAAAAAGTTCCCGAGGCAAGTGGAGTATGAAAAAAAATTTCAGGGAAAGATGAAAGTTCTTCCTAGGAATGTCTCAGTACAAATGCAACCAGTTGAATCAGGTATGAATGTAGAGTTTTACCTTTTTTTTATTGAGATCAAATTATCGGTTTTTGGGGAAATTAGAGCATGAGGAACGGTTTTGGGTATGAAAGAAGCATGAGGCACGATTTTGAGGTTAAGTGGAGCATGAGGATCGCTTCTAGCAATGAGTAGGATAAGGAATTGAAACGGTTTTAAGAAACTAGAAAACTGGATCATGAGGAAAGGGTCTGGGAGTAATTGGAGCATGAAGGAACGGATTAGAGATGAAAGAAGCACGTGGAACGGTTTTAAGAATTAGATAAGCAGGTGGAACAATTTCAGGTGCAACTGGATCGTGATGAACGGTTTTGGGACGGGTCTGGGAGTAATTGGAGCATTAAGAAAGGCTTAAGAGATAAAAGAAGCACGTGGAACGGTTTGAGGAATTAGATAAGCATGTAGATCGATTTAAGGCGCAACTGGAGCATGCGAAACGGTTTTTGGAGTAATTAGAGCATGAAGAACGGTTTTGGGTATGAAAGAAGCATGAGGTACGATTTTGAGGGTAAGAGGAGCATGAGGATCGCTTCTAGCAATGAAGAGGATAAGGAATTGAAACGGTTTTAAAAAACTAGAAAACTGGATCATGAGGAACGGGTCTGGGAGTAATTGGAGCATGAAGGAACGGATTATAGATGAAAGAAGCACGTGAAACGGTTTTAAGAATTAGATAAGCAAGTGGAACAATTTCAGGTGCAACTGGATCGTGAGGAACGGTTTTGGGACGGGTCTGGGAGTAATTGGAGCATTAAGAGATAAAAGAAGCACGTGGAAAGGTTTTAAGAATTAGATAAGCATGAAGATAGATTTAAGGCGCAACTGAAGCATGCAAAAGGGTTTTTGGAGTAATTAGAGCATGAAGAACGGTTTTGGGTATGAAAGAAGCATGAGGCACGATTTTGAGGGTAAGTGGAGCATGAGGATTGCTTCTAGCAATGAGTAGGATAAAAGGAATGGGTTTTGGAGTAATTGAAGCAGGAAGGAACGATTTAGAGATAAAAGAAGCATTTGAAACGGTTTTAAGAACTAGAGAAGCATGTGGAACATTTTCAGGCGCAACTAGAGCATGCGGAACGATTTTGAGGATCGATTCGAAAGGTAAATTGGATGAAATTAATGGTTTTTGGAGTAATTAGAGCATGAGGAACGGATTATAGATGAAAGAAGCACGTGGAACGGTTTTAAGAATTAGATAAGCAGGTGGAACAATTTCAGGTGCAACTGGATCGTGAGGAACGGTTTTGGGACGGGTCTGGGAGTAATTGGAGCATTAAGAAATGCTCGCGTGGAAAGGTTTTAAGAATTAGATAAGCATGTAGATAGATTTAAGGCGCAACTGAAGTATGCAAAAGGGTTTTTGGAGTAATTAGAGCATGAAGAACGGTTTTGGGTATGAAAGAAGCATGGGGCACGATTTTGAGGGTAAGAGGAGCATGAGGATCGCTTCTAGCAGTGAGGAGGATAAAAGGAATGGGTTTTGGAGTAATTGAAGCATGAAGGAACGATTTAGAGATAAAAGAAGCATTTGAAACGGTTTTAAGAACTAGAGAAGCATGTGGAACATTTTCAGGCGCAACTAGAGCATGCGGAACGATTTTGAGGATCGATTCGAAAGGTAAATTGGATGAAATTAACGGTTTTTGGAGTAATTAGAGCATGAGGAACGGTTTTGGGGGTAAGTGGAGCATTAGGATCGGTTTTAAGAATTAGATAAACACGTGGAACTATTTGAGATTTGATGGTTTAAGTGTTATTCGCGTCAAATAATGTTTAAACTCTTCAGTTTATCAGTCAGACTTTATATTTAACAAAAAAAGTGAACCGCGTCTTTTTATTGTAATACGAACACCAGTGTTAACATTTGGAAAGTTCCGTTTCGAAAAAAATGAGCAGCCGTATAGAGCAAAATTCAGATTTCACTTGTTTGTGTATATTTCAAGTTACAAATTAATTACAAAAAGATAAAAATAAAATCGTGAAAAGAGACGCATAACGCTATAACGCGGAAAAGAGAAAAAAAACTGACAATTAAAAAAAACGTGCAGTCACAGCCATATCTGTAATTTGAGCATTACATAGTGTTGTAGACAGGATTATTGTGTCTCGGTTTATTACTAATAGTCAACCTTGCCAGTGGATGGCTCTTGCCGTACTGTTGTTGTTGTTTCTTCTTAGCCGCCGTTATCACCGTCGTAGCCACCAATCCGGGAGACGTTCTCACCACCGGTACGATCGGTGGTCGTTTGTCGTCTTTATCAACGACAGAACCGTTTCTATTCAAATTCGATATCAACGGCGTTTGAAGAATGCGCGGCGTTTTTTCCACGGACATTTCGATACAAGAATATCGCGCGTTGCGGTGTTGAGCGAAAGGTCGCGCGTTAGTCGCGCGTTGTCGACGATTCACCGATTCGGCGTTATTCTCGAATATCCCGATGAGGTTTTTCAAATTGATATCGTCGCTGGTAGTCTTGTTCTCTGCGAGCTTTTTATCTTTAGCAACGTGCACCGTTAAAGGGGAAGACGGTAAACTGGCGATTTCTATTTGATCTGTCGACATTGTGCTCGATTTGGCTTCGAATTCTTTTTTTAAATTCTTCACTTTTCCCGAGTTGTTGTCCACGTCGGTTTTCTTCGTAGTGTCATGGATGATATTGTGGAGATTTTCTAAGAACGTTCTGTGTTGTTTCACCGACGAACACTGCGCCGTACTTATCACGTTCGAAGTCGATCGCGATAACGGTTCGTTTTGTGCTACTAATTCCATCGAAGAAGGTTCGGGGGCGCTATTCGACAATCTCGAAACGGTCACCGATATTTTATTTTCGTCCTTGGGAATGTCTATGGCACTTGAAACGATCGGTTCGTCGATAATTACTTTATTTACTGCTTCTATTACGTCCAAATCGTATAGCAAAGTTTCCGAACTTGGAGTTCGACTGTCTCCGCTCGGTTTACTTTCTTGGAATCTTTGTTTGCATCGTTTAACTGTACCTGTCGGCCATGGAACTTCGTCTTTATCGAAAGGAAAACAGTTTTCCGTCGATTCCGTGTTGGTGTGTACGACTTTTTCACCTTTTTCGTTGATGTAATGCACCGGTCCTCTTGGTTGCATATCGTAAGATCCCCATGAACTATTTCGGCTTGGAAGTGCTCGCGTATCACCGGATCCCCAAGAACTGTGTCTGGATAGTTCCGAAGTTTCATTTTGAAACCCCAAAGCTACGGCGGAATCGTAAGAACTCCACGAACTTTGTCTAGAAGGACTTTCCCGTTGTCTTTCGTCTTCTGGTGATGACACTACCGGTATTATCGACATTCTCAGTTGTTTTTTTTCTTCTCGATCGAAAACTCGATCGACTTGGTTGGAAAAAAGATCTGTCTTTATTTTGCTAGAGTCACTATCACTACAACTATGCGGCACGGCACTTTCGGTTTTAACTACGGCCGTTGATGTCCATACGGTTGGATTTTCGCTTAAATTAAAATTTGTTTTTAGATCACAGAATTCTTGTTTTATTTCTTCTGCACACACTATTGCTTCGCCGGGATCCCACGTTTCCGTTTTCGTTTTACTTTTGACTAAATCTTCGGTCGATATTTGTTCGAACTGGCTGGCTAGATCGAGGACTAAGTTTTTTTTTTCGCCTCTGCATATATTCGTATCCGGCAAGTGGACTATTTGGTTCGGTGAGACGCTGTAAGTTTCGCCGTTATCGCAAGGCATTAAAACGTGTCTGGCGAGCGACGTCTTCGAATCGTTCTTCGTCGATTCTTTCGAAGTTGATTTTTGGCTGACGTCTTCTAGAGAGATGGATAAAGGAGATTTGGCGGCTTCTACCAACTGTCTGGTTAGTAGATTATCCGGCGACCAGGATTTTGGTCGAGACCCGATGTTTCTAAGATCCTGTCCGGACATTGTGCTTTCCATATTGTAAGATTTCGATAGAGATTGAACGTCTTGCGGTTGTTCGTTATCCGATGATTTGTCGCCTTTTCCATTCGAACCGGGCGACTTTAAATTCGTTTCAGACTTTGATCTTTGTAGTTTTTCTTTATTTTTCATGGCGTCTAAGATGCCTTGATACGTTTCTAGTTGCAAGACGAAACTTGTGTTGGGTTTAATGCAAGTTCTTTTGTATTTGACGTGTCTCAGTGCTGTATCAAAGTCCCAATTGTAGGCTTTCATAGCGTATGCTATCACCACCGAAGCGGATCGGCTTATGCCCATTTTGCAATGAACTAGTACTTTGGAACCTTGATCTTTTACTTTTGTGATATATTTGTACGTATCGTCCCAATGTTTCAAGAGATCTGTCTTTTCGTCGTCGTACACTCGGACGTTCAAATAATCGAACGTTCCCGGAAAGAAGTTGTCGATCTCTCTGGTTACGTTCAGGATGTGACCAACTCTGAAAGAAAAAACGACAAAATTTTCATAAATTTGGAATCGGATAATTTTGAAAGATGCTTACCCGTTTCTCTGTAATTCTTCGTAATTGGAAGCGTTCCATTCGGAACCTAAATAAACGTGATCGAAAATTTCCGTTGGTGCGTCCATCTGACCTAGAATGACCAGCATTTCTTGATCGATGAATGACTTGTACTCGCCCAAATCCATGTCGAGTTCTTCCTCGAGCCTGCTCCTTATTACCTACAAACCAACAAAAACATAAATTCCAATGTCATCTACTAAGCCTTCTAAAGAAAGGAAAATGTTGTTGGATCTGGAAACTGGAGGAAAATTTTACATAAATTCCTTTCAAGAAGAAATTCACAGTACCAATGACAACAGATAGAATAATCTTGACTAGTGTGGAACAGACCAAACACCAAAAATAAAAATGAAGCACTGATCTATCACCGTTTTTTAAACAATAGGTTTCAAAATGGAGTGACTGTTTTCCTTCAAGGTTTCCTACTAAAGAGGCTTTTCTTTACTCACGAAGCTCAATGAATTAATCTGATCAAATTCCGAAGGCGTTCGAATCTTTAGAAACCTCACAAAAAGAAACAGAGTGAGGTAAGGAGGTCACCATGATCTAATAAATCCAAAAAGCATTTGAGAAAGTTCTCCAGAAAATTCTTCCAGTAAAAAAAAACTGGAATACACAGCTAAAGGTATGTATTCCTCACCAGCTGGATAAGCAAGACCGTTTTTAGAGCAAAATGAAGTGCTGTCTTCCTAAAAGGTTTTTCACAATAGAGCTTTCGCAGAGGTTTCCCTTTACTCGCCAAAAGCTCTAGGAATGAATCTGCTCAAATTCGGAAGGCGTTTGGTTATTAAAAAACCTCCACAAAACCTTACAAAAGATACGAACCGAAAGAGAAGACTAAGTTACATGGAAAAGTAGATAGAGCAAATAGATTACAGTCTTGTCCTAAAGATCAGGGAAAATTATAGAAATAAAGACAAAGTAAGGATTGAAGAGGTCTAATGAATTCAAGAAGGAATTATTGGTAATAAAGATATGTTAGAGTCAAAATTCGTTTAAATCTCATCAATATTTTCTTACCTTACTGGTGACTTCGTCCAGATCCACCGACATCATAATTTCTTTAAGAGTGGCCCTAATGACTCTTTCGGTTTCCTCTCTTTCGGTGGGTTTGGTTCTGATGGAGTCAGGCGAGGGTGGTCGTTTCGATTCCAAATTATCCATGGCGTGCCATTCGTTAAGACAAGAACGATCCGATTCGATTCTGTTTTCATAGTATTCCACCCAAGTGTGCGTGAGACCGCCTTGGAAATAATTTTGTTCCCGAGCTTTCGCGCTCACTTTGTGGAGAGTCTGGAGCGTCGACCTAGAAAAAATTTTCCAAAATACGTTAAATTGTTTTAACCTTGTTGTTATAAAGAATTTCATTTGCATAAACTTAAATGGCCTTCTTCAAATTGTAGGAGATTTCGTAAACGTTTTCAAGTATTATAATAATAATAATTGATGTTAGTTTAATGTTTGGTTGTTATGAAAAATTACAATTCTTTAGCAAAAAAAAACTCATCTTGATTATATATTGGGTCAAGGTGTGGTAAATCACACAAAATTATTTTATAATATGTGTAAATATTCTATTTAAGTAAATTTAAAATGTTAATATGATATAAGGTATGTTAATTATTCAATTTATGCTAAGCAGTATCATACACGGTGTCCCAGAGATATGTATGAAAAAACGATTGTTGGGAATTAAATTTTTGAAGTGAAAATTTTTTGCAACACACAATACTTTTAGTTATTCGCCATGCTTTTATGCAACACACAATACTTTTGGTTATGCAACACAATAAACAATGAAGCGTATATAGTGTTGCATAAATCATCGTCACGCTTTCTATGAGCTATATGTATACTGTGTGTAGTGTATATATGTGAACTTTTTTTACGATAAAATTTTTAAAAGGGATTCATTTATTGGTGTTTTCACTTTTGTCGGCAGTCCCATGAGTTAGTTATCTAAAACCAGGCGTCAATCAAGCGTTTTAGAACGTCATTAAATTCTGACAATTCCTTTAAAAGTTACAGGGTATTGAAAATATAAAAATGTTGTGTGGTAAAGTTGTTCTGATATAGACTTGTGTTTCTCCTCTCATACCAGAGATAATGATGTGAATTAAAACACAATTTATTCGGGAGAGATGGGAGAGAAGTTCGATTTTAGTGGACACCCGCTTCGGTACACAGGAAGTTTTAAATTTCTGGGGAAAAACCCTGTATATACTCGTAACGTATCCTTGGATATACTTTTTTATAATACTCCTATTGCTGAAAAGAAACGCTACATTTCAAAGAAAAAATTATTCGAATCCATGTGACGGTTCACGAGAAACTAACTTTGAAGTTGAGACAAATTTTTAGTGGTGCGTTAATTTCTGGGATAAGTGTAATGTTTATATTATGTAACAATTCGAAAATTTCGGTAATTTTCAGTCGATGCCGCTTATATCGAATGTTCACGTTGGTCGACAGATGTTTGTTTTGTTTTTGAACCAAATATTTTTTCATAAAAAATATTCTTAGTTTTGTGAAGCGATTTTAATATATCTATTAAGGAAACGCTGTGAAGTGTACCGGATGTCTGATTAAGAAAGGTCACCCGCTGTATCTCAGAAACTATTTATAGTACAGCTTAGAGAAACTGCTGGAAATTATTTACAAGTTTCCTACTCCACCGCTAGATATTGAGAAGCGGTTTTTACCTTTTTTTTTAAATTCCATCCTCTTTCAAGTAAATGATTAAAAAATATAGCATGGCATTTGAAGATTCCCAAAAAAAGTTGAAAACAAAACAATTGTTCAATCACCTCCACCTATCGACCGTTAAAACCACTGGAATGAAACGATAATATAATATTTTATTAGACAGTGAATTCCCTTTGAAATTATACTAAGTTTGTCAAAATCCATAAAGCAGAACAAAAGTTATAACAGTTTTATTGAGTCAGCTTTCCCACTCACCCCTACCAGTTATTTTACAAGATAAAGGAAAAAGTACTGGAGCAAACTTACGTAAAATGATCTAATGATTACGAATATTAAAATTTGGTGATACTATAACGGTACATTTATTATAGAAAAATGATGCTTTTGTGTTATTAGCGGTGGAGTAGAAAACTTGAAAATAATTTCCAGTAGTTTGTAATACAGATTTTTTTCTATAAGCTGTACGATAAATAGTTTCTGAGATACAGCGCGTTACCTCTCTCAATCAGACACCCGGTACAAAAGAAAATGCAAAATTGATGTTGAACGTTCCGAACTCTGAACTTAAAATGTTGCTTAGAAACTTAGTTTGTTTATTATTATTATGATTGTTGTCGTCGACATATAATATTTACCACGTTTAATATAAATAAAATGGTACTTACAATGGAAAATAAACAAATTTCCTAATTCTTTTTAAACACATTTTTTTTAAATACATGAAACACTTTTACACTGACAAATCTGTCTTACTAATACAATGAATAAATAAAAGACAAATTAATCTGTAACATTATCTTCTGCGGTTTTTTAGTAGTTCTGATTATACCGGAAAACCGATGTATACTTCTTACATCAACATTGCAACACAAACGAAATTTTTTATTGAAATAAATAACATTTAGAAAATTAGAATTTTCTTTTTTTTTATCCCACCCAGTATGCAGACATTCGTCGATGATTTTATATTCAAACAAGAACATATTCTTCAACTTATTATGCTTATGCAAAACAATTTTTAATTTATCAAATCTTAATACAGGGTGAGTCATAAAGAACTGTACATACTCCTACCTCGTATCGAGGCCCCTATGGGGAATATCCAATTACTGTTAAAGAGTGTCTCCTTCAATTGTTTATTAATATACAGGAAAAAATGTGAATTTTGCAAGAAAATAAAATAAAATTCCATTTTTTATGATAACATAAAAATTCACATTTCACCCTGTATATTAGTGGAAGCAGACTCTTTTAAATCGTCATCTGATATCTCCCATTGAAGCCTCAAAACGAGGTAAGAGTATGTACAGTTTCTCAATATTCACCCTGTATAAGGTGTGTATCTATTCATAGGGATTTCGATAAAAAAATATACCTTTTTAAATCCCCTTTATTATTTGGTACACTTCCATATTGCGAGAACTAGGATTATATGAGGAATTTTCATATAAGAGAAAATATACAGGATGTCACATTTAAATAAATGTTTGTTTGCTGTACAACGTTGCTGAGCGGCGACGGTAAGGGGTGAGTAAACATGACCGATTCCAATAAAAGTACCAGTGGCGTACAGTATTTTATAAAAGTATTGAAAACATTTTATACCTATTTAGCTTTGTTTTTTAAATTGATATTTTAGAGAGTGTATTGGGACAAATTGGCCAATATGCCGGATAGAAACTTGTTAAGAATATGATAGATGACTTTTCAAAAACAATTATATATTAATTAGTGGTTTTAGAGAGAAAAAAAATTTTCAACTTTCACATTTACCATAGAAGTATTATACGCTAATGGATGTTTACCAAAATTAAATTTAAATTACGAATAATTTCATCGCCTGGGGGAGCGTTTAAGATCGATTTAATCACGAGAAGATTTTGAAGCAAAAAAGTAACAAAATGTTGAAGTTGGTGAGAAGAAGAGTTTTGTATATTTGAAAATAGATGTTTGGAAATTTATTGAAAAAATGATGGTCCCTTCGTCTATCCCCATTTTTTTCACTTTGTAGTCTCGTATCTCGAAAAATTTAGAAAAATCTCACAACTAGCAGAACTTCAATAACAACTATTATATCATTCTGCATAAAATTATCATTTATTGTATTCCCACTACCGCCCACCTACTGCATATTTCGAAAAGAATTTTCCGAGAAATTCCAAAATAAAAAATTCTCGACCATAACAACGAACTACAATGCGCCTCCCCGGGTTTTATAAAAACAAAAACCGAAAAGGAAATATTCAACATTTTCTTTAACGACTTCAAGGCTAACCAGTGTACTTTACATTATGATGTGTGTCTTTTGCTGGTCGGTATAAATATTATTTTTTTATTTAAATTTACCGTCCAAGTGTATTTGCTTGGTGATATTTTAATAAAGGTTGACTTTTAACAGGATGTCACAAGAAAAAATATAGCAAATTAAGTATATAAATCATGGGAGACGATACAGCAGTGAATGTAGAATGAAAATAGAACAAAAAAAAACTATTTTTAATACGACCACATGAAAGTAACAAAAAATTACACGGAAAGTTACTTTTATACACACGTGCGAGGAAAATACTGTCAAAACACATCTTTACATTTATGCACCCTGTATATTTTCAAATTTATTGCGCTAATATCTAGTGTGACCTCCTCTTTTCAAAATGACTTAATTCAATCGACATGGAATAGAATTTATGAGATTAGTAAAGAAAGGATGCAGAGATTACGGATTTTTTTGAAAATTATGGTCGTAGGAAAAACACTGTACATCACTTGTGCGAAAGTAATTTTTCTCTCGTGCCACCATATCTCACTTGTTCGAAAAATGTCACTTCCCCACCGTTAATGTGATTTATTATTTATATTAAATTTCCTCAACTGAACCCCCTAAAAAATATTTTTGTAGCAAATTTTCTAACCGAAATTTTATCGAGTTTTTTTTCTTAATAAAAACAAATCCTTTACTTGTCGTTATTCCATGCCCATTCATGAAATCTGCATTTTCTATGCACCACCATTATCACAAAACTAGTGTATCTATTCGTCGACAAAAACGAACGGAATCAAGCCTCGTGACACAAAAAATAATTTTTTCCGAAAAAAAACTCACTACAACGGTCGCATACGTACGACTGGAGTGAAAAAAAAATTTGAAAAAAAAGTATAACCGCTCGGCAGTAACGTTAAATTGGTACTGATTGTTTGACGAAGTACCCGCAGTCATTGAGAGTACCCAACATGGTGATACTAACCAGTCGGACACCCAGTGTTTGCCACCGACGCTAAAAACCCGCGCACGGTACCATATAAACACATCGGCGGGGTTTTTCAAAATGGGTATGGACCAGATTTTTTTTTCATACATCATCTCTTTCTATCACGTTCGAATGTTCAACGTTTTCGCTTTTATTTTCTCACTCGTTGGAATGATAACCCCGCGCTATTTATTTTAAAAAATTCATCATTAATTTTGGGTCGTCAACTTCATATACGAGGCAACCAACATACATTCTAATATCAACAAGTAGAGATGTCAAATAAAAGCCCACCAAGTTCTCCTCTGTAGTATTCCATGTTTTGATACCTTAAAATTCAGTTCCCTTTGATAGGACTACTACTATTATAATTAACGAAAAGGTATGTAATGCTTCAAATTTCAATGAAAAAAAGACAATTTTAATCAAAATGAGGGCATCACGCAAGCGCGAGATTTTCCTCGTCTCGTCTCGTCTTGGTTATTCGATAATATTCATAATTACTTTGTTTCAAATTCTCTTTATAATAACGATATCAGACGAGACGAGACGAGACCTAGTCATATTTTTTTCGAAACAGTGAAACCGGGTGTGAAGCCCCAGTGGAAATCAAAGTAGTTAACTGTCTGGAACATATGAAAAGTATAAGAAGCGAGACAGCTGACGTTAGTTTTCGAAGTATTCGAGATTTGAGTTCTAACATTTTTATTCTCGTTTTTGCGTCTTTCCTTTTCCTCTTCTTCCTCCTTTGTGTATCGTTGGTTCCCCTGTCAGTCTGGTGAGATTCAGCGAGAGGAGACAACTGGTTACGAGACGAGACCGAAATTAAACGAGACTAATTTGTTTTTAAATAGCGAGACCGAGTCGAGATTTTTCGAAGTATCGCCTTTTCTCGTCTCGTGAGAAACCCCAATCGAAATCAAAGTGGTAAACCACAAAGATCTCCACTGTTGTTTCTATTTTTTCAATTATTACCATTCTTGAAATTTGTATCTTTTCCACACTCCCTGTGGGATGACTTTGTCGATGACAACGTTTATTTATGGGTATAGAAAGCTTCAACGATTTTAAATAAACGTTTCACTATTAATATTATTTATTACTGATTGACACTGTATGTTTAATAAACAAGGGAATTTTTTTTCTTCGTATTCGTTCTGTCTTTGCCTAAATATGGCATCTACTTCTGACCTTCGGCATTTAGTAGCCACTCCTGTTCGTTTCATTTACACATCTTGTTTTTACTATTATTTATTGTTTTGTTATTACATACTACTAACGTATATATATCGTTAAAAATATTTATATCCAATCACTTGGATTATTAGGAGTAGTAATTTTTCTCTATTATACACATAAGTTTCCATGCGCAGAGTGAGATTTTGGAAAAAAAACTTATATTTTTGTATCCCGCAAGGTTCAGTTTCGGGGCTACTCTTATTTTCCATTATATAAATCTTTAGGGAAACGATGTGGCCGTTGATGCCACATCAGTTGAAATGACAACAAATTTTATGCTGTCGTAAAAAATAGGATGCCTTCGATTTAGTGAACTGGAATTCTATAGGATGACTAGTTCTCTCGCAGAAATCAGAAATCAATTCAATAAACTTCAACGTCGAATATACCTACAGATGGAACGATGAATATAGAAAAGCCTTTCAGTATGAAATAGTAATTATTAGAACGATCTTATTCTTTCCTTTGTGGTTTTTAAAGCACTATTCACTTGAAATATAACTTTGGTCTTAGGGTCTTAGGTCTTAGCTGGGAGACCGATCGGGTTGGAAACTCAACATCGACTCTACTAGACTGTCTGAGATAATGCATTTAGGTACGTTTTGTCACGCCCAATTCAACTGCCGAAGAATAATAGTCAATACTGCAAGGCGTCGATTAGCCGCCAGGGAAAGAAAACAAAACGCGAATTTGAACTAATGTAGAAGTATTTTGGAGGCAGTGGCGCGCCGGTAGGAATTTCGAATGAAAATAAAAGGACTAAAATATAACTCTACATGAATATACAAAGGAACTAAAATATAAATATACAAATTTTTGAACGTTTGGTTTCAATAGGAAACGATTTTTAACATTCCCAGAAGAATAGTGCACTAATTTTATTTCAGAAAATAAATTCTGAATTCCATAGATGCGGAGGTTTCTAAAAAATAAGTATAGAAAGCTTTTCACCAGGAACGACGAGTATTATCCGAGTCAGACTTAATGTACGTACGTACCAACTGAAATCACTCTGTAAATAATCCATTCCATATGCAGCGGACTTTGATTGACAAACGCTATGGGATATTTCCTAGTCGGCGTGTAAGGTGTATATTATGGCGCGGATTATGATGAGTTAGTGGTACTCGTAAAAAAATATTGTTATTAACTTTAAAAAAAAAACTGCCAGATGTCTTAATGTTACGAAAAAGGTCATACCTACACGTCAGTCTGTGGGAATTTTTAGTTCGTACCATAACGATGACGTTCAAGAAATTATTTTCAAATTAAATTTTTGTTATAGTCTGTGGGATGGTTTATAAAATACGCAAAATTATAACTTTTTAGACCCCTCCCCCCACATTTTCTGCGACAACTCTATTAATATTGCGCTATAAATAATAGACCCCCCCCCCTTGCAAATATAAAACACCCCTCTATAAGTGCGAACGTATTGAAGCTTGCTTCTTATTGCCCAACATAGGACTTTTGGGAAGGCTAGAGAACTCGTGAAACGTGTAATGTTACGAAAAAGCGTTCGTCACGCGATGACTCATTAGAAAGAGAGAGAGACGCAGGCCATAGTGTACGTTCAGTGCAAAGATAGAGAGAGAGACGCGCGATACTATATAACCAACGCTACGTTATAATTTTGAAAAATTGTCAAAAATTGTCAAAATATTGAAAAAATGGTCAATAATTGTTAAAAATTGTCAAAATTTTTGAAAAATTGTCAAAATTTTTGAAAAATTGTCAATAATTGTCAGAATCTGTCAAATATGGTAAAAAATTGTCAAAAATTGACAAAACTGTCAAAAATTGTTAAATATTTTCAAAAACGGTCAATAATTGTCAAAATTTTTGAAAGTTATCAAAAATGGTCAATAATTATCAGAAACTGTCAAAAATGGACAATGGATGTTAAAATTTTGAAAAATGGTCAACAATTGTTAAAATTTTGAAAAAATGGTCAATAATTATAAAAAAACAACTGTCAAAAATGGTCAATAATATTTGAAAATTGTCAAAATTTTTGAAAAATGGTCAAAAAGGGTCTGTAATTGTCAGAAACTGTCAAAAATGGTCAATAATTGTTAAAATTTTGAAAAATCGTCAAAAATTTTTAAATATGGTCAAAAATTGTCAAGAATTTGGAAAAATCGTCAAAAATTGTCAAAAACTGTATAAATTTTGAAAAAATGGTTAATATTTGCCAAATTGTCAAATTTTTCAAAAAAATTGTCAGAAATGGTCAATAATTGTCAGCACTTGTCAAACATGCTCAAAAATTGTCAAAAATGGCCAATAATTGTTAAAAATTGTCAAAAATGGCCAATAATTGTTAAAAATTGTCAAAAATGGTCAATAATTGTCAGAACCTGTCAAGAATGCTCAAAAATGGTCAATAATTGTTAAAATTTGGAAAAATTGTCAGAACCTGTCAAGAATGCTCAAAAATGGTCAATAATTGTAAAAATTTGGAAAAATTGTCAAAAATTTTGAAAAAATGGTCAATAATTGTCAAAAATGGTCAAAATTTTCGAAAAATGGTCATTCTATTGTGCATAAGAAGCAAGCATCTGTCGGCGGTCACCTTTTTTTTATGAACGGCAACCAAAAAAAAAATTCAAAGGATCGCCAGTGGCGTGCAGAATATATATATCGAATCGAATTTATACTTCGGAGAGCCATTGATATTCAATGAGTAGGGGTATATTGGTGTGGAGGACACTTTGTTTGGAGGGAACTTGCTTACGATGGTGACGTATCAACCCTTGTACCCCATCGTAAACAAATTTCCTTCGAACAGTATATTTTTATCATTACTATGCTTCTTCCTTCCAAATATTAACTTGGCTTCTCGTTTCCTTTGGAAGTTACAATTTATTTTAGTTTTAGGGGTGACGTTGCAACTCTTGTTCCCCATCGTAAACAAATTCCCTCCAAACACTGTGTCCTCCACACCAATATACCCCTACTCATCGAATAGCAAGGTGGCTTTCCGAAATATGAAATATTCTGCACGCCACTGAAACCGAGAATTCAGCAGTTCTCAACATTTTTTCAGCTAAAATTGGCTAAGTTTTCGATGTATTAAGAAGTTGGTGGAGTCCGAACAAAGATAAATCGTATTATTAACAGCTTTTAAAATTTTTAAAACGACAAAATATTTAAAAAAACGTTTCCGACAAATAAATTTCCAATCTCAGTGTACCAAGAGCGATGAAATATGATTTTATCCGTTATGACTTTTTATTGCAGAAATAATTTTACGACCATTAACATATCAGTGTCATTTTTGTAATTAAAAATTAATTTGTATGACAACCGAAAATATTTAACAGTAAATTTTTTTTGGAGAATACAAAATTTTCGACGGTGTCCCCTCTTCGAGCAACTAAATGATTTTGGTCAGAGTATCACTGAATGAATGGTAGCCAGGAAGGTTGACGGCCATAAAAGGAAGAGTTCTTGCGATCGTTTACTGTTGCCTATATAGGATGGCTCAATTTACAAGGATATTTAATTATTCCTTTAATATCTACTGTGGTTTTACGAATATTATTTTATGTATATTCAAATTTATTTTTAACGTGGGAAAAGTTGGTGGCGTCTTAAAACGATGAATTGCTTAATATTTCACTAGTAGTTAAAATTTAGTGTCCAGTGACAAAAAAAAAATAAAGCCGGAATATACAGGATGTACTCTTAGGGGCCATCCATAAATTATGTCACACGAATTTTAGGACTTTTTAACCCCTCCCCCGTCCTTGTTACACGTTTTTCAATTTTATGGATTTATTTAAAAATAATTAAAAGAAAAAAGTTATTTTCATTTAAAACAGAGAAAACAAACGACTATAGTTAGGAAACAATAAATGACTAATTATGATAATGAAAGAAAAAAACTTTTAGTATTTTATATTTTATCATTTGACCTCCCTTGCCCCTTGTCACACGATGTCACATTCCGGTGAAAACCTCCCACCCCCCTTTAACGTGTGACGTAATTTATGGTTGGCCCCTTTTAATAGACCTTTCCTCCCTTAAGAGTTTCTTTTTGATTTAGAATTAAAATAACTTGGGGATCGAAAATGGCATCAAAAGTTTATTTTTACAAGTACAGAGAGGTTATTAAAACTGTGTCAAAAAAGGAAACATTTTAAATGTTATAATATAATACATTTTTATTATAGCAGGTGTCTAAAAATGTCTTATCTAGACATTATAACGATTTTTTCAAATGGAACACCCTGTATATTAAAATAACTATGAATTGATATTTATTTCAATACCAAAGGGTCCGGATTTAATTTTAAAATGTTTTTTGCGAAAATTCTTAATCAGAAAAAGAAGGGATAATTAAATAGACATTCTGTATATCCAGAAACAATTTTTCTGCACCCTTTTTTTTTGTATTTCTTCATTAACCTTAATGTTTGTCAGTTAAAGTTTACCAAAAATCAATTGCAAAAATTTAAGCACGTGTTCGTTCTGTCTCACAAACATCCTGTATAGTATATTAAACTCGAATTACCTAGTCTAACAACTTTCAAGATTATTTCAATATATATGTTAATTCTATAAACACCGTAAAATCTATTTATATAAATATTAGCTATGCAGATTTCAATGATGTAGAAAAATATTTATCTCAAATGCATAATTGTACAACTACAACAGAATAAAAATATAACATTTTCTAACGATGCAAATGTAATTTGTGAAACCGGTCGAATAATAAATGTTACATTTCTGTTGTGGAATTTGTTATATATTTATTTTATATGAAAAATGTAATTGGAGGTTTTTGTTAGATACACACTGTATACAGACTAGTAACGGTAACAAACTAATGGATATGCACATATTAACTAGATACATCGAGCTCATTCAGGTGCACTTTTTCTCTTACAACTTCGAACGCGGGAAAAATCAACAAAAGGCCAGATAATCGCCGGCCGTCACATCGTTTTATTTACAGCTATTTGAAGTACACTCCGCATCAAAGATGTATAGCATGAAATGGTAAATTTTTTTTCAAAATTTTCAGTATTTTGTTAAAAAAATTTGAAAATATTTTATTTTTAACACCCTATAACTCAATAAATATTCAAGTAGACCCTATTTATGTAGTTTTTTCGAAATCAGCTCTACAAGGAAATTTAGTATTGTTGCGAGGTCACCAACTCAAAGCCGACCCTGTCTCTCGATTATAAAATTTGGTGAATGCGCTTTCGAGAACATTCGAGTTTATTGCTTTGTTTGTGCATAGGACGGGCGCGGAAAGTACTGGAATTTTCTAGAGTTGAGAAGGACTATATTGATATGAATTTTTAATTTATATTGTTAATATGTGTTTTAATTTATTTATTGTAATATATTTATTTGGGCGCCAATTAATATGAATTTTAATTTAAATATTAGTGATATCATACATCACTCACCTTTTATGATGACTCTTCACCTCAGGTTGGGTTCATGGGTGTAATGCTCATTTAGTTTCTTTTTTTATTTTATTATTTAATATATCCTCAGGCCGGTCCTGTGTCCTTGCCCTTAAATAATAGGAACTATCCAACTGTGAAACAGTTTTGCCAACTTAATAGGAAGAAAACTCTTTATATTCGAAATTTATGAAATATTATTTAATTTATTTTTTAATGAACGGCGCATTTATATAGAATTGATAAGTAAATACATAAGAAACAATTCAAATCTAAATGATCTTTCTTTCGCTCAACGTTCACACTAAATGAAGCTCTTATATCTAATAAATATATGAAAATTATGCAACTCTTTTTACATGTAACATTAATAACCAAAGACAAAATAGAACATCTGTTTTTAACAGATTTTATATACAAATTGGACGATATTGTAATCGTAACGAAGATGAATAAATAATAAGTTCTGGATTTAATCACTCGCACGTAAGTTTAATAATTTAACTTATAGTTTATGAAATACCTTTTTATCTTGTATTATTTTTTGAAGATTTTCTATATTTTAGACCTTTCTGGGCCTTGGAGTCCCTCGTAGAAGTGGCTTCAATATGGCTTCGGGGTCGGCTTGGGAAGATTTTCAGTTTTGTTTACCTCTCGGAATCTTCACTCATGGTTTGTTTAAGGAATTTTATATTTACAGAGATTATTCAACCTCTGTTTTTAACAGGAACTTGTTAAGGAAAGGTTATCAACACCAAATCACTTTATAGTTTCACTTTTAACACAACGTAGTCTAATTTTAAATAAATTTTCAAACATGAAAAAGCTTATACTTCTCAATTCTGTATATTTTTCGTAACTTACCGTTTTCTAATCAATAGCAACCAATATAAAATTTTTCTATCTTCTCAAAATCCATATGTCTCTTTATTTTTAAGTTTTTCTATATTTGCTGACCAATCAAATTCATTTAATAATTTTTGATTTCTGTTATTTGACTTGATTATTTTATAATTTGATCTTTTTCTGATATGAAAGTTTATTTTTAATGTCTCCAAATAATTTATTGTTGTTTTTATCTTTTAGTTGAAAAATTTTAAAATTATTTGACATCTGTTTTAATTTCAGTTGTCATCTCCTTTCTTCCGTTCGAGTTGACAAATCTAGATTCACACTTTGTTAGATATGTTCATAAGTGTACTTCTTCTATTTTTACCAGTGTCAGATTTTATAACCTAATTAATAATTTTTAATTTTCAGGTTCTTTCTTTTTAGATTTATGATGAGCCAAGAAACTTTTGCAAAGCTTTTGAAAATTCTGAAACTATGTGATAGGATTTCAATAAATTAGAGAAAAGTTATAAAGATTCCCGTTTAAAGTTTGGGTTGTAAATATTTGTCAGGTGATTTGTTTATATTTTATTTAGATTTTATACTGAAATAACCCTTGTTTGGTGTATGTGTTGTATGATTTCACTTTCCATATCAATATATACAGGGGTTTTTGAGTGCGTGAACAATTAATTAGTGAAACGGACAGTAAAGAGTTAGTTCACAGACAGTTTACAGAAGTTCTCAGTAATCGAACAGTGAATGAAATAATGAAGATAAATAGTGTAATATTCAAGTGGCGAAAATAAATTAGAACTATTATACCGAATGTAAATAGATTAGTAGACATTCAGTAAAGTGTGTATATAAATTAAGTTTAATACAGTGTGTGTTTCTTTGAATAAATAAATTGTAATTAGCCATAGTAAAAACTGTTTAAATAAATAACAAAAACAACAGTATGTATCACCCTGTATAATGAAATTTTGATGTAAAATGTAGAACATTAAAATTAAAAGCAAGAAATATCCCATACTTTACAAGACACACTGTATATTTTTTAATCCAGTAGTTAATTAATTTTTTTATTTAGACCAAACAACAAAATAAGTTGAATTTATCAATTAATAAATATACGTGGGCTCTTTGTTTTATTCATAAATTTTTTTTAATACAATCCTGACTATTAGAAGCAATTTTTTTTTGTTACTAATAATTATAAGAGTTTCAAGAATTGTACGCAATACGTTTTCAACAAAATTTCAGTTGTAATTTCACAAAATAAAGAGATATTTTTAATTTTTATATTATTTGTAATATAAAAGTGCATTAACGAGAATATTGTAAAATAGCCAACTAAAAATGAAACATTCATAATATATATTTCCACATCATGATCTATTTCTATACGGAAGGTTGAGTTTAATTATCTCCAAACGAATTTTGCAAGGTCGCTACACTCTATTGATGTTAAAAATATAAATATTTTTATTTTATTAACATAAAGTAAATATCAAACAATATCTTTTCAAATCACATCTACAATTTTATTATTGTTTTTAAGTTGTTGTTAAAGTTGCAAACTTTCAAATTATACACACAACCGCAAAATCTTGGAATATTGTAGCTAAAGTCGGAGAAAATGTAAAAAAATTAATTATCGAACCTCGAAATAGAAATAAAAATACGCCACTGTGTACTGTATACTATTGTTGCGAGATCACCAACTCAAAGCCGGCCCTGTCTCTCGATTATACATTTTGGTGAATGCGCTTTCGAGAACATTCTCGAGAAGACGCTTTGTTTGTGCATAGGACGAGCACGGAAGGTACTGGAATTTTCGAGAGTTGAGAAGGTCTATATATGCGCGGGTTTTTGAGTGAGTTGACAATTAGTGAAACGGATAGTAAAGAGTTAGTTCACAGCCGGTTTACAGAAGTTCTCAGTAATCGAACAGTGAATGAAATAGTGAAGATAAATAGTGTAATATTCAAGTGGTACAAATAAATTAGAACTGTTATACCGAATGTAAATAAATTAGTAGACATTAAGTAGACATATAAATTAAGTTTAATGCAGTGTGTGTTTCTTTAAATATATAAATAGTAATTAGCCATAGCAGTGTGTATAATTTTATCCCACAAGTAAAAACTACTAAAATATTTTTTTGTTCGCATAAACACTGTACTAATCAAATAGAGTTAAAAATTGTAAGAATACATTTTTCATAAATGTACCAATTTACTTATTAAAAAAAATTAATTAAAATTGTTTCAATATATTTTTAAAAATATCCATAAAACGTATACAGACATTACCTCATAGAAATTTATTACATCATCGTTCTGTGCTCGAGTATATATTAAAGTTCTTATAATACGGAGTGTTACGTAACATTGTGATATTCGTATACCATCTGTTCTAAGTATCGTTTATCATTTAAACATGTGGATTAAGTTTGTCGTTTATTAAAATGAAAGTGCACCACATATATACATATCGCAACCCAATAATCCCATTACAAACTGTATACACTATTTTTTTTCAAGTCGATCGTTTAATTTGATTATTAAAACATTTTTATAACCACTTTAGTCGTATTGAATGGTCTCCTCAATCACCCGAACAAATTCCTCTAATTTGATATGTCACACGGTATAGTTTGCCAAAATATTTCTAATTGGACCCCCCAAAAAAGATCCCCATGTTAAAAATTGATTATTTACGACGACGTAAAGGGGGTCGCATAATTTCTTCAAAACTATGAAAAATTTTAAAAATTTATATAAATAATTTTGTTTCTCATAATTACTTTCCTTCCCAGTATTTATACCTCGAAAAATTTTTTTGTTTGTTTATATTTTAAAGTAAAAACGACTCGGTAAACAATTTTTTTAAATTGTCTAGTTATGACAGTTTGTACATATAAGCTGGTAAACCCCAAGGTTAGTAAGTTCTAGTTAACAGCAGTCAGAAATAATATCCAGTGTTGCCAGATTGTATTGGAAAAGTATCTAAATGATTATTTTTAACGTTTTTTATACCAATTTTTTTACCAACACTCAAAGCAAATTCGCAGTGGTAGAAATTATATCAGTTTATTATTTACGAATTTTTAAAAATAAGTTATTGCCAAAAAGACGTTTTTTTCTCTCTTTTATAAAAAAAAATCAAAGAACAGTTCAAAAAAGTGTATGAAACATTTTTCTTGATGTGAAAATTATTTTCAAAATAGAGTGGAAAAAGTGGACAGAGAGGAACTAATTTTCATTATAGTATATGTGTATTTCTCCAAATAAAAAAGAAAATTCTAGTATACGTAAAAATCATCACAGTTAAAATGGCAACACTGTATAGTTTCAAACGATTTTTTTAAGACTCCGATTCGCCCAAGGTAGGGATGTGAGATGAATGGAAGAGAATCGATTAAATAAAAATCGATTTTTCTTTATTCAAAATTAATCGATTTGTAAAAAATCGATTTTAATAAAAAATTAATTGATTTCTGCGAAAAAATCGATTTTTTTTGTATCATTTTAAAAAGTACATGCTTTTCATATTGCGATAATAAACCTAAGAGATTCATTCTTTAACAATTTATCAAATTAAAAATCAAATAAAATTATATTAAAATTGTCAAAAGTGGTCAATAATTATCAAAAATTGTCAATAATTGCCAATAATTGTTAAAATTTTGAAAAATGGTCGATAATTGTCAAATTTTTTTAAAAATTTCGAAAAATGGTCAATAATTGTCAAAAACTATCAAAAATGGTCAAACATTGTCAAAAACTGTCAAAAATTGACAATTATTGCCAAAATTGGTCAAAAATGGACAATTATTGTTGAAATTTGTCAAAATTTTGAAAAATAGTTGATAACTTCCAAAAATTGTTTTGAAATATGGTCAGTAATTGTCAAAAATCGTCTAAAATTTTGAAAAATTGTCAAAAACTATCAAAAATGGTTTAAAATTGGTCAATAATTGTCAAAAATTGTTAAAATTTTGAAAAATGGTCAATAATTGTCAAAAACTATCAAAAATGGTCAATAATTTTGAAGAATAGTCAAAAATTTTAAAAAATTGTTAAAATTTTTGAAAAATTGTCAAAAATGGCCAAAAATTGTCAAAAATGGACAATTATTTTCAAAATTGGTCAATAATTATCAAAAATGGTCAATAATTGTCAAAAACTATCACAATAATTTTGAAGAATAGTCAAAAATTTTGAAAAATTGTCAAAAATGGCCAAAAATTGTCAAAAATGGAAAATTATCCTCAAAATTGGTCAATAATTGTCAAAAATAGTTAAAATTTTGAAAAATGGTCAATAATTATTATCAAAAATGGTCAATAATTTTGAAGAATGGTCAAAGATTTTAAAAACTTGTTAAAATTTCTGAAAAATTGTCATAAATGGATAATTATTGTTAAAAATTGTCAAAATTTTGAAAAATAGTAGATAATTGTAAAAATAATAATTTGAAAAATTGTCAAAAATTTTGAAATATGGTCAAAAATTTGGAAAAATGGTTCATAATTGTCAACATTTGTCAATAATTTTGAAAAATAGTCTAAAATTTTGAAAAATTGTCAAAAATGGTCAAAAACTATTAAAAATGGTAAAAATTGTCAATTATTGTTAAAAACTGTTAAAAATGGACAATTATTGTCAAAAACTGTCAAAAATGATCAAAAATTTGGAAAATTGGTCACTAATTTTGAAAAACAGTCAAAATGGTCAATAATTGTTAACATTTTGAAAAATGGTCAATAATTTTGAAGAATGGTCAAAGATTTTAAAAAATTGTTAAAATTTCTGGAAATTGTCATAAATGGATAATTATTGTTAAAAATTGTCAAAATTTTGAAAAATAGTTGATAATTGTAAAAAATTGTTAAAGTTTTTGAAAAATTGTCAAAAATTTTGAAATATGGTCAAAAATGGTCAAAAATTTGGAAAAATGGTCCATAATTGTCAACATTTGTCAATAATTTTGAAAAATGGTCTAAAATTTTGAAAAATTGTCAAAAATGGTCAAAAACTATCAAAAATGGTTAAAAATTGTCAATTATTGTTAAAAATGGACAATTATTGTCAATTATTGTTAAAAATGGACAATTATTGTCAAAAACTGTCAAAAATGATCAATAATTTGGAAAATTGGTCACTAATTTTGAAAAACAGTCAAAATGGTCAATAATTGTTAACATTTTGAAAAATGGTCAATAATTGTCAAAATTTTGAAAAATGGTTAATAATTGTCAACATTTTGAGAAATGGTCAATAATCGTCAAAAGTTGTCAAAATTTTGAAAAATGGTCAGTAAATAATACGAGCCGTTTCCGAAAATCGATTTAAACACGTAATTTATAAAATCGATTAATATTACTATAAAAATCGATTATAAAAAAATAATAATCGATTTATATAAAAAACGATTATTTTTTAACATCCTTAGCCCACGGTACGTTATTCAACAGACAAAGAAGAAGAAGTAATGAACATCATTATTTTGACTCCTCGTTCATTCATTATTATCTCGTTATATCCTTATAAAAGGATATTATTTACTGCCTTGCGTGAACCTTCGCAAACTGTACGCAAAACGCTTATTATCGTATACTGGGCATTAATTGGCAATAAAAGCCCCCCACAACGGGCGATTTCCTAGCAAATTTTTATCGAAAATAATAAAGGCACGAGAATATTAATGATTCGACTTTGACTTCAGACATTTTGTACTGTTACTATTCCAGTTGGTTTGTTACTTTTAGAATCAAATCATTTGCGATCTTATTTGGGAACAGCCTATTAATGGTAAGAGTATAGTGTAAAAATAGAACAAGTAGGATAACCCAGGAAAGTTTAATCAGACGATTCGGATGACCTTGACCGCGTATAACGTTCAACAGGTAGACCAACATTTGCAAATGGCTTTTGTATCACCCTGTATATTTAAATTTTTTTTCGGCGAACGTACAATTGAATTCAAAAGTTGACGTGTCCCATCGTTTTCTTTATAATTCTATAAAGTAGGCTTTTTTTACAAAATTAGATACCACGCTGTATAATTTCCAAAAGCTACTTTTTTTAATCGTCAAAATAGCGAATAAAAACAATCAGAGCAGACTCTCTCACTGGATCGTCTGGTAACGTCGTCGATAGAACCCGAAAAGTCCAATTAAGACCCGTGTCGACCGAACGTGTAGCGAGGCTAGCCGTCGAGGCGCTTCTATAAAAAGACGCTCGGCACCACTCATTACATACTGGGCGCGTGAAGCGTCTCCATTTAAGGTTTCATCTGTACTCGGCGATTTGGCAGACATTTTAAAATAATAAGCCATACGTTTATCGACAAGTCGTTTTTTCGAAACGTATAAAACACGGAAGAATTATTAGATTTCAATTTGAAGTTGCTAGAACAAAACTAGATGTTTTTTTTATAGAAAATTGCTCTATTTTTTCCAAAATATTTTAATTTCTCTATAAACAGGAGTATATTACCTTTTTAAGTGAAACTAACTGTTTCTAATTAATTCCACTATTTAATGAAAATTCTAAGATACTTATTGAATTGTTACTTGCTTGCTTGTTAATGCAGGTAAGTGTTCATTGTGTCCAATTTCAAAATTTCGACTGGTTTGACCAATTTAGACAGCATTACATTTTGGACATTAAAGGCCGTAGCTCACTTAACAGCACAGCTCCTGACAAGCATCGTCACAGCACCGTCGACTGGTCAACTTGACGGTTGTGTATGGGTTCACTTAACGCATCGACACGGGATCAGCACCTGACTATAGGCTTCACTATATATTGTATTATAGCAGTTGCGTTTTGTTTCTAGAAGTAGATTGGTGTGATCTTACGACCTATTTCGGAAATGTTCCAGTTTTCAAATTTAGAATTAGCTATGATTGCTGTATCATTAGATGAAGAGGGGAATGATAAACGCCCAAAAAGAAGATACCGGATACACCCGAGTTTAAAATTACGATGACGGGAAGGAGAATTTTTTACTCTATAGAAACATTTTATAAATATTTTCGTATGTCGCAGACAATTGTGCAATATGCCTATAGAACAATTTGTAAAAACTGAACTAAGCGAAATGTGCTGATAAGTGAGTGTACGACAACCGGCAACCGTCCGGAAAGTACCTACTTCCCGGACGCTTTTTTTGTGAGAAAGTAGCACTTTTCCGGCCTAGTCCGGAAAGTATTACATCGTTGCTGTCATTCAAACAAACTGAATCCCTTTAATATTAGCATCGTCTAACCAAACAGTAAATTCAATTAGAATGTTCCTAATTTTGTTCTAAAAATTAGTTTTTTTAGCGTAGTGTCATTATGACAAACATAAACATTCAAATCGACGTCATTTTTAGTCCATTTAGATATTACAAAAAAAAGTGTTTTATTGATTTGTTATACCTACCACACGGTTGCCGAAAAAAAAATGTTCGCAACACGCCCGGAAACTGTTTTTCCGTACTCGTCTTCGGCTCGTCCTAGAATCTTGTCTACTCGTCCAAAAAACAGTATTTTCCGGACTTGTTACGTAATATACTATTTCCTATAATCTGACTTAGATATGTAAGTATTATTTAATTTTAACTGGTATATAAAATATATAAATTCTTAAAAGAGTACACTCTGGTGTTAGTACTGCCACATTCCCACAAAAATTCCTTTTATATTTATATAATATTGATTTTAATTTTGTCTATATTTTTAGAATATGCCCCTGCCCCTCTCAGGTCGTTGTTCAAAATTATTTTAATAAAATTGTCTAACAAAATTTTTAAAATTGAATTATATCGGTACAATGAAAATTAATTTACATGATTTTTGTATGGAAACTATCTACTCAATTGTGTATGAAGAATTATTATTTTGTTATAGTTATTATTATTATTATTATATTACATTATTCCCACTCCAATTATTTTATTTTTAGATTTAAACTTTTAAAACAGATTGCCGCTTGAGAAAGAATGTTGGCGATCTTTCGAAAGCGGCAATTTTACTTTACGCTCGAAAAACACACATAATTTTTTCTACAGTCGCCCTTTTAATAATTAAAACAGTTTTTTATATTATCTTAGGTTATAATAGGAGTGCTAGAATAATCGTCATTTTCGCTATTCATCATGATTAACCTTAAAAAGATCTACTGACTAGGGATGTTAAAAAATAATCGATTTTTATATAAATCGATTATTATTTTCTTATAATCGATTTTTAGTTATCGATTTTTATAGTAATATTAATCGATTTTATAAATTACGTGTTTAAATCGATTTTCGGAAACGGCTCGTATTATTTATTGACTATTTTTCAAAATTTTGACAACTTTTGACGATTATTGAATATTTCTCAACATTTTGTCAATTATTGACCATTTTTCAAAATTTTAACAATTTTTGACCATTTTGACTGTTTTTCAAATTAGTGACCATTTTTCCAAATTTTTGACCATTTTTCAAAATTATTGACCATATTTGATAATTATAGACAATTGTTGACAATTATGGACCATTTTTCCAAATTTTTGACCATTTTTGACAATTATTGACCATTTTTGACCATATTTCAAAATTTTTGACAATTTTTCAAAAACTTTAACAATTTTTGAAAATTATCAACTATTTTTCAAAATTTTGACAATTTTCAACAATAATTGTCCATTTTTGACCATTTATGATAGTTTTTGACAATTATTGGTCATTTTTGACAATTTTTCAAAATTTTTGACCATTTTTCAAAATTATTGACCATTTTTGATAGTTTTTGACAATTATCAACTATTTTTCAAAATTTTGACAATTTTTAACAATAATTGTCCATTTTTGACCATTTTTGATAGTTTTTGACAATTATTGGCCATTTTTGACAATTTTTAAAAATTTTTAACAATTTTCAAAATTTTTGACCATTTTTCAAAATGATTGACCATTTTTGATGGTTTTTGACAATAATTATCGACAATATTTCAAAATTTTAACAATTATTGACTAATTTTGACAATAATTGTCCATTTTTGACAATTTTTGATGGTTTTTAACATTTATTGACCATTTTTGACAATTATTGACCATTTTTGACAGTTTTTGACAAAAAATGTCCATTTGTAACAGTTTTTGACAATAATTGACAATATTTGACAATTATTGACCATTTTTGACCATATTTCAAAATTTTTTACAATTTTCATATAGGTTTTAATCTAATAAATTGTTAATTATTCACCAATTGAGTTAATTCGGAGGGCGTGGTTTGATTAAGTAAGCGAGCGAAAAAGATTCCTTTTTTGCGCTAGAGTGTAAAGTAACAATCCTCGGCATTTGTCATTTTTAGAAAAAATAATTTTCATTGTACCAATATAACTCAGTTTTAAAAATTTTGCTTGACAATTTCATTAAAATAATAGAAATTTTTTGAACCACGACCTGAGAGGGACAGGGGCATATTGTAAAAATATTGACTTCAATTTGGTATTTGGTAATTATTAACCATTTTTTCAAAATTTTGACAGTTTTTGACAATTTTTGACCATATCTAAAAAATTTTGGCAATTTTTCAAAAATTTTAACAATTATTGACAGTTTTTGACGAATTTTGACAATTATTGACCATCTTTGACAATTATTGACCATTTTTGACAATTTTTCAAAATTTTTAACATATTTGGCAATTATTGACCATTTTTTTTAAATTTTGACAATTTTTGACCATTTTTCAAAATTTTAACAATTATTGATCCTTTTGGACCATTTTTGACGAATTTTGATTGGTTTTGACAATTATTGACCGTCTTTGACAATTATTGACCATTTTTGACAATTTTTCAAAAATTTTAAACATTTTTCAAAATTTTTGACAATTATTGACCATTTTTGACAATTTTTAAAAATATTTGGCAATTATTAACCATTTTTTTTTAAATTTCGACAATTTTTGATCATTTTTCCAAATTTTTGACAATTTTTGACCGTATTTAAAAATTTTTGACAATTTTTCAAAAATTTTACATATTTGGCAATTATTAACCAATTTTTCAAAATTTTGACAATTTTTGACCATAAAATTTTGCTAGACAATTTTATTAAAATAATAGAAATCTTTTGAACCACGACCTGAGAGGGACAGGGGCATATTCTAAAAATATTGACTTCAATTTGGTTCATACAATTCTTCTTTTTTTTAATAATTAACACAAAACTTCATCATCTGTCATATCTAGACAATATAAATTGTTCTATTATTGATTGTATAAAAAAAAACTCTCCGATATGATTTTAATTTAATTAACTCAATTTGTTAAATTTATATATGTTTACTTGTAACACGGCTGCTCAAGTTAATAATTTTTTTTAATCTACTAATTTAATTATTTATCAATTTATTAGCGTTGTTAACTCTATACCTCTTGGAAAGATTGCAAACAATCAGATATAAATTTTTGAAATCTCCAATATTAAAATACAGCTATAAATCATGAAAATGGATCTTGGGCTGGGAATTAATTAATCCATGTGGATTTTATTTAGGTTAATAAAATTGTCTTACCAGGAAATACATTTACGGATTATTAAATGAACAGGTAAGTGTTAATTTTCCTTTATCATACTTTCCATGTATTTTCTTCTCTTGGCATTATGTTTTTAATGTAATTTACTAACTGTTATTTTGGATTTATAAATTTTTAAATAAAAAAAAAACTAACTTTTTCCCGTTACTTCGCATTACTTTCAGTTTTTACTCGTTACTACTCAATAATAATCGTCTATATTTTTTTCCTCCTTCCTTAGTTACCTGCCTCCAGGTAGTTGCTTGATTTTTTTCAATTTTTATAATCGAATTATTCCGCGCTTTTTATTGAAATAACCTTCACTCGCTTTAGTGATAAATGAACACATTTCTATGCTATTTTCAACAATTTTTATAACATTACTATTATTTTAAATTATTGTTTCTTTAATTTTTTTGATTTATTTTTAAAATATTTTTTTAGATATGATAATTAATTATTTATTTAAATTACATACTGAATTCTTTTAACTTATTTTGATATCATAATAATATATATACCATTTCTTTTAAAACAGAAAGCAATGTAAGTAAAAAATTGTTGATTGTAAAAACAAAAATAACCCCATCAAAAAAATATGGGATAAATATCTTATGAATTTGTACTCACCACATAGCTTGTACTGAAACGGGTTTGAAAATATGATGCCTATCACAGACGCTGATGCTGAAACCTCTGAAACAAAAAAAAAATGTATTTAAACTAGTTGTCCTTCTTGTCCTTCGGGAACAGTTCCAAAGAACTATTGTTTAGGGATGTTACGTTTTTTAAGGACGCGACACACAAAGAAGAAGTTTCTATCAAGAAAAAGTTTCGAGTTTTTTGGCACAAATTTCGTTTAGCGAAAATCACTCACAAAAAAAAATCGTTTTACAGGGTGATTCTTCAAAAAAAAAACACTAGCATACCTGTTTTTTTATATTAATTTGGTAAAGCAGAAATCAGATGTAAAATAGTTATTTGTGTAATTAGCGCAAAAAGTGTATGTTTGTTTGCACAATGCATGAAGAGCCGAGTGCAACAAATATGCTTTTTGCACGTGTTGCACACAACATTTTTTCTACGATCGAAATAAAATATGTTTTTATATCAAATTTTATTAGAGTATTTTACAATAAGTAGGTAACTACAACAAAAATTAGGTACTAATTTTACTTTTTTGAGTAGATTTCGATTTTAATATCGCAGTTAGAGCAATTTACAATAAAATTGTTAGTGATGGACAAACTGTTTTTTTTTTGAATTTTGGTTTCATTTCTACTTATGGATGTCTCATCAGGTTTTTCATTTAAAACAGCTATTTTTCGGTTTCCGGCTTCCGGTACTTGTACTTGGTTCACCTTCTAGACTTTGAGCAGCTTTTATTGAAGCTTGTTTCTTATTGCACGACATAGGACTTTTGAGAGGGCTAGTGAACTCGTAAAACGTGTAACCGTTACGAAAAGTCCGTTACGCAACAGTGTTGCCATATTTCTGAAAAGGCTAGTGAACTCGTGAAACGTGTAATGTTACGCTCGCACACCTATAGGTGTGAAAAATTGTCAAAAATTGTCAAAATTTTGAAAAAATGGTTAATAATTGCCAAATATGTAAAATTTTTGAAAAATTGTCAAAAATTTTTAAATATGGTCAAAAATTGTCAAAAATTTGGAAAAATGATCAAAAATTGTCGAAATTTAAAAAAAAATGGTTAATAATTGCCAAATATTTTCAAAAATTGTCAAAAATGGTCAATAATTGTCAAAAATGTTTAAAATTTTTGAAAAATTGTCAAAAATGGTCAATAATTGTCAAAACCAATCAAAATTCGTCAAAAATGGTCCAAAAGGATCAATAATTGTTAAAATTTTGAAAAATGGTCAAAAATTGTCAAAATTTTGAAAAAATGGCCAATAATTGCCAAATATGTTAAAAATTTTGAAAATTTTTGAAAAATGGTCAATAATTGTCAAAGACGGTCAATAATTGTCAAAATTCGTCAAAAACTGTCAAAATTTTGAAAAAATGGTTAATAATTACCAAATATTTTCAAAAATTGTCAAAAATTTGGAAAAATGGTCAATAATTGTCAAATTTTTCGAAAAATTTGGAAAAATGGTCAATAATTGTCAAATTTTTCGAAAAATTTGGGAAAATGGTCAATAATTGTCAAATTTTTCGAAAAATTGTCAAAAATGGTCAAAATTTTGAAAAATTGGGCAATAATTATAAAAAACTGTCAAAAATGGTCAATTATTATTAAAAATTGTCAAAAATGGTCAATAATTGTCAGAACCTGTCAAAAATGCTCAAAAATTGTCAAAAATGGTTAATAATTGTTAAAATTTGGAAAAATTGTCAAAAATTGTCAAAATTTTGAAAAAATGGTCAATAATTGCCAAATATGTTAAAATTTTTGAAAAATTGTCAATAATTGTCAAAGACGGTCAATAATTGTCAAATCAAAAATTGTCAAAATTTTTGAAAAATGGTGAAAAATTCACGAAAAATGGTCATTCTATTGTGCATAAGAAGCAAGCTTCTGTCGGGGGTCCGACGACCGCTCACCTTTTTTCTTTTTTTGGAAAATGACTCTTCGATGTAGCCCTCCGCTACAGTTGAGGATTTCCACCCTTCATAACGTTTTAATGTTAAAATATCTGCCCCTGATTTCACTAATAAAGTTGCAGAAGATCTGCGAAAGCAGCGTCCCTTGTATTCCATTGGGTTCTCATTATATATACTTTTATGCACTAGTGCTAGGTACTTTTTGCTCTAGTGCAAAAAATTAGACTTTTGGCACAGTACATAGTGCGAAAAATAGTCACTTTTTGCACGCTCGTAGAAAAAAGTATTTTAGAAAATAATTGTACATACAAACGATTTTTTTTGTTTTTCAGAAATTTCAATTTTTAATTTTTTTTAAATTGCTTGTTCTATGGGAAATACACAGCCACTGCTGAATATACAGAGTGGATCACTCAAAACGGTCCACCTTTTCACTTGACAGTATTCATTAAATTTTGAGAAAATGCCGATTTTAATTTACCGTTTTTTAAAAATAATAATCTAATATTCAAGATAAATAACCTTTCGGATATGACGTCAGCATCAGTTTTTTAAATAGAACACCCTATACATTTTTCTGTTTTCTAAATTTCCCTCAAATTAATATTTACAGAGTTACAGGGTTTTAAAAATTACAATTTTTCAACTTTAGGTCGTTTTTTTTGACAAAACTGAATATTTGGCATGTTCCTATTTTAACCAAAAAAACGATGTTAAGTTTTCAACACCCTGTAAATATTCTATGTTTGTAGTAAGTATGAAATCAGTAAATTTAGAAAATAGAAAAATGCAAATGGTCATCCCACGATAGTAGTTCACTCTGAATATTAGGTTGCTATTTTAAAATTTCAATTTTGCTTATTTTCAATTTTTTTTAAATTTTCGTATTAGGCTTACAGCTTTTTTTGGGGAATAGTTAGTTTTTACCGTGTTAGCATATTTTCAAAATTTAAAGAATACACCCTTGTATGTAAATCAGCAAAAAGGGGGCGTCCATTAATTACGTGAAGTGTTCAGGGGGGGAGGGGATCGAGTTGAATCTTACCAAATCTCACTTGGGGGAGAGGGGGGTCTTGGCAAATATCACGTAATTTTTTTCTAGGAGAAAACGATGTAAAATTGCGTCAAAGTTAAGTTACATTAAAACAAAAAACGTGTATTTATGATCTAATTTTATCACTGTGATTTTAGAGTCTTAAATGAAAGTAATCAAGCAAATTGTTTTTTTAATAAATCCAATGCTTTTACATCCAAAACACAAATTTTGAAAAATCTCACGTAAGATTAGGGGTGGGGGGAGGGGGTCGAGAAGAATCTTACTATATCTCACCAAGGGGGAGGGGGGTCATAAAATCGTCAATAGAGCCTCACGTAATTAATGGAAGTTAAAATAGTAAAAGTTAAGAATTTTAGTACCGATGAGTTGAAGCCGGTTCTGACTTCGGCATATTAACTGACCTAACGGTAATTCGTCACAATAACAATAAACATAAAGACGTAATATTAATTATGCGTAATTTATTTGTTAAAAGTACGACTAGGAATGAAAAGACACCGTAATTCTTTTTGTTCAATTTGACACATAATTTATAACTTGTTTTGCATATTATTAAATTCGACCCACTTTACTAAAAAAAAAAAAACGTAATTGAGGTACTCGAAAACGTTCACCCATAATTAAATCGTTATTTTTGGTAAGAGAGAAACATTTTTATATAATGTGCACTTTTTTTTTCAGATTTCGACGACTATTTCACGCACTTGTCGAATGAACCAATCAGGAGCTCTAGTCAAGTTCGGATTATCGATAAAACTTGACTCTTGATCCTGATTGGTCTCGGTGTTTTCAGATTTGTGTATGTGACAGTTTAACGTCAAATATAAATAATCCCGCCGTGCACGCGTTTAAAAATGAGTAGATTTAGGATAAATTCCATTAAATTAATCAATGAAAAAATTGATGAAAATGTACCGAAAAATACGAAGAAATCGAGGAAGCAATTTTTTTTGTGAAATAGTCTAATAAAATTCCACTCGTGACTGAATTTATCTTATAATTCTGTCTTTTATTTCACAACTGAACTGAGTTGCTTCTTTAATATCTATACTATTTCTGCGTTTTACTTTATTATTGGTATTGTTACGCGAGCTACTGCATTAATATGCTCACTTAGTGCCCCCAGTGAAATTCCCGTAAGAGACGACTATGGCTCCTCCGCCCAATTTTCGAGAAGCATCCAAAATACGAAACATCGAGAATATCCAGTGCACCCGCCAGAACGTCGAGAGTTTCTAGAATTACGGCGCGCGAGTATAAATAGGCCACGAGCATCGCTGCAGGCAATTAGTCAATCAGTCAGTGTTGATACCGAAGGAAAGTAATCGCGCCTCGATAAAGTGTTTATTAAGTGACTCTCATATAAATTATAATTAGTATGTTTAGTGTATTAGATAAATTATTAAATAAGGACTGAATTACATATAAATCTGTAAATATAAATTAGAATAAACGTTACAGTATCAAAGGCTTTGTGACGATAAGTAGTTATTATGTAATTGTCGATAACTGTGTAACCATTTAATTTGGAAATAGGGTACTTTATAACAAAGTTAATCTAGAAGTCGAAAGGATTCATAAAATGATATAATATACAAGGTGTTCCGTTTAAAAAATCATTCATTACAGTCACTACGCTTTTCAGGACCACCCTGTAAGTTTTGTCGCAACGTGAAAATATGCTCCTATGGCAAACTTGCAACATTCGTTTTCCATTTGTGAGATATTCAGATGTTTCCATACTTTAAACTAACCCTGTATAATAAAAAAAAAACAGTTATTGGAAATCGTTACATTTTTGCCCATCTCTATTCGAACCTTCTTTGTATTATACCGTTTTAACTTAACCAGACAGCCTGGCTACGTTTAGCGATGTGAAGTTTCAACTGGATGTTGACATCTCGATGACCTTTGATCATCTTACAGTCAAACACGTCCAAGTATCATATTAGCAAAATAGAATAAAGTTATCGTTAAAAAGACGGTCGTCGAAAAATCGAAATAAATCAAAAGAAGAGTTGGGATGGTTCGATTAAGCGTTATATTGTTATATATGGGATGTCCTACCAAAAAACTTGGAAGATGATATTACATCATATAATTTAAACTGAGTATTTTCTTTGGAAAGTTATTTTAAAAAGTCGATAATAATTAAAATCAGGGACGCATATTAAAATTAACGATCCGAAACAATCAACGTCGTCGTCCATTATTTGCTCCACTAGTCGCCGCTCGTCTCTAACGTTAATGTAAACATCGTTTTCCATTTTCACTGCGGTTTTGATTTTTTTAAGGCGGAAATTGATCGAAACGTGTTCTATTTTATGCTTGTACATGTTTTATAATTATATAAAAACAGCGGCGTAACAATGTTAAAACAAAAAGGGTACTATTAAGTTAAATGCTGCAAAGGACTATGCTTCCAGCTTATGGAAAATAAAAGACCACTCAAATGCGGATATTTTGATACCAACTTATTCGTCTTGAAAAATAGAACATTTGATAACATTGCGCCAATGTTGTAATTTAATTAATAAACCCACAATTAATGATATTATTTTTAAAATCGCTTACGGAGATTGTATGAGTAAGACAGAGAGAAAATACGTAAATAGACATGTATTACAGATTCCACGAAGTAAGGATATCAGCGGTGATAAGAAATGAATAAATAAAACCAGACAGGGTTGAACTGACCTAATTTTATCAGTTAATTTTTATATTTTGTTTTTTCTTTGTAGTATTTTGTAGTGTATTTGTTGGCATCGGTAACTCTTTAAAAAAAAATAGGATAGGGATGCGGAAAAGATTTTTTTATATGCAAGATGTTAAATGTCTATTAACTGTTAATACAAAAATGCTTGTGAAATGTGTGTAGGTAATGAACCCGACGTAAGGGGTGATACTAAAAGATAATGTATAATTCTTAGAGTATCCCCTTTTACGCGCTCCACCTTCCCCCCACAGGCAGTGCCTAAGGACCTTATTACCTTCTATCCGCGAAGTGTAGCTGAAAAAAAATTTTTATTGGCCTAAGCCGGTTTTTATATTTTTTTGGTAGCTAAAGTCGCCTTTTTGCTTTATTAAATTTTTTTGATGGCCGAAGCCGGGTTTTGTTTAATTTTTGTATTTTTTTGATAGCCGAAGCCGGGTTTTGTTTAATTTTTGTATTTTTTTGATAGCCGAAGCCGGTTTTTATGTTATATATATTTTGATGGCGATGAGTGTTTTCCCTTGCGTGACATAAAAAGTACTGTTACCCGAAATGTAATTTGCATCATTATATTTCTTCATGATTAGGTATAGTTCGATCAGCAGCGTCAACTACAGTCAACCTGTTCCATAATTAGGATACGTTAAGACGTCACTCGAGTTCCCGTCAGGGTGAAAACTGACCTGTCCAAAAGGTGTTTATGGTAATTGCGGTAAATTCTCTGAATCATCTGATATTTAGCTATGTATTTATTGCATATTGTAATAAGTGAACAGTAAATGTTTTAAGGGAGGTCCGTTTTCAGATGTATGAAATAAGAAATAGTTATAAATGTCTTATGTTTGGCACTATTACACGATATTATTTTATATGATATCATTATTGGAATAAAATACGGAATTTTAATTCTACAATATTATTGCGTACTACTACTGAACTGAGTCATAAATACATACATGTAAAGAAGCTAACCTAACCTAACCTAACATATAACCTAACCAGAAAGGGTTTACCCTTTTCACTTAGTATTACTTCAAGCATTTTGTGTATCACTATAGCGTACGACAACAAACGTTCGGAAATATGTATATTAATAAACAGCCGTTTCGAAAATGACAACTTAATATAATAGAAAATATAATAGAAAAATATATTTATAGCAATTAGTACTGACAGACCCCCTAGCCACCCCAATAGGTTATTCAACTTTTTCATTAGAATTCAGGACTCCGAATAGGTATTACGATTTACTGGAATTTTCAAAACTATTTAGTTTACCGGTAAGCGGATTAAATAAACTGGACGGCAATTCGAGTGCGGGATTAAGATATCTGCAAGTGTCGGACGGGAACTCATGTGTATTTCATAGTCATTAAGAATCCTGACGGGAATTCGTTTGTACCGGAATTGTTTACGAAATACGTGTCGGTCAGTGTTATTAAATGTACCTATTATAATTTTACTATTATAATATAGAAAACGTTATAATAAACTGCTATTACAAAATGACAAACTTATGTAAAGATGTTAGATTGTCAATTGAGAGATGTACCTTTTTTACATAATTTGATTGCAATCTATCATATCTTTATACAAATGAAAAATATAATCCTATTATTTTGTTTCAACGAAACTGGTATTCATCGTATGTACAACTATATTCACAAGTCCGACTCTGTTTCACCGCAGCAGGTGGAGTTCTATTGAATGGTTAGATTTTCTAATCGAATCGAAAATTTCTGACAAATGAACTGATTTTGTGGGTTTATTAATTAAATTACAACATTGGCGCAATGTTCTATTTTTCAAGACGAATAAGTTGGTATCAAAATATCCGCATTTGACTGGTCTTTTATTTTCCATAAGATGGAAGCATAGTCCTTTCGTGATAAATTAAGGCTTCTAATCAGGGTGTCACAGGACTTCGTACCAAAAACTAAAAAGATGATAGTGAGACTAAAAATACTTATAAATACTTGTAACATGTCTTTCGACCTGTTTAGATTTTATAGAATAAATCCTTTTAATTACCGCTCGTCGTCACACTACTCCGAACGCTGAGACAATTGACGTCTGCCAACGAGGGACAGCCCTTTCCGCTATCGACCCTCTTCGAGGAAAGACCTCCATTTTTTTATCGCTTTTATACCTTTCCTATCTAATGAATTTTGCTGTGGTAAGCACAGTCCCTAGACTAGGATACAAGATATAAGACCTAGACCAGGACACAGCTGCTAGGATACCGTTCTAATCAAGACATCTTTATCTTCCTATCTTCTTCGAGATCTAGTCTCCATCTTCTCAAGACTTGGTAGAGACAAGACCTACCTACCTTCTTTAACCATCACCTTTTGCGGAAACAACACTTCATAAGCTAAGTACCTATAAAAGTACAAATTCTTTTCACATTTGTTCAATTTCCTGTGGCAGAAGAATAAAATATAAATTTGTTTTGAATCCTATTTTTTTTCTTTATCCTCAACTATAAAAGTTGAGGAGATATCGTCCGGGGTAAAATTTTCTGTTGTTTAAGTAATTTTTTTATTTGATTTCTGGTTAACTTTTATTTAAATTCTACAAGGCGTTTCTACCTTTTCCGTCTTAGTTTTTTTAAATTAATTAGTATTTTTTATCGACGTCAAAAAGGTAGTGGCGCCCTCAATTTTTACAACCTTTCTGTTATCCTGGCAAAATGGCATGTTAGAAATATTGTTGAGTGACATCACAAATTAATCGGTTCGATCAACAGAAGTGTAAAACTTACAATTAAATCAATCCCCTCTACCAAAACACAACGTTTAAAAGTAAGAAGAGCAGAACACACGCCCACCTGTTTTGGTAGAGGGTTTGTGAGTTTCACACGTAGAACAATTCTTGTATCTCTCTTTCAAGTAGTGTTGTTCATATTATCCTTGTCGTACTTGTGTAAATCGTATGACCTATTAAACTTTTTCGCAATCTGTATATATATAAAAAAGGTGTTTCGGGGATTTATATATTTTCGACCGTCTCTTCCCAATTAAGCACACCTATTATTATTTCTTTGTTTGAAATTAGATAAGTCTGCAAGTCTTCACACCTTTCTGGGTGCGCCTTGCTGCAAATAATTTCTAACCAGGTTTCACCTCACCCGTACTTTCAATTATCAGCTCAACGGAGATAATGACGAAACCGCTTTTAATAAAATAAATTAATAATAAATTTAATTTTTTTTTTCAATCGAACGACCTTGATTAGTCTCACCTGGTGGTTTATTTACTGCATATATAGATAGAGATAGAAACGTTCAAGAATTCAGTAAAAGAAAAGAAATCTTCGTGATTCCTTCTAGAATATTGTTAGGTAGTAAAATAAGTCAATTTTTTTTATAAAATAATCGTGATAGTTAAGAATGAAAGGCATTATTGGATCATCCTTCCAAGTGTATTATTTCTGTGAAATTTTGAGATAATAGTAGGATTAAAAAAAAACATAGACTTACCCGTCACCATTCAAGGTGTATTAGCCATAACCCTTAAGACTAGACTATTAAAAATTATCAATATTTGATGCGAGAATATTAAAGAGGAGGAAATTGGTTGATTTTTCAATTGAAAGTGTCAATTTAGGCAAATTTACAATTGAAAGTATCAATTTTGGAAATTTACAATTGAAAGTGTCATTTTTGCCAAATGTACAATTTTATTGAAAGTGTCAATTTTGCCAAATTTACAATTGAAAGTGTCAATTTTGCCACATTTACGATTAAAAATGTCAATTCTGCCAAATTTACAATTGAAAGTGTCAATTATGCCACATTTACAATTGAAAGTGTCATTTTTGCCAAATTACAATTGGAAGTGTGAATTCTGCCAAATTTACAATTGAAAGTTTCGATTTTGCCACATTTACAATTGAAAATGTTAATTCTGCTAAATTTACAATTGAAAGTGTCAATTATGCCACATTTACAATTGAAAGTGTCAACTTTGCCACATCTACAATTGAAAGTGTCAATTTTGCCAAATTTACAATTGAAAGTTTCGATTTTGCCACATTTACAATTGAAAATGTCAATTTTGCTACATTTACCATTGAAAGTGTCAATTCTGCCAAATGTATAATCGGAAATGTCAATTATGCCAAATTTACGATTGAACGTGTCAATTTTGCCACATTTACAATTAAAAATGTCAATTCTGCTAAATTTATCATTTAAAATGTCAACTTTGCCAAATTACAATTGAAAGTATCAATTCTGCCAAATGTATAATTGAAAATGTCAATTTTGCCAAATCACAATTGGAAGTGTGAATTCTGCCAAATGTATAATTGATAGTGTCAATTTTACCAAAATTACAATTGAAAGTTTCAATTTTGCCACATTTACAATTGAAAATGTCAATTTTGCCACATTTACAATTGAAATTGTCAATTCTGCCAAATGTATATTTGAAAATGTCAATTTTGCCACATTTACAATTGATAGTGTCAATTTTGCCCAATTTTCAATTGAAAGTTTCAATTTTGCCACATTTACAATTGAAAATGTCAATTTTGCCACATTTACAATTAAAATTGTCAATTCTGCCAAATGTATAATTGAAAATGTCAATTTTGCCACATTTACAATTGATAGTGTCAATTTTGCCCAATTTTCAATTGAAAGTTTCAATTTTGCCACATTTACAATTGAAAATGTCAATTTTGCCACATTTACAATTGAAAGTGTCAATTTTGCCACATCTACAATTGAAAGTGTCAATTTTGCTAAATTTATAATTGAAAGTTTCAATTTTGCCACATTAACAACATTAACAACATTTACAATTGAAAATGTCAACTTTGCCAAATTTACAATTGAAAATGACAAACTTTGCCAAATTTACAATTGAAAATGACAATTCTGCCAAATTTACAATTTAAATCTTTCTTTATAAAATAATGGTGATAGTTTAGAATGAAAGGCCTTATTTGACCATCCTTCTAAGTATCTTGTTTTTGTAAAATTTTGAGATAGTAGGAGTAAAAAAAACATTGACTTACCCGTCACCATCCAAGGTGATATGTGTATTAGCCATAACCCTTAGGACTAGACCGACAGTTGTTTTTTCGTTGCAATCGATGCCTAAAAGACACGATTCTTCACCTCTTACTCCCATTCTTGAAACGACCACTAAATACCTGGTCCTAGCTGGATGAACACTTTCTAGTTTCACGGCCTGTAACAAAGAAAAAACTTTTTTGAAATTCGACATTTTTTTAACAGTGTAGATGGAAGCGGCTTTAGCAGCCGTTGATACCAAGTGTTTGTTTTGGTTATTAGAGTAATCAAAATTTTTTTTATCAAATTTCTATCATGCTCAAAGACAATAGAACATTTTTTCGTCAGTCTCAGTCTTATCCAGTTGATACCCCCTGTTGCAGTTGCTGCATCCTACAGGGTGTCCTAAATTTCGACAAAATATATCTAAGCTGATGATTATATAAAGTTGTTCCGATTTTTTTATGGAACTGTTTAGTCTCTCACAGAATTAAGCTGATTCTGATGCTTTCCAATAAAAAAATTCATCTAATCAATCTCTGAGCTCTGTAAAGCTCATCTACCGATTCCACAATTAGTTAATTTCCCATTTATCTTCTTTACATTGTCTTTTTTAACCAAAAATAAAGTTTCAGATTTTCCTGATGGAATTGCAATACCCTGTCACTAACATCTGAGTTATACTTATGTCTTTAGCTAGTAGCTTTAGAACCTGTTCACAGTTTTGAAACTAGACCTGATCAGGAGCTTTTGGCACCACTTGTTTATATGGTAAGCTATACATTCATGATTTCCAAAACCCTCTACTAAAGCACGAGATTACCTCAACCTCAGCTCCTACAATAATCTTAGAGCGATCAAGATGTTGAGGAATGGTACTTTGTTTTGAAAAACGACCACATCAAATGATATATTCTTTAGATATCGAATAATAGATTTATACTATTAACGCCCTACAAAGTTTTGAAAATATTTTCAAAGACAATGACCGTTCAATTAAGAAGAAACAACTACTTCTCGGGCTACATTGATCCCACAAAGCTCTCGGGCGGAGAATATCTACCTTGTACTGATGAAACCTGTCTTCAAGTGATATTGTCCATGTAATAAGTTCTGGTTACATGATAAACTGCTTCCAATATAAAACCATTTTCAATATAATTTACGTTATTGTTTTACTGATGTTTGTGTCAATTAGAATTTTGGTATGCGGTTGGAGGTGAAGATGTCTCTTTTATCACAACTTTAACATTTCCTTTACTGGAGGATATACAGATTGTGAAAAATCCTAGCTCGACATACGATTTACACAAGTACGACAAGGATAATATTAACAACACTACTTGAAAGAGAGAGAAGAATTGTTCGCACACGCCCATCTGTAATGGGCGTGTGACAAGGATAATATGAACAACACTACTTGAAAGAGAGAGAAGAATGGTTCGCACACGCCCATCTGTGATGGACGTGTGCGAACAAATCTTCTCTCTCTTTCAAGTAGTGTTGTTCATATTATCCTTGTCGTACTTGTGTAAATCGTATGTCGAGCTAATATTTTTCGCAATCTGTATATTGATTGTGATTTCAGTATCATCTTTAGTCCGGTATTAAGCTCACAGAGCTCTCGGACGGAGAATATGTACCTTGTACTGATGAGGCGCAAATACGCCGAAACCGATCTACAATTGATATTGTCCCTTCTAATTGCAAACCAGAACGATTGGTTAAATATTGTAGATCATACCGACCCCGTTTAAGTTAGAAGTGTAATTCAATATCCGTCATGGCATATAGCCCGAGAAGTAGTTGTTTCTTTTAAGTGAACAGTATTGTTTTTACAAATATTTTCACCACAGCTTTCAATAAACTGGAAACGGTCGAATGTGTGTGTGTGTGTGTGTGTAAAAAAATGGAGAACGGTTAAAACTGGAAGTGAATAAAACCCAATAATGGTAAGAAGTTCAGTTTCCTCATAAGGTAAAGTTTGCTGTAAAACATTATCATTGAAAACCGCAATTAGCTTGGTTTGTTCGTAGGTTATCATTTTAAAAGTGTATAAAAAAGCCCAGAGGATTTTATTTATAAAAAAAGGATCGACAATAATAATTATAATTCCATCAAAAACATAATCGTTGGTTTTTGACTGCAATGAAACTCCCATTTATCATAAAATATCCCAAATTTATCACAATCTAAATTAATACATTTTAATAATATACAGCGTGGGCCACAGAAAACAGTCCACCCCGATATTTGGCAGTATTCCTCAGATTTTAAGGAAATTAGGAAATACGTCGATTTTTGTTCACACATTTTCACGGTACAGGCATCTGTCATTTGTCAACCCCCTCCCTTCCACTTCACCAACCCCTTATTTTTTAATAGGGAATATACCATATGCGGCACATCATTAGATTGATTAATTGATTAATTTAAAGTACAACACCTCTTAAAAATGAAACGCAACGCCTATGGTTTGCTAATGTGTCATTTTTTCTGTCACATCAAAAGTAAAATAAAACAGTTATTGTAAGAAATGTCGACGTAAATTTTATTTGTTACTTTTGACAGTTCAGTTGTCACATTTTGATTTGTTCAGTATTTTTGGTCATTTTCGCCTATTTCAATAAATTTTTCATTGTCAAAATGCCTTCTAGGTATAATGAGAAAGAGCAAAGTTTAATTTTGATGTTGATTAATTACTTTTCAAGAGAAAGATATGCTGGAATGCCGCTTTTACCGTTAAATGCAGTCTACAACGTAAGTATCTACCTATATTATGCAAAATGTAAGTGTTTATTGATTTGATTTTATTAAATTTTATAGCGTGTTGCTGATGCTCTAGAAATATCTATTAGAACCGTTCAAAAACTAGTTACTAGTGGAATGGAAACAGATAGAGACTCGTACGTTGTTATGTTTGATTTATATTGATAGAAGAAGATAGTATGTAGAAAATATGTGTTGCATAAATCGTAGATTGGATCTCGTGATGGAAAAGCTTCAACGTTTCTACTGTATGTAATATTATGAAGTACCATTATTATTTTAGTCCTTCTATACTGTCCCAAGTGTTTGGTAGAAACTCCTGGGACGGTCTGTATAGAAAACAAAGAAATAATGTCAACAACCTCGATTAATAAACAATTTATTGTGAATTACAAACGATATATATATATATGATGGGCGCAGCAGTGTTGGGTATCATTAGCATATTTATATGCAAACGTTATGATTTTTTTTTACATAACGAGTGCGCGACTCTTGAAACAATACATCGAATGAATTTTCATGTTTTATAGAGCAATAGTAATTATCTAACGATAATATACCTACTTTCACTATACTACAAAGTTTGCATATTAAAATTAACGCTTTAGACAAATAGATTACGATTATTGGAAAACAATGAGGAATTTTTACATTTTTTTTTACAATTTTCGAAGACAGTAGTCTTAACAATAACGCCTTGCCGAGTTGACAATTTCTCGTTGGTATGGAACGTCGATGCTGTACCTAAGCTGATCCAAGAAGATCGATATGCAGCATCATTGGGTATTTCAAAGACCACCAATCAAAAAATTTTACATTAAAAATTATCTGAAAAAAAATTGGTTCTCGTTGGATACCGGATCTGTTGACGGAAGAAAAGAAAGCAATTGTGGAATAACTGCTTCCAGAATTGATTCCAAAGGATGGAGGATTCGTGGAGAATACTTTGAAAAAAAATAGAGTTGAAAAGTTATCTACTGTTAAATGGAATGGAAATTTTCTTTCGGGCACGCGACTCGTGATAATTTTCAAAATATTCGTGCCTTCAAGAAAATTTCCGGAAATAATTTAAGCTCTTGTGATATTATAAGTGAAAATTTTAACCAATTGACACTTTCAATTGTAAATGTGGCAAAATTGACACTTTCAATTGTAAATTTGGCAGAATTGACACTTTCAATTGTAAATTTGCCAAAATTGGCCCTTTCAATTGAAAAATCAACCAATATCTTCCTCCTTAAGATTCTCGCATCAAATATTGATAAAATGTCAATAGAAAATTCGACAAAAATTGCATTATCATTGTAAATTTGGCAGAATTGACATTTTCAATTGTAAATGTGGCAAAATTGACACTTTCAATTGTAAATTTGGCAAAATTGATACTTTCAATTGTAAAATTTGCAGAATTGACACTTTCAATTGTAAATTTGCCAAAATTGACACTTTCGATTGTTAATTCAACAAAATTGATACTTTCAATTGTAAATTTGGCAAAATTGACACTTTCAATTGTAATTTTGCCAAAATTGACACTTTCAATTGTACTTTTGCCAAAATTGACACTTTCAATTGTAAATTTGGCAGAATTGACACTTTCAATAGTAAATTTGCCAAAATTGGCCCTTTCAATTGAAAAATCAACCAATATCTTCCTCCTTAAGATTCTCGCATCAAATATTGATAAAATGTCAATAGAAAATTCGACAAAAACTGCATTATCATTGTAAATTTGGCAGAATTGACATTTTCAATTGTAAATGTGGCAAAATTGACACTTTCAATTGTAAATTTGGCAAAATTGATACTTTCAATAGTAAATTTTGCAGAATTGACACTTTCAATTGTAAATTTGCCAAAATTGACAGTTTCGATTGTTAATTTAACAAAATTGACACTTTCAATTGTAAATTTGGCAAAATTGACACTTTCAATTGTAATTTTGCTAAAATTGACACTTTCAATTGTAAATTTGGCAGAATTGACACTTTCAATTGTAAATTTACCAAAATTGGCACTTTCAATTGAAAAATCAACCAATATCTTCCTCCTTAAGATTCTCGCATCAAATATTGATAAAATGTCAATAGAAAATTCGACAAAAATTGCATTATCATTGTAAATTTGGCAGAATTGACATTTTCAATTGTAAATGTGGCAAAATTGACACTTTCAATTGTAAATTTGCCAAAATTGACACTTTCAATTGTAAATTTGGCAGAATTGACACTTCTAATTGTAAATTTGCCAAAATTGGCACTTTCAATTGAAAAATCAACCAATATCTTCCTCCTTAAGATTCTCGCATCAAATATTGATAAAATGTCAATAGAAAATTCGACAAAAATTGCATTATCATTGTAAATTTGGCAGAATTGACATTTTCAATTGTAAATGTGGCAAAATTGACACTTTCAATTGTAAATTTGCCAAAATTGACACTTTCAATTGTAAATTTGGCAGAATTGACAATTCTAATTGTAAATTTGCCAAAATTGGCACTTTCAATTGAAAAATCAACCAATATCTTCCTCCTTAAGATTCTCGCATCAAATATTGAGCGTAAGCTGATCCAAGAAGATCGATATGCAGCATTTCAAAGACCACAATTCGAAAAATTTTACATTAGAAATTATCTGTAAAAAAATTGGTTTCTCGTTGGATACCGGATCTGTTGACGGAAGAACAGAAAGCAATTGTGAATAACTGCTTCCAGAATGATTCCAAAGGATGGAGGATTCGTGGAGAATACTTTGAAAAAAATAGTGTTGAAAAGTTATATACTGTTAAAAGACAACCCTCGTATGAGAAGACATTTTTTGTCCATTCGATTACATCAAATTTTATATAAAAAAATTACGTTTCTAGGATGTATGACATTGTATTTTATTTTAGAATTACGTATTGTGAATCACGTTGAGATCGTGGAGTTCGTTTAAGTAATTGATTTAGTGAAGTCATTCGATAAGATTTTATTTACCGTCAATAATAATAGCTCGCCTTGTTTTACAATAATTCGAACTAGCTCGCTAATGAATTTGTCCTTAAAACAATAATCAATCACACATTTGGGAGCATATCAAAACGTAAAAAGTTATTAGCAATAAACAAGAAGCTGGTGACTCACAGACTGTAATTATTGATGAAAGTAAATTGCTGTTTATAGACGACGAGTTGGTGGTCGATTGTTTAAAAAAAATCATTTAACCATAGTCTGTTAATTTTTGTAATGGATCCTGAAAATAAGAGCGATGGATCATTGGACTTGAAATGACGTCCAGAAAATATATATCTATGACTTAACAGCACGATAAAAAATTACAATTGTTATTAACAAATTATGTTTTTTGCGAGTAACTCAGGAATCATGAGAGATAATCAAAATTTCAAAAAATTATCTTAAAGATGAGGAATTTTGTCAAATTTACAATTGAAAATGTCAATTTTGCCAAATTTACAATTGAAAATGTCAATTCTGCCAAATTTACAACTGAAAGCATCAATTTTGCCAAATTTACAATGATAATGCAAATTTTGTCGAATTTTCTGTTAAAAATTATCAATATTTGATACGAGATCCTTAAGGAGGACGAAATTGGTTGATTTTTCAATTGAGAGTGTCAATTTTGGCAAATTTACAATTGAAAGTGTGAATTTTGCCACATTTACAATGATAATGCAAATTCTGAAGAATTTTCTATTAAAAATTATCAATATTTGATGCGAGATCCTTAAGGAGGACGAAATTGGTTGATTTTTCAATTGAGAGTGTCAATTTTTGCAAATTTACAATTGAAAGTGTCAATTTTGTCACATTTTCAATTGAAAGTGTCAATTTTGCTACATTTACAATGATAATGCAAATTTTGTCGAATTTTCTATTAAAAATTATCAATATTTGATACGAGATCCTTAAGGAGGACGAAATTGGTTGATTTTTCAATTGAGAGTGTCAATTTTGGCAAATTTACAATTGAAAGTGTCAATTTTGTCACATTTTCAATTGAAAGTGTCAATTTTGCCACATTTACAATGATAATGCAAATTTTGAAAAATGTTCTATTAAAAATTATCAATAGTTGATGCGAGATTCTCAAGGAGGACGAAATTGGTTGATTTTTCAATTGAAAGTGTCAAATTTGCAATTGAAAGTATCAATTCTGCCAAATTTACAATTAAAAAGGTCAATTTTGCCAAATTTACAATTGAAATTGTCAATTTTGTCACATTTTCAATTGAAAGTGTGAATTTTGCCACATTTACAATGATAATGCAAATTTTGAAGAATTTTCTATAAAAAATTATCAATATTTGGTGCGAGAATCTTAAAGAGGAGGAAATTGGTTGATTTTTCAGTTGAAAGTATCAATTTTGCCAAATTTACAATTGAAAGTGTCAATTTTGCCACATTTCAATTGAAAATGTCAATTCTGCTAAATTTACAATTGAAAGTATCAATTTTGCCAAATTTACAATGATAATGCAATTTTTGTCGAATTTTCTATTGACATTTTATCAATATTTGATGCGAGAATCTTAAGGAGGAAGATATTGGTTGATTTTTT